>JALAZF010000377.1:1610000-4010000 GCA_022829125.1 Lathyrus tuberosus
GATGTTCTTGTTTTTGGCCTTGTTCAGAGAAGCAGAGATTAATGTCTCGACATCTCTCAGGACATCTGAGATCTGCTACCATAATTTCAATTGGTACCAGAGCAGGCATCCTGGTCTGTTTCTGGATGAGTTCTAGGGAAGATATTTTCTGGTCTTTGAACAAGGTAGGAGGTTGCTTGATCAGACCAGTCATGGGTGTTATAGTATAGGTTGCTCGAGACAAACAACTACTGATGGTTGACTGATACTTTGTGAAGATTCTACCGCTGTTGCTGATAATGATGCTATTGATGCACATGATGCCTTTCAATATGTTCTAACATCTTACCTGGTGCATGTTAAAGATGCTGTCAGTTTCTATAGTTGTTTTGCCATCACTAGCTGGGAGTAATATTCAAGAGAGAGCACTGTGACCTGGATTTATCTGAAGGATCTTTCTATGTTGCTTGGGGGATAATTTTAATCAGGTAACATAAAGGGTAATTGGATGAAGAAGGTTGAGTTGAGGTCTTGTGTATCCAATTCATGATCTATGGACTTGATAAACACTCTATGTCATGTTTAAAGTAGCCTAAGATACTTGAGTTCTTTCTCAAGTCCACTCATAAAGGCACCTTTGAATGTGTGTGATAAATAGAGTCAGAAGAGAAGATGGTCAAAAAGATGTTCCAAAGGTACTTAGAAGTGTGACATGAGAATGTCATACCATTGAAGAGAGCCAAGAGCAATTTATTTTTTCTTCCAACCCTATAAGAGATTGTCTTAGCTTGAGGATTTCCTATCAGATCTCCTAGAAGGAAGTATTTAGGAGGAACTGCACAAGTGTAAAGACATTGGATCTGTGTCTTGGAAAGTGATTCTGTTTATCCAAGGATGTTGCTGGTGTGCTAAAGATGGCCTTCTAAGGAAGTTTTGTTTCTTGAAGATTTCTTCCTAGGTTGTGTTGGTTGTCTTATCTCTGGCTAGAGAAAGGAGGGATGCAAATTTGAATAATACATAATTGAGATTTAAGATAAATTACTATTTGTGGTCTTAGCAAGTATTTAGTTTATTATCCTTTTGCTTGGTGCTCAAGAAATATGATGTCAGCTTCAGACAGTTTCAAGAACTCAAGAATCTATTGGTATCTTTTGTGCAGTGTTCAAAAGTTCCTTATCATGTCCCCAAAAGTGATCAAGGTGTGTACTTCTGGAAATAGTTTCAGAACCAATTTTAGTGATCTGTTTGTTGGAGAAGGAACTGATGTTCAATCAGATGTTGAAACATCTTTCCAGAAGAGTGTGTGCAGAATCTTGTTGCTCCAATGAGTGAACATCTTGGACAAAGGAATGGTGTGGCATATACTCTGAATTCTAATTAATTGTGTGTTGATTAAAGGTGTTGGAGATATTATTCTGATTGGACTTGAAGAGTCATTTGGTTTGCAGTCTAGGAATTCTCTCTGGATAAGTGTGTTGATGTGGTGAAGGTCACACATGATCAGCTTGGTAAATATTCCTTGGGACCGTTCTCTTTGATCTAAGCGCTTAAGGGTGGTGATGCTATATTCTATTATCTCCTATAGGAGTATGTGTGGAAGACTATTAAATGAATCTCAACCAGACTATATCTAGAACTCTTGCTCAGGTTTCTTGAAGGATCTTCTGCTCTTAAGTAGCCTGATTCTTGTGAACCTGCTTGTGGGTTCTCTAGAATAGTCTCTGGTATGGTTGATTTTGTTGGAGAAATGAACTTAAAGTAGCAATTGATCAATTTTTTTTGAAGACTGGGTGTTGTTCTTAAAAAATCAGGATAGAGGTTGTTTACTCAAACTTGGATAGAAAGTTCAAGTCTATGAGAACATGGAACTCTTGTTCTGTTGAGATAAAAGAAATCCCAAGGTTCTTAAGGATGAGTGATGTCCTTAACATCAGATAGAATGTTTCTACATTCTGTTTCTGGTAGAACCTGCATGAGTTGCATACGAGTTTATCTCCTTCAGTGGTTTCCTGATGCGTGTAACGTGAGACAAGTGTATATCATCTTAAGATCTTCATGTGCTCCTTGGAAATGTAAGAATGGTAAGTCCAATATTTAATGTTTCAAGAGTCAAAGTCATGTCTTCACTGATTGAGACTGACATCCTAAATAATGTTGGGACATCATTCCTAGTTTTGGTTATTATTTGAGGATGACTGAGGTTGACTTTCAGTCTTGGAGCTGTATCTATTCATGGTTGAGTATGGTGTAGAGTTACTGGTCAAGACTGTGTGGATTCTGATGTTAGGTTCTGCTAGATGTAGCACTTTAAGAGATTGAGAAGGAAGCAAGCTAAAAATATGTTTCAAGTATGGATGACGTTCTGTCTAACCAAGAAGCTAAGAAAAGTTGTATGTCTCTTTCTGGGATGTGAGCATTTCAGGTTTAATTGGATTTATTCTCAAGAACAAAGTTATCTATAGCTGTAAAATTCAAGAGGGATTTGTATAGTGTGTGGATGTGTCCAGGGGGAGAGTGATCAATGGTGTTATTTGGTCTCAATCCAAAATTCTTTTTTTATGGTCCAAGGAGTGTGATCCTGGTATTTTTCTCACTTATGAGCATGAAGATGCTCATGTGATTCTTGTATGGATATGATGTCAGGCAAGATGTCTTGACATTGTGGTGTGTTGATCTTGTGGCTTAGTCAGCTCAACTTGGGAGTTTGAATTGTTTAGGCTATTGACTTATATCAATTTTGTTCTCAATTCTTAGGAGAGACTTGAGAATTAAGATTAGGTTGTATCTGGGAGAATTTATTTTTATCTGCAGGTTGAGACAAGGTTCATGGGAATCCTTGTTGTTAAATGGGAGATGTTAGACATAATGTCTTGACATCATGTTCTGTATGCCTGAAAGGAGTGTGATTGGGGTTCATTGGAAGCACAATGACTATGCCTTAGAGGTTACAAGAAAGAATAGACAAAGTTTGACCAGGGGTCAGGATATTGTTTATGACTTGTGGTTGTTTCCAAGTAGATCTATTTGGACAATGTTCCTTGGAAAATGGAGAGCGTGCCTTAGAGAAGGCGTGCAAAACATGTGTCTTGGTACATGTACATGCTTTGGACGGTTCTCCTTAAAGTTGAAACAGTCAAATCTGATTTGGATGGTGCACAGTCATTTATGATGAAGTTATCTACCTCAATTTATATCCTCATTGAATTGTTCTTTGGTAACTTCTATGGAACGTTAATTCCCAGAGAAATTACTTGGTTATTTAAAGGGGGTCGCTGTCTCTTGTGTCTCAGGTTGTCACTTTTGGTGGGTTGTAAGCTTATGGCTTTTGTCCGGGTGTGGGTGAGTAGTGTTTGGGTCTGGGACTATGTTGGTTTCGTTTGCCAATTTTTGCTAAAAAGGGGGAGAAAGGTGTATTATCCATATCAGTTGTGTGGTGTTCCTTACAACACATGACTGAGCTACTTTTGTGGGTTAAGTTCATCCTTGTCGTTGTTTTGCAAGGATGTTCGATAGGATGTCCTAAAATTCTATCTCTGTCTTAGTTCTTTTTGTTCTGAGTCTTCTTTTTGTGTCTTGTGATCTGAGTTATAAACACAGTTGTGTCTTATGTTTTGAGTTATCCGAAACTGGGGCCTGGTCCTCTAAGCCCTGGTCTGGATAATGAAGGATGGTAAATAGGGAGTTGTATTGAGGGGGAGTGTCGTGCATCTTCTTCCTCATGTACACTAGGTCAAAGGGTACACGGCATACAACAGGTGGTGTGCGCCGTGTAAACCATCCATACAGATGGACAGGAAGAATGAAAGCCTCCATGAGTCACATTATTTTCTGCTAGACTCGTCACAGGCTGGTGTTGAAATAGTATTAGTGGGGTTTTTGTTATCGTTTCCACAGGGATTGGTTGATACTACTGCCGTTCTACAGTTGTAATTATTTTAAACATTGAATATAAAAGATGTTTGTTTTAGTTTCGTAACGTAACGATCGCATAAAAAGTTATAAGCAACGGTAAAAGAGTTTCAGTTTTAAAACGATAGTTAAAAACATGTAAAGATTAGGGCTCGATAATCCATTTCGTACGTATTTTCTTAATAAAGCATGTGAACTCATTAACAATCAATATAATCATATATCCTCTCAAGATGTTTCGTCTCTAAAACAAATTGTGAGTTTTATCATATTGATCCTTAGATGATCTCTCAACCTTATTATCAATATGACAACATTAAAGGATTGATATTAGTGAATATCAACTCACAAAACTATCTCTAAATTTTATTTGTTGAAAGATGAAAAATCTAGGTCAAGAGTTGAAACATATTTCTCAATAATGATCCAACACAAATATAAACCATAAAAACAAGTTTTTTCACCATATATTCATCATCAACTTGTTCACATATAAAATATCAAGAGAAATACATACAAAAGTGAGGATTATCTACCTCTAATCTTGACACAAGGAGAGATTTAGCTACCAATAACCATGGTAGCTTAAGCAACAAGTAACAAACAAAGCTTTTGGAGCATCATACTTGAAAGGATCAAAGATTGAAGCTTAAAAGCTTTAATTTCTAAGAAAAAATGAAAATGACTTTTTTCTCCACACAAGTGTTTCTAGGTTACAAAAATTCTATGAAAAGCTAAAAGTGGTTTCAAAAATATCAACAAATGCTAAAATACACTTTTTTTGTCTAGGAAAATTCGACGGGCGAGCTACAAGCTTCGCCGGGCAAAACCAGTAAAACAAACCACGTTACAGCTACAGTGCCAGTGGGATGATGAAAATATCTTCATTCGACAGGCGAGACAAAGCTTCGTCGGGCGAATCCCTTTCGCTCCTCGTTCGCCTGGCGAATATGCCAGCGAACCAATTCCAATAGCTACTGGAATTTAAACTTCCTTTCGCCTGGTGCTTCGCCTTGCCTTCGTCGGGCGAAACCCTTCCTTCGTTTCCTCTTCGCCAGGCGAAAATGGTCTTTTCTCCGACACACGAATTTCTTCGATTCTTTAGTTTTTCTCCCAACTTTTGCTGCACCATTTTGTCATAAAATGCTGAAAAACTAGCAAACACATTAAAACTACCAAATATGTACATTAATGCAAGAATCACTTATTAAATAAGCTATTTCAGTATCAGAAGCATGGAAAAGAGCTTAAAAGTGTCGTAAATTGATATGAAAACTAATCAATATTTGACACCTATCAGCTGGCTGAAATGACTTCAGGACTTTCTACTCCTTCTCTCCTGGTTCTCCTGGGTTTATTGTACAAAAGGAGTTTTAGCCCAAATTTGTTAAAAAGGGGAGATTGAAGACTCTAAGATTTGACTAAATTTTGGTAAAACATGGTGTTGAACAAGATGTCCTAAATTGAAGAAATATGTTAAAAGAAAACATGTCAAACAAGATGTCCTATCTTGAGGACTCGACATCTTTGTCTGATACAGCAGATTGTTGCAGATCTGTTCCAAGATTTAACGTGCAATCAGAACGTGGATCAAGGAAAGACTGAACATAGATTTTGAAGCCCATGGACAGTTGAAGATTATAAAAGGAAGACCAAGACCTAGGGCAGAAGAGACTAGACCTTGTTAAGAATTTTGTAAAATAAAATAACAGTTTAGGGTTTTGAGAGTCGTGTATTTTCTTGTATTGTAAGTCACCCTTTGTATCAGTTTGATACATTGTGGTAGACATAGTTTTACAGATTCAGAAACCTGTAGGTAATAAATTGTATATTGTTCTTGGATGAAGCTATTAAGCAAATTCAAGTGTTATTGTTAGTCAAGAGTTTTGACTGAATATTGTATTGGAAGGGGTGTCTTTCAATTGAACAGTTTTATGCAGTCACCGGAGGTTGAGACTGTTAGATATCACTGAGGTGATTTAGGAATTGAGATGGGCTTCTCTTATTTAGATGGTTTTCTAGATAGAATTGCACTGGGTAGGGAATTAAGTGATAAGTTACCGGAGGTTGTATACTTAGAATTAATACTACTGATAGTGAATTTATTCCTGACTTGGTTGCCCCAGATATAGGTGTTGTTGTTCACCGAACTGAGTCATCATATCTTGGTGTTATTTATCTTTTTGTTATGTTCTATTCAGTCTAATCTTATGTTCTGAACTATGGGTCTGTTTGTTTTAGCTTTAAAAAAATGGATTTTTTCTTTGTATTTTTAAAAATGGATTTTGTAAAACCGTTTTTTCAAAATATTATAAGTTTTTCTATATTCATTTTTTCTAAAATGCAAGACTAATTTTGATATCATACAACATAAATATACATTATTGAAGATCAAAACATAGTCGAAATCACATTTTTTTTAAAAAGTTGTATTTAAAAAATGATTTTTATGAAAAACTATTTGAAATAGCTTCAAAATTAAATGATTTTTTGAAATTTTGATATCCAAAATTTTTTTTTCGATAAAATGTTGATATATCTAAAATCACATTTTAAAAATAACTATTCAGATTAAATTTTCATTTGAAACTTTTATGAAAAGTTTTTTTTGTAAAAATTGTTTCCACAAAAATATGTTAGACTATAAAAATCATTTAAAAAAAAAGCTTAAACAAACGGGCTCTATATATCTTGACAGATGTTGAAACATCTAATTATGACATTGTGATGAATTTGCAGTTTTGTTTGGATGTTCTTATTTTTGGCCTTGTTTAGAGAAGCAGAGATCAATGTCTCGACATCTTTCAGGACATCTGCGATCTGCTACCAGAATTTCACATTAAATTCATTAACGTTACATACCAAATATGTTATAAGACACTTCTTAAAATTTAATAAATATAATCCATAGTTTAATGCTAAATTTCTTTTAAATGTAACTCCCAAATAATATATAACTTTTTCATTAATTTTTAATAATTTACATCACAATTAATATATTTGTGATAAATTAATATAATTAATATTATTGACTGTTACGTTATTGAAAAAATAAACTTAAATAGATTAATAAACTTAAATAGATTTAAGTGAAAGGGTGAAATAATTTAAAATAAAAACGTTATTAAAAATGAGAGAATACATAGAGTTAAACTAAAATTAAAGAAAGATTAAATAATCAAATTTTATATTGATTAAAAAATAAAAAAATAAAAGGATGATCAATTTTAAAAAATTATTTAATTTTAATTATTTAATTAAATAAATTTAATTATAAATTAAACATTATATTAGTATAAATATTTATAAATGTCATGTATGATTGACGAATTTGATATTTATCTTTTTTTATTAAAAAAAAATTCATTCCTTTGATCATTTTTTAAATTGAAATATTTAATTATGAAAGTTACTATTTGATTCATATTGACATTATTTAAGGTAGAATTTATTCTACATTATATTGTTATTTTAATTCATATTTATGGTTGCATTTTTATTGATTTTATAATGATATTTAAGAAGGATAGAGTGACTCACCAACTTTTATTTATTTTGTCTCACTAAAACTCTATTTCTCCTTATATTTTCTTTTTCTTTTTCATAATTTTTTACTTTTTTTAAGTTTTCTTTTTCATTTTCATAATCTTCTATTATGTGCAGGTTTTGAAGAAATTTTCGATAATTTTATTGAAAGATTGATCAAAATCTTTCATTTTATAAAATATTATGTGTAAATATTAAAGATATAGTGTAATCTTTCATTTCATAATCTGCCAATATGTTGTAAATATTTGAGAAATTTATCGAAAGATGGATTCTTATAAATGACATCATATTTTTTATTTACTCTTTTGAAATGGATTGCATTGTAAAAAATAGTTTGACATTATATATGAACAACAATATCATCACTACTAGAAAAATGTTTTTAATGTCGAACGCGAAATATATTTTACCTCGGCTGCAGTAGCAAGGTAACGAATGTCGTCATAAAAAGTAAAGGATCATAACCTCGTTTATTTAAACACCGAGGAGGTAAATTAATTTGCACATAAGTTCGAACCCCAGCATCTGCATTTTTATTATTCACAAAACTAGCGTCTCATACATCTCGGTTTATTCGGTTTAGGAATAAACCGAGGAGTGAGTTAGATTGTTTTTTTTATTAGAAATTCATTACATTATTTACACAAAAAATAAATAAAAAATAATTTGTTTACAAACTTAAATGTTTATCTAGAATATTAAATTGTTTACACAAAAAATAAATAAAAATAATTTGTTTACAAACTTAAATGTTTACCTAGAATATTATATTGTTTACACATAATATTAAAATAAAAATTAATTTATCCCTGAAGATCATATGTTGGATCTTCGACTCCTTGATATTTGGGTAAGGTCAAATGCTTCACCTAGCAAGTATTTATTTCTGATATAAAATGATAAAAGGGTTAGAAAAAAATATAAAAATAAAAGATTTTTTTGCTCAAATGAATATTTAAAAACACAAACCTTAAACCCAGATAATTTTCTGCACTTGCAATCCATCGCTAATGGCAAAAGTTAAAGTGGGGGATATAGATTGTTTTAATTGCTTCATGACGTTTCTTTATCAATTTTAGATATCAGAAATCCTTTATAATGGAATTTTTTTAGGTATCACACGGATCACTAGTGGTAGTTGATAATCATGAAATGAACGACAAAGATTTGTTTAAGAACGCTAAGTTATCCCCTCTGTTTCTATAAAAACCGAGGTGAAAATTGTAACGCCCTGGTTTTTGGTTAGATTTATGTAATCGAGTCGATTTAATTATTTTTGTTTTTATATTATTTTATTCTTGGTTATTATGTTTTATCGCGTTTTGGGAGCGTTTGCGAGATATTTGAGTGTAGGGGTATTTTGGTTATTTTACTTATTTTGTTTAAGTTAGAACTTAAAGAGAAAAAAAAAAGAGAAAATAGTAAGGAAGGAAAAGAGAAAGAAGGAAAAGAGAAAGAAAAGAAGAAAAAGGAAAAAACTTGGAGTGTAAGAAATCGAATCTACCGACTGTTGAAAACACGATTAATCGGGTAAGGGTGTGAAACTCGATTATCTTATCATTGTGTATGAATATGTATGTGTATATTTGAAGTCTATTTGTCTTTCCATAGTTTTCAATTCTAGGTTAGAAATGAGAAAAATGATTGGGAATCGATGTTTTCGCGGTTGGAATGTGATATAAATGTTGTAGGATACTTGTTGTTATGATTGTGGTATGTTTTAGTGGTTATGTTATGGTTTGGAAGAGATTTTGGTTGAAGAAATATGGTTTTTGGACACATAACAGCGCTGCAGAATTTCTGAGTTTTCCTTGGTTCGCCTAGCGAACCTGGGGCGAAGCGAAAGCGAATGATTTTCGAGGGTTCGCCTAGCGAGCCCGTCAGCGAAGGTCAGCGAATGTTCGCTAATGTTGTTCGCCTAGCGAACTTTATATCTTTTCAGTTATGTTTATTGCTGCCTTGGTTCGCCCAGGGATTCGCGAAGCGAACGGCAAGGCGAAGGTTCGCCAAGGAGTTCGCCTAGCGAACTTTGTGTCTATTTTGGTCTGATTATGGTTTCGCCTGGACATTCGCCTAGCGAAGGTGGTAGCGAATGCTCGCTAGAAGGTTCGCCTAGCGAACATGACAGTTTGTGCAGTTTTGTTTCCTTCATAACTTTTGATCCGTAGCTCGGATCGAGGCGCGGTCGGATGCGTTGGTAAACTAATGAAATGTTTTTTCTTATAAAATATGGTTTTGAGATTAGTGGCCGATTTAATTGTGTCGGGAATTTGGAAATGTGTCGTTTTGTCGACTTTTACCATCTTAACTGTGTGTATTTGATGTGTTAACATGCAATATGTTTTGATATATATATCGTATGACTTGTGTGATGTTATATGATGTGAATGCATGTGATGAAATATTGTGATGATGGTTTGTGGCCTAAGGGAAAGTAAATGCATTGTGTTTGATTGTATATGCATGATTATGGATGTGTATATGTGTGCATTTGAATGTCATGAGTCATTGTATGCCAAGCATCATGATATGCATTCTTGTGATGTCATGTGCCCTAATGGGTGTGAGCGACGAAATGATTCCAGAGGGAATCCGCTATAACATCGTGTGCCTTATACAAAGAGGTGTGAGCGATCCATAAATGTCGTGTGCCTTATACAAAGAGGTGTGAACGATCGGGTCGTGTGCCTTATACAAAGATGTGTGAGCGATCCATAAATGTCGTGTGCCTTATACAAAGAGGTGTGAGCGACGGGGAACATCGTTTGCCAGACGGGGAGTTACACTAAGTAACAAGCGATGATTCCAATAGTTCCTGAGTGAACTAATGATGAGAATGATGGATGGAACGGTACCGCATTGCATTGCATAGAGTCGTTGTGTCGGTCTCTGTGCATTTGCATAAATCACGAATGGATTGATTTTGTGTGGAATTGTGAATGAAATTGATGAGATGAGATACACACACATACACACACACACACACACATATATATATATATATATATATATATATATATATATATATATATATATGTTGGTGATAAATGTATTGTGCATGATTGATATGCCTTTGTGATGGATATAGGAGATATGCATTGTGTTGTTTTGTATTTGAATTATGGCGTAAATTGTGGTGAGAATGTTTTATATGTGTATTTTTGTGTTAATATATAATTGTATGCAATTATATTATGATTGTGTTTCTCACCCTTCTACTGTTTTGAATGCTCTATGAGGCATTGCAGATTAGATGCTGGAGGTCTTTTTGTGAAGCTTAGGTCTTCATTCTTTTGTCGGTCGGCTCTGATATGTAGCACCGGGTAGTCGGGGAGATCGTTTGTAATTATGTGTATATGTATATGTTCTTTTTGGATTGTACATGTATGACTCTGTGGATGATAGACAAACTTTTATGTTATTTATATATGAGATTCAGTTGCATATTTTCCGCTTTTATTCCGTATCTGAATTGTGGGTGTTAGGAATTGAGTTCCTCTGTTATGTGCTACCTGATTGTTGCATATCTATATGAGCAGGTTGTTGTATTTTGTTTCAATTGATGTGACGCCTCCGTCTATGCCATGAATGTTTTAATTATACTCTGATTATTTGTTATCGCTTTATTTCCTTGGGGTATAGATTGGGGGTGTTACATTAAGTGGTATCAGAGCTTGGATAGCCAGTTTGTGTCAGTTTGTGTCAGTTCGTGCCAGTCCGTGTCGGTCTTTGTGTTTGGGGTGAACTGTTTGTTTAACCATAGTTGTTGTTATTGGATATGAACAGAATATGGCTGGTAGGAATGACGCTGCTCTTGCTGCTGCTATGCAAGCTACGGCTCAGGCTGTGTGGGGTGCACCTAATGCTGGTGGGAATGATGAGTTCAGGAAGAACAAATGGCCTGTCTTCAAAGGAAGACATGATCCTGATGGTGCTCAGATTTGGCTTAAGGAGATTGAAAGAATCTTCCGAGTGATGGACTATGCTGAGGAACATAAGGTGCGACTGGGTACTCATATGTTGCAGGAGGAGGCTGATGATTATTGGGTTAGTGCGCGTCACGTGTGGGAAGCTGCAGGTGAAGAGGTCACTTGGGCTTTGTTTAGCAGGGAGTTTTTGAGGAAGTATTTTCCTGAAGATGTTAGAGGAAAGAAAGAGATAGAGTTCTTGGAGTTGAAACAAGGTAACATGTCTGTTGTGGATTACACTGCTAGGTTTGTGGAGCTTGTTCAGTTTTATCCACATTATGCTGAAGCAACTGCAGAGTTTTCCAAATGTGTGAAGTTTGAGAACGGATTGCGTCCTGAGATCAAGCAGGCAATCGGTTATCAAAGGATTAGAAGGTTTTCAGATTTGGTCGATTGTTGTAGAATTTATGAGGAGGATAGCAAAGCTCGTTCTACTCACTATAAGAGTGTGAACGAAAGGAAAGGGAAGCAACCGTTTCGTGGTGGTCCTTATGTGTCACCAGCTGACACGGGTAAGCAAAGGGGTAGTTTTGATAAAAGGCCAAGTGGGGGAGGTATGTCTAATCCTCTGAGATGTTTTAGGTGTGGTGACTTAGGACATCGTCAGTTTGAATGTAGAAAGGATATAAGGAAGTGTTCCAATTGTGGAGGTATAGGGCATGCCGCAGCTGATTGTAAGAAGAATGTGGTGAAGTGTTTCAACTGTGGTGAAGCTGGTCATGTTAGTACGAAGTGTCCGAAACCAAAGCAAACTCAGGTTAGAGGGAAAGTATTTGCATTGGCAGGAACTCAGACTACTAGTGCAGACCGTCTGATCAGAGGTACTTGTTTTATTAATAGTACGCCTTTAGTTGCCATTATTGATACCGGAGCGACTTATTCGTTTATTTCGTCTGAGTGCGCGAAGCGTTTGAATCTTTTGTTGTCTTCAATGGGTGGAGAGATGGTTATTGATACTCCAGCAATGGGGTCGGTAACTACTTCTTTGGTTTGTTTAAGTTGTCCTTTGACCATTTATAGTAAAGATTTTGAGATGGATTTGGTGTGTCTGCCGTTGGAGGGTTTAGATTCTGGGAATGAATTGGTTGCAGTTCAATCGGGTTCATATTGATTGTTATCATAAGTTGGTAAGATTTCCTTCTCTTGAAGAAGATGAGGAATCGAGTTTCTTATCTACCAAAGAGTTGAAGAAACTTTTAGCGGATGAAGCTCAGTTGTTCGGATTGTTTGCATCATTGACCGTGGATAGTCAAGTTGCAATTGATGTGTTTCCTGTTGTGTGTGATTTTCCAGAGGATATTTCAGATGTGCCACCAGAGAGAGAGGTGGAGTTTACTATAGATCTAGTTCCTGGTACTAGACCTGTATCTATGGCACCATATCATATGTCGGCATCTGAGTTGGTTGAGTTGATAAAGCAGTTGAATGAATTGTTAGAAATGAGGTTTGTGAGGCCGAGTGTATCGCCTTGGGGTGCTCTAGTTTTATTGGTGAAGAAGAAAGATGGAAGTATGCGATTGTGTATTGATTATCGCCAGCTGAATAAGGTGACGATTAAGAATAAGTATCCTCTTCCGAGAATTGATGATCTGATGGACCAGTTGGTAGGTGCGTGTGTGTTTAGTAAAATTGATTTGAGGTCAGGTTATCATCAGATTAGAGTGAAAGAGGAAGATATTCAGAAGACGGCTTTTAGGACACGCTACGGACATTACGAATATTCTGCGATGTCGTTCGGGGTTTCTAATGCGCCGGGTGTGTTTTGGAGTATATGAATCGTATTTTCCATGAGCATTTGGATTGATTTGTTGTTGTGTTTATTGATGACATCTTGATTTATTCTAAGTCCCGGGAGGAACATGCGGAACATTTGCGTGTTGTGTTGCAAATTTTGAAGGAAAGGAGACTTTTTGGCAAGTTGTCCAAGTGTGAGTTCTGGTTGTCAGAAGTGAGTTTTCTTGGGCATGTGATTTCAGGTAATGGTATTGTTGTGGATCCATCTAAAGTAGATGCAGTTCTACAATGGGAGGCTCCTAGATCTGTTACTGAAATTAGAAGCTTTTTGGGTTTAGCCGGATATTATCGAAGATTCATTGAAGGCTTTTCCAAGTTAGCACTTCCATTGACCCAGCTGACTTGTAAAGGTAAAGTGTTTATTTGGGATATTTAGTGTGAGGAAAGTTTTAGTGAGCTGAAGAGAAGATTGACTATAGCTCCGATTTTGGTCTTACCGAATCCTACTGAACCGCTTGTGGTGTATTGCGATGCGTCTTTGATTGGTTTAGGTGGGGTGTTGATGCAAGAAGGTAAGGTTGTGGCTTATGCTTCGAGGCAATTGAGGATTCATGAGAAGAATTACCCTACTCATGATTTGGAATTAGCGGCTGTGGTGTTTGTATTGAAAATTTGGAGGCATTATCTCTATGGTGCAAGATTCGAAGTCTTTAGTGATCATAAGAGTTTGAAATACTTGTTTGATCAAAAAGAGTTGAATATGAGGCAACGGAGATGGTTGGAATTTTTGAAGGACTACGATTTTAGCTTGAATTACCATCCTGGTAAAGCTAATGTGGTAGCTTGAATTAAGGAGTGGGAACGTTTGGAAGCATTTAGAGATTTGAGTTTGGTGTGTGAATTGACATCTGACAGCGTGAGGCTTGGTATGTTAAAGGTTACTAATGATTTTCTGTTAACCGTTAGCGAGAAACAGAAGTTGGATGTGAAATTTGTAGATTTGATGACGGTTGGAGATCAAAGTGTGAATGGTGACTTTAAAGTGGATGATAAGGGTGTTTTGAGATTTCGGGGTATAATTTGTATTCCTGGTGATTCGGACTTGAAAAAGATGATTTTAGAGGAAGGACACCGGAGTAATTTGAGTATACATCCGGGTGCTAATAAGATGTATCAAGATTTGAAGAAGATATTTTGGTGGTCTGGATTGAAGAGGGATGTGGCTCAGTTTGTTTATGCGTTGACGTGTCAGAAGTCATAGGTAGAACATCAGATGCCTAGTGGATTATTGCAACCGTTGGATATTCCCGAGTGGAAATGGGACAGCATTTCTATGGATTTTGTGACAGGGTTGCCGAATACACAGAGGGGACATAATGTCATTTGGGTAGTTGTGGATAGGCTGACTAAATCAACACATTTCATTCCGATTGACATCAGTTTTTCTTTGGAAAAGTTGGCTGAGATTTATATCCGTGTGATTGTGAAGCTACATGGTGTTCCGTTGTGTATTGTTTCAGATCGAGATCTGAGGTTTACTTCCAGATTTTGGGAAAGTTTGCAAAAGGTGTTAGGTTCTAAGTTGAGATTGAGTTCTGCTTATCATCCGCAGACGGATGGTCAGTGTCGCACCCTAATTTTTGACCCTAAGATCCCTTTTCCCTTTCGCATAGCATCTTTAGGTCATGCGGTTTCTGTGTGCATGTTTATTGTCACTAACCAGTTCGTGCAGACGCAAAATTTCAAGTGGATATAGTACTCATTCTCACAGTCAAGCATTTCAGGGCATGACCAGTTGACTCTGATTTAAAGTGGTCCTAGGATTTCTACTTGATCTGAGCCTCATCTCTAAAAATTTCTTTATTCTTGGGCCGTTCTTGGACCAATTTTTTTTGAAGATATCTTTCATGGGTTTTCTGGCTAGATATCATTAAAATTAATATCAGGCTTTGATAGTGTATGGGCCAAAGATGCCTCAAGATCAAGACGATAGGGTATATGATTAATGCTTCATCATTGCTTCAATCAAGAGTACTTGAAATTAGGTCATGGTGCAAAGGATGTGGTTGTGAAGTTATTAAGATTAAGGTGACAAAGGCCCATTTAGAAGGATTCCTCGAAGTTCAAGGTCATGTCGAGTACAAGTTTTGGTGACGGTTGCAAGAAGGTTCACATTGTCATAAGGTCTAAGCTTCAAAAGCTTGAATGGCATTTTGGAGAGATTTGATTACTTCTGTTCTTTGCATGGGAAATCATTTACTGTGACCAAAGAGGTCCCACGTACATCACTGGATTTCAATATTTGAATTCATATCTATCTTATTGGAATCAAATACATTATTTTAAAATGAAATCTACGACAAAATTAAAGGCCCTGCTCAAGTTATTGCCCTTGGAACAATACCGCTAGAAACCGTTGAGAAGTTTAACAAGATAGCAACAGGTGATTGAAAAAGATGTGAGATTAAAATCCAAGGAAGTTCATTTTGGTTCAAGAGACTCATTTGTTTTTTTTACAAGATCAGTAATGTTTGTGATACATCATCCATGCCAAGACTTTCGAATTCATCCAGGAGTTCTTTGCAAGTTCTATTTAGGCATCCTTTCCTATTTGACCAGAAAAATTGAAAAGGTATTTATCTGTTACAAACAACCAAACCCTTTACTTAGTGTACAACATATTTTACACTTCCTAGGACACTGCGCAAGAAATTTACATTGAAGGTACTACAAGGAAGTCATGTTCTAAACTTCAAAAATCCTCTACGACAAGTGGGCTTACATGCTCCAAAGGCTGCAAGTTTGAGATATCATTGAGGTCACATCAGTATCACCTTTGAAGGCTCGTCAATTTGCTTACTCCTTTATTTGTATCTATAGCCAGTACAAACCACATATTAACTCCAATTTTAAAGCTAGTCTTCGCAAGTGACAGGACATCTGGATATAACTGCAAATTACAAGTTTTCTCAAAAGGATAAAAATTTGAAAGTAACTACCAGTTGCAGCTACATCATGAATCCATCAAGCACGCAAACATCGTTTTCCGTCAAACCAAAGGCTTTAGGCCACAGGACCCTGTTTCGAACTTTGGATTCATTCTAATTCAGCATCCTAGAATGCACATGAAGAGTTAATTAGACACAAAGTTAAGGCCACCAAACAAATGTTTCAAACAAATAACTTTAGTAAGTTTTCAATACTACCAATTTCCTAAAACCATACCAAATCAGCATACCAGTATCCACCAGTGTCGAAACCAAGTTTAAATACATATCAGGCAGGATTTAAATGGCAATGAAACCTTATGGGATTTATGCTCATAGCTGGTTTTACCTTTTGGAAAAATTGTAGCTTTTCAAGGGAGCCATGCGACATTTGACGTTACCGGTGCTGCCAATACCAGAAGATATTGCACCTCACCAATGCAACCTCATGCCTCACGACATCCTACTTTATATGCCATTCAAGCGCTTCTTCCAAGCTCCCTAGACAACATACGAATAGATAAAGGAAAGAGTTCATCATGATAATGTTCACATAACCTGAAAATTTAAATCTTGACAGAGTTTCATTTTCAATGAAGCAAAGACATCCGGACCTGTCCAAACAATCACGAAACAATCCAAACATGATTTTATCCTCACAGTAAAATAAGAGAAAAAAGAAGAGGAGAAGAAGAAACAGAATTCCATTTGTGATGAAGCTTCCCTAAGAACTCTACTCGGTAGAAAGCACCCGGATATGGCGAGAGGTATAAACAGTTTCTTCTTGAATCCCACATCGAAGACAATAAAAGAGTTAAACGGTGTCCGAGTACACCACATCGTGGGAATGCAATTCGCGTTGAGAGGGATAAACCATGCGAAATATAATGTTCAGGTGGAGATCAGTTTTGAAATGCACTCACCCTGTTCATGTTTGATGTGGGAACTTTGGGAAAAGAAGTGTCGGAATGTTGGAGTAAAAGCAAACGGCAAGCTACAATAATTAGATCCAGTGCAGCCAAGCATCAAGATGAGAATTACATTGAGGGACCGTGGCTGCATCTGCTAGGTCGCCTGGAGCAATTCACAAAGAAAGTCAGACATAATCCAAAAAATTGGAAGTTCTCAATATCATGTTTCAGCAATTACACGTTCTAATCAATACCATCAATACTCACAGAGCATGTTTCAGACATAATTCAAAATATTTCCAAAACCAGAAAGGCATGTGCCAGACAACATAAATCAACAGCATCAGACATCGAATTCAAATACCTTCCAAATGTACCAAACATGTTAAATCAAAAAAGGAAAAGATCGAAGACACAATATGACATGTTCAGGATCAAATGGAAACATCATTTATTGTACAATCAATAATTCAGCAATTGTTAACAACTACCTTGAGTCTATAAAAGGATGAGGATAACACAAATACACGGGGACAGCAGTGAGTGAATCCACAAATCAAAGCATATACACACTACGAATAAAACCTTACTGCAACATCACCCAAGTTTTCACATACACATCAGTAAACACCCTCAAAGGTGGACGAATTCGGCAACAATCGCAGCAAATCAGGATAACTAACACCTACATCAGGATTCACACATATACACGTAAAAATCCTCAGACCCATCTTCAGAAACCCACAACTACAACATACACACGAAAAGAAAGCTCACACACATACAGGTACTCATACGGAAAAGACGGAAAAGCACTTATCTGTACGCAGGTGGTCCGTGAAAACTTGAAGATTCTCCTCAACTTCCATCTTCGACGCTTTTTACTCAAATCTCTGTAATTTGTAATCAATCTATTAATGAGAATTTAGGGGCGGGTTCGATTTGGGATCAGGGTAGATTTAGGGTTTATGTTTGTTGGTGTTTAACTCATAGAGAGGGCGATCGAGAGCATGAGAGATCAGAAGAGACGAGAGAACCTTGGCGGCGACTAGGGTTTGTTGAGAGAAGATGGAGAGGATAGAGAGGATGAGCGGCGCGTTAGCACCCTCCGTTCGTTTTTACCTGTTTACTTCTTAATCTACCCCCTTTTTTTTTTATTAATTGATAATCAAAATCAAAACTCTTTTTTATAATAAAAATTAAAAAACCTGTTAATAATTTAGACTAAGACTTTTTTTTTTATTTAAAACCTTCTCTTTTACAATGATAATTAGAGTTAAAAACTTTAATAATTAAAATTAACTTTTTATTAAAAAAAATGAACTTTTTTTAATTAAAATAATTTTTTTTATAATAGTAATTAATTTCATATCTTTTTTTATAATTACAATTAAAAAACCATTTTAACTGTAAAAAAAATAAAACACCTTTTTTAATAAATGAGAAACTTTTATAATAAGTTCATAATAATATATCAAAGCTTTTTTTACCAAAAGTTTTTTAAGTATTAAAAATTAAAATCTTTTCAATTAATAATTAAAAACTTTATTAACTTCTTTTAATATAACATTAAAATTAAATGAAAACTTTTATTCGTAAAAACACTAAAATTAAAACTTTTATTAAAGTTAGTAATTTTTATAACAAAAAGAAAATAATAAAGAGAGTAAAATAGACCTTTAATAAAACTCTTACTTAATTACAAAATTAAAATCTTCTAAATTAATTAGTTTTTTTTTAACTCAAAATAATAATGTTAGGAACTTTTGTTAACACTTTTAAGAATATTAATTTAAATAATAAAACCTTTTAAGTCACCTCCCGATTAGAAATCTCTCGCTTAGATTAGTCATAGGTTCGTGAGCGTTCGAATGGCTGCCTTTATTTGCCTGTTTTTCTCTTGATTTATGTTCCTGCTCTAAACCCTTTCAAATAAAATAAAAACTCTCGATCCAAAGTCGAGCCAATTTTCTACCCATGTAAGTCGATCGCCTTTGGCATCGCATTCGACCTATCGATCACAAGACACAAGTTTAGCATCACCCTGCTAGCACCCTCGCCTAAATAATTTAATTTAATTTCATAATATCCAAGGGAAAATCTCATGCATGATAACCATGTTATTGTGCATGGTGCACATCATTTGCATCATGATCGACACCCTTAAGTTAAGACTATTAGACAACTTAGGATAGATTTCCTAGGTTAGTCCCCCCTTAATTTTGATTTTTTTAAATCAAACTTTAGCCTACCTAATTCTCCACACAAGAGAATTAGATGTTAATCATCTCAAAGAAAGGGACATACAATCCCATACCCCACAAAATACAAACATTTTCAAAAACTGTGGTGGTCTTCTTAAGATGATGACTCATCTCCTCTCCTAAACCTTTAAAACAGTTTAGTATCCTTAATAAGGAACTACAAGTGCTCTGATTCCCTCCTGACAGGATATGTAGGCACAAGATGCGATATCTTGTCGAGCACACTTAGGATAAAAAATATAATAAACCACCTACCCTTAAACCCTTAGCAAAACAAATAACAAATAACATAATAAATCAAGAGGTTCCTGTAGAGTACTACAGATATCTAGGATGCAAACACCTTCCCTAGGTATAACCAACCCCCGAACTTAGAATCTTAGTGCATTTGCATTGCATTGTGGGTATTCGGTCTTTCTCCCTTCCCTTGGATAAAATCAAAGACGGTGGTGACATAAAAGAAATGTGATCCTAGTTAATCAATAACTATGGTATCCAATTTTCACCGCGACAGAAATGGCGACTTCACTGGGGAAGAAGAGACTCATAAGAGGATTCCCCTTAACTTGATTAATTATGTTTTTGTTATATTTATCTGTTATGTTTGATTGGGTTATTACTTGTGTGGTGAGACAAAGTCCTACACCCGGACTAGAGTGAAAGTTATGATAGGAACGGTGAGACTTCAATGATGCTTTGAGGGAGTCGATTCCTGAAAAAGTAAATTGAGACTTCACCACTCAGTCTAGGCCCTCTCGAATAAAATATTTGTCCAACGAGTTCATTCGTGAAGACGGTATGGTTTCGATCTAAAGGCCCTCGGGATTGGGGACAGTAGTTACCTTTAACCCAACTTGGCCTATTAGGATGTAGTGCGGGGACTATGCAGGAGTTTATTTCTGCGATAGTTGCTACGCGATACTACACTCAGACGAGATTCTCTTGAGAATATTATTGACCACCAAGTGATTTGGAAAATCAATAATATCCGAAAGATGGGTTGTAGACTCTGGGAACTTTGTAGAACCCGTTCGGCAGGTACATTTGAAACCATAGTACACTCTTATTGGGATGGGTAGACCTTGGCTCCATGCTATGACCTTTCAAACCTAGGACCTTTTGTCTGATTGTTTGCTTGTGTGTGCTTTGTGCTTTGTGCTTTGTGTGTTTGCAGCTCTGCATTCATTAGCATCATATCATAAAGATTCATGGAACTTAGTCTTGTTTATGAACATCATAAGGATACCATGGACTCTAAAAAAAAATTTTAAGAAGAAAAAACGTTGAAGTACACTTACAAGAGTCATAACCTGGACGATCTAAGGGGATTGGAGACCTTATTAACGGATAAAGGAAGTTTCAAGACCTTATATGGGGAAGCCTTTATTGATAAGGAAATACTATTTACTTTACTTTAGTCCAGCACTATTGGTGACAACTCTTGAAGAATATTCTCAGCTAATAGAGTTGCTTATTCAAGACAAGAATCCATTTACTACCTTCGGTAAATGTCCGAGCTAATATGACTAAAAAAGGATAAATTTTGGAAAGAAGTTACTCTAGTCCTAAATCAATACCTTGGAAGCTCAATTGGAAGAAGAAGTCAAACAAGGCCATTGGAAGAGTCTCCTTAGATCCATCACTATTAGCTTTTATTTAGCTTTTCCGTTATGACTCTTGTAAGGCGTACAGACACGTTTGTAAACAATTTTGTAATAAATCAATCTTTTAATATTCCAATACTAATAGCTGTAACCGTTTTAATAATAAAAAAATGAGTCTTTTGATATTCCTTGGTAATTATAAATAGTTGAGTTCCATGAATCTTGCTGCATTCGCATTGCATCTTTAGCATTGTATCTTTTTTTGCATACATCCTTTCTTTACCTCAGCTCATTCAGTCCTATCTTTGTGTCGCTCAGCTGATCTTTTAGCATTCGTACCAAACTTGAAGCAGTTACTGGGGATAATGGATAGAACGCAAAATATGGATCCCATGTCAAGCTTCAGAGTGATGACTAACCCGATGTACGGTTTTCCTATTGACGACGATGCTCCACAAGTGGACGTCCCTACTCGATCTCAGCCTGTGCAAGATAACCTGGTTGGTCAAGTTAACGAAGGAGATTCCCGCTTTCTGATGTATGTGCCAAATCCCCAGAACATCTGTCATGTGACAAATGTGAATGATCCTAGATTGAGAGAAATTGAAAAAGAATTTCGTGACCTCCAAGAGCAATTGAAGATGTTGAAAGAACTTAATGCATCCGGTCTTAAAGCCCCTGACTTGTGTTTAGTTCCAGGCGTGTTCATTCCACCGAAGTTCAAAATGCCTACCTTCGAAGTATACAAGGGTGTTAGTTGTCCAAGGTACCATTTGACAATGTTTTGTCGAAAGATGACCACTTATGTCGACAATGACAAGCTAATGATTCACTGTTTTCAAGAAAGTTTATCTGGGGCATCCTTGATGTGGTATATGAAGCTAGAGAGGAACCGTATTCAGTCTTGGGAAGACTTAGCTAACGCTTTTATGAAACAATACGATTACAATGTCGACATGGCTCCAGACAGTAATTAATTGATGGACATGAGTCAGAAAGACGACGAGTCCTTCAGGGAATATGCACAACGGTGGAAAGAATTGGCAGCCCAAGTCCAGCCACCACTTCAAGAGAAGGAGTTGGCCAAGATGTTTCTAAAGACACTGTCAGGCTCTTATTATGTCAGAATGATAGGTGTTGTGCCATTAGAGTTCCCTAAAATTGTGGAAGTCGGAGTAAACATCAAGAACGCATTCAAAAGTGGGAAAATTAAAGATGTCTCGAATAGACAAGCTAATGAAGAAAAGTCTGTTAGTGTTTGCCAAGAAGAAAGGAGTGTTGAAGTTAATGCAATTTTGGGCTCTCCTCAGACTTTGCCAGCTCCAGTCCCGGTGCCTTATCACAAACGTCGGTTTGCAGCGCCTGTTCAGTGGCAGCAATCACTACCTCATGGACGTCCATACAAACGACAAAGGTTGAATCATCAGGATCAACGTCAGAATCAACAAATTCGGAACATGAATCACCAGAATCAACGTCAGGATCAACAGGGACCTCTGAATAGTCCAGAAGAAAAGACTCATTGGTTCGACCTAATCCCAATGACTTACAGTCAATTGTGGTCTTACTTTGCGCGAAACTCAATAATGGCACCCAGGAAGACTAGAGCCATGAAATCTCGCCCTCCTTGGTTCAATCCAGATACCAGTTGTGCATTTCATGACGGAGTGTTGGGGCATTCGATTGAAGACTGTAAAGTTTTCCAAGAAAAGGTCCAAGAAATGATCGATAATGAAGTGTTGACCTCCAGGAGAGGAATCCTAGTTATAAATGTAACACCTTTATACTGAGAGATGTGAATACTCAAGAAGTCCTTTCAAGCCAGTGGGATCAAGAGCATAGTTCACTCCCAAGGCCATTAAGCTGCTTATTCATTTGCTTGCATCTTATTGTTATTTCTTTGATTATAAGCATGTTTTACATGTAAGAATTTGTTACTTTGAATAATTAATGCAATGATAATGGTTGTCTTGAAGAAATCCATTCGTTTCACTCATTTTTAAACTCTTTTTCTATTTTATAATGCCAATACTACCCCAATCTCTTGCCTTGGCAGAGAATTGGTTGGAGGATGATGAAATCAAATGCAAGATCTCTTGTCGTATGCTTTTGAATAAAACTCTGCTAGTGATGTAAGGCGTTGTTTTAAATCCCTAAACACCGGAGGTATAAGGAGATAAACCCTCGTTAACCCTTTTGAGCCTTTGAAGTAGTAGTTTTCTTCTACAAATAAAAAACCCTCATTTTAACCTGGGGCGGGGTAATTTTCAAAAAAAGGAGTAAAATATTACGAAGATTGGGTGGGCACAAACAAACTTTGAGCCTTATATCCTTTGTTTCTTAAACCATAAACCAATCCATAATACAACCCTTAAAAGACCTAATTGAAGCAGGGTTTATTTCAAAAGCATACTCATTGAGATATTGTTTCCTGACTCCTATGAGCTATGCTCAAATTCGTGTTGGCATTATAAAATCGGTAATTCAACCACCAAAATATTTTAAATAAAATTTCAAGACAAACATATGTTGCATTAGCAATTTCAGAATTAACGTTTTTCTGCTTGCTAACATTGCTTGACATCATAGAAGCTAGCATACGAGCATCAAGCGATGAGCTAAACCTTTTGAGATTGGAAACTCTGATGAGTAAATGGTAGATTATTTCAAAAGGATGATCATACACAGGGGCATGTTGCCTAAAGACTTTTCTGAGTAGGGGCAAGTTGCCTCCCAGCTGTTTCTTTCACTGTCTGACCCCAAGGGGCAAGTTCGAAGACTAAAGACACCGTCAATCTGGGGCAGTTACGTCGAGATTTGATAAATCTCTCCATGTTCGAAGACTCAGTGTATAGAATACCGTCAATCCGAGCCGGTTACATCGAGATTCGACAATCTCTCCAAGAGTTTAAAAATATTGGGACAGTTAGACGCCAAGTTTTCTGTAAAATCCTCTTGGGATAAACCAAGTGATTTGGGGCATTTGAGAAGTGAAGATTGCTTCTCATCCACAACAACTGTTAATCAAAATGGCGACTACCTTGCAGGTCATCAATGCAGAGTTTTCATCCATAATCCATGTCTCAAAGGGTTTCTATTCCAAGTAATGTGGCGACTCCCCAGTAAGTTCCTACTTCAAGTAGTCACGACTATTCCCCGGTGGATCTCTACTTCAAGAAGTTATGACAAGATTTCTCTGGTCGACAACCTAAGAATCCTCAGTGGATTTTCTTACAACTTCAACTTTTCCCCCAGCGAAGCGAGTGTTTATTTCACTCCTCATTGGAATCTCTCATTATCTCAATCTTCTCCAGTGAAAGCAGATGTTTATTTCATCCCCTCGAAGTTTTATATCTGATATTTCCAACTACTATTGATCCAAGATTCCCCAATAAAGTGGATATTTATTTTATCCAGTTACAACTTTCATTCAAGACTACTTCAGTTCGCAGTGGATATTTATTTTATCCCCCACGAAGTCTTGTCAATCACGGGTTTGATTCGTCCCTAGTGAATCTTTCTCATTCCCAACAGAATTCAAGGTTCATCTTGACAATCCTAAGTGAAGTCACGATGTTAATCCCCAAGTGGAGTGCTGTATTTTCCCCAGAGAAAGTTTGAAGCTTTGAAGTAGGACATGGTTCCATATATGGCTTTCCATTCATCCCCAGTGATTCTTCTTATATTGCAAAGATTGGCCGAGTATCCGTATCGAGATGCTTGTTTTTGTCTCTTGTTTGCTTCTTGTCGTTGTTTTGTCAGCATAAGTATAGCATGGCATTCTTTCATGTAGATTCATGGCATGTGCGCATTTTACATCTTGCATTTTGTTTCATTTGTTTTGTTCTTTCACTTTGGTTGCGTTTATCCCCAAGTGATCGGGTTTTTCTGCTCCCTCCAAGTAGAATCGTCAGCCCTAAGCAGAAAAAGAGCGTCCTTTATAATTCCCCACTGAGTTCGATCCTCGTGGAAGATGGTTGCTTTAGTTTTCTTTTCCATTTTTGAATAAAAGATAAACCCCAGTTGAGTTCATTCCTCACTGGATAGGTTTTTGTTTGACCGTTTCTTTCCAGATATTTCCTAGATTGAACTTTGGTCCCTGACAATCACAATTTTTGATATCTCTAGGTTGTTGAACCTATATCAAGCGTGCATTTATTTTGCACTCTATCTCCCCAAGAAGAATTTATTCAAAGATCTCTATGGAAGACAAAAGTTATTTCTCCAGCAGTATTACGGGATTTACACCCAGACAACGAGTGGTAGCTCTTTATTTGAGCTCAGTTTTCTATCTGGATGACAAATAGCAGTCTCCTCAAGACATTTTGTCTATCCCCGGTGAAGTTGTCAAGATTATCAGCTTATTCTCCAGAGAAAGTTGTTGAAGACATTCTCTTTATTTGAGAATCATATTACAAGAATCTTACTAGCTTCAACGTTGTTTTCAGCTATAGTAATCTTACTTCTCAGTGGCATTCTCCCCAGTGAGCCCACAATTTAATTTGCTTCCCTCAAATGGCATCTCTTCGAGAAGTTTGATGAAGACTCAGATGATCTTTCTCTTTTATTTGAGAAGACATATTCTACAAGCCAGCCGGCCCGCATCTCTTTTGAGGATCCCCGGTGAAACTTCCAAATCTCCAACAAATTATGGATTCCAGCTGAAGTCATAAGATCTCCAGTGAAATCCCAATCCCCTGTGAAGTAACTTTCCAACAAGTATTCACCTTTCCAGGAGGAGTTCAAGACTTTGCTCGAGGCAGATAACCTCGTAGCGGTTATTTCAAGATATGTGATAGAGGCAGACAACCCCGTAACAATTTATTTCAAGATTTGTGTTCGAGGCAGACAACCTCGTAGCGGCTTACTTCAAGATGTATGCGAGGCAGTCAACCTCGTAGCAGTTTAATTCAAGATTTTTGTTTGAGGCAGACAACCTCGCAACAATGATTTATTTTCTACCCTTTCAAGTGGAATACTTGATAGAAGACCTCGGCAGTAGGTATTTCGTTCTTATATTTCCTGGTTATTCTCGGCAGTAGATTTCCAGAAGACCTCGACAGTAGGTATCTCATTTTATATTTCTTGGTTATTCTCGGCAGTAGATTTCCAGAAGACCTAGGCAGTAGGTATCTCATTTTATATTTCCTGGTTATTCTCGGCAGTAGATTTCCAGAAGACCTCGGCGGTAGGTATTTCCCTGGTTATTCTAGGCAGTAGATTTCTAGAAGACCTCGGCGGTAGGTATTTCCCTGGTTATTCTCGGCAGTAGATTTCCAGAAGACCTCGGCAGTAGGTATTTCCCTGGTTATTCTCAGCAGTAGATCTCCGGCAGACTTTGACAAACAGTCATTTTTTTTTGTGGTCAGATGCCTCGCTTAGGCTACCGTGGTGGTAGTAGGTCATCTTTCCTTTTGTCTTTACCTCGCTTAGGCTATCATATGCTTGATAGTAGGTAACACATCTTTTTTGGTCGGACGCCTTTGCTCAGGCTGCCACAAGTTGGCAGTAGGTGACCCTTCTTTTCCAGTTTATTACCTCTGCTTAGGCCATCCGGTGTGATAGTAGGTAATATGCGCCATTTCATTTCAACTGGATACCTTCGCGTAGGCTACCAGCTGTTGGTAGTAAGTTATCCTTCCAGGTCTCTTGCCTTTTGCTTAAGACATCCAGTGATTGTCAATTGGTAGTCTCTTTCCCCGTGGAGTCTTGTCTTGCTGAGTCGTCCTCGTCGGGTCTTCTTTTGTGTTTTAACTTCGATTATCCCCTGTGACATTATCTCCTCGCAGGATCTTCGGCTTGCATTTCGTATCATTTCATATCATGTGCATTTGGCGACATCTTAGGGCAAAAAATTTGTGCATGTTTGTATTTAAGTCTCTCCTATCTCGTCGAGACGAAGATTTCAATCTCCATATCTCCGAATAGGAGAAACTTAAATAGGGGCATCTGTCGCACCCTAATTTTTGACCCTAAGATCCCTTTTCCCTTTCGCATAGCATCTTTAGGTCATGCGGTTTTTGTATGCATGTTTATTGTCACTAACCAGTTCGTGCAGGCGCAAAATTTCAAGTGGATATAGTACTCATTCTCACAGTCAAACATTTCAGGGCATGACCAGTTGACTCTGATTTAAAGTGGTCCTAGGATTTCTACTTGATCTGAGCCTCATCTCTAAAAATTTCTTTATTCTTGGGCCGTTCTTGGACCAATTTTTTTTGAAGATATCTTTCATGGGTTTTCTGGCTGGATATCATTAAAATTAATATCAGGCTTTGATAGTGTATGGGCCAAAGATGCCTCAAGATCAAGACGATAGGGTGTATGATTAATGCTTCATCATTGCTTCAATAAAGAGTACTTGAAATTAGGTCATGGTGCAAAGGATGTGGTTGTGAAGTTATTAAGATTAAGGTGACAAAGGCCCATTTAGAAGGATTCCTCGAAGTTCAAGGTCATGTCGAGTACAAGTTTTGGTGACGGTTGCAAGAAGGTTCACATTGTCATAAGGTCTAAGCTTCAAAAGCTTGAATGGCATTTTGGAGAGATTTGATTACTTCTGTTCTTTGCATGGGAAATAATTTACTGTGACCAAAGAGGTCCCACGTACATCACTGGATTTCAATATTTGAATTCATATCTATCTTATTGGAATCAAATACATTATTTTAAAATGAAATCTACGACAAAATTAAAGGCCCTGCTCAAGTTATTGCCCTTGGAACAATACCGCTAGAAACCGTTGAGAAGTTTAACAAGATAGCAACAGGTGATTGAAAAAGATGTGAGATTAAAATCCAAGGAAGTTCATTTTGGTTCAAGAGACTCATTTGTTTTTTTTACAAGATCAGTAATGTTTGTGATACATCATCCATGCCAAGACTTTCGAATTCATCCAGGAGTTCTTTGCAAGTTCTATTTAGGCATCCTTTCCTATTTGACCAGAAAAATTGAAAAGGTAACATCATATTTTACACTTCCTAGGACACTGCGCAAGAAATTTACATTGAAGGTACTACAAGGAAGTCATGTTCTAAACTTCAAAAATCCTCTACGACAAGTGGGCTTACATGCTCCAAAGGCTGCAAGTTTGAGATATCATTGAGGTCACATCAGTATCACCTTTGAAGGCTCGTCAATTTGCTTACTCCTTTATTTGTATCTATAGCCAGTACAAACCACATATTAACTCCAATTTTAAAGCTAGTCTTCGCAAGTGACAGGACATCTGGATATAACTGCAAATTACAAGTTTTCTCAAAAGGATAAAAATTTGAAAGTAACTACCAGTTGCAGCTACATCATGAATCCATCAAGCACGCAAACATCGTTTTCCGTCAAACCAAAGGCTTTAGGCCACAGGACCCTGTTTCGAACTTTGGATTCATTTTAATTCAGCATCCTAGAATGCACATGAAGAGTTAATTAGACACAAAGTTAAGGCCACCAAACAAATGTTTCAAACAAATAACTTTAGTAAGTTTTCAATACTACCAATTTCCTAAAACCATACCAAATCAGCATACCAGTATCCACCAGTGTCAAAACCAAGTTTAAATACATATCAGGCAGGATTTAAATGGCAATGAAACCTTATGGGATTTATGCTCATAGCTGGTTTTACCTTTTGGCAAAATTGTAGCTTTTCAAGGGAGCCATGCGACATTTGACGTTACCGGTGCTGCCAATACCAGAAGATATTGCACCTCACCAATGCAACCTCATGCCTCGCGACATCCTACTTTATATGCCATTCAAGCGCTTCTTCCAAGCTCCCTAGACAACATACGAATAGATAAAGGAAAGAGTTCATCATGATAATGTTCACATAACCTGAAAATTTAAATCTTGACAGAGTTTCATTTTCAATGAAGCAAAGACATCCGGACCTGTCCAAACAATCACGAAACAATCCAAACATGATTTTATCCTCACAGTAAAATAAGAGAAAAAAGAAGAGGAGAAGAAGAAACAGAATTCCATTTGTGATGAAGCTTCCCTAAGAACTCTACTCGGTAGAAAGCACCCGGATATGGCGAGAGGTATAAACAGTTTCTTCTTGAATCCCACATCGAAGACAATAAAAGAGTTAAACGGTGTCCGAGTACACCACATCGTGGGAATGCAATTCGCGTTGAGAGGGATAAACCATGCGAAATATAATGTTCAGGTGGAGATCAGTTTTGAAATGCACTCACCCTGTTCATGTTTGATGTGGGAACTTTGGGAAAAGAAGTGTCGGAATGTTGGAGTAAAAGCAAACGGCAAGCTACAATAATTAGATCCAGTGCAGCCAAGCATCAAGATGAGAATTACATTGAGGGACCGTGGCTGCATCTGCTAGGTCGCCTGGAGCAATTCACAAATAAAGTCAGACATAATCCAAAAAATTGGAAGTTCTCAATATCATGTTTCAGCAATTACACGTTCTAATCAATACCATCAATACTCACAGAGCATGTTTCAGACATAATTCAAAATATTTCCAAAACCAGAAAGGCATGTGCCAGACAACATAAATCAACAGCATCAGACATCGAATTCAAATACCTTCCAAATGTACCAAACATGTTAAATCAAAAAAGGAAAAGATCGAAGACACAATATGACATGTTCAGGATCAAATGGAAACATCATTTATTGTACAATCAATAATTTAGCAATTGTTAACAACTACCTTGAGTCTATAAAAGGATGAGAATAACACAAATACACGGGGACAGCAGTGAGTGAACCCACAAATCAAAGCAAATACACACTACGAATAAAACCTTACTGCAACATCACCCAAGTTTTCACATACACATCAGTAAACACCCTCAAAGGTGGACGAATTCGGCAACAATCGCAGCAAATCAGGATAACTAACACCTACATCAGGATTCACACATATACACGTAAAAATCCTCAGACCCATCTTCAGAAACCCACAACTACAACATACACACGAAAAGAAAGCTCACACACATACAGGTACTCATACGGAAAAGACGGAAAAGCACTTTTCTGTACGCAGGTGGTCCGTGAAAACTTGAAGATTCTCCTCAACTTCCATCTTCGACGCTTTTTACTCAAATCTCTGTAATTTGTAATCAATCTATTAATGAGAATTTGGGGGCGGGTTCGATTTGGGATCAGGGTAGATTTAGGGTTTATGTTTGTTGGTGTTTAACTCATAGAGAGGGCGATCGAGAGCGTGAGAGATCGGAAGAGGCGAGAGAACCTTGGCGGCGACTAGGGTTTGTTGAGAGAAGATGGAGAGGATATAGAGGATGAGCGGCGCGTTAGCACCCTCCGTTCGTTTTTACCTGTTTACTTCTTAATCTACCCCTTTTTTTTTTATTAATTGATAATCAAAATCAAAACTCTTTTTTATAATAAAAATTAAAAAACCTGTTAATAATTTAGACTAAGACTTTTTTTTTTATTTAAAACCTTCTCTTTTACAATGATAATTAGAGTTAAAAACTTTAATAATTAAAATTAACTTTTTATTAAAAAAAATGAACTTTTTTTAATTAAAATAATTTTTTTATAATAGTAATTAATTTCAAATCTTTTTTTATAATTACAATTAAAAAACCATTTTAACTGTAAAAAAAATGAAACACCTTTTTTAATAAATGAGAAACTTTTATAATAAGTTCATAATAATATATCAAAGCTTTTTTTACCAAAAGTTTTTTAAGTATTAAAAATTAAAATCTTTTCAATTAATAATTAAAAACTTTATTAACTTCTTTTAATATAACATTAAAATTAAATGAAAACTTTTATTCGTAAAAACACTAAAATTAAAACTTTTATTAAAGTTAGTAATTTTTATAACAAAAAGAAAATAATAAAGAGAGTAAAATAGACCTTTAATAAAACTCTTACTTAATTACAAAATTAAAATCTTCTAAATTAATTAGTTTTTTTTAAACTCAAAATAATAATGTTAGGAACTTTTGTTAACACTTTTAAGAATATTAATTTAAATAATAAAACCTTTTAAGTCACCTCCCGATTAGAAATTTCTCGCTTAGATTAGTCATAGGTTCGTGAGCGTTCGAATGGCTGCCTTTATTTGCCTGTTTGTCTCTTGATTTATGTTCCTGCTCTAAACCCTTTCAAATAAAATAAAAACTCTCGATCCAACGTCGAGCCAATTTTCTACCCATGTAAGTCGATCGCCTTTGGCATCGCATTCGACCTGTCGATCACAAGACACAAGTTTAGCATCACCCCGCTAGCACCCTCGCCTAAATAATTTAATTTAATTTCATAATATCCAAGGGAAAATCTCATGCATGATAACCATGTTATTGTGCATGGTGCACATCATTTGCATCATGATCGACACCCTTAAGTTAAGACTATTAGACAACTTAGGATAGATTTCCTAGGTTAGTCCCCCCTTAATTTTGATTTTTTAAATCAAACTTTAGCCTACCTAATTCTCCACACAAGAGAATTAGATGTTAATCATCTCAAAGAAAGGGACATACAATCCCATACCCCACAAAATACAAACATTTTCAAAAACTGTGGTGGTCTTCTTAAGATGATGACTCATCTCTTCTCCTAAACCTTTAAAACATTTTAGTATCCTTAATAAGGAACTACAAGTGCTCTGATTCCCTCCTGACAGGATATGTAGGCACAAGATGCGATATCTTGTCGAGCACACTTAGGATAAAAAATATAATAAACCACCTACCCTTAAACCCTTAGCAAAACAAATAACAAATAACATAATAAATCAAGAGGTTCCTGTAGAGTACTACAGATATCTAGGATGTTAACACCTTCCCTAGGTATAACCAACCCCCGAACTTAGAATCTTAGTGCATTTGCATTGCATTGTGGGTATTCGGTCTTTCTCCCTTCCCTTGGATAAAATCAAAGACGGTGGTGACATAAAAGAAATGTGATCCTAGTTAATCAATAACTATGGTATCCAATTTTCACCGCGACAGTCAGACTGAGAGAACTATTCAGTCGTTGGAAGATTTGATGAGAGCTTGTGTTCTTAAGCAAGGTGGTGCTTGGGATAGTTATCTTTCGTTGGTGGAATTCACGTATAACAACAGTTTCCATTCGAGTATTGGAATGGCACCTTTTGAAGCGTTGTATGGAAGAAGATGTCGAACACCTTTGTGTTGGCATGAATCTGGTGAGAGTTCGGTGGTTGGACCGGAGTTAGTGCAACAAACTACGGAAAAGGTGGAACTTATTCGTGAGAAAATGAAGGCTTCTCAGAGTAGGCAGAAGAGTTATCATGATCGAAGGAGGAAAGATCTTGAGTTTCAAGAAGGCGATCATGTATTCTTAAGAGTTACACCGGTGACGGGTGTTGGTCGTGCATTGAAGTCGAAGAAGCTTACTTCTCGGTTTATTGGTCCTTATCAGATATCTGCGAGAGTGGGTGTTGTGGCTTATCGGGTGGCGTTGCCGCCGAATCTTTCGAATTTGCACGATGTGTTCCATGTTTCACAGCTTCTGAAGTATGTTCCGGATCCGTCGCATGTGATTTCGATGGATGAAGTTGAGGTAAGGGAGAACCTTACGGTTGAGGCATTACCAGTGAGAATTTTGGATCGCGAGTTGAAGCGGTTAAGAGGCAAGGATATTGCGCTTGTGAAAGTAGCGTGGGGAGGCGCTACTGAGGTCAATTTGACTTGGGAGTTGGAGAGTCGGATGCTGGAGTCGTATCTGGAGTTGTTCGTCTCAGGTAATATTTTTGAGGACGAAAATCTCTAAGTGGGGGAGAGTTGTAACGCCCTGGTTTTTGGTTAGATTTATTTAATCGAGTCGATTTAATTATTTTTGTTTTTATATTATTTTATTCTTGGTTATTATGTTTTATCGCGTTTTGGGAGCGTTTGCGAGATATTTGAGTCTAGGGGTATTTTGGTCATATTACTTATTTTGTTTAAGTTAGAACTTAAAGAGAAAAAAAAGAGAGAAAATAGTAAGGAAGGAACAAAGAAAGAAGGAAAAGAGAAAGAAAAGAAGAAAAAGGGAAAAAACTTGGAGTGTAAGAAATTGAATCAACCGACTGTTGAAAACACGATTAATCGGGTAAGGGTGTGAAACTCGATTATCTTAGCATTGTGTATGAATATGTATGTGTATGTTTGAAGTCTATTTGTCTTTCCATAATTTTCAATTCTAGGTTGGAAATGAGAAAAATGATTGGGAATCGATGTTTTCGCGGTTGAAATGTGATATAAATGTTGTAGGATACTTGTTGTTATGATTGTGGTATGTTTTAGTGGTTATGTTATGGTTTGGAAGAGATTTTGGTTGAAGAAATATGGTTTTTGGACCCATAACAGCGCTGCAGAATTTCTGAGTTTTCCTTGGTTCGCCTAGCGAACCTGGGGTGAAGCGAAAGCGAATGATTTTCGAGGATTCACCTAGCGAGCCCGTCAGCGAAGGTCAGCGAATGTTCGCTAACGTTGTTCGCCTAGCGAACTTTGTATCTTTTCAGTTATGTTTGTTGCTACCTTGGTTTGCCCAGGGATTCGCGAAGCGAACTGCAAGGCGAAGGTTCGCCAAGGAGTTCGCCTAGCGAACTTTGTGTCTGTTTTGGTCTGATTGTGGTTTCTCCTGGACATTCGCCTAGCGAAGGTGGTAGCGAATGATCGCTAGAAGGTTCACCTAGCGAACATGACAGTTTGTGCAGTTTTGTTTCCTTCATAACTTTTGATCCGTAGCTCGGATCGAGGCGCGGTCGGATGCGTTGGTAAGCTAATGAAATTTTATTTCTTATAAAATATGGTTTTGAGATTTATGGCCGATTTAATTGTGTCAGGAATTTGGAAATGTGTCGTTTTGTTGACCTTTACCATCTTAACTGTGTGTATTTGATGTGTTAACATGCAATATGTTTTGATATATATATCGTATGACTTGTGTGATGTTATATGATGTGAATGCATGTGATGAAATGTTGTGATGATGGTTTGTGGCCTAAGGGCAAGTAAATGCATTGTTTTTGATTGTATATGCATGATTATGGATGTGTATATGTGTGCATTTGAATGTCATGAGTCATTGTATGCCAAGCATCATGATATGCATTCTTGTGATGTCGTGTGCCCTAGTGGGTGTGAGCGACGAAACGATTCCAGAGGGAATCCGCTATAACATCGTATGCCTTATACAAAGAGGTGTGAGCGATGATTATAGACGATCGTGTGCCTTATACAAAGAGGTGTGAGCGATCGGGTCGTGTGCCTTATACAAAGAGGTGTGAGTGATCCATAAACGTCGTGTGCCTTATACAAAGAGGTGTGAGCGACGAGGAGCATCGTTTACCCGACGGGGAGTTACACTAAGTAACAAGCAATGATTCTAATAGTTCCTGAGTGAACTAATGATGAGAATAATGGATGGAACGGTACCACATTGCATTGCATAGAGTCCTTGTGTCGGTCTCTGTGCATTTGCATAAATCACGAATGGATTGATTTTGTGTGGAATTGTGAATGGAATTAATGAGTTGAGATACATATATATATATATATATATATATATATATATATATATATATATATATATATATATATATATATATATATATATATATATATATGTTGGTGATAAATGTATTGTGCATGATTGATATGCCTTTGTGATGGATATAGGAGATATGCATTGTGTTGTTTTGTATTTGAATTATGGCGTAAATTGTGGTGAGAATGTTTTATATGTGTATTTTTGTGTTAATATATAATTGTATGCAATTATATTATGATTGTGTTTCTCACCCTTCTGCTGTTTTGAATGCTCTATGAGGCATTGCAGATTAGATGTTGGAGGTCTTTTTGTGAAGTTTAGGTCTTCATTCTTTTGTCAGTCGGCTCTGATATGTAGCACCGGGTAGTCGGGGAGATCATTTGTGATTATGAGTATATGTATATGTTCTTTTTGGATTGTACATGTATGACTCTGTGGATGACAGACAAACTTTTATGTTATTTATATATGAGATTCAATTGCAGATTTTCCACTTTTATTCTGTATCTGAATTGTGGGTGTTAGGAACGGAGTTCCTCTGTTATGTGCTACCTGATTGTTGCATATCTATATGAGCAGGTTGTTGTATTTTGTTTTAATTGATGTGACGCCTCCGTCTATGCCATGAATGTTTTAATTATACTCTGATTATTTGTTATCGCTTTATTTCCTTGGGGTATAGATTGGGGGTGTTACATTAAGTGCTATCAGAGCCTGGTTAGCCAGTTTGTGTCAGTTTGTGTCAGTTCGTGCCAGTCTGTGTCGGTCTTTGTGTTTGGGGTGAGCTGTTTGTTTAACCATAGTTGCTGTTATTGGATATGAACAGAATATGGCTGGTAGGAATGACGCTGCTCTTGCTGCTGCTATGCAAGCTATGGCTCAGGCTGTGCGGGGTGCACCTAATGCTGGTGGGAATTATGAGTTCAGGAAGAACAAACCGCCTGTCTTCAAAGGAAGACATGATCCCGATGGTGCTCAGATTTGGCTTAAGGAGATTGAAAGAATCTTCCGAGTGATGGACTGTGCTGAGGAACATAAGGTGAGACTGGGTACTCACATGTTGCAGGAGGAGGTTGATGATTGGTGGGTTAGTGCGCGTCACATGTGGGAAGCTGCAGGTGAAGAGGTCACTTGGGCTTTGTTTAGCAGGGAGTTTTTGAGGAAGTATTTTCCTGAAGATGTTAGAGGAAAGAAAGAGATAGAGTTCTTGGAGTTGAAACAAGGTAACATGTCTGTTGTGGATTACACTGCTAGGTTTGTGGAGCTTGTTCAGTTTTATCCACATTATGCTGAAGCAACTGCAGAATTTTCCAAATGTGTGAAGTTTGAGAACGGATTGCGTCTGTTGCACCCCAAAATTTGCCCTCCTTACTTTTTACTAACTGGCTTATGTTTCATTTCATTATCATGTATGCATATCATTAGCATGGGGTCAAGGTGCCTGAGGCAATCCAGGAAGGTCATATCTGGTCCATCACATCATCAAGGGTTCACAGGTGGCAAGGGATCTCAAGTGGATTACTCCCTCCTAACCAGTGCATGAATTAGGGTTTTGAGATTCTTGGGTTTATTGCTCCAATGGGCAAGCTCTTTGGGTTTTTATCATCAACAAATGGCATATCTTATCTTTGTTGGAGAGGATACACATCATATTCAGAGGAATTTGGATTTGGAGACTGTGTTATTTCCTCCTAGACTGAGAGTACCAAAACTAGGGTTTGCTATAAAGTCAGTTTATTTCTGATTTTTTGGGCAAGACTTGATTCCATGGTATTCCTTGGGTCCTCAAGTATCCAGGGATGGGAGGTTGTCCATCAGCTTGATTCAGGAGAGGTTCAATTGATCAGGAGATTGAAAATCAGGTGAATCGAGAAAAAGTCAACTGTGCAGAGAAAAAGTCAACTCCTGACTTTTTGGGGTCAACATCATGATTTTCAAGACAAATGTGAGCAATGGATGGGATTTGACCAAGAAATGATCAAAGATTCATGGAAAAATCAAGAATGTGGAAAAAGTTACTAAAAAGGGAAATTTAGGGTTTTTAGAAACTTACTAATTTGGGTAAGTTCTTAACCACTTTCAAGGACAGTTTTCATCACGATCAAGACCTCATTTGAAAATATTTTTCACATGAAAGTTGTAGTATGAAGTTTTTCCTTCAGAATGAGCACAAGATTCATGTTGTTTGAATCATTTTTGGATGAGTTATGGTGCTCCAAACTGGATCATTTTCACCCTGCGAATTTGGAAAAGATTGGAATTATTTCTAAGTGTTTTGGCAGATTTTGTGGACACTACTTCAAGTCAATCTTTCACATACTTCCAAGCATCATTTCCACTCTCCTCCACCATAAGTTTTGTTCTCCATATTTCATACTCCTCATTGGATCTTTGGTTGTCTCAAATGAAGTTGTGTGCACTAAGTTATGGCCATGAAAAGTGTTGGGTACAGATCTGAATTTTCATGGCATTGTGTGGTAAAAATGAATCCAAACTTTCCATTCTCAGAAGCTGGGTTATTTAACATTTCTCAGGCCCATAATACCCACGAAATAACCCTAATACATGCTATATAAAACACACGAAACAAACCCTAAGGAGGTGGGTTGGATTTAGAGAAGAAAGCACAAGGTTTTCAGGATTTTCCTTCTAAGCAGGCAGCCAGGTTCCCTTACAATTGTTTTGGCCAGCTAGAGTCACCAAGGAGAGATCATTCGGACACGGCTGCAAGTTATAGGAAAAAGTGGAAAAATTTCATTCGTCTCCGCTAGGTAACTTCCTTTGATCCATCTCATGCTTAGATTAAAAGGTTTTAAAGTATGAAATTTTGACTATTCATGGCGTCTGGAATGATTTTAATGGTTAGTCTTGCTTAAATATTTGAATCTAAATTTGTTGAATGACTTTGAATATTGGTGAAATCCTATTTGTACCCATGACTTTAGAGCCACTTATCTCTGTGCTTGAATTTCTGTTTTGGAAAACTAGTGGCACAGAATTAATCCTTGTTCTTCGTACTTCAACTTTGGTTTCAATTTTGTTTGATTTCGTTGAGATTTAAGTAAGTTATAGAATTATGAAGGTGAGGGCATCGTTGGTGTTTCATGTCGTATTCATGGGAGTGTTGCTGCGTTTCTGCATGAACTTGGGAGGAAGAAGGACGCGTGTTGCGTCCTGGTTGGTGGGGGATTTTGTTTGTCTTTTTGTGTTTAATGGGACTTGACCAATTGACATTATGTTCACATGATTTTCGTGCACTTTCTTTTTTCTTTTCTTTTTTGCTGAATTATGATTATTGATTTGGAATGGGCCCGGTACACTTTGCTCTTCGCACCCTATCGTTACTGGGCCCAACGCGTGTGTACGTGAATCCTTTTGTGACGATTATTGCTAACGCACCCCCATTCACCTTATCTCATTTTTATTTTAAACAATTTATCATATTTCATTTTTTATTATTAAAAATACCTAATTACATTTAAAAAATCCTAAAAAATTCATACATCATCTTTATTATCTTATAAAATTTTTACAAATTTTATTTTTTTATTTTTTTATTATTATCATTTAAATTAATTGTTAATTCAAGTCCTTTTTACATTACACATATAATGCATACTTGAACTTCTTCATTTTCATTCTCCTCATCTATAAAATATTTTTGATCTGTTCCTTTTGCATTTATTCATAAACATTCTAAAGTGCTTAAAAATATTTTCCTTTCATTTTTAAATATTTTTCATGTTGCATTTAGGTCCTTCTCTTTGGCACATTGAACCCTATCCCTCACTTGAGTTTGTATGATTATTTGAATGGCTAACATTTTGGATTTTTGCAGGGAATTTTTATATGTTGTTTGCCTCTGGTTGAGGAACCTTAATGATTAATTTGGGAATTTTAGGAATCATTTTTCTAATTATTGGAGTTATTTTCGTTTGAGATTTTCTTGCAGGCGCATCCTTGACCTTGTATGATTACCTTGTTTGAAAGGCACTTGTGCCAATTGCTTTGGGGCCGTTCTTTGTTTCTTTGGTTCATGTTTGGATTATTATCATTATTGTTTGGCATTGTTTGTTTGTCATGCACCTCATTGCTCTTATTCACGTCCGTTTCTCACTAACCTTTTATGCAGGATCAAGGTAAGTTCCCTAAGGGCATGGATAAGTATCCACAGTTACCCTCACCTTTTTTCTCTCCTATCTTTATTCTTTAGGGTTTAGGTCATCTTCAAGCCTCACTAACCGTAGGTCACCCATGTATGATAACTTTAGGATTCATAGTCTCCCTTAGAGTTACCCTTGTGTCTTCTCTCTTCTCATCTCAAAATGTCTTTAAAACACTTAATAATAGTAAGGTGTATTGCGCACGAGCCTTAAGCGTAGGGAATGAGAGATGAGGGGCTTCCTCTCATCTTTCTAGAGTGCTTAGCGAGCGTCCTGTCTTGGGACGATGCGTTAAGTATTCGCCCCTGTGCCCTAGACTTTGGTGCAATGCAACTTAGGAACTAACTTAAGCCACTTCTGTCTCAAAAATCACAAACCAACTTCAAACCTTTTTGTCCTTCGGGACCTTCAAACTAAAGGATATTTTCAAAAAGGGCACGTTACTTTCCGTCTGAGTCGCAAACAGGCGTCGACCCTAACTGCCGGACGCGAACTTAACGTCGCTCATAAAAAACACAAAAAGAACTTGGTCCGAACTACGTTGACTCTGAATTCCCCATTGCACAAAGGGGGTACGTAGGCCTAGGACGTCGACGTCCTACCGAGTCTGTCTTTGCCTTCCCTTCCCGTTTTAGCACAGCCCTAGATGATAGTATGACTCACCTTTAGAATAGACAACAAGCGTGGATCCCATCGAGTACGATGGACGCGTGGGGTGCTAGCACCTTCCCCTAGCGTAACCTACTCCCGAACCCAGGCTATGGTTGCGATGACCATTCCTTTCCCTCTTCCTAAGGTTTATGCGGTGTTCCCTTTCTCTCTCTTGGGATAAATTTACACGGCTGGCGACTCTGTTTTTCCGCGCCACTCTCGCGTTTGTACCTGGATGAAAATCCCGGGAGCGACAGCGTCCTGAGATTAAGCAGGAAATCGGTTATCAAAGGATTAGAAGGTTTTCAAATTTGGTGGATTGTTGTAGAATTTATGAGGAGGATAGCAAAGTTCGTTCTACTCACTATAAGAGTGTGAACAAAAGGAAAGAGAAGCAATCATTTCGTGGTGGTCCTTATGTGTCACCAGCTGACAAGGGTAAGCAAAGGGGTAGTTTTGATAAAAGGCCAAGTGGGGGAGGTATGTCTAATCCTCTGAGATGTTTTAGGTGTGGTGACTTAGGACATCGTCAGTTTGAATGTAGAAAGGATATAAGGAAGTGTTCCAATTGTGGAGGTATAGGGCACGTCGCAGCTGATTGTAAGAAGAATGTGGTGAAGTGTTTCAACTGTGGTGAAGCTGGTCATGTTAGTACGAAGTGTCCGAAACCAAAGCAAGCTCAGGCTGGAGGGAAAGTATTTGCATTGGCAGGAACTCAGACTACTAGTGCAGACCGTCTGATCAGAGGTACTTGTTTTATTAATAGTACGCCTTTAGTTGCTATTATTGATACCGAAGCGACTCATTCGTTTATTTCGTCTGAGTGCGCGAAGCGTTTGAATCTTTTGTTGTCTTCGATGAGTGGAGAGATGGTTATTGATACTCCAGCAATGGGGTCGGTAACTACTTCTTTGGTTTGTTTAAGTTGTCCTTTGACCATTTATGGTAAAGATTTTGAGATGGATTTGGTGTGTCTGCCGTTGGAGGGTTTAGATGTGGTTCTGGGAATGAATTGGTTGCAGTTCAATCGGGTTCATATTGATCGTTTAAATATTTAATCTATTTTTGTTATAAGTGTAGAAGTTTGTAATTATATTTTTAATTTTATATATTTTATATTATTTTATCTTAATAGCTTAATTTATATAATGTTTGTTATTATAGTATGGATATTTGTATAATTTATATTTATTTTACCTTTGTAGTTGTATAATTATTTAAATTAGAGTAATTATTATTAAAATTGTTTCTTTTTATAGTTTATGATAATTTAGATACAATTAATTTTAGTATCTACTTTTTAAAAATAAATTTGTGTCATTCCTAAAAATAATACAAAATTTATTTTTGTTGACTAAGTTATAACTTTATTATGTTTAATTTTTAAATAGATTGAAATTCATCAATTTTTATTTAACAAATAAATTTTGCAACAAATTGCAGTTATATCTTATTAGTGAAAAAAATATAAAAGAAAAAATATCAATTATTTTGTTGAGTAATCTAAATTTCATACAATGATGTGCATAAAATGATATCCTCTAACTTTCTTCGAATTAATAATATGATAAAATAAATAAAAATTTATAAAACAAATCAAAATAAAAAAACTTTTTTAATGAATTATTTATTATTGATTAGGATGAAATTAAAAGTTATGTCAAATTAAATTTAATATTATATTAATAAAATGACAATATACTTTAATAAAATTATAAGTTTAATATATATTAATTAATTATTTTATATAAATCTAATTTCCAAAAAGAGTAATACTTTATTTTAAAAGTAAAAAAAAAGGAGATTAAAGGTTGGTGTGATGAAAAGAAAATATTCTAAAAATAACAATAGAAAATGGTAATTAATAAAAAAAATATAACTAAATTTTTATTAACTTTACATTAATACAATAAGTGAGTGAATAAAGAATATAAAAAATGGTAGTTGAAAGGTTGGTGTAGTGAGAAAAGCATTTTTTTTATAGAAAAATATGAAAATAATAGTTGATAAAAAAATGTAACTAAACTAATTTATTGATTTTTTTTAAACTAACACACTTTTTCAAAAAAAATTCCAAAAAAACCAACTTTTCAGGATAATTACAGAAATGGCTGGGTTTGAAAACTCGATACAAGGGTGGCGCCATATGAAATGACGTCTCAGTTAGAGGCCACAAGTCATTTCATATGGCGCCTCAGGTCATATTTTTACCCTAAGAAAATTCCCTGAGGACAAGCCATATGAAATGGCGCCTCAGGCCATTTTCTTTTTTTTTTTCTTTTTTCTTTTAAATTTTTTTTTTAAGTTTAATTTATATTTTTTTTAATATACTAAAAATTATATTATTTTATATGTTATGTTGTGCCTATAAATAAGGGCTCTCCCTCACTTGTTTTTGCACAACAATTGTCACCCAAACCCTAATTTCATCCTTTCCCTCACCAATATCCCAAACTTTCCCTTACTCAACACGATGTCTTCATCCTCAAATAGTCGACCGTCATCGTCATCAGCAACGGAGGAAAAGTGGCCAGAGTTTCCACTGATGAAACGAAATGCCTTAGTTATATATTCAGTTGTCAAGCCTCCGTTGGAGATGCTACTCTGGAACACCCAGACGTTGGAGCATTTGCACAGGGAACTTCGCCGCTGGCTACCAGAAGAATTTCAGGCAGGTGAAAAGATCAGGAAGATAGAGAGGCAGGTTGAGAAGTCTGGTCCAGACAGAGTCACCCGGACTTGGAGGAAAGTGGAAAATGATGCTGGCGTCCTCATGATGATGATGTTAGAACAGGAAATTAAGTTGATGGTTGTAATTGCCTAGATAAGCTGCTTTTATGTGTTGTTATTGTTATTGTTATTGTTATTATTATTGTTATTGTTATTTTATGATTTGGTAATAGGTTTCGTTAAGTGATGCTTTGTTTAGGGTTGTTATGTTGTTGTATTGAGTTATGTATGCCATCAATGAAATGAAATTTGTTCTTATTATAAATCGACAAGATTAAATAAGTAATTATGCCGCTGTGCTAGGACCTAATACATTTGGAAACTTAGTGCGATTGTTTTATTAATAGTAAGCCTTTAGTTGCTATTATTGATACCGGAGCGACTCATTCGTTTATTTCGTCTGAGTGCGCGAAGCGTTTGAATCTTTTGTTGTCTTCGATGGGTGGAGAGATGGTTATTGATACTCCAGCAATGGGGTCGGTAACTACTTCTTTGGTTTGTTTAAGTTGTCCTTTGACCATTTATGGTAAAGATTTTGAGATGGATTTGGTGTGTCTGCCGTTGGAGGGTTTAGACGCGGTTCTGGGAATGAATTGGTTGCAGTTCAATCGTCGTCGTTTATCATTTCGTCAACAACGTCCTCCGCTTCTTCTTCCTCCTCGTCAACTGCATCCACCTCAGCTTGTTCGTTGTCAGAATCGTTGAAAACCTGCGATACCTCAAGTTGTTGAGACAATGGTTGATTTTGTAATGTAACATATAACTCAACCTCATTGAAACCGGAATGCTCATGGTTGAGAAACATATTACGCACATCTTCATCATCCCGTATTTTCATCTGAAAAAATTTGCACACATCATGCCCCTCAAAAAAGATAGGGTTTTTGTATATAATTTGCCCAACTGGACCGCACTGCAATTTCTTCTCTAACGGGCTTTCAAATGATAGAAATTTGTTCTTCTATCAATTAAAAACCTAGTCACTTATGTATCCCTAAAATTGAAACCACTCATTGGACAATCAAATATCTCACCAAGGATATGTACAGTTATCAAGTATTGTGGTCTTTGAGCCATATCTGAATTTGTGTTAGGAAGAAATGGGTTACAAACTTTAAAGTTTGAAAGAAAAATAGTTTGCAGATTGTAAATGATTTGAATGTAAGTGATAATAGGATGTATATTTCATGTGTATTAATAGGCAGAAAAATATTACAAGAAACGTGTCTCTTTAGTCTAATTGCTTCAGAAAAGCATTGCCAAAGAGCCATGTGCTGCTCTGCATGCCTACACATTATCCTTGACATGACATCACAAGACTGCATGCCTACTCTAAGCTTGACAAGACCACACAACTCTGCATGGCTACACTATTGACAAGATCACACTCTGCATGACTCAACAATGCATGCCTACACTCTTTTTCTACTGTTCCTAACCATGCCTCTGCACAAATTTAAAAACAAACATTTTTTTAAAAAAAAAAGAAAAAAAAAGAAAATGGCCTGAGGCGCCATTTCACATGGCTTGTCCTCAGGGAATTTTCTTAGGGCAAATATATGGCCTGAGGCGCCATATAAAATGGCTTGTGGCCTCTAACTGAGGCGCCATTTCATATGGCGCCACCCTTTAGAAAGTTTTCCAAACCCTGCCACTTTCGTAAATAGTTTAAAAAATCAATTTTTTTGGTATTTTTTTTTTAAAAGTGTGTTAGTTAAAAAAAAAATATAATGTATTAATTAAAATTTAATATTAATATATTGAGGAAATGAATCTCACATATAATATAAAAGTCTAAATTTTACGATTTTTTATAAATAAAGATATAGATAAGTTATCTGTATAAGTAGATATAACATAAACACGTGTAATTTCATAACTTGTCTATATAAGTAGATATAACATAAATAAGTAAATTTTTTTCTAATTGATTGTCTTTCACATTAAAATATTATTAATATAATTGCAAATATAATCAAAATGGTCTACAAAATAATTTTATATATAAATAAAAAATTAAATATCAATTGTAAAAAAAATAGTTTTATTTTTAATATAGCCGTGCGACGGTCTGGTATCTTAAAAACTCAAAAGTTATCAAAGTGTATCAAAATCTTAAAAATCCATGATCCGACTTAGACATCACTTGGTCGTAAGTTAGACACCTATGTGATTACTTTCTCTGTCCTAAAATAAGAGTCTTTTTAATAAAAAAATTGTCCCAAAATAAGAGTCTTTTCATGTTTTCAAGACAATAATAATTAATTCTTACCAATTTTACTCCTAATAAATATTATCTACACAACTTTCAAAATATTATATCACATTACACCTTTATGACAATCAATAGTAACTAAGGGCAGTTTGGTAAAATTGTTACATTTAATTCTTCAATTATTACTTTTTTTAATTTATGTGCAACAACCTTAAAAGACTTTCATTTTGAAACAGAGAGAGTATATGAAGAGACAGTAATGTCTTTTTGAAAGAGCCAAATTTACTACTTCCTCAGTTTTTTTTTTAAGTGATTTTTTTTATATATATATATTAAAAAAGCTAATCAATATTGTTATTTTTCATACAATAATTTTTCTTTTATCTATAATACCCCTAATTATTTATTACATTTATTTTACTTTTCTCTCTCTATAATGATTATCTAAAAGTAATTTTGATAAAAATGCATTTAATACTACCTTAGCAGAGCGAATTAGATTTTTAAGCCTGCTGCCCGCCCTGCCACCTTGGCGGAACGAGCTAAATTTTTAAACTCATTTCTAGTCCGCCCCGCCGCCTTTTTTTGACAGGACGGAACGAGACGGGACGGGCGGCCCGTTTTGCCACCCCTAATCTTATCATGTGCGTATGATTTAATCCATTTGAACAAAGGAATGTAAGGGAACATTATGGTTCCAAAAAGCGGGGTGATGCGGGTCTATACAGAGGTTTATGATGAGCTGAGCTTTCGTATTCAGTACAAGTTGGACCTTTGATTTCGTCTAAAACCTAATCATTTAGCAGACAATTATTTTATTCTTTTTTTTCTCCTTCCAGCATTCTATGGGTCAATATGTTCTTGAATAACAATTCTCTTATACTCAATCAGTTATATTTTCACTTTAATTATCATCTATTTTAGCTTAGTATAAATTCAAAACGGGGTGTGAAACTTTTTCCTCATGGTTCAGGAGTGGTGGGGGGTTTAAAAACACATGCCTCTTTTCTCAATATGGATTTTGTAGGACCATACCAAACATTTCTCATTCCATCAATGATACTAAGTTCTTAACTTTTATTTATAAATAATTTAGCACCAAAATTCACATGTATTAAGTATTCAAAAACAAAAAAATTGTATTTTTTTTTAACTTATCAAGTATTTTATATATTTTTATAATGTTTTACTATCTGGTTTATGTTATGGGACAATTTGTTTTTTATTATCAATAATATTTATTAAATGGTAAAATAAATTGAAAACAAAAAAAAAATTGTTAAATTTTAAAAATGATGAATTTATAACAACCTGTTCCGGACTGGACCAATGGCTAGGCATGAGCCAATCCACTTCTGCTCCCAGAACGGTCAAATTGCCTAAGCCCAGCTGAAGAAGGGCAGCATTTACCTTTCTGCCCCTCTACCGAGCACATACGAACAGATGAATCTCAAGGTTATTTGCTCCTCTCCGACATTCTTGTCCGTTACGCACGCCTCCATCATCCGAGAACGGTTGCGACGCCCATGCCCGAAACTACGCCTTTGCCCGTGGCAACGATTAGTTTTGGGCACCTCTGCCCGTCATAGCGACTAGTTTTTGGCAATTACCTATTCTTCAAGAAACAGATATTCCGCCCCGAAAATAGGGACCGTTGGCCACGCGCTGGGGGCATTATAAAAACCCTCTCATTTGAGAGGGTCAGATATCCAAAAATCATCCTAAGAAACTCATACTTTTGTACTTGCCTTTCTCTCTTATGATTCTCACTTTAGCATCAAAGTGCCTTGTCGGTACACCCCATCCTCATCTCACGCACCCAGCATCACAAACGTTCTTCTTAGCCCATTTCAGGATCTGATCAGCTTTCACGATCAGTGGCGCCGTCTGTGGGAAACTTGTTATCCTCGTCTGAACATCCACCTCAGATTCAAAGACCAAAACACATTCTCTGTCCAAGATTACGACCATGGTTTCCCAAGATCACGTCCAAGATGCTCACAATCTTTCTTTTCTCCCCGTCAACAAGACTGATGCTGACGGATCTACATCCCTCCTCGGAAGAGACGTCCGTCATCTGAGAGACGGAGCTATTGCGTCTCCCTCCCCCACTCATACTGACCGTGTTGACGACCAGTCCTTGCTGGCCCTCCTGCCCGTTCCAGCTCCACCCAACGCCGACCCGGCTGTGGTGGCCCTCCTTGAAGCAATCAACAAGACCAACCCCTTGATCCTCCAACAAAACAAGAGGATCGGGGCATTGGAAGAATCTGCCCGTCCGAGATCCCCTCGACCGAAGAAGGATCGACGACGATCTAAGAGTCCGCAACCCCGGCGGGAAGTTGATTGTCGGGTGCGCCAAGAACCAGAGTCCCATGTCGCTCGAAAGCGCGATCTCGTTTCCCCGCGAAACCAACATTCCTCGGGCAACAAGAGAACCCAGAGAGATCAACGTTCACCCCCGGTCAGATCAAAGGGTCGAGCACGAACGCCTTCACCCCGAAGAAGTCATCGTCACGTCCCCGAGCAAAGCATTCGCTCCCCTTCCCAGACCAATTCCAGCAGCAACGATGAGCCCCACGACCCATTGTCTCAGGAGATACTGGCTACACGCCTCCCCAAAGGCTTGGAGAAACCCTCATCTTTGGGCACTTACGACGGAACGACTGACCCTGATGAGCAAATCGAGAACATCGATGTGCTGTTGGACTACCGTGGCGTCCGGGGAGCCATCAAATTCCGTCTGTTCCCGACCACGCTCCGGAAAGGGGCAATGACCTGGTACAAATAACTGCCCGAGGAGTCTATCACCTCGTGGAAGCAGCTGGGCAGGATGTTTTCTAGGCATTTTACGATGTCACGCCGCCATCCAAAGACTGAAGCCTCCCTTGAGGCTATAATTCAAGGGAAGGATAAGCCTCTCCGGGCATATATTGAGAGGTTTAATAAAGAAGATGTGCAAGTCCCCACTACCGATGACATGAAGAAATTTCTGCTCGAACGAGGACTTCGCCCGCATTCAGAATTTTCTAAAGTTGTTGGCCTTGCATCTCCAAGGAGCCTGGACGCCTTCCTCCACAAGGCGCAGTCGTATATTCAATACGAAGAAAAGGATGCGGCAAGCTCCGCCCGAGCCTCACGCCATCAGGAAAATGCTCGGGCCTCCAAAGGCGATGAACCCTCGACATCCCATCGAGGGGAAAGAAGGAGCGAAGATCGTCCTCGGGAATCCCGGGACAACAAGGGGCCCTCCGACCGGTTCTACGATTACACTCCCTTGACTGTCTCCAGGGAAAAGATTCTCTCCGAATGTGCTAACTCGGAGTTTAAACAGGCGGGAGTTCGGTTCCCCAAGCAGGTACCGGCCAAGCCCAACGCTGATAAATTAAAATACTGTCGTTTCCATAAGAGTTACGGCCACACCACTGAATATTGCATCCACTTGAAGGATGCCATAGAAATACTGATCAGGGACGGCCACCTGAAGCAGTTTACGAAGAAGAAGGACGCTCCCCGGCAAGACGCCCAAGAGACAAAGAAAGTAGAGGAAGAGGTGCCTTCCTCGAAAGAAACCAACCTCCAAGTCGCCATGAGTATATCACGACCGAAGGATTTCTACGTTTCAGATGAGCTCAGCGCTCCCGCGTATTTCGCAGCCCACAGCCCATGGGAAACTTTCTCCTCCGCAATGGTTATCTTCGGAGGGGGCTTCAACAAAGTCACCGTGGGCTCCTTAAAGAGAAAGTTCGAGCACCTGATCAGCACGAGCTCCAGCAAGGTGACAACGCTCGACAAGGCCCAGAAGGGATCAGTCCCCATCTCCTTCTACCGGGAAGAGCTCCTCGGAGGGTCCCCGAACTCAAGTATCCCACTGCTCGTTAGAGCCCAGATGGCAAATTTTGATGTTCTCAGGATCCTAGTCGACCAAGGCAGCTCGGTCGACATTATATACTCACAGCTGTTCTCAACTCTCTAGCTGGATGAATCACACCTCACTTCCTACGTGGGTTCCGACCTGCAGGGTTTCAATGGGTCGGTCATGAAACCCTGGGGGTACGTCGAGTTGATTTTGACCTTTGGATCTGTAGAGACAACCATATCCATTAAAGTTCAGTTCCTGGTAATCGACTGCCCGTCTCTCTATCAGTGAAGTACTACACTTCGAAAGGTATGGTCGCTACATTACACGGGGACATCGAAGCTGCACGACGATGCTTCGAAGCGGCCACCAGGGGACTCAACACCATCACTGCCAAGCCAAAGACGTCCAGTAAGCCAGCCTTGCCCAGCAACTCAGAGGAAGCCAAGCCACTACCGCGCATCGACTCCGTCGACCTCGACAGTCGCTTCGCCGAAGATGACCAGAAAGAGGACCAGGTTGGCCCGAACAGCTCATCCGCCTCGACCAACAACAACTCCCATCCGATGCGTCCAATCCCGGATGGCGACTTCGAGCTCGTCCTGCTCGGTGAGGATCCTCAGCGAGGAGTAAAGATAGGGACCGGCCTCCCCGACATCGCGAGGAAATAACTCAAAGCTTGCCTTCGAGAGAACGCAGACTTGTTCGCCTGGAGTGCCGCGGAAATGCCCGACTTAGATCCTGTTGTCGCCTGCCATCAACTCACGATTGACCCCGCCGTCAAAGCAGTAGCACAACATAGGAGAAAGCAGTCTCCGGAGAAAATGGAGGCTGCAGAACAAACTGTAAAAGACCTCATCGAGGCAAAATTTATCTCGGAAGCCAAGTACACCACTTGGCTGTCCAACGTTGTACTCGTGAAAAAATCTAATGGAAAGTGGCGCATGTGTGTTTATTATACGGATCTTAATAAGGCATGCCCTAAAGATGCCTACCCCTCCCCAATATTGATAAACTTGTTAATAACTCTGTCGGTTTTAAACTATTATCATTCATGGACGCCTATTCGGGCTACAATCAAATACCAATGGCGATGAGCGATAAAAAATACACAACCTTCATGACCGAATTGGACAATTATTACTACAACGTAATTCCCTTCGGCCTGAAGAACGCCAGTGCGACCTACCAGAGGATGATGAACAAGGTTTTTCAGGGAGAGATAGGCGACATGCTCGAAGTCTACTTGGACGATATGATCATGAAATCTCACGAGGAGACCGATCACACGACCCATTTAAGAAAGGTCTTCGAACAGACCAGGAAATACCGAATGCGTTTCAACCCAGAAAAGTGCACGTTCGGAGTTCGGGCGGGCAAGTTCCTCAGCTTCTATCTGACAGAGTGAGGAATCGAGGCCAACCCCGACAAGTGCAGGACATTCTCCAAATTTCCAACGCCTAACTCGAAGAAGTCCATTCAATCCCTCAACGGGATGCTCGCTTCTTTGTCTCGTTTCGTGGCAAAGTCTGCCCAGCATGCCCTGCTTTTCTTCAAACTCCTCAGCAAGGAGGAAACGTTTAAATGGACGGTGGAATGCAACCAGGCTCTCCTCCATCTGAAATAGGCATTGTCAGAACCACCAGTCCTCTCTCGACCAGACAACGACGAAACTCTGTACATATATCTCGCCGTGGCAACCGAGGCCGTAAGCGCCGCCCTTATCCGTGAAACACCCGACGGGAAGAAGCCCATATATTTCACCAGCAAAGCATTGCAGGGACCAGAGCTGAGATACCAGTAGATAGAGAAGGTAGCGCTGGCCCTCATCAACGCTGCGTGAAGACTGAGGTACTACTTCCTGGCCCACACGATCGTGGTCCGGACAGATCAACCCGTAAAGCAACTGCTGGGGCGACCAGATATGGCCAGCAGAATGCTCAAATGGTCATTAGAGCTGTCCAAATTCGACATTCAGTATGAAAGCAGAAAATCCCTCAAAGCCCAGGCTTTGGATTATTTTGTCGCAGAGATGACGTTCGCAGATTCCTCCACCTGCGGGGCACACAAGTGGACCATCTTCGTAGATGGAGCATCCAACTCGGTAGGGAGCGGAGCAGGTATCATCTTGGAAAATGACGAAGGAATCATCGTTGAGGTATCACTCACCTTATCCTTCCCCACGTCTAACAACCAGGCTGAGTATGATGCCTTCCTCGCCGGCCTGCGCTTGGCCGAAGATCTAGGGGCAGAAGAAGTCGTCATCTGCACGGATTCGCAACTCGTGGCCCTTCAAGTTCGAGGAAAATACCAGGCCATAAACGACAACCTATCCGAGTACTTAGCCTTGGTCAAAGAAAAGATGACGAAGTTCGCTATAGTAGAGGTAAAGCATGTTCCCCGCGAACATAATGTCAGAGCAGACGTATTGTCTAAACTGGCGAGCACGAAGAAAAAGGGTGGAAACAAGTCCGTCATCTAGGAGGTGCTTTCTCGACCCAATATCGAGAAGACATCTCCGACCCTTGATGTATAGGTAATCAGCGACAACAACTGTTGGATGACCCCCATTTACAACTACCTCACTAGAGACGAACTTCTGTCCGACCCCAAAGAGGCCAGCACAGTCAGACGCAGGGTCTGCTCTTACGCCCTGGTCGAAGCTAAACTCTACAGGCGAGGGTTCTCCATCCCATTACTCAAATACGTCAAGAAGGAGATGGTCGCCCACGTTCTGCGCGAGATCCACAAAGGAATCAACACCCAACATCTCGGGGGGAGATCCCTCACCCGAAAAGCCCTTCGAGCAGGGTACTACTGGCCAACCATGCTGCAGAATGCTAAAGAGCACGTGAAGAAATGCGACAAATGCCAACGGCACGGGGACATGCACCTAGCTCCACCTAACGAGCTCAAAGCTATGTCCTCCCCGTGTCCATTCACCTGGTGGGGCTTGGACATCCTAGGGTCATTCATAGTAGGATCAAACCAGAACAAGTACTTAATAGTAGGTGTTGATTACTTCACAAAGTAGATAGAAGTGGAGGCTCTGGCCAAAATAACAACCCTTAACATACTTCATTTCTATAAGCGAAACATCCTCGCACGCTTTGGCATCCCCCAAGCGATAGTCACGGACAATGGGACACAACTCACAGGCAGGAAGTTCCAGGATTTCATCGCTCAACTAGGCACGAAACAACACTTCGCATCCGTCGAACACCCCCAGACTAACGGGAAAGCCGAAGCAGCAAATTGAGTAATCCTACGAGGCCTCAAACGATGGCTAGACGAAATGAAGAAATCTTGGGTCGAGGAGCTACACAGCGTCCTATGGGCATACCACACAACTCCACACTCTTCGACCGGGGAAACTCCCTTTCGCCTGGCCTATGGGAATGAGGCAGTAATCCCCATCAAAATACACGTACCATCTAGGCGGAATGAGTCACCCCTGGACGAGGAAATAAACTACGAGGTACTAAGGGAAAAGCTCGACCTCGTCGAAGAGGTCCGGTCAGGGGCAGCTCTCCGCGAAGCCTCGTTAAAGAAAAAAATCGCAATCAGGCATAACGCCAAAGTGATACGACGAGAATTCCAAGTGGACAGCCTTGTCTTGAGAAGGAACCACAATGACTCTCGAGAGGGAAAACTCGCTGCTAACTGGGAAGGACCCTATTGCGTCCAAGCAAAGACGGAGAATGAGGCCTACTGCCTAGAACACCTCAACGGGGAAGAACTTGCTCGACCATACCGAAAAGCTAAAACAATACTATAGCTAAGGCCATAACTGTCGGTTTGCTTCATCAACGCAACGAATAACATCCCAACTACGATGCGCGCCTAGGTACAAGCGTCACATACCAGCCAAGGCAGGACCCCGCTCAGGATCGAGCTAGGTCTCTGCCCGACAGCGGTTCTTCAACCGAGCCCGTCGTCATCAAAGTACCATGATAAGCAGAACACCCAGCTCGCGATGGGAGGTTCACACCGCGAACTCAGGCCTCAAACGCGACCCGAGTTCCGCTATCATGCCCGGCAATTCCCCAGGCCATTCGACTAGTCCCCCTCACTGCCGAACACATCTAAGTCGAGCAATTCCCTGAAAATATTAAACAAATCAAAGTGACCCCTATTAAGGGCACACACGTGTATCGAGGAAAGATATAACACTTAGCAGAAATAATAAAAAACTAGCCATCATGATGTAGTTAAAGCTGCACAAGGCTCGGGGCACACGTGGCATCACGTCTCTTTAGAATACCTCAACCATTGGTCTCCCCGCAGGCCGGGAAGCCCGAACAACGTTACATATCCCGCGGGCACTATAACCCCCAGGCACCCAAGGACAATCCCGTCTCGTCGACAAACGACGACCTCTTCAGAGTTCCTCGGGGCTGCGAGCTATCCTTAAGTCATCACTCCCATGCTCGGGAACAACGACTTGGGGGGCTCCTGTTCCGGACTGGACCAATGGTTAGGCATGGCCCAATCCACTTCTGCTCCCAGAACGGCCCAATTGCCTAAGTCTAGCTGAGGAAGGGCAGCATTTACCTTTCTGCCCATCTACCGGGCACATACGGACAGATGAATCTCAAGGTCATTTGCTCATCCCCGACATTCTTGCCTATTATGTACGACTTCATCATCCGAGAATGGTCGTGACGCCCGTGCCCGGAACTACGCCTTTGCCCGTGGCAACGGCTAGTTTTGGGCACCTCTACCCGTCATAACGGCTAGTTTTTAATAGTTACCTATTCTTCAGGAAACAGTTATTCTGCCCCGAAAATAGGGACCGTTGGCCACGCGCTGGGGGAATTATAAAAACCCTCTCATTTGAGAGGGTCAGGTATCCAAAAATCATCCTAAGAAACTCATACTTTTGTACTTTCCTTTCTCTCTCCCGATTCTCACTTTAACATCGAAGTGCCTTACAGGTACACGCCCTCCTCATCTCACGCACCCAACATCACAAACGTTCTTCTTGGCCCATTTCAAGATCTGATCGGCCTTCACGATCACAACCTTTATTATCATAAGTTCTTAACCTCTTAAAACCCTTAATTAGACAAATTAAAATAACAAAACTATTCTGTTATGAAACTAGAAATGAGTGCAGGTATGGAGGTGATGGTGTATTGCAACTTCTGATGTAGTGGAGTGAGAAATTTAGAAGGCTAGCACTCCAACACTCAAGTCAATACGTGAGAGAGAAAAGTGAAATGAAATTAGTTTTGACACTTATTACCTCAATTTGGTGGTCTTTCTATACATAAAGAGAAATGGAAATAATGAACTTGCTATTTGTTAGCAGTAAAATACGAAGAACCATTGGATGCACTTGCAGTTGAGATCTCTCGTGATCATTGGGATGATAACCCCCATGTGTTGAAAAAGTTCTAAAAGAAGTGGACCCGTCCCTGGTGGTCGGCCGAGGTCAACGTGGTCGGTCGGGGTCAACGTGGGCGGCCCAGAACAATTGCCCCCCAGTCCTTGTCGATGTATAGGTAGGCGGGGGATTCATATCTCATCCTCGGATGAAGACCACACCTTGATCACCTTAAGACAGAAAAAGGAGAAACGCTTCAGTTTATTTATGGACTCGTGCATTTAATGTATCATACTTCAAATGTATTTTCAGTGGTATTAGCATTACAGTTCTTGGGAACCAAAACTCTTGAGTATTGCGTACGATTGATTAGCCGTATTTTGTGAAGTCTCTTTGCATGCTAGATTATAATATTCTTTAGAAGGGTAATTGTCATTTTCTTTTGAATTATTCTTTTTCAAGCCTAATAGTTACCTTCTTATTTAGCATTGCATTTTCCTGCACTTGTAAAGTTAGTGAGACATGGGCAAGAAATCACAGAAAAGTATTCACAAATCCTAAAAGGATACTTCATCTTCTTGGGTGGATCATACTCTTCTACAGTTTCTGCCTTTGCTAAAGCAGTTGGTCTTGATGACGCTTTTACAGAGGTTTGTTCGTCTTCCTACTGGTGAATCCTGAGTCCTTCAGAGGATGAAAGAATATATGAAAAGTATGGAGATTGCATCATTCCTTTATACAATTGCGCTTTCTCCATTATGGGTCTTCGTCTTCCCTTCGCTGCCTTTGAGATAAAGGTTCTGAAGCATTTGGCAATGGCTCTTTCACAATCCCCTTTTCAAGCTGGGCATACATGAAGGCAATGGCTCTTTCTGCTAGGGGACAATTTTTACATATATAAGGAAAGAGATCTCTCCGATAAGGCTCGGTACTAGAAGGCCATACTTATGAAGTTTATCAGTAGTTTGGGATACGTAGGAGGAAGTACTCCCAGGGAGGAGGTTAACAAGAGACACTTCTAGAGCCTTATTGATGTCTGGTTATTGATAGGAACCCGCTCTCAGGAAAAGAGAAAAAACGTATTTGGTAAGCTCTATAACCTTTGGGGATTTTGTTATTTCCAATCTGCATATCCCAGATATATTCATTTTACCCTTAATTGTATGTAGCATACATGGATAATGAAGTGCATTTTAGAAGAAGAATTGGCTACTCTGGCTTGGTATATCTGGTGTGTCGGTCCTGCTTTGGCCCTTGGTGGATCTTGCTACTAGGAGGATTTTTGTTATGACTGGCGCCATGCTTTGAAGCAATATCTAAATAATAGTATTCTCGATCTAAAGCTTCAGCGAGAGAGATACCTGCATGAAGTAGAGAAAGCGTCTACCTCTCTCTCTAGGATATATAATAATTTGTTTCCCCTGAAGTTTGTTAGTTCTTCCTCCGACCAGGGGACTCATGTGGTGAAGACCTTGGCGATGAAAAACCAAGCTCTGACTACTGTTTGGGGTAGCTTATCATCTACTCAACAAGATATAGAGTCTTTGCATCCTCATAACACTTTGCTGACCAAGCATTTGGCTGACTGTATGGGTGCTACCCGTGAGGCAGTTTCACATTAGTTTGAGAATGCTTTGCAGTAAGTGTGAAGAAGATGTTAATCATTATTCTTAGCTTAGTTTTAATGAATACAAAGGCTTATTATAAAAGAAAGATCAAATAAGAAAAATATTGGAATCAAGTATCAAGATTGGATAAGCTTTGGAAATCAAAGGATTGAATCATCAAGATTAAGGTACAATGGAAATTCATATGTATATAAGCCTTAGGTTCTCAAAATCGTTTCATCTAAACCATTCTATGTTTCTTAAACATTCATGCATAATTTTAATTTGAAGCACATCTTTGAAAAGACAAAAAAATAATTTTAATAATGCTACAATCGATTGAATGGGAAGTGTAATAGATTGCATGCAAGCACTAACTTTCAAAATTGGTTTTTCATGATTGTGCCAATTGATTGATACCCATAAGAAATTGATTCAATGGCCTTGAAAATTGACCCCACGATCGATTGACCATCCCCCACAATCGATGGAACATCCCCCCACAATCGATTGATTAGTGCATAACGTTAAACTTAAAACAATCGATTGATCCATACATAAAATTGATTGCTTCCTAAAGTTGTGTGAAAAATATGAAACATCACAATGTCTCTTCATTGCACATGTTCATAAAACCTTTTCTAAATTATTGCAATTAATAATGAATACTTTCCAACCATTTCTCTTCATTCAAAAGGCATATTGTGATCTATTTCAAGCAAGAATTTTTCATATTTCAATACACCTCTTTCATCGTATTTTTTCAAACAATCCATACTGTTTTTCAAGTGTTCATATACAATTTCATAGAAACTTTTACAGCATAAATTTCATTCATCTGAGAAAATTTGTTATAAACCATTGAGCATTTAATGTTAACATATTCTTCAATTGTTCATATGAAAGAGAAGATTAAATTTTTAGAAAGCATACAAAATTATGTGTACTCAATATATTTGTCTGCTGCAAATTATTCACCAAGTGTGTGGTGACATTATCTGTAAAGAAAATGCATGTACATTTTACAAGTGTTTGAAAGTATGAAGTGGTGTTCTTTCTGTTTTTGAATCGGGAGATTCAAAGTCCACCAAGGTATTTGGTGTTTATTGTAAAAAGTTCTTTTAAACCGGGGAGATTTAAAGTCCATCATAGGTTAGGTGTGTTGTGTTAGAATATTGTAGAAGAGTCTTGGTGTAAGGTTGTACAAAGATCTAACATAATGAAATTCTTTACGAGGTGTGAATGGACTAGACATACCCATGTTGATAAGGGGAACTAGTATAATTTCTTTTGTCTCATTTACTTTCTTGCACTTTTATTTTTCTGCATTTTTGTTCTAAGTTCATTATTAAAATTCAGGAAAAGTAACTAGAAAATGTCATAAAACCTAATTCACCCCCCCCCCCCCCTTTCTCTTTGGTTGTACACTCATATTTATAGTAAGTGGAACACTTCCACCTCCCTTTTGCTCTTTCCAGGGAGAAAATACGACCATATAAAGTAGTCAAAGATGGGGAAATCTTTTCTCTGCAAAAATAGACCTGTCAAGGCCCTGTGTTACCTTTTTTATGTACTGTTTGTATAGTACTTTGTAATGGAAGAGTGCGTAAATATACTTTCTATATGAAATGTTTTTCATTACCAGTTAAAGGCGTTTTATAGAATCCTGAGTGCATAGCTCTAGATCGAGCATCGATATCATTAATCATACCTCGAATTTCTCGTCGCTATGCATAGTCATAAAGAAAAGAATATTTCATAAGCATCAATTTTCATTTACTAAAGTCAGGTATGTGTGTACACAAGGAGGTGAATGATACATGCATAGATCTGATATGATTAAAGAATAGAAAACATAACTTGGCGAGCCAGCCGTCGCTTATTCTTTTCATTTTCTTTTGCCAATTCAGCTACTTCATAGGGGACAAATGCTCATTCTATTGATCTCTATAGATATCCTTGTAAGGGGGTGACATTGATCTCTATAGATATCCCTTCTCCCTGGTATTTTTTGAGAACATGGTATATTCTCTTCACTCCACCTAGGTCAGCGCTGATAGCGGTAGGTTCTCTTTGCAACTTGTGAAATTTGAGCTTGGGGTGTACCGGCAAGACCACACGAGCGTGGCAGCGAAGGGTCACCCAAAGATGCACTTGTAAACACTCATGCAAGGAACAACAAGAAATTCAGAGTTTATTTGTCGGACGTCCTTTACTTTTCCTATGAAAATTATCATCGCCACGTATCCTCGGGGTCTGTTAGTGGTTTCGTTGAATGCCTGAGATAAAATCCTTCATATGGCAACAGACCGCTTTGGTCCAACCCCATCTTATTAAACAACACTAAGTACATGATGTTGTCGGAGGTTCCACCGTCAAAGAGGATCTGGGACACGTTGAATTGCCCAACCGTAACAGTGATTACCAAAATAATGATCTCATTGGAAACGCCTCTGACCTTCTCTAAGTCCCAAAATTCAAACATAGGCCAGTCAAGGACTTATGCCAAAGTACTTCCTTCTTTGCGAAGGATGCCTAATCGAATTACTAATATAGGTGGGTTTTTGTTATTGTCTCCACATGGATTGTTCGATGTCTTGATGCTTTCCGTTAAATAGTTTATCGTTTCAAGAAAATGGGTTTTCAAAGTTTTGTTCATAAAATTGTCACGTTTTAGTAGCAAAGCTTATAAATTCTAAAGATTTTGATTAACAAAGTATATCAAAAGTAGTTTTCATCTACCTAACTTATACGTATTCTTTCAATCTTGCATGTGAAGTCAGATCCGATTAATATCATCGTGTATTCTCTCAACACCGTCTATCTCTAGAGCGGCGTCGTGAGAAATACCATATTCATCGCTACATAATCTCTCTATATAACAACCAATATAGAAAGCTTTAAGTTTAACACAAAGCAACTATCAACCATAGACTGATCTCTCCAATCTATAAATCGATAGATGAATATTTTAGGTCAAGTTTCACAAAATCTATGTCTAGAGTTTTACAAAATAAGAATGGATCATTAAGAACAAAAATATTCATCATATATTAATCATCACTTATTCACATACAAGGCCAATCAAAAGAAATACATAAAGCTAATGGTAGACTACCTTTACCTTTGATACAAAGGAAACTATCTACCCATAACAATGATCGCTTGCTTTACAAGTAATGGAAGAAGATGAATGAGCATCCACGTTGAAGAATCGAACTCAGATGCGAATCCAGCTTCTATTTGCAAAATATCACGTTTTGGTGAAGAAATGCTGAGAAATGAAGCTTCGGGGTGAAAAATGGGTTCTGATCCCCAAAAAATGTGAAAAGTACTTATATATTACTTTTAGAATCTGTCAAGTTCGCCCAAAAAACTCCACTTTATGGCACCTGAAGTACCTTTGAACAGTTAAATCGCCCCTAAGGATTTTACAAAGTTCATCGTGCAAGTAATTCTTTGCCCTGCGAACTACTTCGCTATAAGTTAGCACATCGAACTTAGGGTCCTTTTGCTACTGACTTCAGTCTAAGAGAGTTCGCTGGTCCTTCGCTGCAACTTCGCCACAACGAACATTCGCTACTAGTCCGTCCAACAAACTTAGTGTCCTTTTCCTACTGCCATCATTCTGAGATGGTTCGCTAGGGCTTCGGCATGAGTTCGCCTAGCGAACATTTGCTGCTACTCCTCGCTGGCAGTTCGCCCAACAAACATGCTGAATCTCTTCTTTTCTTTTGGCTTCCTTGTCCAATTACTTGTGTCTTACACTTTGATGTTTTATGCCTAATTTATGCACAATAACACACAAATCAAAGCAACCAAAGGTTTTTTCAACAATGTTGAAGAATAGCATGAAAACATGGAGTAAATCCAACAAAACATAACAAATGAGATGAAAAATGGCAATAAAAAATGGATCAATTCAAAGCATGTTTGGCATTCAAAAAACTCTCCCCAACTAGATCTTTGCTTGTCCTCAAGCAAAGTATGCCTCTCATTGAAAATAAGAGGATTTGCTCAAGCATTTAATTCAACCAAGAATGGATTTATGGCTCAAATAAACAAACAAATGCGCACAAGAAATGTTCACCAATTCCTAGAATCGAACAATGAAAAAGAATTTAGTTCTTAAACAAATATCATGAAATGCTTCAATTAATAACTAAATTCTCATGCTTGAATCACTCTAACACTCCTCTTTGAATAAGAATGAAGAAATTAACGCGTTTGCAACCTCGGGCAATTTCACTCACCTGACAAACAATGCAAATACAATCCAATTCATACATTCATCTAATCAATCATCAAAGAATTCATGGAAGCAATAAGATCACCAAGGTCTTTAAAGGTTGAAGCTTGGTTAGGTTCACAACAAAGGGACATTTATAAGGCCATGGATTCAAAGTTGCCAATGCAAAAGAAACATTCACTATACAAGGTTATGTACACACAACAACTTCATCCAACACTTCCAGCATCCTTTATGAACATTATTCATTTTCTATTTTTTTTCTCATTCAAACAAGCATGCATTTTCTTTTCAATGCTTGTTTGAAAATTTTCAAAATTTTTTAGTAACCTACCACTTTCTTTTCACTCTCCCCAAATTGAATTCAACCAAACCTCAAGTGAATGCTCCTTGTTTTTTATGGCAAGGAAAATAATTTAGGACATTGTTCAAAGTCATTCTAGTAGCCCTCAACTCCATGTGTCCTAATCTTTTAACAATTGACAACGGTATCAAATTTATGCTAGAGCCCAAATAAATCAACCCATTACCAACGTAGATATTGCCGATGGTAACCAGTAAAGTAACCCTTCCTGGGTTACTTTGTTTCCTAGGAATATTCCTTTGAATAATTGCACTACAACTAGCATCAACAATTACGGTTTCTTGGTCTGTGTACCGTTTCTTCTTGGTGATGATATCCTTCATAAATTTCGCATAAGTAGGCATTTGCTCCAATGTCTCGGCAAATGGAATATTGATTTGCGATTGGTTACAAATATCCATAAACCGAGTATATTGCCTTGCATTGTCCCTTTTTCTAGGACTATGAGGATAAGGTAAATGTTTAATAGGGATGTTCACTTGATCCTTCCCCTTCCTATGATTATTCTTTTTCTCTTCTCTCCATTTCTTTTCAACTACATCATCCTTCACATTTTTTTCAACTTCCTCCTCAATAATTTCATCCTCCTTTTCAACTACAACCTCATTCTCCACTTCATTCTCACCAATGCACCAATCAATTTTTTTACCACTCCTAGTAAGGATAGCTTTGCATACCCCATTAGGATCTACTTGCGGCTTAGCTGAAAAGGCTTCTTTTTGTTGATCGGCCAATTGTTTAGACAATTTCCCAATTTATGCCTCAAGATTCCTAATAGAGGAATCAGTGCTCTTTTGGCTGGACATTGATAGTTGCATGAACTGATTGAGAGTTTCTTCAATCTTTGAACTTCTGCCTTGGTGTTGTTGCAGTTGGTTGTAACTTTGGTAAGGTTGACGGTTAGAAGATCCCAGTTCTTGCTTCCACCTTTGTTAGTAACCTTGGCTATTACCTCTCAGTTGGTAGCCTTGGTTATTGCTTTGATACGGTGGTCTTGGTTGATAGCCTTGATTTTGGTTTCCCGCATAGTTGGCTTCTTCAATGATTGGTGGACAATAACTGATAGGATAATCACCTTTTCAAAGTTCACAACTTGCTACATGTTGATTTTGGTTGGTAACTTCTTGCATCTCTTTGATTTGTTGTGGAAGCTTTGACATTTGCTTTGTCAACAACTCCACTTGTTGCGAGAGTAATTTATTTTGAGCAAGAATAGTATCATTCATTCCCAACTCGATAATTCTCGACTTTCTTTGCGAAGTACCACGATTATGTTGACCTTGATGATCATTTAGTGTCATCCTATCAATGATGGACACCGCATCTTCCGCACTTTTTGACATTAGAGAACCACCCGCCGTAGCATCCAAACGAGTTTTATAAACGAGTTGAAGTCCGTTGCGAAAAATGTGAACTTGAGTCAAATCATCAAAACCATGGCCCTTTCACTTTCTTAGCATAGATTTGAATCTCTCCCAAGCTTCATTGAGGGATTCGCTTCCTCCTTGCGCAAATACCAAAACTTCCGTCTTGGCCTCCATAAACTGATTGTGAGGGAAGAATCGTTCAATAAACTTCTCCTCCAATATGTTCTAATTCGTCATCACAAGAGTAGGTTGGTCAAGATATCATTCCTTCGCCTTCCCAATCAAGGAATGCTGGAAAATTCTCTTGAACAAAGGTTCCTTTTCGATTTTCGGAGCTCCAGTTGCACCCGCTATCTCATAAAACTTTGAGATGTGTAAAAGGATCCTCATGTTCCATCCCCACAAAGGGATTTGCATACAAAAGAGCAAAGATTCCCGTTTTCATCTCAGAATGCCTCCTGTTGTGGGCGTTGCGCGCAAAGTGTGTGTTGTCTCTTGGACTGTTAACACATGGGGTTGAAGCAGGGGGCGGTGGTGGTATTTCTACCATGTGCACACTTAACCAAACAAATTAAACATCACAAGAAAAATAAACAGTGGGAAGAATAACAATACAAAGATCTTAGAATCAACAAACTATTGCAATGCTTGCAATATCACAACAATACTCGGCAACGGCGCCATTTTCTTCGAATTTCTAATATAGGTGGGTTTTTGTTATCGTCTCCACAGGGATTGTCCGATATCTTGATGCTTGCCGTTCAATAGTTTATCGTTACAAGAAAAGGGTTTTCAAATTTTTTTTCATAAAATTGTCACGTTTTTAGTAGCAAAGCTTATAAATTCTAAAGGGTTTGATTAAAAAAGTATATCAAGAGTAGTTTTCATCTACCCTAACTTATACGTATTCTTTCAATCTTGCATGTGAAGTGGGATCCGATTAATATCATCGCGTATTCTCTTAACACCGTCAATCTCTAGAGCAGCGTCGTGAGAAATACCATATTCATCGCTACACGATCTCTCCATATAACAACCAATATAGTATGCTTTAAGTTCAACACAAAGAAACTGTCAACCATAGACCGATCTCTCCAATCTATAAATAGATAGATGAATACTATAGGTCAAGTTTCACAAAATCTATGTCTAGAAAACATGGAGTAAATTCAACAAAACATAACAAATGAGATGAAAAATGACAATAAAAATGGATGAATTTAAAGCATGTTTGGCATTCAACAATACCCATCATTTCAGCAATCTTCCTCTTCATATTACCTTGGAGGGGAGGTTTTAAGACAACCTATGTCACATTAGTGAAATTCTAATGAAACTGGTGAGTCCAAACCTTTGTGGTTGGCATCAATTTTGGTAAAACTAACTTGGCAGTAAGATGTTGGACAAGAAGTCTTAACATGAAGAAATAACTGAAGATCAAGTTGTTGGACAAAGATGTCCTATCATGATGATTCGACATCTTTGTCTGTTACTTTTCAGGTTTAATTATGTTATTCCAGATTTTAGATTATTATGGGATTATTTGTTTTTCCTAGGTAGCGTCCAAGATTAAAGAATCAGAGATTCTAATTCTAATTTGAAGATGCCGTTTCTAAGTGTGGAGACACTTTAGGAAACCTAGGATTGAAGAAACTATTCTAGAGGAGAATTAGTTACATATTATGTGGAGCAGAATTGCTGCGTTTCTGAAGCCCAAATCCAGTCTTGTTTATAGTTATAAATAGGAGGGATTTAACCTATGAAAGGTGGGGAAAAATACATTGTTGCCTAGTGTGTTTAGGATTTGTATTTTATGAGGCGCTCTTGTATTGTGTGAATACTTGAGTTGGACTATTTTATTGAGTTGTAATTGTTTAGTCACTGCTGTGATTGAAAGGGAATTGAGAAGGGTCTCATACCTAGGAGTGTCTTAGGTAGAAATATAGCACGGGTAGTGATTAGGTGACAAGTTGTACATGGAGGTGTTTAGCTTTGAACTAATACTACTTCGTGGATTTCATTCCTGGCTTGGAAGCCCCTAGATGTAGGTGAGTTGCACCGAACTGGGTTAACAATTATTGCGTGTTTTCTTTACTTTTTGCATTCTATTATTGTTCCTGTCCTTGTCATTGAGAAGCAGAGATCAAGTGTCTCGACATTCTGTTAGACATCTTCATGATATTCTATTCCAGAATTTCAATTGGTATCAGAGCAGGCATCCTGCTGTGCATCTGGGTGAGATTCAGGGACAATACTTTCTGGTTTAATGGATAAAGAAGGAGGAATTTTAAATAGACCACCCATTCTTGATGGTTCCAATTATGAATATTGGAAAGTACGCATAGTGACATTCATCAAGTCTATGGATGGTAAAGCTTGGAAGTTTGTGGTCAAAGGGTGGGACCCACCAAAGGCCAAAGATAAGGATGGGAAGATCACTGATGAGTTGAAACTTGAGGAAGACTAAGATGATGAAAATGATAAGCTTGCTCAAGGAAACTCCAAAGCCTTGAATACCTTGTTTAATGGTGTTGACAAGAACATCTTTAGGCTGATAAAAAACTGTACTATTGCCAAGGATGCTTGGGAGATTCTGAAAACTGGGCATGAAGGAACCTCTAGGGTAAAGTCCTCAAGACTTCAACTTCTCACCACCAAGCTTGAGAACTTGAGGATGAAGGAGGATGAAAGTATACAAGACTTTCATATGAACATTGTGGACATTGCCAATACTTCAAGTGATCTTGGAGAAAAGATTCTAGAAGCCAAGTTAGTCCAGAAAATTCTGAGATCTCTTCCCAAGAAGTTTGACATAAAGGTGACAGCCATCGAAGAAGCTCAAGATATAAATACCTTGAAGGTAGATGAACTTATGGGTTCTCTACAAACTTTTGAGATGACCTTAAATGAAAAAACTGAGAAAAATAAAAGTTTAGCCTTGGTGTCAAATCAAGATGAAGGCAAGACAAAGGAAGGATTTTCTAAGGTTGTTGTACTCGTCAGAAAACAGTACAATCAATTACTGAAGAGGATGGAAGGAGAGTCAAGGGCAATTGTCAAGACTTAGTCACCTGACAACCACAAAAGGATGGATTTGTAAGAAAGTCCAAAAGTGAATAGAAATCGGGCAAATGGAAGGGAATCAAGTGCTATAAATGTGAGGGTGTTGGACACATTAAATCTGAGTGTCCTACCTTTCTCAAGAAAGAAAAGAAAGGCTTGACTACATCATGGTCTGAAGATGATTCTGCAAGTGCTGAAGAATCACCTAAACAGGTTTCTGTGCTTACAGGGGTATTTGACTCTGATATAGAATCTGATATTGGAGAACTCTCATATAATGATCTGGTCAAGTCCTATAGGGAGCTATACACCAGAAGTGAAGACTTTTATCAGCTAGGAGAGGATCAACATGGTGTTATTATGCGGCTTGAGGCTAAAAGATTGAGGCACCTTGACATCATATCTGATCTAAAGGAGAAAGTCGTATTGCTCAACTCCAAACTTGGCAATATAACCAAAACTGTTATAATGCTCAACAGCAATTCTGATGTGCTAGATGAGATCCTTTACTTTGGAAGGGATGCTGGAGATATCAGAGGACTTGGTTACAATGATCAAGTTGCGATGAGCAAAAGAAAGGACCCAGAATCTCGTTCTGCTCAGCCCAAAAGAAGACACACTCAGAAAATGTCAAAAGGGATGTCTCAACATCATTGTAGACATCAGAAAGATACTTCAGGCAAAAAGAAGCAAGACTGGAAATGTCATCATTGTGGTAAGCATGGTCATATTAAACCCTACTTCTACAAGTTACATGGCTATCCCAAGTCTGGTTCTCAATCCAGAAAGATGCAAGCTGGTAAAACAGGAAAGAAGTGGAGTCCCAAGAATGAGTCTGTGGTTCTAGTAGCCTATTCCTCTCTAAGAGGCTCTACAGAAGAAAAGTGGTACTTTGATAGTGGGTGTTCAAGACACATGACTAGTGTCAAGAACTTTTTGGTGAATATAAAATCACATGCCTCCAATTATGTCACTTTTGGAGATGGGTCCAAAGGAAAAATTAAAGGAGTTGGAAAATTGGACCATACTGGGAAACCTAGACTTGACAATGTACTGCTTGTCGAGGGTCTGACTGCTAATTTAATTAGTATCAGTCAACTCTGTGACCAAGGTCTAAAGGTCAACTTTACCAAATCTGAATGTTTGGTTATGAATGATAAAGATAAAGTTACCATGAAGGGTGCAAGATCAAAAAATAACTGGTATGTATAAACTTCTTTGCAGACAGAATGCTCATCAAAGTCAAATGGGAAGCATCAGAAACCTTCCTCAAAACTGAACATTAATAAATGGCAGAGTGGAAGGTTAACCAAGATGTCACACAGGAAGTTGCAACATCAGACTATCTCAATGATTCAGGACCTTCTTCATAGGGTCTCTATGGTTGACAATTTTGAAGGAAGAAGGTGTGCTTGTGTTGTCATTAATGAATCAACTACAGAAGCTGAAGGCATAGCAACAGGGATTAGTTGCTCTAGGTTCATAGGAATAAGACAGGTGTTGGTTGGGCCTAATGTTACACAAGATGTTGGGAGATTATTCTGTGACAACTTGAGCTTCACTGGTGATATCAAAAATCAAGTCAAGATATTATGGGGAAAATTAGGGCTTTGCTTACTGGAAGGTTTAGAAAATTTAATTTGTGGGAACACTATTCAAGTGTATGTATGGTTTCAAAAACAATCATTTCAAATTTACCTAAACTGTTGGTGTGCATGTTTTCCCCATATTGCATAATCTCCCACAAACTTCTTCATCGAAGAAAGACAAATTTCTGCCTTCAAGTGCTACAAGATGTCTCAACAACACTCTTCTAGAGGAATAGCCAAGAAGGAAAACGTGTCTTCATCAGCGGCTAGAGGTAGGTCTGAAGAGTTATCTGCTAAAGATGCCATTGATGTTGTCCCCTTGGTTGTGGTGCCATGCAAGCCTGATAAACTGACAGTAAGAAGATCTAAGAACATTCCCCAGGTAATCCCTCAAATACTTTGGTGCTTTTTCTAACCCTATGAAGGAAAAAGAATTTTTTAACATGGATGAGACGATTGGAAAAATAATGGATAAAGTCATAATTCTAGGGGATCGGGTGAATGTTGTTGGAATCACTAGACCACTGGCTCAGATACTTCCCACTACTTCTACTCTGTTTGGTGAACTAGAGGTGGTGACTGAGAAGAATGTTGATGAGGATATTGATGAAGGAGATGAAATGTCGGAAGGGCACCTTCACACCCTTGCTAATTCTGTTGTAAGAGATGTTGGAACAGATAATGGAGAATCTTCATCTATAGAAGAATCTCAGGAACAAGCATCTAAGGGAGAGGTTGATGATAAGGTTATCAATGTTGATGAATTGCCTTCTGATGATGAAATCATTGCCAAGAGTCTCCACCCGGGTATGGCCAAGAGATTGAAGGGTATAAAAGGTAAGGGTGAGGATACTGAAAACACCCCTATCAGAAGAACTAAGAAATCTGTGGTTGGACCTCATAAACCTTGGAGCAAGGTAGCTGTTGTGTCAAAAAAGAGAAAGGCTGAGTCTGACACTGAGTCAGACTATAATGTTGCAGAAGATGTCCAGGACATCATGCGTGCAAAGAAGCCTGTTTCTAAGAAGAAGGTTGTTGTTCTTCCTAAAGTTCCCTTGGAAAATGTCTCCTTCCATGCTCCTGAAAATGTGGATAGGTGGCCATATGTGTACCAAAGAAGTGTAGCTCTGGAAAGGGAACTGTGGAAGAATTCTCTAGAATGCCAAGAGGTGGTGAAACTAATTGAGGATGCAGGGTTGTTGAAGACAATCACGAAACTTGGGTCCTGCTATGAGAGGCTGGTCAAGAAATTCGTTGTAAACATTCCTGAAGGCTTTAATGATGCAACCAGCGAAGACTATAGGAGAGTGTATGTCAGAGGAAATGTTGTGACATTCTCCTCCACTGTGATTAACATGTTTCTAGGAAGATCAATAGACCCTCAAACTGAATGTGAAGATACTGATCATCAAGTGTGTCAGGAGATCACCTGTAACATTGTGAAGCATTGGCCAAGAAAAGGGAAATTGTCAGCTGGGAAGCTCAGTGTGAAGTATGAAATTCTGCATAGAATTGGTACTGTCAACTGGGTGCCCACCAACCATACTTCAACCATATTAGCTGGACTAGGAAGATTCATCTATATTGTTGGTAAAAGGAGAAAGGTCGATTTTGGGACTTATATCTTTGATCAAATTCTAAAGCAATCTTCATCAACTGCAGTTAAACTTCCTATATGTTTTCCTTCACTTATTTGTGGCATAATTCTGGATCAATACCCTGATATTCTAGTATTTACAGATCTTGCAATGAAAAGGGAATCTCCCTTGACATTGCATTATAAGCTGTTTGCTGGAAGTCATGTCCCAGATATTGCTTCAACGTCTGCTCTAACATCTGCTCCTACAACTTCAAAGGAGGAAACCATTGCTCAGATGAAGGAGACCTGCAGGGAGCTTGATGCCATCATCAATTCCAGTACAGCTAAGAAGGCTAAACTTGAGCAGTTAATACAAGCCTTGACTGCTGAGCAAGACAAGGGCACTGAAGCTGACACTGGTGGTGCTGAGAAGAATGCTGCTGGCAATAATGAGGTGAATACTGATGATGTTACTGTTGATGATGATTATGGTGGTGATGAAGAAGAGGAAGAGGATGATGAAGAAACTGAAGATGACTGCTGAATGTTGTCTTCTCTTTATTTTTATTTTGTTGAGGTTATGTAAGGACTTAATGTCCAGGATTATGTTTGGCACTTTATGTGCTTATTTTGTACTCAATACTTTATGGTTTTGCTTGGTTGTTTAGTTAGTTTATCTGCCTTTGTCATATTATGGATAAAAATGGGGGAGTAATACTAACTTTACTAACCACTGTCTGCTAACTGCTGTTGCTGCTGCTGCTAATCATTGAGGGGGAGTATGCTACTAACTTTGCAGAAGAAGGAACTGGTTGAGGGGGAGGCAAGTTGTTTGATGTTTTTCCGCTATTGATATTCTGATGTTTTGTTTCTTGGCCTCGGACTGAGTTTCTTTTAGTTAGTTTTAGCCAAAATCTGCCAAAGGGGGAGATTGATGAGTCTAAACCTTTGTGGTTGACATCAATTTTGGTAAAACTAACTTGACGGTAAGATGTTGGACAAGATGTCCTAACATGAAGAACTAACTAAAGATCAAGTTGTTGGACAAAGATGTCCTATCATGATGATTTGACATCTTTGTCAGTTACTTTTCAGGTTTAATTATGTTATTCCAGATTTTAGATTATTATGGGATTATTTGTTTTTCCTAGGTGGCGTCCAAGATTGAAGAATCAGAGATTTTGATTCTAATTTGAATATGTTGTTTCTAAGTATGGAGACACTTTAGGAAACTTAGGATTGAAGAAACTATTCTAGAGGAGAATTAGTTACAGATTCTGTGGAGCAGAATTGCTGCGTTTCTGAAGCCCAAATCCAGTCTTGTTTATGGTTATGAATAGGAGGGATTTAACCTAGGAAAGGTGGGGAAAATACATTGTTGCCTAGTGTGTTTAGGGTTTGTATTTTGTGAGCCGCTCTTGTATTGTGTGAATACTTGAGTTGGACTGTTTTATTGAGTTGTAATTGTTCAGTCACTACTGTGATTGAAAGGGAATTGAGAAGAGTCTCATACTTAGGAGTGTCTTAGGTAGAAATATAGCCCGGGTAGTGATTAGGTGACAAGTTGTACACAGAGGTGTTTGGCTTTGAACTAATACTGCTTAGTGGATTTCATTCCTGCCCTGGAAGCCACCAGACGTAGGTGAGTTGCACTGAATTAGGTTAACAATTGCTGCATGTTTTCTTTACTTTCTGCATTCTGTTATTATTCTTGTCCTTGTCATTGGAAGCAGAGATCAAGTGTCTCGACATTCTGTTAGACATCTTCGTGATCTGCTATACCAGAATTTCATAAACCTTTAATAAAAATACAGAAAATTTGAAACTTTTAAATAACAAGACCGAATTAATTAAAAATATACTACTCCAAATATATTTTACATAGAGCTTGACACCTTTAAGACTAGTGGCCTTGCCACATAGATAAAACATAAAAATAAAAGTACAGAAAGGAAACCAAAAGAAAGCATAACAAAAAGGACCTCCTAAGTCCAACGGGACTGATACTTATACTGACTGTAGTAGTAGGGATATGATAAGCGTTTGAAAAAATGCTAACAACCTCTAATCTAGATGTTATAGTAACCCATCTCCACATCACTTCATATCCTTTCCTTCAGAATTGTTGGGAAGTAAGCAAGATTTGAGCTCGTCGTCTGATCATCATAGATTAACCCAAAATGAAAGACAAAAAGGACACAGGGCTAAGATTTATGTACAAGTTTAAAATTTGGAATGAGTGTTTAAAATAATAATATATATCGCAACCACAATTATTCAAACAAGCGGATCTTTAACCCATAATTACATATACTCTATCTCTATTTATTCTAATGCATCCCCAAACTATATGCTGACTCAGGCCACTAAACGCTGTCAAGGATATCTATCCCATTTACCAAGATCAGATATCACAAGACCACATACCACCAACGTACTCCCAATTACCAAGAGCTACGTTATCTAACTTCACGTGGAGTCTAGGTGTTATAAGTCGATCGTCCTTGAGAGTTCAGGCCAAGAACCTCGTCTTGCCTAGTGTCGCTCCCGGGATTTTCATCTAGGTACAAACGTGAAAGTGGCGTGAAAACAGAGTCGCCAGCAATGTGTATTTATCCTAAGAGAGGGAAAGGAAACACTGTGTAAACCTGAGGGAAGGAAAAAGCATGGTCTCGCGACCAAGAGAAACGGGTAAGGGAGTCGGTTATGCGAGGGGAAGGTATTAGCACCCCACGCGTCCATCGTACTCGATGGGATCCATGCTTGTTGTCTCGATCAAAGGGTGTCGTCATCTGGAGCTCCATTGCTACTGGAAACGAGAAGGAACGAGAACGGAGGAGAGCGAAGAAACGGGGGAGAAAAGAAAAAGAAGTGACTCGATAGGACATCACTCGTCCCATGCCTACGTATTCCCTCGTGCAATGGGAAAGTCAGAGTCAACGTAGTTCGGACACGAACTAAGGGGGGAGGTTGCTCGCCAAGACATCGCCATCTTGTGCCTACGTATCCTCAATCTAACAAGAGAGGGGAAATCAGAGCAGTCGTAGTTCGATCTAACGAGGACTTAGTGTTTTTTATGAGCGACGTTAAGTTCGCGTTCGGCAGTTAGGGTCGTTGCCTGTTTGCGACAAAACGAAAAATAACGTGCCCTTTTCTGAAAATAGGTTTGAAACTTAACGATCCCGAAGGACAAAAAAGGTTTGAGTTTTTTTTTTGTGTTTTTTAGACAAGAAGTGGATTGAAGTTAGTTTGCAACTTGCATTGCACCCAAGTCTACCACATAGGAACGAATACGTCGCGTATCGTCCCCAACAGGATGTACACTAAGTACCCTAGAAGAATGAAGGGATGTTCCCCCATGCCTCACTTCCCATATATAAGGCTCATGCGCAATACCCGTTAACCTTTATTAGATGTTTTAGAAAGGTTATGAGATGAGAAGAGAAGACTCAAAGAAGAAAAAAACACTAAGGGGCAACTAGCTTGTTCCTAATGTTATCATGCAAAAGATGGCCCTAAGGTCAAGGTTTAAGAACCTAAGTCTAAATAAAATAGAGGGATAGCACTACCTAATGCTTATCCTACCTCACCTTAATCAAAAATTAAGGATGAGCTAGGATCCCAAAGGGTGTGGGAAAGTTGTACACAAAACATTATATCATGCTATTCACAAAAGTAAAAGACAAGTAAGATAGATGAGAGATGAAAGAAGAGATAAACATGGATAACCATCCACATGTTCAAGCACCTTACCTCTGCCCCTACATAAAAGGTTAGTACCAAATGATTACAAGTAATGAATACAAGTATCAAAAGCAAACCAAACAAATGCTAGTTGCTTTAAGAAGACAATTTGAAAAGCAAACAAGGTCCAAATCAAAAGAGAAAGGTCCTAAGGGTTAAGGATCCTCCAAGGTCAGTAGGTATAGGTCAAGGGTCCTTACCAAAATAAACATACCAAATGAAAGCAAACAATGTCAAACTATGCATTAAAAGTTCACACAAGTGCAAGTTATGCAATAACTATGCAAGATGAATGCAAATGGTTCATGAACATTAATGAATGCATATGTAAACATCAAAGTCAGAAGTGAATTACACTTAAGAATGTATATGCATATCATTGAATGAACATACAAGTCATGGATGCAAGCATTTAAAGAAATGAAGCAAGAAGAAGTGAACAAACACAATTGAAGTTCAACAATGAAGCATACTTGTAATGCAAGTCAAAGATAAAAATGAAATGAGATCATACATGTCTAATGGACACAAGTCAGTAGCATATGACATTTGAAATGACATGTAGAAGTCAAGAATGTATGCACAAAGTTCACACAAGTATCATGTTGACACATGTTCAAAGGTAGAAGCAAATATGTGCAAACAAGGTCAAACAAACATGCAAAAGTTAATGAACTTAAGAAACATGTCATTGTGCAATTATAGGTCATGGAATATGGTTGAGGATGATTTCAAATAGAAGTGAATCATGTTAAAAGTAAATGTGCAAGACCATACAAAAGTTGATACAAACATGTGCTCAAAGAAAGTCAAGTGAGAATGCACAATTACACAACTCATTTCAAGTTAAAACATGTGCATACAAGTCATGTAAGGATGAACTTTGAGTGACATATAACATGAGAAAAGTGACCTATAATGTTCATGCAACATGGATTAAAAGGTCTCAACAATTGTCAAAAGGAAATGCACACAATCCACATTAAAACCTAGCACAAGCCTTCTAACATTCACACAAACAAACATGATTTCATACAATCCATAAAGTCATGTTAAGATAATGAGAAAATTGAGAAAAGACAAGTAAATTGAGGTGCAATCAGTGTGCAAACATGTCTCAAAAAGATGGCTCAAAATCAATTACCAAACATGCTCAAAGATGCTTCACAATCTCAAACCAATCACATAAACAAATGGCTCAAAGACCTCATTCAAAAGTTAATCAAAAAATGACATAAAAATCTATGAAAAAATTATGAGATGCATCAATACATCACAGAGGCATGGATCAATTATCATGTGAAAATTCAACACAAAACTATGCCAAACAAATTAGAAATGAAGTATGTATCATGGATAGATGTTCACACCAAAGAAATTAAGTGGAAATTCATGGAAACATGTAAAAATATGATAAAACCAGAAAATAAAATATGTCAAAATTATTTAAATGTCTTATAATGCTTCAGGAATTTTTGTGAAATTTTTGGATGCTTGGAAGTATTTTCAAAAATTAGAAATGAATCAATTATGCAAAAGAAAATAAAAAAGAAAAGCAATAAAGCAGGGGGTGCAACGAGAGCAAAAACTTAGTTCGAATGTGTTTGGGCTCAAAAACATGGTGTGTGAATAGCACAAAGTTTCAGGCCCAAGGTGCATGCAAGTCTGAAGTGTATACAGTGTTCTCAGTTAAAATATTGACTCAATGAGAGCCACAAGATCTAGTCAACACATGATGATCAAGAAAGTAAGGCAATCAAAGGAATAAGCAAGCACACACATGATAAGCAATAGTGTATCAACCACGTGGAATCACAAGGATCAGAAAAAAAAGGCACGTGATGAGGAGCCTCTTCATTAATGCGCTGACAACGTTATATCCATTGGATCAAGAAACAATCAACGCACACGATTAAAACTGAGGAAAACTAGGGTTTATGTGAGTTTAAACTCTCAGGTTGCCGGAGCAGACTCCGGTCGTCTTCTCCGGCGAACCTCCGTCGTGCTCAATCCTCATACATTTCAGAAACGTGTAAATCTTATATCAAAATGATCCTCTCACCACGTAGATCACGAATCTACCACTAGAATTCACAAACAATGCACACATAATGCAGATCAAAGCCAAACAATTTGCCCTAGCAAATTCAACTAAGCACCTAAGGTGCCTATCAACTAGCCGGAGAGTCACATTGCTCCTATTGAGCTTCAATCAAGCAAAAACAAGTGAAATCAGAGCAAAAAGAGAGCAAGAAGTTTGAAATGAAACCTGTTTCTCAGATGATCTTTTCACTACAAGACTAATGGAGAAAGATTCCTTGATTCTTGGAGATAATTGCTGGCCAAATAAAGGCTGTGAGCTGATTTGAATCACTGAACTTTGAGTTCCAATATTTCTTGATGATGATGATGAATCTTGAAGGAGATTGAAGAAGTTGGAAGGAGAGTAAACTCGAGAGAGAGAGAGAGAGAGAGAGAGAGAGAGAGAGAACTCAGAGAGAGAGCGAGAGATTGAAAAAATGGTGAGAAGTGAAAATGATCCAAAAGTCCTTTGAAAATCAGTTAGAGAATGGTTTATATGTGGTGAGTTAAATGTTAACCACTGTGGTTAACAGTTAGATGCAAGGTTAGGTTAGTTGAGTTGAAATAAAAATGAATTTGAAAAATGGAGAGTGAAGTGAGGTTAGTATTAGCTCGGGTTATTCATGTGTGGAGAGGGAGCAAGACATGTCATGGTGGTGATTAAGATGGAGGGTGATGATTATGTGATGCTGAGCTTCTTGTGCAAGTTTCTATTTCTCTCCCTTGTTTGAACACTTATAGCAATGCAGGTACATGTGCAGGTGTGTATATGAAAGGTTTGCATGGCTAATTATGGCAATGTTTGGCATATATATGGCTGGAGATGGGATGACTTGCGCATACAATCTACTCCCTTTTGGATTGTAATGAAACCAACACAAGTGCTATAATGGTGACTTTAGCAAGAAATATTTCATCAACCCATGGATGCAATGCCAAGATCTTTGGCTTCTTGGAAAGGTCTCACGAAGTAGAACAATATTGGAGTTAAAAACAAACACAATGGAAGTCTCTAATATGCCTAAAAATGTCCCTGAAATCTCTTGGTCATGGTTGGGCTGGCTGACCAACTTGCCTTGGTCGTGCCAGGCTCACGTGTGCATGGGATGAATCAATTAAAACACCTAACTTTGCCTCAATATATCTCTCAATGATTTGATCAAATGAAAAATCTTCCAACATCAAAGTTAAAGAGGAGATGGAGATGAACAAGATTGATGTTGAACATTTTTCCAATTGAAGCCTCCATCAAAGAGATATTTGGCTATGAACTTGGATAGACCCTACACACAAGGTGTTTGTGAAAATAACTACGTGTTGGCTGGTCATGACTTGCCAATTTGCCTTGATTCCTCTCTACTTTGATTGATCATATCTCTCTTAATTTTGATCCAATGGAGGTGTGCTTGGTATGGTTTTGAAGCTTGGAATGTGAACTTTTGATAGGCCTCCCTACCTTTTAGTTTGAAGCTTGGAACATGGAGAAAGAATGCCTCAAAAGTGACCCTCCAACTTGATAAAACTTGTCATAAATGGAAACCTTAAGTTTCTAAATTTGGCAACTTTGAATCTTTCTTGATTTTTGATGAAACCCTAGACATTTCTTGATCAAATCTTCACCAATGAACATATTTGACATGAGGAACAATATTTTGACCTCAAAAAGTCAATAGTTGACTTTTTTCTCTGCACAGTTGACTTTTCCCCAATTCTTCTGATTTTCAGTCAATTGATCAATTGAAACTCTTCCAAACCAAATTGATGGACAATCCTACAATCTTAGACACTTAAGGACATGAGGAATACCATAGAATCAAGTATTGCCTAAAAAGTCAGAAATAAACTGATCTTATGGCAAACCCTAGTTTGGTGCCCTCAGTCTAGGAGAAATCAGCACATCCTCCAAATCCTAATTCCTCTGAGTATGATGTGTATCCTCTCAAACAATGATGAGATATACCATTTGGTGAGGATAAAAACTCAAAGATCTTGTTCATTGGGGTGTTATACTCAAGAATCCCAAAACCCTAATCTTGCACTGGTTAGGAGAAGGTGGTTCCCTTGAGATTTCTTGTCAAGCTTGATCACATGATGAGATGGTAGGTCTATTAAGATCTCTTGAGGCTCAAGGCTCCTTTGATTTGACTTAAATTCCTTGATCCCATGCTAAGGCCAATGGTATGCAAAGATGATAATGCAAAGCATGCACTGAAACATAAGCCAGTTAAAGCTAAAATATGAGGGCAAATTTTGAGGTGTTACAGCTGCCCCTATTCAAACTTCTTGGATCTGAGGATATGATAGCAATGGCTTTCAGACAATTAGGATACACGGGGTTTGAATACCTAAATAACCTGGAAATTTGCAACCTGCGGGGGTAATGAAATAAAGCAATAACGAGGGCGGCCGAAGGCGAACTCGAAAAGAAAGATCGGCCGAAGGCGTATTCTGAGGGGGGACAAGATAATACGAAGACGGCCGAAGACGAACTCGAAAAGGTAGACCGGCCAAAGGCGGACTATGCTGGGGAGGAAGACAAGACCGGCCGAAAGCGAGCTAATCAACAAAAGGATACGAGAACGGCCGAAGGCGAACACGAAAAGAAAGACCGAACCGAAGGTGGAATTTCAAAGAAAGGCTAAGCCAAGGGTAGACTTTCAAAAAAAAGATACTACGAGGACGACCGAAGGCGGACTCGAAGAGGAAGACCAAGCCGGAGGTGGACTTTCAAAGAAAGGCTATGCCGAGGGTAGACTTTCCAGCAAAGGATACGAGGACGGCCGAAGGTGAACTCGCAAAGAAAGGCTAAGCCGAGGGTTGACTTTCAAATAAAGACTATGCCGAAGGTAGACTTTCAAACAAAGGATACTACGAGGACGGCCGAAGGCGGACTCGAAAAGAAAGACCAAGCCGGAGGTGGACTCTCAAAGAAAGACTAAGCCGAAGGTAGACTCTCAAACCCAAAAATACGAGACCAAGCCAAAGGTGGTCTCGAAAAGAAAGACCAAACTGAAGGTGGACTTTCAAAGAAAGGCTATGCCGAGGGTAGACTTTCAAACAAAGGATACTACGAGGACGGCCGAAGGCGGACTCGAAAAGAAAGACCAAGCCGGAGGTGGATTCTCAAAGGAAGACTAAGCCGAAGGTAGACTCTCAAACCCAAAAATACGAGACCAAACCAAAGGTGGACTCGAAAAAGAAAGACCAAACCGAAGGTGGACTTTCAAAGAAAGGCTATGCCGAGGGTAGACTTTCAAACAAAGGATACTACGAGGACGGCCGAAGGCGGACTAGAAAAGAAAGGCTAAGCCGAAGGTGGACTTTCAAAGAAAGACTATGCCGAAGGCAGACTTTCACACAAATGAATACGAGACCAAGCCGAAGGTAGACTCGAAAAGAAAGACCAACCCGAAGGTGGACTTTCAAAGAAAGACTAAGCCGAGGGTAGACTTTCACACAAAGGATACGAGACCAAGCCGAAGATAGACTCGAAAAGAAAGACCAAACCGAAAGTGGACTTTCAAAGAAAGACTATGCCGAGGGTAGACTTTCAAACAAAGGATAATACGAGGACGGTCGAAGGCGGACTCGAAAAGAAAGACCAAGTCGGAGGTGGACTCTCAAAGAAAGACTAAGCCGAAGGTAGACTCTCAAACCCAAGAATAAGTAGAATCGACAGATCTACAAAGATGACTCTACTGGGGACAAGAGAAATCTAAACAGACAACCCTGTATGGGGAGTATAGGAAGGAACCACAGTAAGAAGGACGAATCCATTGGTTGCAGTGTAATTTTAACCAACATCTCCCGAGTTACATCTCTTTCTGCTGGGGAAAGAAACTGGTAACAAATATCAAACCTGGCTTATGCTTCGAATGCATATGTTTGAATTTTTCTATGGCGTAATGCTTCATACGAAATGGAAATGCTACGCGTTTGAGAGGATGCCATGCAAAATGCTTATACAATGCAAAAGAGGCGCTCTAGCAAAATAAATGCTGAAGACGAAGGCAACTCCACCGGGATGACAAACTAAATTGTCCTATAAATTAAAAGACCCTGCTAAGGAAGATTTCACTGAACGACTTCCTGATCACCAACTCCGCTAGAGATGAAGACTCCGAGAGAAATTCCACTCTGTTGGAGATGGATAAAGATGAATATTGAAGATGGAACCCAAGAAATTTCTTTCCGCTGGGGATTACCAATGACTTCTACCGAAGACAGAACCCAAAACAAGGACCTGAAATATGTCAATAACAATTGGACTTAAAACCTACTGAGGATGTCAACTGCCGTTGGACAAACCGATGCAAAGATCACCACCAAACTCTATTTGGGGAGACAAGTCAGTAATACAGAACCTGCTTGGGGATATTACTGAACCTGACCTGCTGCTGGGAGACATCTTTACCCCCACCCTATTAGGGAATATCGGCCACTATTAATTAATCTGCTTGGAGAATGGTGATTGACACCATTAACTCTGCTAGGGAATACCATCAGACTTACTCATCTGTTGGGGATCAGACCATACTGTTGCTAATGAGAAAAACATTTCCTGACTAGCTGAAGAAAATGGGTGTTCAGACTCTATGGGGAAATAACATCTTTGTCCAAAGAAGATATTCCATCAGCCTCTTGCTGGGGATGCAGAAGTATCAACTTCTGGCTGCTTGTTAAGAGAGTAATAAATCAATCACAACTCTAGCCGGGGAAATAATCCTCTGTACCCTGGCTGGGGAGAGCAACTATCTGCTGAGGAGGATGAGACTTCACTGCTGAGGAGAATAGCTCTACTGGGGAGAATAGTCAATGAAACCTACCGAGGGATATCATTGAGCTTAACCTGTTGTTGGAGGAAAGAATTTACCCTGCTGGGGATTAGAGCATGGCATTGCTGATGGAACTACACGTCCTGACCTCCTGAGGAAAGTGATTACCAGGCTCTGTGGGGAAAACAAAGTCTCTTCAAATACATCCAACACACCTCCTGCTGGAGATACAACCACACTCATCTCGGAGCAATCCACTTTAAACTGCTTGCTGGGGAGAATGAGCTCTGCTGAGGATGATGGCCCTTCAGTGCTGGGGAGAGTAACTCTACTGGGGAGAAATCCTGCTACCCTGCAAACAAAATCAACAGTATATGCAAAATGGCTATCTCGATTACCATCCTAATGACTGTTGTCTGAGCAATTTCCACTGTTTTCCGATATGCTTCGCAAAGCTTAACGTTTTCGCATGCAATGTTTGCCAAAAATATCGGACGTTTTCACAAACAAAAACAGTTAAAGTAAAAACACAAATGGAAAGCTCTTTGAATGAAAATGAAAATTTTATTGAATGAATTGGCCTATAAATAGGCATTTACATCCAGAAGCAATTCCTGAAAAGAGGTAATTGCACAAAAAGAAGTAAAAGAAAATACACATGTCGGCAATGTGGGGAACATATATCCACCGTGATTCACTTCAGCTATGACCCAATATGGCTCGTTTATCCGCATATGCTTTGGCCTTCGAAGAGACTGACTGGACTGATTCCTTTCCTTCGAAACTTCCAAGTATCAAAAGTATCCACAGATCGAATGCAGATCGTAGCCTCTTGCTTTCAAATCCCTAACTTTTGCATGGATCGCCCTTTTTGGGTTTTCAATCCACCGGGATACCCATTTTTGCCAAAGTTTCCTTTCCAGGTTTTCAACTTTGCGGGTTTATTCTTTTCTTTTCTTTTTATCCCTAATTTTTTCCTGAACCTTTTCTTTTTATGGTTCGCCGGGATGCCCTTTTTTGCCTGGATCTTCTTTTTATGTCCAACGGGTCTCTTTTATGCAAAGTATTTTTTGACTACGTCTGCGTTCACAGGGGACATAAAATCTTCGCCATCCATAGTTGAGAGTAATAAGGCTCCACCAGAGAAAACTTGTCTTACTACATATGGCCCTTCGTAGTTTGGAGTCCATTTGCCCCTGTGATCTGTTTGAGGAGGAAGGATCCTTTTCAAAACCAATTCACCAGCCTGAAAACACAGAGGACGCACTTTCTCATCAAAGGCTTTCTTCATCCTGTTCTGATACAACCAACCATGTGCAATGACTTCCAATCTCTTTTCCTCAATAAGGTTCAACTGATTCAACCTGGAACGCACCCATTCAGCTTCATCAAGCTTCGCATCTGCCAGAATTCTCAAAGAAGGAATCTCAACCTCTAATGGTAGAACTGCTTCCATACCATATAGCAATGAGAAAGGATTTGCCCTAGTTGATGTACGCACCGAAGTACGATACCCGTGTAAAGCATAAGGCAACATCTCATGCCAGTCTTTATACGTCACTACCATTTTCTGCACAATCTTCTTGATATTCTTGTTTGCTGCCTCAACAGCCCCATTCATCTTCTGACGATAGGGAGAAGAATTGTGATGTTCAATCTTAAAGCTCTGACATAGCTCCTTTATCATCTTGTTATTCAAATTTGAACCATTATCAGTAATGATTCTCTCCGGGACTCCATACCGACAGATGATATCCTTCTTGATAAACCGAGCTACCACTTGTCTGGTGAAGTTGGCGTACGAGGCTTCTTCCACCCACTTCATGAAATAATCAATGGCAACCAGGATGAAACGATGCCCATTGGAAGCAGTCGGCTCAATCTTTCCGATCATATCAATGCCCCACATGGAAAAGGGCCAAGGTGATGACAACACATTCAGAGGAGTAGGCGGCACATGCACCTTATCTGCATAAATCTGGCATTTATGACATTTCTGGGCGTATTTAAAGCAATCAGACTCCATAGTCATCCAGTAATACCCCACTCTCAACAGCTTTCTAGCCATAGCATGCCCATTGGCATGGGTACCGAAAGAACCCTCATGAACTTCTTCCATTAACAGGCTTGCCTCGTGTTCATCAACACAACGTAGCAAGACCATGTCAAAGTTCCTTTTGTATATCACATCATCTTTATTCAAAAAGAAGTTCCCTGCCAACCTTCTTAGAGTTTTCTTATCTTTGGTTGACGCACCTTCTGGATACTCTTGACTCTTCAGAAAAACCTTGATATCATGATACCAAGGTTTGCCATCTGATACACCTTCCACCGTAAACACAAAAGCTGGTCTATCCAGACGCATGATTCTGATTGAAGGAGTTTCATTCTAATGATTCACCTGATACATCGAAGACAACGTTGCCAACGCATCTGTCATCTGATTCTCCAATCGGGGTATATGATGGAAATCCACTCTGTCAAAGAAAGGTAACAACCTTCTGGCATAGTTGTTATAAGGCACCAAATTTGCTTGACGAGTTTCCCATTCACTTATAATCTGATTAACTACCAATGCAGAATCACCATAAACATCGAGGTTCTTGATTCTCAAATCAATCGCTTCTTCTAACCCCATGATGCATGCTTCATACTCCGCCTCATTGTTGGTGTATATGAACGCTAATCGGGCAGTGAAGGGTATATGAGAACCCTGTGGAGTCGTAATGATTGCCCCGATTTCGTTACCGTATGAATTAACAGCCCCGTCAAAGACCAGCTTCCATTGGGATCCAATTTCAGGTCCTTCATCATGAAAAGGCTCTTCACAGTATTTCATCTTCAGAAACATGACATGTTCATCGGGAAATTCAAACTTCATCGGTTGATAATCCTCAATTGGCTGTTCAGCAAGATATTCTGACAAAACACTTCCCTTAATGGCCTTTTGGGAAACATATTGAATATCGTATTCTGTCAAAACCATCTGCCAACGGGCTATTCTTCCAAAAAGCGCCTACTTTTCAAACACATACTTGATCGGATCCATCTTCAAAATCAAGAGGGTTGTGTGGTTTAACATATACTGCCTCAAACGCTTAGCGGCCCAAGCGAGTGCACAACATGTTTTTTCCAGCATTAAGTACCTTGACTCACAATCAGTGAACTTTTTAATCAGGTAGTAGATGGCATGCTCTTTTTTACCTGACTCGTCGTGTTGACCGAGCATACACCCCATTGAATTCTCAAGAATCGTAAGATACATAATCAACGACCTTCCTAGCACTTGCGGCAAAAGGACCAGAGGTTCCAGCAAATATTCTTTTATTTTTTCAAAAGCCTTTTGACAATTTTCGTTCCACCTGACCGCTTGATCTTTTCTTAACAATTTGAATATTGGTTCACACGTGGCTGTAAGATGAGAGATGAATCTAGCAATGTAGTTCAACCTCCCTAAGAAACCACGAACCTCTTTTTCTGTTCTCAGTTCAAGCATTTCTTGTATGGCTTTTACTTTAGCAGGATCAACCTCGATACGATTTTCGCTAGCAATAAACCCCAGTAATTTTCCAGACCTCACCCCGAAGGTGCACTTGTTCGGATTCAACCTCAGTCTGAACTTTATCAACCTTTCAAACAGTTTCTGAAGATTCACCAGATGCTCTTCCTCCGTTTGTGACTTCGCAATCATGTCATCAACATAGACCTCGATCTCTTTGTGAATCATATCATGAAAGAGAGTCACCATTGCCCGCTGATAGGTTGCCCCAGCATTTTTCAATCCAAAGGGCATTACCTTGTAACAGAATGTTCCCCACGGTGTTATGAATGTCGTCTTCTCCATGTCCTCTGGGGCCATTTTGATTTGGTTATACCCATAGAAGCCATCCATGAAGGAAAATACAGAGTATTGAGCAGTATTGTCCACTAACACGTCAATGTGAGGAAGCGGGAAATCATCTTTCGAGCTTGCTTTATTCAGATCTCTGTAGTCAACACACATCCTGACCTTTCCGTCCTTCTTAGGTACAGGCACAATGTTAGCAGCCCACGGAGGATAACTTGTCACAGCCAAAAATCCAGCATCTATCTGTTTCTGAACCTCTTCTTTAATCTTGACAGACATTTCTGGTTTTGTCCTTCTCAGCTTCTGCTTAACCGGAGTACATCCCTCTTTGAGCGGCAGCCGGTGTACCACAATGTCAGTGTCAAGCCCGGGCATGTCTTGGTAAGACCAGGCGAAGATATCAACATACTTTCGAAGCATTTCAATCAATCTTCCCTTTACACTGTCTTCCAAAGCAGCCCCAATCTTTACTTCATTCTTTGCGTCCTCGGTTCCCAAATTAACGATCTCGATTTCCTCTTGATGAGGTACAGTGACCCTTTCCTCCTGTTTCAACAGTCTGGCCAATTCCTCGGGTAAGTCACAATCTTCATCAGTCCCTTCTTCAACCTGATAAATGGGATTGTCGAAATCATACCGAGCCATAGCTGAATCATGATTGGTGGTATCTGAACAAGGAAACCTGCATGATTGATGATTTATGTTTATTATATATGCAACAAACAAAAACACATTGCCATTTTGATGTGATTTAATGCAAAAAAGTAAAAAAAAATGAGAAAAACAGAGATAAAAAAAATTTGAATGTCAAAAACGTCCTTTATTAATGGTAAAGAAAACACACAAAATATTCAAGCCCTACAAACAAAAATCACTACGCCTTGGGCATAACGTAGGATTGTCATAACAGAAAAACAAAGGCAATTACACTGGGCCGGTCACTTGAATGGCTTTCACTGATGACCAGTTGCAAAGACCTTGACCTGGAATGCAGGGGCGGATCCAATTATCCATATCGCAATCACCATCCCCTTCCTCATCAATAGCATTAACTCTATCAAAGAACACACCAGCACTAGTGAAATGAACAGGACTATAAAACTTGGGAGGATCCTCAGGACACCTGGGTGGCTTATATCCCAGCCCATAAGTATTCTGCTTTTTCTGGACCTCGATAACTTGACCCCATTTCTGTGAACTTCCGGCTTCAACCACAGCCCGAGCATCCTTGAAGGAAGACATGGAGACCTCTGGCTGATATACCACTGCAGGCTGATGTACCACTTCAGATTGGTTAACTTCCTTGAGAGATTCCTCAGTGATCTTCACTACTTCAAAACCCTGACATAAAGTTTCATGTATTTCGCCATCTACCTCCACATATTTGAAAGTAGATAGATGACTTATCATGATATCCTCCTCTCTGCAAACCGTCACTACATGTCCGTCTGCCATGTACTTCAGTTTCTGATGCAGTGTGGAAGTCACAGCCCCAGCACTATGAATCCACGGGTGGCCCAGTAAACAACTGTAAGCAGGATGAATGTCCATAATATAGAAGGTAGCATCAAAAACCTCTGGACCAACCTTAATCGGCAGCACAATTTCCCCGAAGACAGATCTCTTGGAACCATTGAATGCACGCACCACCAAATCACTTGGTGTGCAGATTAACCCACGAGTGTCTAGCTTCATCAGTGCTTTCTTCAGTAAAACATTCAAAGGTGACCCAGTGTCAACAAGCACATGCGACATTAATGATCCTCGGCACTCAACTGAACTGTATAAAGCATTATTATGATTTCTCCCAGCTGGAGTCAAATCAACATCCGTAAATCCCAAACCATTTCCTGCATTAATAGGAGCCACTACCCCCTCAAGCTGATTAACTGAGATCTCCTGGGGTACATACGCAGCATTCAATACTTTCAATAGCGTGTTTCGATGCGCCTCCGAGCACAATAACAGAGATAATATGGATATCTTGGACGCATTTTGGTGCAATTGGTCAACAATTTTATAGTCGCTTCTCCGAATCAGCCTCATAAACTCTTCTACATTCTCTGAGAAAGAATTATCAACAAGCTTTGTTGTGGAATCGTTCACTACCGGCGTCTGCACAAAATTATCCATAACCTACTTTCCTTTGTCTGGTCTAGAACCACCAGCCCGATCATCAGATGGGATAAAGACTCTACCACTCTGGGTAATAGCTCCTGCTTCACCATTACTTTCAACACTGGAGTTCATCACTGACGTACCCATCAACTCTTGCTTCTGCCCATTAACAAACACTTCGGCACCGTAATTCCAGGGGATAACTTTTGTACTCTCATACGGAACGGGCCCAGGAGTGGTGATAATGACCGGCGCTGGTCTTGCCAGTGTTGAAATGGTTACCGTCTTGAAAGGGATAGTAACAGTGGCAATCTCATTCTTTCTGCCAATAACTTCCTTCTTCTGATCGCACCTATCGAACTGTAAACGACCTTCGTCAATCAGCTTCTGAATTTCTGATCTCAACAGATTACAACCATTTGTCTGCAGCATACATTCTGAGCAACTCTCATCACAACTAATGAATACTCCCCCCTTCAGTAGTCTCTCTTTCACTACCAACAACGGAGTTTTTAGTTCATTCACGGCTAGAACCAAATTCAAAGATTCACTCTCTTCTATAACAGTATTAACCCTCGACCCATTGTGGTTCGGCATTGGGTTTTGAATGACATTCGGCACGTCATTGAAAAGTTAATGGCCTTCGAATCCACCAAAACTTGGACTTTATGTTTAAAAGCTTTACAGTCCTCAATGTGATGTCCGGGTGCCCCAGAATGAAATTCACAGTGGGCATTGGGATTGTAACCAGGAGGTGGATTGCCAGTAATAGGGGCCAAAGTCCTATTCTGAATTAACTGCAATTGTATCAAATGCTGAAACAACTGGTAATAAGGCAATGGTGGAGTATCAAAGTGCCTATTCTGCTTAGGCCTTGGCTGATATTGGCGAGGAGCCTGACTTTGCTGTTGAGGTGGAAGTGTTGCAGGAATAGTTACTGAGGCCACCTGCTGATTATAATTTTGACGCTGCTTTTTCTTACCGCGGTATAAAGAAACAGCATTCACTTCCTTTTTTTCTTGTAATTCACATAAGGTTTCTTCCCTCCACTAGAAGAAGACCCATCATTGCCCGACACCTTCCCAGTTTTAATTCCACTTTCCAACATTTTCCCAACTAAGATCAGATCAGCAAACTTTCCTGATATGCAAGGCAACAACTTCTCGTAATAATGACCTGGCAAGGTAGCCATAAACATATTCAACATTTCCTTCTCCAACATGGGAGGTTGTACCCTCGCTGCCAGTTCACACCACCTCTGGGCGTATTCTTTGAAGCTCTCGTTATTCTTCTGAGACATACTCTGCAGCTGAGTCCTATTGGGAGCCATATCAGTGTTATATTGGTAGTGCTTGACAAAAGCCTCTACCAGCTCTCTCCAATTGTGGATGTGACATCTCTCTAATTGCTTATACCACTCCAAAGATGCCCCAGACAGGCTATCCTGGAAGAAATGCATCAGTAATTTCTCGTCACTAGAGTACGCAGCCATTTTCCTTGCGTATGTCCGGACGTGAGTCTTTGGGCAAGTGGTACCATTCTATTTCTCAAAGGTAGGAACCTGAAACTTGTGCGGAATTACAACACCGGGGACCAGCCCAAGATCATCCAAATCCATGCCCACAGAGTTCTGATTCACAACCCCTTTCAGCTGTTCCTCAATCCACATGATCCTCTGATCATCAACAATAGGGGGAACACCATCCCCGCCTTGCACAGAAAATATGTCATCCTGTTGGTCATCATATCGACGGCCATGAACAACACATACAATATTTCCTCCTCCTACAACAGAAGGAATCACAACCTGCTCTCCTCTGCCCGGAGGGATCACAACAGAAGGAATGGGAACACCTCCGCCCGGAGGACCAATAGGAATACCATTACCATCACCCCCAACACCTCCGCCCGGAGGAATGACATCATTATGAAGACTGCCATGAAGAACTCCATCCTCGTCAACTCTTGCCACCAAGGGTTGAACAAGGGTTCTGAGCTGCTCCTGCCCCTGTACAACGCCTTGCATTTATTCCATGAACTGGGCCATGCGAGCCTGCATGGCAGCCATCTCAGCCTGCATCTGTTCCATTGCTCTCCTTTGATTGGATCTGGTAGAATATCGATGAATCTGCTGGTCAGCAATCCTGCCTGAGGAAGAACATGATAAGAAAACCAGAGATAAACCTGCTATGCAAAATGAAAAATGATTATGGTTATGAAAATGCAAATGCAAACATCATATTTAAACATTCCCAGGATGTATCTGCTTTGATTCCAGTCTTTGAAACCGAGCAAGGGACTAGACACAATGTTGGAAAATAAATCCGATCCTAGAAGTACTGCAGAATAAATACAAAGGAAGCACATACTTTTCAAAAACTGAGATCTGTTGATACATTCATGATTAAACCAAGCATTTTATATCATGTCATAAGAATTCATACAGACAAGTCTGATACAATCAAAGGTGATTCCATCAACAATCCTGATGGTAATCCCGATAAAATATAACAACAAGATCACTACAAATTAATTCCAAACAAGCTAGCTTCAACTTCCTCAAGAAGATCCACAGTGTCTGGATGAGTAGGTCGCTCTATCAACCATTTGATCAATCTGTTTCTCTTATCAATATCTTGATTCAACCTAGCAATCTATTCTTCAACATTGTTGCCTTCGCACCTTAACTTCTTGACTTCGGCTTGCACCTTGAGCTCTTCAATTTCCTTCTGAGCTTCTTTCCACTTACCAGAGAAGCGCTTTTTATCTGCCTTCATTCTCTGAAGTTCTTCTTTCAATTCTCCATTCTCAATCTTGAGCTTTTCCCACATTTCCTGATACGCGGCAAGCTTGGCTTCAGTCTCGGTCAAGAGCTTCTTGTTTTTCCTGTAGGCCTTGCCAGAGGCTTCAGCAGCCATACTGACTTTTCTAAAGTGCTGAGCTCTATCAGTGAGATCCTTCTCCTCTTCCAGGCGCTCTGTCACATCTTGAACTTTCCATTTCAATTCCCGGTTGTCATGTAAAGCCCCTTGCAACCGACTACTCATACCAGCATTCTCTATCCTCTAATCATGCACCAACTCTCGCTGCTTATCAAATTCTTCAAAGGGTACATTGTGCCTCTCCTCCATAATCTCAGGATACAAGGGAGGCGCCCAATCAAAAGGCAAGTAGAACTCCTCCACTCTTCTCTTTACCCAATCTACATAAGGAGGGAAAGCTTGATTGTTGGGTTTGCCCAGAGCGACTTTTCCTTTCTCTTGTCTACTGAGCCATGCTTCGGAAGCCTTCTGCGCCACAGCTAAACCATCGGCTACATGAAAATACAAAGACTCTTTCAAATCCTTTACAACCGGAGGATCTTTCAGAGCGTATCCAAACTGCCTGACAGCCAAAGAAGGATTGTAATTAATACCCCCTTGTAATGCAAGTCAAAGATAAAAATGAAATGAGATCATACATGTCTAATGGACACAAGTCAGTAGCATATGACATTTGAAATGACATGTAGAAGTCAAGAATGTATGCACAAAGTTCACACAAGTATCATGTTGACACATGTTCAAAGTTAGAAGCAAGTATGTGCAAACAAGGTCAAACAAACATGCAAAAGTTAATGAACTTAAGAAACATGTCATTGTGCAATTATAGGTCATGGAATATGGTTGAGGATGATTGCAAACAGAAGTGAATCATGTTCAAAGTAGATGTGCAAGACCATACAAAAGTTGATACAAACATGTGCTCAAAGAAGGTCAAGTGAGAATGCACAATTACACAACACATTTCAAGTTAAAACATGTGCATACAAGTCATGTAAGGATGAACTTTGAGTGACCTATAACATGAGAAAAGTTACCTATAATGTTCATGCAACATGGATTAAAAGGTCTCGACAACTGTCAAAAGGAAATGCACACAATCCACATTAAAACCCTAGCACAAGTCTTCTAACATTCACACAAACAAACATGCTTTCATACAATCCATAAAGTCATGTTAAGATAATGAGAAAATTGAGAAAAGACAAGTAAATTGAGGTGCAATCAGTGTGCAAACATGTCTCAAAAAGATGGCTCAAAATCAATTACCAAACATGCTCAAAGATGCTTCACAATCTCAAACCAATCACATAAACAAATGGCTCAAAGACCTCATTCAAAAGTCAATCAAAAAATGACCTAAAAATCTATGAAAAAAGTATGAGATGCATCAATACATCACAGAGGCATGGATCAATTATCATGTGAAAATTCAACACAAAACTAGGGGTGGCAAAATGGATGGATTGGATGGATATGGATTGGATTGTTAATGGATGGATCAAAACAATTCATTAGTCCATTAACAATCCACTAAAATTTTCTTAAAATTATCCAATCCAATCCATCCGTTAAGAATAAAATCCATCAAATCCATCCATTAACTATTTTTAATGGATGGATATCCATCCATCCATTTTTTTTTATTTTAAAAAAAAATCGTTTTTTTTTCAGAAAAAAAAAGGTGGTTTTTTTCAGAAAAAAAGTCGTATTTTTTTTGGGAAAAAAATCGGTTTTTTTTTCCGAAAAAATCAGTTTTTTCCGGAAAAAAAATCATTTTTTCCGGAAAAAAAATCGGTTTTTTTTTTCAAAAAAAAAGTCAGTTTTTTTTCGAAAAAAAATATCAGTTTTTTTACAGAAAAAAAATCAGTTTTTTTTGGGGAAAAAAATTTGGTCTTTTTTTTGGAAAAAAATCAATTTTTAATTATTTTTTTAAAAATAAATCTAACGGAGATAAAAATAATTCATTGGATCCTTAAAATATGTTGGATGGATTGAACCAATCCATGCATATAAATGGATGGATTTAATCCAATCCATTAACTTAATTTTTATGTGGTGGATGGATTGGATGAATTTTTTGGTGGATAGATTGGATGGATTTTGTCTTAATGGATCCAATTGCCACCTCTACACAAAACTATGCCAAACAAATTAGAAATAAAGTATGTATCATGGATAGATGTTCACACCAAAGAAATTAAGTGGAAATTCATGGAAACATGTCAAAATATGATAAAACCAGAAAATAAAATATGTCAAAATTATTTAAATGTCTTATAATGCTTCAGGAATTTTTGTGGAATTTTTGGATGCTTGGAAGTACTTTCAAAAATTAGAAATGAATCAATCATGAAAAAGAAAATAAAAAAGCAAAGCAATAAAGCAGGGGGGGTGCAACGAGAGCAAAAACTTAGTTCGAATGTGTTTGGGCTCAAAAACGTGGTGTGTGAATAGCACAAAGTGTCAGGCCCAAGGCACATGCAAGTCTGAAGTGTATACAATGTTCTCAGTCAAAATATTGACTCAATGAGAGCCACAAGATCTAGTCAACACATGATGATTAAGAAAGTAAGGCAATCAAAGGAATAAGCAAGCACGCACATGATAAGCAATAGTGTATCAACCACGTGGAATCACAAGGATCAGAAAAAAAAAGGCACGTGATGAGGAGCCTCTTCATTAATGCGCTGGCAACGTTATATCCATTGGATCAAGAAATAATCAACACACACGATTAAAACTGAGGAAAACTAGGGTTTATGTGAGTTTAAACTCTCAGGTGGCCGGAGAAGACTCCGGTCGTCTTCTCCGGCGAGCCTCCGTCGTGCTCAGTCCTCAAACATTTCAGAAATGTGCAAATCTTATATCAAAATGATCCTCTTACAACGTAGATCACGAATCTACCACTAGAATTCACAAATAATGCACACATAATGCAGATCGAAGCCAAACAGTTTGCCCTAGCAAATTCAACTAAGCACCTAAGGTGCCTATCAACTAGCCGGAGAGTCACATTGCTCCTATTGAGCTTCAATTAAGCAAAAACAAGTGAAATCAGATCAAAAAGAGAGCAAGAAGTTTGAAATGAAACCTGTTTCTCAGATGATCTTTTCACTACAAGACTAATGGAGAAAGATTCCTTGATTCTTGGAGATAATTGATGGCCGAATAAAGGCTGTGAACTGATTTGAATCACTGAACTTTGAGAGAAAAAACTTGGAGAAGAAGATGAACTTGAAGATTCACTGTTATCAGATCTAAGATTTCTTGATGATGATGATGAATCTTGAAGGAGATTGAAGAAGTTGGAAGGAGAGTAAACTCGAGAGAGAGAGAGAACTCAGAGAGAGAGAGAGATTGAAAAAATGGTGAGAAGTGAAAATGATCCAAAAGTCCTTTGAAAATTAGTTAAAGAATGGTTTATATGTGGTGAGTTAAATGTTAACCACTGTGGTTAACAGTTAGATGCAAGGTTAGGTTAGTTGAGTTGAAATAAAAATGAATTTGAAAAATGGAGAGTGAAGTGAGGTTAGTATTAGCTCGGGTCATTCATGTGTGGAGAGGGAGCATGACATGTCATGGTGGTGATTAAGATGGAGGGTGATGATTATGTGATGTTGAGCTTCTTGTGCAAACTTCTTGTGCAAGTTTCTATTTCTCTCCCTTGTTTGAACACTTATAGCAATGCAGGTACATGTGCAGGTGTGTATGTGAAAGGTTTGCATGGCTAATTATGGCAATGTTTGACATATATATGGCTGGAGATGGGATGACACGCGCATACAATCTACTCCCTTTTGGATTGTAATGAAACCAACACAAGTGCTATGATGGTGACTTTAGCAAGAAATATTTCATCAACCCATGGATACAATGCCAAGATCTTTGGCTTCTTGGAAAGGTCTCATGAAGTAGAACAATATTGGAGTTAAAAACAAACACAATGGAAGTCTCTAATATGCCTAAAAATGTCCCTGAAATCTCTTGGTCATGGTTGGGCTGGCTGACCAACTTGCCTTGGTCGTGCCTGGCTCACGTGTGCATGGGATGAATTAATTAAAACACCTAACTTTGCCTCAATATATCTCTCAATGAGTTGATCAAATGAAAAATCTTTCAACACCAAAGTTGAAGAGGACATGGAGATGAACAAGATTGATGTTGAACATTTTTCCAATTGAAGCCTCCATCAAAGAGATATTTGGCTATGAAATTGGATAGACCCTGCACACAAGGTGTTTGTGAAAATAACTGCGTGCTGGCTGGTCATGACTTGCCAATTTGCCTTGATTCCTCTCTACTTTTATTGATCATATCTCTCTCAATTTTTATCCAATGGAGGTGTTCTTGGTATGGTTTTGAAGCTTGGAATGTGAACTTTTGATAGGCCTCCCTACCTTTTAGTTTGAAGCTTGGAACATGGAGAAAGAATGCCTCAAAAGTGACCCTCCAACTTGATAAAACTTGTCATAAATGGAAACCTTAAGTTTCTAAATTTGGCAACTTTGAATCTTTCTTGATTTTTGATGAAACCCTAGACATTTCTTGATCAAATCTTCACTAATGAACATATTTGACATGAGGAACAATATTTTGACATTAAAAAGTCAATAGTTGACTTTTTCCTCTGCACAGTTGACTTTTCCCCAATTCTTCTGATTTTCAGTCAATTGATCAATTGAACCTATTCCAAACCAAAATGATGGACAATTCTCCAATCTTAGACACTTAAGGACATGAGGAATACCATAGAATCAAGTCTTGCCCAAAAAGTCATAAATAAACTGATCTTATGGCAATCCCTAGTTTGGTGCCCTCAGTCTAGGAGAAATCAGCACATCCTCCAAATCCAAATTCCTCTGAGCATGATGTGTATCCTCTCAAACAATGATGAGATATGCCATTTGGTGAGGATAAAAACTCAAAGATCTTGTCCATTGGGGTGTTATACTCAAGAATCCCAAAACCTTAATCTTGCACTGGTTAGGAGAAGGTGGTTCCCTTGAGATTTCTTGTCAAGCTTGATCACATGATGAGATGGTAGGTCTGTTAAGATCTCTTGAGGCTCAAGGCTCCTTTGATTTGACTTAGATACCTTGATCCCATGCTAAGGCCAATGGTATGCAAATATGATAATGCAAAGCTTGCAATGAAACATAAGCCAGTTAAAGCTAAAACATGAGGGCAAATTTTGAGGTGTTACACCTAGCATGCATAAATAATAATCCCTGTCGGGATTGTAGTGACCGATCAACCTCGTACATCCCATACCGCACGACAGTGGACTTACACATTCCTCGATGCAAGTCTATATGATCACTCATCCATCTTTTGGCAACTCTCAACCATAAGTATTAAGTTAATACTTGGGAAATATCATATCAACCTTTCAGGTTATACTTACTATCTAGATACTTATGTTGAATGCCAAATCCATCAAACGTCTTGTTGTATTTGGCATGATCCTTATCTCTACATAATCAATTCAGTTCGTACAATGAATAATTTATGGTTAACTTCCCAGGTAAGAGAGGTGGATCGTAAAAGACATAGTCGACCAAGTCTTTCCTTAGCCAAAACCTAACCAAATAAAACTACTCAACGTATCCAACTTCCCTTCTGTTATTGGGGATCTTACACTTAATATCTAGCAATTGTGTTCTCCCCTTAATAGATCATTTTCTTAGTCTAACAATCACAATCATTCAAGTATAAATAAAATAAACAATTAGACAATTAATCAAACAATGCAAGCACAATACAACCTCAAATTGTCATAGATTATTCTTATGATAAATAATTAAGGCCGACGTAACCTCGCTCAGTGATTCGTGAAAATCATTATTCGAGAATAGACTCTCCTTACTTATTTATCACTAGTAGGGCTTGGGTAAGCGCTACACACATATATATTAAGCTATTTTACGCTAACCGTCCCAACGCATACAAAATTTTGCCTCCACCTTTTGTTGTTGAGCGTTGTTGAAAGTCCACGAGTGTTTTCTCCAATCTTTGCCAAGAACCTAATTTACGATAACCGTGGAATTATACGAAATTTATAAAATAAGTAGAATATAATTTATGGTTAATTAAACATAATCCCGTTACAACTTGAAATATTTATTTATTAAAATATTTAATAATAACCTCCATTATTTTTAAATAATTATTAAATTCAAATATAAATTAGACTATACCCCCATTTGGATTTGTTCGTTTTACAAAATTATCAAGAGTATATTCCTAATAACATTTAAATTTTATAATAATACTTGGGCATTATAACGACTTAAAATGGTAAAATTTATCTTGGACTTTATAAGTTTAATATTTCGACGTCTGAACGAAAATTTACATAGAAATTTTAAAATAACCTTTATATAAATAACATAATTAAAATAATATAATTAAAATAAAATGGACATTATAACGGCTTACTGGTTACTTATGAAAATGATTTGAGCAGAACTTTGACGTATAAAACTCCTTTGAAACTTTAGAAGAACTTTTACCACAAAATAACTCTAAAAGTTACGAACCGGCACCGTGAGAACCTCGATAACTAAAACTAATATTGATATATGAAGAAACTAGATAAGGAAAGAAATATAGAGGTAAGAAAGGTGGTTTGTGAATGAAAGAATAAAAATGGGGTGGAAAAGACCCCTATTTATACTAGTTGCAAAATATTAAAATAACATAAGTGTATCTCCTTTTGCCCATACCTTCTAACTTTTCAATTCTTGTTAGTAAATATGTCTTTATCAAATATTTACTAGTCTTACATCAATAGTTCTTTAGATATTCTAGTATGAATTTGTGAAAGTAATTTATGAGAAATGTATGGGAACTTGATATCTTAATGTTTTATGACATAAGATGATGTAGGATATTAATAGAAAAATGAGATATATATTTCTTTTATAAAATGAAATGATAATAATAATAATAATAATAATAATAATAATAATAACAATAATTATAACAAGGATACTTATTTGATATATTTATTAACTTAAGATTATTTTATTTACTAATTAATTTGTAGAGTAAAATGATGATATTCAAATAAAATCAAATAATAATAATAATAATAATAATAATAATAATAATAATAATAATAATAATAATAATAATAATAATAATAATAATAATAATAATAATAATAACAACAACAACAACAAAACAACAACAACAATAATAATAAAAATAATATGAATAATTAATTAACTTTAAGTTAAGTATTTTAAGTACTAATTTCAAAGTTTAGTTTGTAAAATGAAACGATGATATTCAAATTGAATAATAATATTAATAATAAAAATAAAGAGTAGTTAATTGAAAAATTAATTATTATAGGTGCTAGTTTCAATGTTTAGTTTTTAATAATTAACGATGTTAAAATCTCAAATCTAATCAGATATATTATTTAAGGTATGGGAAATTAGGATGTTACAGGTTTTCCCAAGGTGATCCTCTGGTTATGACGGTGATGTAGGGATGTTTGCCTTTGCTTACCTCTTTGATCTCTCCATTTGTTCTGGCCTCCACGGTCTTCGAGGGAGACTTACCTTTAGGTGACTTCTCTCTGTCTAGTTTGTCCTCTTAATATATTTAGTTAGTCGGCCCCTCTTGACCAGTCTTTTGATGGCGTCCTTCAGCTAGATGCAATCGTCAGTGTTTTGGTCGTGGTTCTTGTGGAAGCGACAATACTTTGATTTATCCGTTAGAGATGTCTCTTTGACGGGGTAAGAAGGTCGAATTCCTCCTCTTTGAAACTCAGTATTTGCATAGTCTTGATTAATATTCTCCCTGGAGACCGTCAGAGGGGTGTTTCTGTCGTACTTCCCCCACATACCCTAGTTGGAGTCATCTCGATGTCGGTGGGACTCCTTCCCGACCTGGAGACCGGAGTGAGATGCTCTAGAGACAGGATTGTCGAAGCGTGTGTTCATCTTCTCATCTAGGAGCATATAAGGTTCAACCATGGTTAACATTTTCTGGATGAATTTTACGTTCTTCTTTCCCAACTTCTGCTTGAAGGAGTGATCTATCATAAGGCCATTTTCAAAGATCCAACAGCGAAGACCTTATAGGGCCCTTTCCAACTCAACGGAGACTTGTGTGAATCGGTCTATGTGAGATTGCAAGCCCTATTTATTTCCTTGGATAATTCTGCTTAAAGGGGCATCAGTCACCGGACATCGCTTTCGTGATGTGAAATGCGCATAAAACCTTTCATAGAAGCCCGCCAAAGAGTCAATGCTTCCGTAGGGCAAACCATTGAACCATTACCGGTCTGGCCCGATCAAGGTTAACAAAAACACTTTTCACTAAAGAGGCATCATCAACGCTGAAATAACTCAGTCGATTATTTACGATATGTGCATGCTCGTCAGAATCTCCTTTCCCGTCATACTCGCCTAGATTTGGAGGATTCTCCATGGACTTCAGAATCTTACTCTCCAAGATTCTTACAAACAATGGGTGCTTTGGCTGCACCATTCTCAAATGAGTTTTTGTTTTAGCTAGGCAAGGAGTGTGACTGCCCCGGTCTCCCCCGGGGCTCTAAGGATGAGTCTAAGGTTTCCCTATCTTTCTTAGATCATTCGATTGAGGGGTCTCGTCTCTCTTATCATTGGTTGATTCCAAGACGATTACCAAGTATTTCATGTCGCAACCTTTTGGATAATATTTTTGCGAGAAGGAGTATCGTGAAGGATTTTGTCGAACGACGTTAAATATTTTATTTAAGAGTTCGTTAGCACCTTTTACGCCAAGGTTTGCATGCAGGGGGTGGAGGCCATGTAACGCTTCCATCGAAGTAACTTGAATAAACCTGGCCAATTGTGAATCTTGAACCAGATCTGGATGTAGCGAAACAAACGTTCCAGGATCTAAGGCATTTTGTGGAGGAGGTAGAAGCAGTTGATCTCTCATTACTAGAGTGACAACATTAGCTTCACGCGCAAAGGTGGATTGAGTAGCCTTAGATCCAGTCATCACTCAGAATTGTAAGAACTAAAGATTTGGAAATCTTAGGAAACAAAATTGAGATTATGATTGATTGAATCAAGATACAATGGATCTTTGCGCTTGATTGGGAATGTTTTTGCTCTACTGTTTTGAGGAGATTGCAATCGGTGGACCTGAAGAGCGAACGTAAATTTGTGAAAATCATAGGAATCAGAAGTTGATTCCCACGACGGCGTAAGCGAGTGCTCATCAATCCACCCTTTGAATGTAAAATATGCATTCTTGAATGGTCATCTAGAAGAGACTATATTTGTAACTCATCCACCAGTTTTGAGATCAAAGGTAAAAAAACTGATAGGGTACAAGCTACACAAGGCTCTGTATAGAATGAAGCAATCTCTAAGAGCTTGGGAGAAGAGAATTGATAAATTTCTTATTCATTTAGGATTAAAAAAAATACACAGTGGAATGTGGTGTGTATGTGAAAGGATCCAATTATGTCAACATCACTATGATATGCCTATATATGGATGGTATGCTAATCACAGACAATCACTCACTTGAAATTGAAAATCTAAATAACAAGATGATGAAGGAATTTGAAATGAAAAAGATTGGCAAATTATCATACTATCTTGGCACGAAGTTTATAAAGGTCAAATAAGGAATGATTATGTATCAACTAAAATATGTGATGGAATTGCTAGATAGGTTTGAGATGACTAACTGCAACACAATCACAAATCCATTAGAAACTAATACAAAATTGAATGAATGGAAGGAGTAAGACATTGTATAGGAAACAATGAACAAACAAATTATGGGATCACTGAGATACTTGTGCAATAACAAGCATAATATTTGTTATGCTTATGCAGTAAGAGAATCCTAAGAAGTCATGAGTAAACCTAAGAAGTCACATCTAGTGGCTACTTAAATAATTTTAATATACTTGAAAGGAACCACGAAGCTTGGTATGTTGTTCCCATCCATACTAAAGCAAGAAGAATAATGTCTAATAGGCGACTCAAACTCTAACTAGTGTGGAGATAGGATGGATACAAGGAATAAATCAAACTATATCTATTTGTTCAATGGGGATGCAATCTTTTGGTGCACAAAAGAAGCATCCAGTCCCAACATTTTCATTCTATGAAGCAGAGTACAAAGCTAGAACTTTTAAATAGTATTTTTTCATGGAATAGAACTAAATCTCCTAGGATTAGTTTTTTTTTAAAAAAGTAATAGGAAATAGATGCATTTAATGTGGTCCCATTAATTAAGATGTTTCGTCACCCATTCTTGACATGTGCGATGACGTGACCAACTAGGGTGTGGCGCAGTTCATAGGGTGATTAAATGCACTTAAGTTTGGCATGTTTCCATGATCAAAATTATGGTTATTGATTTTGTGATCTCTGTTCGTCGTTGGTCTTGGTCCTGTAGCTGTCATTGCTTATAAGTAGAGTGAGTTGAATATTTATAATTTTTTGCATCTTTTCAAATTTCAAGCTTTCAATTATTTTTCAGGGAAAGCATCTTTGTTCCTTCCTCTTGAGAATATCATTAGAGATGATTTAGAGCTTTTGCTTAAAGCTTCACCCTTTTTCATTCCTTCCACTTCATCATCATTCTTTATCAAGGTACCTTTCTCACCCAAGCTTTTTAGCATCTCCCATTTTATCTTGCCAAAATGAGCAATAATAATGATAACTCAGTGAGAGATTGTGAAGTGGAAGTTTCATCTGGGCCGTCTCTTGATTTTTCTCACCCCTCTTTTAGTAGTGATTACCTAGGATTGAAGGTTATAACCATATTTGGGAACTCTGGGTCAAAAGGGATGTTTAAGACTTCCTTTAGGGGAGAAAATTCTTATTTCGAGTTGTTAGATGCCCTTAAATATTGGTGGAAGATTAAATCACGTTGAGGTCCCTATTCCCCCTAGCATCATGTTAGAAGAGAAGGTGAAGGCTAATTAGCAAAGGAGGAACCTTGCTAGAGATTTCTTTCAGACATGCTTGCAGACTGTAGGTCGCGAGCCTAGCAACGTTGAGGTGTTGTAATATTTAAATCTTCAATGTCGGTCGCGTGTTCCGGTAGCGGGCAGTTCTTCGGCTTTGAGCACTAGGGCCTCCCCATGAGATGTTGACATTGTGGTTGGTGATCCGTCATAGTTTTTAGCCCTTCTAGTTCCATGAGAGAAGAGGATATGTAGTTATTTTGATGAGTGCAAGGCCCTATTTCATGAATGCTTGTTTACAAGAGTAGGTTTATGACTTCCTTTTTCTGAGTTTTAGGTTGCAGACTTGAAATATTCAAAAGTTGCCTTTTCCCAACTCATCTGGGGTTATGGGCACATAAGGGCCTTCCGATTATTTTATGAGTGCGAGTCTTAGTAGGCTTCTATTAAACTATTTTTCGATCTTTTCCATATGAGGCATACCTTCTTGGATAATTTTCATAATCAAGAGTTCATTCACTTCTATCTGACCCATTACTAGTTCAACCCCTTTATTTTGGGGGGAGATTTTTTGGGATGGTTTTTACTGGTGAAGCCCCTCACTTTCGTGGCTCACTCTGTTTTCTATTACATTTTTGTTGATCCTCATTTCCCTTATCAAGTTTTGTACCCAAAATATTGGTCCAAGCTTCATTTCAAACGGTATACTTTATTCTAATGTACGAAGTCAAATTCTCTTTCTTCGGACGAGGTGATGGTGAAGGAGGGAATGCACTTACGGTTTCAAGGGCTTGACTACGAGGAATGGTTCATCCCTGGTGAGGTTCCCCTACCAAAGTGAGAAAAAAATTATTGATACTCGCTTTATCTTGAGTGCAATTAAATTTGAGGAAAGGATGAATATTTTTGGTAAGAATGGATTCTTCATTTTTTTTAACACACGTGGTTGTGTTTTTTCAAATAGCATGGATAAAATAAACAAGTTGAAGAGGTTCCACAGCTTTGATGATGCTCAAGGTATTCAGGTTATGGCAAATACTAGAATTTCTACTTCTGCCCTACTTGTTTGGTAGCTACAACCCTAACACCAGTCCCTTCTCCTACCCAGACCGTAGAAAATTTTGCTCCTGTGGTCAAGGTGGATGTTGTGGATGTTTTAAAAATGGAGGAATCAGCGTCGAATTTATCCTTCATCCAGATTCTTCCTAATGGGGATAAGATGTAAATGGCTTATGAGTTTGCTTATATATGTTCAAAGCTACCTCTAACTTCTATCTTGTCTCTGCCGGACGGGGAAATTTTTTGGCTTTGGGTAATCCTTCCCAAGAAAGGGATGATTGGAAGAGGAAGGACGAAACTATGGTACTGAAGTGCATTGACCTTCAGAAGGAGCAAGTTGCGATGTAGAAAGAAGTTAATGTTGTTAACTCTTTGCAGGAGGCAATAAAAAACATGGATCTTCTTCTACCCCGGCGGCACGAGTGATGGAACTGGAAGGTTCTCTCCAAGATGTAGAGGAGCGACACAAGGCCATTTTGGATTCCATTGAAGAAAAGGCTCTCTAGATGGAAAAGTACAAGAAAGGCGCATGGGCCTTGAAAGCTCTTCAAGATGAGGTGGTTGACCTGAGGCGGGCACTTCATGATTCTTTTTAGTAGACAGTACGTGGTGTGCTTGGAATTCGATAACGGGTGTGGAGCAGGCGAGGAAGTTCTTCTCTCGTGTCTTGATTTCGACCAAGGCGCTAGACTCGTTTATGTCTGCTTATAAGGTGAATCGAGGTGATATCGGTGACTCGGCTTCAAATGCTCTGGCTTGATTTTCTTTTTGCTTATATTTCTTATTTCCTACAATGTTTCCCAAGCTTTTATGCCTTGAGTGTAATAACTTTTTTTTCACATCTCGAAAAATTACGACATCACGACGCACATGGCACGCTCCCGGATGGACTAACAGAGTCGCCACTGAATTTTATTTATTCCTAAGGAAAGAGAATATAACGATAAAACCCTAGGGAAAAATTAAAGTATAAGATGGTCATCGCAACCAAATATGGGTTCAATAGTCGATTATGCAAGGGGAAGGTATTAACACTCCTCACATCCGTTGTACTCAATGGGAACCTCATACAGTCCCAAGGTTGATTGTTTGTTAAAGGCATATTTGTTTTATTTTATTCTTATTCATCAAGATATTTATTAAGGTACTTACATGATAAAAGCACCTATAGTTTGACAGAATTTTGGTAAAAAATTTTTAATGATAAAGATGAAGAAATCTGGCCATGAACAAAGATGTCGAAGAAGATGTCCTAACCTGAAGACATGACATCCTAGAGTACTGCACTGATTTAGCAGGTTTTAAATCTATAACAAATCTGCCCAAAATTTGATGCGCTTTCTAGGAATGGATCAAAGACCAGAGATATGAAGCCCAAGACTGCTGAAGCCTATATAAGTAGATTTAGAACTAGGGTTTGATATACCTTTTGTAACTTATATAGAATATAAGGGTTTAGGTTTGTGAGAGTCATTGGCTCTCTAGGCTTTGTAAGCCTTCCTGTGTATCGTCTGATGCACTGTGATAGGCATAGGTATCACACAGATCCAGAAGCCTTTAGGTAATGGATTGTGTATTGTTCTTGGATGAAGCTTTTAAGCAAATCCAAGTTAGCGTGTTGGTCAAGAAAGCTTGACAGAATTCTGTATTGACAGGGATGATGTAGATATCACAGTTTGTGATTAAGGGAAGTGAGTGGAGTATCTCATATCAAAGAGGTTGTTATTTGATAAAGTCTTCATTGGGTAGAGATTAGGATATAAAATTGTAAACGGGGGAGTTTAGTTTTGTAATAATTCTACAGATAGTGGAGTCTTCTTCCTAGATTGGTATCCCCCAGATGTAGATGAATTGCACCGAACTGGGTTAATAATTGCTGTGTCTTTTATCATTCTGCAGATTTATATATTTTGTTAGCGTTCATGATAAACATGTTGGATCAGATGTCGTAACATCTGTGTTGGTGCAGTTTTGATATTCAAAGTATCAGTCTGCTGTTATGCCTCTGTGTTTAAATGTTTATGCAGAACAATGTCTTGACATGTGTTAGGACATCTGTTGTCTGCCATGGCCAGAATTTCACATGAAAATGAGAATTATTTACAAAAATGAAGTTGTTTACAAAAGAAAGAAAAGAAAATAAAAGTTTTTTAATTATTGTGCTCGCCAAGGTTTCAAAACCTCGTGCCCACATATTCTCATAGTGCAGTGAGAAAATCAGAGCATAGTAGTTCATACAAAATAGTGTTTGTTGGTTGGTTTTGCGGGATGAGGTTTAGGCCATTCTTGCTTTTAAACATTGGCTTGTGTGCGCGCACGATGGTGGCTTCAGCGCTTGTTTTTGTTTTGCATCAAAATGACCTAACCTATCCTTTTATGAAAGATTTAGAATTAGTGTACAGGGGCACAAAAGACATTTTAATGGGTTATGTTGATTTTAGGAGTTTTGAACTTTGGATAATTAATTGATATGGCGAGCGCCAACTGTAACACACCAAAATTTGCCCTCCTATTTATACTATCAATAAGTGGTTTTTGCTTCACATACATATGTGTCTCCATTAGGTTATTCGCATAGCATGCATGCATTCAATAAGGCAAGTTGGTTCAAGAGGATCAGCGATCTGAAAAATTAGGGTTTTGCAGTGCCATAGGGTTTCATTCTCTTTTGCAGGTTTGGTCTGATTAAAGAGGCAAAGATCGTGGTTTAGGATTTTGTCCCTTATACTCAAGATCATCAGATGAGTCTTCAGAAGCTCGACTCCATGTAAAGCTTCTCCTTCTCAACTTTTTTGGTCTCTAGTTAGCATATGAATGGGCTTCAAGGTCGCTTACCACACAAGTCAGCCTACAAAGGTTCATTTAAGAGGGCATGAAAAGTTTTCAACCATCATCTTCATGTGCTCACCATCATTGCTTGATTAGAGTTTATTTCCCTAATCATGTGTTATTCAAGAGGGTCCATCATTGCTTGAGGCTTATATCAACTGGAGGTGCAAGGATTACGAATTAGGGCTTTTGTTGCTTTTTGGATTATTGGACATTCCCATCAAGTCATTACTTGGAAAAGAAGGAGAAGGAAATCAATCTTTGCAAAACTTGATCTTTGGTCAACAGGGTCAACCATGGAAGGTTGATTTTTTCTTGTCGACCAATTAACATGTTATCCAAAGGTTTATTGCTATCCAAAGCATTCAAATTCAAGGTCAGATTCATTGGATTTATGGTGTTCTGTCTTTGAGATTCAAGCCAAGTTTAGGCCATTATTTATTTTCAAAAAAAACCATTATCAAATGAATACAACTAAGCAAGGTACAATTTGAAGCCAAATATAAGTTACAGTGAACAATACAAGTGACAATCTAGAATAACTTTATCATAAGGCTTGTGAACTGTGTTCAAAGATTAGTTCTTTGAGGAAAATATTCCAAGATAGTACTTTGATGTTCGGCCACTTGATGCCAAAGCAATTGAAAAAGAACATGAGTTAGATCGAGCAAACAAGGAAATGTACACATTCAGCGAACCAGCCATAATGCTTATCCTTCCACGAGTCACTCCCTACATAGTCGTTGGATTCCACAACCAGGATGCATTGGGGTCATGCCAAGTTGCTACCAATCTTCCAAGGCTTGTCATCAAACAAACACAAGTAGCTCATTCACGGACTCGTTCCTAAACTTAAGGCACTAGCAGTGAAAATTAACAATTCAATGGCTCGATGGCCCACATACACATCAGTAGCAACATTGTTTTGTCATTTAAATAAAACTAAGATCAATCGAATTGCAAACAAAAAGCCCAAAACAGTACCATGCACGCGTAAAACCATCCATTCGCTTCTACTGGGGAAGCTTATGCAGTCCTATGGTGGAGATCTAAATAGCAGACCATAAGCAAATAAAAAAGAGTTCAATAGTCAGTAAAAAATAATCAAACTTTCATTAGGGTTCCAAATTCAACCTGAGCTTTCTGCAGGGTCTTCACTCTCTGAAATTTCTCCACCCTCACGATCCGCAAGAAGATCACCAGAGATTTCAGACTACACTCATACACTAAGGCTCCATCACGTGACAAGTCTTATATATCTCCCTTGGATGCTGTTTTGGAGAAGCACCGCTCAACTGCACACAACATATTTGATGGTGGGCCAATTGCACTAGCATTTGTACCTGTGGTTGTCATGCGTACTCAGCAGTTAGATACGGACGATTAGTTGATGGAACAAATGCGGAAAAAGTCAGTAAACATAATGGAAAGGAACTGCAGTATGCAAGGGTTAGTTGAAGAAGATCAGTGCACAAATAAAGCTCACAACAGACTGTTCTAACCAAACAATTCAACAAAGACTATTAACAGCCGTACCTTGAATAATGCTTTCAAATTTCGACACGGTTTCGTTGTCAAAAGCACAGCAAACAGGCCCACTCAATAGCCAGTCTATTCCAGGTCTTGTACCCACCCTGCATCAAACAGAAATCAATGTTATAGCTTTCCAAACACACAATACAATATGAACTAGTTAAATATTCAAATAGTTTCTAACATCAACTGGCATTCAACATATAACCAATGCATTTTCACTTGACGGTTCATAATTGCCAAAGGAATTCACAAGCCAAAATGGAAAGGCAGTTGATATATGACAAGCCAGGATACAAGCTACACAGGCTGCAGAGCAAATCAATTAATTTCACCTCTAAACCACTAATAAATTCACAACTTATAAATGTTATAACAGTTTTTTCAAAACTAACTTTCATAACCTGGTTTCTAACTTACCAACTCCAGAAATTAACATCAGCCTTTTCATTCTAACAACCATGTCTTCTCTAACATTCAATAACCAAAACACATAATTCCAATTCACTATCTGGCAGGATCATAAATTCCAGTCCATAAATGTTTCACAAACTCAATACACACACATTCACATCAGAATTAATACTTTAACTAACTATAACAAAGTTCCATTAGAATTTCCTAACTACACACCAACTTCACTTAGACTAAAAGAATCTGTTTAACAGGACTGTAACACCAAAATAAAAATTAACAGTTCAGAATCTGACAACTTCCAGCATAGTTCACTTTTATTCGTATTTGAAGTTCATTAATCGTTTCTCTCAGGCCATAACAGAGTCACTCCTAACAACTAACCTAACCAATCCTAACAAGACCGACTTCAAGTCATAACACACAAACTTCAGTGGCACCACAAACAATTCACACACATAGATTGCCAGCTCCTAACCAACATTTTACAGCTACATAACCAACTCAAGCATAATAGAAACTGACATAGCAACTTCATTAGTTTACTCTCCTAATTTTCATTTAAAGTAATAACAAATAAGCAATCAGCAACATTCATCAAGTGTTCGTAACAGAATAACAAAACCATTCCATCTGGCATAACTGATTTTTCAAAATCATAATAATCTTTCATCTGCAATTACTTCCTTAACCTTAGATCCTAACTAACTATCATCTAAAAATTACACTACAACCACTCTTAACTGTCACAAACTAACCAAAACAGAATCACACTAACCTATAGCTAACTCTCAATACAGTTACAACTAAATATAACATAATTTCTCAACCTCCTCCCTCATCCTATATAAACACCCTTCATTCCTCTCCTCAGGCTCGAATCACCATCTTTCACATTTTCTCTTTTTTTTCGTCTTCCTTATTCTTCTCTCTCCACCCATACTCACTAAAAGCTCACACCTCCATTGTTACACAAGCTTCACCTTGAAGCTTGTGATAACACGAGCTCAGCCACCTATTATTCATTACTGACTCTCTCAATTCTCTCTTCTTGCTAAGATTCATCGTCACATAAACGACTTCGCACCAAGAACAACGCTCACAGAAACAATAAATCAAAGAAAAAGAAGAAGAAGAAGAAGAAGAAGAGTTTGCAAATACAAGATTTTACCTGAATCGAAGTTTCTACTCTTGCGTTTATTTCGCAAGTCCTGAGCTTTTGAGCCCACCCTCTGGTTTTCTATTTACATCACCCTCAGATTACTTCGCAACCATCACCGGAGCAATCCTCAGTTCCGTAGGTAAACGTGAAATGCCATAATCTCCATTGTCTTGCTTTGTTTCTGTGACTGGTTTGTAGTAGGAATGTTGAAGAAACATAGCCCCAAAAATATAGTCGTGTTCTCCCCTTCATGAAGATTTAATTTAAGAAATTGTTTTTAGGGTTCGTATTGAGATTCGATTCTGTTAAGGTTTTAGAGTAGAAATTGACAGAGTTCATTGCTAGATTCTTGGAGAGGGGATTAACACGAGTAAATTGGTGTGTTTGTGTGAGATTTAAGGCTCCGTCGCCGCCGGTGGCGAAATCCGGCGTGGCGGAGGAAGAGAGAATGCAGGCGAAAAAGGGACTGTGAGGATTGACTACTCTCTCTTTTGGTTGTGTCCGTGTGGGTTCAGGCCCCCTCTGGCCCAAGTTCATCTTGATATCCACACCCCTTTGTTGTATGGCCCAGCGAGAAATTAACTGAGGAATTGCTAACTATGCACCCCCTTTCCATTTGGATTCCTCTTTTTATTTTTATTTCTAATCAGATTCCATTGCAATTTCAAAAATATCATTAAACACTAAAAAATTACAAGAAAATTTAAGATGGTTCTTTAATGCTTTAATTAATTTTTTATATTTTTTAATTCCAATTTTTGATATTTTTAATATTTGTTTGGAATTTTGATGTGAAAGTGTTCAAATTGGCCTAGTTTTCACATAGTGGCTTGAAACTAATTTTTTCCAATTGATATTGATCTAAATTTTTGTGTGCCATTAATTACATGATTGTATGACATATTGATGATCATTTTGGATTTTTTCCATGATTTTTGGTTCATCTTTGAAAGCTTTTTTTATGCTTATTTTGAATGATGATTATTGAATAACTTGCCATATGTTTGCAATTGTTTGAGCACCTTTGGTGCATATTTTTGAGCCAGTCTTTTGAACATGATTAGCTAATGACCCTAACATTACATGACTAATTTTCCATAATTTTGCAAAGCTCTCATCCATTTTTTATGAATATTTCATTTCATGTTTAACATTTCGGTGTATGCTAGAATTAGGGTCAAATTTAATGACCATATGTGATCTTTTTAGTCTAAATTTCTTGACTTGTTTAAGCACATTCATGATGACATTTTTTATACCTTTGTGATGATTTGACATTGGTTTTTTATCATGATTTGGATGCTTGTTTTGAGTCCTAAATACATGTCTTTTATACTTGAGTTTTTGGTGTGAATACTTAGGATGTTTGATGATGCATTTATGCAATCCATTTGGAATCTTTAATCATTGATTGATACTTATTATAACAAGATGTAAGGCTCTTCCATGCCACTTTATAGGTCTTTTGGATGTGTCGCGCCTGCGAAAATCAACCGGCGGAAAAGACAGAAGAGTCGCCACCGAACGTTATTTATCCCGACGAAGGGAAATGGAACGATCGAAGAAAACCTAAAAGGGATAGACATGGTCATCGCAACCATAGTCTGGATTCGGGAGTCGGTTATGTGAGAGGAAGGTATTAGCACCCCCTCACGTCTATCTTACTCGATGGGATCCACGCTTGTTGTCAAATCAAAGGGTGAGTTATCTAAAGCCTACTGCTAACTAGAAAGGAAAAACAAATGGTGACTCGGTAGGACATCGTCGTCCTAGGCCTACGTATTCCCTCGAGAACGGGAAAATCAGAGTAAACGTAGTTCGTAGGATTACGGGATTGTGGGGGAAGGTTGATCGCCAAGACATCGCTGTCTCGTGCCTACGTATCCTCAATCTAATGAGAAAGGGGAAATCAGAGCAGTCGTAGTTCAACCTACAAGGTCATTAAGTGTTTTTTATGAGCGACGTTAAGTTTGCGTCCGAAAGTTAGGGCTAATGCCTGTTTGCGACAAAACGGAAGTAACGTGCTCTTTTCTAAAAATGATTTGAAACCCAGTTAATCCCGAAGGATAAAATGATTTGAACTTTGTTTGTGTTTTTTAGACAGAAGTGGCTTAAGTTACTTTGGAACTTGTATTGCACTAAAGTCTATGACATAGGAGCGAATGCGTCGCATGATCACCCCCAAACGGGACGTATGCTAAACACTCTAGAAAAGTGAAGGGAGACCCCTCATTGTTAATTTCCCATGTACTTAAGGCTCGTGGCGTACAATACTCGTTGTACTTATTAGGTGTTTTGAACTTGTTTTGAGATGAGAAGAGAAATGACTCAAAGGTTGCAAAGAAAACAACTAAGGGAGACTAAATCCTAATGTTGTCATACACAATGGTCCTAAGGTTGAGGTAGAAAGGACTATCCTACTTGTTATCATGCATGGATTACAAACCTAATGTCTCTCCTACCTAAAACTTAATCAGAAATTAAGTGGAGCTAGGAATCCTAAGGGATCCTGTGAACAAACAAAAATAAACATTAGACTAATCAATCACAAAGAGAAAAGTAAAGGTGAAATGACATGAAAGAGCATTCATGTAAGTATAAACATTAAGTTAAAGTAACATGAATACTTACCAACTCCAACCCAAGCTCAACTATTCAATAGTTGAAAGCAAAATGCAAGACTATGCAATTATGACAATGCTAGAGTCCTAAGACTACACTAGGATGAATATCAAACAGCAAACAAGGTGAGATGTGTCCTAAAGGTGTATGAACCTAATAGGGGCAGTAGACAAACCTACCAAACCATATCCATGTCAATGTCCTATAAAAGCATACAAGAATGCAAGTCATGTCCTACACTAACACACAAACATTTGTCATCCACAAACTATCTCAAGTTAACTTCTAAAAGTCATACAAATGGAAGCTAAGCCATGTATTCAAGTACCATACATAATGTACACATGTCAAATGCAAGCTTGAAATAGTGAGAAATGATCATGAAAGCATCTTAAGTCATGTTCAAGATGTTTGCAAGTTATGCACAAAGATGCCACCTTAAGCATTTTCCAATCAATCATGATTAGATAATGAGTAAGCAAGTGTGACATGAACTCATAAAAGACCTAGGTCATAAGTGAAACGAGTGATTTAATGTGCAGCCATCTCAAGTTAACACCAACATTCTCATGGCAAACCAATCTCCAAAGATATTACAAGTCTATACCAAAACTAGCACTTAAACTATTCCACAAAGACATGTTAATCGTGATGCAAGTAAAAGGTGGTTCAAACCAAGTCAAATGAGTACCTAAGTATGAAAGGCAGTAGCATATGACATGTAAATGAAGTTTGAAATGTCAAGAAGTGCTCATAAAAGTCATACCAATTCATGTTCAAAGGAGTGGGCAATTCTATACAAAGATGTTACCTAAATCATGTATCCAACACTTATGCAAATATAATGAGCAAGCAAGCAAAAAGTGGACATTTGAAAGACCTAAGTCAGAAATGAATACATGTATTCAATTCTTGTAATCCATCTCAAAATGTCACAAAAGTTCATACCAAACACCACCCCCAAAGTAATCCAATTAAGGAACAAAACCAAGCTTAAACATTAGCATAACTTGTCATCCAAGCAAGGAGAAATGAGATAACATGGCAAGGCAAGGTCAAAGCATACACATCAGAGGTAAATGACCTATAATATTCATATTTGAACCCCAAAGAAAATGAGCAAAGATGGCTCACAAATGATGTTAAGGAAGTGATCAAAGTTGATGCACAAATCAAGCTTGTATTCACACAAAAGTATCCTCACTTAAATCACACAAAATGACCTACAAAAAAGGATGACAAGGATTTAACTCGTGCTAATGTCAATGCATACATGTTATCCACATTCCAAATGATCATCTAGGTTCCACAAAGTCATAATGACAACATGTTCTCAAAAGATGTTACAAGTAATGACCAAAGTCAAACTTAATCTCCCACTAGCAACAAGAGACACTCAAGCAAGTAAAAGGGATGATAATGTCAAGCAAATCAAGAATTCACACATATAAGTTAGTGGTAAATGACATGTGAAAAAGCACACTTGAACATCAAAAGCATTGGATAAGAAAGGCACACCAAAGTTCAAGTGCAAAGCAACAAAAATGGATGCTCAATCATGTTCAAACTTGTGAAAGCATAACATCCATTAAGGGCATAGGAATTGACCTATTAACCAATGTGGGAAGGCTCTACCTCATGCTAAAACATATATGAAAAGGTGCACAAAAGATCCCTAATGAGGGTTGCATAAAGGTATCATTAAACCAAACACCTAAACAAGCATCAAGCAACAATCGAGTATCCAATTAGGGTTCACATAAAGCATGTAAGCTATGATCAAAGAGCAACATCCAAGTATCACAATTGCATATCAAAATTTCATCATGAATAGGCTCAATCATGTCCTCAAAGTTGGCCAAAGGTGGTCACATACAAGCCTTAAACTTAACCTAGCTCTAGGCATACATCCACATAACAAGCACACATTGAAATATCCATGACAAATGATTAAATGCTTTGGAAAATTATGAGAAATTTACCATGTCATGTTGAGGTCAGTGGGTGATCATGTGCAAAAGATGGACCCAAAATTATGAATTCAAAGTGTTCAATCGATGGAATGAAGTTCCGTCAATCAGAATTATGCGTCTGGACAGACCATCCTTTGTGTTTGCAGCCGAAGAAGCGTCAGATGGCAAGCCTTGGTATCATGACATCAAGTGATTCCTCAGAAGTCAAGAGTACCCAGCTGGGGCATCCACCAAGGATAAGAAAACTCTCAGGAGATTAGCAGGCAACTTCTTGTTGAATGAAGACGATGTGTTGTACAAAAGGAATTTCGACATGGTCTTGTTGCATTGTGTTGATGAACACGAGGCAAGCCAGTTGATGGAAGAGATTCACGAGGGTTCTTTCGGCACTCATGCCAATGGGCATGCTATGGCCAGAAATTTGTTGAGGTCAGGGTATTACTGGATGACTATGGAGTCCGATTGTTTCAAATACGCTAGGAAATGCCATAAATGCCAGATTTATGCTGATAAGGTGCATGTGTCGCCTACTCCTCTGAACGTATTGACATCTCCTTGGCCCTTTCCCATGTGGGGCATCGAAATGATTGGAAGGATTGAGCCGACTGCTTCCAATGGGCATCATTTTATCTTGGTCGCCATTGATTGCTTCACGAAGTGGGTAGAAGCAGCCTCGTTTGCCAACGTCACCAAACAAGTGGTAGCTCGGTTCATAAAGAAGGACATCATCTGCCGTTATGGTATCCTGGAGAGAATTGTTACTGATAATGGTTCAAATTTGAATAACAAGATGATGAAGGAGCTATGCCAGAGCTTTAAGATCGAGCATCACAATTCTTCTCCATATCGTCCGAAGATGAATGGCGTTGTTGAGGCAGCAAATAAGAACATCAAGAAGATTGTGCAGAAGATGATGGTAACGTATAAATATTGGCATTAGATGTTGCCCTTTGCTTTACACGGTTATCGCACTTCGATGCATACGTCGACTGGGGCAACTCCTTTCTCGTTGGTGTATGGTATGGAAGCAGTCCTACCATTAGAAGTCAAAATTACTTTAAGAATTCTGGCAGACGTGAAACTCGATGAAGCCGAATGGGTACGATTCAGGTTGGATCAACTGAACCTCATCGAAGAGAAGAGATTGGCAGTCATTGCACACGGCCAGTTATATCAGAGCAGGATGAAGAGGGCCTTTGATCAGAAAGTACGTCCTCGGTGTTTTCAAACAGGCGAATTGGTGTTAAAAAGGATCCTCCCTCCTCAGACAAATCACAGGGGCAAATGGACTCCAAATTACCAAGAGCCATACGTTGTGAGAAAGGTTTTCTCTGGTGGAGCTTTGTTACTCTCAACTATGGATGGCGAAGATTTTACATCCCCTATGAACGCAGGCGTAGTAAAAAAAATACTTCGCATAAAAGAGACCCACTAGACAACAAAAAGAAAGGTCTAGTAAAAAAAGGGCATCCCGGCGAACCATAAAAAGAAAAGGTTCGGGAAAAAATTAGGGATAAAAGAAAAGAAAAGAATAAACCTGCAAAGTTGAAAACCTGAAAAGGCAACTTTGGAAAAAATGGGTGTCCCGGGGGATTGAAAACCCGAAAGGGCGATCCAGGCAAGAGTTAGGGATTTGAAAGCAAGAAGACGCGGTCTGCGTTCGATCTATGAACACTTTTTCTACTTGGGAATTTCGAAGGAAAGGAATCAGTCCAGTCAGTATTTTCAGAGGCCGAAGCATCTGCGAATATAGAAGATATATGGGGCATAGCTGAGTCAAAACATGGTGGATATCGGTTCCTACATTGTCGACATATGTACTTTTCTTTTCATTTTTTGCGCAATGACCTCTTTTTAGGAATTGCTTCCGTTGTAAATGCCTATTTACAGGCCGACTCAATCAATAAAATTTTTATTCCATTCAAAAAGCTATTCATTTATGTTTTTACTTTCACTGTTTTGTTTGCAAAAACGTTCGGTATTTTTGATAAACTTTGCACGTGAAAACATTAAGCTTTATAGAGCACGTAGAAAAAAATGGAAATTGCTTGAGCAATGGATATTATGGATGGCAACCGAGGTGGCCATTTCACATATAGAACATTTTGTTGTTTGATGTGTGTTTGCAGGGTAGCATGATGTCTTCTCCCCAGTAGAGTTTCTCTCTAGCATAGAAGATTTAGAATCCTCAGCAGAGCATTGAGAATTGCTCTCCCCCCAGCATGAGTGCAGAGGATTGCTTCCCCCCGATCAGAGTGGTTTATTACTCCCCGACGAGTATTTAGAAGCCGACCGTCTTAGACAGGATAATGTTGCATCTCCAGCACGAGACTTGCTAAATGTCTCTCCTTGGTAGAGACCCTATATTCCCCACAGCCTCGTGGTGTCTACTTTCCTCATCAGGTCAGGAAGTGTAATCCTGCTAGCAGAGGTATGCCATCATCTCTAGCAGGTTAAGGTCGTTTCTCCAGCAGCAGGTTAAGTTCAATGATATTCCCCAGCGAATTTGGTATTTTTGACTTCATTCCCTCAAGCAGAGTTTGGTGTTAGTCATCTCAATGGATTGGTCAACCGTGGTTGACATCCCCAGCAGATTCCAAGTCCAATGGTTATTGGCACCTGTTCCATAGCAGATATTTGGGTTCCATCTTCAGTAGTTGTCATTCTTGATTCCCAGTGTAGGGGAAGTCATTTTGGGTTCCATCTGCAGCGGTTGTCATTCTTGATTCCTAGTGTAGGGGAAGTCGTTTTGGGTTCTATCTTTAAGGGTTATTTGTAATCTCCAACATAGTGGGAGTTCTCTTTGGGTTTCATCTTCAGAAGAGGTTTTGCACCGTATAGTCAATATTGTTATTCCGTTGTTGCACCGTATAAACTAATGCACTCTTATCTCTATAACTATGTATCACCCAAATTTTCTCTATGATAACCACTCATAATATCTCGAGGAACAACATCCAAACTACCTCTACGATTACCACCCCCAGTATTTGGAGGAACCGTACCACTCCCAAAATTTTGAGGATCCGCACCCAAATTTTCTCTACGATTACCAACCGTCAGACTCCCAGTATTTTGAGGAACCTCACCCATATTTTCTCTGTGATTACCACTCCCAATATTTTGAGTAACCACAAGAATCCGTTAATTCCAACCTCGAAACATTAATGGAGGATTTCATTGAATCAACAACTGATTCTAGGCTATAATCTATGATGGAGCGCTTTGTGGAGGCACAAACTCTCCAGAATGAAGAGCTTAGAAGACAACATATCGATACTTATAAAACCCTTAGGCAGATAAACACTATGGTCGAGTCCCTCACGACTCATACTGAGGCATTGAAGACTCAAATCTCCCTGCTTGCACAGACACCTATGGGGCCCTCCCGTGGGGAGAATGTGTATGTTGTAACAACCAGTAGTGATAAACAAATCGAAAATCCTAAAGAGAGTGATAATGAGGGTGAGGAGAGTGATAATGAGAATGATGAGAGTTCTGGTGAGGAAAGAGTAGAGATTGAGAAAAATCCACCGACACCATCCGAAAATGAGGTTGCCGAAGAGGTAGAGAGAAAATCACCTATTGTTATTCCTCCTCCATATACCCCACCATTTCCTTTCCCTCAAAGGTTTGTGGTAGATAAGGTAGAAACCCAAAGAGACTCTTCTGAAGATGAAACCCAAAGAGAACTCCCACTATGTTGGAGATTACAAATAATCCTTAAAGATAGAACCCAAAATGACTTCCCCTACACTGGGAATCAAGAATGACAACCGCTGCAGATGGAACCCAAAATGACTTCCCCTACAATGGGAATCAAGAATGACAACTACTGAAGATGGAACCCAAATATCTTCTATGGAACAGGTGCCAATAACCATTGGACTTGGAATCTGCCATGGATGTCAACCACGGTTGACCAAACCATTGAGATGACTAACACCAAACTCTGCTTGAGGGAATGAAGTCAACAATACCAAATCCACTAGGGAATATCATTGAACTTAACCTACTGCTGGAGAAACGACCTTAACCTGCTGGGGATGATGGCATAACTCTGCGAGCAGGATTACACTTCCTGACCTGATGAGGAAAGTAGACACCACGAGGCTGTGGGGAATATAGGGTCTCTGCCAAGGAGAGACATTTAGCAAGTCTCCTGCTGGAGATGTAACACCCCCTATATCCATACCCCCAATTACTTAAAGCAGTAAAAGAAAATTCAAAATTTCATCAGAGTATATTTAAATTATCATGGCATAGACGAGGGGAATCACATTATATTGAAACAAATCATACAACACCTGCTCATAAAGATATGCAACAGTGGGGTAGCAATCAATAGAGGAACTCAGTTCCTTACACCCACATTTCAGATTTTAGAATAAAAACGGAAAATCTAAAACTAAATATCATATATATATATATATATATCACTTGAAAATTTTGTCATACATCAAGTTATACATGCATAAGCCAAAAGTTATATATACATAGTACACAATAATCACAAACGGCCTCCCTAACTACCCGGTGTCACATATCAGAGTCGACCGACAAAAGAATGAAGTCCTAAGCTTCACAAAAAAGACCTCCAGCAACTCTAATCTGCAATGCCTCATAGAGCATTATAAAACAGCAGAAGGGTGAGAAAAATAATCATCATATAATTGCATACAATTATATATAACACAAAAATACACATATATACAGTTCTCACCACAACTCACACCATAATTCAAACACAATACAACACAATGTATAATTCATATTTCCATCATCAACACATATTCATATATCAATTTATCCACAATTCCACACATAAACAAACCATAATGATTTATGCAAATGCGAGAGACCGACACCACGACTCTATGCATATGCACATGCGGTACCGACTTCCAATGTTTCTCATCACTAGTTCACTCAGGAACTCTGCTGGAATCATCGCTCGTTACATCACTGTAACTCCCCGCGGGCATACGATGTCCCCCGTCGCTCACACCCCACACGGGCACACGACGTTTATGGATCGCTCACACCCCACACGGGCACACGACCCGATCGCTCACACCCCACATGGGCACACGATCGTCTATAACCATCGCTTTCAGTCCTCTTATTTTTAAGGCTATTCATACCTCTTATTTTTAAGGCTCACGATATTATAGCAGATTCCCTCTGGAATCAAACCGTCACTCAGGACGTCACAACAATGCATATCATGATGCTTGGCATACAAGGACTCATGACATTTAATATGCACACATAAATGCATTCTTCTACATCAACAAAATCACACTTTGCACTTATGCCCAGAACAATGCATTTAATTACCATACGGCCACAAATCATCACAACACCATTTAAACACATGCATTTACATCATACAACAGCACCTTGCATAATACCCATCAATTACGCACAATTATAACGACAAAAGTCGACAAACCGACACTATTACAAATTCCCGACATAATTAAATCGGCTAACAATTTTCAAACCATCATAATAAGAAAGTACAGCTCAATAGCTTTCCAACGATACCAAGAATGTAAAAATCGGATAAACGGAATCCAAGTTACGAAAGAAAAACGAAAACGATATTTTGAAAAGTCCCATTTTACCATTCTCCTGGCCATACGCGTACGACCCCTTGTCATACGCGTACGGCAAAACCTCATACGCGTACCCTACACATTCCACCAGAAGGCCGGGAAAAGTAACATCTCATACACGTATTGGCCCAAGACTCGCCCATGTTACGCGTATTGCCAAGGTCCATACGCGTATAAACATGCCCCATACGCGTATGACTTGGAAAAACCAGAAAAAATTCTGCAGAACAAAGTTCTGCGTTTTCTCAACCAAAATCCTCCAATTTCTCACCTACACCCAGAAAATTACCAATACATTGCATAACAACATGTATCTATCATGTAACAACAATAATGAGCACTAACAACATGATTTCCAACACATTTAATCGATTTCTAATCAATTTTTCATAATATGGGCTTTACTAATTTTTTCCAATTCAATCCAATACCAACCACAAACACACATACATAATCATATACAAGCATACAATAATCGAGTTTCGCACCCTTACCCGATTAAATCGATTCTAGAAGTTGATTTCTTGAATTTCCAAGTTTTTCTTACTATTTCTTCTCTTCTTCTCTTTTCCTCCCTTTTTCCTTCTCTTCCTTTTCTTTCTCTCTATTTTTCTCTCTTTCTATTTTCTATTCTTTCTACTTAATGAAAATATTATGAAATGACCAAAATACCCCCACACTCAAATCTCTCGCAAACGTTCCCAAAACCCGATAAAATATCACAACATTGAAAAATAACATATTTTCAGATAAAAGTCGAAAATAAAATAAAATAATAATAAAATAATCAATACGACTCGATTAAATAAAACTGACAAAACTGGGGCGTTACAACTCTCCCCACTTAGAAATTTTCGTCCTCGAAAATATACCTGAGACGAACAGCTCTGGATACGACTCCCGCATCCGACTCTCCAACTCCCAAGTCAAATTGCCCTCAGCAGCGCCTCCCCACGCCACTTTCATAAGTGCAATATCCTTGCCCTTCAACCGCTTCACCTCGCGATCCAAAACCCTAACTGGTAACGCCTCAACCGTAAGGTTCTCCCTTACCTCAACCTCATCCATCGGAATCACATGCGACAGATCCGGAACATACTTCCGAAGCTGTGAAACATGAAACACATCGTGCAAATTTGACAGATTCGGCGGCAACGCCAGCCTATAAGCCACAGCACCCACTCTCGTGGATATCTGGTAGGGACCAATAAACCGAGAAGTAAGTTTCTTCGATTTCAATGCACGACCAACACCCGTTACCGGTGTTACCCTTAGAAATACATGATCGCCCTCTTGAAACTCAAGATCCTTCCGTCTCCGATCATGGTAACTCTTTTGCCTACTCTGAGAAGCCTTCATATTCTCTCGAATAAGCTTCACTTTCTCCGTCGTCTGTTGCACCAACTCTGGTCCAACCACCGAGCTCTCACCAGATTCGTGCCAACACAACGGTGTTCGACACCTTCGTCCATACAATGCTTCAAACGGTGCCATTCCAATACTAGAATGGAAACTATTATTATACGTGAACTTAATCAATGCAAGATAACTATCCCACGCACCACCTTGTTCAAGAACACACGCTCTCAACAAATCTTCCAACGACTGAATCGTCCTCTCCGTCTGACCATCCGTCTGTGGATGATAAGCCGAACTCAATCTCAATTTAGAACCCAACGCCTTCTGTAAACTTTCCCAAAATCTCGAGGTAAATCTAGGATCTCGATCCGAAACAATACTCAATGGAACCCATGCAACTTCACAATCACACTGATGTAAATCTCAACTAACCTCTCCAAAGTAAAACTGATGTCAATCGAAATAAAATGAGCCGATTTAGTCAGTCTATCAACAATCACCCAAATAGCGTTATGCCCTCGCTGAGTATTCGGCAACCCCGTCACAAAATCCATGGAAATACTATCCCACTTCCACTCAGGAATATCCAACGGTTGTAACAAACCACTAGGCCTCAGATGTTCTACCTTCGATTTCTGATAAGTCAAACATGCATAAACAAACTGAGCCACATCTCTTTTCAATCCAGACCACCAGAAAATCTTCTTCAAATCCTGATGCATCTTATTCGCTCCCGGATGTATGCTCAAATTACTCTGGTGTCCTTCTCCTAAAATCATCTTTTTCAACTCCGCATCATCAGGAATACAAATTCTACCTCGGAATCTCAAAACACCATTAACATCCACGTGAAAATCACTATTCATATTTTTTTCTCCCACCAACATCAAATCCACAAATTTCACATCCAGCTTCTGTTTCTCCCTAACCGTCATCAAAAAATCATTAGTAATCGTTAGCATTCCAAGCCTCACGCTATCCGACGACACTTCACAAACCAAACTCAAATCTCTAAACGATTCCAAAAGTTCCCACTCCTTAACCATTAAAGCGGACATATGCAACGATTTCTGGCTCAATGCATCGGCTACCACATTAGCTTTACCAGGATGGTAATTCAAGCCAAAGTCGTAGTCCTTCAAGAATTCTAACCATCTACGCTGCCTCATATTTAGCTCTTTCTGATCAAACAAATATCTCAAACTTTTATGATCACTAAAGACTTCAAACCTTGCACCGTAGAGATAATGCCTCCAAATCTTCAACACAAAAACCACAGCCGCTAATTCAAGATCATGAGTAGGATAATTCTTCTCATGCACTCTCAACTGCCTCGAAGCATAAGCCACGACCTTACCTTCTTGCATCAGAACACCACCTAGACCAATCAAAGAAGCATCACAATAAACCACAAATGGTTCATTAGGATCCGGCAAAATCAAAATCGGAGTTGTCGTCAATCTTCTCTTCAGCTCATTAAAACTTTCCTCGCACTGAATATCCCAAATGAACGCTTGCCCTTTACAAGTCAACTGGGTCAAAGGAAGTGCTAGCTTAGAAAAACCTTCAATGAACCTTCGATAATAACCAGCCAAACCCAAAAAGCTTCGAATTTCAGTAACAGATCTCGGAGCCTCCCATTGTAGAACTGCTTCTACTTTAGATGGATCCACAGAAATACCATTACCTGAAATTACGTGCCTAAGAAAACTCACTTCCGACAACCAGAATTCACACTTGGACAGTTTGGCAAAAAACTTCCTTTCTTTCAAAACCTGCAAAACAATACGCAAATGCTCCGTGTGCTCTTCCCGAGACTTAGAATAAATCAAAATGTCATCAATAAACACAACAACAAATCGATCCAAATGCTCGTGAAAAATACGATTCATGTACTCCATAAACACACCTGGCGCATTAGAAACCCCGAACGGCATCACAGAATATTCATAATGACCGTATCGTGTCCTAAAAGCCGTCTTCTGAATATCTTCCTCTTTCACCCTTATCTGATGATACCCTGACCTCAAGTCAATCTTACTGAACACACAAGCACCAACCAACTGATCCATCAGATCATCAATCCTTGGAAGAGGATACTTATTCTTAATCGTCACCTTATTCAACTGGCGATAATCGATACACAACCGCATACTTCCATCCTTCTTTTTCACCAATAAAACTGGAGCACCCCAAGGAGAAACACTAGGTCTTACAAACCTCTTTTCCAACAACTCATTCAACTGCTTCTTTAACTCAACTAACTCAGATGCCGACATATGATAAGGTGCCATAGAAACAGGTCTAGTACCAGGAACTAGATCTATAGAAAACTCCACCTCTCTCTCTGGCGGCAAGTCTGAAATATCCTCAGGAAACACTTCCGAAAATTCACACACAACAGGAAACACATCAAGTGAAACTTGACTATCCACAGTCAAAGATGCAAACAAACCAAACAACTGAGCTTCATCCGCCAAAAGTCTCTTCAACTCTTTGGTAGATAAGAAACTCGAGTCTTCGTCTTCCTCAAGAGAAGGAAACCTTACCAGCTTATGATAGCAATCAATATGAACCCTGTTGAATTGCAACCAATTCATTCCCAAAACCACATATAAACCTTCCAACGGTAAACACACCAAATCCATCTCAAAGTCTTTATCATAAATGGTCAAAGGACAACTCAAACAAACCAAAGAAGTAGTTACTGACCCCATTGCTGGAGTATCAATAACCATCTTACCATCAATCAAAGACAACACAAGATTCAAACGCTTCGCGCACTCAGACGAAATAAACGAATGAGTCGCTCCAGTATCAATAATAGCAACTAAAGGAGTACTATTAATAAAATAAGTACCTCTGATCAGACGATCTGCACTTGAAGTCTGAGTCCCCACCAAAGAAAATACCTTCCCACTAGTTGGAGCTTGCTTCGGTTTCTGACACTTCGTACTAATATGACCAGGTTCACCACAATTGAAACACTTCACCACATTTTTCCTGGCACAATCAGCAGCAACATGTCCTACACCTCCACAATTAGTACACTTCCTCATATCTTTCCTGCACTCAAACTGACGATGCCCCAACTCACCACATTTATAACATCTCAAAGGACCAAACATTCCTCCACTTGACCTTTTCTCAAAATGTCCCCTTTGTTTACCTTTATCCGCTGGTGTCACATAAGGACCACCACGGAACTGTTGCTTCCCTTTCCTCTCGCTCACACTCTTATAGTGAGTAGAACGAGCCTTACTGTCTTCTTCATAAATCCTACAACAATCCACCAAATCAGAAAACCTCTGAATCCTCTGATAACCAATTGCCTGCTTTATCTCAGGACGCAATCCGTTCTCAAACTTAACACACTTAGAAAATTCCGCGGTCGCTTCGGCATAATGAGGATAAAACTGCACAAGTTCCACAAACTTAGCAGTATAATCAACAACAGACATATTACCTTGTTTCAGTTCCAAGAACTCAATTTCCTTCTTTCCTCTCACATCTTCAGGAAAATACCTCCTCAAGAACTCCCGGCTAAAAACTTCCCAAGTAATTTCTTCCTCTTCTGCAGCTTCCAACATATGACGTGTACCTACCCACCAATCATCAGCTTCTTCTAGTAACATGTGAGTGCCCAGTCTCACCTTCTGATCCTCATCACAATCCATCACTCGAAAAATCCTTTCAATCTCTTTCAACCAAATCTGTGCACCATCAGGATCATATCTTCCCTTGAAGACAGGCGGTTTGTTCTTCCTGAACTTATCATTACCTGCAGCATTAGGTGCACCCTGCACAACACGAGCCATAGCTTGCATAGCAGCAGCCAAAGCAGCATCATTCCTACCAGCCATATTCTATTCATTTCCAATAACAGTACTTATGGTTAAACAAACAGTTCACCCAAACACAACGACCAACAAGGACTGACACAACTGACACGGACTAGCTCTGATACCACTTAATGTAACACCCTCCATATCCATACCCCCAATTACTTAAAGCAGTAAAAGAAAATTCAAAATTTCATCAGAGTATATTTAAATTATCATGGCATAGACGGGGGGAATCACATTATATTGAAACAAATCATACAACACCTGCTCATAAAGATATGCAACAGTGGGGTAGCAATCAACAGAGGAACTCAGTTCCTTACACCCACATTTCAGATTTTAGAATAAAAGAGGAAAATCTAAAACTGAATATCATATATATATATATATATATATATATATATATATATATATATATATATATCACTTGAAAAGTTTGTCATACATCAAGTTATACATGCACAAGCCAAAAGTTATATATACATAATACACAATAATCACAAACGGCCTCCCTAACTACCCGGTGTCACATATCAGAGCCGACCGACAAAAGAATGAAGTCCTAAGCTTCACAAAAAAGACCTCCAGCAACTCTAATCTGCAATGCCTCATAGAGCATTATAAAACAGCAGAAGGGTGAGAAAAACAATCATCATATAATTGCATACAATTATATATAACACAAAAATACACATATATACAGTTCTCACCACAACTCACACCATAATTCAAACACAATACAACACAATGTATAATTCATATTTCCATCATCAACACATATCCATATATCAATTTATCTACAATTCCACACATAAATAAACCATAATGATTTATGCAAATGCGAGAGACCGACACCACGACTCTATGCATATGCACATGCGGTACCGACTTCCAATGTTTCTCATCACTAGTTCACTCAGGAACTCTGCTGGAATCATCGCTCGTTACATCACTGTAACTCCCCGTCGGGCATACGATGTCCCCCGTCGCTCACACCCCACACGGGCACACGACGTTTATGGATCGCTCACACCCCACACGGGCACACGACCCGATCGCTCACACCCCACATGGGCACACGATCGTCTATAACCATCGCTTTCAGTCCTCTTATTTTTAAGGCTATTCATACCTCTTATTTTTAAGGCACACGATGTTATAGCAGATTCCCTCTGGAATCAAACCGTCACTCAGGACGTCACAACAATGCATATCATGATGCTTGGCATACAAGGACTCATGACATTTAATATGCACATATAAATGCATTCTTCTACATCAACAAAATCACACTTTGCACTTATGCCCAAAACAATGCATTTAATTACCATACGGCCACAAATCATCACAACACCATTTAAGCACATGCATTTACATCATACAACATCACCTTGCATAATACCCATCAATTACGCACAATTATAACGACAAAAGTCGACAAACCGACACTATTACAAATTCCCGACATAATTAAATCGGCAAACAATTTCCAAACCATCATAATAAGAAAGTATAGCTCAATAGCTTTCCAACGATACCAAGAATGTAAAAATATGATAAACGGAACCCAAGTTACGAAAGAAAAACGAAAACGATATTTTGAAAAGTCCCATTTTACCATTCTCCTGGCCATACGCGTACGGCCCCTTGTCATACGCGTACGGCAAAACCTCATACGCGTACCCTACGCATTCCACCAGAAGGTCGGGAAAAGTAACATCTCATACGCGCATTGGTCCAAGACTCGCCCATGTTACGCGTATTGCCAAGGTCCATACGCGTATGAACATGCCCCATACGCGTATGACCTGGAAAAACCAGAAAAAATTCTGCATGACAAAGTTCTGCGTTTTCTCAACCAAAATCCTCCAATTTCTCACCTACACCCAGAAAATTACCAATACATTGCATAACAACATGTATCTATCATGTAACAACAATAATGAGCACTAACAACATGATTTCCAACACATTTAATCGATTTCTAATCAATTTTTCATAATATGGGCTTTACTAATTTTTTCCAATTCAATCCAATACCAACCACAAACACACATACATAATCATATACAAGCATACAATAATCGAGTTTCACACCCTTACCCGATTAAATCGATTCTAGAAGTTGATTTCTTGAATTTCCAAGTTTTTCTTACTATTTCTTCTCTTCTTCTCTTTTCCTCCCTTTTTCCTTCTCTTCCTTTTCTTTCTCTCTATTTTTCTCTCTTTCTATTTTCTATTCTTTCTACTTAATGAAAATATTATGAAATTACCAAAATACCCCCATACTCAAATCTCTCGCAAACGTTCCCAAAACCCGATAAAATATCACAACATTGAAAAATAACATATTTTCAGATAAAAGTCGAAAATAAAATAAAATAATAATAAAATAATCAATACGACTCGATTAAATAAAATTGACAAAACTGGGGCGTTACAGGAGATGCAACATTATCCTGTCTAAGACAGTCGGCTTCTGAATACTCGTCGGGGAGTAATAAACCACTCTGGCCAGGGGGAAGCAATCCTCTGCACTCATGCTGGGGGGAGAGCAATTCTCAACGCTCTGCTGAGGATGCTAAATCTTCTATGCTAGAGAGAAACTCTACTGGGGAGAAGACATCATGCCACCCTACAAACACACATCAAACAACAAAATGTTCTATATGAGAAATGGCCACCTCGGTTGCCATCCATAATATCCCTTGCTCAAGCAATTTCCATTGTTTTTGACGTGCTCTATAAAGCTTAATGTTTTCACGTGCAAAGTTTATCAAAAATACCGAACGTTTTTTCAAACAAAACAGTGAAAGTAAAAACATAAATGAATAGCTTTTTGAGTGGAATGAAAATTTTATTGATTGAGTCGGCCTGTAAATAGGCATTTACAATGGAAGTAATTCCTGAAAAGAGGTAATTGCGCAAAAATGAAAAGAAAAGTACATATGTCGGCAATGTGGGAACCGATATCCACCATGTTTTTACTCAGCTATGCCCCATATGTCTTCTATATCTGCAGATGCTTCGGCCTCTGAAAATACTGACTGGACTGATTCCTTTCCTTCGAAATTCCCAAGTAGTAAAAGTGTTCACAGATCGAACGCAGACCGCGCCCTCTTGCTTTCAAATCCCTAACTCTTGCCTGGATCGCCCTTTCGGGTTTTCAATCCACCGGGACACCCATTTTTCCCAAAGTTGCCTTTTCAGGTTTTCAACTTTGCGGGTTTATTCTTTTCTTTTCTTTTATCCCTAATTTTTGTCCAAACCTTTTCTTTTTTTGGTTCGCCGGGATGCCCTTTTTTTCCTAGACCTTTCTTTTTATTGTCCAGTGGGTCTCTTTTATGCGAAGTATTTTTTACTATGTCTGCGTTCACAGGGGATGTAAAATCTTCGCCATCCATAGTTGAGAGTAACAAAGCTCCACCAGAGAAAACCTTTCTCACAACATATGGCTCTTCGTAATTTGGAGTCCGTTTGCCCCTGTGATCTGTCTGAGGAGGAAGGATCCTTTTTAACACCAATTCGCCTGTCTGAAAACACCGAGGATGTGCTTTCTGATCAAAGACCATCTTCATCCTGCTCTGATATAACTGGCCATGTGCAATGGCTGCCAATCTATTCTCTTCGATGAGGTTCAGCTGATCCAACCCGAATCGTACCCATTCGACTTCATCGAGTTTCACGTCTGCCAGAATTCTTAAAGAAGTAATTTCGAATTCTAATGGTAGGACTGCTTCCATACCATACACCAGCGAGAAAGGAGTTGCCCCAGTCGACGTATGCATCGAAGTGCGATAACCGTGTAAAGCAAAGGGCAACATATCATGCCAATATTTATACGTTACCATCATCTTCTGCATAATCTTCTTGATGTTCTTATTTGCTGCCTCAACAACGCCATTCATCTTCGGACGATATGGAGAAGAATTGTGATGCTCGATCTTAAAGCTCTAGCATAGCTCCTTCATCATCTTGTTATTCAAATTTGAACCATTATCAGTAACAATTCTCTCCAGGATACCATAACGGCAGATGATGTCCTTCTTTATGAACCGAGCTACCACTTGTTTGGTGACGTTGGCAAACGAGGCTGCTTCTACCCACTTCGTGAAGTAATCAATGGCGACCAAGATAAAACGATGCCCATTGGAAGCAGTCGGCTAAATCCTTCCAATCATGTCGATGCCCCACATGGCAAAGGGCCAAGGAGATGTCAATACGTTCAGAGGAGTAGGCGGCACATGCACCTTATCAGCATAAATCTGGCATTTATGGCATTTCCTGGCGTATTTGAAACAATCGGACTCCATAGTCATCCAGTAATACCCTGCCCTCAACAACTTTCTGGCCATAGTATGCGCATTGGCATGAGTGCCGAAAGAACCCTCGTGAACCTCTTCCATCAACTGGCTTGCCTCGTGTTCATCAACACAATGCAACAAGACCATGTCGAAATTCCTTTTGTACAACACATCGTCTTCATTCAACAAGAAGTTGCCTGCTAATCTCCTGAGAGTTTTCTTATCCTTGGTGGATGCCCCAGCCGGGTACTCTTGACTTCTGAGGAAGCACTTGATGTCATGATACCAATGCTTTCCATCTAACGCTTCTTCGGCTGCAAACACAAAGGCTGGTCTGTCTAGACGCATAATTCTGATTGACGGAACTTCATTTCATCAATTCACCTTGTACATGTGAAATTATGGCAATGCAGACTGCAGATGTCCTAACACATGTCACGACATTGTTCTGCATAAACATTTAAACGCAGAGGAACAACAGCAGACTGATACCTTAAATATCAGAAATGCATAATCCCAGATGTTACGACATCTGATCCAACATATTAATCAAGAACAATAACAAAACTGTAAATTGCGGAATGTTAAATAAGACAGTATATGTTAACCCAGTTCGGTGCAATTCACCTACTCTAGGGGATACCAATCCAGGAAGAAGACTTCACTATCTTGTAGTATTACCCTAAAGCTAAACTCCCTCGTTTACAACTTTATTCTAATCGCTACCCTTAATGAACATATTTACCAAAGTTAAACTCCATCATTTACAACTCGGATATGAGAGACCTACTCACTTCCTTAATCACAACTTGTGATATCTCTGTCTTATGCCAATTCAGACTCTCTGTCATGTTTTCTTGACCAACAAGTTATCTTGGACTTGCTTCAAAGCTTCGTCCAAGAACGGTACACCAAACATTACCTAAAGGCTTCTGGTTTTGTCCCTGTACCTATGCCTTCCACTCTGCATCCTATGCTACAGAGGGAGACTTACAACTCCTAAGAGAGACTACGACTCTCAATCCCTAAACCCTTGTTTTTCAAAAGAGAACTAGGTTATAAAGTTACAAGTGATACAGAGGTACATTTGGTACACCTAAAATCCTAGGTCTAAGTCTTCTTATATAGTATTCTGTTAGGATTTCAATCTTTGATCTTGTGATTCCTTGATGTGCTCCTTAATTCTTGCAACTGATTAAAACCTGCTAACTTAGTAAGTCAGCTAGGATGTCGAGTCTCCAAGCTGGAACATCTTCTTCGACATCTTTTTCTTCTGCAAATTCTTCATTTATATCATTAGTATGTTTTAGCAAAATTTAGTCAAACACCAGGAGCTTTCAATCTCCCCCTTTTGACAAATTTTGGCTAAAACATCTTCTTCTGCATTCTGCAATCAGTAAGACTCCTTCATCAAGACTCCTTCATCTTGAGAATTGATTGGAGCTAAGGTCTGAGAGAGTCTCCCCCTCAACGCATTCCCCTTCCTTTCAAGAGAGTTCTAGAAAGAAAGTTTGAGGGGGTTGAGAAACAGAAGACTCCTCCAGAAAAGAAACAACAGTTGTAGGCTTCGTAACACTGAGAACATAGATTGCGTAACTCAGGTCACAAGACACAACCTGCTTCCCAACTCAGATCACAAGACACAACGGGGATCATGATGTTAAGATGTCAGAACAACTTAACCAACATATCCCAGAAGACACCAGAAAACCATTCTCCCCGTTTTTAGCCAAAACTTGGCAAAAGTAACCAAGACAGCTCCAAACCCAGATTAAAAGAACCATCGGACACCAATCCAAAGAAAGTATTGCGACAAAAGACGTCCAAGGCAATCCTATTTATAGCTGAGCAGTCTCCCACAGAAAATAACGCCGGTCAATTCAAAGGAACATTAATCGAAGGAAATAACTCCACCAAAGGCGCACCGGCCAAGACTGCTTTGACTATTTCTTCTTTTAAGAAGACTGTCCAAAGAACTTATTACATGCAAATATGTTTTATAATAAAGTCCTGACATCATGTCAGACATTGTCTCTTCTCCACTAGCCTGCCTTCATCCCTGACAAAGGCTTCAAATATTGGCTTTTCAAACAAAGACACACAAAATCATCTTCTTGCTTCCATAATTCTAAATGAAACACCTTTATCCAGAAATAGTAGCATTGATGATGAACTTTCAGTGATTCTGAACTCAGTCAGCAGAGAAAAATAAATTTTCCCAGACTAAACCAATGATTCTTTGGCATCCATCAAGAATCGTAGAACTTGCACTGCAAAGTCTCCCCTTACTTGCAACAGTAAAAAAATGTTAAGACATCCTTCTTGACATCTCATCCTCCCAGGATGGAAACATAGTCACAGCTTACTTAACACATAATACAAACTTGATTCAGAACTGCACCCCTGCAGTAACCTACCTTAGATCAAGGAGCAACTCCCCTTATCCAAGATAACCAGCGCTCCTCAAATGAACACTTCTGCTGATGAATGGAAAACATAAGACGCATCTTCATGTCTTCAAGAGTGCACCCTCTGTCCAACCTATCTGCTGAACACAATCATCAACTCCACTTATTGCTTCTTCTGATAAGAACCAATAATCACTCACACATGAACACCATCATGCTTCCCGTGAGGACTCATTAGGATCACCATCCTAAATTAACAAACTCTTGGATTAAGATCAAAGCTCCATTGATCCCCCTCTTCCAGAAACTATCTATACACCAAACAAATTCCTCTTGAATTCTCATGTATATATCTCCTTGTTCCCTAAGATAAAATCCAATTGATCTGGAATGATCCACATTCCTCAAAGAGATACCCTACCTCTTAGTTTGTTTTCTTCCAACGGTGTCAGATACCGTATACATGCTCCAGAAATCTTCAGCCCATTTGCTCCACAAGCACCAAACTGATCTATTTCCAGCATGTCCCATTCACATCAGACTTCCAAGATAATCCTTTACCCATCATTCTCCCGTATGATAAGATAAATACTTCTTAGACAAGATGTGAGTGTCAAGTTCTACACTCAGAACTTAGTATTCTACTCCAAGGATAACCAACCTAGAAAATGTTCTAACATCTGTTAGGACATTCTTCACACATCATAGACATCACACACCATGGTTCTTGATATGCTCCACCACTGGACTTACTATCTGCATAGTAATCCAACTAAATATCTTCATACAACACTGCGCCACCAGCTTGAACAAAGAGAACTTCAGAAACCCAGAGAGAAATAAACTCTCATCCACCAAAAGAAGGCATACTTCCATCCTCAACCTAGAAATTCTACCATAAGCTCCAAGAGAACCAGAACCTCCTTACGTTTTCAACTAACTACCCTTCTATATAAGAGCAATCAGTTTCAAGCATCCTGCTTGAATGCACAGTAAATATCAACCAAATGCCACTGTTTAACTGATCTCATTCTTCGTCAGAACTCCCACAAGATACACTGATCCACTAATGAAAACTGATATTCAAGTCACATGAACTACTTGCTCCATAGCAATACATCTTGGATCCACTAAGCCTCTAGACATGTAACATCTTCTCAAACCACAGCTCCTGCAAACTGCATGAGATAGACCTTTTTGAAGCATCCATAACTTCCATTCTCCTGTAGATCACCTTATCTTAAGCTGATGTGCCACATCACCAGCTGAGATTCTGATGTTAAGCTAGATGTCAGAATATTCTTATACGACATCCAACTGCTGAATTCAGCTCCTTCTTCTGCCACTTAGATGAACCTTCTCCCTATTACAGAACAAGAGTTCCATGTTCTCATAGACTTGATTCAACAACCAAGTTTGAGTAGACAACCTCTATCCTGTTTATCACAGATATTCCCTTCAAGCTCACACCTTGATGAATAACTACTTTGAAACTCCAAAGACTTCACACCTGCCACATATGAATCTTCAGAAGATAAAGTAGTCCTAGACTACACCATAGCCATACCAAAGAATGCCACTTTCCTTAGTAGAGCAGTATGTAGAAAGTCAGTGATAATTGTCACTTAACCTTGACCTTCAAACTGAGCATGATCATATGCTCCCAAGTACCTAGATCAGAAATAAACTGATCCAAGTTGTGGCACCACCAACACTCTATTCCTCCTAGATCAGAAATAAATTGATCCAAGAAATAACCATCAAGATTATGATGTCTTCATCTTCATCTTCAACAACATCAAAGTCCAGACCAGTTTCTTGCCAGGAAACTCTCCAGAGATCACATGCTTCTGTCACACCAAACTGAAGCCTATTCTTAGGTCAACACCCAAGACTAAAACAGATGCTAAAGCATATGCAGTACCCCTCCCATGATTTTGTACAAACTCTGATGATGAGATGTTCCAACATCTTGTTGAACATCAGCAATCTTGACTTTCAAGGATAATCAATTAAATACTTGTGAATTCCACAAATAGCAATTGATCTTAAATCATTGTTCAATAACCCTTCTTAACTGTTGTAGCTAAGCTCCACCAGATCACTTCATGAACACTTATCAAGTATTCAATCTTTTGCAAGTATCTTCTTTAACACACAGTGTTGCGATACCAAGGCTGTCACCCTTGACTCAAGTAACTAAGATTCTCTATGAACGAATCTTATTTACCTCAACAATTCTGAGAAGTCCAATCAGATTGGATCCACCCTTAGGGTTAAGAGAGATGAATTTTTCCTTGCTGTTTTGGATAGTGAAAATAAATCACCTTTACTTTCTTCAAATTGTGTTTCATAGAAACACCTTCTAGTCAGAAGAATAACTAGAAGACTCCATATTCACGACTGAGATGCCTTTATGAGTGGACTTGAGAGAAATCTCAAGTATCTTTGACAACCTAGCTGTCATACCCCAAATTTTGACCACTAAGATTTCCCATCATTGTGCAAATCATCAGCACAATATGGATGTACCTTTGTACCTCATTAGTCTCCCCAAAGGTGGGTGAGCATTCACTACAAACAGGATTTAGGGTTTCAAACCCTCTCAGAGCTCTTAGACAAAGGATCAATCAAGGAATGACATGATATTCAACTTGTCTAGCCTCTCAAATATCCACAATGGATCAAGAGGACTCCCATTTCAAGGATTAAGCACAAGTTTGCTCCCTTCTAGGTGGATCAAGCCTCAGGATCGCCAGTGTCATCGAATTAGGGTTTGGTCGACTAGGGCCTCCAGATGGAAATTTTCCTCTGGGCATGAGCCAATGCTTCAAAGCATAACCTAAAATGCTCCATGGAACATCATAAACCCCATCATCAAGTCAATTTAGCCTCAGGGGATGCATACATCAAAAATCAGGAATTAGGGTTTCTTGACCTAATTCACCCCTAAGTTGACTTTTGGGACAAAACACGAGCCAAGACCTCAAGAGAGGATTTGAGGATCCCTAACACACCACATTGATCCATTTGCAACAATGTATTGATCCAAGAAGCTTGAGCAACAAGTTTCAATTTCATCTGAACCACAGTTAGGGTTTCGGGAGAAAAGTCAACTGTAGCTTTGACTTTTGACCAGGACATGCTCCCAAACCCTAGGACATGATTCAATACACTCTATAACACCCATGGAACATGTCCATAAAGTTTGATTTAGGTCAAGGACATGATTTCCTAAAGGATCGCACAGTTTGGAATTCATCTGATAAAAAGTCAACTGTGCACAAAAGTCAAACTTTGATTTTTTGAGATTTTTCATAAAAATGGTTTTTTAACCCTAAAATGATGTTAATGTGTGATTGGAATCATCATTAATCAAGAAAAATCAAAGAAAGTGGGATAACTTGTAAAAGGGGTAACCATAAAAACTTAGAAATTTTTCTAAGTTATGAAAAAAAGTGACAAGGGTACCAACTTTGGAGGATCATAACTCCTAAACCACAAAGCCATTTTCCCCATCCAAAGATGGATTTGTAGCCCTCATGGCCCTCCACAAAAGTGTCAACTACACTTCATCCCAATTCATCATGGATTTTGAGTTATGGTTGGATCAAAATGGCTAAAAACCTAAAATTGACATTTTTCAGCACTTAGCCAAAAATCTGCCTTGTAATTTCAGCACAATGTCCCAACTTCAAGGCTGTTTTTCTCCATGATCCAAGTTGAACCAGGTCTAATGTCAAACATCAAAGTTGAAGTACGTCATCTAAGCTTTCCGGAAAGTCCTAGAACATCCATGTAGCATACTCGAGCAGGGAGTTATGGATCTTACAAAAGGCCTTGCTGAAGCTGAATTTTTCAGGGCAGATTTGCACTTTTTTTGTGCCACACGAATTTTCAAGTCTTGTCATCAGTTTGGACACATCTAAGGATCAAATCCAAGTGGGATGATCTGATCCATGAACCTCCCAAGTCCAAGGAACAAAAAAAAGCATGCCAAAACCTAGAAATCCCTAAAAGAGGGACAAAACTCTAATTTTGGTTTGAAGCATTTAATGGATGCTTAGAGGTGGCATGGACTGAGCCATTCTCATCTGAAATCAGTCAAGACTCATCCAAGACCAAGGGAACCACATCCCTGTGCCCTAACCTCTAGTCAATAGCTAGAGGAGACTTGCATTTCCATTGGCCAACATGGAACAAACACCTGCTGCAGTTGCCATTCACTGTGGGTCCCAAAACAAACTTGCTCCACTATAAATAGAGCTCATTTGTGTTCAGTTTGAGTACACCAAAGCCATCAAACAGATGCTTTCCTCAAAATCTCTTCTTTCACCTCAAATTTGCCTTCCAAAGCAAGTAATTCTGAGTTTTTGAGCTAGAGAGCAATTCCACTCAAACTAATCACACACACACCTCATATATATCATATGTAAGTTGTGCAAACCATCAAAAGTGACCTGTAATCACAACATCACAAAGTCACCTCTCAAAACCTCAAAATGACACTTTTTGCATTTTTCAAGCCATGTCTTGATTCAGTCACTTTCCAAACCAGATAAAACCTTAAACACAATCTAAATATCATCCTTGGACTGTCCCAAATGGTGCCACACATCTGGAACACCATTTGAGAGAGTTGGCATTTTGGCCACTTTTGACCATTTTGCGAGAAAGTGCACAAACTTGCTCCAGAGGTTTCCAGCTGATTCCAACCATCCTAAAAGCTTCTAAGAGGTCATTCGAGGTTGTCCAAAGCATCAAATCATTTCTGGAACAAAGCACTTGGTAGGTTGCCCAAAATCTCCAAAAAAGAGGTAAAATCCACAATTTGAATTCTTTGAATCATGCTTTCCTTTGTTGTCCACATACATGCATCATATTGAACAATTCTTGAGGCAAAAATGTAGTCCTTAATGTGTATGTTGTGATTTTCCCACTGTTTGCATTTTAACATGTTTATATGTGGAATTTGGGTTGTTTTAAAATCATGTCCAATTATATTTATTTTGATTCGTGTGTTCCGTACATTAAGTTTTAGTGTGCATGAGTAACACCATTGGATTCCTTGCAAAAAATTGGTCAAGATAGGTTTTTACGGATTTCAATTCCGATGAAAATTGAGAGAGTTACGCGCGTTGGAAATTTGACGCGAAACGACGTCGAATTAACGATAGTGGTTCTGGTTGTTTTGCTTTGTGTGTTCTGTACAGTGAGTTTCCGAGTGCGTGAATAATACCATTAGATTCCTTGCGAAAAATCGGTCAAGATAGATTTTTACGGATTTCAATTCCGATGAAAATTGAGAGAGTTACGCGCGTTGGAAATTTGACGCGAAACGACGTCGAAAACAACGTGCAGTTTTGGTTTTTTAATTTCTGCATTTTGTGTGTTGAGTTTTCGTGTGCGTGAGTGATACCATTGGATTCCTTGCGAAAAATCGGTCAAGATAGACTCTTTCGGATCTTGATTCGGTTAAAAATCGAGAGAGTTACGCGCGTCGGAAGTTTGGCGCGAAACGATGTTTTCAACTAACGCGCAGTTCTGGTTTTTTTGCTGCTGCGTTTTGTACGTTGAGTTTCAGCATGCATGTGCGATACCATTGGATTCCTCGCGAAAAATCGGTCAGGATAGGCTCTTCCGGATCATAATTTCGTTAAAAATCGAGAGAGTTACGCGTGTCGGAAGTTTGGCGCGAAACGATGTTTTCGAATTACGCGCAGTTCTGGTTTTTCGATTTGCGTGTTTTGTACGTCGAGTTTCGGTGTGTATGTGTGGTACCATCGGATTCCTTGCGAAAAATCGGTCAAGATAGGTATTTCCGGATTTTGATTCCGATAAAAATTGAGAGAGTTATGAGTGTTTGAAATTTGATAAAAAACGTGTTGAAAATTAAAGTTTCGGTACTCGTTTTTACCCCAAAAGAAATGTCGGAGATGATATTTTGATATCTTTCCTCTTTTTCTTACTTTTTATTTTCAAAACTCAACCAATTTTTTTTACATAGCAAAAAATCATCATTTTCCAATTCATACCCCATAATATTTTAATCCACAAAAAAATTATTATTTTTAATATATTTAAAAATAGTGTTTTAAATGCTTTTAAAATGATTTTTTTTTCTTGATTTTTTAAAAACCAAAATGATTTTAAATATTTATGTGGATAAAATATTTTTTTTTCATAAACTTTAATCATTATTTAATGATTTTATTTGATATTTTTATCATTTTTTTTACTTAATTTTTCTTGGAAAAATGTCTAAAAAAATGAAATTGGGGTTTTCTTTGATTTTCACCCTAACAAATCTTTTTCAAACACTTGGGCCTCTAATAGAGTGTAAGACCCAACCCTTTTTTAACAAAACATTTTTGGGCCTCAGCTATTGTATAAGTCCCGATACGTTAAAAATCTCGTCGCGATCGCCATTTTCAAACTGAAAATATTTTGGGCCTCTCCCTGAGTTGTAAGCCTCATCTTTTGTACAAAAATACACTTTGGGCCTCTAATAGAGTGTAAGACCCAACCCCTCTTTTTTATATTTTCTCATTTTATTTTATAATGATTTGGAAAATTAATAACTCCTTCAATTTTGATTATTTTTTATTGGTTCTTTTTCTGAAAAATCACAAAAATAGTAAAATATTGTATTCTACAAAAAAATCAAATTTATATTATTTATTTAATATAGTTGGTATTTTTGTGAATAAATTCATTTTTAATTGTTTTTAAGCATTTTAAAAGTGAATATTCATCTTGAAAATAAAGACCTTGGGCCTCCCCTCGTGTTGTAAGCCCCATTTCTTTTCTTTAAACTCTTTGGGCCTCTATTAGAGTGTAAGACCCAACCCCTTTGTGTACAAAAAACTTTTTGGGCCTCATTCGTTGTATAAGTCCCTCTGTACATTTTCAAATAAACGACGCAATCGTCGCCAGTTTAAAATTAACCAACTGGGCCTACCCTCGAGTAGTAAGACCCATTTCTTTTCTTAAAACTCACTTGGGCCTCTTGAGAGAGTGTAAGACCCATCCCTTTGTACAGAAAACCTTTTTGGGCCTCAGTCACTTGTATAAATCCCTCTGTACAAATTCAACAGTGCGCTCACTGATAAAACCCTGGGCCTCTCCTTGAGCTGTAAGCCCCAAATCTTTTTATTTCAAAGCACTTTCTCCTTTGATTTTGAATATACTGTTGTTTTCAATCTTTCTTTGTTGAACAACTAACCAAACAGCATGGAAGCTCTACAACTGAGTAAGTGTTTACCCGCTTTCATTTACCGCTTTCATATGTATATAACTGTATTGTGGGGCTGTTTCACTGTAAGCCTCCTTTCATAAACTCATATATATATAACTGTATTGTGGGGCTGTTTTACTGTAAGTCTTCTTTCATAAACTCATATCAACTGTGTAATAATAGTATAGATATTTAGAGTTTCCCCGGCAACTACGTCTAGAACTAGGTGACGCCGTTTCGTTTATTCATAGAAATAGACACCTAGATCCCCAAATAGGATCACCAGATACAGTCTTCTCTTCGGCTGTCCTCATTAGGAATTGTCAAGAAACTCTACTCCCAAAGATGAATGTATTCTCCGTGAATGGCATCTTTGAGTTTCTTCCAAATTCTCGAACTTTCCTGACTTGATCTATTCCTTGTGAATAGCTTGCCTTGAATCTCTCGGGGTTTGGGGACCCACGGGCTTCTTAAAAGCATCGGCCTCCTCTTGGGCATCGTACAAGGACCCATAGGCTTCCTAAAAGCAACCCCGCCTCCTCTTGGGCTTAGTACAAGGACCCCTACGACTTCTTAGAAGTATTCACTGCCTCCTCTTAGGCTTCGTATAATGATCTCTTCCTCCGAGAAAGATAGCCTTCTCTTGGGCTTAGTACAAGGACCGATCGGCTTCTTAAAAGTTTCCAGCCTCCTCTTGGGCTTCGTACAAATTGTCCCGACGACCTCCTAGAGGTATAGGAACAGAACCTAGTCATCTTCATAGAACAGTCCTTTCAAAGAGTCTACTACTGTTTCTCAAAGCATAGTACAAAAGATGAAACTCTAGACTTGGACAGTCTAATCTCCTTGAGTCTCAAAGACATTCTCAAGTGCCCCATTCGTTAAATAGGAAGGAAACCCGTAGACTCGGATAGTCTCAATACCCTTCGGATTTCCCACTTCCTTAAAGAACAGGAATAACCCGGATCCTTGAATCAAATCCTTGAGTATAGTGTTGCTCGTATAAGAACTGATTTTCTCTTTCAAAATTAGTATACTGGACCTGTCACTCAACTGAAACAGTCACCATAGCCTCCTCTTGGGCTTTGTACAATGATTCTCCCCAGCGGAGTCAAACAACGTTTAGCCTCTCTCTCGGGCTTTGTACGAGACACATAAGAGACTCCCTCGTTGAGTCAATCACCCATTTCGCCTCCATCTCGGGCTTTATATGAGATACAAAAAGGTTCTTAATTGAGCCAAACAAACAATAGCCTCCATCTCGGGCTTTATACGAGATACCAAAAGACTCCCTCGTTGAGTCAAAAACCTTTTAGCCTCTCTCTCGGGCTTTGTACGAGACACATATTAGCCTCCTCTTAGGCTTTGTATAAGAAAACCACTGGTTGATCCAATCAACCTTTTAGCATCAAAGCTGTGCCTCGTTCACAGTACACAAACATCAACCACTTCTTCCCCTTCATCTAATCGCTGTAAGCGGCAAGCCTCTGGATCATCTACATCCATGCCACTGTCCCTCTTTTAGCATGAGAAATTCCTAAGGAAAGATGGCATTGCTCTACACTGAGTTAAAGTCTTCTCCTTTAGGTTAAAATCCCCTATAAAGGAAATTATGGCATTACTAGGATCCGCGTATCCCGGTTAAAGTAATCCTCCTTTATAAACCAGTCACCCAACAGTTGTGACAGACAAACCCTTCTTTAGAGATGAAAAATTCTCTCTAAAGTCGAGGTCCTTCAGCTTCACGTCTTGGGCTTTGAACAAGACACAAATAGACTTTTAGCTTCACATCTTGGGCTTCGAACAAGATACAAATAAACCCTTTAGCTTCACATCTTGGGCTTTGAACAAGATATGAATCACCTTTCGCTTCACGTCTTGGGCTTTGAACAAGACACCAAAAACAACCATTTCCTCCCATAGAATAGGAGGAACTACGAACGCTCTGATTTCCCTGTTTCGGTAAACGGGAATACGTAGGCATAAGATCGAAAGAAAAGATCTTAGCGAGCACACTAAACAAAAAACCCAAATCCCATATCTCCATCAATCAAAAGCAGTAATTCAAAAACATCAGTCCTAACATCCTAATCCTTGTTCCCCGCTAGAAAGTCCTAGAAAGAAAGAAAAAAGTATTGGCGAAAATACAAATAACCAGTACAAGGGCCCCCCACATTGATAGCATTCGTAACCTAACAGACCGCTGTTTAAACTCAGTATGCAAGCAGGGTTAATTGGAGACATCTATTTCCCTTCCTTATTCAGCTCACAATAGGATAAAAAATGAATCGACCTGTAGTTTAAGCTCAACCGCAGAGAGCGGCTAGCGCTTAAGAACCGCGTCCAAAATCGCTCGCTACAGAAAAATGGCGCCCACCGTGGGCTGGGTCTTTCTAAAACTTTTTTTTCCTTTTTTCTCTTCACTTATGTGAAAACCACAGATTAGGGCTTCCGCCGGGGAACCCATTTTCTGTCAGGAACTTAGGATTCATAGCTTTAAAGGTCTAGGATGTTTAGGACAAATATATATACTGCTTTTCCTAATTGAATATGTGTTTATTTTTCTGCTACTTGGAATGCGTGTGATGCCGCATGTGGTGAGATTGAGTATACACTTAAGATAAGTGATGGCGACGAGGTCGACCATCAACCTCAGTGGAGGCATCCTAATGTAACCATTCTCTCACCTAGACAATGGGTCGGTTATGATGTCTGAGAAGCTGAGGAGCCAAACCCTTTCGTAGTGCGGAAACTATCGGAAATAGTTGTTACGCGATACTACCCTCATTTGAGGCTGGTGATCTATTCTCGGTGAACGACACTTACTCTAAGATTGCTCTACAACTCGCTGGCGATCCGCTTGTTGTTTTGCTTTTCTGGGAGGAGCTGATGATAATGAGTACAGGTACAAAAATCACCTTAGTATAAACCTTTGGGGATGGGTAGAGCCTGAACTTCATGACAACGACCCTTTGACCCCATGTTTTTTCTATGTTTTTGTGTGCTGCATTCATGCATTCATTTAAAAAAACATTAAAACATTCAAAAAACTTCTCTTCTAGTCTCTCTGTTTTTCAAATTAAACTAAGACTGTGATTGCAAATATCAGAGAAGAGGATTACGCTAATGGGTTTCGGTAGAAGGAGAACTCATACGTACACCTTCAAGGTTCCAAAACTAGGGGATTTGAGAAGGTTACCAAGGATGATCACTAGCCCTGAGGCTTTCAGAGCCAAGTACGGAGGTCTGCTACCACTGTTAAGAGTCCATGTGATTGAGGGAATCATGGACGCGCTCGTTCAATTCTACGATCTAGTTTATCACTGTTTCACATTCCCGGATTACCAGCTTGCACCAACGCTGGAGGAGTATTCTCATCTGATCGATCTACATATCACCGATCGAGCTCCACTTTCTGGACTGGAAGAAATTCCAAAGAATCATACCGTTGCAAGAGCAATTCATTTGGACGAGTCTGAGGTCAGGACTCACATGACTACTAAGGGTGGCATCCAAGGTTTGCCAGCCCAGTTCTTAACAAAGGAAGCTTTGTACTTTGCTAGTATAGGGAACGGGACTGCTTTTGAAAGCATCTTTGTTTTACTCACCTACGGATTATTTTTGTTTCCCAACATCAATAACTTCGTCGATATCAACGCCATTAAGGTTTTTCTCATTGGAAACCCTGTGCCGACTTTGCTCGCAGATGCGTATCATTCTGTACACTTGGGAAATTTGTACAGCGGAGGGGAGATCACATGCTGTGTACCTTTGCTTTATAAATGGTTTATCTCGCACTTACCCAAGTCTGCTGCTTTTTGGGATTGCAAGAGTGTCTTACGTTGGTCGCAGAAGATCATGTCTCTCACCAACTCTGATATAGATTGGTGTAATAGGATTTTTGAGGGAATCAGGATCGTTGACCGTTGTGGAAACTTCCCCAACGTACCCCTCATAGGAACTAAATGAGGAATCAACTATCACCCGGTATTGGTTCGTCGTCAATTTGGATACCCGATGAGGTTTGTTCCGCGCAACGCTCATCTGGAAGGTCTTTTCTTCAAGGAAGGAGAAAGTGACAGAGCACTAAAAATGAAAATAGTGCAGGCTTAGAAACAGGTTCATAAGAAAGGACGAGAGTCTCTAGGAAAACCGGACTGTGTCTCGGTGGAGCCTTATCTCCATTGGGTACAAACTAGAGCTCTTAAGCTAAAGATGCCTTATCCTCATTACGGAATTCTTCCGCCGAGGGAATCTGTCATGTACTTCATGACGGAAACTAAAAAGCTTCAGGTTACTCTCAATAAAGTTCAATGGGAGAGAAGGTCTTGGAAGAACAAGTACCGTACCCTCGACGTAGAGTGCATCAAAATACAGTAATTACTGAAAGAGAAAGATGCTCTGATTGAAATTTTGGAGCAACATGCTGTAGAGAATCAAGATGACCAAAGGAATTTGCTCGCTCCTTTCACCTGGAAAAGGAATGACGACCCGACAATGGCCCAAGAGCCCCGGTCAAAGAAAAGAAAGATACCAGAATCAGCACCCGATTTCTCTTCAGAGAGGACTCGGGACCCATTAGCTTAGGTTTCTGTTTCTGCACTTTGTAATCTACTGTATTTCTGTTTCTGTAATCCTTTGAATTCAATAAAAAGGGGTTTCCCCCACCGTTTGATATTTGCAATCTAATTGTCGAAGTTTATTTTGATTAAACCTTAAACAATTAATATAATCATTGCATTCATCATTCTCGCATCGCGTATTATTCTTACCTACGAATCTCACGTTTGTGTCTCAGTTCTAGAGTCAAACTGTCTCATTCGTATAATACTAGGGCCAATCGTCAGAAAAGGATGGATGATCTTGAGGAAGAAAACAGAGAGTTGAAGGAAGAGATCGGCGCTCTGAGAGAGGATATGAGAAAGCTTCGTAACGACATGCAAGCCATGGCAGAAGCTCAGCTACAAAGAACTGTGATCTCAGAGATCACCTCAACGCCCATAGTAGAGAAGTATGATCCTAGGTATCAAATGCCGAAAGATCGTCCCTGGGGCATGCCTGTCAACTATATCCCGGGAGGATATGTTTCGCCGATCACTGAGGATCAGGGAATCACAACAGAAGCCGCTGGGCCTGAAGGTTACAAACTTCGGGAAAGCCAAGATGCCAGGGGCATACTGAAGACTCCTGAAGGTTACAAACTTCGAGAAACACCAAGATTCACTTCCGTAGTCACGGTACCACCCCCTGTGGTGCACACTGTCCCAGAAGGACAGATTCCACAGACACCTTCTGGTAGGAAGGAAACTATGTTTGACAGAATGGAGGAATTCCAGGAGCAGTTCTTGGAAATGCAAAAGGAACTGCAAGCCATTCGTGGTCAGGATCTATTAGGAAAGGACGCCACAGATCTCTGCTTGGTCCCCAATGTGAAAGTCCCGCACAAATTCCAAGTGCCCGACTTTGAAAAGTACAAGGGTAACTCTTGCCCTCAAAGCCATCTGGTGATGTACGCTCGGCGGATGTCAGCTCAGACGGAGAATCAGGACCTGCCGAGTCATTACTTTCAGGATAGTTTAACTGGTGCCGCATTAAAATGGTACATGGGTTTAAACCGTACTACAATCAGCACATTCAGAGATCTTGGTACTGCCTTCGTCCAACAATACAAATACAATTTGGACATGGCACCCGACAGAGATCAACTCAGATCGATGTCGCAAAAGGACAAGGAAACCTTTAAGGAGTATGCTCAAAGGTGGCGTGAAATTGCCGCTCAAATTTTTCCATCTCTTGAGGAAAAAGAGATGACAAAAATCTTCTTAAAGACCTTAAGCTCATTTTACTATGACCGAATGGTTGCCAGTGCGCCCAGTGATTTCACCGAGATGGTCGGCATGGGTGTACGTCTTGAGGAAGCCGTCCGAGAAGGACGTTTGGTAAAAGACACTGGATCGACGAGCGGTACTAAAAAATATGGTAGTGCTCTCCCTAAGAAAAAAGAGCAAGATATTGGGAATATCTCTCTCGGAAAGCAAAGGCGACGTTATCAACCAGTAGCAGCTGTGACTCCTGCTATCAATCCCGCGCCTACGTATCAACCTCAGGTTGCGCAGAGCCAACCTAATCAACAACAATTTCAACAAAGGACACAACAACCTCTTCAGCAGGCTCGTCCTCCATATAACAACAACCGTACAACACAGCCACCAGGGTTTGATCCTATACCTATGTCGTACGCAGAGTTGTTTCCATTACTGTTAGCTAAGGGGCACATTCAGACTAAATCTCCTCTTACAGTACCGGAAAATCCGCCTTTCTGGTTTAAAGTGGATCAAACTTGCCCTTACCATCAAGGAGGATCTGGCCATAACATTGAGAATTGTCTCAATTTCAAGTCCGACGTGCAAAAGCTTGTTAGGAGCGGGCTCTTATCTTTCAAGGATACGAATCCCAATGTTCTCACGAACCCGCTGCCTCAACATGAGAAGACTGCAGTTAATCTGATTGAGAAAGAGACTAACGACGTCTATTAAATTCACGATGTACTCTTATTGAGGACCAATCTGGTCAAGATGCATTGTAGACAGAGTGGATATGGCCATGTGCCACCTCATAACTATCACCAGTGTGATATCTGCTCGAAAGACAACCAAGGATGTTCTGTAGTGCCAGCAGCTCTACAGGAACAAATGGATCTCGGATGGATCCAAGAGCACCGAGTTCGTGGAGTTAACATGGTCTATACGAACTCTAATGTCATTCAGAACCACGACATTCGTGCAATGAATGTAAACTTGGTGGCGATGCACTCAAGGCAAAGCCAGTATCATAATCTGCCGCGACACGATTATAGTTCCTGTCTGACTTGCTCGGTAAAAAAACAGGGATGCTCTTTCATACAAGAGGCCCTCCAGCGTCAGATGGATCTTGGATGGATCCAAGACTACCATGATAGGAATTCCTATTAGATCAACATGATTCAAATCTTCGATATTCGTCTGATGAATACCAGCCTGGTAGAGTTACATGCTGAGCAGGTCCGACTCGGATTCTTAATATCACATGATTACCAAAGCTGTAAAGCGGGTTGCGAAAATGATCAAGGTTGTGCCCTTGTCCAGGAAACACTTCAGCACTTGTTGAACCACTGGTGGCTTCCAATCTATATGGATGAAGACACCCAGCAAATTGGTATCACTAACGGAAATCCTACTAGATATCAAAGTCACGATGTCCGATCAATGGAAACAAACCTCGTAAGGTTGCACTGCATTCAAAGTGGACATGGTCGGGTGCCACTACACAACTATGAGCGGTGTGGAGTTTGTTCAGTGAACAATCAAGGGTGCTACCTCGTACGAGCAGCCCTTCAAAGTCAGTTAGACCGTAAAGAGATTCAACCATGCTCAAGTTCTGGATCAATCAATTATCTCGCTGATCAAATTGAGGATGTTGTCGTAATCTCTGATCATCAGAGGGCTGGGGATATTTGTGCCATCATACCTCTACTTGACGAATCTAAAGTTCCCAACCGGGAACAAATCGAGATCACTTATGATGGTCAGAAAAATCAAAAAGCTCCCGTAGTCATCTATCTACTGGGACCATTACCGTATGAATTAACTAAGGCTATCCCTTACAAATACGGTGCAACAACCATTGAAAATGGAAAGGAAATTCCATTACCCTCCGTTGTGAACATTGCAAACATCAGTCGTGTAACGCGGAGTGGTAGAATCTTCAACCGAGGGGTTGGGGAACCTAACAAAGAGAAGGAACCTCAGACAGAAGTTCCCAATCCACCAGTCGGTCAATCAAGTAATCTCGACCTTTCGAAAAATGACGATGAGATGCTCAAGCTCATCCAAAGGAGTGAATACAACATTGTTGATCAACTGTTACATACTCCTTCAAAGATCTCGGTATTATCACTATTACTCAGTTCAGAAGCCCACAGGGAGGCTCTACAGAAAGTCTTGGAGCAAGCCTTTATGGAACAGGATGTAACAATCAGACAGTTCGATAGTATTGTCTCTAACATCACTTCCTGCAATAATTTGGGATTTAGTGATGAGGAATTACCCGAAGAGGGTCGCCGTCATAACATGGCGCTCAATATCACAGTTAACTGCCAAGACGATGCTTTAGCCAGCATACTGGTAGACACAGGGTCAGCCCTGAATGTTATGCCGAAGTCTACTTTGATGCAATTATCATTCAAAGGCCCTCCGATGAGAATCAGCGAGGTCGTCGTCAAAGCATTTGACGGATCCAAAAAAGCGGTTATCGGTGAAGTTGATCTTCCCATAACTATCGGTCCTCATACTTTCCAAGTCACTTTCCAGGTCATGGACATCCGGGAAACATACAGTTGTTTATTAGGAAGACCTTGGATACATCAAGCTGGAGCGGTTACTTCAACCCTCCACCAAAAGCTAAAGTTCGTTCAAAACGATCAACTTGTCACGGTTTATGGGGAACAAGCCTTGCTTGTGAGTAACCTATCATCATCTACTTGTGTAAAACCCGAGGAGATTATTGGAACGCAGTTCCAAGCACTGTTGGTAAGCAAGGACAATCAGTTCAAAGGAAGAACCTCAATTTCCTCATACAACGATCCTATCAAAGCGGTCGAGAGTACCGATACAACCGGATGGGGACAGCTTGTCATTCCTATTGACAATAAAATAAAGAAGGGTCTTGGTTTTTCTGCAACCTGTACCCAGACAGCTGCTAACGATGAAAGTCTTCATCCCCTTCAAAACTTCTTCCACAGTGGAGGTTTCCTTCACCCAGTGTCTCAGACAATTCATGCTATCAATGAGGAAGATCCCTCTGACACAGATGAAGAATGGAAGTCCTACCTTAACAAGGACGGTTATATGTCTCAGGAAGAGGTGCCTATGCCTTTTTGCTTTCCTATAGAAAGTCCGAGATTTATACCCAGGTCAGACGTCGAAATGATATACGGGAATTGTGATCCAGAAGGATGCCGTGCTCCTCCAAATTCATTAGAGGAAGACACTCCGATGAAAGACAATTTTGACTACACCTACTATGGCCCAATGGATGGTATGCCAATGTGGCAACCTTACCCAGGAAACTTGGGGCAAGAAAGTCAGCCGAATGATGACAATCAGCTGACCGTTTTTGAATAGAATACCTGCGTCCCCACCATGTCATGGGATCAACACTCAGTTTATTTCGAAACTACTCAACATGAAGATGAATTCGCAACGTTTGCAGGACTAGAGTTCATCAACTATGCTTTTCCCGAGGTCAACGTCATCGAGAGAGATGACTCCTCCAGTTCCAAAGAAGTTTGGGATACCTTGGGACAACCGAGTGGAAAATACGACTATATGGTCAAGTACACTGCTCCCGAAAGCTCTCGCATCAGGCTCGAAGATATCCAGCCTACTGGATGAGGAGATACAACTGAGAGCACAACTACTCTGCAAAATGCAACTGAGGAATCCTCCTACAACAATTCTGCCTGGGAGACAGATTTCAATGATCCTGCTCCACCAGAAATCAGCGTCATTTCTGAAGAAAAATCAAGGAAGGTGCCAAACTTTGTGATTCATCGAGGAGTTCGCCGTCAATGGGTTGTTGTCGATGTTCCGAAGGCTGTTCACCAGTCAAAGTAATTGCCATCTTTAACCTTTCACCCTGCCCAGGTGAAACGGATGTTTTGATAGGGCTCGCTTTCCTTAAATTTCCCTCTTCGCTTTGCCCAAAGCGACAGAGTTTTGTTTTATAGGGCTGTAGTTTTAAGAATCGACTTGTTCATTAATAAAATAACGTCGTTCTGTAATTTCTGCATTATTTGCTGTTTTCTCTTTTTGCTTTTTCAGAAAATGGTAATCCTAAAAAACAATTCAAAAATAAAAACAAGCAGTAAAATAAAACACTGCACACACTTGCATTTTCTCTATCTCTTCTAAACATGAATCATCACGTCATGCAGATTGCTTGTTTTACACCCCGTTGAAACATACGATCCGATGCCTTCTCCCGACTTTGAGTTCCCGGTATTTGGGGCTGAAGAAGAAAATGACAACGAAATTCCAGAAGAGATCTCCCGACTACTCAGACAAGAGGATAAGTCCATTGAACCTCACAAAGAACCGTTGGAAACGGTAAACTTGGGTTCAGAGTAAGAGAAAAAAGAAATCAGGATTGGGGCACTGCTCAGTCCAACTGCCAGAGAAGGTTTGATAAAGCTTCTCAAAGAATTCCCCGATGTGTTCGCTTGGTCCTATCAGGATATGCCAGGGTTGGATACCAGCATCGTGGAACATCACTTACCGTTGAAATCGGAATGTCCGCCAGTAAAGCAAAGGTTGAGACGCACTCACCCAGACATGGCTATCAAAATCAAAGAGGAGGTACAAAAACAGATCGACGCAGGTTTCCTCGCTACATCTGAATATCCTCAATGGTTAGCCAACATCGTACCCGTTCCCAAAAAGGACGGAAAGGTCAGAATGTGTGTAGATTACAGAGATCTAAATAAGGCAAGTCCAAAGGACGACTTTCCTTTACCACACATTGACATGCTGGTTGACAGTACAACAAAGTTCAAAGTTTTCTCCTTCATGGATGGATTCTCGGGTTATAATCAAATCAAAATGGCGCCGAAAGACATGGAGAAAACTTCGTTCATTACCCCATGGGGTACCTTTTGTTACAAGGTAATACCGTTTGGTTTGAAGAACGCCGGGGCAACCTATCAAAGGGCCATGACTACTCTGTTTCATGACATGATACATAAAGAAATCTAGGTATATGTCGATGATATGATTGCCAAATCAAAAACAGAGAGTGAGCACGTTGAACATCTGTCAAAATTGTTCGAACGTGAAAGAAAATTCAAGCTCCGCTTGAATCCTAACAAGTGCACCTTCGGTGTCCGTTTAGGGAAACTACTAGGGTTCATCGTCAGCCAAAAGGGAATTGAAGTTGATCCTGACAAGGTCAAGGCCATTCAAGAAATGCCTTCTCCGAAAACTGAAAAACAAGTCAGAGGATTCCTGGGACGTTTGAACTACATCTCCAGATTCATATTCCTTATGACCGCCACTTGTGCGCCGATCTTCAAATTACTGAAAAAGAACCAGGATTGCGTTTGGAGAGAAGATTGCCATACCGCCTTCGACAGTATTAAGGAATACCTGTTGAATCCTCCGATTCTATCACCTCCAGTGGAAGGAAGACTACTGATCATTTACCTCACAGTCCTAGAGGACTCGATGGGATGTGTACTTGGCCAACAAGACGAAACTAAAAGGAAAGAGTCTGCCATCTACTATCTAAGCAAGAAATTCACCGACTGCGAGACTTGGTACACGATGCTTGAGAAAACTTGTTGCATTTTGGCTTGGGCAGCCAAATGTCTTCGCCAGTACATGATTCGTCATACTACTTGGTTGGTCTCCGAAATGGATCCAGTCAAGTACGTTTTCGAAAAACCTGCTCTTACGGGAAGGATTGCCCGTTGGCAGATGCTGTTATCAGAATATGACATAGAGTACCACGCTCAGAAAGCCGTTAAAGGAAGTATTTTGGCCGATCATTTGGCTCATCAACCGACTGACGATCAAGAATCAATCGGGTTTGACTTCCCAGACGAAGATGTCATGTATCTAAAAATGAAAGATTGCGATGAACCGTTACCCAGTGAAGGGCCAGAACCAGATTCCCAATGGGGACTTATCTTTGACGGAGCAGTTAATCATTACGGAAACGGAATTGGGGCAGTCATTGTTACCCCTCAGGGTACCCACATTCCTTTCACCGCCAGACTTACGTTCAAGTGTACAAATAATGAGGCCGAATACGAAGCATGTATCATGGGTCTCGAAGAAGCGATTGATTTAAGGATCAAAAACTTGGACGTATACGGCGACTCAGCCTTGGTTATCAATCAGATAAAAGGAGATTGGAACACATACCAATCAAGATTGATTCCTTACAAAGACTACGCAAGAAGGTTGTTACCTTTCTTCAACAGAGTTAAGTTTCATCATATCCCTCGTGATGAGAATCACATGGCTGATGCTTTAGCCACTCTCTCTTCCATGATTAGCGTAGGTCGATGGAACGACTTACCTAAGATTGACATCATGCGCCTTGAACGGCCCGCTTACATCTTCACGATTGAAGCAGTCATAGACGACAAACCTTGGTATCACGATATCAAATGCTTCCTTCAGAAACAAGAGTACCCACCTGGGGCACTCAGAAAAGACAGAAAAAACCCTCAGAAGATTGGCTGGAAACTTCTTCCTGAGCGCTGACACTCTCTATAAGAGAAATTTTGACATGGTCTTGCTCCGATGCGTAGACAGACCAGAAGCAGACATGCTTATGAAAGAAATTCATGAAGGATCCTTTGGCACTCATGCCAACGGACACACAATGGCGAGAAAAATTCTCAGAGCAGGGTACTATTGGTTGACAATGGAATCCGACTGCTACAAGTACATGAGGAGGTGTCACAAGTGTCAGATATACTCCGACAAAATTCATGTACCGCCATCACATCTCAAAGTTCTCTCTTCCCCATGGCCTTTCTCGATATGGGGAATCGACATGATTGGCATGATTGAGCCCAAGGCTTTAAACGGACATCGGTTCATCCTAGTAGCCATTGACTACTTCACCAAGTGGGTCGAAGCAGCGTCGTATGCTAATGTAACCCTACAAGTGGTGGTCCGATTTATCAAAAACAATATCATCTGCCGTTATGGTGTTCCAAGCGAGATCATTACTGATAATGGATCTAACTTGAACAATAAGATGATGAAAGAGTTGTGCGCTGAGTTCAAGATCGAACACCATAACTCATCTCCCTACCGACCCAAGATGAACGGAGTGGTAGAAGCGCCTAACAAGAACATCAAGAAGATCGTTCAAAAGATGGTTGTAACCTACAAAGATTGGCACGAGATGCTATCCTTTGCTCTTCACGGTTATCGTACATCTGTCCGCACTTCAACAGGGGCTACCCCTTTCTCTCTAGTGTATGGCATGGAAGCAGTGCTCCCCATAGAAATAGAGATCCGATCAATCAGGGTATTGATGGAAGCTAAGCTCACCGAAGCTGAATGGTGTCAAAGCCGACACGACAAATTGAATCTGATAGAAGAAAAGAGAATCACGACACTATGTCATGGTCAGCTGTATCAACAGAGAATGAAGAGGGTGTTTGACAAAAAGGTCCGACCTCGTGTCTTCAGACAAGGAGACCTCGTGCTCAAGAAGATACAATCGTTTCTCACTGATTCTCGGGGAAAATGGACCCCGAACTATGATGGCCCCTATGTGGTCAAGAAAGCTTTCTCAAGCGGCGCCTTGAGACTTGCAACCATGGACGGAGAGGAATTTGCCTACCCCACAAATGTTGACCTAGTCAAGAAATACTTCGCCTAAAAAAAAAAAAGAAATACTTCGCCTAAAAAAAAAAACGTCTCGGTGGATTGAAAACCCGAAAGGGCGGTCCAGGCAAAAATTAGAGACATGAAAAAATCATCCCGGTGGATTGGAAATCTCATAGTACAATCCAGGCAAAAATTAGGGATAATGGCAAGTAACTATGTTCAACAGAGGCAAATCCCTCAGCAGCAGTTACATCATCCATCGGAGGAAAGCTCCAGTCAAGGTCATCTTCGACAGAAGCTCAGGATGCCCCGAATTCGAAGTTGGTAGAAGGATAGTGGTCGTTATGTTTCAACGTAGCCCTTTTCCCTGTAAATTACCATTTTCTAACTTTATAAATACTCTTTGGAATCACGCGTTTGGCTGATCTCCATCTTATCAATAAAATTTGAGCCCTTGAGCTTTTGTTTGTAATTCTTATTTGTTTTAGCTTTACAGAACGACGTTTTTAATATGATTAACGATTCTTGAAATAAAACAAAATGAATTTACTTGTTAAAACTTTTTCTGCTTTTAAAATAAAGACGGCAATTTCTTTTGACTGTTGAACATCAAAGGAACATCAACCGCTTCTCCAGAAGTAAGCGAACTTCAAAGTGCAAAATCAAAGTACTCCTTCTACACCAGTGCGCTGATGCGACTAATCCATCTGACATCTTCGGCCGAGTTCTCATCTCCTAAGCCCGAGCAACGTCACCCCCAACAGGGACCGTTTCTCCTAAGCAAGGCAGAATTTCTATCTTGAACCTGCGATATTTCTACACGCCCCGCGATGGCCGAGTATCCAGTCATGTTCATCTTTTAGTTTGTATGTCGCGTCAGGTTTGTCCGCATATACACACATACATCATGCATTATTGATTTGCATTCACATTTATATTGCATCGCTATCACTCTAGTAGGTCTTATCCCCTAGTGATAAAAGTCCTCTCAATCGAGTTGTCAGACCTTTCCTCGTTAGGAAGTGAATTATCTAAGCAATCTCTCTCAAGTTTATCTCTGGATTAGAGACGGTCCTTGACCACTTTGATAACTTGAACCTCTGAGAAACAAGAGAACCTTCAACCAATATCACTCTTTGCCATTGAAGATGATATCCTTGCTTTCCCAGATTAAGGAAAATCCCCAGAGAAAGCCTCTTAATCAGAGATCCAGCGGTACGGCAGTTTTTCTCCGAAAAAGACCGCTGATGAAAAGGTCATCGGCACCTCAAATTGGATCCCATCATATGGCATTTCTCCGGAAAGATCCTGAGAAAAGTACGATGTAAGCCTCCAAACGAAAACAGTCTCTCAAGAGACTCGCTTTCCCCAGTAGAATTGACAAATGGCGTCTCCAAAACAGAGAAGTTTGTGTACCTCTACAATTCAGACGAATGGGTTCCCCAGCAAGTCTGACATCAAAACTTTTTTCACTCAAATGGCATCTCCCCAGGAAAATTCGGCGAGAAGTTTGAAGGAAAACCGCTACTAACAGCGTTCCTTGTCAAGAAAGTTTATTGACAAAAGAAACTGAGACCAGTTCCTTGGTAGGAAACCAGGATCGAGGGGAAGTTTATATCAGAAACCGAGACCAGATCCTTGGTAGGAAACCAAAATTGAGGGGAAGTTTACTTTAGAAACTGAGACCAGTTACTTGGTAGGAAACTAGGATCGAGGGGAAGTTTATATCAGAAACTGAGACCAGATCCTTGGTAGGAAACCAGGATCGAGGGGAAGTTTAAATCAGAAACTGAGACCAGTTCCTTGGTAGGAAACCAGGATTGAGGGGAAGTTTACAAAAGAAACTAAGACCAGTTCCTTGGTAGGAAACCAGGATTGAGGGGAAGTTTATTTCAAAAGAAAACTGAGACCAGCTCCTTGGCTGAAGACCAGGATCGAGGGGAAGTTTACCTTTTCTAAGCATCTTCGCTTAGCTAAAGAAGATGAATGCGTAAGCTACCATTCATAACCACCATCAAAATTTCAGGTATTCCGATATTTAATCCTCTTGCACCCCGAATGCCCGAATACCTTCGTCATTCACACCTTCGGGTCCAAGAAGATTAAATAGGGGCATCTGTCATACCTCAAATTTTGACCACTAAGATTTCCCATCATTGTGCAAATCATCAGCACAATATGGATGTACCTTTGTACCTCATTAGTCTCCCCAAAGGTGGGTGAGCATTCACTACAAACAGGATTTAGGGTTTCAAACCCTCTCAGAGCTCTTAGACAAAGGATCAATCAAGGAATGACATGATCTTCAACTTGTCTAGCCTCTCAAATATCCACAATGGATCAAGAGGACTCCCACTTCAAGGATTAAGCACAAGTTTGCTCCCTTCTAGGTGGATCAAGCCTCAGGATCGCCAGTGTCATCGAATTAGGGTTTGGTCGACTAGGGCCTCCAGATGGAAATTTTCCTCTGGGCATGAGCCAATGCTTCAAAGCATAACTTAAAATGCCCCATGGAACATCATAAACCCCATCATCAAGTCAATTTAGCCTCAGGGGATGCATACATCAAAAATCAGGAATTAGGGTTTCTTGACCTAATTCACCCCTAAGTTGACTTTTGGGACAAAACACGAGCCAAGACCTCAAGAGAGGATTTGAGGATCCCTAACACACCACATTGATCCATTTGCAATAATGGATTGATCCAAGAAGCTTGAGCAACAAGTTTCAATTTCATCTGAACCACAGTTAGGGTTTTGCGAGAAAAGTCAACTGTAGCTTTGACTTTTGACCAGGACATGCTCCCAAACCCTAGGACATGATTCAATACACCCTATAGCACCCATGGAACATGTCCATCAAGTTTGATTTAGGTCAAGGACATGATTTCCTAAAGGATCGCACAGTTTGGAATTCATCTGATAAAAAGTCAACTGTGCACAAAAGTCAAACTTTGACTTTTTGAGATTTTTCATAAAAATGGTTTTTTAACCCTAAAATGATGTTAATGTGTGATTAGAATCATCATTCATCAAGAAAAATCAAAGAAAGTGGGATAACTTGTAAAAGGGGTAACCATAAAAACTTAGAAAATTTTCTAAGTTATGAAAAAAAGTGGCAAGGGTACCAACTTTGGAGGATCATAAATCCTAAACCACAAAGCCATTTTTCCCCATCCAAAGATGGATTTGTATCCCTCATGGGCCTCTACAAAAGTGTCAACTACACTTCATCCCAATTCATCATGGATTTTGAGTTATGGTTGGATCAAAATGGCTAAAAACCTAAAATTGACATTTTTCAGCACTTAGCCAAAAATCTGCCTTGTAATTTCAGCACAATGTCCCAACTTCAAGGATGTTTTTCTCCATGATCCAAGTTGAACCAGGTCTAATGTCAAACATCAAAGTTGAAGTACGTCATCTAAGCTTTCCAGAAAGTCCAAGAACGTCCATGTAGCATACTCGAGCAGGGAGTTATGGATCTTACAAAAGGCCTTGCTGAAGCTGAATTTTTCAGGGCAGATTTGCACTTTTTTTGTGCCACACGAATTTTCAAGCCTTGTCATCAGTTTGGACACATCTAAGGATCAAATCCAAGTGGGATGATCTGATCCATGAACCTCCCAAGTCCAAGGAACAAAAAAAAGCATGCCAAAACCTAGAAATCCCTAAAAGAGGGACAAAACTCCAATTTTGGTTTGGAGCATTTAATGGATGCTTAGAGGTGGCATGGACTGAGCCATTCTCATCTGAAATCAGTCAAGACTTATCCAATACCAAGGGAACCACAGCCCTGTGCCCTAACCTCTAGTCAATGGCTAGAGGAGACTTGCATTTCCATTGGCCAACATGGAACAAACACCTGCTGCAGTTGCCATTCACCGTGGATCCCAAAACAAACTTGCTCCACTATAAATAGAGCTCATTTATGTTCAGTTTGAGTACACCAAAGCCATCAAACAGATGCTTTCCTCAAAATCTCTTCTTTCACCTCAAATTTGCCTTCCAAAGCAAGTAATTCTGAGTTTTTGAGCTAGAGAGCAATTCCACTCAAACTAATCACACACACACCTCATATATATCATATGTAAGCTGTACAAACCATCAAAAGTGACCTGTAATCACAACATCACAAAGTCACCTCTCAAAACCTCAAAATGACACTTTTTTGCATTTTTCAAGCCATGTCTTGATTTAGTCACTTTCCAAACCAGATAAAACCTCAAACACACTCTAAATATCATCCTTGGACTATCCCAAATGGTGCCACACATCTGGAACACCATTTGAGAGAGTTGGCATTTTGGCCACTTTTGACCATTTTGCGAGAAAGTGCACAAACTTGCTCCAGAGGTTTCCAGCTGATTCCAACCATCCTAAAAGCTTCTAAGAGGTCATTTGAGGTTGTCCAAAACATCAAATCATTTCTGGAACAAAGCACTTGGTAGGTTGCCCAAAATCTCCAAAAAAGAGGTAAAATCCACAACTTGAATTCTTTGAATCATGCTTTCCTTTGTTGTCCACATACATGCATCATATTGAACAATTCTTGAGGAAAAAATGTATTTCTTAATGTGTATGTTGTGATCCTTCCACTGTTTGCATTTTAACATGTTTATATGTGGAATTTTGGTTGTTTTAAAATCATGTCCAATTCTGTTTGTTTTGATTCGTGTGTTCCGTACATTAAGTTTTAGTGTGAATAAGTAACACCATTGGATTCCTTGCGAAAAATCGGTCAAGATAGGTTTTTACGGATTTCAATTCCGATAAAAATTGAGAGAGTTACGCGCGTTGGAAATTTGACGCGAAACGACGTCGAATTAACGATAGCGGTTCTGGTTGTTTTTCTTTGTGTGTTATGTGCAGTGAGTTTCCGAGTGCGTGAATAATACCATTGGATTCCTTGCAAAAAATCGGTCAAGATAGGTTTTTACGGATTTCAATTCCGATGAAAATTGAGAGAGTTACGCGCGTTGGAAATTTGACGCGAAACGACGTCGAAAACAACGTGCAGTTTTGGTTTTTTAATTTCTGCATTTTGTGTGTTGAGTTTCCGTGTGCGTGAGTGATACCATTGGATTCCTTGCGAAAAATCGGTCAATATAGACTCTTTCGGATCTTGATTCGGTTAAAAATCGAGAGAGTTACGCGCGTCGGAAGTTTGGCGCGAAACGATGTTTTTAACTAACGCGCAGTTCTGGTTTTTTTGATGCTGTGTTTTGTACGTTGAGTTTCAGCGTGTATGTGTAATACCATTGGATTCCTCGCGAAAAATCGGTCAGGATAGGCTCTTCCGGATCTTAATTCCGTTAAAAATCGAGAGAGTTACGCTTGTCGGAAATTTGGCACGAAACAATGTTTTCGAATTACGCGCAGTTCTGGTTTTTCGATTTGCGTGTTTTGTACGTCGAGTTTCGGTGTATATGTGTGGTACCATCGGATTCCTTGCAAAAAATCGGTCAAGATAGGTATTTCCGGATTTTGATTCCGATAAAAATTGAGAGAGTTATAAGTGTTTGAAATTTGATAAAAAACGTGTTGAAAATTAAAGTTTCGGTACTCGTTTTTACCCCAAAAGAAATGTCGGAGATGATATTTTGATATCTTTCCTCTTTTTCTTACTTTTTATTTTCAAAACTCAACCAATTTTTTTTACATAGCAAAAACTCATCATTTTCCAATTCATACCCCATAATATTTTAATCCACAAAAAATCACAAAAAAAGTATTATTTTTAATATATTTAAAAATAGTGTTTTAAATGCTTTTAAAATGATTTCTTTTTTTTCTTGATTTTTTAAAAACCAAAATGATTTTAAATATTTATGTGGATAAAATATTTTTTTTTTCATAAACTTTAATCATTATTTAATGATTTTATTTGATATTTTTATCATTTTTTTACTTAATTTTTCTTGGAAAAATGTCTAAAAAAATGAAATTGGGGTTTTCTTTGATTTTCACCCTAACAAATATTTTTCAAACACTTGGGCCTCTAATAGAGTGTAAGACCCAACCCTTTTTTAACAAAACATTTTTGGGCCTCAGCTATTGTATAAGTCCCGATACGTTAAAAATCTCGGCGCGATCGCCATTTTCAAACTGAAAATATTTTGGGCCTCTCCCTGAGTTGTAAGCCCCATCTTTTGTACAAAAATACACTTTGGGCCTCTAATAGAGTGTAAGACCCAACCCCTCTTTTTTATATTTTCTCATTTTATTTTATAATGATTTGGAAAATTAATAACTCCTTCAATTTTGATTATTTTTTATTGGTTCTTTTTCTGAAAAATCACAAAAATAGTAAAATATTTTATTCTACAAAAAAAATCAAATTTATATTATTTATTTAATATAGTTGGTATTTTTGTGAATAAATTCATTTTTAATTGTTTTTAAGCATTTTAAAAGTGAATATTCATCTTGAAAATAAAGACCTTGAGCCTCCCCTCGTGTTGTAAGCCCCATTTCTTTTCTTTAAACTCTTTGGGCCTCTATTAGAGTGTAAGACCCAACCCCTTTGTGTACAGAAAACTTTTTGGGCCTCATTCGTTGTATAAGTCCCTCTGTACATTTTCAAATAAACGACGCAATCGTCGCCAGTTTAAAATTAACCAACTGGGCCTACCCTCGAGTAGTAAGACCCATTTCTTTTCTTAAAACTCACTTGGGCCTCTTGAGAGAGTGTAAGACCCATCCCTTTGTACAGAAAACCTTTTTGGGCCTCAGTCACTTGTATAAGTCCCTCTGTACAAATTCAACAGTGCGCTCACTGATAAAACCCTGGGCCTCTCCTTGAGCTGTAAGCCCCAAATCTTTTTATTTCAAAGCACTTTCTCCTTTGATTTTGAATATACTGTTGTTTTCAATCTTTCTTTGTTGAACAACTAACCAAACAGCATGGAAGCTCTACAACCGAGTAAGTGTTTACCCACTTTCATTTACCGCTTTCATATGTATATAACTGTATTGTGGGGCTGTTTCACTGTAAGTCTCCCTTCATAAACTCATATATATATAACTGTATTGTGGGGCCGTTTCGCTGTAAGTCTTCTTTCATAAACTCATATCAACTGTGTAATAATAGTATAGATATTTAGAGTTTCCCCGGCAACTACGTCTGGAACTAGGTGACGCCGTTTCGTTTATTCATAGAAATAGACACCTAGATCCCCAAATAGGATCACCAGATACAGTCTTCTCTTCGGCTGTCCTCATTAGGAATTGTCAAGAAACTCTACTCCCAAAGATGAATGTATTCTCCGTGAATGGCATCTTTGAGTTTCTTCCAAATTCTCGAACTTTCCTGACTTGATCTATTCCTTGTGAATAGCTTGCCTTGAAATTCTCGGGGTTTAGGGACCCACGGGCTTCTTAAAAGCATCGGCCTCCTCTTGGGCATCGTACAAGGACCCATAGGCTTCCTAAAAGCAACCCCGCCTCCTCTTGGGCTTAGTACAAGGACACCTACGACTTCTTAGAAGTATATACAGCCTCCTCTTAGGCTTCGTATAATGATCTCTTCCTCCGGGAATGATAGCCTTCTCTTGGGCTTAGTACAAGGACCGATCGGCTTCTTAAAAGTTTCCAGCCTCCTCTTGGGCTTCATACAAATTGTCCCGACGACCTCCTAGAGGTATAGGAATAGAACCTAGTCATCTTCATAGAACAATCCTTTCATAGAGTCTACTACTGTTTCTCAAAGCATAGTACAAAAGATGAAACTCTAGACTTGGACAGTCTAATCTCCTTGAGTCTCAAAGACATTCTCAAGTGCCCCCTTCGTTAAATAGGAAGGAAACCCGTAGACTCGGATAGTCTCAATACCCTTCGGATTTCCCACTTCCTTAAAGAACAGGAATAACTCGGATCCTTGAATCAAATCCTTGAGTACAATGTTACTCGTATAAGAACTAATATTCTCTTTCAAAATCAGTATACTGGACCTGTCACTCAACTGAAACAGTCACCATAGCCTCCTCTTGGGCTTTGTACAATGATTCTCCCCAGCGGAGTCAAACAACGTTTAGTCTCTCTCTCGGGCTTTGTACGAGACACATAAGAGACTCCCTCGTTGAGTCAATCACCCATTTCGCCTCCATCTCGGGCTTTATACGAGATACAAAAAGGTTCTTAATTGAGCCAAACAAACAATAGCCTCCATCTCGGGCTTTATACGAGATACCAAAAGACTCCCTCGTTGAGTCAAAAACCTTTTAGCCTCTCTCTCGTGCTTTGTACGAGACACATATTAGCCTCCTCTTAGGCTTTGTATAAGAAAACCACTGGTTGATCCAATCAACCTTTTAGCATCAAAGCTGTGCCTCGTTCACAGTACACAAACATCAACCACTTCTTCCCCTTCATCTAATCGCTGTAAGCGGCAAGCCTCTGGATCATCTACATCCATGCCACTGTCCCTCTTTTAGCATGAGAAATTCCTAAGGAAAGATGGCATTGCTCTACACTGAGTTAAAGTCTTCTCCTTTAGGTTAAAATCCCCTATAAAGGAAATTATGGCATTACTAGGATCCGCGTATCCCGGTTAAAGTAATCCTCCTTTATAAACCAGTCACCCAACAGTTGTGACAGACAAACCCTTCTTTAGAGATGAAAAATTCTCTCTAAAGTCGAGGTCCTTCAGCTTCACGTCTTGGGCTTTGAACAAGACACAAATAGACTTTTAGCTTCACATCTTGGGCTTCGAACAAGATACAAATAAACCCTTTAGCTTCACATCTTGGGCTTTGAACAAGATACAAATCACCTTTCGCTTCACGTCTTGGGCTTTGAACAAGACACCAAAAACAACCATTTCCTCCCATAGAATAGGAGGAACTACGAACGCTCTGATTTCCCTGTTTCAGTAAACGAGAATACGTAGGTATAAGATCGAAAGAAAAGATCTTAGCGAGCACACTAAACAAAAAACCCAAATCCCATATCTCCATCAATCAAAAGCAGTAATTCAAAAACATCAGTCCTAACATCCTAATCCTTGTTCCCCGCTAGAAAGTCCTAGAAAGAAAGAAAACAGTATTGGCAAAAATACAAATAACCAGTACAAGGGCCCCCCCACATTGATAGCATTCGTAACCTAACAGACCGCTGTTTAAACTCAGTATGCAAGCAGGGTTAATTGGAGACATCTATTTCCCTTCCTTATTCAGCTCACAATAGGATAAAAAATGAATCGACCTGTAGTTTAAGCTCAACCGCAGAGAGCGACCAACGCTTAAGAACCGCGTCCAAAATCGATCGCTACTGAAAAATGGCGCCCACCGTGGGGCCGGGTCTTTCTAAAACTTTTTTTTCATTTTTTCTCTTCACTTATGTGAAAACCACAGATTGGGGCTTCCGCCAGGGAACCCATTTTCTGTCAGGAACTTAGGATTCATAGCTTTAAAGGTCTAGGATGTTTAGGACAAATATATATACTGCTTTTCCTAATTGAATATGTGTTTATTTTTCTGCTACTTGGAATGCGTGTGATGCCGCATGTGGTGAGATTGAGTATACACTTAAGATAAGTGATGGCGACGAGGTCGACCATCAACCTCAGTGGAGGCATCCTAATGTAACCATTCTCTCACCTAGACAATGAGTCGGTTGTGATGTCTGAGAAGCTGAGGAGCCAAACCCTTTCGTAGTGCGAAAACTATCGAAAATAGTTGTTACGCGATACTACCCTCATTTGAGGCTGGTGATCTATTCTCGGTGAACGACACTTACTCTAAGATTGCTCTACAACTCGCTGGCGATTCACTTGTTGTTTTGCTTTCCTGGGAGGAGCTGATGATAATGAGTACAGGTACAAAAATCACCTTAGTATAAACCTTTGGGGATGGGTAGAGCCTGAACTTCATGACAACGACCCTTTGACCCCATGTTTTTTCTATGTTTTTGTGTGCTGCATTCATGCATTCATTTAAAAAAACATTAAAACATTCAAAAAACTTCTCTTCTAGTCTCTCTGTTTTTCAAATTAAACTAAGACTGTGATTGCAAATATCAGAGAAGAGGATTACGCTAATGGGTTTCGGTAGAAGGAGAACTCATACGTACACCTTCAAGGTTCCAAAACTAGGGGATTTGAGAAGGTTACCAAGGATGATCACTAGCCCTGAGGCTTTCAGAGCCAAGTACGGAGGTCTGCTACCACTGTTAAGAGTCCATGTGATTGAGGGAATCATGGACGCGCTCGTTCAATTCTACGATCTAGTTTATCACTGTTTCACATTCCCGGATTACCAGCTTGCACCAACGCTGGAGGAGTATTCTCATCTGATCGATCTACATATCACCGATCGAGCTCCACTTTCTGGACTGGAAGAAATTCCAAAGAATCATACCGTTGCAAGAGCAATTCATTTGGACGAGTCTGAGGTCAGGACTCACATGACTACTAAGGGTGGCATTCAAGGTTTGCCAGCCCAGTTCTTAACAAAGGAAGCTCTATACTTTGCTAGTATAGGGAACGAGACTGCTTTTGAAAGCATCTTTGTTTTACTCACCTGCGGATTATTTTTGTTTCCCAACATCAATAACTTCGTCGATATCAACGCCATTAAGGTTTTTCTCATTGGAAACCCTGTGCCGACTTTGCTCGCAGATGCGTATCATTCTGTACACTTGGGAAATTTGTACAGCGGAGGGGAGATCACATGCTGTGTACCTTTGCTTTATAAATGGTTTATCTCGCACTTACCCAAGTCTGCTGCTTTTTGGGATTGCGAGAGTGTCTTACGTTGGTCGCAGAAGATCATGTCTCTCACCAACTCTGATATAGATTGGTGTAATAGGATTTTTGAGGGAATCAGGATCGTTGACCGTTGTGGAAACTTCCCCAACGTACCCCTCATAGGAACTAAAGGAGGAATCAACTATCACCCGGTATTGGTTCGTCGTCAATTTGGATACCCGATGAGGCTTGTTCCGCGCAACGCTCATCTGGAAGGTCTTTTCTTCAAGGAAGGAGAAAGTGACGTAGCACTAAAAATGGAAATAGTCCAGGCTTGGAAACAGGTTCATAAGAAAGGACGAGAGTCTCTAGGAAAACCGGACTGTGTCTCGGTGGAGCCTTATCTCCATTGGGTACAAACTAGAGCTCTTAAGCTAAAGATGCCTTATCCTCGTTACGGAATTCTTCCGCCAAGGGAATCTGTCATGTACTTCATGACGGAAACTGAAAAAGCTTCAGGTTACTCTCAACAAAGTTCAATGGGAGAGAAGGTCTTGGAAGAACAAGTACCGTACCCTCGACGTAGAGTGCATCAAAATACAGCAATTACTGAAAGAGAAAGATGCTCTGATTGAAATTTTGGAGCAACATGCTGTCGAGAATCAAGATGACCAAAGGAATTTGTTCGCTCCTTTCACCTGGAAAAGGAATGATGACCCGACAACGGCCCAAGAGCCCCGGTCAAAGAAAAGAAAGATACCAGAATCAGCACCCGATTTCTCTTCAGAGAGGACTCGGGACCCATTAGCTTAGGTTTCTGTTTCTGCACTTTGTAATCTACTGTATTTCTGTTTCTGTAATCCTTTGAATTCAATAAAAAGGGGTTTCCCCCACCGTTTGATATTTGCAATCTAATTGTCGAAGTTTATTTTGATTAAACCTTAAACAATTAATATAATCATTGCATTCATCATTCTCACATCGCGTATTCTTCTTACCTACGAATCTCACGTTTGTGTCTCAGTTCTAGAGTCAAACTGTCTCATTCGTATAATACTAGGGCCAATCGTCAGAAAAAGATGGATGATCTTGAGGAAGAAAACAGAGAGTTGAAGGAAGAGATCGACGCTCTGAGAGAGGATATGAGAAAGCTTCGTAACGACATGCAAGCCATGGCAGAAGCTCAGCTACAAAGAACTGTGATCTCAGAGATCACCTCAACGCCCATAGTAGAGAAGTATGATCCTAGGTATCAAATGCCGAAAGATCGTCCCTGGGGCATGCCTGTCAACTATATCCCGGGAGGATATGTTCTGCCGATCACTGAGGATCAGGGAATCACAACAGAAGCCGCTGGGCCTGAAGGTTACAAACTTCGGGAAAGCCAAGATGCCAGGGGCATACTGAAGACTCCTGAAGGTTACAAACTTCGGGAAACACCAAGATTCACTGCCGTAGTCACGGTACCACCCCCTGTGGTGCACACTGTCCCGGAAGGACAGATTCCACAGACACCTTCTGGTAGGAAGGAAACTATGTTTGACAGAATGGAGGAATTCCAGGAGCAGTTCTTGGAAATGCAAAAGGAACTGCAAGCCATTCGCGGTCAGGATCTATTAGGAAAGGACGCAGCAGATCTCTGCTTGGTCCCCAATGTGAAAGTCCCGCACAAATTTCAAGTGCCTGACTTTGAAAAGTACAAGGGTAACTCTTGCCCTCAAAGCCATCTGGTGATGTACGCTCGGCGGATGTCAGCTCAGACGGAGAATTAGGACCTGCTGAGTCACTACTTTCAGGATAGTTTAACCGGTGCCGCATTAAAATGGTACATGGGTTTAAACCGTACTACAATCAGCACATTCAGAGATCTTGGTACTGCCTTCGTCCAACAATACAAATACAATTTGGACATGGCACCCGATAGAGATCAACTCAGATCGATGTCGCAAAAGGACAAGGAAACCTTTAAGGAGTATGCTCAAAGGTGGCGTGAAATTGCCGCTCAAATTTGTCCACCTCTTGAGGAAAAAGAGATGACAAAAATCTTCTTAAAGACCTTAAGCTCATTTTACTATGACCGAATAGTTGCCAGTGCGCCCAGTGATTTCACCGAGATGGTCGGCATGGGTGTACGTCTTGAGGAAGCCGTCCGAGAAGGACGTTTGGTAAAAGACACTGGATCGACGAGCGGTACTAAAAAATATGGTAGTGCTCTCCCTAAGAAAAAAGAGCAAGATATTGGGAATATCTCTCTCGAAAAGCAAAGGCGACGTTATCAACCAGTAGCAGCTGTGACTCCTGCTATCAATCCCGTGCCTACGTATCAACCTCAGGTTGCGCAGAGCCAACCTAATCAACAACAATTTCAGCAAAGGACACAACAACCTCTTCAGCAGGCTCGTCCTCCATATAACAACAACCGTACAACACAGCCACCAGGGTTTGATCCTATACCTATGTCGTACACAGAGCTGTTTCCATTACTGTTAGCTAAGGGGCACATTCAGACTAAATCTCCTCTTACAGTACCGGAAAATCTGCCTTTCTGGTTTAAAGTGGATCAAACTTGCCCTTACCATCAAGGAGGATCAGGGCATAACATTGAGAATTGTCTCAATTTCAAGTCCGACGTGCAAAAGCTTGTTAGGAGCGGGCTCTTATCTTTCAAGGATACGAATCCCAATGTTCTCACGAACCCGCTGCCTCAACATGAGAAGACTGCAGTCAATCTGATTGAGAAAGAGACTAACGACGTCTATCAAATTCACGATGTACTCTTATTGAGGACCAATCTGGTCAAGATGCATTGTAGACAGAGTGGATATGGCCATGTGCCACCTCATAACTATCACCAGTGTGATATCTGCTCGAAAGACAACCAAGGATGTTCTGTAGTGCAAGCAGCTCTACAGGAACAAATGGATCTCGGATGGATCCAAGAGCACCGAGTTCGTGGAGTTAACATGGTCTATCCGAACTCTAATGTCATTCAGAACCACGACATTCGTGCAATGAATGTCAACTTGGTGGCGATGCACTCAAGGCAAAGCCAGTATCATAATCTGCCGCGACACGATTATAGTTCCTGTCTGACTTGCTCGATAAAAAAACAGGGATACTCTTTCATACAAGAGGCCCTCCAGCGTCAGATGGATCTTGGATGGATCCAAGACTACCATGATAGGAATTCCTATCAGATCAACATGATTCAAATCTTCGATATTCGTCTGATGAATACCAGCCTGGTAGAGTTACATGCTGAGCAGTTCCGACTCGGATTCTTAATATCACATGATTACCAAAGCTGTAAAGCGGGTTCCGAAAATGATCAAGGTTGTGCCCTTGTCCAGGAAACACTTCAGCACTTGTTGAACCACTGGTGGCTTCCAATCTATATGGATGAAGACACCCAACAAATTAGTATCACTAACAGAAATCCTACTAGATATCAAAGTCAGGATGTCCAATCAATGGAAACAAACCTCGTAAGGTTGCACTGCATTCAAAGTGGACATGGTCGGGTGCCACTACACAACTATGAGCGGTGTGGAGTTTGTTCAGTGAACAATCAAGGATGCTACCTCGTACGAGCAGCCCTTCAAAGTCAGTTAGACCGTAAAGAGATTCAACCATGCTCAAGTTCTGGATCAGTCAATTATCTCGCTGATCAAATTGAGGATGTTGTCGTAATCTCCGATCATCAGAGGGCTGGGGATATTTGTGCCATCATACCTCTACTTGACGAATCTAAAGTTCCCAACCGAGAACAAATCGAGATCACTTATGATGGTCAGAAAAATCAGAAAGCTCCCGTAGTCATCTATCTATCGGGACCATTACCGTATGAATCAACTAAGGCTATCCCTTACAAATACGGTGCAACAACCATTGAAAATGGAAAGGAAATTCCATTACCCTCCGTTGTGAACATTGCAGACATCAGTCGTGTAACGCGGAGTGGTAGAATCTTCAACCGAGGGGTTGGGGAACCTAACAAAGAGAAGGAACCTCAGACAGAAGTTCCCAATCCACCAGTCGGTCAATCCAGTAATCTCGACCTTTCGAAAAATGACGATGAGATGCTCAAGCTCATCCAAAGGAGTGAATACAACATTGTTAATCAACTGTTACATACTCCTTCAAAGATCTCGGTATTATCACTGTTACTCAGTTCAGAAGCCCACAGGGAGGCTCTACAGAAAGTCTTGGAGCAAGCCTTTGTGGAACAGGATGTAACAATCAGACAGTTCGATAGTATTGTCTCTAACATCACTTCCTGCAATAATTTGGGATTTAGTGATGAGGAATTACCCGAAGAGGGTCGCCGTCATAACATGGCGCTCAATATCACAGTTAACTGCCAAGACGATGCTTTAGCCAGCATACTGGTAGACACAGGGTCAGCCCTGAATGTTATGCCGAAGTCTACTTTGATGCAATTATCATTCAAAGGCCCTCCGATGAGAATCAGCGAGGTCGTCGTCAAAGCATTTGACAGATCCAAAAAAGCGGTTATCGGTGAAGTTGATCTTCCCATAACTATCGGTCCTCATACTTTCCAAGTCACTTTCCAGGTCATGGACATCTGGGCAACATACAATTGTTTATTAGGAAGACCTTGGATACATCAAGCTGGAGCGGTTACTTCAACCCTCCACCAAAAGCTAAAGTTCGTTCAAAACGATCAACTTGTCACGGTTTCTGGGGAACAAGCCTTGCTTGTGAGTAACCTATCATCATCTACTTGTGTAGAACCCGAGGAGATTATTGGAACGCAGTTCCAAGCACTGCTGGTAAGAAAGGACAATCAGTTCAAAGGAGGAACCTCGATTTCCTCATACAACGATGCTATCAAAGCGGTCGAGAGTACCGATACAACCGGATGGGGACAGCTTGTCATTCCTATTGACAATAAAATAAAGAAGGGTCTTGGTTTTTCTGCAACCTGTACCCAGACAGCTGCTAACGATGAAAGTCTTCATCCCCTTCAAAACTTCTTCCACAGTGGAGGTTTCCTTCACCCAGTGTCTCAGACAATTCATGCTATCAATGAGGAAGATCCCTCTGACACAGATGAAGAATGGAAGTCCTACCTTAACAAGGACGGTTATATGTCTCAGGAAGAGGTGCCTATACCTTTTTGCTTTCCTATAGAAAGTCCGAGATTTATACCCAGGTCAGACGTCGAAATGATATACGGGAATTGTGATCCGGAAGGATACCGTGCTCCGCCAAATTCATTAGAGGAAGACACTCCGATGAAAGACAATTTTGACTACACCTACTATGGCCCAATGGATGGTATGCCAATGTGGCAACCTTACCTAGGAAACTTGGGGCAAGAAAGTCAGCCGAATGATGACAATCAGCTGACCGTTTTTGAATAGAATACCTGCGTCCCCACCATGTCATGGGATCAACACTCAGTTTATTTCGAAACTACTCAACATGAAGATGAATTCGCAACGTTTGCAGGACTAGAGTTCATCAACTATGCTTTTCCCGAGGTCAACGTCATCGAGAGAGATGACTCCTCCAGTTCCAAAGAAGTTTGGGATACCTTGGGACAACCGAGTGGAAAATACGACTATATGGTCAAGTACACTGCTCCCGAAAGCTCTCGCATCAGGCTCGAAGATATCCAGCCTACTGGATGGGGAGATACAGCTTAGAGCACAACTACTCTGCAAAATGCAACTGAGGAATCCTCCTACGACAATTCTGCCTGGGAGACAGATTCCAATGATCCTGCTCCACCAGAAATCAGCGTCATTTCTGAAGAAAAATCAAGGAAGGTGCCAAACTTTGTGATTCATCGAGGAGTTCGCCGTCAATGGGTTGTTGTCGATGTTCCGAAGGCTGTTCACCAGTCAAAGTAATTGCCATCTTTAACCTTTCACCCTGCCCAGGTGAAACAGATGTTTTGATAGGGCTCGCTTTCTGTAAATTTCCCTCTTCGCTTTGCCCAAAGCGACAGAGTTTTGTTTTATAGGGCTGTAGTTTCAAGAATTGACTTGTTCATTAATAAAATAACGTCGTTCTGTAATTTCTACATTATTTGTTGTTTTCTCTTTTTGCTTTTTCAGAAAATGGTAATCCTAAAAAACAATTCAAAAATAAAAACAAGCAGTAAAATAAAACACTGCACACACTTGCATTTTCTCTATCTCTTCTAAACATGAATCATCACGTCATGCAGATTGCTTGTTTTACACCCCGTTGAAACATACGATCCGATGCCTTCTCCCGACTTTGAGTTCCCGGTATTTGGGGCTGAAGAAGAAGATGACAACGAAATTCCAGAAGAGATCTCCCGACTACTCAGACAAGAGGAAAAGTCCATTGAACCTCACAAAGAACCGTTGGAAACGGTAAACTTGGGTTCAGAGCAAGAGAAAAAAGAAATCAGGATTGGGGCACTGCTCAGTCCAACTGCCAGAGAAGGTTTGATAAAGCTTCTCAAAGAATTCCCCGATGTGTTCGCTTGGTCCTATCAGGATATGCCAGGGTTGGATACCAGCATCGTGGAACATGACTTACCGTTGAAATCGGAATGTCCGCCAGTAAAGCAAAGGTTGAGACGCACTCACCCGGACATGGCTATCAAAATCAAAGAGGAGGTACAAAAACAGATCGACGCAGGTTTCCTCGCTACATCTGAATATCCTCAATGGTTATCCAACATCGTACCCATTCCCAAAAAGGACGGAAAGGTCAGAATGTGTGTAGATTACAGAGATCTAAACAAGGCAAGTCCAAAGGACGACTTTCCTTTACCACACATTGACATGCTGGTTGACAGTACAGCAAAGTTCAAAGTTTTCTCCTTTATGGATGGATTCTCGGGTTATAATCAAATCAAAATGGCGCCGAAAGACATGGAGAAAACTTCGTTCATTACCCCATAGGGTACCTTTTGTTACAAGGTAATACCGTTCGGTTTGAAGAACGCCGGGGCAACCTATCAAAGGGCCATGACTACTCTGTTTCATGACATGATACATAAAGAAATCGAGGTATATGTCGATGATATGATTGCCAAATAAAAAACAGAGAGTGAGCACGTTGAACATCTGTCAAAATTGTTCGAACGTCTAAGAAAATTCAAGCTCCGCTTGAATCCTAACAAGTGCACCTTCGGTGTCCGTTCAGGGAAACTACTAGGGTTCATCATCAGCCAAAAGGGAATTGAAGTTGATCCTGACAAGGTCAAGGCCATTCAAGAAATGCCTTCTCCAAAAACTGAAAAACAAGTCAGAGGATTCCTAGGACGTTTAAACTACATCTCCAGATTCATATTCCTTATGACCGCCACTTGTGCGCCGATCTTCAAATTACTGAAAAAGAACCAGGATTGCGTTTGGAGAGAAGATTGCCAAACCTCCTTCGACAGTATTAAGGAATACCTGTTGAATCCTTCGATTCTATCACCTCCAGTGGAAGGAAGACCACTGATTATTTACCTCACAGTCCTAGAGGACTCGATGGGATGTGTACTTGGCCAACAAGATGAAACTAAAAGGAAAGAGTCTGCCATCTACTATCTAAGCAAGAAATTCACCGACTGCGAGACTCGGTACACGATGTTTGAGAAAACTTGTTGCGTTTTGGCTTGGGCAGCCAAATGTCTTCGCCAGTACATAATTCGTCATACTACTTGGTTGGTCTCCGAAATGGATCCAGTCAAGTACGTTTTCGAAAAACCTGCTCTTACGGGAAGGACTGCCCGTTGGCAGATGCTGTTATCAGAATATGACATAGAGTACCACGCTCAGAAAGCCGTTAAAGGAAGTATTTTGGCCGATCATTTGGCTCATCAACCGATTGACGATCAAGAATCAATCGGGTTTGACTTCCCAGACGAGGATGTCATGTATCTAAAAATGAAAGATTGCGATGAACCGTTACCCAGTGAAGGGCCAGAACCAGATTCCCAATGGGGACTTATCTTTGACGGAGCAGTTAATCATTACGGAAACGGAATTGGGGCAGTCATTGTTACCCCTCAGGGTACCCACATTCCTTTCACCGCCAGACTTACGTTCAAGTGTACAAATAACGAGGCCGAATACGAAGCATGTATCATGGGTCTCGAAGAAGCGATTGATTTAAGGATAAAAAACTTGGACGTATACGGCGACTCAGCCTTGGTTATCAATCAGATAAAAGGAGATTGGAACACATACCAATCAAGATTGATTCCTTACAAAGACTACGCAAGAAGGTTGTTACCTTTCTTCAACAGAGTTGAGTTTCATCATATCCCTCGTGATGAGAATCACATGGCTGATGCTTTAGCCACTCTCTCTTCCATGATTAGCGTAGGTCGATGGAACGACTTACCTAAGATTGACATCATGCGCCTTGAACGGCCCACTTACATCTTCACGATTGAAGCAGTCATAGACGACAAACCTTGGTATCACGATATCAAATGCTTCCTTCAGAAACAAGAGTACCCACCTGGGGCACTCAGAAAAGACATAAAAACCCTCAGAAGATTGGCCGGAAACTTCTTCCTGAGCGGTGACACTCTTTATAAGAGAAATTTTGACATGGTCTTGCTCCGATGCGTAGACAGACCAGAAGCAGACATGCTTATGAAAGAAATTCATGAAGGGTCCTTTGGCACTCATGCCAACGGACACACAATGGCGAGAAAAATTCTCAGAGCAGGGTACTATTGGTTGACAATGGAATCCGACTGCTACAAGTACATGAGGAGGTGTCACAAGTGTCAGATATACTCCGACAAAATTCATGTACCGCCATCACATCTCAAAGTTCTCTCTTCCCCATGGCCTTTCTCGATATGGGGAATCGACATGATTGGCATGATTGAGCCCAAGGCTTTAAACGGACATCGGTTCATCCTAGTAGCCATTGACTACTTCACCAAGTGGGTCGAAGCAGCGTCGTATGCTAATGTAACCCGACAAGTGGTGGTCCGATTTATCAAAAACAATATCATCTGCCGTTATGGTGTTCCAAGCGAGATCATTACTGATAATGGATCTAACTTGAACAATAAGATGATGAAAGAGTTATGCGCTGAGTTTAAGATCGAACACCATAACTCATCTCCCTACCGACCCAAGATGAACGGAGCGGTAGAAGCGCCTAACAAGAACATCAAGAAGATCGTTCAAAAGATGGTTGTAACCTACAAAGATTGGCACGAGATGCTATCCTTTGCTCTTCACGGTTATCGTACATCTGTCCGCACTTCAACAGGGGCTACCCCTTTCTCTCTAGTGTATGGCATGGAAGCAGTGCTCCCCATAGAAATAGAGATCCCATCAATCAGGGTATTGATGGAAGCTAAGCTCACCGAAGCTGAATGGTGTCAAAGCCGACACGACAAATTGAATCTGATCGAAGAAAAGAGAATCACGGCACTATGTCATGGTCAGCTGTATCAACAGAGAATGAAGAGGGTGTTTGACAAAAAGGTCTGACCTCGTGTCTTCAGACAAGGATACCTCGTGCTCAAGAAGATACAATCGTTTCTCACTGATTCTCGGGGAAAATGGACCCCGAACTATGATGGCCCCTATGTGGTCAAGAAAGCTTTCTCAGGCGGCGCCTTGAGACTTGCAACCATGGACAGAGAGGAATTTGCCTACCCCACAAATGTTGACCTAGTCAAGAAATACTTCGCCTAAAAAAAAAAAAAAGAAATACTTCGCCTAAAAAAAAAAACGTCTCGGTGGATTGAAAACCCGAAAGGGCGGTCCAGGCAAAAATTAGAGACATGAAAAAATCATCCCGGTGGATTGGAAATCTCATAGTACAATCCAGGCAAAAATTAGGGATAATGGCAAGTAACTATGTTCAACAGAGGAAAATCCCTCAGCAGCAGTTACATCATCCATCGGAGGAAAGCTCCAGTCAAGGTCATCTTCGACAGAAGCTCAGGATGCCCCGAATTCGAAGTTGGTAGAAGGATAGTGGTCGTTATGTTTCAACGTAGCCCTTTTCCCTGTAAATTACCATTTTCTAACTTTATAAATACTCTTTGGAATCACGCGTTTGGCTGATCTCCATCTTATCAATAAAATTTGAGCCCTTGTGCTTTTGTTTGTAATTCTTATTTGTTTTAGCTTTACAGAACGACGTTTTTAATATGATTAACGATTCTTGAAATAAAACAAAATGAATTTACTTGTTAAAACTTTTTCTGCTTTTAAAATAAAGACGGCAATTTCTTTTGACTGTTGAACATCAAAGGAACATCAAAGCTTCTCCAGAAGTAAACGAACTTCAAAGTGCAGAATCAAAGTACTCCTTCTACACCAGTGCGCTGATGCGACTAATCCATCTGACATCTTCGGCCGAGTTCTCATCTCCTAAGCCCGAGCAGCGTCACCCCCAACAGGGACCGTTTCTCCTAAGCAAGGCAGAATTGCTATCTTGAACCTGCGATATTTCTACACGCCCTGCGATGGCCGAGTATCCAGTCATGTTCATCTTTTAGTTTGTATGTCGCGTCAGGTTTGTCCGCATATACATACATACATCATGCATTATTGATTTGCATTCACATTCATATTGCATCGCTATCACTCTAGTAGGTCTTATCCCCTAGTGATAAAAGTCCTCTCAATCGAGTTGTCAGACCTTTCCTCGTTAGGAAGTGAATCATCTAAGCAATCTCTCTCAAGTTTATCTCTGGATTAGAGACGGTCCTTGACCACTTTGATAACTCGAACCTCTGAGAAACAAGAGAACCTTCAACCAATATCACTCTTCGCCATTGAAGATGATATCCTTGCTTTCCCGGATTAAGGAAAATCCCCAGAGAAAGCCTCTTAATCAGAGATCCAGCGGTACGGCAGTTTTTCTCCGAAAAAGACCGCTGATGAAAAGGTCATCAGCACCTCAAATTGGATCCCATCATATGGCATTTCTCCGGAAAGATCCTGAGAAAAGTACGATGTAAGCCTCCAAACGAAAACAGTCTCTCAAGAGACTCATTTTCCCCAGTCGAATTGACAAATGGCGTCTCCAAAACAAAGAAGTTTGTGTACCTCTACAATTCAGACGAATGGGTTCCCCAGCAAGTCTGACATCAAAACTTTTTCCACTCAAATGGCATCTCCCCAGGAAAATTCGGCGAGAAGTTTGAAGGAAAATCGCTACTAACAGCGTTCCTTGTCAAGAAAGTTTATTGACAAAAGAAACTGAGACCAGTTCCTTGGTAGGAAACCAGGATCGAGGGGAAGTTTATATCAGAAACCGAGACCAGATCCTTGGTAGGAAACCAGAATTGAGGGGAAGTTTACTTTAGAAACTGAGACCAATTCCTTGGTAGGAAACCAGGATCGAGGGGAAGTTTATATCAGAAACTGAGACCAGATCCTTGGTAGGAAACCAGGATCGAGGGGAAGTTTAAATCAGAAACCGAGACCAGTTCCTTGGTAGGAAACCAGGATCGAGGGGAAGTTTACAAAAGAAACTAAAACCAGTTCCTTGGTAGGAAACCAGGATTGAGGGGAAGTTTATTTCAAAAGAAAACTGAGACCAACTCCTTGGCTGAAGACCAGGATCGAGGGGAAGTTTACCTTTTCTAAGCATCTTCGCTTAGCTAAAGAAGATGAATGCGTAAGCTACCATTCATAACCACCATCAAAATTTCGGGTATTCTGATATTTAATCCTCTTGCACCCTGAATGCCCGAATACCTTCGTCATTCACACCTTCGGGTCCAAGAAGATTAAATAGGGGCATCTGTCATACCCCAAATTTTGACCACTAAGATTTCCCATCATTGTGCAAATCATCAGCACAATATGGATGTACCTTTGTACCTCATTAGTCTCCCCAAAGGTGGGTGAGCATTCACTACAAACATGATTTAGGGTTTCAAACCCTCTCAGAGCTCTTAGACAAAGAATCAATCAAGGAATGACATGATCTTCAACTTGTCTAGCCTCTCAAATATCCACAATGGATCAAGAGGACTCCCACTTCAAGGATTAAGCACAAGTTTGCTCCCTTCTAGGTGGATCAAGCCTCAGGATCGCCAGTGTCATCGAATTAGGGTTTGGTCGACTAGGGCCTCCAGATGGAAATTTTCCTCTGGGCATGAGCCAATGCTTCAAAGCATAACCTAAAATGCTCCATGGAACATCATAAACCCCATCATCAAGTCAATTTAGCCTCAGGGGATGCATACATAAAAAATCAGGAATTAGGGTTTCTTGACCTAATTCACCCCTAAGTTGACTTTTGGGACAAAACACGAGCCAAGACCTCAAGAGAGGATTTGAGGATCCCTAACACACCACATTGATCCATTTGCAACAATGGATTGATCCAAGAAGCTTGAGCAACAAGTTTCAATTTCATCTGAACCACAGTTAGGGTTTCGCGAGAAAAGTCAACTGTAGCTTTGACTTTTGACCAGGACATGCTCCCAAACCCTAGGACATGATTCAATACACCCTATAACACCCATGGAACATGTCCATCAAGTTTGATTTAGGTCAAGGACATGATTTCCTAAAGGATCGCACAGTTTGGAATTCATCTGATAAAAAGTCAACTGTGCACAAAAGTCAAACTTTGACTTTTTGAGATTTTTCATAAAAATGGTTTTTTAACCCTAAAATGATGTTAATGTGTGATTATAATCATCATTCATCAATAAAAATCAAAGAAAGTGGGATAACTTGTAAAAGGGGTAACCATAAAAACTTAGAAAATTTTCTAAGTTATGAAAAAAATTGACAAGGGTACCAAGTTTGGAGGATCATAAATCCTAAACCACAAAGCCATTTTTCCCCATCCAAAGATGGATTTGTATCCCTCATGGCCCTCTACAAAAGTGTCAACTACACTTCATCCCAATTCATCATGGATTTTGAGTTATGGTTGGATCAAAATGGCTAAAAACCTAAAATTGACATTTTTCAGCACTTAGCCAAAAATCTGCCTTGTAATTTCAGCACAATGTCCCAACTTCAAGGATGTTTTTCTCCATGATCCAAGTTGAACCAGGTCTAATGTCAAACATCAAAGTTGAAGTACGTCATCTAAGCTTTCCGGAAAGTCCAAGAACGTCCATGTAGCATACTCGAGCAGGGAGTTATGGATCTTACAAAAGGCCTTGCTGAAGCTGAATTTTTCAGGGCAGATTTGCACTTTTTTTGTGCCACACGAATTTTCAAGCCTTGTCATCAGTTTGGAAACATATAAGGATCAAATCCAAGTGGGATGATCTGGTCCATGAACCTCCCAAGTCCAAGGAACAAAAAAAAGCATGTCAAAACCTAGAAATCCCTAAAAGAGGGACAAAACTCCAATTTTAGTTTGGAGCATTTAATGGATGCTTAGAGGTGGCATGGACTGAGCCATTCTCATCTGAAATCAGTCAAGACTTATCCAAGACCAAGGGAACCACAACCCTGTGCCCTAACCTCTAGTCAATGGCTAGAGGAGACTTGCATTTCCATTGGCCAACATGGAACAAACACCTGCTGCAGTTTCCATTCACCGTGGATCCCAAAACAAACTTGCTCCACTATAAATAGAGCTCATTTGTGTTCAGTTTGAGTACACCAAAGCCATCAAACAGATGCTTTCCTCAAAATCTCTTCTTTCACCTCAAATTTTCCTTCCAAAGCAAGTAATTCTGAGTTTTTGAGCTAGAGAGCAATTCCACTCAAACTAATCACACACACACCTTATATATATCATATGTAAGCTGTGCAAACCATCAAAAGTGACCTGTAATCACAACATCACAAAGTCACCTCTCAAAACCTCAAAATGACACTTTTTTGCATTTTTCAAGCCATGTCTTGATTCAGTCACTTTCCAAACCAGATAAAACCTCAAACACACTTTAAATATCATCCTTGGACTGTCCCAAATGGTGCCACACATCTGGAACACCATTTGAGAGAGTTGGCATTTTGGCCACTTTTGACCATTTTGCGAGAAAGTGCACAAACTTGCTCCAGAGGTTTCCAGCTGATTCCAACCATCCTAAAAGCTTCTAAGAGGTCATTTGAGGTTGTCCAAAACATCAAATCATTTCTGGAACAAAGCACTTGGTAGGTTGCCCAAAATCTCCAAAAAAGAGGTAAAATCCACAACTTGAATTCTTTGAATCATGCTTTCCTTTGTTGTCCACATACATGCATCATATTGAACAATTCTTGAGGCTAAAATGTATTTCTTAATGTGTATGTTGTGATCCTCCCACTGTTTGCATTTTAACATGTTTATATGTGGAATTTTGGTTGTTTTAAAATCATGTCCAATTCTGTTTGTTTTGATTCGTGTGTTCCGTACATTAAGTTTTAGTGTGCATGAGTAACACCATTGGATTCCTTGCGAAAAATCGGTCAAGATAGGTTTTTACGGATTTCAATTCCGATGAAAATTGAGAGAGTTACGCGCGTTGGAAATTTGACGCGAAACGACGTCGAATTAACGATAGCGGTTCTGGTTGTTTTTCTTTGTGTGTTCTGTACAGTGAGTTTCCGAGTGCGTGAATAATACCATTGGATTCCTTGCAAAAAATCGGTCAAGATAGGTTTTTACGGATTTCAATTCCGATGAAAATTGAGAGAGTTACGCGCGTTGGAAATTTGACGCGAAACGACGTCGAAAACAACGTGCAGTTTTGGTTTTTTAATTTTTGCATTTTGTGTGTTGAGTTTCCGTGTGCGTGAGTGATACCATTGGATTCCTTGCGAAAAATTGGTCAATATAGACTCTTTCGGATCTTGATTCGGTTAAAAATCGAGAGAGTTACGCGCGTCGGAAGTTTGGCGCGAAACGATGTTTTCAACTAACGCGCAGTTCTGGTTTTTTTGCTGCTGTGTTTTGTACGTTGAGTTTCAGCGTGTATGTGCGATACCATTGGATTCCTCGCGAAAAATCGGTCAGGATAGGCTCTTTCGGATCTTAATTCCGTTAAAAATCGAGAGAGTTACGCTTGTCGGAAATTTGGCGCGAAACAATGTTTTTGAATTACGCGCAGTTCTGGTTTTTCGATTTGCGTGTTTTGTACGTCGAGTTTCGGTGTGTATGTGTGGTACCATCGGATTCCTTGCGAAAAATCGGTCAAGTTAGGTATTTCCGGATTTTGATTCCGATAAAAATTGAGAGAGTTATAAGTGTTTGAAATTTGATAAAAAACGTGTTGAAAATTAAAGTTTCGGTACTCGTTTTTACCCCAAAAGAAATGTCGGAGATGATATTTTGATATCTTTCCTCTTTTTCTTACTTTTTATTTTCAAAACTCAACCAATTTTTTTTACATAGCAAAAACTTATCATTTTCCAATTCATACCCCATAATATTTTAATCCACAAAAAATCACAAAAAAAGTTTTATTTTTAATATATGTAAAAATAGTGTTTTAAATACTTTTAAAATGATTTCTTTTTTTTCTTGATTTTTTAAAAACCAAAATGATTTTAAATATTTATGTGGATAAAATATTTTTTTTTCATAAACTTTAATCATTATTTAATGATTTTATTTGATATTTTTATCATTTTTTTACTTAATTTTTCTTGGAAAAATGTCTAAAAAAATGAAATTGGGGTTTTCTTTGATTTTCACCCTAACAAATCTTTTTCAAACACTTGGGCCTCTAATAGACTGTAAGACCCAACCCTTTTTTAACAAAACATTTTTGGGCCTCAGCTATTGTATAAGTCCCGATACGTTAAAAATCTCGGCGCGATCGCCATTTTCAAACTGAAAATATTTTGGGTCTCTCCCTGAGTTGTAAGCCCCATCTTTTGTACAAAAATACACTTTGGGCCTCTAATAGAGTGTAAGACCCAACCCCTCTTTTTTATATTTTCTCATTTTATTTTATAATGATTTGGAAAATTAATAACTCCTTCAATTTTGATTATTTTTATTGGTTCTTTTTCTGAAAAATCACAAAAATAGTAAAATATTTTATTCTACAAAAAAATCAAATTTATATTATTTATTTAATATAGTTGGTATTTTTGTGAATAAATTTATTTTTAATTGTTTTTAAGCATTTTAAAAGTGAATATTCATCTTGAAAATAAAGACCTTGGGCCTCCCCTCGTGTTGTAAGCCCCATTTCTTTTCTTTAAACTCTTTGGGCCTCTATTAGAGTGTAAGACCCAACCCCTTTGTGTACAGAAAACTTTTTGGGCCTCATTCGTTGTATAAGTCCCTCTGTACATTTTCAAATAAACGACGCAATCGTCGCCAGTTTAAAATTAACCAACTGGGCCTACCCTCGAGTAGTAAGACCCATTTCTTTTCTTAAAACTCACTTGGGCCTCTTGAGAGAGTGTAAGACCCATCCCTTTATACAGAAAACCTTTTTGGGCCTCAGTCACTTGTATAAGTCCCTCTGTACAAATTCAACAGTGCGCTCACTGATAAAACCCTGGGCCTCTCCTTGAGCTGTAAGCCCCAAATCTTTTTATTTCAAAGCACTTTCTCCTTTGATTTTGAATATACTGTTGTTTTCAATCTTTCTTTGTTGAACAACTAACCAAACAGCATGGAAGCTCTACAACCGAGTAAGTGTTTACCCGCTTTCATTTCCCGCTTTCATATGTATATAACTGTATTGTGGGGCTGTTTCACTGTAAGTCTCCTTTCATAAACTCATATATATATATATATAACTGTATTGTGGGGTTGTTTCGCTGTAAGTCTTCTTTCATAAACTCATATCAACTGTGTAATAATAGTATAGATATTTAGAGTTTCCCCGACAACTACGTCTAGAACTAGGTGACGCCGTTTCGTTTATTCATAGAAATAGACACCTAGATCCCCAAATAGGATCACCAGATACAGTCTTCTCTTCGGCTGTCCTCATTAGGAATTGTCAAGAAACTCTACTCCCAAAGATGAATGTATTCTCTGTGAATGGCATCTTTGAGTTTCTTCCAAATTCTCAAACTTTCCTGACTTGATCTATTCCTTGTGAATAGCTTGCCTTGAATTTCTCGGGGTTTAGGGACCCACGGGCTTCTTAAAAGGATCGGCCTCCTCTTGGGCATCGTACAAGGACACACAGGGTTCCTAAAAGCAACCCCGCCTCCTCTTGGGCTTAGTATAAGGACCCCTACGGCTTCTTAGAAGTATTCACAGCCTCCTCTTAGGCTTCGTATAATGATCTCTTCCTCCGGGAATGATAGCCTTCTCTTGGGCTTAGTACAAGGACCGATCGGCTTCTTAAAAGTTTCCAGCCTCCTCTTGGGCTTCGTACAAATTGTCCCGACGACCTCCTAGAGGTATAGGAACAGAACCTAGTCATCTTCATAGAACAGTCCCTTCAAAGAGTCTACTACTGTTTCTCAAAGCATAGTACAAAAGATGAAACTCTAGACTTGGACAGTCTAATCTCCTTGAGTCTCAAAGACATTCTCAAGTGCCCCCTTCGTTAAATAGGAAGGAAACCCGTAGACTCGGATAGTCTCAATACCCTTTGGATTTCCCACTTCCTTAAAGAACAGGAATAACCCGGATCCTTAAATCAAATCCTTGAGTACAGTGTTGCTCATATAAGAACTGATTTTCTCTTTCAAAATCAGTATACTGGACCTGTCACTCAACTGAAACAGTCACCATAGCCTCCTCTTGGGCTTTGTACAATGATTCTCCCCAGCGGAGTCAAACAACGTTTAGCCTCTCTCTCAGGCTTTGTACGAGACACATAAGAGACTCCCTCATTGAGTCAATCACCCATTTCGCCTCCATCTCGGGCTTTATACGAGATACAAAAAGGTTCTTAATTGAGCCAAACAAACAATAGCCTCCATCTCGGGCTTTATACGAGATACCAAAAGACTCCCTCGTTGAGTCAAAAACCTTTTAGCCTCTCTCTCGGGCTTTGTACGAGACACATATTAGCCTCCTCTTAGGCTTTGTATAAGAAAACCACTGGTTGATCCAATCAACCTTTTAGCATCAAAGTTGTGCCTCGTTCACAGTACACAAACATCAACCACTCCTTCCCCTTCATCTAATCACTGTAAGCGGCAAGCCTCTGGATCATCTACATCCATGCCACTGCCCCTCTTTTAGCATTAGAAATTCCTAAGGAAAGATGACATTGCTCTACACTGAGTTAAAGTCTTCTCCTTTAGGTTAAAATCCCCTATAAAGGAAATTATGGCATTACTAGGATCCGCGTATCCCGGTTAAAGTAATCCCCCTTTATAAACCAGTCACCCAACAGTTGTGACAGACAAACCCTTCTTTAGAGATGAAAAATTCTCTCTAAAGTCGAGGTCCTTCAGCTTCACGTCTTGGGCTTTGAACAAGACACAAATAGACTTTTAGCTTCACATCTTGGGCTTCGAACAAGATACAAATAAACCCTTTAGCTTCACATCTTGGGCTTTGAACAAGATACAAATCACCTTTCGCTTCACGTCTTGGGCTTTGAACAAGACACCAAAAACAACCATTTCCTCCCATAGAATAGGAGGAACTACGAACGCTCTGATTTCCCTGTTTCGGTAAACGGGAATACGTAGGCATAAGATCGAAAGAAAAGATCTTAGCGAGCACACTAAACAAAAACCCCAAATCCCATATCTCCATCAATCAAAAGCAGTAATTCAAAAACATCAGTCCTAACATCCTAATCCTTGTTCCCCGCTAGAAAGTCCTAGAAAGAAAGAAAACAGTATTGGCGAAAATACAAATAACCAGTACAAGGGCCCCCCCACATTGATAGCATTCGTAACCTAACAGACCGCTGTTTAAACTCAGTATGCAAGCAGGGTTAATTGGAGACATCTATTTCCCTTCCTTATTCAGCTCACAATAGGATAAAAAATGAATCTACCTGTAGTTTAAGCTCAACTGCAGAGAGCGACCGGCGCTTAAGAACCGCGTCCAAAATCGCTCGCTACACTAGCTGATCAATAATTTATCAAACTCCCGGAGCAAGAGCTTGATAAACTTAAACTCAACTCTTCTCCTCTTCAACTGACTTCACATTGTACCATGGAACCAAGCTTCCAAGTACCAAGTCACTATAACAGACATCTTCCAACAACTCCCTTCATTCCATCACTCCCGACTTTGGAATAAAAGAATGCAGATATCTTCACATATAGAGGCTGACGATTGAGACCTTCCACCATCTATCTTCTGCAACAACTCCAGAATCCCATAATTCTAGAGCTCTTCCATCATAAACACACTACAAGAAAAAAGGAGATTTACGACACTTGAGTTGCGACAGTTATCACAAAACCGTCCTTATTCCTGGATTGCGACGGTTGTCACGACAGTTAGGGTCAACTGTCGTAGATTTTTTGCGACAATTATAAAAAAACGTCTTTATTCGTGGACTACGACAGTTCTCACGACGGTTTGAGCCAACAGTCGCAGATTTTTTAAGCATGTTGTATAAAATAATTGCAACAGTTACCAAAGAACCGCACTCTTTCCACACTCGCGACAGTTAAGGCGAACTGTCGCAATTACTTTAGACGATCATAATCACTATTTTTTTTATTCCTTTAATTTCCCACTCTTTTCTTTCATTTTTATTTTCCAACCTTTTCAATTTTATTAATTAATTTTAATAAAAATTATCTTAACGGATAGAAAATGAAAGTCTAACGAATTGATTTTTTTCATAGAAATATGATTAATTTGACTTAAAAAATGATTAACCTTTTTTTTTTGTCAATTTTCCTCTCACTAAAATTCAATTTCAATGTTTCTCTCATATTTCTCTTTCACTCTAACCAATTTCAATTTCCATTTCATATTTTCCTCTGACTCACAAATCAATTTTAATTTTAATTTCAATCTAATAAAATTTATAAAAAAAACTAATTTTCATATCACTCCTTATCCCTACACCCACCACACACACGATGCGAGAAAAACCCCTGAACCCTCAAACTCAATGTAGAATGGAGAAAGCTAAACGAAAGTAGGTCGTGAGAAAACCCAGAATAAACGAACACAGCTCGTGAGAAACACAAAATGAGCTATTGCAACTTTCACTATTTAACATCTTGCTCGTTTTTCCTCTATCTCACAAGCCCAATATCAGCTTCCTCTGTTATTTTTAGGTTTTGGCGATACAGAGTTGTCACCACGGTTAACGGTGAGTCCCTCTATATCTATATGTAAGCCCAGTTAGGGCCACTGCAAAATTCATAATACTAAAAAGTTGTTAGCAATTTCTTCATCTTCCAATTCCTTAATCAGTCAACAAATTATTACACTCACTTGTAGAGAAGTCGTATTATCATATACCAATTCACAATATGTTATATTGTGAACACTTCAATTTTTGTTTATCTAGATTTTGAAACGAACTAAAGTATAACTCTACTTTGAATGAATTTAATACTTATAAGTTAGGGTTTTGCTACATTGCTTATGCAAAAAGGATCTTGCCAAGCTTCACTAGTTTTGTGAATCACAGTGTTGGCAGAAATAGGATGGTACCAATTATGATACTATATTGAAATTATAGGGTTTAATCATTTAGATGTAAAGGGAGGAAATTAACACTGGGGATAATAAAATTAAAATTTATATGTGAATTATATGTTGGCATTCATGTTGAGATATTAGACTTTGAATCTTAATAATAAGGTAACAAACCATGATTTATAAGGAAGTACGAGGACAAATTTTAAGAGATAATATGTTGAGGTGTTTTTAAAATATTCTTGCAGAAACAAACTCACTAACTGTTGATTATGTTGAAACAAGTATTCCGGTTGCTTTCCAATACAATTTTTTCAATATCATGGTTTCTGATATTTGCTGTCAGTGAACAGGTTAAAGAAAACAACTGTATCATCCTTTATCCTTGATTGTGAACTTGTTGCATATGATCGTGCAAAACAGAGAATCCTTCCTTTCCAGGTAATCTCATTGCCAATCCTTTATTTTATGGGTGTCAATACATCATTTAATTAGCCTAAAAACTTTTATATCGTCACGCTATCAAAATAAAATCCTTTTGTAATTGATGCATGCGTTGTTTTACTTTTACCTATATTGGGGATCCAGCTTTCCATTTGTGATATTGTGCGAGTTGGGAATAGATAATGTTATACTCCCTCCGTTCCTTTATAAGTGTCACTATTGGAATAATTTTTTGTTCCTTTTTAAATGTCATTTTCAAAATTCAAGGTAGTAATGATTATAGATTTGTCAAAATTGCCCCTAACTATTTATTATGGAGAGAGAAAAATGTATATTAAAATAATTTAAAGCTAGGGACATTATAGGCAAAGGAAAAATCATAGTCTAAAAAGTAATAACAATTATTGGATTTCTTGGTATACGTAAAAAATAAAAAAATGACAATTAAAAAGGAACTGAGGGAGTATTAATCTTATATCTTGCCAGGTGCTTAGTACTCGGGCCTGCAAAAATGTCAGCGTGAGTGACATAAAGGTTGAAGTTTGCATATTTGCTTTTGATTTATTGTACCTCAATGGCCAAGCACTTCTTCAAGAAAACCTGAAAATCCGTAGAGAGGTAACACCTTTTATCTTTACATTGCCAATAGTCTCATTGTACTATTTTTCTTTATTAAATAGTTGAAATCATGATAGAGTTGGCTGAAAGGTGGAAATGCAATAGTTTCTAGCTTGGAAACATGAGATTGGGATCATACAGATTTTTTAGTTTTTGCCAGAGAAGCTAGGCCGATTGAATAGTGTTTAGAAATAATTCTTGATTGTATATCATGTGTCTGAAATGAGTTGCTTCTCATATTTTTATATAAGAACTATATGTTGATGAGGGCCTAATTGTCTCTCTTCAGGATCTCTATGGCTATTTTGTGGAAGAGACTGGATTCTTTCAGTTTGCGACAACAACTACATCAAATGATGTTGAGGAGATACAAAAATTTCTTGACGAAGCTATTGATGGAAGGTTTTAAAATTATTATAGTTAATTTAAATTCATGTGGATAGAAATTTCACGATTTCAGTTGAAATTATATGGCAATATTTCTGCCTAATTTTCTCTCGAGTTGTCTTCATGTGATTACACTATTATCAGAAACATTTGATTAGCATTGTGTATCTAACTCCAGTTCTTCCAAATTTGGTCTCTCGTAAATAATTCAGCTAGAATTTTGATCATTTATCATTTACCTTATCTCTTGATTATTAGTTGTAAGGGACTAGATTGCTACTCGTAAATTTGAGGGACTAACTTGATTGATCCTTAAATTTGCATACTAGAATGCTGATTTACTCATTTTTTCGTATTTCACTTTTGTATTAATGTGGCTCCAATTATATATTGACTAAACTTTGCAGTATAGGGGACTCACTAGATTTGGTACCTATTGGTGCTTTTGCCGGTCGAGGGAAACACACAGGTGATTATGAAACATACTCTTTAATGTGTTGAGGCCTATTTTTGTTTCTTATCATTTTTAGTCGGTATTTCACCACTTACATCTGAGTAAGGCTAGGCCTTGGGAGTTTTTTATGTGCAGCTAACGTCTACCTTTAGCTCAAAGGGGTCTGAAATGAATTAGTTACATGATGTTTTGTAGGAGTGTATGGTGCTTTTCTCCTTGCTTGTTATGACACCGATAGGGAAGAATTTCAAAGTCTTTGTAAGATAGGTGAGCACTTTATACTGTATAGAGTTCTTTTATTTATTAAACTTAATTTTCTCACTTATTCATATTATGGTGGGCTGGAACTGGATTCACAGAAAACGTGCTTGAAGAACGTTCTACTAGCCTTGGTTCTAAAGTGATTCCCAAACCAAAGGTCCCTGTCTCCTGTCTCTCTCTGAGCCTTCTCTGAGTGAGCTTAGTATTTTATGAACTAATTCAAACATAATCCTCCATTTCAGTCATATTATCAATATGGAGAATTAGTCATGCCTGATGTCTGGTTTGAAGCTAGTGAGGTAACAACATTCTTGACTGAACAGTTTCATCATTTGCGGCAATGTGATATTCCTCCTACTAACTTATTGTTGCAACTGATTTTCCCTCTACTGTGTTTGTTTGGTTTAGCTTTTGGATGAGCCAAAGAAATTCTAGAGGCATAGACTTGATTTTGGAATGATTTTGAAGTGTTTGGTTCTTCTAAAGTAGAATTGAATCTGCCTCAAGAATTGATTCTACTTGAAGCTAGAATTTGTAGCTTTTGAGTTTAACATATTTTGGTGTAAATTTTTTTTACAAATTGGCCCAAAATTGTATTGTGCTTACAGGCAAACTTTTCTATATTAGTTATATATTATCTTATTTCATTTAGGTGTGGGTGGTAAAGACCGCAGATCTGAACATTAACCCTATTTACTGAGCCGCAGTGGGCACAGTAGACCCCAATAAGGTATTTGAAAAAAATTGAATTGATGATTAAAGTGTCACAATTAATTTTGGAGTTTTACCTGGTAACATTGTGTAAATGATAATGAATACTTTTAACTTCTATTTGTGGTGCTTTTACCTTTTTTTTCTTCTAAATAAAGGGAATATCTCTACGATTTCCGCATCTACTTCGAGTTCGGCCTGACAAAGCTCTTCTGAGCAGGTAAAGTACATACAATCTTTCATTAACCAACCAAACAGGTATATGACAGAAGACCAAGAAAGAGTAATGGGGAAATGGAATTGATTTATATTTTTCATTCTTTTGCCATTTTCTTTCAGATTGCTGAAATGTATAAAGCTCAGAAGCACAATCACAACAACATACAGGATGCCAGACAGAATGACGATGAAGATGTTTAAGAGAAAAAGTTTCTTTGCTTCTCATGCTGTTAAACTTTGAAATCACAACGAAATTTGGCAGTTGTTTTTGTAGGTTTAATTATATATATTTATTAATATTCACTTAAATAAATTCTTTGTATTTTTTAATCGAGTAAAATTTGGCTTCAGTGAAGTAAAAACTCTTAATCATGTCATCCATTTCCTTGCCATATAAAAATTTGGATATTCAGATTACAGTTCATTAGCAAGTTAATAGGATGTTAGTATTGGCACTAATTTTGGGTTCTATCTATGTTGAGAGATTTTGTCAAAAAGGAAACTGCATGAGGAAGGAAACATATAGTGAAAAATTTAACCATGCATATATTTAAGATATACTCTCTGTCCTAAAATAACCTGCTGTGTTCAAGGGATTCTTTAAATCATGCCAACAATGCATCTTAGCGTGAAAATATTCTTCAATGTATTTGATTCCTTATCTGAATTGTAATATGATAAGCTTCTAACATATAAAGTGACATGATGCTTGTATAAATGTAATATGATATATATGTTTAGTTGAATGAAGAATATATGTGATTTTCTTTCCCATTCTGTTCATAATTCTACAAATATTTTTTTTTTAAATTTAAAAAATAAATTACCCGCGGATTTACCTGTGGAAAAGAAATTTCTAATGGATTTGCCTGTAGATGTAACTGTGGAACAGAAATTTGCGATAGTTGGAACCGTTGTAATCAACAATAAAAACAAAAATCAAATGGAAATTTACGACGGTTAGAACCGTCGCAATATGCAAATTATGACAGTTCCCTACTCGTCGTGAGAGATAACGACAGTTGGTGTGACGGTTTTCACAACCGACGCGATACGGCCTCGCGACGCACGTTTCTACAACAGTGCAGCAACCGTCGTGACTTGAAAATTACTGCGGTTTTAACCATCATAACCTGCAAAAATAACCGTCGCAATCTGCCAATTTTCTTGTAGTGACATATGCAGCAGAACCACCGAGGAACATATCCTGCTTACCCTAATAAGATGTCAAAACATCTTATAAGACACCCCAACAAGAGAACTATCCACTTCTCCTGCAGTTGTTGTAGAACCTCCTCAGCAACATGAACAACCACCGGGTTGTTACCTTCGATCCAGAACATCCATCCCATTCATTAATACCCTTGAGTATGTCTGAGTTGATTGATCTGATCTTTAATAATCCTCCTTGTTTAAACGCCAGAAAGTATCTCCCAAAGATCTCATCCAGAAACAAACAGGATGCCTGCTCTGATACCAATTGAAATTCTGGCAATGCAGACTGCAGATGTCCAAACACATGTCACGACATTGTTCTCCATAAACATTTAAACACAGAGGAACAATAGCAGACTGATACCTTGAATATCAAAACTGCATAATCCCAGATGTTACGACATCTGATCCAACATATTAATCAAGAACAATAACAAAATTGTAAATTGCATAATGTTAAATAAGACAGTATATGTTAACCCAGTTCAGTGTAATTCACCTACTCTTGGGGATACCAATCCAGGAAGAAGACTTCAATATCTTGTAGTATTACCCTAAAGCTAAACTCCCCCCTTACAACTTTATTCTAATCGCTACCCTTAATGAACATCTTTACCAAAATTAAACTCCATTGTTTACAACTCTGATATTAGAGACCTACTCACTTCCTTAATCACAACCTGTGATATCTCTGTCTTATGCCAATTCGGACTCTTTGTCACGTTTTCTTGACCAACAAGTTATCTTGGACTTGCTTCAAAGCTTCGTCCAAGAATGATACACCAACCATTACCTAAAGGCTTCTGGTTTTGTCCTTGTACCTATGCCTTCCACTATGCATCCCATGCTACAGAGAGAGACTTAGAACTCCTAAGAGAGACTACGACTCTCAAACCCTAAACCCTTGTTTTTCAAAAGAGAACTAGGTTACAAAGTTACAAGTGATACAGAGGTACATTTGGTACACCTAAAATCCTAGGTCTAAGTCTTCTTATATAGTCTTCTGTTGGGATTTCAATCTTTGATCTTGTGATTCCTTGATGTGCTCCTTAATTCTTGCAACTGATTAAAACCTGCTAACTTAGTAAGTCAGCCAGGATGTCGAGTCTCCAAGCTGGGACATCTTCTTCGACATCTTTTTCTTCTGCAGATTCTTCATTTATATCATTAGTATGTTTTAGCAAAATTTAGTCAAACACCAGGAGCTTTCAACATGGAAGCCAACATTGCCAACGCATCGGCGATCTGATTCTCAGCCCGAGGTACGTGATGAAAGTCAACCCTATCAAAGAACGGTAACAACCTTCTGGCATAGTTCTTGTACGACACCAAGTTTGCCTGACGAGTTTCCCATTCTCCTTTGATCTGATTAATTACCAACACAGAGCCACCATATACATCAAGGTTCTTGATTTTCAAATCAATGGCTTCTTCCAACCCCATGATGCATGCTTCATATTTTGCCTCGTTGTTGGTGCATATGAACGCTAATCGGGCGGTGAAGGGTATATGAGAACCCTTCGGAGTAGTAATGATTGCCCCGATTCCATTACCATATGAATTAACAGCCCCATCAAATATCAAACTCCTGTGAGATCCAATTTTTGGTCCCTCGTCTGGCAAAGGATCATCACAGTCTTTCATCTTCAAGAACATGATATACTCATCCGGAAGTTCAAACTTCATCGGTTGATAATCCTCGATTGGTTGTTGAGCAAGATATTCTGACCAAACACTTCCCTTAATGGCCTTCTGGGAAACATATTGAATATCGTATTCTGTCAAAACCATCTGCCAACGAGTTATTCTCTCGGAAAGTGCTTGCTTCTCAAACCCATATTTAATCGGATCCATCTTCGAAATCAACAGAGTCGTGTGATTTAACATATATTGTCTCAAACGCTTAGCCGCCCAAGCGAGTGCACAACAAGTCTTCTCCAGCATTGAGTATCTTGATTCACAACCAGTGAACTTTTTATTCAGGTAGTAGATGGCATGCTCTTTCATACCTGTCTCGTCGTGTTGACCGAGTACACACCCCATCGAATTCTCAAGAACTGTGAGATACTTAATCAACGGTCTTCCTGGCACTGGCGGCATGAGGATCGTAGGTTCCTACAAATATTCTTTTATTTTATCAAACACCTTTTGACAATTTTCATTCCACCTAACTTCTTGATCTTTTCTCAATAATTTGAAAATAGGTTCACACGTGGCTGTGAGATGAGAGATGAACTGGGCTATGTAGTTCAGTCTGAAGGTGCGAGAAAGACACAAGAAAGGGGGGTTTGAATTGTGTATTTACTCTTTTCCATAATCTTTTCGCATCTTGTTAAAGAGACGCTCAAGAGCCTTCAAGGTTCATTGAGAGATTCTGATCTCTTAACTATGGAGCATGAGAACCATATAGGTTCTGATAATAAGATACGATACTCAGAACTTGCAGTGCGGAAGCTTATCAGAAATAGGCTGCAAGGTTCTGACTTTGCTTAATATGAGGTTCTGATATTCAATGCAGAAACATAAATAGAGATACTAAGCAAGAGAGTAAAGGACACACGATATATCCTGGTTCACCATGCGGGCTAATCCAGTCCACCCTCCTCAGGTGATTTCGCCTTGAAAACAAGGACTTAATCCACTATAACCAAATTATGATTACACTTGCACGGGCCACGCCGGTGACTAACAACTTGCACAGCCGCACTGTGACTAACAACCCAATGAACCGTTCAGGGATCCAACAGGATATAACGTTCATTGACCGAGCAGACCCACTGCTGCGATTTCATAGCTAGCCGTTCAGGGATTCACCACAATGAATATAACGCTACTGGCCATATTTCAGGATTTTCCACAATGACACCCAGCCATTGTCATCTCAAGTTTCTGATCACCACGTGATCTACTCAAGGGCATCAACTCACAGCTGAACCGTTCAGGGATCCATTCTGGATATAACGTTCACTGGAGGAGTCTCAATTCATTTAGTTGAATTGGCAAACTGGAGATTACAAATTGTACTTCTTAATAAGCAAGTTTCTCCTAAGTTTAAGTACAAAGAACACATAAGTGTTCAAGCAAGATTTGAGCAACAAATCCTTGCTTTCCTAAGAAACTACAAAGATGTATTTAGATATTATAATTGTTGACATCTTGTAGATCTTCTTCTTCTTCGTCTTCTTGGTTGAGCAAGCTTTGAGCAGCAACTCCTTGCTTCAGATCTTCAATGTGCACCTGACGAGAAGGTAGGTTGATTACTTGACAGATCTTCAATGTTGTCTTCTTCATCAACAGCATCTGTTCTTAATTGTTGTTGCTGTGTTGATTTGTCTTCTTGAGTTTCAACAATAATTTCCATTAGTGAAATAATGATAGCTTTTGAATATTCTGAGTGTTGCAACGAGAACTCATCATTGTGGCTATCTTCACAATGTCTTGGTCAATTTTGTAGATGAACATTCAGTTCGTGATTCTACAAGTGATCGACACATCAGAAGCAAAAACTCTTTCCATTAAATAGCCAGTAGAAATATAGCCATTTGAGAATTCTTTTGGCTGTTTGGAAAAGAGACGTTGTGATATAATGAGTTGTACTGACACATCTCCTTTTTGCAGAGGGAGAAGTTACCAGACATCTTTTCTTGGGCAGTGTGTACATTTAACTCACAACGGTAATATTTAGACTTCAAAACTTCAGTGGCTTCTGATGTTAATTTGATGAAGCATGAGTAGAGTCTTCTTAGCAGAATGTCTGATGCTTCAAGTCTTCAGTTGATTGAAGAAGTCCATTAAGAATCAGTCTTCAGAACTTTATCACTTGGTCTTTAAGAACGTTATTCTTTTCTACTTCAAGTCTTCCGAATCTTCAGAACCTATCTTCAGAGTCTTCAAAACTTAATATTTGAAACCTTGATCTTCAGAACTCATAAGTCTTCAGATTCTTTCTGTACTTGGTCTTCAGTGCCTTCAGCCATCAGAACTTTAAGTCATAGGAGTCTTTCGCACTTTGGTTCTTTCATAGTGTACTTCTTCAGAAGCTTCGCTATCTTCAGAATCTCAATCACTTTCAGAGAGCATCCACAAGAGCATTGCAACAACAATCTTGGCATCCTTGGATCTGGCTGATCATGACTAGATAAAGAAGCGTTCTTGCTTCTCGCGACTTTAGTCACACATAGTAACTTCACATGATGTCTTTAGTTCTTATGATCTACACACAACACACGTTAGACCATAAAATGGTTCTTTCACAAATACTTATTGTTATCATCAAAACATAGATTGACTTGTAGAGACAATTCTTGCTCTCAAAATCTTCCCCTTTTTGATGATGACAAAGCCAAGTATTTTGATTGAACATTTTATACAAGGTAATCACCAAAGCAAACAAATTCAGAGTTTGGAACAACAGCTCCCCCTGAATGAGTTATCCTCAAAGCTTCATCTGAGATCATCTAGGATTTTATGTAATCCAAAGATATTCAGAGTAACAACTTGATTTGTCACAATAGGAATAGAAAAGAGTTACTTCTCTATCTTGTCTTTAGGAAAATGAAGAGTCTTTAGCATCTGGACTAGTTCATTAGAACTTCCATCTTCAGATCTTCAGAACTCAGTTTTCTTTGTTGTCGTATCAGAGCTTATTATCTTCAGAGACATCTGAAGCATTTCTACTTTTCAGCAGATTCCATTAAGCATAAGATCAGAACAGTTCTTGACTGATAGTCATAGCCTTGCTATCTATCAGAGACAGACACTGTCTTTAAAGGAAACTCCCCCTGAGTTTCAGACTATATGAAGATTTTTGATTTTATATTTCCATCTTCTGGGTAGTCTCCCCCTAATTACCATAAGTCATATATTGGGATCTTCAGAATCGAGATTCAGAGTTGTCAGATTTTAATCACCAATGTGGAGCATGACTTTTCAGAGTTTGACATTTGACCATAGGTTCTTATCTTGTTATTGTCACAGCTCAGGGGTTTATCAAAGCTTTATTTCTGATCAGATACCAATTTCAGGTTAATTTATGTGATCGATCAACGCTTGATTTTGAATCTGGTACACCTTGTTTTGTGCTGATATAAAGTGATGTGCTGACTGAAGAAGTTCTTTTGACTTGAAGAATAGTTCCTTGGTGTGAAGGGAATGAATACCAATGAAGGAATTTGATAATAATTCACAACTTTGTTCTGATTGATGAGTCTGATACTAGTCCTTGCCAAGATCATATTCTAGAGTTCATGCATTTGCCCAAAACTCAGTCACCTGTTCAGGGAATATAGGTCCAACAAGCATGGAGAAATAATTTTCCCAGTTCTGAAATATAATTCCAGAGTGAACGCTTTTTTTGTTGAGTTGTGGCAGAAGGTTTAAATTCACAGTGAATTCCTTCAGGAGTTCTAGATCGGATGTTTCTCCTCTGATGTTGTGGGACGACATTCTGAGCGAAGTTGAATTGTTTGAGAGATGAGGTTCTACCTAGTTAGATATAGGAGTGAAAAGGACTTTGAGATTTAATAGCTATTTATCAATCTGGAGCACGTGGGGTTCATCATTTCCAAGACTAGCTATAATTAGTTGTGGTAGTCAGTGAAATGACACGTGATGGACTTTAATCGCCGTATATCTATAGCAGTAGGTTGCTGACACTACGTGATTATGACTGCTTATTTAAATCTTGAAAATTGTCTAATCATAAATGTGTGAGAGTATTATTATAGTTTCAATAATCTTAATATGACTGATGTTCAAATTATTGCTACTATTTCAAATAATGAGAATGAATGAAGACAGACATACCTCGGAGGTTCTGAAATTTTTTTATGGCTATTCTGAGTGCTTTCCATTATGAGATATTATTAATTTTCAGATTCTGCTTGCTTCTGAGTGAGCTGCTGTAGGTTCCCATGTTCTTCAGGGGTTTGTCTTTGTATTCTGACTTCTTAATGGTATTGAGATCATTGCAGACTATTTAAGTGTTTTCCATTCTGACTTTGATCATCAATCTTTTTAGACGTCTGAATTCTTTATGTAGAACTTCTTAAGAGTGTATTCAATGCTGAGCTTATGATCATTAATTTTCATTTCTTGCTTCCTTCTGATGCTTGAAGAATAGGTGTCTTCTGAGCATGGATTTCCAGACGAGAATAGGAGTCAACTATTTCTTCAGATGATTACCACGTTCTAGAGTAAACATTTGGTTTCTCTTCTGACTTTATTTCTTTGGACAGATGCAGATCAAGTATTATCAAACATGTGTGTAGCACAACTTATAATTTGCATGATACTTCTTGATCTCACAATGCACATAGTTAGCTTATCAGAGACTAACAACATATCTACTTCAAAATAGGATGTTGACTGATTTCTTCCCTCCGAAGTAACTTAAATTCTTTTTGGCTTGAGTAGCGAAATCCAGTGTCTGGTTTGACATCTTCAGGTTCCAGTGCTCGAAGGGTTCTGAACAACTTATCATATAGTGACCTGATCACTAACATTTGATTCACTTGAGAGATGGTTTCAAGTAATCAGAACTTAGTTATGCTGATAAAGAAAAGCTTAAGAGTTCATTCTTTATCAAGTATTTGATGAATCCTTGACATTCTTCTTCCTGAATATTCTTTCAGTTTTCTACATAGACTTTCATGAACACAATGTTGAGTTCTTCAATGAATATTTTAACTTCTAGATCATTCAAGATTCAAATGTTGAATCATTTCTAAGAGTTTGAATTCTTCAGATTTTCTGACTTCAACAGACTTCACTCTGAAATTCAAAATCATAGAACAACAATCTTTCTTCTTTACATGAAGAAGTTCTGAATGAGCTTTAAACGAGAAAGTCAAGGGTGGACCTAATCTGTTTCTTGAAAACATCTCAAAAACTCATAAAGAATTGATCTTCAGCAAACAAGACTTCTTTTTTTCTGATGATTTAACTTTGAGCTCATACGTGGTTCATCCGCACGTATCTTCCGAGATTGGCATTCAACAGATACTACTTCTTATCTGATGAGTTTATCTTTATCAGCTGATTCTTCAATCTTCGTTAAACTTAAGTGAGGAAGATTTTTAGTTGTTTGACAACTACAAAACTTACAGAATCAGTGATTTGCTCAAGTATTTCAGATTGATTATAATTTTGTACACAGTCAACTTCTGAACTGTTACAGAAATTGTAAGTGGATTTCAATCTCACCCAGAGTATTTCAGTGCACCTTATCTGGATCTTTTTCTGACACTGTTAGGTGTTTGATACTCATCAATAACTGAACCAGGCTCTGATACCAATTGAAGGTGCGAGAAAGACACAAGAAATGGGGGTTTGAATTATGTATTTACTCTTTTCTATAATCTTTTGGCATCTTGTTAAAGAGACGCTCAAGAGCCTTCAAGGTTTGTTGAGAGATTCTGATCTCTTAACTATGGAGCATGAGAACCATATAGGTTCTGATAATAAGATACGATACTCAGAACTTGCAGTGCGGAAGCTTATCAGAGATAGGCTGGAAGGTTCTGACTTTGCTTAATATGAGGTTCTGATATTCAATGCAGAAACATAAATAGAGATACTAAGCAAGAGAGTAAAGTACACGCGATATATCCTGGTTCACCACGCGGGCTAATACAGTCCACCCTCCTCAGGTGATTTCGCCTTGAACACAAGGACTTAATCCACTATAACCAAATTATGATTACACTTGCACGGGCCACGCCGGTGACTAATAACTTGCACATCCGTACTGTGACTAACAACCCAATGAACCGTTCAGGGATCCAACAGGATATAACATTCATTGACCCAGCAGACCCACTGCTGCGATTTCACAGCTAGCCGTTCAGGGATTCATCACAATGAATATAACGCTACTGACCATATTTCAGGATTTTCCACAATGACACCCAGTCGTTGTCATCTCAAGTATCTGATCATCACGTGATCTACTCAAGGGCCTCAACTCACAGCTGAACCGTTCAGGGATCCATTCTGGATATAACGTTCACTGGAGGAGTCTCAATTCATTTAGTTGAATTGGCAAACTGGAGATTATAAATTGTGCTTCTTAATAAGCAAGTTTCTCCTAAGTTTAAGTACAAAGAACACATAAGTGTTCAAGTAAGATTTGAGCAACGGCTCCTTGCTTTCCTAAGAAACTACAAAGATGTATTTAGATATTACAATTGTTGACATCTTGTAGATCTTCTTCTTCTTCGCCTTCTTGGTTGAGCAAGCTTTGAGCAGCAACTCCTTGCTTCAGATCTTCAATGTAGTCTTGACGAGAAGGTAGGTTGATGACTTGACAGATCTTCAATGTTGTCTTCTTCATCAACAACTTCTGTTCTTAATTGTTGTTGTTGTGTTGATTTATCTTCTTGAGTTTCAACAACAATTGCCATTAGTGAAATAATGATAGCTTTTGAATATACTGAGTGTTACAACGAGAACTCATCGTTGTGGCTATCTTCACAATGACTTGGTCAATTTTGTAGATGAACATTCAGTTCGTGATTCTACAAGTGATCGACACATCAGAAGCAAAAACTCTTTCCATTAAATAGCTAGTAGAAATATAGCCGTTTGAGAATACTTTTGGCTGTTTGGAAAAGAGACGTTGTGATATAATGAGTTGTACTGACACATCTCCTTTTTGCAGAGGGAGAAGTGACCAAACATCTTTTCTTGGGTAGTGTGTACATTTAACTCACAACGGTAATATTTAGACTTCAAAACTTCAGTGGCTTCTGATGTTAATTTGATGAAGCATGAGTAGAGTCTTCTTAGCAGAATATCTGATGCTTTAAGTCTTCAGTCGATTGAAGAAGTCCATTAGGAATCAGTCTTCAGAACTTCAGTACTCGGTGTTTAAGAACGTTATTCTTTTCTGCTTCAAGTCTTTCGAATCTTCAGAACCTGTCTTCAGAGTCTTCAGAACTTGATATTTGAAACCTTGATCTTCAGAACTCATAAGTCTTCAGATTCTTTCTGCACTTGGTCTTCAGTGCCTTCAGCCATCAGAACTTCAAGTCATAGGAGTCTTCCTCACTTTGGTTCTTTCAGACTGTACTTCTTCAGAAGCTTCGCTATCTTCATAATCTCAATCACTTTCAGAGAGCATCCACAAGAGCATTGCAACAGCAATCTTGGCATCCTTGGATCTGGCTGATCATGACTAGATAAAGAAGCGTTCTTGCTTCTCGCGACTTTAGTCACACATAGTAACTTCGCATATGTATATATTCAATCATAGTACATCTAGCTGGTGCATGTTGGTTCTGATGTCTTTAGTTCTTATGATCTGCACACAACACACGTTAGACCATAAAATGGTTCTTTCACAAATACTTATTGTTATCATCAAAACATAGATTGACTTGTAGAGACAATTCTTTCTCTCACACAGTCTTCCTAAGAAACCACAAACCTCTTTCTCCGTTCTCGGTTCAGGCATTTCTTGTATGGCTTTTACTTTAGCAGGATCTACCTCGATACCTCTTTCGCTAACAATGAAGCCTAGCAATTTACCAGATCTCACCCCGAAGGTGCACTTGTTCGAATTCAACCTCGGTCTGAATTTCCTTAACCTTTCAAACAACTTTTAAAGATTCACCAAATGCTCTTCCTCCGTTTGTGACTTCGCGATCATGTCATCAACATAGACCTCAATCTCTTTGTGAATCATATCATGAAAGAGAGTCACCATAGCCCGCTGATAGGTTGCCCCAGCATTTTTCAGCCCAAAGGGCATTACCTTGTAGCAAAAAGTCCCCCACAGTGTTATGAATGTCGTCTTCTCCATGTCCTCTGGGGCCATTTTGATTTGGTTATACCCAGAGAAGCCATCCATGAAGGAAAATACAGAATATTGAACAGTGTTGTCGACTAACACGTCAATATAGGGAAGCGAGAAATCATCTTTTGGGCTTGCTCTGTTCAAGTCTCGATAATTGACACACATCCTGACCTTTCCATCCTTCTTAGGTACAGGAACAATGTTAGCAACCCACGGAGGATAATTCGTCACAGAAAGAAAACTAGCATCTAACTGCTTATGAAACTCTTCTTTAATTTTAACAGCCATGTCCAATCTTGTTCTCCTCAATTTCTGCTTAACTGGAGGACAATCCTCTCTGAGCGGTAACCGGTGCACCACAATATCTGTATCGAGCCCAGACATGTCTTGGTAAGACCAGGCGAAGATGTCCAGATACTCTCGTAGCATTTCAACCAATCTTCCCTTTACATTGTCTTCCAAGGCGGCCCCAATTCTGACTTCTTTCTTCACATCCTCGATGCCCAAGTTGATAACTTCAATGTCCTCCTGATAAAGTAAGATGATTCGTTCCTCCTGCTTTAGCAGTCTGGCTAGTTCTTCAGGCAAGTCATCGTCTTCTTCAGCCTCTTCTTCAACTTGATAAATGGGATTGTCGAAGTCATACCGAGCGATAGCTGAATCATGGTCGGTGGAATCTAAACTGATAAACCTGCATGAGGGATGTTTTATGTTTATTATGAATGCAATCATGAAAAAACAAAAACACATTGCCATTTTACTTTTAGTAAATGCACAAAAGTAAAAAAGAAAGACAGGGATCATAATATTTGAATGCGAAAACGTTCTTTATTAATGATAAGAATTGAAAGTAAAACATCGTGGCCCTACAGAAATAATTGCTGCGCCTTGGGAAGAACGTAGGATTGAACATATACAAAAACAAGAACAATTTCTCTTCGCACGAGACTTGAGCAACTTCCTTAGCAGACCAATTATGCAGCTCCTGGCCAGGAATGCACGGGCGGATCCATTGGTCCATGTCACAATCACTGTCACCCTCTTCGTCTCGGATAACATTAATTCTGTTGAAGAAAACTCCCGCACCGGTGAACTGAACCGGACCACTATACTTTGGAGGCCCTTGAGATGACTTGGACGACTTGTATCTCAGACCATATTTATTCTTCTTCATCTGCACATCTATCACCTGACCCCATTTCTGAGAATTGCCAGAATCTACCACGGCACGTGCATCTTTGAATGAAGACATAGAAACTTTGGGTTCATTAACCTCCATAGGAAGCTTCTTCGAAATCTGAACAGCTTCAAAACCATGGCATAAAGTTTCATGGATTTCCCCATCCACTTCTACGTATTTGAAAATTGACAGATGACTGACCATTATATCTTCTTCCCCACACACCGTAACAACCTTTCCTTCGGCCATATACTTCAACTTCTAGTGTAGCATAGACGTCACTACCCCAGTATGGTGAATCCAGGGGCGACCCAGCAAACAACTATATGCCGACTGTATGTCCATCATATAGAAGGTTGCGTCAAAAACCTTTGGTCCCACCTTGATGGGTTTCACAATTTCTCCGAACACCGACCTTTTGGATCCATCAAAGGCCCGCACCACCAGATCACTGGGTGTACAAATCAGCCCTTGAGTATCAAGTTTCATAAGCTCTTTCTTGGGAAGAACATTTAATGAAGAACTGGTATCCACCAATACGTGGGATAACAATGAACCTCTGCATTCTATAGAGATGTGTAGAGCATTATTATGGTTTCTCCCTGCGGGAGTCAAGTCCAAATCCGTAAAACCCAAATCGTTTCAAGCATTTATGTGCGCCACCACGCTCTTAAGCTGATTCACCGATATTTTCTGTGGCACATACGCTGCGTTCAACACCTTTAACAAAGCATTCCTATGCGCTTCTGAGCACGTCAACAAAGACATAATAGAAATTTTGGAAGGCATTTGATGTAAATGGTCTACGATTTTGTAATCACTTTTCCTTATTATTCTCATGAATTCATCAACGTCTTTTGAGAAAGCCTCATCAACATTATTTTGTGCAGAATCCTCCATAACTGGTCTCTGCCCAGAATTGTCAACCACCTGTTTACCTTTGTCCTGATTTGTACTGCCCGTAATGTCATTAGCCGGCAAAAAGACTCTGCCACTTCTGGTAATGGCTCCAGCTTCCACAATATTTTCATCAATAAATCCTACACCTGACGGACCCACCAGCTCCTGCTTCTGCCCATTGCAAAATACCTCGGCCCCGTAGTTCCACGGGATGGTCTTAGTGCTCTCGCAGGGTATCGGTCTTGGAACGGTGATAATGACCGGCGCTTGCCTCGCCGGCGCTGAAATATTGATTGTCTTGTACGAAATGGATATTGTGGCGACATCTTCACTGTGATTAACAACTTTCTTCTCGTTATTGACCCGATCAAATTGTAACAGCCCATCATTCATCAACCTCTGAATATTCGTCTTCAAAGAAACACAACCCTCAGGTTGCACCAAACACTCCTGACAATCATCTGAACATCCTGGAAAAACCCCACTTTTCAACAATCTCTCCTTGACTACTGACAGAGAAGTTTTCAACTCATTCACATTCATTATCAGATCCCGTGGTTCCCCATCATCTAAGGCATTTGCCCTTGCCCCACCATGATTGGGCATAGGGTTTTGGATTACATTTGGACTATCGTTTGTAAAATTGATGGCTTTGGAATCAAGCAAATCTTGAAATTTGTGCTTGAAAGTATTGCAATTATTGATATTGTGACCCGGAGCTCCTGAATGAAACTCGCAGTGTGCATTGGCATCATACCCAGATGGCAGAGCGCCCGTGGGTGGAGCCAATGTCCTTATTTGCACTAGCTGGAGTTGTAACAGATGTTGGAATAGTTGAGCATATGGCATCGGAGGTGTCATACCCCAAATTTTGACCACTAAGATTTCCCATCATTGTGCAAATCATCACCACAATATGGATGTACCATTATGCCTCATCAGTCTCCCCAAAGATGGGTGAACATTCACTACAAACAAGAATTAGGGTTTCAAGACCTCTCAGAGCCTTAGACAAAGGATCAATCAATAAATGACATGATCTTCAACTTGTCTAACCTCTCAAACACCCATAGAGGATCAAGAGGACTCCCACATCAAGAATCAAGCACAAGGTTACAACATTCCAAGTGGATCAAGCCTCAAGATCGCCAGTGTCACCAAATTAGGGTTTTGGTCGACCAAGGCCTCCAGATGGAATTTTTCATCTGGGCATGAGCCAATGCTTCAAAACATAACTCAAAATACTCCATGAGACCTCATGGACCCAATCATCAAGTCAATTTAACCTCAGGGGAGGCATTTATAAAAAATCAGGAATTAGGGTTTCTTGACCTAATTCACCCTTAAATTTACTTTTGGGACAAAACATGAGCCAAGACCTCAAGACATGATTTGAGGGTCTCTAATACACCACATTGATCCATTTGCAACAATGGATTGATCCAAGAAGCTTGATCTACAAGTTTCAATTTCATCTGGACCACAATTAGGGTTTTGAAGAAAAAGTCAACTGTGCCTTTGACTTTTGACCAAGACATGCTCCCAAACCTTTGGACATGATTCAATGCACCCTACAACACCTATGGAATCCATCTATTAAGTTTGTTTTAGGTCAAGGACCTGATTTCATAGAGGATCGCACAGTTTGAACTTCATCTGATAAAAAGTCAACTATACAAAAAGTCAAAGTTTAACTTTTTGATTTTTTGGTCAAACAAGGTTCCCTAACCCTAATACTATGTTAATTTGTGATTTGAATCATCATTCATCAAGAAAAATCAAGAATAGTGAGTTAACTTGTAAAAGGGGAAACCATAAAAAACTTAGAATTTTTCTAAGTTATGGAACAAAGTGGTTAGGGTACCAACTTTCAAGGATCATAACTTGAGATCCAAGCAACTATTTTGGATGATCTAAAGATGGATTTGTAGCTCTCATGTCATACTTTAAAAGTGTTAACTACATCTCATTCCAATTCCTCATGGATTTTTAGTTATGGAGTGATCAAAATGGTTGAAAACATGAAATGTCACTTTTTCCAACACTTGGTGAAATTTTCACTAAGTTAGAATCTGTCTTGCTTTTTTTCAAAATATAGGGGCATTTTTCACTTGGATCCAAAAAGTTTCAAGACAAACTATGATCATACATGTATTGCATCACATGAGAGCTTTCCAAAATGGCCAAGAACTCCATCAAACTCCACCTGAGCTAGGAGTTGTGACAGCTGCAACATGCCTTGATGCAAACTATCTTGGCAAGGCAGATTTGTGCACAAGAGCTCGATTTGTCCAAATTGTGCAATAACAAGCATGGTTATCCATCTGCACACCTCAAGGGGGAACAACCAAGGGACAAACACTGATCCATCAGCCTCCCAAGTCCAAGATTCCACAAGTAGCATGCCAAACCTAAAAAGGCTAAAGATGCTTCAAGACTCCAAATTTGTTTTGGAGCATTCAATGGATGCTTAGAGGTGGCATGTATCAGAGCAAGAATGCACACTTTTGATCGCGACTTTATGAGTCGAATGGGGGTTACTGCAAGTATACAGTTGTATCGCGTAGTTTTAAAAGATTATCGATCCCACAGAGACTAGAAATCGAACGCACCGTTATCTATCGTTACTATGTTTATCTAAGGCTAATCAGAATTTGGGTTTTTTTTAGTTCAAACGGGAAATTAAAGGGAAACTAAAATCTTGGAATACTAGTTATGAATAAGTTATCGGTATATAATTCTGTAACCTACGTGGAATTAATTAAACCTAAGCGTATAAAGATTTATCACCCTATTCATCTGTACGAAAAACCGGTTTAAAAGCCCTCAACTCACACTCCCGTGGTTATTGCCTCAGACTATACTTCTAAGTCAATACGTCTGCTCTCGCTAGCCCGTATGAGGTTAAAAATACTTTTTGGAAACTAATTGAACCTAATTAACTTTAAAGCGCTTCCGCTGTTTTTAAAACTAATGCCCGATTTCAGCTATCCGGGTAAAGCCTCACACTCCCGTGGTCTCGACTTTAACCTATGTTACCTTTTTTACTCTCGTAATAAAAGTTGGGTTTTAAATTAAGAAATCGAAGCCAGAAGTAGGATTGATTATTGATTTTAGCTTAGAGAAAATTAATTCATTTTAGTTACTTCATTACATACCGATAAGATCGGTTTAGCTCGACATAATTAGGAAATTAAACGCAAAGACAGGGAAATAAATAAACACAGACATAACTAAGAAATAAATAAACAATACTTGAATTAAATGACGGAAACTTGGAATTCAGTAATAACAGCAACAACAATCCCTCCACAAGCCGGTAGGTTCTTGCTTTAATAAAATAAATTGCAAAGGTTGAAGGCAATGAAACAAAGAACTAAAACTAAGTTGTAATAGTTCCTCAGTGTGAGAAACTATTACTTTTGTTCGGTAATGATTAACAAGGAAATGGAAATGTAAAGTAAAAAATGAAATTAAAGCTCTGAAGATAATTTGGCAGCAAGACAGTATACTTGATAAGAGAATTTGGCCACCCTTTGCTCTTTGTAAATGCTTGTATTTATAGGCTCAGTTGAGGTAGAAGTTGGAGAGAATTCAGCCACTCACACTGACGGTTACACCACTTTGGACCTAGAAATCCTCAGAGGAAAATGACATCGTGTGAAACTGCTCTCTGAGAGTTCGTGGTCAAGTCTCTGCTCCAACGTGTAAATTAAGTGCATAACGATCGTGGTACATTGTTACGGTCGTGGTGCATTTTGAAGCTGCCACGGTCGTGGCGCTCCCATGACGGTCGTGATATCAGTCATTTCTGATTTCTTCAATTTTTCTTCTCTTTTCTGCTCTTTTCTTGTATGTTTTGGTTCTTTTCCACACTTAGCATACTTTGACTTGTAGAATATGATTACCTGCAAAAACACTTAAATAATCTCGAGAAAATCGGATATTAGACGAAAAACGGAATAAGAAACTAACATAAATCGAAGTAAAAATATGATATAAATTCGTGTTATCAAACTCTCCCACACTTGAATCTTTGCTTGTCCTCAAGGAATCAATCTATTAAAACGGACAAACTGCATCAAATGCACATACCTGGCACACCAATGGTGTTGAAAAAGAGTTTCTTGTTAGTTAGACGGGTACTAGTGTAAAACACTAAGGATACAATAATGACACAAAGCAACAAGTTTGTCATAGACCTCTCTTTTGTACAATCCAGTCCAAATCATTATATTATAATTCAACCATAAGTTTTCGTATCTGTTTCACCCGGTTTCATTCCAACGCAATCACATTAAGCCCTTTGCCTTATTCACGCACATAGTGGAGTAATCGGTTAGTGACTTTGATCCCATTTTCTCGCACGGGGCCTGATACACAAATGTGGTAACCCTTTATACATCCCATTCGTAGATTACGGGGGATCGAACAGTAGTTCGCCCTACCAAGTTCAGAATCAGGTACCTCTGAACCAATCAACAACGGATTTTTCTTTCTTTTCTTGCACATTTTCACAACTGTGAGAGTTGTTGCATATTCTATTTCTTTTTTTTTCTTTTTTTTTCTCGACATATAGATAAGAAAGATTTTTTTTTCTTTTTCTTGATTGGGCATCAAACACTTATATTCATCGGTTCCCCACGTGGTTTGTGATATAGACGGTGCTGAATGCTAATATAAACTACTAAGGGTTACTTTAGGACTAAACTCAAGGTATCGTATAATAAGTGTCGAAACTGATATCGCATACGCAAGAGGTCTAAGGTGTCAAGACGGTATCGATCTTGTTAGCACATTCCCAACTTCCTAACATAGTTTAAAGCTTGGTATGTCACGGATGTGCATTAATCGTAAAAAAATTTCGTTATGGCAGAATAAAGTGAGGAAATCGGATTACTGAACGAAAATATTCATATATTACTTTGATAAGGAAAAAGAAAGTACAAGAAAGGGAAATAAACGGAAATAAATCTAACTCTCCCACACGATATCGGACATTGTCCTCAATGTTGCGATATAAAGGGGATTAACAAGGAAGACTAAAAAGAGAAACAAAATACAAAAACAAGATAAAATCAAGGTGGACCACGTCCTCTGCCTCTAGAGCGTCCTCTTCCATGCTGCGCTACGTGATCAGGAATGCCCACGTGGTGGATGTACTCGTGTAAGCTCTGCACTCGCACTGTCAATGCACTCATCTCCTCAATGACACCGTCAAGCCTTTGACCTTGGTCAACTTGCCCTTGCTGGATTTGACGCATAAGTGTCACCATTTCATTCTGTTGCTGGGTTTGTTGCCATATAGCCCTCAGGATTTCATCATTAGTAACTGGGTCTAGGTCGGGGCGGCGACGACGTCTGGAGGTCGAAGGAGCATCATTGGCCGGCGGTGGTTGGTTCTCAGGGGCGTTATCCATTTCTTGCTCCATCTCATCAACAGGTTCATGTTCTTGATCATCAGGGGCAGGCGCATTTTGCTCAGGAGCATTAAGATAAAAAATCCAATTGACCATATTCTGAGGGTCAATGCGACTCCTGCAAGGCATGATGATACTTCTTACGGTTTTGGCGCGGACCATAGGATTGTATTTCCCATCTCGTCGTAACTTGATGAGCTGAGAGTTTCTGCAATAATCTATATCAAGGAACACTGGAGGCAAGGAGGGTAGTCTAGCAAAGTCGTTTTCCAAATTCAAACTGAGTGCAATAGAGGTGACAATCCCTCCAAAGTAGAAGGGTTTGGAGCCTCTAGCATAGTTTGATTGTATGTGTGCTAGTAAAAATGGTGCGGCATTGATTAGCTCCAGATGTAAAATACAATGAAGGAAAAACAACTCTTTAGAATTCACCTTATGGTTACTATCTCGTGCAAAGATGGGGCTTCCAAGTGCGCGGTGGACGTATCTGACGGCTGGGTTATGGATAAATGTTGCGTTAAGGCTGTCCCAGCTGTCAACTGTTGTTCCCGTTAACTGATTCCATAGTTGGAACGCTGCTTGATAGAAAGTTTCTTGCGGTACTCGGCGATGGACATTCTCGCCATGTTTGAAACCAAGCATCTCGGCAAGACGATCTTGTTCGATTGAGTACTCTGTACCAAACATGCGAAACTTTGCTACTCCGGATAATTGGTTCGTTTCTCCCGGAGGGGTTATGTAAGTAAAGGAACTGAGGAACTCTAAAGTGAGGTCTTCGTAAGTGGGCCGGCTCTGAGTGCAAAGCTGCCAAAGACCGGCATTCTGTAACATCCATTGAACTCCCTCAAGCATTCCGAGTTCTTCTAAGCATGCAACGTCAATGTAGCGGGTCGGTTGAACGGAACGATGGTAGAAATCGATATACCGAGCTCTTTGGCGTTCTCCTGCCTCTCCATCTCAGAAGTTTAATGTGGATAAATCTAGAATTTGACGTGCCATTGTTGGGTTAAAGAGGATTTTGGAAAACAAGTAGGTTATGGAATTTGAGGGTTTGTGGAAAGAAGTGGTGTACGGTGTGATTATATAAGGCAATGGTAAGTTAAATGGTTACGGATGTGATTAATGTGGTTCAATTTGTAATGGGACGGTTGTGGAATTGTAGAAGGTAATGGGACGGCTGGGGTTTGAATGAGAGAAAGAAGAGGGAACGAGTGAAACAATTCTGTTTTAACGTAGAATCTGTTTCAAACCTGCGTGACGGTCTTCACGGGGTCGTCACGATCGTGACGTTCACAAAATCTGGGTGTTTAATTTGTTTTATGACAGGCACAATTCCAAACATAATAATTCAATAGCAGGTCATGGGAAGCATATGGAAATAGCAGTATATTGCATAAACAGAGATAAGTAACATTACCACATAAATTAATATAGAATTAAAAGAATATGAATGAACTTGAAATCACAAAGATTTAATAGCAGCAGCAAATAAAATTATTCTTTAAAACCAGAAAGGTGCTAGTTAAATTACTAGCAATGCATCAAAACTGTATGAAATCAAATTATTCCCGACATGAAAAAATGAAAGCTGAAATAGTGTAAAATTATTCTAAAGTAAAATGCATAAAAAGTCTTGAAAATAGGGTGCTTCATAAATCTAGCCAAGGCGTTTCTTCAAAGATGCAATGGCTTGATTTAAATGATCAAACTGTTCAACGGTCATGTCCATAAGTCCAACAATATTTTGACGCACAGTGTTAAGCTCATCCTTTACTGAAGTGATTTCTTTATGATATTCATCCATAGTCTTTAAAATAGAATTCAGATTAGAAGCATAATTAGTGGCATCAGCTGTGGGAATGTCAATGTTCTCTTGGAATTCCATATAGTCAAGATCATGGTAATGAGGGGGTGTTTTCGGGTCAATCTCAGGTTCAGGAAAGGTTTCTTCTGGTTCAGGCACGGGTTCATCAAGGTTATATAGCCAATTATGTTGATCGTGCACACTTGTGCGTTCATGATTTGGAAGTGTAAAGTGTGGTACGACAACATTGTTAATTAAAAGCTGGAAATGGTTCGGACCTTGGTCCCTAATCATAGCCCTATTGAAGCAAAAGGTGATATTCATGGGTCTAAATTCTCCAAAGGGGTTAATCTTAGAAAGTCGGGTTCTGAATCCCATAGCATCAGCTATCTTTGTAACCAGGCTACCTATCAAAATTGGACTGTTATCATTATTAATAATTTTGCAAAAGTTATTCAGCATAAAAGTAAGTCCATTAACCTCTCTAGACTGAGAAGCACAAAACATAATAGAAAGCACGTCCCTTGAAACAGTGTTATCATTTTCAGGTTTACCAAATAAGGTATAGGCCAGGATCATATGAAAGTAATGGAAAGCGGGGTTATGTATCTCTGTTGAAAGCATAGGGTCCATGTCAAAATCAGGTTTCCCTGAAATTCTACCCCAAAAATCACTCAGCTCTCCAACCAACACTAAGTCCTCTTGAACCACAGAGAAAACATGGGGTCCTTCAGGAAATCCCAAAAGATCCGACAGTTCCTTTATGGTGAATTGGCAGCTGTATCCAAATAATCTAAAGGTAATTCTACCCCTGGTTAAACCTTTTCCACAGTGAGGGTTATAACTTAAAGAGCTTAGGAATTCTAAAGTTAGCCTACGGTAGCACTTATGTTTCTTATTGGCAAAACCCTCCCAACCTAACTGGCTAAACAGAAAGTCTATGCTCTCACCTACACCTAAAGCGGTCATGGTGGGTCTGTGGGCGAATTTTGTCAAGGCAAAAGGTCTAAGAGACAAAGCCTCATAGCGATGCCACTGTGCTCCATCTCTGAATTCTACTGGCCTATTATCCTCATTTGCCATTAGTTAGTACTTTTTTGCAAAAATGTAAGCAGAAGAGGAGAACAGAGAGAGTAGAGAGACTTTATAATCCTGTAGTTTTTTTTCAATTTTTAAGATCAGCACAATATTTTCAAATTAAATTTAAAACGATATAAATGAAAATGAAAATTTGCAAAATAAAAACAAAACATAGAAAACATAAAGGAATAACAAATATAAAGCATGAAAAACAAAAATCATGGGTTGCCTCCCATTAAGCGCTGTTTTTAACGTCGAAAGCCTGACGAATTCAATTTGATGTTTAGTTAGGGGGTTCGGTGGGCAACTCTAAAAGTCATAGACAGTTCAAATAATCTCTATTTTCAATGCTGTGATAGTGTTTTAGACGTTGTCCATTGACTAAAAATGGATTACTATTCCTCCCTTTTATTTCTACCGCTCCACTTTGTAGAATTTTTGTAATCTCGAAAGGACCGGACCATCTAGACCTTAATTTCCCAGGAAAGACTTTTAATCTAGAGTTAAATAGGAGTACAACGTCTCCCACACTAAATTCTTTTCTAGATAAGCGCTTATCGTGCCATCTTTTAGTTCGTTCTTTATATATTTTAGCATTTTCATAAGCGTCTAATCTTAACTCTTCTAGTTCATGCAGATCTAGGATACGTTTTTCACCTGCGGAATCATACCTTAAGTTCAATGTTTTAATAGCCCAATAGGCTTTATGTTCTAATTCCACTGGTAGATGGCAAGACTTACCATAGACAAGCTTGAAAGGTGTGGTTCCGATTGGTGTTTTGTAGGCCGTCCTATATGCCCATAAAGCTTCGTTGAGTTTTGATGACCAGTCTTTCCTAGAAGTGGCTACAGTCTTTTCTAGAATTTGTTTTATTTCTCGATTCGAGACCTCAACCTGTCCACTTGTTTGTGGGTGATATGGTGTTGCTACGCGGTGTCTTACTCCATACTTCGATAGTAATTTGTCAAATATTCTTGATATGAAATGAGAACCACTGTCACTTATGACAAGTCTCGGCACACCAAATCTGGGAAAGATTGTGTTTTTAAAGAGCTTTATGACTACTCGTGCGTCATTTGTAGGAGAAGTTATTGCCTCAATCCATTTTGAAACATAATCGACAGCTACGAATATATATTTATTTCCAAAGGATGACGGAAAGGGTCCCATGAAGTCGATCCCCCATACATCAAAGACTTCTACTTCTAATATACCTTTCTGAGGCATCTCATCGCGTCTTGATATGTTACCAGTGCATTGGCACCGGTCGCAGTTTAGTATTGCGATGTGGACATCCTTCCAAAGGCTAGGCCAGAATAGGCCGGATTGCAAGATCTTAGCACATGTCTTTGAGGTACTAGCATGTCCTCCATAAGGAGCAGAATGACATTGAGAGATGATGTTTCTATTTCTTCTTCTGGGACGCAACGACGGAAGATACCGTCGGCTCCTCTCTTAAACAGCAAGGGTTCATCCCAATAGTAATGTTTTAGATCATGAAAGAATTTTTTCTTTTGTTGATAAGATAAGTCTGGTGTAAGTACTCCAGCTGCTAAGTAGTTGACTATGTCAGCATACCATGGCAGGGTTGTGTGCATGTTAATTTCTTCCACGACTTCTTCCATCTTTGGGTCATTCAACTGTAGAGTAGACATATCACTTTCTAGTTGGGCTATGAGTCGTTCATATGGGAAATCCTCATTAATGGGTACTGGCTCTGGTTTAATGCCCTCTAATCGAGATAAGTGGTCTGCTACTACGTTTTTGAATCCTTTCTTATCTTTGATCTCTAAATCAAATTCTTGTAGAAGTAGGATCCACCTTAGCAGTCTAGGTTTTGCATCCTTTTTGTTAAGTAAATATCTAATAGCAGCGTGGTCTGTATAAATGATGATTTTAGCTCCCACTAGGTAGGAACGGAATTTTTCAAGGGCAAAGATCACGGCTAAAAGTTCTTTTTCTGTGCTAGCGTAGTTCATTTGGGCGGAATCTAAGGTTCTACTTGCATAGTAAATGGCATGAAGTTTTCTATCCCTCCTCTGTCCTAAAACTGCACCTACAGCATAATCACTTGCATCACACATGATTTCGAAAGTTAATCTCCAATCTGGTGGTTGCATGATAGGTGCGGTAATAAGAGCTGTTTTCAGCTGTTCAAATGCTTTTAGGCATTTGTCATCAAAGATAAATTCAGCGTCTTTCATTAATAGACCGGTAAGAGGTTTAGTGATTTTCGAGAAATCCTTTATGAATCGTCGGTAGAAACCGGCGTGTCCTAAGAAACTTCGTATTTCTCGTACGGTCTTCGGAGGTTGAAGATCTTTTATAATTTCTATCTTGGCTTTATCAACTTCAATTCCTCTATCGGACACAACGTGTCCAAGTACAATTCCTTCATTCACCATAAAATGGCATTTCTCCCAGTTTAATACGAGATTAACTTTTACACATCTTTCCAATACCATTTCTAGGTTCGATAGACATCCTTCGAAGCTCTGCCCACATACAGAAAAGTCATCCATAAACACTTCCATAATGTCGTCTATAAAATCAGCAAAGATTGACATCATGCATCTTTGGAATGTGGCAGGTGCGTTACATAGTCCAAATGGCATTCGTCGATAAGCAAATGTACCATAGGGACATGTGAAGGTCGTCTTTTCTTGGTCATCAGGATGAATTGGAATTTGAAAGAATCCTGAATAACCGTCTAAATAGCAGAAGTATGAGTGTTTAGCCAATCTTTCCAACATTTGGTCAATAAAAGGCAATGGGAAATGGTCTTTACGAGTGGCTTTATTTAACTTTCTATAATCGATGCACATTCTACTTCCAGTTACAACCCTTTTTGTTATAGATTCACCTTTTTCGTTCTTAACAACTGTAACACCTCCCTTCTTTGGAACGACATGTACTGGTATAACCCATTGACTGTCTGATATCGGGTATATAATTCCTACTTCTAAAAGTTTTTTCACTTCGTCTTTGACTACAGTGCTCAAGATCGGATTAATCCTCCTCTGATGTTCCCTAGAGGATTTACAGTCTTCCTCCAGCATAATGCGGTGCATACAAATAGAAGGACTTATTCCTTTAAGGTCAGCGATGTTATAGCCTAACGCAGTTGGGTATTTTCTTAAGACATCTAATAGTTTCTTGGTTTCGGTCTGTCCTAAGTCTGCATTGACTATTACAGGTCGTTCGAGAGCTTCGTCTAGGAATTCATACCTTAAATTTTTGGGTAATGTTTTCTGTTCTAGGGCTGGGTTCTTTGGGCAAGGTAGATGATCTGGTGTAAGTGCTAAGCATTCGCTTAGCTATCATCTTGATAAGGTTCACGCCAGTTATCATCTTTGAAAATTGGAGGTATAGGAATTTTTAGAATATTGGAATATATGGTCGGTTCCATCTCGATTTCTCTTACCCATTCATCTATGACATCTAGTAAATAACATGTGTCGTCTATGGCTGGAGCTTGCAAGAATTGTGTCAAAATGAATTCAACCTTCTCTTCACCAACTTCAAAAGTTAGTCTGCCTCTCTTTACATCTATAATTGCTCCAGCAGTAGCTAGGAATGGCCTTCCTAATATGATAGGAGTAGTAGAGTCTTCTGTAATATCCATGATTATGAAATCAGTAGGGATATAGAATTGTCCTATACGAACTGGAACATTCTCTAGTATACCAACTGGGTATTTAACAGAGCGGTCAGCTAATTGCACAGACATCTTAGTTGGTCTTAATTCTCCCATATCAAGCTTCTTGCAAATGGATAAGGGCATAACACTAATACTGGCTCCTAAGTCGCATAGAGCTTTGTCTATGACGAACTTCCCAATTACACAAGGTATTGAGAAACTACCTGGGTCTTTCAGCTTAGGAGGCATTTTGTTTTGAATTATTGCGCTACACTCAGCAGCAAGCGTAACTGTTTCGTTTTCCTCAATCTTTTTCTTATTGGATAGGATTTCTTTTAGGAACTTAGCATACGAGGGCATCTGGGTGATGGCTTCTGTAAAAGGTATCGTGATGTTTAATTGCTTCAGAAGTTCAACAAATTTCTTAAATTGCCCTGCGGTTTTAGAACTTTTCAATCTTTGAGGATACGGAATAGGTGGCTTATAAGGTGGTGGAGGCACATAAGGTTTTTCTTTGTTTACGGCCTCTTGGTCAATATCTTCCTTTTCCTTGGGTTCATTCTCCTTCTCAGTTGTTTGGTCGTTATCAAACTTTTGGTACATGGCTGGATTTTGAATTCTTGGGTCAATGGGTCCATCTAATTCTTTTCCACTTCTCAGTATAACAGTGTTTGCATGTCCTTTAGGATTAGGTTGTGGCTATCCAGGAAATGTTCCAGCAGGAGCAGCAATAGGTGCTTGTTGTTGAGCCACTTGGGAAATTTGCGTTTCAAGCATTTTGTTGTGAGTGGCCAGAGCATCTACTTTGTTTGCTAACTGCTTTATCTGTTCACTAGTGTGTACGTTTTGATTCAGGAACTCTTTGTTTGTCTGAGTCTGGGTAGCTATGAAGTTCTCTATCATCAGTTCAAGGTTAGACTTCCTAGGAACATTTGGAGCAGTTGTTCCAGCCTTTTGATAACCTGGTGGTGCAGCAAGTGCTTGACCAGGTGCATACAGTGCATTGTTGTTTTTGTAAGAGAAGTTGGGGTGATTCTTCCAACCAGGATTGTAGGTATTTGCATAAGGGTTTGCTTGAGCATAATTCACTTGATCTATAGAGGCTCCTGCTAAAACTTGGCATTCAGGGGCAGCGTGTCCAGCTGTTCCACATAATTCGCAGTTTGGCGCTACACCAGCCACGGTGGCTGTGGGTGTCATGGTCAAGTTATCTATCGTTTGAGCGATTGCATCTACCTTAGCGCGGACGTGATCTAGGCTAGAAACTTCGTACATTCCTCCTTTTGGTTGGGATTTCTCCACTTGAGTTCTTTCACCTCCCCATTGGTAGTGATTCTGAGCCATACTCTCGATGAGTTGTTGGGCTTCATCATAGGGTTTATCCATGAGTGTACCACCAGCGGCGGCATCTATTGTCAATCTTGTGTTGTACAAGAGACCATTGTAAAACGTGTGGATAATTAACCAATCCTCAAGACCATGATGCAGGCATATCCTCCTCATATCTTTGTATCTTTCCCATGCATCATATAAAGACTCGTTGTCTTTTTATCTGAAGCTGTTGATTTGGGCTCTCAGCATAGCTGTTTTGCTTGGCGGAAAATATCGTGCCAGAAAGACCTTCTTTAAATCTTCCCAAGAAGTAATAGAATTTGATGGCAAGGATTGCAACCAAGCCCAAGCTCTATCTCTTAATGAGAAAGGGAAAAGACGTAGTCTTATGGCGTCTGCGGTTACATCATTCGCTTTTACTGTGTCTGCGTACTGCACAAACTTGGTCAGATGTTCGTTCGGATCTTCTGTTGGGTTTCCAGAAAATTGATTTTGTTGCACAGCCGATAACAGTGAGGGTTTCAAGTCAAAATCGTTTCGGTTGATAGCTGGAGCGACAATGCTGTTGTGAGGTTCTTGTTGAGATGCGGCAGCATAATACTTAAGAGGTCGGTTCTGTGGTAAGTCAGCCATTTCTGTTTCTGATTCGGAATCTGATTCAGATTCAAGTTCAGGATCTGATTGAGATTCAGGTTTTGATAAAGGAAAAGGGATATCGTGAGCTAAGCAGTATTCTTGGATACGCCTTTTTACGGTAAGAAGATGTTCAGGTTCGTCTGTTGGTCGTACGAGGTCTTCGCCAGAAGAGCGAGTACTTGGCATACAATCAATAGAAAGGGAACTTTGGTTTTTCCCTTAGTCTATACGACGTAACAAAGGAATTACGATGTCGACTTAATTAGTCCCCGGCAACGGCGCCAAAAACTTGATCGCCACTTTATGAGTCGAATGGGGGTTACTGCAAGTATACAGTTGTATCGCGTAGTTTTAAAAGATTATCGATCCCACAGAGACTAGAAATCGAATGCACAGTTATCTATCATTACTATGTTTATCTAAGGCTAATCAGAATTTGGGTTTTTTAGTTCAAACGGGAAATTAAAGGAAAACTAAAATTTGGGAATACTAGTTATGAATAAGTTATCGGTATATAATTCTGTAACCTACGTGGAATTAATTAAACCTAAGTGTATAAAGATTTATCACCCTATTCATCTGTAGGAAAAACCGGTTTAAAAGCCCTCAACTCACACTCCCGTGGTTATTGCCTCGGACTATACTTCTAAGTCAATACGTCTGCTCTCGCTAGCCCATATGAGGTTAAAAATACTTTTTGGAAACTAATTGAACCTAATTAACTTTAAAGCGCTTCCGCTGTTTTTAAAACTAATGCCCGATTTCAGCTATCCGGGTAAAGCCTCACACTCCCGTGGTCTCGACTTTAACCTATGTTACCTTTTTTACTCTTGTAATAAAATTTGGGTTTTAAATTAAGAAATCGAAGCCAGAAGTAGGATTGATTATTGATTTTAGCTTAGAGAAAATTAATTCATTTTAGTTACTTCATTACATACCGATAAGATCGGTTTAGCTCGACATAATTAGGAAATTAAACGCAAAGACAGAGAAATAAATAAACACAGACATAACTAAGAAATAAATAAACAATACTTGAATTAAATGACGGAAACCTGGAATTCAGTAATAACAGCAACAACAATCCCTCCACAAGCCAGTAGGTTCTTGCTTTAATAAAATAAATTGCAAAGGTTGAAGGCAATGAAACAAAGAACTAAAACTAAGTTGTAATAGTTCCTCAGTGTGAGAAACTATTACTTTTGTTCAGTAATGGTTAACAAGGAAATGGAAATGTAAAGTAAAAAATGAAATTAAAGCTCTGAAGACAATTTAGCAGCAAGACAGTATACTTGATAAGAGAATTTGGCCACCCTTTGCTCTTCGTAAATGCTTGTATTTATAGGCTCAGTTGAGGTAGAAGTTGGAGAGAATTTAGCCACTCACACTGACGGTTACACCACTTTGGACCTAGAAATCCTCGGAGGAAAATGACATCGTGTGAAACTGCTCTCTGAGAGTTCGTGGTCAAGTCTCTGCTCCAACGTGTAAATTAAGTGCATGACGATCGTGGTACATTGTTACGGTCGTGGTGCATTTTGAAGCTGCCACAGTCGTGGCGCACCCATGACGGTCGTGATATTAGTAATTTCTGATTTCTTCAATTTTTCTTCTCTTTTCTGCTCTTTTCTTGCATGTTTTGGTTCTTTTCCACACTTAGCATATTTTGACTTGTAGAATATGATTACCTGCAAAAACACTTAAATAATCTCGAGAAAATCGGATATTAGACGAAAAACGAAATAAGAAACTAACATAAATCGAAGTAAAAATATGATATAAATTCGTGTTATCAACTTCAGTCAAGCCTTATCCTTGAATCAAAGAACCATAGGCATGTGCTCTAACCTCAAGTGAATGGCTAGAGGAGACTTGAGATTCCATTTGATCACCATTGGCCAAAGGCCTGCTGCAGTTGCCATTCATTATTGCTTGCAAAACAAACTTGCTCTACTATAAATAGAGCTCAATTGTGATCAGTTTGAGTACATCAAAGCACCCAAACTGATGCTTTCCTCAAAATCCCCTCTTTCACTCCAATTTTGCCTTCTAAAGCAAGTCACTATCGGGTTTTGAGTTTGAGAGCAATTCCAACCAAACCAATGGTTCACACATCTCACATATAACATATAGAAGTGATCCAAACTCTCACATAACATCTGGAACATCAATTTCACAAAATCACCATCCAACTGCTCAAGTTCTTGACAGAGTTGCACTTGGGGTACCATCTCAAGTTCCAGCTTGTTTCAAACCATTCCAAGCATTCAGACACATCACTTGGCACCTAGGGAAGCTGTTCAGATAATTGGAACCAACTTGTAACACCTGCAACTCAAAACACGATCACCAGCTGCAAGAGGTAAGCTTCAACTTGGTCATCTCATGATTCATGCATATTTCCTCGCACAATAATTTTGCCATATGTTCATAATCATGTATAAAGTGTTTACCCTCAATCAATTGCTTTGTATGAATCGTGTATGGAATTTCTGAACCTTCATGCAGAATTTAGGGTTATTGAGGATTCTCTTTGATTTCTTATTCCATGCTTATGATAAATGAAATTAAAGACCATAGACATGATCTTGAGTTGAAAACGAGCAGATTGATATGTGGTTTGTGTGATTTTATCAAGTATTCAGTGAGATTGATGAGAAAATGCAAATCACCCAAGAACAGGGCACGCGGGCAAAACCAAGGTGTTCTTGGCGCCCTTTTTCAAATATTTGAATTTTTTAATTTTGTGATTTTATTAAATTGATTCAAAAATTAATTTCTCTCTGAATTTTAATGATTTTGAGTTGGTTCTTTTTTTAATAATTCACAAAAATGTTAAAATATTTTATTTTACAAAAATTTCCCAAAAATATTATTTATTTCATATATTTGATATTTTTACAAAGAATTAATTTTTATTTGACATTTAAAATATTTTTTCCTTCTTGATTTTCCAAACTTGAATGATTTTCAATCATTTTGTGGATAAAAACATGATTTTTGAAACATTGATCCAAGATCATCACTCATTTTTCACTTGTTTTCAATTATTTTTATTAATTTTTAATCAAAATTAATTCCATGTTAAACAAAATTAGGGTTTTGATTGATTTCACCCTAACAAATCTTTTTCAAACACTTTTTGGGCCTCTAATAGAGTGTAAGACACAACCTCTTTGTAAATAAAGCATTTTTGGGCCTCAGTGCATTGTATAAGTCCCGATACCGTCAAAAATTTCGACGCGATCGTCGTTTTCAAACTATTTTCAACTGGGATTCTCCTTGAGCTATAAGACCCATTTCTTTTCTTAAAAAAAACATTTTTGGGCCTCTAATAGAGTGTAAGACCCAACCCCTTTTGAAAACCAAAATAATTTGGGCCTCAGATATTGTATAAGACCCACTGTGTTTTCAAAAAACCTCGGCGCGATCGTCGCTTTTTTTTTCAAACAAACCATCTGGGCCTACCCTCGTGTTGTCAGTCCCATCTTTCTTTTTCAAAATAATCTCTGGGCCTCTAATAGAGTGTAAGACCCAACCCCTTTTTGAAACCAAACTTGTTTTGGGCCTCAGACATTGTATAAGTCCCTCTGTACATTTTCAAAAGTTCAACACGATCGTCGTCTTTTTAAAACAATAAACCTTGGGTCTTTCCTTGAGTTGTAAGCCCCACCACTTGTACAAAAAAAAATCTTTGGGCCTCTACTAGAGTGTAAGACCCAATCCCTGTTTAACCAAAACCTTTGGGCCTCAGACGTTGTATAAGTCCCAATACAATCTTTTCAAAACAATTTCCCTTTTGATTTAGGTTCAAATATACAGTTGTTATCAAAACTTTCTTTAATTTCTTTGAACAACTAACAATACAGCATGGAAGCTTGCTCACCTGTAAGTTTTATCCGCTTTCATTTACTTGCTTTAATATATATAACTGTATTGTGAGAAGCTGTGCATGGTTAGTCTTCTTTCATCCTTTTACATACATGTCAAATATATATAACTGTATTGTGGAAAGCTGCGTCTGGTTAGTCTTTTTTCATACCCTTTTACATACTTGTCATATATCAACTGTATATATACTAGTATAGTTATTTAGAGTTTTCCCCGACAACTAGGTCTAGAACTAGGTAAAGCCCGTTTGGTCACTCTTAAATACAAACAAAACTAGACCCCCCTAGGATTTCCAGATACAGTCTTCCCTTCTCTTGGGGTTAAACAATATGGAACAAAGAGAAAGGCAGTATTCTCGGTGAACCTTTTCTCAGACTGTCACCCCAAGAAATTGTCAAAGGAATTCTACTCCCCGGAGTTGATCTATTCTCTGTGAATAGCGTCTCCTGAGTTTCTTCAAATCACAGAACTTTCACTGAATGATCTATTCTCTGTGAATAGCATTTCTTGAACTCTTCTTGGTTTGGGACCCATAGGCTTCCTAAAAGCATCCCCGCCTCCTCTTGGGCTTTGTACAAGGACCCTACGGCTTCTTAAAAGTTCTCATGCCTTCTCTTGGGCTTCATACAAGGACCCTCACGACCACTTAAAGGTATAGGACAAAACTTAGTCATCCTTTGTTAGAGCTGTCTTTCTAAAAGGAGTTACAAAAGCCCTCAGACCAATTTTAGGGTTGATACTCATCCCTTAAATGAGTCGGCCTCCTCTTGGGTGTTGTACAAAGATAAACCTTCCCAATAGACTTGGACAGTCTAAATCTCTTTGAGTGTCAAAGACATTCTCACGTTCCTCACAAATATAGGAGAAACCCCAGATTCTAGATTACTCTCCAGCTGAGTTAAAACCCATAGGTTCTAAAACCCAGTCTCTCTCCTAAAAAAATCCTCAACCAGGGTCAGTTTATCATCATATAACACTATCTCAAATCAGAACCTCAAGGTATCTGATATATCAACCCTTCTGCATTCCCCTGCAAAAGTTGGTTTCCCCGTTTGGACGTGCCTCGGGATCTCAAGAATCCCCAGCATAAGCTAGCCTCCTCTTAGGCTTTGTATAATGATCCTTTCCTCAGGAAAGTTAGCCTCCTCATGGGCTTTGTACAATGGTTCTCCCCATCGGAGTTAACCTTTTCAGACTCTCTTATTGAGTCAATCAATTACTTCCCAAACTCTCTTGTTGAGTCGATCAACCTTTCAGACTCTCTTGTTGAGTCAATCACTCTCATAGACTCTCTTGTTGAGTCAATCACCTTTTTGTACTCTCTTGTTGAGTCAACCCTTTTTTAGCCTCAATCTCGGGCTTCGTACGAGACAGATAAAAAATACTCTCTAGTTGAGTCAATCCTTTCTAGCCTCCTCTTAGGCTTTGTATAATGATTTCTCCAGCTTGTTCAGCCGCAATCCTGGGCTTTGTACAGGACAGATAAAAGCACTCTCTTGTTGAGTCAAAACCTTTTCGCCTCAATCTTGGGCTTTATACCAGACAGATAAAGTTTTCCCCAGCGAAGTCAATTAACCTTTTAGCATCAACCTTGTGCTTTGATAAAGGCACACAAAAATCAACAATCCTTCTTTAGAGATGACAAATTCTCTCTCAGTCAAACCTTCTAGCTTCAATCTTGGGCTTTGAGCAAGACACAAATACCCTTTTAGCTTCAATCTTGGGCTTTGAACAAGACACCAAAACATCTTTTTCCTCCCTTAGAATAGGAGGAACTACGATTGCTCTGATTTCCATGTTTCGTTTAAACGGGAATACGTAGGCATAAGATTGCAAAATCTTAGCGAGCATACTAATCAAAAACTCTAGGTCCAATACCTTCATACATCAATCAAAACTTAGGTCCAACACCTTGCCAAAAACATCAACAAAAACTCACTCTCCCTGTCACATTTCCCAAGAAACTTTCCCAAACCCATTAACGGATAAATACCGTCAAGTACAAAGCAAAACCTAAAGCTAATATCCTGTGGATAACCGCATATAGGATGGGTAACTGACAACTGCCCATTGTATAACCTGACCCCAGACCCCCCAATCTCTTTAAGCGTTTGTTCAATTAAACATTCGCGTGCAAGGTTAGTTTTAGATAGCTTCCCTTTCCCTTCCAGCTTCATGGGATAAATAAGAAATCAGAAAGTAGCACCCCTTTCTCCGCGAGGAGGAAAACCCAATTCCAGCGATAAGGTGATCGCGTCACCGATAAAAATTGCACGCTATAGGAGGCATCTCAAAATGCCTGTCTACCTTGGGCCGGTCCTGATACCTGTGCGGAGCATGGTTTTGTTGCTGGGGTGCGGCCGGAATAGCCACGGTAGCAACCTGTTGGGTGTAATTCTGACGGGCCTTGCCCTTAAGCCGATTTGAAGAAACTGAGTTCGCATCTCCTTCTCTCTTCTCCCCATATGATTTTTTGTGTCCTCCAGCTGAGGATCCATTATTGCTCGGTATCTTGCCGGACTTGATACAACTCTCAACTCTTTCACCAGCCAAAACTAGATCAGAAAATCCTGCCAATAAACATCCCACCAATCTCTCATAGTATGCCCCCCGGAGTGTGGCCATGAACATGTCTATGAGTTCCCTCTCCATCATAGGAGGTTGAACTCTAGAGGCCAGCTCATGCCATCTTTGAGCGTATTCCTTAAAGCTTTCATTATTCTTCTGTGAAAGACTCTGCAACTGCATACGATTGGGAGCCATATCCGTATTATACTGATAGTGTCTAACAAACGCCTCGGCGAGTTCACGCCATCTGCGGATGTGACTCCTTTCCAACTACATATACCACTCCAGGGACGCCCCAGCCAGGCTATCCTGGAAGAAGTGCATCAGCAGCTTTTCATCTTCAGAATAAGCGGACATTTTTCTGCAGTATGCCCTAATGTGGGTTTTAGGGCAAGTAGTTCCAGTATACTTGTCGAAGGAAGGAACTTTGAATTTATGAGGAATTTTTACTCCTGGAACTAATCCCAAATCAGCCATGTCTTGCCCCAAGGAGTTCTGATTCTCAAAGGCTCTCATTCACTCCTCTATCAGCTTGAACTTTCTGTCAGCTTCAGTCGGAATACCAGCATCAACTCCTTGCATCGAAAACACATTGTCTTGATGATCTTCCCATTGATAACCTCCCGCACCATGCACGACCCCTATACTGCCAGCCCCACCAACAACAAACGGAATACCTCTAGCTGGTCCTACGCCCGGAGGAATGACAACAGTAGGAATAGGAGCACCTCTGTCCGGAGGAACGACATGAGCACCAACCTGACTACCTCCTCCCGGAGGAACAACGTGAACACCACAGTGAACAATGCCTTCTTCATCAACCCGTGCAACTAGAGGTTGCACCAAAGTTTTCAGTTGCTCCTGCCCTTGAGCAACATTCTGCATCATTTCCATGAACTGGGTCATGCGGTTGCAGAATTCTTGGAGCTCTGCTTGGACTTTTTCCTTGGCTTTTTGTTGGTTCTGACGAGTTGAATAACGGTGAAGATGATAATCAACAATCCTTCCTGAATAAAATCGAATAAGATAAGAAATCCAGTGGTGAACACCTGTTATGCAAATGAGTATGAATATGCAAATGCAAATGGCATGTTTAATCATTTCTGAAGTATATCTATACTTTGATTCCAATTTTACCCGGGTGAGAGATCAGATACAATACTGAGAAAATAAAGCCGGAATAGATAGATATCGCAGAGACAATACAGCTAGAACAAACACCGTTGAGAAAATACTGCTGAAACAGATATGGCTGAAACACATATCTCATTATATAATACTCTGGAAAGTCATACAAATGATTCTGATACAACCAAAGGTGATTCCATCAACAAGCTTGATGGTAATCACAATAGACGACATACAGAGATACAAATATAAATCAATCCCAAACCCCTAACCCATACAAACTGGTCTTGACCTCTTCGAGCAGGGCTTCAATTTCAGGGCGCGTTGGTTGCTCTATCAGCCCTTTAATCAACTTATTTCTCTTCCATATACCTTGATTCATCTTGACGATGTGCTCTACGCTATCGTCGTCTCCAAAGACGTCTCTGAGCTTTGTCTTCTTGATCCTCGCCTGAACCTTGAGCTCTTCAATCTCCTTCTGAGCTTCCTTCAATTTGTCAGAGAAGTGCTTCTTGCCTCTTTTTGCCTTTTGGAGTTCCTCCTTTAGTTCCTCATTTTCAGCCCTGATCTCAACCCACCTGTTTTGAGAGTCGGCAAGCTTGACATTTTCCTCGACCAAGCGTTACTTAGTTTGCTTGTGAGCCATGATGGAGGATTCAACAACCAACTTAGACTTCCGATAGAACTGAGCCCTGTCTGCGAAGTCCCTCTCCTTCTCTGCTAGCAGCTTTGTTGCATCTTGAGCCTTACATTCCAATCCAATGTTAATATATAGAGCCTCTTGAAGATGACTACTCAATTCAGAGTTCTCTACGCGAAGTTCATTCACCAGAGCTTGCAGCTTGTTGAATTCTTCAATAGCAACGGTGGTCCTTTCTTCCACAATCTCAGGATACAAAGGAGGTGTCAGATCGAAAGGCAAGTAGAAATCTTCAACCCTCTTCTTTATCTAGTCTTCATATGGAGGATAGGTTCGGTTGTTGTCTTTACCCAAAACAGTTTTACCTTTCTTCTGTATGCTAAACCAGACCTTAGAAGCTTTCTGTGCTATTGCCAAACCATCCACTGCTTGGAAATATAAAGACTCCTCCACACCCCCTCTTAATGGGTGGACACGTCAGAGTGTATCCGAACTGTCTAATGGCCAAAGAGGGATTATAGTTGATTCCCCCTTTTCTTCCTATCAACGGAACGTTGGGGAACTCACCACAACTGTGAATAATGTATTTGCAGAGCAACCCATGATCTATCTAGACGATATCTTTGGCAGACAAACCCATCAGTCGCTGACACCATTCTAGAGAATCCTTAGAATTCACAATAGCACCTGAACGAGGCAGACGGTTTGAGAACCATTTATAAAAGAGGGGTGCACAACAATGAACAAATCCCCTCTCCTTTTCTCATTTCTGTTGTACATGGAATGATGAAGATCCCCAGTAAGGTTGGCACTGGATTCTGCACTGTGAATATTCTGATAGCGTCCATATCAACAAAGTTAGGCACGTTGGGAAACAGAACAATACCGTATACACAGAGAGCCAATAGTGCGTTGAAAACAGTCCATCTTTTGTCTCCAGCAGCCTCTTGAGCTTTCTTCATCAAATACCCCGGATGATAACCCCGGAAGCCTCATTTGCTGGCGATGTTGGCTTCCAACATCGATTTGCTCAAATAAAGAGCACTAGCCACATCTCTGAAGTCAGGATCGTTCTTAGAACCGAAGAACAGAGCACCTTCATTGATAGAAACCCCCAAGATATTTGAATATTCCTCCAAGGTAGGGACCAGCAAGTAGTCTGGAAATATGAAACATCTCAGAGGGGGGGTCAAGAACTGCATCAAAGTGTGAAGGCCTCTATACTCATAGTCACTGATGTTGTTAACAAAACATAGGATCCACCCATACTTTTCCTTGAAAGCTCCCATCACATCCAGACTCGTCCTATCCTTCAGAGTGTTAAGAGGGCCTAGACTAGGCTTAGGGAATCTGTAAACAATGATGTTCTTCTTCTTCTCAATATCCATCCCTATAGAAACCTGTTTACTAGAATCAAAAGTCAGATATAACCTGGAAATGAAAAAACATGAATGTTAGGGTATGAAATGATGCAATGCAAGGCATGGTATCAGAGGTGCCACATATAACTGGACGTGTCTGTGCTGAACGGTGTGAATAGTGTCTGTGCAGAACTATGAATAACAACTGACTGAGTATAACAGGATCAGCTGTCCATTTCTATAATAATACCAGAAAATCGGGTGTGTTGGAGGTCAGATTTACCTGCAAACCTGTAAAAACCCAGCCCCTCTCACATGTGGGTACTAAAAACTAAGGATCCTCAGCGTCACGGACTCTCAGGTCGAGAAATGATGATACGTTCACCATTTTTGGTTTGGCATCATCATCAATCGAGGAGGCCTCAACTAATTTCCCTCAAAAAAAGGTCATCCTATAGCAAGCTCCCAGCTTCGGGTCCTCGGATCAAGAAGCGTAATGTGTTTGCCATTTCTGGTCTGACATTATCGCCCCTTGGGAGGAGTGCCTCAACTGAGTCCTCGAGAATGGTCGCCAGAGTTGACAACTCACCAAGGGAACATCCGATGACCTGCATCGACATGCAGTATCGGGTATCTCCTAGAGGAACCTCGTCTGGCTGTGAGTCTCGTGAACACTAGACGTGGTCACCACCATGCAAGCAACACGACTATCCACTCTAAATCATGTGTGTACATTCAAGCCTAGGTAGATGGCTTATCTCTCAGAACACCCCGCCCACCAAAGAAAACAACAGTCCAGCACAGTCCAGTATATATGGCAACAGTGAAATGTAAAGTAAGTAAATGCACTAAAAGCGATAAACATGCAATAAAGCCATAAATGAAGCAAGTAAAGCAATACAGATAAACACCCAATAACTAAAAGCACACAAGCGCTAGGATTGACTCGCTTAGGGAACCAGAGTTCCCAGCAGAGTCGCCAGCTGTCACACCTGCGAAAATCAACCGGCGGAAAAGACAGAAGAGTCACCACCAAACGTTATTTATCCCGACTAAGGGAAATGGAACAATCAAAGAAAACCTAAAAGGGATAGACATGGTCATCGCAACCATAGTCTGGATTCGGGAGTCGGTTACGCGAGAGGAAGGTATTAGCACCCCCTCGCGTCCATCGTACTCGATGGGATCCACGCCTCTTTTTTAATCAAAGGGTGAGTTATCTAAAGCCTACTGCTAACTAGAAATGAAAAACAAAAGGTGACTCGGTAGGACATCGCCGTCCTAGGCCTACGTATTCCCTCGGGAACGGGAAAATCAGAGTCAACGTAGTTCGGAGGACTACGGGATTGTGGGGGAAGGTTGCTCGCCAAGACATCATCGTCTAGTGCCTACATATCCTCAATCTAACGAGAAAGGGGAAATCAAAGCAGTCATAGTTTGACCTACAAGGTCATTAAGTGTTTTTTTATGAGCGACGTTAAGTTCGCGTCTGATAGTTAGGGTCGATGCTTGTTTGCGACAAAACAGAAATAAGCTCTTTTCTGAAAATGATTTAAAACCCAGTTAATCCCGAAGTATAAAATGATTTGAACTTTGTTTGTGTTTTTTAGACAGAAGTGGCTTAATTTAGTTTGAAACTTGTATTGCACTAAAGTCTATGACATATGAGCGAATGCGTCGCATGATCGCCCCTAAATGGGACGTATGCTAAACACTCTAGAAAAGTGAAGAGAGACCCCTCATTCTTCATTTCCCATGTACTAAAGGCTCATGGCGCACAATACTCGTTGTACTTATTAGGTGTTTTGAACTTGTTTTGAGATGAGAAGAGAAATGACTCAAAGGTTGCAAAGAAAATAATTAAGGGAGACTAAGTCCTAATGTTTTCATACACAATGGTACTAAGGTTGAGGTAGAAGGGACTATCCTACTTGTTATCATGCATGGATTGCAAACCTAATGTCTCTCCTACCTCCAACTTAATCGGAAATTAAGTGGAGCTAGGAATCCTAAGGGATCCTGTAAACAAACACAAATAAACATTAGACTAATCAATCACAAAGAGAAAAGTAAAGGTGAAATGAGATGAAAGAGCATTCATGTAAGTATAAACATTAAGTTAAAGTAACATGAATACTTACCAACTCCAAGCCAAGCTCAACTATTCAATAGTTGAAAGCAAAATGCAAGACTATACAATTATGACTATGCTAGAGTCCTAAGACTACACTAGGATGAATATCAAGCAACAAACAAGGTGCGATGTGTCCTAAAGGTGTATGAACCTAATAGGGGCAGTAGCCAAACCTACTAAACCATATCCATGTCAATCTCCTAGAAAAGCATACAAGAATGCAAGTCATGTCCTACACCAACACACAAACATTTGTCATCCACAAACTATGTCAAGTTAACTTCTAAAAGTCATACAAATGGAATCTAAGCCATGTATTCAAGTACCATACATAATTTACACATGTTGAATGCAAGCTTGAAGTAGTGAGAAATGATCATGAAAGCATCTTAAGTCATGTTCAAGATGTTTGCAAGTTATGCACAAAGATACCACCTTAAGCATGTTCCAATCAATCATGATTACATGATGAGTAAGCAAGTGTGACATGAACTCATAAAAGACCTAGGTAAAAAGTGAAACGAGTGATTCAATGTGCAGCCATCTCAAGTTAACACCAACATTCTCAAGGCAAACCAATCTCCAAAGATATTACAAGTCTATACCAAAACTAGCACTTAAACCATTCCACAAAGACACGTTAATCGTGATGCAAGTAAAAGGTGGTTCAAACCAAGTCAAATGAGTACCTAAGTATGCAAGGCAGTAGCATATGACATGTAAATGAAGTTTTAAATGTCAAGAAGTGCTCATAAAAGTCATACCAATTCATGTTCAAAGGAGTAGGCAATTCTATACAAAGATGTTACCTAAATCAAGTATCCAACACTTATGAACATATAATGATCACGCAAGAACAAGGTGGACATTTGAAAGACCTAAGTAAGAAATGAAGACATGTATTCAATGCTTGTAAGCCATCTTAAAATGTCACAAATGTTCGTACCAAACACCTCCCCCAAAGTAATCCAATTAAGGAACAAAACCAAGCTTAAACATTAGCATAACTTGTCATCCAAGAAAGGAGAAATGAGAGAACATGGCAAGGCAAGGCCAAATCATACACATTAGAGGTAAATAACCTATAATATTCATATTTTAACCCCAAAGGAAATTAGCAAAGATGGCTCACAAATGATGTTAAGGAAGTGGTCAAAGTTGATGCACAAATCAAGCTTGTATTCACACAAAAGTATCCTCACTTAAATCACACCAAATGACCTACAAAAAAGGATTCCAAGGATTTAACTCATGCTAATGTCAATGCATACATGTTATACACATTCCAAATGATCATTTAGGTTCCACAAAGTCATCATGACAACATGTCCTCAAAAGATGTTACAAGTAATGACCAAAGTCAAACTTAATCTCCCACTAGCAACAAGAGACATTCAAGCATGTAAAAGGGATGATAATGTCAAGACAATCAAGCATTCACACATATAGGGAAGTGGTAAATTACATGTGAAAAATCACACTTGAACATTAAAATCATTGGACAAGTAAGGCACGCCAAAGTTTAAGTGCAAAACAACAAAAGTGGATGCTCAATCATGTTCAAATTTGTGAAAGCATAACATCCATTAGGGGCATAGGAATTGACCTATAAACCAATGTGGTCAGGCTCTACATCATTATAAAACATATATGAAAAGGTGCACAAAAGATCCCTAATTAGGGTTGCATAAAGGTATCATCAAACCAAACACCTAAACAAGCATAAGCAACAATCGAGTATCCAATTAGGGTTCACATGAAGCATGTAAGCTATGATAAAAAAGAAGCATCCAAGTATCACAATTGTATATCAAAATGTCATCATGAATAGGCTCAATCATGTTCTCAAAGTTGCCCAAAGGTGGTCACATACAAGCCTTAAATTTAACCTAGCTCTAGGCATACATCCACATAACAACCACACATTGAAATATCCATGACAAATGATTAAATGCTTTGGAAAATTATGAGTAATTAACCATATCATTCTAATTTCAGTGGGTGATCATGTACAAAATATGTACCCAAAATTATGAATCCAAAGTGTTCAATCCATCACTAACATTAGGCATGTTATCAAGAGTGATCATATAAACCAAGCTCCAAAGATGGCATTCAACAACAATTCAAAAATCATGATTAAAGAACCAAATGAACATCAACATGTCACCTAATCAAGGAACTAAGTTAACACAAAAATTGAGGCTCAAATTATTAAGGAAAGACCATTTTTCAAGACTTGTAGCACAAGGTACAGTAACATGAACACATGCAAACCAAAATTCAAGAAAAAATATCAACCCACACCAAAAATGAAATTAAAATTCACTAAAAATTAATTAAAGCATTCAAAAATGTCCGTGAATTAATTTGGAATTTTCTTATGGTTCTTACTATTTTTAATATTCAAATTTGAAACGTGTAAAAAAAGAAGAAATTAAAAATAGCATGGAAATGGGATGGGGTGTAACACTAGTAATAACCCAGTTTATTTCCACGTTGGGCCCAGAAGAGAGAGGCACGCATATCAATTACGCTGGGCCCATGTCACAAAAACTTTGTTATTATCATATTTTGAAAGAAAAATACGCATGTGCCAGGCACATGCCTCATTAATGTACTGGCACTCTCATGTGCGTTGGATCAGAAACAGACACACTGCCAGGATTAAATCATCACAAGTTGACTGGATTTTGACTAGGGTTTTGACTAGTCACCGGAGAAGTCTTCCGGTCGTCTTCTCCGGCCAGCTCCGCCGGAGCTCAGGCAAGGATGCTACCAGAAATGGAAAAAACCTACATCATTCTACTCAGAATTTTGCGTAGTGGAAAAGTTTGGATCTGAAACTTGAAAATTCACATTTCAACACAAATAAGTTACCAGCATTGCCTACAATCATGTAGGACTTCAGATTCGTGCACCTACATGATTCTAAGCTCAAGAATTTCATTAGAATGATGCTGCAAGATCAACTCTAGGCAAAATAAATGCCTAAAAACTCCTTGAATCTGGCCAAGAAACTCCAAAATGATGATGAAGTTATTGAATCTGTATGCTATGAGTATGGTGATGATTACTCTGAAGGAAAATCAGAGAAAGCTCTCAAGAGGAGAGATTTTCGAAGCCAATGAGTTTTGGAATGAAAATGTTATTTCTGGTGAAAAAATGTGTAACTGAATCTGTTATGAGGGTTTAAAAGCTTATATTGGTGGTTTTAGAGTGTGGTTAGAGTTTAATCATGATTAGAAAGCATAGTTAGTGAAAAAGAAGGAAAGAGTTAAGAAGAGGATGGCACGGGTTGTGTGTGATTGAGCTCATGGTAGCTACTATGGTGGAGAGCATTACAATATAGTGTTAAGAGTGGTGTGAAGCTGACATGATGAAACAAAAACTTGTGCACTAAGTTTCTATTTTTTCCAAGTTTGACATATGAGGCAAAGGGTTAAAGTGTGCATGTGTATGAAGAAATTGCATGGCCAATTAAAGTAAAAGAGAATGACATTGGGTGTGTGGCAGCAGTGCATGATGCAAGACTTTGAGGGTCTTGGAGTGTAATTTGGTATTTGAAAAATTATGTTCATATGGTTAACTTTGTGGAGGTATATCCCAATGAATATTGATCCAAATTTCATAATCTTGATGTCATGTTAAAGAGGAGATTGGATAGAACAACTTTCATGTTGGTGGAATGTGGAACTCCATGAAAAATGACTTTGAAATCACTTGCTCCAAACTGACTTTAGGTTAAAAAAATTCTAAGTGTTATGCCAAAATTTAACAACTTGATGTCATGACTTTGATTGATCATATCTCTTGGGATCTTGAACCAAATTTCATGTTCTTGGTGTCAAATTAAAGAAGAAACTTGATACTACAAGTTTTGTGTGAAAATCAAGTTGAATTAAAGCCTTGAACATGATGAAAAGTGTTGTTGAACATGCCATGACACAAGCTGGTTTTTATCACTTAGAAAATTCTAAGTATTTCTCATTTTTCCAACTTGATGATCCCATTTTCAATTGATCATAACTTTTGATCTAGAAATCCAAATGACACATTCTTTATATGGTTGGAAATGTGAAAGGTCCCTATACAACTTTCATTTGGAAAAAAAATTCAAATGAGGATTGTATCTTGCTTAAATCTGGGCATGAAGATGGCTGCAAAACATGAAAACTTTCCATAAATGGAAAGCTTCTAAAACCCTAAATTTCCAAAAATGGCAAGTTTCCACAACTTTTGATTTTTCATGATTCCTTTGATATTTCTTGATCAAATCTCACCCATTGACCATGTTTGGCATGAGGAACCCAAATTTGACCTTAAAAAGTCAGGAGTTGACTTTTTCCTTGATCAGTTGACTTTATCCCCCATTTGACTGATTTTCAATCATCTGCCCAATTGAAACCCTTGTGAATAAAATTGATAGCCCATAATCCAATCCTAGATACTTGAAAGCATGTAGAATACCATGGAATCAAGTCTTGCTCAAAAAATCAGAAATAAACTGATTTTAAGCAAAACCCTAATTTGGCCCCCAAAAGTAAAGAGAAATTGACTGATTCTTCAAACCCTAATTCCTCTGAACATGATGTAGATTCCCTTAAACTAAGATATCCCATGTGATAAGATGATGTTAAAGCTCCAAGATCCTTGCTTATGAGGATTCCACATGCATATATATCCAAAACCTTAGTTAGAGGGTCAAGATATATGAGAGGAGTGATTCTCTTCAATTTTCTTGTGTATCTCAATCTTTTGATGGAATGGTGAATCAAATGAGATGCATTAAGTCTTGAGGCTTGAGGAGCCTTGGTGGCTTGAGTGGTTGAGTATGTCCTATTCTCTTTGCTTTGATCAATCAATGATGAAGGAACCCTTGATACCATGCCTTGGGAAACCAATGATGCTTATGACCAAAAAGTACATGAAATGTGAAGCATAAGCCACTTATTGGGTATAAATAGGAGGGAAAATTTTGGGGTGTTACAGGATTATTAGAACAAGATTTGGTTCTGCAAGATATCTCTTTGTTTTGATAATAACAAAGTTGTATTTGTGTGAGAACAATTTTGGTACTCTAACGTGTACTTTCTTAAGAATTGACAAACAGGTTCTGACTATGATAGAGAAAGTTTTGAATCTGATAGAGATTGTGTGCTACGTCACTCTAAAGTTCTCAATGGTCGCTTCTACGTCAAGAAGCAAGGTTGCTTCTGATCTACTATGCGTCAGAAAGACTCCAAGAAGACAATATGTTGCTGCTGTAATGTTCTCTTGGATTATGGCTTTGAGTTTAACTCTGATACTCATCTTCTGAAGACTAAGTGCTGAAGACTCTGAAGACAAGGTTCTGATGAATAGTGTTCTGAAGACTCTGAAGACTTAAGTTTTTGAAGACCAAGTTCTGAAGACTCCGAAGACAAGGTTCTGCTGAACAAGTTCTGAAGACTCTGAAGACTTATGTTTCTGATAACCAAGGGTTCTGAAGAAAGAGTGTTGAAGACTCTGATGACAAGGTTCTGTTGAACAAGTTATGAAGATTGAAGACTCTAAAGACCCAATGATTCATTCTTCTGATCATGCTTCAATCATATCAACTCAGAAGCCTCTGATGAACAGAAGAACGTGAAACGTTTGCGTGGGAAAATAGTACATAGTACAGATCAAACACGTTCTTTTCCACTACCATTCCACTACCCTGATTTGGTGGTACAAAGGACAATTCAGTGTACGATTTTCATCCCATCACAACGACATTATTTCAAGTCGCCAATATTTTTCTGATATTACTGATCTGCCCTTCAACGGATCTTTTTCTGGCTATATAAAGACTTGATCATTCAATGAATCAAGTGTGACACTGAGTGTGAAAAAGCGAAATATTCAAAACACAGATTCATACGAAGAAAGAACTCAAGAAATTAAGAAATACATGAGTGAACACTAAAGCACTACAATACAAAGATGAAGATTGTTCTTACTGTGTAGATTCGCTCTAAGTTAGATTGAGCTAGAAATAGTGTTTATATCAGCTTATGTAAGAAGCATTTCATTGTAAACATTTTATTTGTTCAAACAGTTGTTTGAATTCCTTAAGGGACCAGTTAGGTCAGAAGCCTTAAGAAGAGACGGTTAGTCTGTGTATTGTTAGTCACCAGCAGTTGCTAGTGCAGTTGTAATCAGTTTGGTTATAGTGGATTAAGTCCTTGTGTATAAGGTGAAATCACCTTGGAAGGTGGACTGGATTAACTTGATAGTTTTCAAGTGAACCAGGATATATCGTGTGTCTTTCTCTATTGTTAGTCTATTTGTGATCTTTGTTTGAGTTTCACAAAAAGCTTTCATTTTGAAAACCCAATTCAAACCCCCCCTTTCTTGTGTTTTTCTCACACCTTCAATTGGCATCAGAGCTCTGGTTCTGATTGTGATAAACGTTTTATCAACACTTAACAGTGTTCAGTACCAATCCAATATTTATGTGAGATATCATGGCAGCTTCTGCTAATACCACTGAAGAGAAAGATCATTACAGTGCCAAACCACAAGTCTTTGATGGTGAAAAGTTTGACTACTAGAAAGACATAATAGAAATTTTTTTCTTGGTTATGATGTAGATCTTTGGGATTTGGGATTCGATGGCTACACTCACCCAGTTGATGCTACATGTGCTAAAATATCCAGAAGTGATATGACCAACCAACAGAAGAAAGATTATAAGAATCATCATAAGGCAAGAAACATATTGCTAAATGATATCTCTTATACTGAGTATGAGAAGATAACAAATAAAGATACTGCCAAATCTATCTTTGATTCTCTAAGAATGACTCATGAAGGTAATGCTCAAGTTAAGGAGACAAAGACGTTAGCCCTAATCCAAAAATATGAAGCATTCAAAATGGAGGATGATGAGCCAGTTGAGACCATGTTTTCAAGGTTTAAAATGCTAGTCGCAGGAATCAAAGTTCTGGACAAAGGTTACTCAACTGCTGATCATGTGAAAAAGATCATCATAAGTCTTCCTAAGAAATGGAGACCTATGGTAACAGCTCTAAAGCTATCAAAGGATCTCAATAGCATAAGTCTTGAAGAGATTGTTAGTTCTTTGAGAAGTCATGAGATAGAGCTCGAAGAAGATGAACCTCAGAAGAAAAGCAAATTTATCGCTCTTAAGTCTAAACCTGAAAAGGCAAAGGCTTATCAAGCTGAGGAAGAATCAGAAGATTCTGGTGAAGAATTAGAAGATGAGTTGTCATTAATTTCCAGAAGAACCAACAAACTCTGGAAGCATAGGCAAGGAAACTTTAGAGGATCTAGAAGAAACAAAGGCCGCTCTGAGTCATCATCTGGACAGAAGAAGCAGAACCCTGGAAAGGAAGTTATCTGCTATGAGTGTAATGAGCCAGGTCATTACAAGAACGAGTGTCTAAAGATCAAGAAAGACAATAAGCCTAAGAAGAACTTCTCCAAAGCGAAGAAAGGTCTAATGGCAACTTGGGACGACTCTGATTCTGAAGAAGAGGAATCTGATGAAGAACAAGCGAATGTTGCACTGGCAGCAACAAACGAAGATGAAGTTTCTGGAGAACCAGAAGACAGAATATCATTAGAACCAGAATCAGACTCTGACTCAGACTCAGAGATGTCTATCATAAATGCTAGAAAAATATCAAACTCTTCAGAGTAAATGCAAAGATCTTAAAAAATCTCTTGTAATTGCTTCTGAGGAAAAAGATAAGCTTGAGCAGAATAACTCTTCTCTAAATGAAAACATTTTTTGCTTAAAAAATAGTAATTATGGCTTAAAAAGCAAAGTTGCTAAATTAGAAGAAGAATTAATCTCCAATGTCTCTGACACAAGCTGTATCTACAAGTATGATAGAGAATTCCAGTATTTTCTTGCTAAAAGCATAGATAGAAGCAAAATAGCTTTCATGATCTATGGAGTAAGCAGAAATGGTAAAAAAGGTTTAGGATGTACATAATCATCTGATATTGACGAAAGTCAAATTGTTAAACAAAAACCTCTCTACGACCATTTTGTGCCTTCTGGCACTGAGATTGTTTGATCTGAGCTTGCATAAAAACCACACCGACACAGAAGTTTGTTTCTAAAGTTAAATATCATGCACAAATTCCACTTAATTGTCCTGTTTCACAAAAGCCCAAAGTTGTGAAACACTCTGGGAAAGCTAACAAGAAAGGACCCAGAAAGTGGGTACCTGAGGACAAGATAATCTATGTTGCAGATATCCTTAGCAGCTCAGTTGAAAAACCAGTCATGGTACCTGGAAAGTGGTTGCTCGCGACACATGACGGGAAAAAGGCATATGTTCCAAAGTCTGGAACTTAAGCCTGGAGGCTTCTTCGGTTTCGGAGGAAACCAGAAAGGAAAAATCATTGGCTCTGGAACCGTTGGTAATGGTAACCTTCCTTCTATTACTGATGTTCTTTTAGTTGATGGTTTGATGCATAACTTATTGTCAATCAGTCAACTTAGTGACAACAGTTATGATATCATCTTTAATCAAAAGTCCTGTTAGGCTGTAAGTCAGAAAGATGGTTTAATCCTATTTGTCGGAAAGAGGAAAAACAACATTTATAAGATTAGAATTTCTGATCTTTGTGAATAGAGTGTAAAATGCTTAATGTCTGTTAATGAAGAGCAATGGGTATGGCATAGACGTTTAGGCCATATTAGCATGAGGAGGATTTCTCAGCTAAATAAGCTTGAACTTGTCAGAGGCATGCCAAATCTGAAGTATTCTTCAGATGCTCTTTGTGAAGCTGTAGCGCGGTTTTTGTGGTTTCGAATCACTATCGCTTTGGTACTACAGTTAGATTCATTTTTTATCCTGTTGAGCTTATTAAGGAAGGGAAATAGATGTCTCCAATTAACCCTGCTTGTAAACTGAGGTTAAACAGTCAAAATTGTTGGTTTACAGATGATATCAAAATAGGGGGTTTATCTTTAGGGTTATTTGCTTAAAAACAGTGTCTAGACTATGGGCTAGGTTTCTGGTAAGGTGTTAGGTCTGATGCTTTTGATGGATATATGAGGGTACTGGATTTTGGGTTTTTTTGGTTAGTATGCTCGCTAAGATTTTTGCAATCTTATGCCTACGTATTCTCGAAACGGGGAAATCAGAGCGATCGTAGTTCCTCCTATTCTATGGGAGGAAAAAGGTTGTTTTGGTGTATTGTTCAAAGCCCAAGACATGAAGCTAAAGGTGACTTGTATCTTGTTCAAAGCCCAAGATCTGAAGCTAAAGGGTTTTGGATGAGAGAGAATTTGTCATCTCTAAAAAGGAGTTGTTGATGTTTGTATGCTGTGAGCAAGGCACAAATTTGATGCTAAAAGGTTGATTGACTCAACCGGGGATTTCTTTATACAAAGCCTAAGAGGACGCGGGAAGTTTGACTTTTCCGGGGCAAACGTTCTTTCTGTCTTGTACAACGCCCAAGATTGAGGCTAAAAGGGATTTTGACTCCGTTGGGGAGAATGTATCTTGTATAAAGCCCAAGATGGAGGCTGAAAGGGTTTGACTCAACAAGAGAGTACTTTTATCTGTCCTGTATAAAGCCCAAGACGGAGGCTAAAAAGGTTGGCTCAACAAGAGAGTCTTGAACAGGTGATTGACTCAACAAGAGAGTCTGAAGGTTGTTTGACTCAACAAAAGAGTCTTTTATACTCAGCAAGAGAGTGATTTGTTGTCTCGTACGAGGCCCGAGATTGAGGCTAAAAGGAGATTGACTCAACAAGAGAGTCTTTTATACTCAACAAGAGAGTGTTTTATATGTCTTGTACAAAGCCCAAGACGGAGGCTAAAAGTTGACTCAACAAGAGAATCTTTTATACTCAACAAGAGAGTGGTTTTTTATATGTCTTGTACAAAGCCCAAGACGGAGGCTAAAAGGTTGACTCAACAAGAGAGTCTGAAAAGGTTAGCTCCGCTAGGGAGAATCATTTGTACAAAGCCCGAGAGGAGGCTGTCTTACTGCTGAGGATTAGATCCATAGGCAGGCCCAAGGGTGGGGAACTCTCATGAGAGAGACCAGGTTTCAGGGTGATCAGTGTTTTTTCCTATGTTTGAAAGGAGCTTGAGAATGTCTTTGAGACTCACGGGGGTTTAGACTGTCCAAGTCTAGAGTTTGGTCTATTGTACAATGCCCAAGAGGAGGCACGGACATTAAGGGATGAGTATCAACCCTAAAATGGTCGGAGTTTTGACACTGGAAAGACTGCTCTAGTAAAGGATGACTAAGTTCTGTCTTATACCTTTAAGAGGTCGTTAGGGTCCTTGTATTAAGCCCAAGAGAAGGCATGAGAACTTCTAAGAAGCCGAAGGGTCCTTGTACAACGCCCAAGAGGAGGCGGGGATGCTTTTAGGAAGCCGGTGGGTCCCCAAACCAAGAGAAGTTCAAGAAATTCAATTCACAGAGAAGAGATCATTCCAGGAAAGTTTGAGAATTTGGAAGAAACTCAAGAGATGCCATTCACGGAGAAAAGATCATCTCTTGGGAGTTAGAGTTTCTTTGACAATTTCTAAGGGTGACAGTCTGAGAAAAGGTTCACCAAGAATACTGCCTTTCTCTTTGTTCCATATTGTTTAACCCCAAGAGAAGGAAAGACTGTATCTGGAATCCTACGGGGGATCTAGTTTTGTTTGTATTTAAGAGTGACCAACAAGGCTTTACCTAGTGCTAGACGTAGTTGCCGGGGAAAACTCTAAATAACTATACTAGTATTACACAGTGGATATGTGACAAGTATATAAAAGGATGTGAAAGAAGACTTACAGTGAAGCAGCCCCACAATACAGTTATATACATATGAAAGCGCTAAATGAAAGCGGATAAACGCTTACCCGTTATAGAGCTTCCATGATGTTTTGTTAGTTGTTCAACAAAGAAAGTTTTGATAACAACAGATATTTGAATTCAAAATCAAAGGAGAAAGTGCTTTGAAAAGATTGTTGGGGCTTACAGCTCAAGGAGAGGCCCAGATGATTTGATTTTTGAACTGGCGATTGCGCCGAGATTTTTCTTTTAACGCAGAGGGACTTATACAATATCTGAGGCCCAAAATTGTTTTGGTTAAAAGGGGATTGGGTCTTACACTCTATTAGAGGCCCGTGAGTGTTTGTTTTTTGAAAAGGAATGGGACTTATAGCTCGAGGAGAGGCCCAGTTGTTTTTGTTAAAAAGGTGACGATCGCGCCGTTGTGTTTGAAAATACAGTGGGACTTATACAATGACTGAGGCCCAAAAAGTGGTGTATTTACAAAGGGATTGGGTCTTACACTCTATTAGAGGCCCATGAGTGTTTGAGAATGATTGATGAGGGTGGAATCAATCAAAACCCTAATTTCGTCATTTTTAAAAGTAAATTCTCAAAGAAAATCAATAAATATTGATAAAACACCAAATAAGCTTGAATAAACAACTTGTGATTTTTGTTTAAGGTTTGAAAAATGAGGTTTTAATCACAAGATGAATTAAAACTCATTTGGTTTTGATTTTTCAAGGTGAATATTCACTTTTAAAATGTTTAAAACAATTAAAAATGAATTTATTCATAAAAATACAAACTATATTAAATAAATAATATAAATTTGATTTTTTATGGAATAAAATATTTCAACATTTTTGTGATTTTCTGCAAAAAGAACCAATAAAAATAATTAAAATTGAGGGAGTTATTAATTTTTCAAATCATTAAAAATAATAACAAAAATAATAAAATATGAAAAAGTGGTAAAAAAGAGGATCTGGGGCGAGGGGGATTCGAACCCCAGACCTCTTGTATGCAGTGCGCGCGTCCTACCACTAGGGTGGTGATACATCCGTGTATCAAACCCCAACCACAAATATACAAGGCTTGCTTTGTTTTTGCCCTGGCCAAGGCAAGGCAAGGCAAGATTTTGGCCAAAAACGTGAAGCTTGTAACTTTCTCATTTCTCCATGGATTGGGACAAAATTTAGGTATATCCTGCCTAGAATTTCACAAGTAATCCAATGGTGGTGGTGTTTTTTTTTCTTCAGATGAGGTCCCCATTTTAAAATCCGATAGTGGTTTTGAAATAGGCCTCCATTTGCATTTTCTGTGCTACCTCATGGTACAGGCATGAATCACATGATGAATTAGTCCAAACACAACATATATAACATGTATGAGATGTGTATGATCAGTGGACTTCAAAGCAATGCATATTTTAAAGAGTTCAAGTTGAGATGCTTACCTCTTTAGGAACTTTTTGGGCAATCTGTCAAGGGCTTTGTTCCAGAAATGTTTTGATGCTTTGAACACATTCCAATGATCCCTTGGAAGCTTTTAGGATGATTGGAAACAGCTGGAAACCTCAAGAATGGAAACTGGCCCTTTCTTGCAAAAGGGGCAAAAGTGGCCAAAATAGCAACTCTCTCAAATGGTGTTCCAGAAATGGGGAACCATTTGGGACAGTTCAAGGATGATATTTGGAGTGTGTTTGAGGCTTTATCTGGTTTTGAAAGTGACTGAATCAAGACATGGCTTGAAAAGTGCAAAAAAGTCATATTTTGAGGTTTTGAGAAGGGACTTTGAGATTTTGGTGTTACAGGTCACTTGTGAGAGTTTGGATAGCTTAGATATGACATATTGGATGTGTTTGGATCATAAGTTGTGATGGAAAGGCTCTCTAACTCAAAAACTCAGAGTTACCTTGCTAAAGAAGGCATTTTTGCCTAGAGAAAGAGATTTTGAGGAAAGCAAGTGTTGTAGTGCTTTGGTGTACATAAACTGAGCACCAATGAGCTCTATTTATAGTAGATCAAGTTTGTTTTGGTTGCAATAGTGAATGGCAACTGCTGCAGAGGTTTGGCAAATGTTGATCAATAGGAATCCAAGTCTCCTCTAGCCATTGACTAGAGGTTAGAGCACGTCCTATTGTCCCTTGGTTCAGAGATCATCCTTGACTCATTCAGTTGGAAATGACTCAGTTTATGCCACCTTGGTGCATCCATTGAATGCTCCAAAACAAAATTGGAGTCTTATCCCCTCTTTAGGGTTTTTTAGGTTTGGCATGCTATTTTTAGTTCCAATGATTTGGGAGGCTTATGGATCAGTGTTTGTCCCTCCTTGGTCCCTCCCTGAGGTGTTCAGATGGATAAACTTGTTTGTCATTTGCACAAATTACTCAAATCGAGCAAAATGCACAAATCTGCCTAGTTATGACAGTTGCAGCAAGGCATATTGCCACTGTCATAACTCTTAGCTCAAATGGAATTTCAGAGGGTTCTTGGCCATTTTGGAAAGCTCTCATATGATATAACATATGTATGATCATAATTTGTCTTGACACTTTTTGGATCCAAGTGAAAAATTCCCTTACATTTTGAAAAAAGTGAAACAGATTCTGACTTAGTGAAAATTTCACTAAGTGTTGGAAAAAGTGACATTTCATGTTTTCAGCCATTTTGATCCAACCATAACTCAAAATCCATGATGAATTAGAATAAGGTGTAGTTGAAACTTTTAAAGTATGCCATGAGAGCTACAAATCCATCTTTGGATCAGCCCAAATGGTTGATTGGATCTCAAGTTATGATCCTTGGAAGTTGGCACCCTAGCCACTTTGTTCCATAACTTAGAAAAATTCTAAGTTTTTATGGTTACCCCTTTTACAAGTTATCCCACTTTTCTTGATTTTTCTTGATGAATGATGATTCAAATCACACATTAACATCATTTTAGGGTTAGGGAACCATAATTGATCAAAAAGTCAAAAAGTCAAACTTTGACTTTTGGGCACAGTTGACTTTTTATCAAATGAATTCCAAACTGTGCGATCCTCTATGAAATCAAGTCCTTGACCTAAATCAAACTTGTTTGATTGATTTCATAGGTGTTATAGGATGTATTGAATCAGGTCACAAGGTTTGGGAGCATGTCTGAGTCAAAAGTCAAAGGCACAGTTGACTTTTTCTCGCGAAACCCTAACTGTGGTTCTGATGAACTTGAAACTTGTGAATCAAGCTTCTTGGATCAATCCATTGTTGCAAATGGATCAATTTAGTGTATTAGAGACCCTCAAATCATGTATTGAGGTCTTGGCTCATGTTTTGTTCCAAAAGTCAACTTAGGGGTGAATTAGGTCAAGAAACCCTAATTCCCTATTTTTGGTGAATACATCCCCTGAGGTTAAATTGACTTATTGATTGGGTCCATGAGGTCCCTTAGAGTATTTTGGGTTGTGCTTTGAAGCATTGGCTCATGCCCAGAGGAAAATTTCCATCTGGAGGCCCTGGTCGACCAAAACCCTAATTTGGTGACACTGGCGACCTTGAGGCTTAATCCACTCAGAATGCTGCAGCCTTGTGCCTAATTCTTGGTATGGGAGTCTTTTGATTCTTTGTGGATGTTTGAGAGGTTTAGACAAGTTGAAGATCATGTCATTCCTTGATTGATCCTTTGTCTAAGAGCTCTGAGAGGGCTTGAAACCCTAATTCTTAGTTGTAGGGAATGCTCAACAATTCTTGAGGAGATTGATGAGGCATGATGGTACATCCATATTGTGCTAATGATTTGCACAATGATGGGAAATCTTAGTGGTCAAAATTTGGTGGTATGACAGATGCCCCTATGTAATCTTCTTGGACCCGAAGGTGTGAATGGCGAAGGTATTCGGGCATTCGGGGTGCAAGAGGATTAAATATCGGAATACCCGAAATTTTGATGGTGGTTAGGAATGGTAGTTCTCGCATCCTTCTTCTTTTGCTAAGCAATGATGCTTAGAAAAGGTAAACTTCCCCTCGATCCTGGTTTCCTACCAAGGAACTGGTCTTAGTTTCTGAAATAAACTTCCCCTCGATCCTGGTTTCCTACCAAGGAACTGGTCTAAGTTTCTGATGTAAACTTCCCCTCGATCTCGGTTTCTTACCAAGGAACTGGTCTAAGTTTCTGATGAAACTTCCCCTCGATCCTGGTTTCCTACCAAGGAACTGGTCTAAGTTTCTGAAATAAACTTCCCCTCGATCCTGGTTTCCTACCAAGGAACTGGTCTAAGTTTCTGAAATAAATTTCCCCTCGATCCTGGTTTCCTACCAAGGAACTGGTCTAAGTCTCTAAAATAAACTTCCCCTCGATCCTGGTTTCCTACCAAGGAACTGGTCTAAGTTTCTTTTGTCAATAAACTTTCTTGACAAGGGACGCTATTCGTAGTGGTTTTCCTCAAACTTCTCGCCGAACTTTCCTGGGGAGATGCCATTTGATAGAAAAAATTGTGATGTCAGACTTGCTGGGGAACCCAGTCGTCTGAGTTGTAGAGGTGTACAAACTTCTCTGTTGGAGATGCCATTCTTTGACTCTACTGGGGGGAAAACAAGTCTTTTGAGGGACCGTTTTCGCTTGGGGTATTACATCATACTTTTCTCGGGATCTTTTTGGGGAAATGCCATATGATGTGATCCAATTTTGAGGTGCTGATGACCTTTTCGTCAGCGGATTTTTTCGGAGAAAAACTACTGTATTGCCGAATCTCTGATTAAGAGGCTTTCTCTGGGGATTTTCCTTAATCCGGGAAAGCGAAGATATCATCTTCAATGGCAAAGAGTGATGTTTGTCGCAGGTCTTCTTGTTTTTCAGAGGTTCAAGTTATCAAAGTGGTCAAGGGACCAACTTCAATCCAGAAATAAACTGGAGGAGAGATCGTTTAGATGGTTCACTTCCTGACGAGGAAAGAACTGACAACTCGATTGAGAGGACTATTATCACTTAGGGATAAGACTGACCAGAGTGATAGTGATGCAATATGAATGTGAATGTAAATCAATAATGCATGATGTATGTATGTTTATGGTGACAAAAATGACGCGACATACAGACTAGTAGATGAACACGACTGGATACTCGGCCACAGTGGGAGATGAAAAATATCACTGGTTCACGATAACAATTCTGCCTTGCTTAGGAGAGATAGTCCCTGTGGGGAACAACCGTTGGTCGGGCTTAAGAGGTAAGAACTCTGCCGAGGAGTGTCAGATGAAAAATGGTCTCTGACACAGTTGATCCTTCATTCAGGCGTACTGGTTTAGAAGGAGTATTTTGATTCTGCATTTTGAAGTTCGATTACTTCGGGAGAAGCGATCGATGTTCTTTCGATGTTCAACAGTAAAAAGAAATTTCCATCTTTATTTTAAAAGCAGAAAAAGTTTGACAAGTAAATTCATTTTTGTTTTATTTCAAGAATCGTTGATCATGTTAAAATGTCGTTCTGTAAAGCTAAAACAAATAAGAATTGCAAACAAAAGCACAAGGGCTCAAATTTTATTGATAGGATGGAAATCAGCCAAACGCGTGATTCCATGGAGTATTTACAACGTTAGAAAATAGTAATTTAAGGGAAAAGGGCTACATTAAAACATAACGACCGCTATCCTTTTACCAACTTTGAATTCTGGTCATCCTGAGCTTCTGTCGAAGATGACCTTGACTGGAGTCTCTAAATTTTACCTGGACTGCCCTTCCGGGTTTTCAACCCACGGAGACGTTTTTTTTAGGCGTATTTCTTGACTACATCAACATTCGTGGGTAGGCAAATTCCTCTCCATCCATGGTTGCAAGTCTCAAGGCACCGCCCGAGAAAGCTTTCTTGACCACATAGAGGCCGTCATAATTCGGAGTCCACTTGCCCCGAGAGTCAGTGAGAAAAGATTGTATCTTCTTGAGCACAAGGTCTCCTTTCCTGAAGACGCGAGGCCGGACCTTTTTGTCAAATGCCTTCTTCATCCGTTGCTTATATAACTGACCATGGCATAGTGCTGTTATTCTCCTTTCTTCGATTAGATTCAATTCATCGTGTCAACTTTGACATCATTCAGCCTCTGTTAGCTTAGCTTCCATCAATACCCTGATTGATGGTATCTCTACTTCTATGGGAAGGACTGTTTCCATGCCATATACTAGAGAGAAAGGGGTTGCCCCTGTTGAAGTGCTGACAGATGTGCGATAACCGTGCAGGGCAAAGGGTAACATCTCATGCCAATCTTTGTAGGTTACAACCATCTTTTGAACGATCTTCTTGATGTTCTTGTTAGCCGCTTCTACCGCTCCGTTCATCTTGGGTCGGTAGGGAGATGAGTTATGATGTTCGATCTTGAACTCAACGCACAACTCTTTCATCATTCTATTGTTCAAGTTAGATCCATTATCAGTAATGATCTGGCTCGGAACACCATAACGGTAGATGGTATTGTTTTTGATAAAGCGGACCACCACTTGTCGGGTTACATTGGCATATGACGCTGCTTTGACCCATTTGGTGAAGTAATTAATGGCTACCAGGATAAACTGATGTCTGTTCGAAGCCTTGGGTTCGATCATGCCAATCATTCGATTCCCCATATAGAAAAATGCCACGGGGAAGAAAGAACTTTGAGATGCGTAGGCGGTACATGGATTATGTCTGAGTATATCTGACACTTGTGACACTTCCTCATGTACTTGTAGCAATCAGATTCCATTGTCAACCAATTGTACCCTGCTCTTAAAATTTTTCTTGCCATTGTGTGTCCGTTGGCATGTGTGCCAAAGGATCCTTCATGAATTTCTTTCATTAGCCTGTTTGCTTCTGGTCTGTCTACGCATTTGAGCAAGACCATGTCAAATTTTCTCTTATAAAGTGTATCACCGCTCAGGAAGAAGCTGCCTGCCAGCCTTCTAAGGGGCTTTTTGTCCTTTCTAGATGCCCCAGGTGGGTATTCTTGTTTCTGAAGGAAGCATTTGATATCGTGATACCAAGGTTTGTCGTCTATGACTGCTTCAATCGTGAAGATGTAAGCGGGCCGTTCAAGGCGCATTATGTCAATCTTAGGTAGGTTATTCCATTTACCTACGCTAATCATGGAAGATAGAGTGGCCAACGCATCAGCCATGTGATTCTCCTCACGAGGGATGTGATGAAACTCGATTCTGTTGAAGAAGGGTAACAACCTTCTTGCATAGTCCTTGTAAGGAATCAGTCCTGATTGGTATGTGTTCCAATCTCCTTTGATCTGATTGATAACCAGGGCTGAGTCGCCATATACATCCAAGTTCTTGATCCTTAAGTTGATCGCTTCTTCGAGACCCATGATACAAGCTTCGTATTCGGCCTCGTTGTTTGTACACTTGAATGTCAGTCTGGCGGTGAAAGGAATATGGGTACCCTGAGGTGTTATGATGATTGCCCCAATTCCATTTCCATAATGATTGATAGCTTCGTCAAAGATAAGTCCCCATTGGGAACCTGGTTCTGGACCTTCACTGGGTAGTGGTTCGTCGCAATCTTTCATTTTCAAATACATGACATCTTCGTCTGGGAAGTCAAACCCGATTGATTCCGGATCGTCAATCGGTTGATGAGCCAAATGATCGGCTAAAACACTTCCTTTAACGACTTTCTGAGCATGGTACTCTATGTCATATTCTGATAACAACATCTGCCAACGAGCAATTCTTCCCGTGAGAGCAGGTTTTTCAAATACATACTTGGTTGGATCCATTTCTGATATTAACCAAGTAGTGTGACGAATCATATACTGGCAAAGACGTTTGGTTGCCCAAGCCAGAGCACATCAAGTTTTCTCAAGCATAGTGTACCGAGTTTCGCAGTCGGTGAATTTCTTGCTCAAATAGTAGATGGCAAACTCTTTTCTTTTTGTTTCGTCCTGTTGGCCAAGTACACAACCCATTGAGTCTTCCAAGACTGTTAAGTAAATGATTAGTGGCCTTCCTTCCACTGGAGGTGATAGAATCGGTGGGTTCAACAGGTATTCCTTAATACTATCGAAGGCGGTTTGGCAGTCTTCTGTCCAAACGCAGTCCTGATTCTTTTTGAGTAATTTGAAAATTGGCGCGCATGTCGCGGTCATGAGGAATATGAATCTGGAGATGTAGTTCAAACGTCCCAGGAATCCCCTGACTTGTTTTTCAGTCTTTGGAGAAGGCATTTCTTGAATGGCCTTGACCTTGTCAGGATCAACCTCAATTCCTTTCTGGCTGACGATGAACCCTAAGAGTTTCCCTGAACGGACACCGAAGGTGCACTTGTTGGGATTCAAGCAGAGTTTATACTTTCTCAACTGCTCAAATAGTTTCGACAGGTGGGTCACATGCTCCTCTTCTGTCTTAGATTTGTCAATCATATCATCAACATATACCTCGATTTCTTTGTGTATCATGTCATGAAAGAGAGTAGTCATGGCCCTTTGATAGTTTGCCCCGGCATTCTTCAAACCGAACGGCATTACCTTGTAACAAAAGGTACCCCATTGGGTAATGAATCAAGTTTTCTCCATGTCTTTCGGCACCATTTTGATTTGATTATAGCCCGAGAATCCATCCATGAAGGGGAATACTTTGAACTTCGTTGTACTATCTACCAGCATGTCAATGTGTGGTAAAGGAAAGTCGTCCTTTGGACTAGCCTTGTTTAGATCCCTGTAGTCCACAAACATTCTGACCTTTCCGTCCTTTTTCGGAACTGGTACTATGTTGGCTAACCATTGAGGATATTCTGATGTAGCGAGGAAACCCGCGTCAATCTGTTTCTGTACTTCCTCATTGATTTTGATGGCCATATCTGAATGAGTCCGTCTCAACCTTTGTTTTACTGGCGGACATTCTGATCTTAATGGTAGATGATGTTCAACGATGTGATATCCAACCCTGGCATGTCCTGGTAGGACCAAGCAAATACATATGGAAACTCTTTGAGAAGCTTTGTCAAACTTTCTTTGACAGTTGAACTGAGCAGTGCCCCAATCTTGATTTCTTTTCTCTCTTCTTCTGAAACCAAGTTGACCATTTCCAACGGCTCTTTGTGAGGCTCAATGGACCTTTCCTTTTGTCTGAGTAATCGGGAAATCTCTTCTGGAATTTCTGCGTCCTCTTCTTCTTCAGCTTTAAATACCGGGAATTCAAAGTTGGGAGAAGGCATCGGATCGTATGTTTCAACGGGGTTTAAAACAAGCAATCTGCATGACGTGATGATTGTTTTTAGAAGAGATAGAGAGAATGCAAGAGTGTTTGCAGTGTATTTTCTTTGGAAAACTGCTTGTTTTTATTATTTGAGTTGTTTTTAGGATTACCATTTTCTGAAGAAGCGAAAAAGAGAAAACAGCAATTAATGCGAAAATTACAGAACGACGTTATTTTATTTATGATTTTGTCGATTCTTAAAACTACAGCCCTATAAAACAAAACTCAGTCGCTTTGGGCGAAGCGAAGAGGTACATTTATAGAAAGTGAGCCCTATTAAAACATCTGTTTCGCCTGGGCAGGGTGAAAGGTTAAAGACGGCAATTACTTTGACTTATGAACAATCTCCGGAACATCGACAGTAACCCATTGGCGACGAACTCCTCGATGAATCACAAAGTCTGGTACCTTCCTTGATTTGTCTTCAGAAATAACACTGATTTCTGGTTAAGCAGGATCATTGGAATTTGTCTCCCAGGCAGAGTTGTCGTAGGAGGATTCTTCTGTTGTATTTTGCATAATATTTGTGCTCTTAGGTATATCTCCCCATCCCGTTGGCTGGATGTCTTCGAGCCTAATACGAGAGCTTTCAGGAGCAGTGTACTTGACCATGAAGTCGTATTTTTCACATGGTTGTCCTAAGGTATCCCACACTTCTTTGGAACTGGAGGAGTCATCCCTTTCAATGACGTTGACCTCGGGAAAAGCATAGTTAATAAATTCTAGTCCTGCAAACTTTGCGAATTCATCGTCGCACTGGATATTTTCTGAATGACCTGAGTATTGGTCCCATGACATGGTGGGGACGCGGGTATTTTTCCCAATAACGCTCAGCTGATTTTCATTGTTCGGCTGATTTTCTTGCCCCAAGTCTCCTGGGTACGGCTTCCAGATAGGCAGACCATCCATCAGGCCATAATAGTCGTGGTCAAAGTTGTCTTTCATCAGAGTGTCTTCCTCTAATGAGTTTGGTGGAGCACGGCATCCTTCCGGATCACAATCTCCGTATATCATTCTGATGACTGACCTTGGTATAAATCTCGGACTCTGTGCGGGATAGCAAAATGGCGTAGGCACCTCTTCCTGAGAGATATAACTGTCCTCGTTAAGATAGGACTTCCACTCTTCATCTGTATCGAAGGAATCTCCCTCGTTGATGGTATGTACTTCTTGAGACACTGGGTGAAGGAAACCTCCATTGCGGAAGAAGTATTGAATGGGATGAAAACTTTCATCATTAGTAGCAGTCTGGGTATAGTTTGAAGAAAAACCAAGACCTTTCTTTGCCTTGTTGTCATTAGGAATGACAAGTTGTCCCCATCCTTTTGCCTTGTTATTTTTTATCACCTCGAGAGCATCTTTGTATGAGGAAATCGACGTTCCTCTTTCTGATTGATTCTCATTGCTCACCGAAAGTGCCTGGAACTGAGTTCCAACAACCTCCTTTGGTTCTACATAAGTAGACGATGATAGGTTACTCACGATCTGTGCCTGCTCTCCACAGACCGTGACGAGTTGGTCATTCCTGGCGAACTTCAGTTTCTGGTGTAGTGTCGAAGTTACTGCCCCAGCCTGGTGTATCCAAGGCCTTCCCAACAAAGAGTTGTATGTTGCTCGGGTGTCCATGACCTGGAAAGTGACTTGGAAAGTGTGAGGACCGATAGTTATGGGAAGGTCGACTTCGCCGATAACTATTTTTTTGGACCCGTCAAATGCTTTGACGACGACCTCACTGCCTCTCATCGGAGATCCTTTGAATGATAGTCGCATTAGAGTGGACTTCGGCATAACGTTGAGAGCCGATCCTGTGTCTACCAGTATGCTGGCTAAAGCATCCTCCTGGCAGTTGACTGTAATATTGAGCGCCATGTTGTGACTTTTGCCTTCTTCTGGCAATTCCTCATCACTGAACTCTAAGTTATTGCAGGAAGTGATGTTAGAGACGATGCTATAGAACTGTCATATTGACATATCCTGTTCCATAAAGGCCTGCTCTAAGACTTTCTGTAGAGCCTCTCTGTGGGCTTCGGAACTGAGTAAAAGAGGTAACATAGAGATCTTTGAAGGAGTTTGTAACAGCTGATCAACAATGTTGTATTCACTCCTTTGGATGAGCTTCAACATATCATCATTGTTCTTTGAAAGGTCGGGATCACTGGATTGACCGACTGGTGGATTGGGAATTTCCGTTTGAGGTTCCTTTTCTCTGTCAGGTTCTCCAACTCCTCGGTTGAAGATTCGACCACTCCGTGTTACTCGACTGATGTCTGCAATATTCACGGCGGAGGGTAATGGAATTTCCTTTCCATTCTCAATTGTTGTTGCACCATATTTATAAGGGACCGCCTTATCGGATTTGTACGACACTGGTCCCGGCAGATAGATAACTACATGAGCCTTCTGATTTCTCTGACTATCGTAAGTAACTTCAATCAGTTCCTGGCTAAGAACCTTCGATTCGTCCAGTAGAGGGATGATGGTACAAACATCCTTGGTCCTCTCATGATCAGAGATTACAACAACATCTTTGATTTGATTAGCGAAGTAGTCTGACGTCCAGTTAATGGACCCCGAAACTGAACATTGTTGAATCTCTTTGCGGTCCAACTGACTCTGAAGGGCTGCTCGCATGAGGTAACATCCTTAATTATTTTCCGAGCAGACTCTACAGCGCTCATAGTTATGTGGTGGCACCTGGCCACGTCCACTTTGAATGCAGTGTAACCTCACTAGACATGTTTCCATTGATCGAACATCCTGACTTTGATGCCTAGTAGGGTTCCCATTAACCACACAGTTTTGTTGCGTGTCTTCATCCATATAGATCGTAAGCCACCAGTGGTTTAACAAGTGTTGCAAAGTTCTTTGCACGAGAGCGCACCCTTGGTTACTTTCACGACATACTGTACAGTTCTGATAATTATGTGAAGTCAGAAAACTGAGCTGGACTTGTGTAGCATGTAACTTCACCAAGCTGGTATTCATCAAGCGAATATCAAAGATTTGAATCATATTCACTTGACACTGATTTCCATCACGGTAATTGTTTTGGTGTCTTGTTCAAAGCCCAAGACATGAAGCTAAAGGTGGTTTGTATCTTTTTCAAAGCCCAAGATGTGAAGCTAAAGGGTTTTGGATGAGAGAGAATTTGTCATCTCTAAAGAGGAGTTGTTGATGTTTGTATGCTGTGAGAAAGGCACAAATTTGATGCTAAAAGGTTGATTGACTCAACCGGGGATTTCTTTATACAAAGCCTAAAAGGAGGCGAGAAGTTTGACTTTTCCGGGGCAAACGTTCTTTCTGTCTTGTACAACGCCCAAGATTGAGGCTAGAAGGGATTTTGACTCTGTTGGGGAGAATGTATCTTGTATAAAGCCCAAGATGGATGCTGAAAGGGTTTGACTCAACAAGAGAGTACTTTTATCTGTCCTGTATAAAGCCCAAGACGGAGGTTAAAAAGGGTGACTCAACAAGAGAGTCTTGAACAGGTGATTGACTCAACAAGAGAGTCTTTTATACTCGGCAAGAGAGTGATTTGTTGTCTCGTACGAAGCCCGAGATTGAGGCTAAAAGGAAATTGACTCAATAAGAGAGTCTTTTATACTCAACAAGAGAGTGTTTTATATGTCTTGTACAAAGCCCAAGACGGAGGCTAAAAGTTTACTCAACAAGAGAATCTTTTATACTCAACAAGAGAGTAGTTTTTTATATGTCTTGTACAAAGCCCAAGACGGCGGCTAAAAGGTTGAGTAAACAAGAGAGTATGAAAAGGTTAGCTCCGCTAGGGAGAATCATTTATACAAAGCCCAAGAGGAGGCTCTCTTACTGCTGAGGATTAGATCCATAGGCAGGCCCAATGGTGGGGAACTCTCATGAGAGAGACCGGGTTTCAGGGTGATCAGTGTTTTTTCCTATGTTTGAAAGGAGCTTGAGAATGTCTTTGAGACTCAAGGGGGTTTAGACTGTCCAAGCCTATAGTTTAGTCTATTGTACAATGCCCAAGAGGAGGCACGGGCATTAAGGGATGAGTATTGTAACACCCCCTTTTATACCCCCAAATATATCAATTAATCATTTAGGCACGTATTCAAAATTTCATCAGAGTATAATCATAACATGGTATAAAAGAGATATGCCACAACATACATGAAATTAAATCACATACAACACCTGCTCATAAGATATGCAACAGTGGGGTAACTTATCAATCAAGGAATCTACGTCCTTACACCCACATTTCAATATTTAGCATAAAAGCGGAACAACTAAACATTGAATAACAACCACATATATAAACATCATATATATACATATATCAACCAGTATAATTCATCAACATCAGTCATGGTATATACACAAAGTCATCAACCAGATACATATGCAAATGTATCACAAAAAGGAAATCAAAAGCATCCTAGCTACCCGGTGCTACATATCAGAGCTAACCGACTAACACGGACATGAAGCCATGCTTCACAAAAAGACCGCCAGCAAGCCTACTCTGCAATGCCTCGTAGAGCATTATAAAATAGCAGAAGGGTGAGAAATATTATCATAATAACAATGCATATAATCATATATCTCAACACAAAAGTGTACACATAACACATTTTCACCACAACTCATCACTATGCATGTATATATACATATAACACCAAGCATATACCATAAATCAAATACACGGCATAACAATCCGTAATTAACGCATCAATCACATAGGCATATTCATTCATGCTCAAATACCTGTATCACCAATACATCTCAATTCATCACCATTCATTCTACATAAACACACATACATGTTTATTCACCAATGTATCATTACAACGATACAATTCTTATCACAATTCATCACATCTTACTCCATATACATCGCAAGATATATATATATATATATACAAAACCAAGCATATTCATCACAATGCTTATCATTCAACATAAATACATATATTCATGTTCCTTCATCAATGCACATATACAAAGATGACCAATGCAAATCATAGAGACCGACTCACGACTCTATGCAAATGCAATGCGGTACCGACTCATTTCATCTCAAGTTCAATTGAAGAACTTGTAGGAACCATTCGCTCACACCTATCACATAGGCTCACGACGTTCACCCATTGCTCACACCTATCACATAGGCTCACAAGGTTTATGGATTGCTCACACCTATCACACAGGCTCACAACCCGACTGCTCACACCTATCACATAGACTCACAATCGTTTGTAATCATCGCTCACACCTTCCACATAGGCTCACGACGTTACAACGGATTCATCTTAGAACCCCTCAATGAAAGAATGCACATCATGATGTTTCACATACAACATGACTCATGACACTCTTGAAATGCATACATAGTCACTATATAGTCATGCATTTATCTCATATATATCACATACAATCCATACACATTCACCTCAATCAAGCCAAACGACAACAAACCGCACTTTACATTTAATCAAAAAAGTCGGCCAAAAGTCGGCTAAAAATAATATTTTCCATCATCATCAAAAAGTACTCATCCACAGCTTCGATTCGATATAAAGAACACTTAAATCCGATAAACAACGAAGAAGATAGGTATATTTCAAAATAACGTAAAAACATAAACCGGAGGCCCGACACTACGAAACGGTTCGAAAATACTGTTCCAATTGGACCAGGTTTAGACCTCAAAACCATTTTTCCTAGAAATAACATCTCGTTAGCTTCCCAACGCTTCGAACGGGGGTCAAAACCGACTTACGGTTCAAGAGTTATGAATTTCCGAAGTTTCCCCGACAAACCAGAATTTTCTGGTTCAGCTCAGTATGTATCAATACATAGGCTTATGTATCGATGCATAAAGGCCACATGTATCGATACATAGCACGCATGTGTCGACGCATGCTGTAGTGAAAATGCTGTTTTCTTAAATTTCTACAGTATGTATCGATGCATAAGGGTTATGTATCGATACATAAACCATTTCGTATTGATACATGGCTGTTATGTATCGATGCATAGCCCTGTTTTTCTCAAAAACCAGATTTCTCAAATTACACCCTTGCTGTCATTTTTTCCGAATGCCCGAAAACTCGACTAAATCGAACATTTTCACCGAAACAAACATATACGCGCAACCACCAAATACATAAGAACAATTTAGAACACATAAACGAAATTTCTACGACGTTCGATTTTTCGATTAAATTTCAACCTTTCAAAAACCAGAATTTTCAAACATCACCAAATCGAATAAAAAGCCCGCCATATGACGACCTAACCTTACTCGATACAACTACGTAATTTATTTCGAATTCTAACCGTGAAAACATCGGTTTTTATCGATTTCCTACAATTCGACCTAAACGGAAAAACAACGGAAACATAACGAAAACTAACCAAAACATAACCAAACTTCATGAAACTTTAAACAGCAGCTCACATACATATAGCCAACCAACACATGTATTTATACGACTTTTCGACCGTAAAAACATCGGTTTCTATCGATTTCGTCAAATACGGCATAAACGGAAACATATGGAAAACTAACCAAAACATCCACACAAAACACATACATAATCATACACAAAGTTAGGATAACAATATTTCACACCCTTACCCGATTAAATCGACTCCGAAAGATTGATCTTGGTGATTTTCCACACTTTTCTCTTTGCTCTTCTCTTTTCTCCTCTCTTTTCCTTCTTCTTCTCTTTTTCTCTCAAAATTCTGTTTTTCTCTCTTTCTCACCTCTAACTTTCTATTTTAATAAAACAAATATCTATCCCAACAAAAAGACCAAAATACCCCTATACTCAAATATCTCGCAAACGCTCTCAAAACGCGATAAAACATAATCACGATGAAAAATAATATATTCTCAAATAAAAGTCAAGAATAAAATAATATAATAATAAAAATAATTAAATCGACACGATTAATTAAATAAGACGAAACCGGGGCGTTACAACTCTCCCCCACTTAGACATTTTCGTCCTCGAAAATATACTGAGACGAACAACTCCGGACACGACTCTCGCATCCGACTAACAAACCACATGCCAACAAAAGGCACACCACAAATAACACAACTGACAAACCACCGTGTTAACAGTAGATACAACAACGGCACGACAACGACGACAACAACAACGACAAGATGCAAAGCCCATACAATGCACTTGACGACCAACTCACAACTCAAGAAAAACCACGATACCAACACACAGGTTCACTCTAGAACCGAAACATAACAAGATCGTTACCATCACCACAGGTAACACTCCCCTAATTCACCACAAGGAATTAGCCACACACACTCGAACCATCACGATGGAAACGAGGCAACAACACAAACAAGAACACAAGTTCCACGACACAACATCGATTCCACAACCTCTACAAAACCAGAATACCAACATCCTTGTCACACAACCTTATTACAACAATGCTATGATTCCCAATCGAACATATAACCAAAACATCCATCTACATAGTAGCCCATGAATAATATTTAAACCTTTCACCTAACACTTCCATTCTGAAACGTCCAATGGTCTCATCATTCCTACATGTTTCTAATGTTCAACCTATGAACTCTTACAAGTCACACATGCATATACGAATCCTGCCACCTCACGCTTCCGTTGCACACTCTGATTACTCGTAACCATCATAACTATCAATTTCACGTCCAAAGTCTAACTCTTTCTCATATTCGCCAAAAATCACTGTTCACTTTAATATTACCAACCTCACACTCTCCTGTGTTATCTCATACACCATACACAAGTCTCGGAATTGCTCAAATAATTCTAACTCCCTGACCATCAAAACAGACATGCATAGAAACTTCCGACTTAACTTTTCAGGCACAACAACAGCTTTTCCCCGAAGGATAATCCAGGCCAAATTCATAACTCATCACGAACTCTAACCATCCTTGTTGTCTCATACTCTATTCCTTTAGACCAAACAAGTACTCAATATCCTTGCGATTACCAAACACTTCGAACCTAGAACCATAAAGATAATACCTCCAAATATTCCAACACAATACCACCGCAACCAATTTCCAAATCCATAATAATACAGATCCTTTTATAAATCCTCAATTGTCGTAAAGCATAAGCCACGACTTTACCCTCTTGCATTACCACGTTGACTAAACTCATCAAAGACACATCACAATACCCCACAACCGGTTTATTAGGATCACACAAAATCAAAGTTGAAACCGTAGACAACTTCTACTCCAGCTCACCAAAACTTACTCACAACGAACATCCAAACAAACGAATCACCCTTTGTAAGTCAACTGAGATACCAGAAGTACGAACTTAACAAAGTCTTCCATAACCTGTAATAACAACCAACTGAGTCCAAAAGTTTCTAATCTCCTTAACTAACTTCGGAGCCTCTCATGTAGAACTACATCTACTTCCGATGGATCCATTAACCATACTCTCATCTGAAATAACATTTCCAAGAAACTAACCCTTTTCAACCAAAATTCTCACTCGAACAACTTAGCATAAAACTTCGTCTCTTTTCAACACTTGTAATTCAAATCTCAAACACTTTACTCATTCTTCCTCTGAGTTTATAACAGATCCGAATATCCTCAATCGAAACCACTACGAACTTATCCAATTAAATATGGAAGATACGATTCCTCTACTCCATAAACATTAGAGACGCGCTACTAACACCAAATACCATCACTGTACGTTGCAATTCCCAACCAAAATCCAAAAGATATAAATCCTTAAAGCTTTTGTAAAACTTTTCACTGGGTAACTGGTTACTCACAAACAAGCTTAACCGAGTAAATAACAACCTATTCCGAGGATAACAAACCTAACCAGTCACATTAAATCGATCAAAGCCTCAACTCACACAATTCACCACTCTTATCAAACATTCCAAACAATTATAATTCACTCAAACTCAACCCAACCATTCTAGTCATCTGTTCATGAAAGTGGACACTTATTCTCAATCATTACCTTATTCAACTGTTAGTAATCCATACCCAATTTCTTCTCCTGACCGTCCAATTCCGCAATTCCAACATGTATCAACAACCAACCAAAAAGAATTCTCAAACACAATGTTACATCCACCCACAAGGGTTTCCTCGCAATTTCCATTGATGCCTTAAAACTCCAAGGACTCCAAACCCACCAGAACTCTAAGTTTGTTGTCCATAGTCTCAATACCATTATACTTGTTATTCCCTTCCATCATCCTTTCTTTTGTTACCAATAATACTGGAGCTCTCTAAGACAACACCTTAATGTTACATCCAAAAACACATATGAAAACTATGCCCAACTGACGGCCCATCACTGCGACTTCCTGCCAATTCCCAGAACACTACCATCACAGACAAAACAAACATCTTATTCCCATCTACTAAGAGTTTCCTACTTACTTAGCAGATATAAACCTCAACTATTCACCTTCATCCAATTAAGTTCAATCTCTACTCTCTGTGAAGCAGTCCTTAAATAAAACCCAATCATTCTCTCTCAACGACTTCCCAACTTGACTAACATACCAAAACCTCTAATCCATTTCATCTTCCGATATTAGCATCTTCATCGACTCATCAAAACAATCTATAATCATCTACTTAAATTCCAAACAATTCATTTCACACACTATCAAAGCCGGAAAGACCCGCCTATTCCATCCAACATAATTTCCGTCTGCTATCAACAAGAGATTAAGGGTGATCAGTTCCTCAATTTGCCAATAGACAGTCGACAATCATGATGGGGCATAAACCGTCTTTACCAAACTATAATAGCCTTTCTTGCATCCCATACACAAAACTACCTAAGGCACAAATCCTTAGTTGACATAAACCTTACCTCCGCATTTCTTACGGAATCGGGAACAACACTGTCCAAACAACACTTACAATCTTGCAATTCACAACGCACTGAGCCAGCGCTCCACACCTGAAGCAACATGGAGGAGTACCAGCTTCTCCCCCACTTATCTCATTCTAACTCCTGAAAACAAAGGATTAGAAAACCAGAAAGCACTGACAGTGTTTCACACACATATCACATACTAAGGGACAAACAACAACGACAGTATTCAACTGTCACACCAACAGACTCAACAACCGACTCAACACTGGCTCTGATACCACTATTGTAGCACCCCCTTTTATACCCCCAAATATATCAATTAATCATTTAGGCACGTATTCAAAATTTCATCAGAGTATAATCATAACATGGTATAAAAGAGATATGCCACAACATACATGAAATTAAATCACATACAACACCTGCTCATAAGATATGCAACAGTGGGGTAACTTATCAATCAAGGAATCTACGTCCTTACACCCACATTTCAATATTTAGCATAAAAGCGGAACAACTAAACATTGAATAACAACCACATATATAAACATCATATATATACATATATCAACCAGTATGATTCATCAACATCAGTCATGGTATATACACAAAGTCATCAACCAGATACATATGCAAATGTATCACAAAAAGGATATCAAAAGCATCCTAGCTACCCGGTGCTACATATCAGAGCCAACCGACTAACACGGACATGAAGCCACGCTTCACAAAAAGACCGCCAGCAAGCCTACTCTGCAATGCCTCGTAGAGCATTATAAAATAGCAGAAGGGTGAGAAATATTATCATAATAACAATGCATATAATCATATATCTCAACACAAAAGTGTACACATAACACATTCTCACCACAACTCATCACTATGCATGTATATATACATATAACACCAAGCATATACCATAAATCAAATACACGGCATAACAATCCGTAATTAACGCATCAATCACATAGGCATATTCATTCATGCTCAAATACCTGTATCACCAATACATCTCAATTCATCACCATTCATTCAACATAAACACACATACATGTTTATTCACCAATGTATCATTAAAACGATACAATTCTTATCACAATTCATCACATCTTACTCCATATACATCGCAAGGTATATATATATATATATATACAAAACCAAGCATATTCATCACAATGCTTATCATTCAACATAAATACATATATTCATGTTCCTTCATCAATGCACATATACAAAGATGACTAATGCAAATCATAGAGACCGACTCACGACTCTATGCAAATGCAATGCGGTACCGACTCATTTCATCTCAAGTTCAATTGAAGAACTTGTAGGAGCCATTCGCTCACACCTATCACATAGGCTCACGACGTTCACCCATTGCTCACACCTATCACATAGGCTCACAAGGTTTATGGATTGCTCACACCTATCACATAGGCTCACAACCCGACTGCTCACACCTATCACATAGACTCACAATCGTTTGTAATCATCGCTCACACCTTTCACATAGGCTCACGACGTTACAAAGGATTCATCTTAGAACCCCTCAATGCAAGAATGCACATCATGATGTTTCACATACAACATGACTCATGACACTCTTGAAATGCATACATAGTCACTATATAGTCATGCATTTATCTCATATATATCACATACAATCCATACACATTCACCTCAATCAAGCCAAACGACAACAAACCGCACTTTACATTTAATCAGAAAAGTCGGCCAAAAGTCGGCTAAAAATAATATTTTCCATCATCATCAAAAAGTACTCATCCACAGCTTCGATTCGATATAAAGAACACTTAAATCCGATAAACAACGAAGAAGATAGGCATATTTCAAAATAACGTAAAAACATAAACCGGAGGCCCGATACTACGAAACGGTTCGAAAATACTGTTCCAATTGGACCAGGTTTAGACCTCAAAACCATTTTTCCTAGAAATAACATCTCGTTAGCTTCCCAACGCTTCGAACGGGGGTCAAAACCGACTTACGGTTCAAGAGTTATGAATTTCCGAAGTTTCCCCGACAAACCAGAATTTTCTGGTTCAGCTCAGTATGTATCAATACATAGGCTTATGTATCGATGCATAAAGGCCACATGTATCGATACATAGCACGCATGTGTCGACGCATGCTGTAGTGAAAATGCTGTTTTCTTAAATTTCTACAGTATGTATCGATGCATAAGGGTTATGTATCGATACATAAACCATTTCGTATTGATACATGGCTGTTATGTATCGATGCATAGCCCTGTTTTTCTCAAAAACCAGATTTCTCAAATTACACCCTTGCTGTCATTTTTTCCGAATGCCCTAAAACTCGACTAAATCGAACATTTTCACCGAAACAAACATATACGCGCAACCACCAAATACATAAGAACAATTTAGAACACATAAACGAAATTTCTACGACGTTCGATTTTTCGATTAAATTTCAACCTTTCAAAAACCAGAATTTTCAAACATCACCAAATCGAATAAAAAGCCCGCTATATGACGACCTAACCTTACTCGATACAACTACGTAATTTATTTCAAATTCTAACCGTGAAAACATCGGTTTTTATCGATTTCCTACAATTCGACCTAAACGGAAAAACAACGGAAACATAACGAAAACTAACCAAAACATAACCAAACTTCATGAAACTTTAAACAACAGCTCACATACATATAGCCAACCAACACATGTATTTATACGACTTTTCGACCGTAAAAACATCGGTTTCTATCGATTTCGTCAAATACGGCATAAACGGAAACATATGGAAAACCAACCAAAACATCCACACAAAACACATACATAATCATACACAAAGTTAGGATAACAATATTTCACACCCTTACCCGATTAAATCGACTCCGAAAGATTGATCTTGGTGATTTTCCACACTTTTCTCTTTGCTCTTCTCTTTTCTCCTCTCTTTTCCTTCTTCTTCTCTTTTTCTCTCAAAATTCTGTTTTTCTCTCTTTCTCACCTCTAACTTTCTATTTTAATAAAACAAATATCTATCCCAACAAAAAGACCAAAATACCCCTACACTCAAATATCTCGCAAACGCTCTCAAAACGCGATAAAACATCATTTTGTTCCATAACTTAGAAAAATTCTAACTTAGAAGTTGGCACCCTAGCCACTTTGTTCCATAACTTAGAAAAATTCTAAGTTTTTATGGTTACCCCTTTTACAAGTTATCCTACTTTTCTTGATTTTTCTTGATGAATGATGATTCAAATCACAGATTAACATCATTTTAGGGTTAGGGAACCATAATTGATCAAAAAATCAAAAAGTCAAACTTTGACTTTTGGGCACAGTTGACTTTTTATCAAATGAATTCTAAACTGTGCGATCCTCTATGAAATCAAGTCCTTGACCTAAATCAAACTTGATGGATTGATTTAATAGGTCTTATAGGGTGTATTGAATCATGTCCCAAGGTTTGGGGGCATGTCCGGGTCAAAAGTCAAAGGCACAGTTGACTTTTTCTCACAAAACCCTAACTGTGGTTCTGATGAACTTGAAACTTGTGAATCAAGCTTCTTGGATCAATCAAATGTTGCAAATGGATCAATGTAGTGTATTAGAGACCCTCAAATCATGTCTTGAGGTCTTGGCTCATTTTTTGTTCCAAAAGTCAACTTAGGGGTGAATTAGGTCAAGAAACCCTAATTCTCGATTTTTGGTGAATACATCCCCTGAGGTTAAATTGACTTGTTGATTGGGTCCATGAGGTCCCTTAGAGTATTTTGGGTTGTGCTTTGAAGCATTGGCTCATGCCCAGAGGAAAATTTCCATCTGGAGGCCCTGGTCGACCAAAACCCTAATTTGGTGACACTGGCGATCTTGAGGCTTAATCCACTCAGAATGTTGCAGCCTTGTGCCTAATTCTTGGTATGGGAGTCGTCTTGATTCTTTGTGGATGTTTGAGAGGTTTATACAAGTTGAAGATCATGTCATTCCTTGATTGATCCTTTGTCTAAGAGCTCTGAGAGGGCTTGAAACCCTAATTCTTAGTTGTAGGGAATGTTCAACAATTCTTGAGGAGATTGATGAGGCATGATGGTACATCCATATTGTGCTGATGATTTGCACAATGATGGGAAATCTTAGTGGTCAAAATTTGGGGCATGACAAAAACATGTCAGAAAGGAAAGTTTTCTAAAACTTCCTTTATAGCAAAGAATGTTGTGTCCACCTCTAGACCATTATAACTTCTGCACATTGACTTGTTTGGACCAGTGAAAACTGCGTCAATCAGTGGAAAGAAGTATGGATTAGTAATTGTTGATGATTATAGTCGTTGGACATGGGCAAAATTCTTGAAACACAAGGATGAGTCTCATTCTGTGTTCTCTACCTTTTGCTCTCAAGTGCAAACAGAAAAGGATTGTAAAATAGTCAAAGTCAGAAGTGATCATATCGGAGAATTTGAGAACAGATACTTTGAGAATCTTTTTGATTCTCATGGCATTTCCCATGATTTCTCCTGTCCTAGAACTCCACAACAAAATGGAGTAGTGGAAAGGAAGAATAGGACTTTTCAAGAAATGGCTCGAACCATGATCCAAAAAACTGACATGGCTAAGCACTTCTGGGCAGAGGTAGTAAATACAACATGTTACATTCAGAATAGGACTTCAATAAGACCTATTTTGGGTAAGACTCCTTATGAATTGTGGAAGAATAGAAAATCCAACATTTCATATTTTCATCCTTTTGGATGTATTTGTTTTATGTTGAACACTAAAGAGAATCCTGGCAAGTTTGACTCCAAAGCTCAAAAGTGTTTATTGTTAGGATACTCTGAACGCTTTAAAGGCTACAGAATCTATAACACAGAAACACGAATTGTAGAGGAATCAATTCATGTCAGATTCAATGATAAGCTTGGCCCTGAAAAGTCAAAGCTAGTTGAAAAGTTTGCAGATCTGAAGATCACCTTATCAGAATCTAAAGAAGTAAAAGATTCAAGAGAAGCAGACAAAGATGCAGACCTCCAGATTCAGATACAACCTTACCAGAAGCTGAAAATAACCCATCTCATCAGAAGAAGAATAGATTAAAGACTTCTCATTCTGAAGAATTGATTCTGGGAGATAAAGCTGATCCAGTCAGAACTCGTTCATCCTTCAGACATTCCGAAGAAACCCTTCTGGGTCTAGTGTCTCTGATAGAGCCAACAACAATTGATGAAGCTCTCAAGGAAAATGAGTGGATTCTGGCCATGCAAGAAGAACTGAATTAATTCACCAAAAATGACGTCTGAGATATTGTTCAGAAACCCAAAGGTGTCCACGTCATTGGAACTAAATGGGTGTTCAGAAACAAGTTAGATGAGAAAGGTGAGGTCGTAAGAAATAAAGCACGACTGGATGCATAAGGTTATAGTCAACAAGAAGGGATAGACTATACAGAAACCTTTGCACCAGTTGCCAGGTTAGAATCTATTCGCATTTTAATCTCATTTGCATTAAATCATGACATTACTTTATATCAGATGGATGTAAAGAGTGCATTTTTAAATGGATATATTTCTGAAGAAGTGTATGTACACCAACCTCCTGGTTTTGAGAGTTCTAAAAACCCATATTTTTTTTCAAACTTAAAAAATCGTTATATGGTCTGAAACAGGCTCCCAGAGCTTGGTATGAAAGGCTAAGTAACTTTCTTTTGGAAAATGACTTTACTAGAGGAAAAGTGGATACAACACTCTTTTGTAAAACCTTTAAGAATGACATTCTGATCGTTCAAATCTATGTTGGTGATATTATATTTGGTTCTGCTAATATTTCCTTGTGCAAGGAATTTTCTAAGTTAATGCAGGTTGAATTTGAAATTGAGTCTGATGGGAGAACTCAGATTCTTTCTGGGATTTCAAATTGATCAAAGATCAGAAGGAACATACATTCATCAGAGCAAGTATGTAAAAGAACTTCTGAATAAATTCAACATGTCAGAAAGTAAACCTGCTAAGACTCATATTCATCCGACATGCATTCTGGAGAAAGAAGAAGTAAGTAAAAAAGTTTGTCAGAAGCTATATCGTGGTATGATAGGATCTCTTCTGTATTTGACAGTTTCACGTCCAGATATTATGTTCAGCGTATGTCTTTGTGCTCGTTTCCAATCAGATCTAAGGGAAACTCACTTAACTGTTGTTAAGAGAATCCTAAGGTATCTTAAAGGAACAACTAACCATGTCTTGATGTATAAGAAAACATCAGAGTACAACCTTTCTGGTTACTGTGATGCAGATTATGCTGGAGACAGATTAGAAAGAAAAAGTACTTCTGGAAACTGTCAGTTTCTAGGAAGTAACCTTGTCTCATGGGCAAGAAAGAGACAATTACAATTGCTCTCTCCACTGCAGAAGCAGAATACATATCAGCATCTCTGTGCAATACTCAGATACTCTGGATGAAGAATCAACTTGAAGATTATCAGATACACGAGTGTAACATTCCTATTTTCTGTGATAATACTTCTGCCATTTGTTTATCTAAGAATCCTATTCTACATTCTAGGGCAAAACATATTGAAATAAAACATCACTTTTTGAGTGACTATGTTCAGAAGGGTACTTTTCAGTTAAAAACTATGGATACAAATCACTAGTGGGCTGATATTTTCAAAAAACCCCTTGCTGAAGATAGATTCGTATTCATTCTGGAAAACTTATTTATCAAACCTTGTCCAGAATTAGATGATAATATTTTTGATGTGTCAAGCTACCAGAACGTCTGATATAAGATTCTAATGACTAAGCAAAGTGTGTTATTATTTGTTTATTGACTTTCTGATTCTAGATACTTCTACAAGTTAGAAAATATCCTGATCAGAAATTAGTCCAGTTAGATACCTCTTGGTATTCTAGACGTTGGAAACATCAAAACATGATTTCTTGAAAACAAATGGCTATTATTATTTGTGACACGTGTCCAAAATCAAATCATACCTATTGTTGAAGAGACACATCGAGCGTTGTGATTTCGTGAGACTAGGTTTCAAGTAATTTTTTGTCACTCCTTAATATCACTAATCATGTTTAACACATTGGATTTGAAAATCTACTTGATAATTGTTTAAATCTTTACGTCTTATTTCCTCATTAGGCATTCATAAAGATGCATGTAAGACAAAGATTTCTTGGAACTTATCACTTTTCTTCCTTCCTTTATTCTTTGTCAGTTTATGCTCTCTCATTTTCGAGTATACATTAATTTGTATTTATTGGCTGATGTCATAATATGAATAGCGTATACAGACATGTGATCTTTTGGAGACTGATACACTCTTTCATCATTCCTTATTCTAGTTTGTATCCCTTGTATTGGAAATGATGAATTTCTCGTTTCAATTCATCTAGTCTTTATTGCTATCACTCTTTGTTCTCTTTATATACCACACTTATCCTCTTAACTATTCATCTGTTTCTACTTGCTGTTCACTTCTATCCTTCTTGCTTTCACCATGTCTATCAAAACCTTTGTTGGCAATGAAGAAATCCTGGAGGTCATTAATGAGAAAAGGCCATGTCTCCCAAGACTAAGAGATGCATGCATTTTCATTTCCACCAGCATGCAAATCCAAGGATGGTCAGGATACTTTGCAATTTTGCATGGACCCATTTATCCTGTCATGATAAAAGAGTTCTGGAAATATGCACGGATTGGTGAAGACGACAATTCGGTTTGGTCTTCCATTTTCGGTGTTCCAGTCATCATAACACCTACCTCCATCGCCCAAGCCATCAACTGTGTTCAATCAGGATTGACTGTTGAAGACTTTCATCTGAACTATTCCTTTGTTGAGGATCTTATTAGGATTCATGATGTGTCTCGAGACAAGTATGAACCCTATAATCCTGAAGGACTTCTCCCTGATGGAAAATTGTGGTTTCAACTACTTCTCACCAACTTTCGCCCCAGAGGATTGGTCAAAAGCACCTTGACTCATGATGATAAACTGTTTATCTATTTCATGATGTACAATGTCAGGGTAAATCTTCCGCAAACCATCTTTAATTATCTGAAGAACTGTGTTGAAATCTCCAGAAATCAACATAAGTCTTTCATACCTTATGGAAGAATTTTGTCTGAGTTATTCTACAAGGCTGAAATCATCAATTAAGCCAGAATACTTGAACCAGAAGATGCTACTACTGAAGAAAGGTGCGAAAGGGTTGATGAGGTGAAGGATTTCTTATAGCTGGTTGGCGTGTGTTTCATCACTGTTGGTCTCTTGGTTGTTGGATGCTTGGTCTTTCTTCCGTTTATCGTTGTTTTTCTCTTCTGTTGTCTTTGTTGTTGTTTTCTTTTCTGTTTTGTGATTCTGTTCTTGTACTGTGCCTCCGGCGCTTTGTTGTTTTATCAATGAAGCTTTTCTTTCCTTATTTGGATTTGTCTTGTCTTGCTGCATTCCATTATGATTACTATAAAAAGGAAGAAAATGACTAAATTTAACTTATCTAAATTCCTTCAAATCAAAATGATTTAGTAAAATCTTGGTTTCCTTTTTTGATTATGACAAAAAAGGGGAGTATTAATATGGAAAAATTATTTTGATAAATATCTTTTCTCCAATCATAGCTCTAACATTCTAACACTTTAAATATCATATCTTTTTAGAATATTTTTCAGGAAAAGTTATTATATTAGTAAAATGACTCTGATATCAATCAGGCTCTGATTTAGTTAATCAAGCTCTGTTATCAGAATGCAACACCACTATAATCAAGCTCTAATATTTTGGATCTATCTAAGATCTCTGCAATCAGGCTCTATATCCCAAATCTTATAAGATTTTGTTAAGTCTTAGATTCAGGGGGAGCTTGACAAAGGGAAGTTTACTTTGAACTTATCTGAGTCAATTCTGATTATCTTCGTACAAAATTGTGCTATCAAAATACATTGTTTTGTCATTATAAAAAATGGGGAGATTGTTAGAACAAGATTTGGTTTTGCAAGATATCTCTTTGTTTTGATAATAACAAAGTTGTATTTGTGTGAGAACAATTTTGGTACTCTAACGTGTACTTTCTTAAGAATTAACAAACAGGTTCTGACTCTGATAGAGAAAGTTCTGACTCTGATAGAGATTGTGTGCTACGTCACTCTGAAGTTCTCAATGGTCGCTTCTGCGTCATGAAGCAAGGTTTCTTCTGATCTACTGTGCGTCAGAAAGACTCCAAAAAGACACTATGTTACTGCTGCAATGTTCTCTTGGATTCTGGCTTTGAGTTTAACTCTGATACTCATCTTCTGAAGACTAAGTGTTGAAGACTCTAAAGACAAGGTTCTGATGAACAGCGTTCTGAAGACTTAAATTTTTGAAGACCAAGTTCTGAACAGATCAAACACGTTCTTTTCCACTACCATTCCACTACCCTAATTCAGTGGTACAAAGGACAATTTCAGTGTACGATTTTCATCCCAGCACAACGACATTATTTCAAGTCGCCAGTATTTTTCTGATGTTACTGATCTGCCCTTCAACGGATCTTTTTCTGGCTATATAAATACTTGATCATTCAAGGAATCAAGTGTGACACTGAGTGTGAAAAAGAGAAATATTCAAAACACTGATTCATACGAAGAAAGAACTCAAGAAATTGATAAATACATGAGTGAACAGTAAATCCCTACAATACAAAGAAGAAGATTGTTCTTACTGTGTAGATTCGCTCTAAGTTAGATTGAGCTAGAAATAGTGTTTATATCAGCATATGTAAGAAGCATTTCATTGTAAACATTTTATTTGTTCAAACAATTGTTTGAATTCCTTAAGGGACCAGATAGGTCAGAAGCCTTACGAAGAGATGGTTAGTCTGTGTATTATTAGTCACCAGCAGTTGCTAGTGCAGTTGTAATCAGTTTGGTTATAGTGGATTAAGTCCTTGTGTATAAGGCAAAATCACCTTGGCGGGTGGACTGGATTAACTTGATAGTTTTCAAGTGAACCAGGATATATCGTGTGTCTTTCTCTATTGTTAGTCTATTTGTGATCTTTGATTGAGTTTCACAAAAAGCTTTCATTTTAAAAATCCAATTCAAACCCCTCATTTCTTGTGTTTTTCTCACACCATCAAGGATGACCTCTAATTGGTGCTATTTTTGTGTGAACTTGTACATGCTAACTTGTCCACTTTTGCCCACTTTTTGCTTGAGCTTTTGTATGCCATTTTGCTCAATGTTTTTGTGACATAATTGTGAGATATTAGAGGTCATTTGGTACTGCCTTATATTGTTTAACACTTGCTTGACATGAATTTGCTCCCTCCTTTACATAATTGAAGTTCATATGCTTTTTGAGGATGCTTAAGATAGCTTTTGTACCCTACTTACACTAATCTTTGGAAATGTGTTACCATGCTAACTTTGTGAAGTCTTGATGTTCATTTTAAATGTTAACCACATATGTACATTGGTTTAGACTTGAATCAAAGTCTTCTCGTACTATTTATAGAGCTTTACATGTTCCTAATTGAAGTCACATTTGTGCATGATTACTTGTTAACTTTGACAATTTCTTTGAATGCTTTTGTGTGCCATCCTTTAGTTGATGCTTGCATGACTCAAATGTAGGATATTACATGTCATTTTCTATTGTCTTATGTGCTTGGTTACCCATTTGACTTGACTTAGATCATCATTTACTTGCTTGACAATTAACATGCTTTTAATAAAATGTTTAGACCTCGTTTTGTTCCATGCTTGCCTTAATGTTTGAGAATGTGTTTGACATGAACTTTTGTGACAAGTTGAGATAGTTTTAAATATTGAATACATGTTTCAACTTCTGACCTAGGTCATTCAAATGTCAACTTTATGCTTACTTGTTCTTTGTATGATCATAAGTGAAGGATACATGATAAGTATGACATCTTTGTGTATAACTTTAAAATCTTTTGAACATGACTTAATGTGAACTTAGTGATCATTCCTTGACATTCCAAACATAACTTTCCATTGATTATTACATGAAATGCTACTGCCCTATGTGGTTTCACCCTTTGAGTTAACTTGTTTGAGCTTGTAAAGTGCAACTTACATGATTTAGTGATGACATTTATTTGAGTTAGGATATAGGACATAACTTGATTTCTTTTGACAATGCTTAGGACACTAGCATAGATGTGATATAGTAGGTTTAGATACTGCCCCTCTTAGGTTCATACACCTTTAGGATTCATTTCACTTTGCTTATTGTTTGACATTACTCCTAGATTAGAATTAGGGCATTAGCATAGGCATAGGTGCATAATTTTGCATTTTGCTTTCAACTATGTAATAGTTGAACTTGGCTTAGAGTTGGTAAGTACTTGTGTATCTTAACTTGATGTTTACACTTACATGAATTCTCTTTCATCTCACTTCTCCTTTACTTCTCTATTTTGTGATTGATTCATCTAATGTTTACTTGTGCTTGATCACATGTTCCCTTAGGATTCCTAGCTTGAACCTAATTTTGGATTAGGTTCAAAGTAGGAGAGACATTAGGTTATCAATCCAAGGATGCTAACATAGGCAGCAATTCCCCTTAACCTCAACTATAGGGCCACAAAGCATGACAACTTATAGGACGGAGATTCCCTTAGTTGTTTTCGTTTAACCCTTTGAGTCTCTTCTCTCTCTCTCTCTCTCTCTCTCTCTCTAAAAGAAAAGCCAAAAACACTTAATAAATATTATATGTGGAGTGCGCCACGAGCCTTAAGCACATGAGAAGTGATAAGCGGGAGTCCCTTCTTACCTTATCTAGGATGTTTTGCATACGCTCCGTCTTGGGTCGATTTGCAACACATTCGATCCTATGTCATAGTCTTTAGCACGATACATATTACAAACAATACAAATCAAAACACTTTCTTATAAAAAAACAAAAACAAATCATTCGCCTTCCTTCGGGATTCTCTTCTCACCTCCTTCACTCCAATCATAAAGGATACGTTATTTCCGTTCTATCGCAAACAGGTAAACGCGTAAGACTCCACGCAACTAGCGGAAACACCTAAACTTCTAGAACGTGAACGTTAGCGTCTTCCACCTAAAAAACACAAAACAAACTATGACCTTGTAGGTCGAACTACGAATGCTCTGACTTTCTCTCTCTCGTCCGATTGAGGATACGTAGGCACAAGACGATGTTGTCTTGGCTAGCAACCTTTCCCCACAATCTCGTAGTCCCCCGAACTACGTTGACTCTGACTTTCCCACTCCCGAGGGAATACGTAGGCCTAGGACGACGTTGTCCTATCGAGTCACCTTTTGTTTTCAGTTTCTGTTTAGCAGTAGGCTTTAGATGCCTCACCCTTTGATTAGCCAACAAACGTGGATCCCATCGAGTACGATGGACGCGAGGGGGTGCTAATACCTTCCTCTCGCGTAACCGACTCCCGAACCCAGACTATGGTTGCGATGACCATGTCTTTTCCCTTTTGAGGTTTTCTTCGATCATTTGCTTTTCCTACGTCGGGATAAATAACGTTCGGTGGTGACTATTCTGTCTTTTCCGCCGGTTGATTTTCGCAGATGCCACACCAACCAATCAATTGATCGGAGATAAAGAGGATGAGCACCCCCTCATCTATTTTTATTTGAAAAAAATGTTGAGTTAATTTGAATTATGAAATTAATATGATTATGTACATGTCCATGAATTTTTTACAAATGAAAGGATTGATTTATTTAAAAAAAAAGATTGAATTAATTTGATTTAAAAAAATAAATAAAAGTTATGATTTATGTACAAAAGTATACAAGATAGAAAATATTTTTTTGGTCTTTTTTGAATTAGATATGAGGTATTTTTAGATATTTTGCATTTAAATGAAAATGAGATTTTTTTTTAATTAATAGAGAAAAGAGAATATTTTTGGTATTTTTGAATAAGAGGAATGTTTTTGTATATTTTTGATATTTTTAGTGTTTTATTAGAATTAATCAAATAGGCACATTTATGTCCAAATGGTAAGCAAATTAGGGTTTTGGGAGTTAAACTTAGGCTAGAATTTTAGACCTAAAACTAAATGATTTTTATTTACAATGATGTGTAAAAAATAAATTAGTGATTTAACATTTTGTGTAATAATCTCCTAAAATAAAATAAATCTTCTAAATAATTTTTTTTAATTAAACAATTAAATAAATTGATAAAAGAAATTACATTACATTAATCAACTATAATTAATTAAATAAGGGGTATTGATAGATTTATTTTTAAAGTAGAAACTAATGGAATACATACATGTAGTATTTTTCAATTAAAATAAAAAAAAATATTAAAATAAAGGAAGAATAAATTTGCAAAACAAAACAATAGGGAGATAACAGTGGTATTAGATCAAAATATAGAATGTGAATCTTCAGCGTTATCTTTGAGGAATTCGTTTTCATTTTCTGATGCTTCCAACGGGAATCCGAATCTGGACCTAAGATCTTTTATTCTTCTTCTTCGCGGAGTTTCCTAGGGAATTCAAAGGTCTATCTGAATTAAATGCGGTGGATTCTCATTTTTGGCTTTGAATGACCTTTATTCGGTGATTTGAAGAGGTTAAGACTTAGCATATCGAAGATAAAATATGGAATTGTAAGAATCCAGATCTAGAACTTATGAGTGCGCACGATGAGTTTGGAGAACGAATGCGATTTCGTAGAAAACATAGAAATCAAGAAATCGATTTCCACATAATACGCCACATTTTTATTCGGGAACCAACAATAGATGTTCCAGTTTCATAAAGGAACTGAAAATGAAGGTAGTTGGGTAATTGATGATCTTTAATTGTGGCTCTGATCTCTTTTATGGCGGCGCATGGTGAATCTGCATGGTTAGCACTCCAACGCTCAAGATTTAAGATGAATAAAGTGAAATTGAAGATAAAAAATTATGTATCTTCTCATATCATGTGGTCTATTTTATATATCGGGTCGAGAAGAGTGAACTTGTGGTGGATTAAAACTTGGTCAATTAGATCTTTTAACCATTGTAGAACAGATAACAAATCAATTATAAACAGCTAAGAATTCAATATCACACGTGAGAAATAAATGTATTAGACCATATTCCACTTTATAAGGGAGTGGGCCATGAAGGGATGTTTGAAATCATACATTAACCAACAAATCTACAATTAATAGATGAGTTCATCCAAACTTTAAAACTTAATAGATTTGTGTTCTTAAGAGATCAACTAAGATTAATACATAAGATTAATATATGTTTAAAATTATGGAGTGTTGTAATAATTCAAGAACATAGGAACTAATTTGTTAAGTGAATGATTGATTATAACTAATTTATTAGTTAATTAAGAATGTGGTTAGATAAGTTAAACTTATGGTTAAGTAAATTCAGAAAGTAGAAAATGTTTAACTAAGTTGCGCATATATATATATATATATATATATATAGGTCATGCTAATACTCACCCATGATGTGCATTAGCAACATACACCTTAGTGTATTTTTGTGTGTGGCCTAGCAATTTTGGGTGAACCTCACATTAGAAAGATGAAAAAAAAATAAAGAAAATAGATGTAATGTATTTTTATGTGGGGCCCATCAATTTTAGGTGTATGTTAGCATTTCTCTCTCTCTCTCTCTCTATATATATATATATATATATATATATATATATTCATCCTTACGATTGACTAATTTAAGAAAATTAATTCCACTATCTATTAGCAGAGTCCCGTTTAAAGTTAGAATAAAATTATGCGTGGACTAACCCAACAAAATGATTATTAACCTCTACCTGGATTCAACTTGAAACTTTGAGAAGTGCATAATTTCAAGACTCATAGTGTCACCCTTGGGCCAATCCTTGAAGGTTACAAGTACTATGTACTCCCTCCGTTTCGAAATGACTGTCATTTTAGCAAATAAAATTTGTTTCAAAATAACTGTCGTTCTCACTTTTCCATGTCGTAATGATTACAATTTTTCCAATTTTGTTCTTTAATTTTTACTTTGTACACTTCTTCCAATACTTTAATAAGGTTAATTTAGTAAAAGTGATATATCTTATGACAACATTATTACATTTTTTAATTTGTGTGTAATATCTTAAACGACAGTCATTTTAAAACGGAGGGAGTATAATCTTTTGTATGTGTGCAATTTTGTCAACCCAACTTCTTATTTGTTTACATTCTGCATTTCATTCTTTTTATGATTGCTTGCATAGCAAGCAACTGTTATTGTTGTGCTAACACTGTTTACCTACTGGTAGTAACTTCATGTATCATAAGCTCTCTTTTTTTTAGTTTGAAAATTGTTTGAATGAAATTAAAGATTTTTATTGAAGAAGATTGTTTCAGTTAGTATTCAATTTAAGACGTTAATCAAACGAAAAAAAATATAAATTTCTTTCAGGAGTAGAAAGAAATGAAAAAGTGGACCGCAAAATGGTCGGTTACATTTACATTTATCATTTATCTTTCAATGTAAAAAAATTACAAACAAAAAAATCAAAATATTACACTACTAAATTAAATCAACATCAAGCACTTTCCAAATCACTAATCAATGGTTCTTTCTGACCGTCCGATTCATTCCCCACTTCATCAAACAACGTCAATAACTGAGCCCGACGGGCCTGCTGTTCCCAATCAGTTGTCCCAACAATATACAACATAAGGCCCGCACAACAAACCTGGGCCGACAAAAGGCCCAACCAAAGCCCACAAAAACCAAAACCAAACCAAAAAGCAAGCCCAACCGCCACCGGCATTCCCACCATATAAAAAGCGCTCAAATTCACATTCGCCGCCACTTTCGGCCGCGCCGTCCCTCTCACAACACCACAACCAACCGTCTGCGGACAGTTTCCAAGCTCACACAAACCTAAAATTGGCAACGCCGCCGCCGTCAATCGTAGAATCTCTTCATCTCCGGTGAACATCTTCCCCCACCTCCGTCTCATCATCATCGCAAAAACAACCGCAGTAAATCCCATAACCGCTGCGAAAAACACCGCGATCACAGCCGAAACTCTCGCAATCCGCGGACGATTCGCCCCAAGCGCGTTCCCAACACGCGTCGAAACCGCGAGTCCAAGAGACGAAGGAAAAACGTAAATCAACGACGTCGTTTGAATTAAAATCCCCATGGAAGCCACGGTGGCAGTGGGGTCCACAAGAAACCCACACAAAACAATAACAATCTCATACCACCACCATTCCAAACAAACAGAAACACAGCTCGGCGCGGCTAGCTTAATCAACGGCTCCCAGCCGTAAAAACATTCCCAGCTCGGCGCACTCCACGTGGCAATGTGGGCCCCACTTATCCAAACGTAAACAACCAAAACAATAAGAACTGAAAAATTCGAAGCAGCAGAAGCAATAGCTATTCCAGAAATTCCTCTTTTAAAAAGTAAAAAATTAAAAGGTAAATGTAAAAAAGTTCCAACGAGAGATGCTAAAGTAACAGGGTAGGTGACGGATTGAGCGCGAAGGTAGATTCTGATTGGTTGTAAAAAAGAATTAGTTACAAGATCGGGTAAAAGAAAAAGAAGATAAGTCTGTGACATTTGGGTGATTTTATCATCTTGTTGTAAAAAATGGAAGATTCTAGACATTTCAAACCATAGAAAAGAAATGGGTAAAGAACAGAGTAAGAGAAAGATTATACATCGTTGAAGTGTGAGTGATAGAAGCTTTGGACGGTTAGCACCGAAAGCTTGAGAACAAAGCGGTTCCATTCCTAAAGATAAACCGGAAAGAACCGAATAACCGGTTATGTTTGCGAAAGCTATGGCTAATGAACCTGATGCGAGCTCTACATCACCAAGTTTACCGAGGAAGATCATTGATATGATGGAACGCGCGTAGAATATTAGAGCGGTTAGTGCCGTTGGTAACGCCAAAGCTAGAAGCGATTTTGTTTCGGTGATTATCATTTCTCTGCTTTCGTTTTTGGATTCTCCCATTGTGGGATTTGATTTTGAATGCTTTTCTGTGTTTTCCGAAATCAACGGATTTTTTATTGTATTGATCTTTGATTCGCACATCTCGTTCTATTTGATATTTTGCTGTTACGAATCGAAGCAATAAGAGAGATGAATTGTGTTGAATGAATGAAAATGTAGTGTAATTGGTTTTGATTTTGGTGGTTTATTGTATAGTGTGTAAAAATGGAAGTGGTGAGAAAGAGATATTCTCGTAAAGAGCACTCTGTGTGTTAATGGGGATGGAGGAAGAAGTGAGAGAATGGTTGAGATGAGGATGGATTGTGTTGAGTGTATAAATAGAAGATTTGAACTGAAGCGTGCGTTTTTTCCCTGTTTAACTTAAACTTTAAAATATGCGTTTTCCTTTAATTAACAGTAATAGAATAGTGATAGTATATTTTCTTAAATTAATTAGTTATGGAGGGAGGGAATAAATCAAAGGTTGACATAAATAAATTATAAAGTTAATTTCTTTAAGAAAAAAAGTATGTAGGTATAAAATTATATTATATTTAACAATAAATAAAAATAAAGTATGTAGTATTAATTTTTTTAAAAGACGGTTATAAAATATATACACCCTCCGGACACATTTATAAGCAAATTTACCTTTTTGTGGTACATTTGACTATTAATGTATCTAGTCCATATATGGACTAGATACATTAATAGTCAAATGTACCACAAAAAGGTAAATTTACTTATAAATGTGTCCGGAGGATGTACATTGCAAGATGCTAAATTCTTATTGAACATCAATGTCAACTACTTTATACTATTAATTGTTTTAATCTTTAATCGCACTTTCATGTATAAATATGTAAGTAGTTTATGCTTATTCATGAGAGTCATTTATTCATTTTTTTTTTATTGTTTAAAGTAGCATGAATAGTAATGAATATTTGATTTATTACTAATCCTGAACTCACATAATTTGACTTTTTATTAGCATTTGAATAGGATTATAATAAACCAAAAAAAAATTATTTTAAAATATAAACACTCCAGGGCCACACAATTTTGTAGAAGAGTAGGAATTTCGAATACAAATTTAATTGTTTTAATATTAATTTTTTGGTATTATAACTAAATCGGTATTTAGATCAGTTTATTTTAGTTTTAAAAAATGAATTTTTTTTGTATTTTTAAAAATGGATTTAAAAAAAATATTTTTTAAAATATTATAAGTTTTTTTTAAATTTATATTTTATAAATTAAAAAACTAATTTTAATATTTTACAACATAAATATACATTATTGAAGATTAAAACATAGTCAAAATTACAATTTTTATAAAAAGTTGTATTTCAAAAATAATTTTTATGAAAAACTATTTGAAATAGATTCAAAATTAAGTGATTTTTTGAAATTTTGATACAAAAAAAAGTTTCAATAAAATATTAAAATACATAAAATAACATTTTAAAAATAACTATTCAAACCAAATTTTCATTTGAAATTTTTATGAAAAGTTTCTTTATAAACCTTTTTTTCACAAAATTTTATTACACTATAAAAATTATTTTAAAAAAAAGCCAAAACAAACAGGACTTTTATAAAATATTATTGTAACTTATCAAACTTTCTTGTTATTTTACCTTTTCAAAGTGTAAGATAAGTGTAGAATAATAATTCAAATTGTTTTTTTTTTTATACAAAGGGGGAATTTTTTTCAAATTTTGTAACTTTAAATTCTGAATTTTTAGAAAGATGTCATAAAATGTCTGAATAATAGTACTAAAATATCAATTTCCAATGCTACTTGATATTATAAACTTTTACGGAAGATTTAAAATAAAACTTTGTATAATTTATCAATTACAGACTAGAATTCTTGTGTTCTTATTTCATAAGTGCACTCAATTACTTATCAGTTAGAAATTTTCTATAATTAACCAGAAATGTTTTGATTAGTGTTAATCAGGTTTTGATAAATCAATTAACCTAAAACCGTTTTGCGTCTTCCATTTTAATTATAGTTATAGTTAATTAAACGTAAAGAAAGAAAAGGAAAATCCGTCACTAAAGAGAACAAGTTCTTACGGGTCAAATACTAATTAATGTTTATGTTTTAAAATGGAGCGTGATTAAGCATGCTTTTATATTCCTTAAGTTTTGTCAAACTATAACATGCATTTAAATCAAAATAAACATTTCTCTGATTTTGTCAACAATCTATACGTCAAGTTAGGTTTGATTTTAAAACAAATTGTATTTTTAATTATAATGTTTTATTCTTATAATGAATGTTTCATTCTTATTTTTCACCATATTATCTGAATTATTCTCTATGATATTACAGTAATAAATTGCCTATTAAATTTTGCTATAGATTTTTGAATATACACAGAAAACAAGACAGCTAGGCACGTGAGGGTCACATGTGGGGTTTGAGACAGTAAATTCTGTGCCTCACTGCAGTTGCAGTGATAGTTAGGTCCCGCCCAGTACTGTCAGGTATATTGGGCTTAAACTAGAGACAGTAAAAAAGGTAAACTACACGTTTTTAAAATTGGAGATTGCTCTTCATTCTTTTGTGTGTTTTTCACCTTCATAAAAAAAATCATAACTATCTCTAGTATTTGGAGATACATTTTTAGATGTATATATTTTTAGACACTTTTCGGCATAAAACTGGAGGTGTCTTAGTTTTGTCAAAATTAAATCTGAAGATGCATTTGTATATGTGTAAAGTGTTGGAGTTCAATCACAACGTATGAAAAATTTTAATCAATATTGATCTCAAGATTATTTTCATCCACGCAATGACAATGAAAGAAAAGGTTTAGAAAGAAAGAGAGAAAAATAATGTTGGAGAAGAAGGTATAAAATTCTGCAGAGTTTCTCTCTGTCCACAACCTGTGGAAACTTCTTTGTTCACTTACAACTGCAAACTGTGAATACAAGTTCTGAATTATTTACAAAATAAAGATTACTCTCTATTTATAGATTTAGGTTAGCTTGCACCCCAAGCCAAAGTCCAAAACTATAAAAGTCTAAAATAGCTAACACTACTAAAATAGACCTAAATCGAAATCCTGTGTGAAGCGACCTGCTTCGACACTTCGACACACTATTACAACTCGACACATACACATTAGGCTAATTTGACTAATCCTTATTTCTGTCGAGCAACATTGCTTCGACACAAGGAATTACAACTCAACAAAAGGTGAGTCCGATGATACATCTCCGTAAACACAATTTTTTAAAAAAGTAGTGGTGGTTCGGAGAAGCATCTCTGTAGCGGTAAAATTGTGAGTGTAAGCTATTGATTAACTTAATTTATAAAGCAAGAGTCGTCACCGCACTTTTATTTTATTCAAAAAAAAAAGGAAAAAGAGCGAACAAAACCTAAACAAGTTCTAAACAAGAATAGATGAACAGAGACTGGGTAAGGGGTTGGTTATGCTAAGAAAATGTGTTAGCACCCAAAACGTCTATAGTACTCTATCGAAACCCTTTGAAATATCTACGCTTTTTGGTTTGAAAATGTTTGTTTGAAATGAGATTGGGGAGGTGAGAAGAGAAGTATTTTTTAAGATTTTTGTGTTTGGAGAGACATCTAGTGTAACACCTCCAAACAAATAAAGCGATAACAATTAATCAGAGTGTAATGAAAACATTAACGGCATAGACGGAGGCGTCACATCAGTTGCAACAAAATACAACAAACCCTGCTCATAAAGATATGCAACAATCAAGTAGTAATACAAACATAGGAGCTCAGTTCCTCACACCCACAATTCAGGTATAGAATAAAAGCGGAAAATCTGCAACTGAAATCTCATATATATATCACACAAAAGTTTGTCTATCATATACAGAGTCATATGTGTACAATCCAAAAGATATATATACATATACACATAAATCACAAACGATCTTCCCGACCACCCGGTGCTACATATCAGAGCCGACAGACAAAAGAATGAAGACCTAAGCTTCACAAAAAGACCTCCAGCATCTAATCTGCAATGCCTCATAGAGCATTTAAACAGCAGAAGGGTGAGAAACACAATCATAATATAATTGCATATAATTATGTAATAACACAAAAATACACCTACAAAACGTTTTCACCACAAATTACACCATATTTCAAATACAAAACAACACAATGCATGTCTCCTATATCCATCACCAAGGCATATCAACCATGCACAATACATTTATCACCAACATATATATATATCAACAACATCGATTCCATTCACAATTCCACACAAAATCAATCCATTCATGATTTAGGCATATGCACAGAGACCGACACAACGACTCTATGCAATGCAATGCGGTACCATCCATCCATCATCTCATCATTAGTTCACTCAGGAACTATTGGAATCATCGCTTGTTACTTAGTGTAACTCCCCGTCGGGAAAACGATGTTCCTCGTCGCTTTAGGTCCTCTTTGTATAAGGCACACGACGTTTATGGATCGCTTTAGGTCCTCTTTATATAAGGCACACGATCCGATCACTTTAGGTCCTCTTTGTATAAGGCACACGATGTTATAGCAGATTCCCTCTGGAACCGATTCGTCACTCACACCCCATAAGGGCACACGACATCACAAGACTACATATCATGATGCTTGACATACAATGACTCATGACATTCAAATGCACACCTATACACATCCATAATCATGCTTATACAATCAAACACACACAATGCATTTCTTGTCCTTAGGCCACAAACCACCTTCACAACATTTCATCACATGCATTTACATCATATAACATCACACAAGTCATACGATGTATATATCAAAAGCACATTGCATGATACACACCAATTGCACACAATTACGACGGTAAAAGTCGACAAAACAACACTATTCCAAATTCCCGACATAATTAAATCATCCAACAATCTCCAAAACCACACCTATAAGAAAGAACATCTCATTAGCTTTCTAACGCATCCAACCGTGCCTCAATCCGGCTTACGGGTCAAAAGTTATGAAGAAAACAAAATGGAATAATCTGTCATGTTCGCTATGCGAATCTCCCAGCGAGCATTCGCTTTCTTCATTCGCCGTGCGAAGCTCCAACGAACTGTGGCAGAGAAAAAATAGCATAAAGTTCACTTTGCGAACTGCTGGCGAACATTCGCCCACACATTCGCACTGCGAAGCCCTGACGAGCCTTCGTTTTCCTCTTCGCTGCTTGTTCGCACTGCGAGCCTGCAAATTCTGGGATTCGCAGCAGCGCTGTTACTCATCCTAACTCACCATTTTCTCATCAAAACCCAACCAAACCATATCATAATAACCAGAACATATTACAATCATAACCACAAGTGTTCTACCGTATTTATACCGATTTTCAACCGCTAAAACCTCGATTTCTCTCGTTTTCTCTCAATCGACCTAGAATCGAAACTAGAAAAACAACCCAACAAACACATACATGATCATACACAACCATAGCATAACCGAGTTTCGCACCCTTACCCGATTAATCGCGCTTTCCAAAAGTCGGTTGATTTAATTTCTTTCTCTCCAAGTTTTCCCTCTTTTCTTCTTTTCTTTCTCTTTTCTTTCTTCTCTTTTTCCTTCCTTTCTATTTTTCTCTCTAAGTTCTATTTTAAATGAAAAACATAATATCTACCCATCAAAAGACCAAAATACCCCTACACTCAAATATCTCGCAAACGCGATAAAGCATAACCACGATGAAAAATAATATATTGCCAAATAAAAGTCAAGAATAAAATAATATAATAATAGAAATAATTAAATCGACTCGATTAAATAAATCTAACAAAAACTGGGGCGTTACAACTCTCCCCCACTTAGAAATTTTCGTCCTCGAAAATATTACCTGAGACGAACAACTCCGGATACGACTCCCGCATCCGACTCTCCAACTCCCAAGTCAAATGCCCTCAGCAGCGCCTCCCCACGCTACTTTCACAAGCGCAATATCCTTGCCTCTTAACCGCTTCAACTCGCGATCCAAAATTCTCACCGGTAATGCCTCAACCGTAAGGTTCTCCCTTACCTCTACCTCATCCATCGGAATCACATGAGACGGATCCAGAACATACTTCTGAAGCTGTGAAACATGGAACACATCATGCAAATTCGAAAGATTCGGCGGCAACGCCACCCAATAAGCCACAACACTCACTCTCGCGGATATCTGATAAGGACCAATAAACCGAGAAGTAAGCTTCTTTGACTTCAATGCACACCCAACACCCATCACCAGTGTAACTCTCAAAAATACATGACCGCCTTCTTGAAACTCAAGATCTTTCCTCCTTCGATCATGATAACTCTTCTGCCTACTCTGAGAAGCCTTCATTTTCTCATGAATAAATTTCACCTTTTCCGTAGTCTGTTGCACTAACTCCGGTCCAACCACCGAACTCTCACCAGATTCATGACAACACAACGACGTTCGACATCTCCTTCCATACAACGCTTCAAAAGGTGCCATTTCAATACTCGAATGGAAACTATTGTTATACGTGAATTCCACCAACGCAAGATAACTATCCCAAGCATCACCTTCAGATGCCGACATACGATAAGGTGCCATAGATACAGGTCTAGTACCAGGAACTAGATCTATAGAAAACTCCACATCTCTTTCTGGCGGCATGTCTGAAATATCCTCTGGAAACACCTCTGGAAATTCACACACAACTGGAAACACATCAATTGCAACTTGACTCTCCACAGTCAACGATGCAAACAACCCGAACAACTGAGCTTCATCCGCCAAAAGTTTCTTCAACTCTTTGGTAGATAAGAAACTCGATTCCTCGTCTTCCTTAAGAGAAGGAAATCTTACCAGCTTATGATAACAATCAATATGAACTCGATTGAACTGCAAAAAATTCATACCCAGAACCACATCTAAACCCTCTAACGACAAACACACCAAATCCATCTCAAAATCTTTACTATAAATGGTCAAAGGACAACTTAAACAAACCAAAGAAGTAGTTACCGACCCCATTACTGGAGTATCAATAACCATCTCTCCACCCATCAAAGACAACAAAAGATTTAAACGCTTCGCGCACTCAGACGAAATAAACGAATGAGTCGCTCCGGTATCAATAATAGCAACTAAAGGCGTACTATTAATAAAACAAGTACCTATGATCAGACAATCTACACTAGTAGTCTGAGTTCCTGCCAATGCAAACACTTTCCCTCCAGCTTGAGCTTGCTTTGGTTTCGGACACTTCGTACTAGCATGACCAGGTTCACCACAGTTGAAACACTTCACCACATTCCTCTTACAATCAGATGCGATATGTCCTAAACCTCCACAATTGGAACACTTTCTCATATCCTTCTTACATTCAAACTGACGATGTCCTAAGTCACCACACCTAAAACATCTCGGAGGATTAGACATACCTCCCCCACTTGGCCTTTTCTCAAAATTACCCCTTTGCTTACCCTTGTCAGCTGGTGTCACATAAGGACCACCACGAAACGGTTGCTTCCCCTTCCTTTCGTTCACACTCTTATAGTGAGTAGAACGAGCTTTGCTATCCTCCTCATAAATCCTACAACAATCCACCAAGTCCGAAAAGCTTCTAATCCTTTGATAACCGATTTCCTGCTTGATCTCAGGATGCAATCCGTTCTCAAACTTCACACACTTGGAAAACTCTGTAGTTGCTTCAGCATAATGTGGCTAAAACTGAACAAGCTCCACAAACCTAGCAGTGTAATCCACAACAGACATGTTACCTTGTTTCAACTCCAAGAACTCTATTTCCTTCTTTCCTCTAACATCTTCAGGAAAATACTTCCTCAAAAACTCCCTGCTAAACAAAGTCCAAGTGACCTCTTCATCTGCAGCTTCCAACACTTGACGCGTACTTACCCACCAATCATCAGCCTCCTCCTGCAACATGTGAGTACCTAGTCTCACCTTATTTTACTCAGCACAGTCCATCACTCGAAATATTCTTTCAATCTCCTTAAGCCAAATCTTAGCACCATCAGGATCATGTCTCCCTTTGAAGACAGGTGGTTTGTTCTTCCTGAACTCATCATTCCCACCAGCATTAGGTGCACCCTGCACAGCCCGAGCCATAGCTTGCATAGCAGCAGCCAAAGCAGCATCATTCCTACCAGCCATATTCTGTTCATATCCCACTCATCATGTAAATGATGAAGTAGTAGATAAATCTGATTCCCTCTGGACCAAAGGGAAAAGAAAATTTTTAAATATATTTTAAAACTAAGAGCTTTATAATAAAGTCTATTGATGATGGTAAATTTTACTATGTTTGTCAATGCAATTCCGCCAAGGAAATGTGGGATACTCTTGAAATGATATATGGAGTTTCTTATAGTATCGACCAAGAGAAGATGAACACATGATGCGAAGAAGATAAAGATACCACTTTTAAATGTTTTTTCAAAGTTTAGAAATGTTAGAAATTTTATTGGAACTTTCGTCACTAACCAATATCTAAGAGTGAAGAATTAGAAATATAATCCAATTCTTAAATGAAAAGATGGGACCACTAATGAGTTTCAGGAAAAACCAAGAAATAAGGAGATTGTAGAGAAAATGAAAGAACTAATTCAATTACTAAAAGATGAAGACACAAGCCTGGAAAACAAAGAATCATAATCTTCGTCACACTCCTATCATACAACTCCAGTGCAATCCTTCGAATGAACTTATTCAGTAGTTAAACGAACTTCAGAAAATTCAACATCAAATGAAGGAACCTCTATTTCAAGAAACGGTGAAAAAGATGAAGTATCTGTAATATTCGAACAAAGAAGAGTAAGAGAAACATCAAGCTCGGGGATAAATATGATGAACCTTCTTCCAATAAAGAAGACGAAGTTTGCTTAAAAGCAACCTACGAGGAAGATATTGTTCGGGTAACTAAGCCATCTTATGAACATATGTTTAGAATGAATGCTCAACTAATTAAAGAAAATGATAAACTAAAAGAACACAACTTAGCTCTTAGGGAATATTTAAAGTCTCTTCAGAAAATCAATAAATCATTCAAGATAGAAATAATTAAAATAAAAAACTCAAGAGAAGAATGTAGCGTTGTGTCTCCTTTATAAAGGAAGTAACTAATTTCAGTGGTAAGTTTACCTAAAGGAAATAAAATATTGACTTGATCCTATCAAGTCAAAGATATTCTTTAAATAGAAGTGGACTAGGATTTAAGAAGTATAAGAAACCTAGTAAAGATGTAGATCATAAGAAACAAAAACTTCCAGTTTATAAATGCAAACACTGTAAAAGAGTAGGTCATTTAAAACATTTTTGTTTTCATATATTGACAAGATCTAATGGTAACAACCTTAGATTTTCTTGAACTAATGCACACATGCCCAAGAAGGTATGGGCACCAAAGGTGAAACCTTAGTATTTTGTAGGTGTTCTTTGAAACTCAAATCTTTGATGATTATTAATGGAGCTATGCAAAGCAAGAGTATACATTTAAGTATATTATATATGAAGTCTCTAATCTCACGATGAACGATAATGGAAACTATCAACCACAATGATCAAACCAAGTGTTCTTGAGAACATATCAAGGTTTATGATCCTTAGTGATCAGTTGAATGAATATGTATGTAATGGACTTGTTCATTTTGTTGTTTATACCAACTCTTGCATCCAATGATGTGTACCGAAGGATACACCATAGTATGATTGGTGTTTACCTTTAAGGGAAGTATTTATCAAGATTTCTTGATAAAGAGGTATACATTATTTTAAGCTTGAAATAATCAGAAAACCTTGATTAGTCCCTTAAAATAATGATTTTTTTGCTCATCTCAATATAATAATTTTCAACCCTAAAGATGAGTTTTTTAAGTTTTTTTAGAAAGTAGATGTGAATAAGCTTAAAAGGGAGTGCAAAAAATTAATTAAAAATAGAACAAGGCCCAAGGATACACCAAGGAGGCTGAACAGCGAAATCCCAATCAATTGACATTGTGGAAATCGATTGGAAAAGTTTGGCATGCCTACTTTCAAATCATATCCAAGCTAAACTTACCCTCCAAGCAAAGAAGATATCAACATTGATGATAAACTAACAAAAATCAAGAGAGATCTAATTCACCAATCGATTAACATATTCATTTTCGAAAGATTTAGATTTAATTTTCAATCAGCACAATATTAATGAATGCTTGCTTAAAATATACGACAAAAACTTCATAAGACACGCTATAAATAGGTATGCTTCCTTCACAATTTCTTGTATCTCAAAATTCACACTTTTCTACATCTTCTGTTGTGTGGGTTCATCTACCATAAGTATCACCTTGAGAAACACCAAGAAGAAATCCTTTCACTACGAGTTTGATAAATGACACAGCGCAAGTGCACGGCTCTGCGAAGTAGTAAATGACTATGAAACCACAAGGACCAATGGATTGAATATCGAATTCTGTTATCTTAATGTATATATAGAGGGACCAAATATTGAGGTATTGTAAAACAACTTATTTAAAAAGCACTTATCGGAAAAATAACTTAAATAAAAATGACTTAAATTATAATGAAGCAAACATGGCTTAGGACCATGGTTTTTACTCTTACACATCTGTATGATCTGATTCACTTCTATTCCGAGAGTTATGACATAATTTATAGGAAAATAGATAAAATATGGATAACACCTGCTTTCGCCAGCGTGTTTCCCTATCGATGACGAATAATCCGTTGGCTTTTGCACGGCCGGATTATTCGTCAAAGATTCGTTACTTTTGCTCAGTTATAAAAATTGGAACTTTTCTGAAACTCATCTAAGCACTTTCGTTGTATTGCACTCAATTGTTTAAAAACATGCGCTCTGATACCGATACATATCCTTTCAGACTACGATTGATACCTGAGAACTCTTTACATTCGTACAAGGTTTAGAATGCATGGACTCAGGTATTAAAATAAATATGGACAAAAGATTCTATAATCGATTTGTGATAGATCATACAAATAGTCATGAGATAAGCCTCTTGACCCTTATTCCCTAATGGACTACTCACTCACGGTGAGGGAAAACACAATCAAAGCAATATTCATAATCGAAATTATAGTAAACAATTGAAATAGAATATAAATTGTATTGAAAACAATAAATAAACCTGATTGATTAAGCTTTGATCCAGTGCTCTAATGGAGACTTGAGTACAAAGAGAATGAAAAATACATAGAAAACTAGGAGAAATAAGAACATGGATCCACAAACTAAATACAAACTATGAGTTTTATTGAAAATTATAATAGTGGACTAAATCTATGTGATCAATGCTCAATACAGCCAGAAATATCTCAAATCACAAGATGAAAAAGTCCCAAAACAGCAACAACTGGAATCAGAAAAGGAATGAAAAGATGGAGGGGTACGTTGTCCTGCTGCCAGTAGCTGGCTTGTGGTCTTTGTATGGTAGAAATTATATTTTTCACCTTTTTTCGCGCTTTACTTGTTTTGGCTCCTTTTTCATCCGGGACACATGATGAAGTCTGAAAACATCAAAAATACACTACCAAATCATAAAACATGATAAACAAAAGTAAATCGAAAAAAATACGAGAAAATAACAATGTAAAATAACTAATAAAAACGACGTGAAAACCACTTATTAATAAACCGCAAGCAAGAATATATTATGACAATTTTAGCCAAGAAAGTAATTCAACCTTGGTACTTGGAACCTAGTCTCTTGAAAATTCACAAGCCTTATCACCAAAATTTTCAAGCTTTCTTCAAAGAGCTCTTCACATAAATACCGGACAAGACCTTACCAAACTTAGTAAAAGAGTTTTTCCTAAACGTTAAACTTGTAGGAACCACCTGTAGAACATCTGTAAGAGGAGTGGAAATTGCAATTCACAAGGATCATTTTGGGAGAATTTTTTAGTTGCCCACTGAAGGGATAACCTACACCCTTGATAAACTAATATGCTTTAAAAACTTCAAACACACTACTGCCATCAATGCTCTTGTAACCAACCATATGAAAAAGAAGAAGGTTCCCTTCAAAACCATTCACCTAAAGTTGAAGATTAGGATCCTGCATTAATTTCTCACCAGGTTCCTCTTCTCAAGGATCATAAACCATAACTACGTAGTTAGGGAATATGTAGTACCCATATGGCTCCTAACCCAAAAAATATCAATAAATTGGGTAAGAGGTATGTTCAACGACATGATCCAATGAAAAGAAATCCCATTTGTGGGACTACACTATGGACCAATAATCAGAAGACTTCTGGCCACGTTCCACATTGACACCATGGAGGAAGCAAAAGACTCAGCAAACCATATGATCACCTAAACTGCCTTGAAATATATTATAGTTTGTATCAATAATGGAGAAATAAAAGTAGACTCATCATTCAAGGAAGAAGGAGAAGATGAACCGACTGAGGAAGAAGACACCAAGATAGACAAGGTGTTAAAATATTTCCAAACCCTACCCGAGGATATGAAGAAAATCATGGCAATAAATGGTGATGCTTATGACATCGAGTGATCTCACTTATATGTTTTTTTACCAATTTGGTCTTTAGTTTTCCTCAATATTAATTTTTTGTAATTTCCTTCTTGTCCTTTTAAATTTCAAGTAATGAATAAAGACAACATTTTTCCCTCTCCTATATGCTTATTTGCATTTGTTTGCATATTTATTTTTTGCAATGCATCTTTATCTACCTTTTTTATTTCGACAAAGGAGGAGAAGTATACTCTCAGGGGGAGTAGTAGATACTCTTTATTTAACTCAGGGGGAGTCTAATTACTCCAAACAAATATGTGTTATTTTCTTTCACCACCTCCCTTGAGAGATATGTTGTCATCATCACAAATGGGTAGAATTTGTAACCTTGTTTTGAAGGTGATATGCTTTTAACAAGGACAACAAATTTTGATGATGACAACTAATGTTTATTAATGACAACTGACAAGTCAAGCCTCATCTCAAGAATTAGGGTTTGTTGGACTTAACAATCCAATGATGACAACGAAATGGATTTTAACTCAAGCCTCATCTCAAGTAAATTTAAGCATGGGTCTACAAGAAACAAAGTATCTGACAAATTCTTGAAGTACAAGAAAGCCCTATTTTAATTAATCTAAGTGAAAACTATGTAATACATAAGGGTGTTATCGTAAAAAAAATGTATAAATCACACACACAAAACATTTTTCAAACTGATTTTTCTCAAGAAATACTTTCAAAAATGTCTTGAAGTCGAGTCAAATGACTTGGAAGCTGTCTGAAAAGATTTGGGCAAAGTTTTGTCTTTTCCAATCGATTGGCACCTTATTAAAATCAATTGTGAGATTTCAAAAATGTGCCATAATCGATTAGGACAACATCTTAATGATGGGTAACAACTAGATATCTTTTCTTTCCATTTTTAACTTAGTAATCGATTAGAATAGAGTCAACTAATCGATAGGGACATGTTGCATATCGATTGGAAAGTCATAAAATGTCTTTAAAGCTGTGTCATTTTTGAGCCAACCTCTAGCCTATAAATAGAGGTCCATTCCCTCATTTCAAATCACCCAGAACGGAGTTTTATTTCGTACTTCTCACTCTCTCACTCTCTAAACTTCTCTTTTTGTTTACTTTCCCTCTCTAAGATTTTAGCCAAAGTGCTTTTCGAGAAAAATCTTTTTGCAAGTGACAAGTTGTAGTTCTGAAAGGGTAGATTTGTAAGTTCACCAAGATTTTTTTTTATACCTTGGTTGAACATTTTATCATATTATAGATTTTTTGGGTTAGAAGTTAAACCCTTAAAAAAGCTTTGGTTTAGGGATTGTGTGATCAAACCCTTGTTTAGGTTCGAATGCTCAACCCATGCGAAAAGCTTTCATAGATTCTTGGGTAGCCAGTGGTAAAAACAAGGTTTAAAGTTAGGGCTTAGCCCGATATTAAAATCTTGATAAGGTTCGATATTAGCCTGGTTCTTAAAATCTCATAGGTTATTGGTTAGCCCATGGTAAAACCAAAGTTTAAGGTTAAAGCTTAGCCAGGTAATAAAAGCTTGATAAGGTTCAAGATTAACCCATTATTAAAATCTCTCAGGTTATTGGTTATCCCATGGTAAAACCAAGGTTTAAGGTTTGTGAGCACAACCAGGTGTTAAAAGCTCCCATAGTTTGTTTAGAAGCTTGAAAATTAACCGTTCCAAGATTCTCGTGGAAAGGAGACTATTTGTTTCGATCCAGCGTTTGGAAGGAAGACTCGCCGCTTCACTCCATGATTTATTGTTTGGTTAGAAGTCAACCTTAAACTTCATTTTTTTCTTGTATAAGGGGGTTCCTGAGTATTACTTACAAAAAGTTCTCAATTTTATTGGATACTCTCAAGATCAATTCTTGGGGACAAAACTAAGTTTTTCTTGAATGAACCTATATAACTCTTTGTGTTCCTCTATTCCATTAACTCTTTACATTTCCGCAATTTATATTTTGATGCTTATTATTAAAACAACTTTTGAAATGTTTTTAAACTCTAATTTTAATTTGTAAAGTTTTTTAAAACCATATTTTCTTGAACCACACAATCCCCCCTTCTTTTTTCTTTTTTTTGCCGGGACAATCCCCCCTTCTTGTGTGACAAGTCACATGTCCACTAAGATTAAAAATAATTAATTGAATATATATATATATATCCCTGAATATTCAGACAAAAGTCATATAGCTAGCTTATTATATCGTTTGTCTTCCTTTAAGAGATTACAACTCAATTCATTTTGAATCATTTATTTATGAAAAAGAATAGGATTAAAAAGAATCAATTAGATGTAAATCCCTTTTATCCTCAAGTGTTCGGACACAAGTCGTACCGCCCTCATGTTCTAACACTTGTCTTTCTCCTAAAAATAATTAAAATCATCCATCAAACAACATTTTTCCGCTTTAACTCAGTCAATTTTTTTTCTCTATAAAACCAATCAACACACAAGATTTTTCTAGCAAGAACTATGTAAATTTAAATTCTCCATCGTAGCGGCAGATACGTAGAAGTAAGAGTAAAATTTTGTTAAACACATTAATAAAAAAAATCTTTTTCCTTTGCTTGTAAATATACTTTAATGCTTATCTGAGGATTAGGATAAAATCAATGTAATAAGGTTAATCGAATTATTTTGTAAAATTAATTAGAGGTAATCATTTTCTAAAATGGATGTTATATTGTGCTACTACTTTCCCTGCACATAATTAATTCTCGAACCAAAATTTAGGTTAGAATACCACTTTTTGTTTTTTAAGGGTTTTATCAATGTTTTTCCTTTTCAAATAAAATTTGATAAAGGCTTCATTTTTTTCGAGAAACCTTCGAATTTTTAAGAGTGAGGACCTGGGATGATGATAATATAGGAAGGAGGTTTCTTTTATTAGTGGGAGTTTGCATGGACCACGTATAATTAATTTGATAAAAAGACATATCAGTTAAAGCAACAACAAACTAAATTAGGACGATTACCTTTTTCATCACATGTTATGGTTTGGTTTTGTTATTTAACAATTCACTTCCCAAACAATTCATTCTTCTTGTTTGAATAATTCTTTCAATCTTCTTGTTTCACGTAACTATTTGTCACACTCATGAACAAACCAAATGCTCCCTCAACCACAAAATCTTAATATGTTTTATTTTCAATGACACCCTTTTGAGTGTTTCATATGGTATCCTAACTCATCCATGTTTGAAATTGATCAATGTTTGACGAATTGAATGAAAAGTACTTTAATATATAGTTATTAAACAAGTTCTAAACTCAGAATTAACCATAATTAATAAAAAATATCCTCTCTATTTATATTTGGTCTCATATGAATCTTAGTCGCTTAAGCATGTAAGATGTGCGACCTACGAAAACCACTAAAAAAATTAATATTTCTTATCAGGTATTTATGTCAGCCAAAAAAATTGGTCGCTTCACTTGTAAAAACGGCGTCGCTAGAGAAAAATATCCTATTAAGACTAAAATAAAATAAATGAATGGAGACTTGTGAAAGGTTACTCCTTGAATATCTTCAAGATATAAAAATTGAATTATGTGAAGGATTATCCATCACAACATTTAAATTGAGAATACGTTTTTTTATTGTTCATTGAAAAAATAGTTATGTTTGGCTTACCCTTGTGTAAGTGGTTAAATAGATGTGTATCTATCTTAATCAATGAGTTTTAAAGATGCAAGTTTTACAACTTGATGATTTTAATAAACAAAAGTGTAATTAAAAAATATTAATTTGATGTATATCCTTTTATTTCTGAGTGTTCAAAAACAAGCCTTATAAATTGCTTTAACTAACACTTATCTTTATTTCTAAGAAATTAATCACTTGATCATATTGATTCCACCTCTTTATAGGATTAAAATAAATAAATTAGATGTATATCTCTTTTATCCTCGAGCGTTTAGACACAAGTCATATAACTAACATGTTCTAACGCTTGTCTTCCTTTAAGAGATAATAACTCGATTCACATTGAAACATTTCTTTCATAAACAAATAGGACTAAAAAACGATTAATTTAATGTACATATGTTTTATCCTCAAGTATTAAGACACAAGTTGTACCACTTGCTTATTCTAACACTTGTCTTCCTCCTAAAAACAATTGAAAATAACAATCAAACCACACTTTTCTGCTTTAAAGGCAATCATTTTTTTTTTACAAAAAACCACATAGCTTTGAATTATCCATCGCACTAGGAGATACATATAAACAAGATTCAAATATTGTCAAGCACATTAATAAAAAAATTTTTTTCTAGTGAATATGTTTTATTTCTTATCTGAGGATTAGGATAAAATTGATAATAATACGGTTATCCACATTCTTTTGTTGAATTAATTACAGGTAATGATTTTTTTAAATGGGTGTAATTGTGTGCTAATACCTTCCATATACATAATAGAATCTCAAATTTAAATTTGGTTTCGAATACTACAATTTTGTTCTCTAAGAATTTTATCAACATTTTTCCTTTTTCAAATAAACTTTTATAAAGGCTTCAGTTTTTTCCAACAACCCTACAATTTTTAAGAGTAATGATTAACTCTAATGATAATAATATTAGAAGGAGAAATATTTTATTAGTGGGAATTTTATGTTAGGAAAAAACAAAGCATAGAGAAAAAAGATGAACACAATCACAACACAACAACATAACGTAGAAACTCCAAAACCGGAGAAAAAACCACGACCGTTGTCAATAGACAACCAGAGAATAACACTATGTGAAAATTTTTACAACACATAATATACCCTCATAAACCCAGGCCCCTAGTACACGCACACCCTCCAAACCTAATATTTAACTACATCTCACAACGCTCTTAAACAAAAGTATAAGAGAACATAGAAAGTCAAATACAAGCTTAAAGTGTTTTTGACTGGTGCATCTTGGAATGAATAACTTGAATCCTATATATAGCCTTGTACCCCCTCTTCCTTCACAAAACTAAGTGATGTGGGACTTCAAAAAAATTTGTATCCTATATATAGTCTTGGACTCCCTCTTCATTCACAAAACTAAGCGATGTGAGACTTTTTCAACATATATGTTTTCAACCAACCCCAATAATCTCCACCTTGATTGAAAATAATACATAAGTTTCCATTGTCTTCACCGACAATCATACTCCAGCATAAAGAGTATCAACATGTATATTTTTAACCAACCCCAACAATCTCCACCTTGATTGAAAATAATACATAAACATTCATTGTCTACACCGACAATCATACTCCACCATAAAGAGTATAGTCACTTAAAGCTACACTACTCCAAGAATTTTCACATTGTCTTCACCGACAATCATAGTTTTTAAAAACTATCATACTCTTTTATGAAAAATATATTTCACTTGAAGATAAACCACTTCAAGAATTTCACATTGTCATCACCGACAATCATATACTTTATCATGAAGAATAAATTTCACTTGAATGAAGCTAAACCACTCCAAGAATTTTACAATGTCTTCACCGACAATCATAGTTTTAAAAACTATTATAATCCACCTAAAGAAGAGTATACTTCACTTGAAGTTAAACCACTTCAAGAATTTTCACATGTCGAAAACCAGGTTGAAACATTATGGTGCAACTTCCTTGTTGGCAGGAAGCTTTTCAACCACCGACATAATCTTGTACCTTGTGTAATCTTGATTGTATCAACACATCTTTGACTTAAACTTTCCACAAGTCAAAAAAATATTCTTCCATCAATTTTCTCTAGCCCAAACTGCACAACATAATTTTTGAATGCAGCTTAACAACTCTTTCACAACACTACCCTTCTTTTCTGATGTGGAAGATAAGAAAAAACTGCAACCACAGAGTATGCTACGAACACTTATCCCCGGATCGAACTAGAATCTGATACCAGTTGTTAGGAAAAAACAAAGCAAGCATAGAGAAAAAAGATAAACACAATCACAACACAAGAACATAACGTGAAAACTCCAAAACCGGAGAAAAAACCACGATCGTTGTCAATAGACAACTAGAACGCTATGTGAAAATTGTTACAACACATAATATACCCTCATAAACCCAGGCCCCCAGTACACCCACACCCTCCAAAACTAATATTTAACTACATCTCACAACACTCTTAAACAAGAGTATAAGAGAACAAAGAAAGTCTAATACAAGCTTAAAGTGCTTTTGACTGGTGCATCTTGGAATGAATAACTTGAATCCTATATATAGCCTTGTACTCCTTCTTGCTTCACAAAACTAAGCGATGTGGGACTTCAAAAAACCTTGTATCCTATATATAGTCTTGAACTCCCTCTTCATTCACAAAACTAAGCGATGTGGGACTTTTTCAACATGTATATTTTCAACTAACCCCAACAATCTCCACCTTGATTGAAAATAATACATAAGTTTCCATTGTCTTCACCGACAATCATACTCCAACATAAAGATTATCAACATGTATATTTTCAACCAACCCCAACATTTTCATAAACCCCTTATAATTAAGTTGATAAAAAGACACATCAGCTAAAGCAACAACAAACTAAATTAAGACGATTTCCTTTTCCATCACAAGTTATGAGTTGATTCTTTTATTTAACAATTAACATCTCAAATATTTCGTTTTTCTATTTTTGAATATTTCATTCAATCTTCTTATTTCACGTAACTATTTGTCGCACTTTAGAACAAACAAATTGCTCCCTAACCACAAAATCTTACAATGTTGAATTTCAATAACACAGTGTATCATATAGTACCCCAAAGTCATCCATATTTGATGAATTGAATGAAAAATAATTTTGCATCTTGTTATTGAATAGGTTCCAAACTCATAATTAACCATAATCAATTATATATATATATATATATATATATAATGTGAATCTAAGTCGCTTATGCGGATGGAATGAGAGTCCTTATATATGTCACCGATATAGGTAAATCTCCTAATAATACTAAAATAAAATAAATAAATAAATAAAGTAATGGAGACCTGTGAAGGGTTACTCCTTAAATATTTTGATATAAAAAAATTGAATTATACAAAGGATTATCCATCACAACATTTAAATCGAGAATAAGTTTTTTTATTTTTTGTTGAAAAAATAATTATGTATGAGTTACTCTTGTGTGGGTGATTTAGTACATCTATCTCAATCAACGAGTTTTAAAGACGTAAGTTGTAAACCTTGATCATTTTGAATCTCATCTATTCATAAACAAAAATGGATAGAAAAATGATTAATTTGATGTATATACTTTTATCCCCGGGTGTTTCGATACAAGTCATATAAGTTGCTTGAACTAAAACTTGTCATGCTTTCTAAAAAAATAATGACTTGATCATTTGAAGTCCACTCTTCTATAGGATTAAAAAGAATTAATTGGATGTTTATCCCTTTTATCCTCGAATCATTTCTTTCGTAAATAAATAAGATTAGAAAGGATTAATTGGATGTACATCCCTTTTATCCTCAAGTGTTCGAATACAAGTCATATCGCTTGCTTATTCTAACACCTCTCTTTCTCCCAAAAACAACTGCAACCAACTATCAAACAAACTTTTTCGTTTTAATGCAATCAAATTTTTTTCTTTAAAATCAACCAACACACAAGATTTTTCTAACAAGAACTACATATCTTTGAATTCTCCATCACAATTGGAAATATGTAGGAGCAAGAGTCAATCTTGTTAAGCACATTAATAAAAAAAAATCCCTTAACTTGTAAATATGCATTATTTCTTATCCGATAAATAGGATAAAATCGATATAATAAGTTTAACCATATTCTTTTGTAAAATTAATTAGAGCTAACGATTTTCTTAAATGGATTTCGTAGGGTGCTAATATCTTCCCTGTGCATAATCGACTTCCAAACCTAAATTTTGTTTTGATGACTATTTTTTTTTTATATTTAAGGATTTTATCAAGGTTTACCCTTTTAAAAAAAATTTTAATAGTAGATTTTTTTGTGTGCAACCTTCAAAATTTTAAAAGTGAGGATTAACTAGACGATGATAATATAAGAAGGAGGATTATTTTTTTGTGTGGGATTTCGCATGAAACCCATATAATTAAGTTGATATAAAGACACGTAAGCTAAAGCAACAATAAACTATATTAGGAGGAATTCATTCTCCATCACATGTTATGGCTTGATTTTTTTATTTAACAATTAACTTCTAAAACACCTCATTCTGCTGGTTTAGATAATTCTTTCAATCATCGTGTTCCACATAACTATTTGTCACACTTAGGAACAAATAAAATGCTCCCTAAGCTACAAATTATTATTATGTTTGAATTTCAATGACACTTTTTTTAGGGTTTCATATGGTTGAAACTCATAATTGAATCAGTGATCAATTTTTCATTCATATAAGGAACTTATGTCAATTACAAAACTGCTCGCTTCACTTGTAAAAGTGACGTCGCTAGAGGTAAATCTTCTAATAATACTAAAATAAAATAAATAAACAAAGAAATGGAGACCTGAGAAGGGTTTCTCCTTGAATATCTTCAAGATATAATAAAATTGAATAATCTAAAGGCTTATCCATCACAATATTTAAGGCGAGAATAAGTTTTATTAATGAGTATTGAATGTCGTATTTTGGATCAAACTCTAGTTTCAACAAGGGTAGTTTTATGGTTTGACATCAGTTCTGCATGCTGGAGTCGAGTCTTTTCAAGCATGCTGCCGAAACATGTTAGCTTTGTGTTTAAATTAGCATGTCGAATTGGGCCTTGCTTGTAAGCCTAATTGTTAGGTTAGCTTGAAACCTAAGTTAGCTTAGTAGTTTATAAATTGACTAGTTCTCTCAGGTTGTTAAGAGAGATTAATTATTGGTATTCAATTGTAATCTTTGAACTCTTATTGAGAAAGTGAATAGAAAAACATATTTAACCAATTCTTATTCTTCTTCTTCCTTCTTCTCTCCCTTTTGTAAAATCTTACGAGGGTTCCTTGTTTTTGTTCAAGAAACTCAATATTTTTCTCATATTTTGCTTTGTTCTTGACAACATTAATTCACAACAAACTGATGCAGTGAGCATGGAGGAGAAGATGTCGTCAACAAAGTATGAGGTTGAGAAATTCACCAGTGTGAATGATTTCGATTTGTGGCGCTTAAAGATGCAAGCCCTTCTTGTTCAACAAGGTTTGTTAGAAGCGTTGAAAGGATCATAGAAGATGGACGCCGCCCTATCGGAGAAGGAGATGACAACAATGGTCGAAAAAGCCTACAGTGCCATTGTATTGAGCCTTGGTGATAAGGTTCTCCGGTAGGTTTCAAAGGAGAAAAATGCAACAGGTGTGTGGATGAAACTTGAAGGTTTGTACATGGTGAAATCGTTGGTTAATCGTCTTTACATGAAGAAAGCTTTGTATTCATTCAAGATGAGCAAAGATAACGCCTTGGCTGAGCAGCTGGATATGTTTAAAAAGTTAATTGTTGATCTTAAAAATATTGAGGTCAAGATTGATGATGAAGACCAAGCGTTGCTACTGTTGTGCTCTTTACCTAAGTCTCATGCTCACTTTAAAGAAACTCTCTTGTATGGAAGAGAGTCATTGACCTTTGAAGATGTTCAATCTGACTTGTACTCTAAGGATTTGAACGAACGAAGGGAGCACAAGGCATCTTCTATTGGTGAAGGTTTGTTCGTTAAGGGGAAATTCTTAAAGAAAGGTAGTAGGGTTGAGAAAAAGAAGGGTAAAGTTCTACATAATTCTTATAGTGGTAATGCTCATACTATTAAGTGTTATCATTTTAAGAATGAGGGTTATATAAGAAAAGTATTCCCTGATTGACTGAAAAATCATGGTGGAAAGGATAATGGTAATACAACCATTGTGCAATATGGTTATGAACCATCTGATGTCCTGGTGGTTTCAAGCAGTGACTTTAGCAAGGAGTGGATTATGGATTCAGGGTGTACTTGGCACATGAATCTAAACAAAGATGTGTTTGAGAAATTATGTGATCATGATGATGGATAAATGCTGTTGGGAAATAACAAAGCTTGCAAAATAACGAAGATGGTGAGGAAACAAGGCTTGTATATCCTTGAGGCAGAGGTTGTAAATGGTTCAGCAGATGTGGCATCCACGAAACTTGTGTCAAAGACATATCAATGGCACAAGAGACTTAGCCATGTTAGTGAAAGAGGCCTGGTCAAAATGTAGGAACAAAAGCTGTTGGGTCCTGATAAGGTCGAAAAACTGGAGTTTTGTGAACCTTGTGTATTTGGTAAATCCTGTAGAATGAAGTTTAACAAAGGTAAAAAGAATAACACATGGATTCCTTGATTACATTCATGATGATCTTTGGGGACCTGCAAGGAATCCTTCACACTCAGGTGCAAAGTATTTTCTATCCATAGTTGATGATTACTCCAAAAAGTTATAGGTATTCATCAAGAAGACTAATGTAACACCCACATATAATATTTATCTAGAATAATTAATATTATACATGATTGTTAGTTTGGTACTGAAATATACATAAGTTCCTAGGGACATATTATACATATTACATGCCCAAAACATAAACAACTAAAAGTGGCTTAAAATATATACAAGATGTCCAAAATACTAAGAACTAGATCATATAAAATGATCTAAAAATAGAGCCTTCGCAGCGGAAAAGCCATCCAAAAATGCTAAGACAAGTAAAGATATCAAACAGCTTTGTCCTTACCCTTCGAAGAATCCGAACTACCTGAAAAATAATCAACAACATGGGGTGAGATAATAATCCCAGTGGGTTCCGTATCTTATGGATTCTCTCGGCTTTACAAGGTTATAACCGAATCCTACCTCAAGTCAAAAGGAAAGGGATAAGACTTGAGTTTACAAAACACACTCTATATGGAAACATGTTGCTTGAGTCCAACAACTCAAACTATCACTAGTCGGAAAATAGACCAAGGCATCCCCTTTTCCCGTCCTCTCCTACGTCTAGGACTTTCGACATGGGTCATGGATCCTTGTACTATACTTTGACATACGAAATGGATCCGGATTTAAGGTGCTTTCCACATGAATCGTCGCTTCCCATGGCACCTTTCCCATCTCAAGCATTTTACATGTAGGCTCCATTTGTACTACACACGGGAATCAAACATGTCAAAGTAATAGTGCGTATATTCTAGATGAGCGCTCTACATAAGCCTCAACTCTTGGAACAATACATCTCAAGGGATTGTTTCCGACTACGTGATCACAAATGCAAACATGATTGTATTCGACAATCACAAGGCAACACGTCCACCTTATCCCCAATGTAACAAAAAATCAACACATGTTCCATATAATGTCTCACCTCTCCACTATACAACTACTTGTCAAAGATGCTTGTCATACCCCAAATTTTGACCACCAAGATTTCCCATCATTGTGAGAATCATCACAAAAATATGGATGAACCCTCATGCCTCATCAATCTCCTCAAAGATGGTTGAGCATTCACCACAATAAAGAATTAGGGTTTTAAGCCCTCTCAGAGCACTTAGACAAAGGATCAATCAAGAGATGACATGATCTTCAACTTTTATAACCTCTCAAAAGGATCAAGAGGACTCCCACATCAAGAATCAAGCACAAAGTTGCAACATTCCAAGTGGATCAACCTTCAAGATCGCCAGTGTCACCAAATTAGGGTTTTGGTCGACTGAGGCCTCCAGATGAAAATTTTCATCTGGACATGAGCCAATGCTCCAAATAACAACCCAAGATACTCCAAGGGACCTCATGGACCCAATCATCAAGTTAATTTAACCTCAGGGGATGCATTCACCAAAAATCAGGAATTAGGGCTTCTTGACCTAATTCACCCCTAAGTTGACTTTTGACGCAATACATGAGCCAAGACCTCAAGAAATGATTTGAGGGCCTCAAATACACCATATTGGTCCATTTATAACAAAGGATTGATCCAGGAAGCTTGATTCACAAGTTTCAATTTCATCTGGACCACAATTAGGGTTTCGAGGGAAAAGTCAACTGTATCTTTGACTTTTGACCAAGACATGCTCCCAAATCTTGGGACATGATTCAATATACCCTATAATACCTATGGAATCCCTCCATTAGGTTTAATTTAGGGCAAGGACTTGATTTCACAAAGGATCGCACAGTTTGGATTTCATCCGATAAAAAGTCAACCGTGCACAAAATCAAGTTTGACTTTTTGGAATATTTCACAAATATGGTTCCCCTAAATAAAAAAATAATGTTAATGTATGATATTGATCATCATCCATCAAGAAAATCAATAAAAGTGAGGTTTCTTGCAAAAGGGGCAACCTTGAGAAACCAAAATTTTTCCAAGTTATGGAACAAAAGTGATTTTGGTACCAACTTCCAAGGACCATAACTTGAGATCCAAGCAACCATTTTGGGTGATCCAAAGCTGGATTTGTAGGTCTTGCTACACTCTACAAAAGCTTCAACTACATCAGACTCCAATTCTTTATGGATTTTAAGTTATGGAGTGATCAAAATGACAAAAACATGAAAATGACACTTTTTCCAACACTTAGTGAAAATCTGCCTAAGTTACCAGCCTTGAACATCAATGTTCATGATGATTTTTCAATGGGATCCAAATAGTTTCAAAACAAACTATGATCATACATGTTTTGTATCATATGAGGGCTTTCAAAAAAGCACAAGAGTCTCCCATAACTCAACCTGAGCAGGGAGATATGAATCCCTCAAAATCACCATTTCCAACTGTCCCAAGCAAGGCAGATTTTGTGCATTTGCTCGATTTGGCAAATTTGGACAACTCCAAGCCTTGTCATCCATTTGGACATATCTGAGGATAAAACAAAAGGAGAATGATCTGATCCCCAAGCCTCCCAAGTCCAAGAATCTACACATAGTCATAACAAACCTAAAAAGGCTAAAAAGTGCAAAAGACTCCAAATTTGTTTCCAAGTATTTAATGGATGCATCAAGGTGGCATGGAATGACACATTCCTAACTGAATGAGTCAAGAATCAGCACTGAATTAAAGAACCATAGGCCTGTGCCCTAACCTCAAGTCAATGGCTAGAGGAGACTAAAGATTCCCTAGGATCAACATTGGCCAAAGGCCTGTACCAGCTGCCATTCACTATTGCTTGCAAAAAAAACTTGACACACTATAAATAGAGCTCATTTGTGCTCAGTTTGAGTACACCAAAGCACCCAAACTGTCGCTTTCCTCAAAATCTTCCTTTCACTCCAATTTTTGCCTTCTAACTCAAGTCACTATCGGGTTTTGAGTTTGAGAGCAATTCCAACCAAACCAATCACACACACACCTCATAAACATCATATGTGAGTGATCCATAACACAAAATCAAATCTGGAACAGCAGATTCTCAAAATCACCAGCCAATTGCTCAAGTTCTTGACAGAGTTGCAGTTGAGGTGCCATATCAAGTTCCAGCTTATTTCAATCCACTCCAAGCATTCAAACACACTCCATGGCACCAAAGGAAGCTGTCCAGATCATTGGAACCTAGTTGTAACACCTCCATCACCAAACTCGATTACTAGCTGCAAGAGGTAAGCATGAACCCTTCAAACTCTATATTCCACGCATCATAAATAAATTTTTGAGTTACCATATTGTTCTTGCATGTATATAGAGTGATAACCCCCAATCAATTGCCATGAATCAATCGTGTATGGAATTTCATTCTGTTCATGCTGAAATTAGGGTTCTTGAGGTTTTCTGTTGATTTCTTTCTCCATGCTTAATATAAATGCAATTAAACTATATAGTTGTGATCTTTGTTCAAAAATGAACAAGATTGGTACTTGAATCGTGCAAAACCATTGAGAAATCATGGAGAAAAGTGAGAAAACGCAAATCTGCAAAAACAGAGGGTGCGGGCAAGAACCAAGTGTTCTTGGCGCAATAATTCAAAATTTTGAATTTTAGTTATTTTTGTTTAATTGATTCAAAAATTAATTTCTCTCTGAATATTTATGTTTTTGAATTGATTCTTTTTCTCAAAATTCACTAAAATGATTAAATATTTTATTTTACAAAAAATCCAATTTGAATTATTTATTTAATATAGTTAGAATTTTTGTAAATAATTTCATTTTATTGTTTTTAAACAATTTTTAAAATGAAATTCCCACTTTGATCTTGCAAAACCAATTGAATTTCAAGCTTTCATATGATTAAACATGATCTTTCAAAATATTTTGCAAAGTGTACAACTTGTTTTTAAATATATTTGGTATTTTATATCTTTTTTTCATTTAAATTCCTTTGAAAAATGATATTTTTATTTAAAATTAGGGTTTCCTCTCGATTTTAAATTTTCAAACACTTTTGGGACTCTAATAGAGTGTAAGACCCATCCCTTATAAATATAAACCTTTTTGGGCCTCAGTCATTGTATAAGACCCACGATGTTTTCAAAAATCCCAGCGTGATCGCCAGTTCAAAACAAAATAACCTGGGCCTACCCTTGTATTGTAAGTCCCATTTCTTTTATTTTTCAAAACACTTTGGGCCTCTATTAGAGTGTAAGACCTAACCCCCTTTGTACATAAATAATTTTGGGCCTCAGTCATTGTATAAGTCCCAGTACAGTTTTCAAAATGACGGTGCGATCACTGTCTTTCCATGGGCGTCTCCTTGAGTTGTAAGCCCCATCTCTTGTACAAAAAATAAACTTTTGGGCCTCTAACAGAGTGTAAGACCCAATCTCTTTGTAAAATACAATAATTTGGGCCTCAGTCATTGTATAAGTCCCAATACAATCTTCAAATCAATGGTACGATCACTGTTTTTCATCTGGGCCTCTCCTTGAGTATAAGCCCCAATCTTCTTTTCAAAACAACTTCCCTTTTGATTTAGGTTCAAACTCATAGTTGTTATCAAAACTTTCTTTAATTTCTTGAACAACTAACCATACAGCTGTTACAATGGAAGCTTGCTTGCCTGTAAGGTTTATCAGCTTTCATTTACTTGCTTTCATATATATATAACTGTATTGCTGGAAGCTTGCTCACCTGTAAGTCCTTCTTTCATATCCTTTTAAATACTTGTCATATATCAACTGTATATATACTTGTATATCTGCTTAGAGTTTCCCCCGACAACTAGGTCTAGAACTAGGTAAAGCCAGTTGGTCACTCTTAAATACAGTCAAAATTAGATCCCCGTAGGATTTCCAGATACAGTCTTGCCTTCTCTTGGGCTTAAACAATATGGAACAAAGAGAAAGGCATTATTCCCAGTGAAACTTTTCTCAGACTGTCACTATTAGAAATTGTCAAAGAAGTTTATTTCCCCAGAGAGGATTAATTCCCGGTGAAACCTCTCTTGAATTTCTTCAAACCCTAGAACTGTTCATTAAAGAAAAGATTATTCTCGGTGAAACTTTTCTTGAACTCTTCTTAAGTTTAGACCCACATGCTTCCTAAAAGCATCCCCGTCTCCTCTTGGGCATTGCACAAGGACCCTCCGGCTTCTTAGAAGTTCTCATGCCTTCTCTTGGGCTTAATACAAGGACCCTGAAGACCTCTTAAAGGTATAGGACAGAACCTAGTCATCATTTGCTAGAGCAGTCATTCCAAAGAGTCAAAACCTCAGACCAATTTAGGGTTGATTCTCATCTCCTAAAACATCTGCCTCCTCTTGGGCATCGTACAAAGATAAACTCTTCCATACCAGTAGACTTGGACAGTCTAATCCCCTCTTGGATCTCAAAGAAATTCTCAAGTTCCTTACCAACACAAGAAAAACCCTGGTTATTTAATCAATCTCCAGTAGAGTTAAAACCCAAGGGTTCTAAAACCCAGTCTTTCTCCTAAAAATCCCCATCCAGGGTCAGCTTACTATCGGTATAACACTATCCCAAATCAGAACCTCAAGGCATCTGATATCTCAACTCTTCTATAAACCCTCAGCAAGAGTTGATTCCCCATTTAGACCTGCCTCTGGATCTCAATAATCCTCAGCAGAAGCTAGCCTCCTCTTAGGCTTTATATAATGATCCTCCCTTTCCTCAGCATAGCCAGCCTCCTCTTGGGCATTGTACAATGGTTTTCCCCAGCTGAGCTAGCCTTTTCGGACTCTCTTGTTGAGTCAATCACCTTTCCACACTCTCTTGTTGAGTCAATGGTACAAAACAAAAATACTCTCTTATTGAGTCAACCCTTTTTAGCCTCAATCTTGGGCTTTGTACAAGACACCATATAAATTTCCCTAAGGAGAGTCAATCTTCTTTCAGCCTCAATCTTGGGCTTTGTACAAGACAGATAATACTCTCCAACAGAGTCAAACTTTTTTCAGCCTCAATCTTGGGCTTTGTACAAGACACCTAAAATATCCTCAACCGAGTCAGTTGAGTCAGTCTCGTTTTAGCCTCAATCTTAGGCTTTGTACAAGACATATAAAGATTTCTTTCCCACAGAGTCAGTCTTCTTTTTAGCCTCAATCTTGGGCTTTGTACAAGACACATACAAACCCTCCTCAGCGGAGTCAAACCTTTTAGCCTCAATCTTGGGCTTTGTACAAGACAGACAAAATATTTTCCCCAGAAAAGTCAAACTTTTAGCCTCCTCTTAGGCTTTGTATAAAGATATCCCCAAAAGAGTCAGTCTCTTTTAGCCTCAATCTTGGGCTTTGTACAAGACTTATATAAACACTCTCTTGTTGAGTCAGTCTTTTCCAGCCTCCTCTTAGGCTTTGTATAAGGACTTCCCTAGTGTAGTCAATCAATCTCTTAGCTTCAACCTTGCGCTTTGATCAAGGCACACAAAAATCAACATCCCCTCAGAGGAAATGAAAATCTCTCTATAGGAAGACATTTCTCTATATTATCACAAATCAAAACAGAAATCAAAACAAACCTTAATCCCAGATAACTACTGTAAGTGTCACACTTGTTGATTCAAGTATCCAAGCTATCGTCCATCTCTTATCCTGGCAAACTTCCTCTTTCATCTAATTGGTGTAAGTGGCAAGCCTCTGGATTATTTACATCCATGCCACTGTCCCTCTCTTAGCATGAAAGATTCCTAAGGAAAATGGCATTGCTCAACACTGAGTTAAAGTTTTCTCCTTCATGGCATCACCCTTATAAAGGAAATTATGGCATTGCTGGATTCTCATATCCTAGTTAAAGTAATCCTCCTATATAAACAGTCACCCAACAGTTGTGATAAATAGACGAGATATCTCCCTTTAGAGATGACAAGTTCTCTCTCAGTCAAACCTTTTAGCTTCAATCTTGGGCTTTGAAAAAGACACAAATAACCTTTAGCTTCAATCTTGGGCGTTGAACAAGACACCAAATATCTTTTCCTCCCATAGAATAGGAGGAACTACGATTGCTCTGATTTCCCTGTTTCTTTAAAATGGGAATACGTAGGCATAAGATTGTGAAATCTTAGCGAGCATACTAATCAAAAACTCTAGGTCCAGTACCTTCACATACCAGTAAAAAAAACTCTAGGTCTAGTACCTTCACATACTAATCAAAACTGAGGTCTGATACCTCACCAAAATCATCAAAAACTCTCTCTCTCTCTCTCAACATTCCCAAACTTTCCCAACCCACAACGGATAAACACCATCAAGTACAAAGCAGAACCTATTGCTAACAACCTGTGGATAACCATATATAGGATGGGTAATTGACAACTCCCCATTGTATAACTTGACCCCGAACTCCCCGAATCTCTCAAGCGTTTGTTCAGTTAAACATTCACGTGCAAGGTTAGTTTTAGATAGCTTCACTTTCCTTTGTAGCTTCGCGGGATAAATAAGAAATCAGAAAGTAGCACCCCACTCCTATCATTTCGCTGAGGAGAAACCCATGGCGATAAGATGGCCGCGTCACCGACAAAAATCGCAAGCTACAATGCTCACCTAGGCATCAAATGCACAAGCATTGTCATCTAAGTCATCTATCATTTCCTAGTTACATCACTAGGTCATTCCATTTAATTGTGTAAGGTTTTCCTTACTTTCTCTATACTTGTTCCCATATTTTATCATCATACATAAACATCCAAACACTCATGGTAAGCAAGCATATTACTCATAATAATCAAAGTAAACAATCCATGGTAACAATAAACATGCATATGAAGCAACCAAGGAAGCAACACAGAAAATGGGGAAAAACCTGTCAAGCTCGTTGTGCGAGCTCTAGGCGAGGTCGCCTCACTTTGAGTTAGTTGTGCGAGCTCTGAGCGAAACAGGGGAAATTAGAGGCAGAACCAAAATGCCTCAGTGGTCGTTGTCCGATCCCAAGGCGAGGTCTCGCCTATGACTCGCTATGAGCTTGCAGTGCGACTGTACCAGGTTGTGCTGATCGCTGCTGGCTCGCACAGCGTTTCCAGGATTGTGACCTGCAAAATCTTTATAGTTCAAAGGGGTTTTTCAATCCCACTTCCACCCAAGCTACACCCACAAGATAACAACAAGAATATGAAACCAAACAACATAATCACATTATTATTGATACATTCACATGGATTTCATAGTATTGGAAACAAGAACATATCAACTAAACATTTTTCCAATATATTTAATAACCCTAACTTAGAGTGTCTATCTAGAACCCGCCTCTAGAACAAGATGAAGATGAAGAATTTGTGATTGATGAATATGAGATGATGAATGATGAAGACTTCCTCTTCTTCCACTACTAGGTTTTCTTCTTCTTTCCCTTTCTCCTCTTTTCTCTTCTTTCTCTCTAATTCTTACTATCTGTCTCTTACCAACTTTCTTCTTCTTTCCTTTTCCACCAAATCTCTCTCTCTTTCTCTCTCTCTCTCTCTCTCTCTCTCTATATATATATATATATATATATATATATATATATATATATATATATATATATATATATATATAGTTAATGACATAAATATCTCCCTTTGATATTTTGTCATCTAACACCAATTGAAAAAATATTAGAGTTACCAAAATATCCTCTCTTATACTTATTAATATTGGTCTGTCTCTTTTATCAATAATTGATCTCTTCAAAGTCCACTAGTTACTCTATTGGTCCCAACTTATGACATTTAGAGCCCTTAAGAGCTTTAATTATTCCAACTGACATAAGTTAGAGTGCATAGGAATTCAGTTGATCCCAACTGACACCCAATTGAGAATTTAAGGGAAATATGGGGGATTACAACTAAGGATGAAACTTTTGAAAATTTCAAAAGTTGGAAGACTCTGGTCGAAAACCAAACTGGCAAGCAGGTCAAGAGGTTGAGGACCGAAAATGGTCTTGAATTTTGCAATGAGGCCTTTGACAGCTATTGTGATGTGTATGGTATTGCAAGGCACAGAAATACTGCATGGACTCCCTAAAAAAATGGTTTGACTGAAAGGTTTAGTCGAACCATTCTGGAAAGGGTAAGGTGCATGTTAGTAAGTGCAGGAATTAAGAAGGTGTTTTTGGCAGAAGCTTTTGTGACTGCAACATATATGATAAAAAGGTGTCCCTCGTCATCCTTGGGAATGAAGACACTTGAAGAAGTCTGGTCGGGACATCCACCTAGTCTCGACAGACTTAAAGTATTTGGTTGTTTAGCCTATGCTCATATTATGAAAGACAAGGTCAAACCTAGAGCTCTGAGATGTATGTTTCTTAGATACCCAGAAGGAGTCAAAGCTTATAAATTGTGGTGCCTAGAGTCAGGTCACATGAGGTGTATCTCAAGTCAAGATGTAGTTTTCACTGAAGCTAAGATGACTTTTAAGAAAACTGATGACATTGGTCGAAGTTCTAAGATCTCTAAAAAAGAGCTGGAACAGGAAGAGATTCATGTTGAGGTGGAGCATAGTGATGCTGAATTGCATAACCCAGATGAGGTCAAAGAAGAATCTCAATTTGCTGATGAAGATGAGGAGACTGATAATGACTACCTGCTGGCAAGAGACAGGTCGAGAAGAGTCATCAAGCCACCTCAGAGACTTGGTTATGTAGATCTTATAGCTTATGCCTCAATCTCTGCAAGTGAGGTTCTGGATGAAGAACCTAGAGACTATAAGGAGGTTATGAGGAGTCGAGACAAGACATTATCGAGTAGAAAGTTTTTCCACTATATGCAGTTGATAAAACTTCATGATGAAAACTAGTTTGTTCCCTTGTTAGTGTAGAGTTTGTTCCAAGGTGGAGATTTGTGGTATTTTGGATCGAACTCTAGTGTCGACAAGGGTAGTTTCATGGTTCGACATGAGTTATGCATGCTGGAGTCGAAGTCTGTTCAAGCATGTTGTCGAAATATGTTAGCTTTGTGTTTAAGTTAGCATGTCGAACTGGGCCTTGCTTGTAAGCCCAATTGTTAAGTTAGCTTGTAACCTAAGTTAGCTTAGTAGTCTATAAATAGACTAGTTCTCTCAGGTTGTTGAGAGAGATTAATTATTGATATTCACTTGTAATCTTTGAACCCTTATTGAGAAAGTGAATAGAAAAATAAATTTAACCAATTCTTCTTCTTCTTCTTCCTTCTTCTCTCCCTTTTGTAAAACCTAATAAGGTTTCTTGTGTTTTACAAGAAACTCAATCTTTTTCTCATATTTTGGTTTGTTCTTGACGACATCAATTCACAACATTGAAAAAATAATTATACGTGGGTTACCCTTGTTTAAATGCTAAAATAGATGTACATTTATCTTATCATTAAGTTATCAAGACATAAATTTAACAACTTGTTCATTTTGAATCTCATCTTTTCATAAACAAAACTATATTTAAAAAAGATTAATTGGATGTATATCCTTTTATCCCGAGTGTTCATACATAAGTCGTATAGGTTGCTTGTTCCAACACTTGTCTTCCTTTCTAAGAAATTAATAACTTGATTCTTTTTAGTCCACTCTTTTATCAGTTTAAATATAAATAATTAGATGTATATCCCTTTTATCCCTTATAATTTAGACACAAGCCATCTATATTGCTTATCGTAACTCTTTTCTTCCTTTAAGAGATTACAACTCAATTCGTCTCGAATCATTTCTTTCATAAACAAATTGGATTTAAAAAGGATTAATTAAATGTACATCCCTTTTATTCTCAAGTAATCAGACACAAATCATACTTCTTGTTTGTTCTAATGCAATCAAAACATTTTTTAAATCAACCAACACAAAATATTTTTTAACCAAGAACTGTGTATTTTTGAATTTTCCATCGCACCAAGAGATAAATAGGAGCAAGTGTCAAATCTTGTCAAGCACATTAATAAAAAAAAATTTCCATTTGCTTATAAATATGCTATATTTCTTATCTGATGATTAGGATAAAATCGGTATAATAAGGTTAACCACATTCTTTTATAAAATTAATTAGAGGTAACCATTTTTTTAAACGAACATGGTAGGGTTTCGAAGACCAATTTTTTGTTCTTTAAGGTTTTTTCCCAACATTTTCCATTTTCAAATAAAGTTTGATAGCAACTTCATTGGTTTTTGAGCAACCCTCAATTTTTTAAGAGTAAGGATTAACTGGGATGATAATAATATAAGAAAGAGGGTTATTTTATTAGTGGAAATTCGCATGAACCCCATATAATTAAGTTGATAAAAAGACACATCAGCTAAAGCAACAACAAACTAAATAAGGAGGAATTCCTTTTCCATACATATTATAGGTTGATTTTTTATTTAACAATTAACTTCTGAAACGCTTCATTCTTCTTGTTTGGATAATTCTTTCAATTTTCTTTTTTCACGTAACTATTCATCAACTTAGAAACAAACAAACTGCTCCCTCAACCACAAAATCTTACTATGTTTGAATTTTAATGACACCCTTTTGAGTGTTTAATATGTTATCCCAAGTCATCCATGATTGAAATTGATGAATGATTGATGAATTGAATGAAAAATACTTTGGTACCCAGTTATTAAATAGATTCCAAACTCATAATTAACCATAGTCATTTATAAATTATCCTCTATATTTATATTTGATCTCATGTGAATCTAAGTCGCTTATATGGGTGAGATGGGAGACCTATATAAATCACTAAAAAAAACAAGCCTTTATTATCAGAAATTTATGTCAGGGACAAAACTGCTCGCTTCACATGTAAAAGTGATGTCGCTAGAGGTAAATCTCTTAATAATAATAAAATAAATAAATAAATGGAGACATGTGTGTAGCGAGCGATTTTGGACGCGGTTCTTAAGCGCTGGTCGCTCTCTGCGGTTGAGCTTAAAACTACAGGTCGATTCATTTTTTATCCTATTGTGAGCCGATGAAGGAAGGGAAATAGATGTCTCCAATTAACCTGCTTTACATACTGAGTTTAAACAGCGGTCTGTTAGGTTACGAATGCTATCAATGTGGGGGGCCTTTGTACTGGTTATTTGTATTTTCGCCAATACTGGTTTCTTTCTAGACAGAAGGTTTCTGGCGGGGAACAAGGATTAGGATGTTAGGACTGATGCTTTTGAATTACTGCTTTTGATATGGGAGTATGGGATTTGGGTTTTTGTTTAGTGTGCTCGCTAAGATTTTTCTTTCAATCTTATGCCTACGTATTCCCGTTTATCCAAAACAGGGAAATCAGAGCGTTCGTAGTTCCTCCTATTCTATGGGAGGAAATGGCTGTTTTTGGTGTCTTGTTCAAAGCCCAAGACGTGAAGCTGAAAAGTCTATTTGTGTCTTGTTCAAAGCCCAAGACGTGAAGCTGAAGGACCTCGACTTTAGAGAGAATTTGTCATCTCTAAAGAAGGGTTTGTCTGTCACAACTGTTGGGTGACTGGTTATAAAGGAGAATTACTTTAACCGGGATATGCGAATCCTAGTAATGCCATAATTTCCTTTATAAGGGATTTTAACCTAAAGGAGAAGACTTTAACTCAGTGTAGAGCAATGCTATCTTTCCTTAGGAATTTCTCATGCTAAAAGAGGGACAGTGGCATGGATGTAGATGATCCAGAGGCTTGCCGCTTACAGCGATTACATGAAGGGGGAAGGAGTTGTTGATGTTTGTGTACTATGAACGAGGCACAGTTTTGATGCTAAAATGTTAATTGGATTAACCAATGGTTTTCTTATACAAAGCCTAAGAGGAGGCTAGTATGTGTCTCGTACAAAGCCAGAGAGAGAGGCTAAAAGGTTTTGACTCAACGAGGGAATCTTTTGGTATCTCGTATAAAGCCCGAGATGGAGGCTGAAATTTGTTTGGCTCAATAAGAACCTTTTTGTATCTCGTATAAAGCCCAAGATGGAGGCGAAAGAGTGATTGACTCAACGAGGGAGTCTCTTATATGTCTCGTATAAAGCCCGAGAGAGAGGCTAAACGCTGTTTGACTCCACTGGGGAGGATCATTGTATAAAACCCAAGAGAAGGCTGACTTCACTGGAGAAGGATCATTATACAAAGCCTAAGAGGAGGCTAGGGTTACTGTTCAGTTAAGTGACAGGTCCAGTATACTGATTTTAAAGAGAAAATCAGTTCTTATATGAGCAATGCTGTACTCAAGGATTGAATTCAAGGATCCGAGTTATTCCTGTTCTTTGGGAAATCCGAAGGGTATTGAGACTGTCTGAGTCTACGGGTTTCCTTTTTATTTAACGAAGGGGTCACTTGAGAATGTCTTTGAGACTCAAGGAAGTTAGACTGTCCAAGCCTAGAGTGTCATCTTTTGTACTATGCTTTGAGAAACAGTAGTAGACTCTTTGAAAGGACTGTTCTATGCAGATGACTAGGTTCTGTTCCTATACCTCTAGGAGGTCGTCGGGACAATTTGTACGAAGCCCAAGAGGAGGCTGGAAACTTTTAAGAAGCCGACGGGTCCTTGTACTAAGCCCAAGAGGAGGCTATCATTCCCGGAGGAAGAGATCATTATACGAAGCCTAAGAGGAGGTTGTGAATACTTCTAAGAAGCCGTAGGGTCCTTGTACGAAGCCCAAGAGGAGGCGGGGTTGCTTTTAGGAAGCCTGTGGGTCCTTGTACGATGCCCAAGAGGAGGCCGATGCTTTTAAGAAGCCCGTGGGTCCCCAAACCCCGAGAAATTCAAGGCAATGCTATTCACCGAGAATAGATCAAAGTCAGGAAAGTTCGAGAATTTGGAAGAAACTCAAAGATGCCATTCACGGAGAAGACATTCATCTTTGGGAGTAGAGTTTCTTGACAATTCCTAATGAGGACAGCCGAAGAGAAGACTGTATCTGGTGATCCTATTGGGGATCTAGTTGCCTATTTCTATGAACGAAACGGCGTCACCTAGTTCTAGACGTAGTTGCCGGGGAAACTCGAAATATCTATACTATTATTACACAGTTGATATGAGTTTATGAAAGAAGACTTACAGTGAAACAGCCCCACAATACAGTTATATGTATATGAAAGCGGTAAATGAAAGCGATAACCACTTACTCGGTTGTAGAGCTTCCATGCTGTTTGGTTAGTTGTTCAACAAAGAAAGATTGAAAACAACAGTATATTCAAAATCAAAGGAGAAAATGCTTTGAAAAAGAAAGTTTTGGGGCTTACAGCTCAAGGAGAGGCCCAAGGTTTTATCAGTGAGCGCACTGTTGAATTTGTACAGAGGGACTTATACAAGTGACTGTGGCCCAAAATTTGTTTTCTGTACAAAGGGATGGGTCTTACACTCTCTCAAGAGGCCCATGAAGTTTAAATAAAAAGAGTGGGGCTTATAACACGAGGGTAGGCCCAATTGATTTTTCAGTTTGAAATGGCGATCGCGCCGAGGTTTTCTTTTAACGCGGAGGGACTTATACAATAAGTGAGGCCCAAAAAGATTTTGGTTAAAAATGGATTGGGTCTTACACTCTATTAGAGGCCCAAAATGTTTTGAATGGGTCTTATAGCTCAAGGAGAGGCCCAAGGTTATTTTTCAAAAGGCGACGATCGCGCCGTTTGTTTTTGACGGTATCGGGACTTATACAATACACTGAGGCCCAAAAATGATTTGGTCAAGAAAGGATTGGGTCTTACACTCTATTAGAGGCCCAAAGTGTTTTGAAAATGATTTATGAGGGTTGAATTAATCCAAAAAACCTTAATTTGTTTTCAAAAATGTATTTAATTGAATAAAAATTCAATTAAAATGATCAAAATTGTTTAACATGTGAAAAACAAATTGTGATTTTGGATTAATGCTTCAAAAATTAAGTATTGACCTACAAAATAATTAGAAAGCATTAAAAGTTGCAAAATCAATGTAGAAAAAATATTTAATATGTCAAAAACAATTAAAATATTAATTCTTTACAAAAATATCAATTATATGAAATAAATAATATTTTTGGGATTTTTTGATAAAATAAAATATTTTAACATTTTTGTGAATTATTAAAAAAAGAATCAACTCAAAATCATTAAAACTCAGAGAGAAATTAATTTTTGAATCAATTAAACAAAATCACAAAATTCAAATATTTGAATTTGTGAAAAAGGCGCCAAGAACACAAGCAAGAACACGCGCGTTTTTCTGGGTTTGGCTGATTTGCGTTTTCCATCCAATCTCACTGAATACGTAATCATATCATGCAATCCACATATCATTATGCTCGTCTCAACCTCACGATCATGTTTATAACACTTAATTTCATTTAAATTAAACATAAAACATGAAATCACGAAGAAACCTCAAGAACCCTAATTTCTGCATGAAGGCTAGGATTTTTGATACACGATTCAAACAATGCAATTAATTGAGGGAAAACATTCCATGCATGATTATGAACATATGGCCAAATTATTGTGCGAGGAAATATGCATAGATTGAGAGATGACCAAGTGTATGCTTACCTCTAAGCCGTGACAGCAAGTACAATGTGATTTTTGATTTGGAGGTGTTACAGATGAGTGGTGATGATCTGAACAGCTTCCCTACACCCTATGGAGTGTGTTTGAATGGTTGGACTTGATTGAAATTGGCTGGATCAATTTGTGGTACCTCAGCTGCAACTTGATTGAAAATTTGAGCAACCAGCAGGTGATTTTGTGAAATTGGTGTTTCAGAAGTGATCTAAGTGTTTGATCAGCTCATATGTGATGTATATGAGGTGTGTGAGTGATTGGTTTGATTGGAATTGCTCTCAAACTCAAAACCCGATAGCTACCATGCTAAGAAAGGCATTTTTGCCAAGAGAAAGAGATTTTGAGGAAAGCATCTGTTAGATGGCTTTGGTGTACTCAAACTGATCACAATTGAGCTCTATTTATAGTAGAGCAAGTTTGTTTTGCAAGGAATAGTGAATGGCAGCTGGTAAGTAGGTTTGTCCAATGTTGTCCAATGGAAATGCAAGTCTCCTCTAGCCATTGACTAGAGGTTAGGGCACAGAGCTTTGGTTCCCTTGGTCTTGGATAAGTCTTGACTAATTTCAGATGAGAATGGCTCAGTCCATGCCACCTTGATGCTTCCATTGAATGCTTTAATCCAAATTTGGAGTCTTGTCCCTATTTTGGCCATTCTAGGTTCAACATGCTATTTCTTGTTCCATGGACTTTGGAGGCTTGGCTCGGTGATTGTCCCCTTTAGATTCAATCCTCAGATGTGTCCAAGTGGATAGGAGTATTTGAATTTGGCTGATTTTGGCAAATCGAGCCTAAATGCAAAATCTGCCTTGCCCTTGACAGATTTCAGCAAGGCAACTTGACAATGTCATATCTCATGGGGTAAGTTGAATTTGGCAATGTTCTTGGCCATTTTGGAAAGCCCTTACATGATACAACAACTGTTTGAACAAGTTTGGTTTTGATCTCTTTTGATTCCAAGTGAAAAATCCCTCTACATTTGGCAAAAAGTGAAGCAAAATCTGACTTAGTGAAATTTTCACTATGTGTTGGAACAAAGTGTGATTTCTAGATTTTGATCACTCCATAACTCAAAATCCTTAATGAATTGGACTTAGGTCTAGTTAAAGTTTTTGTAGAGGGTAATGAGGGCTACAAATCCATCTTTGGATGAGAAAAAATGGCCATGTGGTTTAGGAGTTATGATCCTCCAAAGTTAGTGTATTAGTGGTACTTTTTCCATAACTTAGAAAAATTTCTAAGTTTTATGGTTACCCCTTTTACAAGTTATCCAACTTTTCTTGATTTTTCTTGATGAATGATGATTCAAATCATACATTAACATCATTTTAGGGTTAAAAATCCATTTTGGTGAAAAATCTCAAAAAGTCAAAGTTGACTTTTGTGCACAGTTGACTTTTTATCAGATGAATTCCAAACTGTGTCATTCTTCAGGAAATCATGTCCTTGACCTAAATAAAACTTGATGTACATGTTCCATGGGTGTCATAGGGTATATTGGGGCATGTCCTAGGGTTTGGGAGTATGTCCTGGTCAAAAGTAAAAGTTACAGTTGACTTTCCTCGCGAAACCCTAATTGTGGTGCAGATGAAAATGAGACTTGTTGCTCAAGCTTCTTGGATTAATCCATTGTTCCAAATGGATCAATATAGTTCATTAGAGACCCTCAAGTCGTGTCTTGAGGTCTTGGCTCTTGATTTGTCCCAAAAGTCAACTTAGGGGTGAATTAGGTCAAGAAACCCTAATTCCTAATTTTTGATGTATGCATCCCCTGAGGCAAAATTGACTTGATGAATGGGTCCATGAGGTTCCATGGAGTACATTAGGTTGTGTTTTGGATCTTTGGCTTGTGTCCAGATGAAATTTTTCATCTGGAGGCCCTGGTCGACCAAAACCCTAATTTGGTGACACTGGCGATCCTGAGACTTGATCCACCTAGAAGGGAGCAGCCTCGTGCTTAATCCTTGAAGTGGGAGTCCTTTTGATCCATTGTGGATGTTTGAGAGGTTAGACAAGTTGAAGATCAAGTCATTCCTTGACTGATCCTCTGTCTAAGGCTCTGAGAGGGCTTAAAACCCTAATTTTGATTGTAGTGAATGCTCAACAACCCTTGAGGCATTTGGTGAGGCATGATGGTTCATCCATATTGTGATGATGATTTGTACAATGATGGGAAATCTTAGTGGTCAAAATTTGGGGTATGACAGATGCCCCTATTTAATCTTCTTGGACCCGAATGTGTGAATGACGAAGGTATTCGGGCATTCGGGGTGCAAGAGGATTAAATATCGGAATACCCAAAATTTTGATGGTTATGAATGGCAGTTTGCGCATTCATCTTATTTGACTGAGCAATGATGCTTAGAAAAGGTAAACTTCCCCTCGATCCTGGTTACCCACCAAGGAACTGGTCTCAGTTTCTGAAATAAACTTCCCCTCGATCCTGGTTTCCTACCAAGGAACTGGTCTTAGTTTCTGAAATAAACTTCCCTTCGATCCTGGTTTCCTACCAAGGAACTGGTCTTAGTTTCTTTTGTCAAAAAACTTTCTTGACAAGGGACGCTATTCGTAGCGGCTTTCCTTCAAACTTCTCCCCGAATTTTCCTGGGGAGATGCCATTTGAGTGGAAAAAGTTTTGATGTCAGACTTGCTGGGGAACCCAGTCGTCTGAGTTGTAGAGGTGCACAAACTTCTCTGTTGGAGACGCCATTTGTCGATTCTACTGGGGGAAAGCGAGTATCTTAAGAGACTGTTTCCACTTGGGATCTTACATCATACTTTTCTCGGGATCTTCCCGGAGAGATGCCATATGACGAGGTCCAATTTTGAGGTGCCGATGACCTTTTCATCAGCGGATTTTCGGAGAAATACTGATGTACTGCCGAATCTTTATTTAAGAGGCTTTCTCTGGGGATTTTCCTTAATCCTGGAAAGCAAGGATATCATCTTCAATGGCGAAGAGTGACATCTGTTGAAGGTTCTCTGGCTTTTCAGAGGTTCAAGTTATCAAAGTGGTCGAATGCCGACTTTGATCTAAAGATACACTGGTGGCGAGATTGTTCAGACACAACGTTTCCCGACGGGGAAAGAACTGACAACTCGATTGAGAGAACTCCTATCACTAAGGGACAAGACCGGCTAGAGTGATAGCGATGCAATATGAAATGTAAATGCAAATCAATAATGCAAGATGTATGTATGTACATGCGGACAAAACTGACGCGACACACAAACTAAAAGATGAACATGACTGGATACTCGGCCATCGCGGGGCGTGTAGAGATATCGCTGGTTCAAGATAGCAATTCCACCTTGCTTAGGAGAGATAATCCCTGCGGGGAATACCGTTGATTGGGCTTAGGAGATGAGAACTCGGCCGAGGCGTGTCAGACGAAACAAGGTCTCTGACACAGTTGATCCCTTCATTCAGGCGTATTGGTTTAGAAGGAGTAATTTGATTCTGCACTTTGAAGTTCGCTTACTTCTGGAGAAGCGGTTGATGTTCTTTCGATGTTCAACAGTCAAAAGAAATTGCCATCTTTATTTTAAAAGCAGAAAAGTTTTAACAAGTAAATTCATTTTTGTTTTGTTTCAAGAATCGTTAATCATGTTAAAACGCCATTCTGTAAAGCTAAAACAAGCAAGAATTACAAACAAAAGCACAAGGCTCAAATTTTATTGATAAGATGGAGATCATCCAAACGCGTGATTCCATTGAGTATTTACAAAGTTTAAAAATGGTAATTTACAGGGAAAAGGGCTACGTTGAAACATAACGACCACTATCCTTCTACCAACTTTGAATCCAGGGCATCCTGAACTTCTGTCGAAGATGACCTTAACTGGAGTTTTCTTCCGATGATGTAACTGCTACTGTTGAGGGACTTGCCTCTGTTGAACATAGTTACTTGCCATTATCCCTAATTTTTGCCTGGATTGTACTATGATGTTTCCAATCCATCGGGATGATTTTTTTTATATGTCTCTAACTTTTGCCTGGACCGCCCTTTCGAGTTTTCAATCCACCGAGACGTTGTTTTTTTTTTAGTTTAGGCGAAGTATTTCTTGACTACATCAACATTCGTGGGATAGGCAAATTCCTCTCCGTCCATGGTTGCAAGTCTCAAGGTGCCGCCTGAGAAAGCTTTCGTGACCACATAAGGGCATCATAATTCGGGGTCCATTTGCCCCGAGAGTTAGTGAGAAATGATTGTATCTTCTTGAGCACGAGGTCTCCTTTCCTGAAGACACGAGGTCAGACCTTTTTGTCGCACACCCTCTTCATTCTCTGTTGATACAACTGACTGTGGCATAGTGCCGTTATTCTCTTTTCTTCGATCAGATTCAGTTCGTCATGTCGACTTTGACACCATTCAGCTTCGGTAAGCTTAGCTTCCATCAGTACTCGATTTAATGGGATCTCTACTTCTATGGGGAGAACTGCCTCCATGCCATACACTAGAGAGAAAGGGGTAACCCCTGTTGAAGTGCGAACAGATGTGCGATAACCGTGAAGAGCAAAGGGTAGCATCTCGTGCCAGTCTCTGTAGGTCACAACCATCTTTTGAACAATCTTCTTGATGTTCTTATTAGCTGCTTCTACCGCTCCATTCATCTTTGGTCGGTAGGGAGATGAGTTATGATGTTCAATCTTGAACTCTGCGCACAACTCCTTCATCATCTTGTTGTTCAAGTTAGATCCATTGTCAGTAATGATCTCGCTTGGAACACCATAACGACAGATGATATTGTTTTTGATAAATCGGACCACCACTTGTCGGGTTACATTAGCGAAAGGAGCGAGCAGATTCCTTTGGTTATCCTGATTATCTACAGCATGTTGCTCCAAAATTTCAATCAGAGCATCTTTTTCTTTCAGTAATTGCTGTATTTTGATGCACTCGACGTCGAGGGTGCGGTACTTGTTCTTCCAAGACCTTCTCTCCTTTTGAACTTTGTTGAGAGTAACCTGAAGCTTTTCAGTTTCCGTCATGAAGTACATGACAGATTCCCTCGGCGGGAGAATCCCGTAACGAGGATAAGGTATCTTTAGCTTGAGAGCTCTAGTTTATACCTAATAGAGATAAGGCTCCACCGAGACACAGTCCGGTTTTCCTAGAGACTCTCGTCCTTTCTTATGAACATGCTTCTAAGCGTGCACTATTTCCATCTTTAGTGCTCTGTCGTTTTCTCCTTCTTTGAAGAAAAGACCTTCCAGATGAACACCCAGTGGGATGTGTCTCATCGGGTATCCAAATTGACGGCGAACCAATACCGGATGATAGTTGATTCCTCCTTTAGTTCCTATAAGGGGTACATTGGGGAAGTGTCCACAACAATCAATGATTCTGATTCCATCATAAATCCTATTACACCAATCTATATCAGAGTTGGTAAGAGACATGATCTTCTGCGACGAACGTAAGGCACTCTTGCAATCCCAAAAAGCAGCAGACTTGGGCAAGTGAGAGATAAACCACTTGTAAAGCATAGGTATACAACATGTGATCTCCCCTCCGCTGTACAAATTTCCCTGGTGTACAGAATGATACGCATCTGCGAGCAAAGTCGGCACAGGATTTCCAATGAGAAAAACCTTAATGGCGTTGATATCGACGAAGTTATTGATGTTGGGAAACAAAAATAATCCGTAGGCGAGTAAAACAAAGATGCTTTCAAAAGCAGTCCCGTTCCCTATACTAGCAAAGTACAGAGCTTTCTTTGTTAAGAACTGGGCTGGCAAACCTTGGATGCCACCCTTAGCGGTCATGTGAGCCCTGACTTCAGACTCGTCCAAATGAATTGCTCTTGCAATAGTCTGATTCCTTGGAATTTCTTCCAGTCCAGAAAATGGAGCTCGATCTGTAATGTGTAGATCGATCAGATGAGAATACTCCTCCAGCGTTGGTGTGAGCTGGTAATCCGGGAATGTGAAACAGTGATAAACCGGATCATAAAACTGAATGAGCGCATCCATGATTCCCTGAATCACATGGACTCTTAATAGTGGTAGCAAACCTCCATGCTTGGCTCTGAAAGCCTCTGGGTTAGTGATCATCCTTGCTAACCTTCTCAAATCCTCTAGTTTTGGAACCTTGAAGGTATACTGGTGAGTTCTCCTTCTACCGAAATCCATTAGTGCAATCCTTTTCTCTGATATTTGCAATCACAGTCTTAGTTTATTTTGAAAGAACAGAGAGACTAGAAGAGAAGATTTTTTTTGAATGTTTTAATGTTTTATTAAATGAATGCATGAATGCAACACACAAAAACATAGAAAAAACATGGGGTCAAAGGGTCGTTGTCATGAAGTCAAGGCTCTACCCATCCCCAAAGGTTTATACTAGGGTGATTTTTGTACCTGTACTCATTATCATCAGCTCCTCCCAGGAAAGCAAAACAACAAGCGGATCGCTAGCGAGTTGTAGTGCAATCTTAGAGTAAGTGCCATTCACCGAGAATAGATCACCAGCCTCAAATGAGGGTAGTATCGCGTAACAACTATTTCCGATAGTTTCCGCACTACGAAAGGGTTTGGCTCCTCAGCTTCTCAGACTTAACAACCGGCCCATTGTCTAGGTGAGAGAATGGGTTGCGTTGGTCAGCCTCCACTGAGGTTGATGGTCGACCCCGTCGCCATCACTTATCTTAGGTGTATACTCATTCTTTCCACATACGGCATCACCCGCATTCCCATTAGCAGAAAAATAAACATGTATAGCAATTAGGAAAAGCAGTATATATATTTGTCTTAATCATCCTAGACCTATAAAGCTAAGAATCCTAAGTTCCTGACAGAAAATGGGTTCCCCGGCGGAAGCCCCAATCTGTGGTATTCATACAAGTGAAGAGAAAAAAGGAAAAAAAAAGTTTTAGAAAGACCCGGCCCCACGGTGGGCGCCATTTTTTTCTGTAGCGAGCGATTTTGGATGCGGTTCTTAAGCGCTGGTCGCTCTCTGCGGTTGAGCTTAAAACTACAGGTCGATTCATTTTTTATCCTATTGTGAGCTGATGAAGGAAGGGAAATAGATGTCTCCAATTAACCCTGCTTTGCATACTGAGTTTAAACAGCGGTCTGTTAGGTTACGAATGCTATCAATGTTGGGGGGCCTTTGTACTGGTTATTTGTATTTTCGCCAATACTGGTTTCTTTCTAGACAGAAGGTTTCTGGCGGGGAACAAGGATTAGGATGTTAGGACTGATGCTTTTGAATTACTGCTTTTGATATGGGAGTATGGGATTTGGGTTTTTGTTTAGTGTGCTCGCTAAGATTTTTCTTTCAATCTTATGCCTAAGTATTCCCGTTTATCCAAAACAGGGAAATCAGAGCATTCGTAGTTCCTCCTATTCTATGGGAGGAAATGACTGTTTTTGGTGTCTTGTTCAAAGCCCAAGACGTGAAGCTGAAAAGTCTATTTGTGTCTTGTTCAAAGCCTAAGACGTGAAGCTGAAGGACCTCGACTTTAGAGAGAATTTGTCATCTCTAAAGAAGGGTTTGTCTGTCACAACTGTTGGGTGACTGGTTATAAAGGAGAATTACTTTAACTGGGATATGCGAATCCTAGTAATGCCATAATTTCCTTTATAGGAGATTTTAACCTAAAGGAGAAGACTTTAACTCAGTGTAGAGCAATGCTATCTTTCCTTAGGAATTTCTCATGCTAAAAGAGGGACAGTGGCATGGATGTAGATGATCCAGAGGCTTGCCGCTTACAGCGATTAGATGAAGGGGGAAGGAGTTGTTGATGTTTGTGTACTACGAACGAGGCACAGTTTTGATGCTAAAAGGTTAATTGGATTAACCAGTGGTTTTCTTATACAAAGCCTAAGAGGAGGCTAGTATGTGTCTCGTACAAAGCCCGAGAGAGAGGCTAAAAGGTTTTGACTCAACGAGGGAATCTTTTGGTATCTCGTATAAAGCTCGAGATGGAGGCTATTTGACTCAACAAGAGAGTTTTTTGTATCTCGTACAAGGCCCGAGATGGAGGCTGAAATTTTTTTGGCTCAATAAGAACCTTTTTGTATCTCGTATAAAGCCCGAGATGGAGGCGAAAGAGTGATTGACTCAACGAGGGAGTCTCTTATGTGTCTCGTACAAAGCCCGAGAGAGAGGCTAAACGCTGTTTGACTCCGTTGGGGAGGATCATTGTATAAAGTCCAAGAGAAGGCTGACTTCACTGGAGAAGGATCATTATACAAAGCCTAAGAGGAGGCTAGGGTTACTGTTCAGTTAAGTGACAGGTCCAGTATACTGATTTTAAAGAGAAAATCAGTTCTTATATGAGCAATGTTGTACTCAAGGATTGGATTCAAGGATCCGGGTTATTCCTGTTCTTTGGGAAATCCGAAGGGTATTGAGACTGTCCGAGTCTACGGGTTTCCTTTCTATTTAATGAAGGGGTCACTTGAGAATGTCTTTGAGACTCAAGGAAGTTAGACTGTCCAAGCCTAGAGTGTCATCTTTTGTACTATGCTTTGAGAAACAATAGTAGACTCTTTGAAAGGACTGTTCTATACAGATGACTAGGTCCTGTTCCTATACCTCTAGGAGGTCGTCGGGACAATTTGTACGAAGCCCAAGAGGAGGCTGGAAACTTTTAAGAAGCCGACAGGTCCTTGTACTAAGCCCAAGAGGAGGCTATCATTCCCGGAGGAAGAGATCATTATACGAAGCCTAAGAGGAGGCTATGAATACTTCTAAGAAGCCGTAGGGTCCTTGTACGAAGCCCAAGAGGAGGCGGGGTTGCTTTTAGGAAGCCTGTGGGTCCTTGTACGATGCCCAAGAGGAGGCCGATGCTTTTAAGAAGCCCGTGGGTCCCCAAACCCCGAGAAATTCAAGGCAATGCTATTCACCGAGAATAGATCAAAGTCAGGAAAGTTCGAGAATTTGGAAGAAACTCAAATATGCCATTCACGGAGAAGACATTCATCTTTGGGAGTAGAGTTTCTTGACAATTCCTAATGAGGACAGTCGAAGAGAAGACTGTATCTGGTGATCCTATTGGGGATCTAGTTGCCTATTTCTATGAACGAAACGGCGTCACCTAGTTCTAGACGTAGTTGCCGGGGAAACTCGAAATATCTATACTATTATTACACAGTTGATATGAGTTTATGAAAGAAGACTTACAGTGAAACAACCCCACAATACAGTTATATGTATATGAAAGCGGTAAATGAAAGCGATAACCACTTACTCGATTGTAGAGCTTCCATGCTGTTTGGTTAGTTGTTCAACAAAGAAAGATTGAAAACAACAGTATATTCAAAATCAAAGGAGAAAGTGCTTTGAAAAAGAAAGTTTTGGGGCTTACAGCTCAAGGAGAGGCCCAAGGTTTTATCAGTGAGTGCACTGTTGAATTTGTACAGAGGGACTTATACAAGTGACTGTGGCCCAAAATTTGTTTTCTGTACAAAGGGATGGGTCTTACACTCTCTTAAGAGGCCCATGAAGTTTAAAGAAAAAGAGTGGGGGCTTATAACACGAGGGTAGACCCAATTGATTTTTTCGTTTGAAATGGCGATCGCGCAGAGGTTTTCTTTTAACGCGAGGGACTTATACAATAAGTGAGGCCCAATAAGATTTTGGTTAAAAGTGGATTGGGTCTTACACTTATTAGAGGCCCAAAATGTTTTGAATGGGTCTTATAGCTCAAGGAGAGGCCCAAGGTTATTTTTCAAAAGGCGACGATCGCGCCGTTTGTTTCTGATGGTATCGAGACTTATACAATACATTGAGGCCCAAAAATGATTTGGTCAAGAAAGGATTGGGTCTTACACTCTATTAGAGGCCCAAAGTGTTTTAAAAATGATTTATGAGGGTTGAATTAATCCAAAAAACCCTAATTTGTTTTAAAAAATGTATTTAATTGAATAAAAATTCAATTAAAATGATCAAAATTGTTTAACATGTGAAAAACAAATTGTGATTTTGGATTAATGCTTCAAAAATTAAGTATTGACCTACAAAATAATTAGAAAGCATTAAAAGTTGCAAAATCAATGTAGAAAAAATATTTAATATGTCAAAAACAATTAAAATATTAATTCTTTGCAAAAATATCAATTATATGAAATAAATAATATTTTTGGGATTTTTTGATAAAATAAAATATTTTAACATTTTTGTGAATTATTAAAAAAAGAATCAACTCAAAATCATTAAAACTCAGAGAGAAATTAATTTTTGAATCAATTAAACAAAATCACAAAATTCAAATATTTGAATTTGTGAAAAAGGCGCCAAGAACACAAGCAAGAACACGCGCGTTTTTCTGGGTTTGGCTGATTTGCATTTTCCATCCAATCTCACTGAATACGTAATCATATCATGCAATCCACATATCATTATGCTCGTCTCAACCTCACGATCATGTTTATAACACTTAATTTCATTTAAATTAAACATAAAACATGAAATCACGAAGAAACCTCAAGAACCCTAATTTCTGCATGAAGGCTAGGATTTTTGATACACGATTCAAACAATGCAATTAATTGAGGGAAAACATTCCATGCATGATTATGAACATATGGCCAAATTATTGTGCGAGGAAATATGCATAGATTGAGAGATGACCAAGTGTATGCTTACCTCTAAGCTGTGACAGCAAGTGCAATGTGATTTTTGATTTGGAGGTGTTACAGATGAATGGTGATGATCTGAACAGCTTCCCTACACCCTATGGAGTGTGTTTGAATGGTTGGACTTGATTGAAATTGGCTGGATCAATTTGTGGTACCTCAGCTGCAACTTGATTGAAAATTTGAGCAACCAGCTGGTGATTTTGTGAAATTGGTGTTTCAGAAGTGATCTAAGTGTTTGATCAGCTCATATGTGATGTATATGAGGTGTGTGAGTGATTGGTTTGATTGGAATTGCTCTCAAACTCAAAACCCGATAGCTACCATGCTAAGAAAGGCATTTTTGCCAAGAGAAAGAGATTTTGAGGAAAGCATCTGTTAGATGGCTTTGGTGTACTCAAACTGATCACAATTGAGCTCTATTTATGGTAGAGCAAGTTTGTTTTGCAAGGAATAGTGAATGGCAGCTGGTAAGTAGGTTTGGCCAATGTTGTCCAATGGAAATGCAAGTCTCCTCTAGCCATTGACTAGAGGTTAGGGCACAGAGCTTTGGTTCCCTTGGTCTTGGATAAGTCTTGACTGATTTTAGATGAGAATGGCTCAGTCCATGCCACCTTGATGCTTCCATTGAATGCTTCAATCCAAATTTGGAGTCTTGTCCCTATTTTGGCCATTCTAGGTTCAACATGTTATTTCTTGTTCCATGGACTTTGGAGGCTTGGCTCAGTGATTGTCCCCTTTAGATTCAATCCTCAGATGTGTCCAAGTGGATAGGAGTATTTGAATTTGGCTGATTTTGGCAAATCGAGCCAAAATGCAAAATCTGCCTTGCCCTTGACAGATTTCAGCAAGGCAACTTGACAATGTCATATCTCATGGGGTAAGTTGAATTTGGCAATGTTCTTGGCCATTTTGGAAAGCCCTTACATGATACAACAACTGTTTGAACAAGTTTTGTTTTGATCTCTTTTGATTCCAAGTGAAAAATCCCTCTACATTTGGCAAAAAGTGAAGCAAAATCTGACTTAGTGAAAATTTCACTAAGTGTTGGAACAAAGTGTGATTTCTTGATTTTGATCACTCCATAACTCAAAATCCTTAATGAATTGGACTTAGGTCTAGTTGAAGATTTTGTAGAGGGTAATGAGGGCTACAAATCCATATTTGGATGAGAAACAATGGCCATGTGGTTTAGGAGTTATGATCCTCCAAAGTTAGTGTATTAGTGGTACTTTTTCCATAACTTAAAAAAATTTCTAAGTTTTATGGTTACCCCTTTTACAAGTTATCCAACTTTTCTTGATTTTTCTTGATGAATGATGATTCAAATCATACATTAATATCATTTTAGGGTTAAAAATCCATTTTGGTGAAAAATCTCATAAAGTCAAAGTTGACTTTTGTGCACAGTTGACTTTTTATCAGATGAATTCCAAACTGTGCCATTCTTCAGGAAATCATGTCCTTGACCTAAATCAAACTTGATGGACATGTTCCATGGGTGTCATAGGGTATATTGGGGCATGTCCTAGAGTTTGGGAGCATGTCCTAGTCAAAATTCAAAGTTACAGTTGACTTTCCTCGCGAAACCCTAATTGTGGTGCAGATGAAAATGAGACTTGTTGCTCAAGCTTCTTGGATTAATCCATTGTTCCAAATGGATCAATATAGTTCATTAGAGACCCTCAAATCATGTCTTGAGGTCTTGGCTCTTGATTTGTCCCAAAAGTCAACTTAGGGGTGAATTAGGTCAAGAAACCCTAATTCCTGATTTTTGATGTATGCATCCCCTGAGGCAAAATTGACTTGATGAATGGGTCCATGAGGTTCCATGGAGTACATTAGGTTGTGTTTTGGATCTTTGGCTTGTGTCCAGATGAAATTTTTCATCTGGAGGCCCTGGTCGACCAAAACCCTAATTTGGTGACACTGGCGATCCTGAGACTTGATCCACCTAGAAGGGAGTAGCCTCGTGCTTAATCCTTGAAGTGGGAGTCCTTTTGATCCATTATGGGTGTTTGAGAGGTTAGACAAGTTGAAGATCAAGTCATTCCTTGACTGATCCTTTGTCTAAGGCTCTGAGAGGGCTTAAAACCCTAATTTTGATTGTAGTGAATGCTCAACAACCCTTGAGGCATTTGGTGAGGCATGATGGTTCATCCATATTGTGATGATGATTTGCACAATGATGGGAAATCTTAGTGGTCAAAATTTGGGGTATGACAATGTGAAGGGTTATTCCTAGATTGTCTTCAAGATATTAAAAATTGAATTATACGAAGGATTATCCATCACAACATTTTAACGAAGAATAAATTTTGATTGTTGAGTAAAAATAATAATTATGTGTGAGTTACCCTTGTGTAAATGGTTAAATAAATTGTTATTACATATGATTGGCATCATTTTATGGGCAACATATGAAGGAAGATGTTATGACAAAGTGTGAGACATCATATCTCTCTGTCATCAAGTAAGGAAGCAACATGTCAAGCATAATTATGTGTGAGTTATTCTTGTGTAAATGGTTAAATAGATTGTTATTATATATGATTGGCATCATATTATGGGAAACATATGAAGGAAGATGTTATGACAAAGTGTGAGACATCATAGCTTTGCATGCAAGACTAACTAAATAATTTGCGTGTTGTTTAAGTATTTATTTTCTTGTTTATCTAATTAGATTTTAATATTTTATGCATTTTTTTTGGAATAAGGAAGTTTTTCACAAAGATCATTTTTAATCAATCAAATATGTTTAATCAACATAATGGAATATTGGTTGCTTGCACTTTTGGTAAGTACAGTTGTGTTCAAAAACCAAAAACCTAATGGGATTTTAAACTAGACCTTATTGCTATTTAAGGATGTATTCTCCATTGTGAAAACTTAGGCCATGCACTATGAAGCTAGGCATGTTTAGTTAATTTGAGTCCTTTTTATTTTGTTTTGTATAATATTCTATTCTTGAGTCTTATTCCTATATTATGGGAATAGAGTATTTGACTTGTAATTTTGTTTCATCATTCTTAAACATTTGTAACTCTCTAAACACTAAGAACAATGTTTGAATGAAAGTGTGAGGGGTCACATATTCAGGGGGTTCTTAATAGAAGGGTCCCATATTCAGGGGGTCCTTAATATAAATTCACGGGTAGTATTAGGAAAAGAGGCATTGAACTAGGAGTGTTCAAATCAAACCTATATGTACTTATGACTATTAAAAGTGAATTTCCTTTCATTGGGTTAACACCCTCTAGACGTAGGTGATATTGCACTAATTTGGGTTACCTAATTCCTATGTTATTTTACATTTTGCATTTAGTCAGCCTATTACGCATTACACTTGTCATACGCATTGTTACGACATTATATCTGACATTTTGTTAGTTCGAAAACAAAATTTCGATCGACATCAGAGCAGACACCATGTTTTAGTAACGGTGAGCTCGAGGGGTTCTATATATTTTGTTCAAAATGGACAATTTCAATGAAGAAGGATCTGTAAGTCTGCCACTAATTTTAGAATGCACAAACTATAATTATTGGAAAGCTTGCAGGGTTGTTTATCTCAATTCTATGGAAAGTAAAACTTAGAAAGAATTTCTAAAAGGATGGACACCCCCAAACTTTATAGATGAATATGGCACACAATCCCTGAAGCCTGAGAGTGATTGTTCAAAAGAATAATATGAAGAAGCTCATGGAAATTCTCGTGCTCTAAATGTCATTTACAATGGAGTTGACAAAAATATTTCAGGCTCATTAATACTTGCTCCAATGCCAAAGAAGCTTGGAAGACCCTCTAAAGTTCACATGTAGGGGTGGGAATAGGCTAGACCAACTAATAGAGGTCTACGACCTAACCTAAACAGACTCAAGCTAGGCCAAGCCTTTTTAAAATAGAAAAGGCCTGGGCTTTTTTATAAGCCTATTTAGTTGAAAAGGGTAGGCCAAGGGCCATAAAACGTCTTTTAAACCTATTAGGCCAACTTATTTAAATTAAAATGAATAACTTTATTATTCTTATATTGTATTTTGTGTGGATCTATGTGATTTCAGGTAAAAAGTTGAAAATCTCGTAGAAGATCCATCAGAAGTTTTGATGACTACAACAATGATTAAAGTCGGTGGCAATAGCTTTCAAACTTGATGATGGTGATCTAACCAGAGAAACATCTCATGCCTCATAAAAAAAGGAGACTCAATATCAAAGAGGTTTTATAATCCAAAGTAATCTAGCAAATAATCTTAAAGCCTAGCATAAAGTGTGAAAGCTTGCTAGGTCATGTTTGTCTGTCTGTTTGAGAGACACGAGTATTGTAAAAGTAAGGAAGTAACTTAGTAGTACTAAGGTAACTCTCTCTCTATCACACACACACACACACACACACACGCACACACACACCTAAAAATATATTTAAAATGTTTTCTAGTCCAAGCCGAATGATTAAAAAAGTTGTCCAAACCATTTCCAAACTATTTTTGAACTAATCAATTAATTAGTAAGTTGTGTCAATCGATTGGCAAAACTTTTTTGAGTTAGCTAATCGATTAGAGAAGAGATAATCGATTAACCAAGCAATTAGGATAACAAATTAATGAGTTTAAACAACTTTATATCAAATATTTCCTATTTTGGCATGCTAATCGGTTAAAAATGAGTTGGCCAATCGATTAGAGCTTTTTACCAATTGATTGGCTCATTAGTTCAGCCCATGGATCATTTCCTTTTTTGGGTTTTTCAACTCCTATATAAAGGAGGCTCGCCTCCAATTCATTTTAAACCACTTTCCAATGATTTACATTTTCTTTGGAATTCATTTCTCTCATTTCTCTCTCCCTCTCCCTATAAAATATTATATCCACTTAAAATTACCTTAGTGCTTGTGAGTGAATATTTGTTTGTGAGGAAGAGTTTTGTAATTGGGCGTGATTTTTGTTTAATTCTTAGGAGTGAGATACTATTGAGAAAATTTAGTTTTGTCCGCGAGATAAATCAGTCATAAAATCTATGCTTTGGTTTATTGAGATTTGCCAAAAAAAGTTCTACTTTGGTTATTGAGATCAGCCTTAAAATCTTTAATAACATTCATTAGCTTAACCTATTTTAAAAGCTATCTTTGGTTGGGGATAAGCTTGTAAAAATCTCAAAATCAACTTGTATTAAGGTTCATGGGTATAACTCGTAAAATCTCAAAAGTTTATAGTGAAAATCTCAAGACGAACTCTTAGGGACTAGACTAGGCCAACATTCGGCCAAACCTAGATAACTCTCTGGTACAATCTCTCTAAACCTTACTCTCTTTATTTTTCTAATTACTATTTATTTTATTTCTGCTCCAATTTAATCTTAAGAGACTATTATCACGATCTTAATCGAGAAATTTATAAAATTAATCATGAATTTAAATACCACAATTCACACCCTCTTATGCTTGATGTCACTTGTCCAACAAGTGGCATCAGAGTCTAACTCCTATTAAGGACTAATCATCTCAGAGGAAAAATAACTTCAAGATGTTAACTAAACAAACCCCCATTCTTTATTGGACAAGGGTATAGTCTGTGGAAAGAAAAAATAAAGTTTTTCATATAAGGGATGGATTGTGGTATTTGGAAGGCTGTGAATGAAGGTCCATTTGTTCCTAAACAAAAAGTTGATGGTGTTGTAGAAAACAAACTTGAAAAGGTTTGGGCCAAAGATGAGAAAGAAAATATGCAGCGCAGTTTGAAGGCGAAAGATGTCATCAATACCGCTCTCAATCTTTATGAGTTTTTGCGAGTTTGTCACTAGGAAACTGCAAACAAAATGTGGAACATCCTCCAAATAACCCATGAAGGAACCATTGAAGTAAAGAGGGCAATGTTGGGCACATTAACCCATGAGTATGAAATCTTCAGAATGAAACCTGAAGAGAGCATAAATCAAATGCAAACACGGTCCACCCATATCGTGATTCATTTGAGAACTCTGGGAAAATCATTTTCAAATGAGGAACTAATTGTAAAAAATTTTAGATGCATAAATCGTAGTTGGCAACCCAAAGTCACTACGATTTTTGAATCTAAGGATTTAGAGACTATGGAAACACACACTCTTTTTGGAAAATTGCAGGAACACAAGATGGAACTAAAAATACTTGCTGATGACAAAGAATATTACAAGAAAAATAAGAAAAGTATCGAACTAAAAGCCACAAGCATTAAAGATATGGAGCTAGAAGATAAAGAGTGTCAAAGTAAAATTAATGAATTCATGGAATTCATGTTTTGTAAATTCAAATAATTCCTTAAGCATGAAAAAGAAGCCTCAAGGCTCCAGAAGCAATGTGAATAAAGTTACTCGTACATTCTAACATGTCATCAATGTGGAGAAAAAGGGCACATAAGCCTAAAATGCCCTCAAAATTAGTGAAGAAACCAAAATCAAAGAAAATTCACTAAATCCCAGAGAGAAGAAAAAAGAGCATACATATCCTGGGATAACGATGATATGAAATCTTCAAATAAGGAAGAAGCAAACCTCGGTCTTACGACAAATCATCAGGACAATGAGGTAAACTCTTATTTTTCTTATCAAGATTTATTTCACATTTTATAAGAAGCTTAAAAAAGAAATGAGTAAATTAGAACAAATTATCTCTACCTTTGAAGACATTACCTCTTCCCATGAATTGAAAAATAAAAACCTGTTGGAAGAAATAGAAAGTCTTAGAGAGAGACAATATGATCTAATTCAAAACTCTTCCTCATCTCATAAAGTCTTAGACACATCTATCAAGTGTGATTAATGTGATATTTTGAAAAATAAAATTGATGATATTCAAAACTCACTTGATAAATTCACTAAAGGGAGAGACAACTTGAATATTTGTTAGGTAACCAAAAGGCGTCTTACAATAAGGTTGGTCTTGGTTATGAACCTAGGAACAATAGTAAAAGATTTAGAAATATTTGCAGAATGCAACCAACATCTAAATGTAAAACCCTAAAATGTAATTACTATAACAAAGACGGTCATATTGCCATGTTTTATTTTATCAAAAAGAGTCATGAGAGAAAAGAAGGACACCTTCCTTCATACTTCTATAAAGAGCATTGTGAATGTAAAAGCAGAAAGATGCCTACTCATAATATGTATTCCACAAACATCAAAGGACCCAAAAATATATTAGTTTCAAAGGTAGAAAATTCAAGTTGTGATTTAGATGATGATATCGACAATTTCCCTTCAAGTGACACAACTAAGGAAATAAATATGTTCTATTATTCCACTCCTACGAGGGAAGAAATCTCTTTGCATAATAACAACAAGACAAAATTATTATATATTTTGGGACCATAAAAGAACTTATACATGACACATTTGGGTAACTAGACTATAGTAGGTTGAAGTAGAGGCAATTAATTGTGCAAGTATCCTGAAAGAACATCCTTGGAAGCTGATGATCAAGGGAAAGAAAAATATCAAAGACAAGAGGAATTCAGAAGTCTAAATGGAGAGACTCAAGTTGAATAATTATACTTAGAGAATAAATGTCTAAGAATGGGGGCCATGACAGACCATCTCATTCAGAACGTTAATGAAGATATTTCTAAGGGAATTACATCTCAACACTCTCTTAGCAAGGTATGTAACCTTATAACTTTGTTTCAAAAATTGATCCAAATAAAATTGATGAATCCATCATAAAATAACATTGGTATCTTGCTATGCAAGAAATGCTAAATTAATTTGAGAGAAACAACGTTTGGGAACTTGTTCCCAAAGCATCGACTAATCTAGTGATTGAAACCTAAGGGGGATTTTTGCAACTAGCTTGATGCTTTTGAAAATGTTTGTTACGAAAGGTTACAATTAATAGCAAAGCATAAATCTTGATGAAACCATGCCCTTATAGCTATATTAGAAGCCATAAATATGTTATTAGCTTTCTCTTATATCATGAATTTCAAATCTTATAAATACATGCAAAGAGTGAATTCTTGAATTGTTGCATCCATAAGGAAGTGCATGTTGATCATTCTTCTGATTTTGTAAAACTCTTCTTACTCATGTTTTATAAATGAAAATGGATATACAATCTAATAGTCTGAGTAATTTTATGCTTGGAAACAAGTTTCCAAGAGGTAAGGATGATACAAATTTTTTTCAAACCTAGTTTATTTGTATGCATGTTTTTGTCAATTCGGTGTTAATAATGTATCCTTGTTCAAGGAAGCTTTTGATATGATGCAAATTAAAAGATGGGAGAACATTTTTGTACTATCTTATGTGTTGACATTGATAATATCATTCAACATCTACAATTATGGAACCTATTAGAAGGATATGATGATGGATTTATCAGTCTCATAGTTAGACCAACTCTCATATCAAAAGATTCGTAGAGAAGGAAAATCGACAATGGTTTGTCTTTCCCTCGAAAGGGGAAACTTCTCAAGTTACACTAAGACCTTGAGGTAGTACACTTAATACAGATTGTAAAATCATAAAACTCTGATTGATTCTCTAGTAAATGATTTATTAATTGCTTGGTCAATTTAACTTTGGGCGAGCTTTTAAGTGTTTGTGAAGCAAAGTGGTGTCAGACACCTAGAGCCCAATACTAGTATAAGAAGACTAAAAAGAGGTTGTCCATGTTAGAGTAAGAGTTGTCTCTGCAAGTCATCTCTATGTTTTGATGATAACAATGAGTATTTGTGAAAGAACTATTTTATGTTCTAATATGTGTTGTGTGCATATCATAATCATAGAAGATATCAGATCCAACAAACATCAACAAGATGTGCATAAATGATCATATGCGAGTTACTATGTGTAACACAAGTCGCAAGAAGCAAGTATGCTTCTGTATCTGATCATAATCAGATAGATCCAAGGATGTCGATATTGCTGTTCTAATGCTCTTGTGGATGCTACTCTGAAAGTGGTTATGATCCTGAAGATAGCGAAGCTTCTGAAGAAATAATCTTGTGAAGAACCAAAGTGCTGAAGATTCTCATGACTTGAAGTTCTGAAGGCTGAAGGCTCTGAAGATCAAGTGCTGAAGGTTCTGAAGACAACGTTCTGAGTGAACAAGGTTCTGAAGATTCTGAAGACTTGAAGCAGTGAAGATAACAGGTTTCAAGACAAGTGCTGAAGCTCTGAAGACAGATTCCTAATGGATAAGTTCTGAAGACTGAAGACTTGAAGTTTCTGAAGACCCAGTTATAAAGTCTCTACTCATGCTTCAATTAATTACCATCAGAAGCCTCTGAAGATTTGAAGACAAATGTTACCGTTAGCAATGACTGTACACCGTGCTAAAAAGACCTATCCCATCACTTCTTCTACAGTAAAAAGAAGATATGGCAGTACAACTTTCATCATTGCCTAACGACTCTTTTCAAACAGCCAACAACTCTCTAACGACTATATTTTACTTGGCTATTTAAAGGAAAGGAAAAATGCATTTCTGAAGGTGTCGATGTGATGATAGTCGCAACGATCAGTTATCGTTGTTACACTAAACATCTAAAGCTATCACCATTAACACACGACCATTGTTGTTGAAGCTCAAAGATCATCATTCAACACAACAACAATCAATTGGAACATAAGTTGTTGATGAACAAGACAACATTGCAAATCAGTTAAGTCGTCAACCAACTTCATCATCTGAGATATATTGAAGATCTGAAGCAAGGAGTTGTTGCTCGAAGCTTGCTCAACAAAGAAGATGAAGGAGATCTATAAGATGTCATCAACTGTCAAATCAACATACATCTTTGTAGAATATAAAGGTAGCAAGGAGTTGTTGCTCATATCTTGCTAGAACACCTTGTGTTCATTTGTACTTAAACTTAGGAGTTATCTGCTTGTTAAGAAGCATCAATGTAATCTCCAGAACAACTAATTCTATGTGAATTAGGATTCCTCAAGTGATCAGTGTGATCGGAGACTTGAGAAGACAATGGCGGGGTGTCATTGTGGAAATCCTGAAATATGGTCAATGATAGTCATATCTCAAAGAGGACCAATTGTGGGTCAGACTCTTGTGAGATCACTGATGGAACTCATTGAAAATCCTGGAAGAATGGTCAGTAAACGTTATATCCGTTGAATCGGATCCCTGAACGTTTAGCTGTGAAATCCTGATAGTAGATCTTGCGAGATTGGAACCTATTAGGTCAATGTTTGTTATATCTATTAACTTGGATCCCTGAATGGTTCATTGTGGGTTAGTCACAGCTGCGGTTGTGCAGGATGTTAGTCACCGGCTGTTGCCCATGCATCTGTAATCGGTTTTGATTATAGTGGATTAAGTCCTTGTGTTCAAGGCGAAATCACCTTGGAAGGGTGGACTGGATTACCTTGAGAATGACTCAAGTGAACCAGGATATATTGTGTGTTCCTTACTCTTGTTTATGCTTTGTTTGATTGTTTATGTTTCTGCATCAATTATCAGAACCTTGTATAGCAAATCAGAACCTTGCAATCCAACTCTGATAAGCTTCCGCATTGCAAGTCTGATTCAAGCATAGCTAATTCAGATTCTTCTTGTCGCTCATGTTTCATGCATCGCACCATCTGAATGACACTTCACAAGTCAGAGTCTCTCAACGCAACTCTGATATACTCGTAGCGCAATAACAAAAAGAGGCAAAAATTGATTAAGAGTTAAAGCACAATTCAAACCCCCCTTTCTTGTGTCTTTCTCACACCTTCAGTCCAAAACACTCTGAAGTGGAAATAATTATCTCTTGAAGAAATCTTAGCAAGAAAGAAGTAGAAAAAATATCCCCTCTCGGTAAAGAAAGCTTCAAAGACTTTTGAGTTCTGTTCGAGAAATAATCAAAGGGAAGAAGTTCTCCAAATCTTACCTACCGATTGATATCAAAGCTGGATATTACACTCCGTGGGAAGAAATAAAATCTTAGATCCTATTGTTTACTCCTTACTTGGACTACTTTTGCCCATCTCTGTAAGGTAACTTGTTCCATTTACACATGATCTATGTGCATTGGTTATTCTTTACCTTTTTTATTATGACAAAGGGGGAGAAGTATACTCTCAGAGGGAGTAGAGTATACTTTTTACATAATTAAGGGAGAATTTAATTACTCCAGATTTATGTTTGTTATTTATTTTACCACCTCTTTGAGAGATGCATTGTCATACTCAAAAAGAGAGAGAATGTAGATCTATGTGCTTGTAAGTATAAAAATGGAAATCTCGCAGAAGATTCAATTGAAATTTTGATGACGACAATGATGATTAAAGTCGATCGCAATAGCTTTCAAACCTGATGATGGTGACCTAACTAGAGAAACATAGCATGCCTCATCAATAAAAGGAGACTCAAGATCAAAGTGCTTATATGATCATAAGAAATCTAGCAAAGAATCTTAAAGCCTTAGATAAAGTGTGAAAGCACGCCAGAACATCTCTGTTTGTCTGTCTGAGTGACTAGAGTATTGTAAAAGTAAGGACTTAGTTTAGAAGTACTAAGTCAACTCATACACATACACATAAAAATATCTTTTCAAATGTTTTCTAAGCCAAACCAAGTGATTACAATTTGTTCAAACCTTTACCAAACTATTTTTGAATTAACCAATTGATTGGTAAGTTGTGTCAATCGATTGACAAAACTTTTCTGAGCCATCCAATCAATTTGAGCATTAAGTTAATCCATTAAAGAATAACTAATCGATTAAACAAGAAATTAGGACATCACATTAATGACTTGCAATGAATCTATATCCAATATTTCCTATTTGGGCTGAATAATTGATTAAGAATGAGTTTGCCAATCGATTGGCTAATTAATTCAGCCCAAGGATCATTTCCTTTTTTGGTTTTTCCAACTCCTATATAAAGGAGGCTCGCCTCCACTTCATTTCACACCATATTCCAACGATTTACATTTTCTTTGGAATTTATCTCTCTAATTTCTCTCTCCCTCTTTCTAGAAAATATTTCATTCACTTAAAATTGCCTTAATGTTTGTGAGTGAATCTTAGCTTGTGCGGAAAAGTTTTGTAAGCGTTCACGCTGTTTGTTTATTTCTTCAAAATTCGATACTATTTCAAAGATTGAGTTTGCTTCATGAGATAAACCAGTCATAAAATCGCTGCTTTGGTTTATTGAGCTTTGCTGGAAAAATTTCTAATTTGGTTATTGAGATCAACCTGAAAATCTCTAAGAAGGTTCATTAGCTTAGCTTGTGGTAAAAAGCTATCTTTGGTTATGGATAATCCTGTAAAAATATCAATATCATCTCCTATTAAGGTTCATGGGCATAACCTCTAAATGCTCAAAAGTTTATAGTCAAAATCTCTAGAAGACCTCTTAAGGACATGGCTAGACCAACGCTCAGCCAAATCTGGATAACTCTCTGGTGCAATTTCTCTAACCCTTTCTCTATTTATTTTTTATTTACTATTTATTTTATTTTTGCTGTGATTTACTCTTAAGAAACTATTACATGATCTTAATCGAGAAAAGTATAAAATTAATCAGGAATTTTAAATACCACAATTCTCCCCATTCTTGTGCTTGAAGTCACTTGTCCAACATTTTGTACTTTGAATTAAAATTTGAAAATAAAGCTTAGTTATATTGAAGAACTTATTAAAATAAGTTCAAAAAACCTTATGATCAATTTCATAAGTTGTTTTTATAAGTTCTCTCAAACAAATAGTATCACAAAACTTATGCTAATAGGTAAAGTCGAATAAGTCAATGAAAACAAACATTTAATCTCATTGATATTTTAATTCTTTAGTATATTTAACATTAGTTGAGTATCTTATTTACAAATGTTCAAATGAAGTAGGCAAGTAGGAAAATCAAGCCTTCGAAAAGGTCAGACTCATACCTAAAAATAATCATATGATGGGCTACATGCCAAGCTTATGCATTGAATTTTTAGCATGCTAGGATCAGGCTTGACAAAGCCTAGCTCACCCCCATCCTATTCCCACTTTTATTTGCATGTCAAGACTACAGTTTATCACTACAAATTTGAAAATTTAAGGATGAAAGATGATGAAACTATTACTGATTTTAGTGTCAGTCTCCGTGACATACTTTAAAATAATAAAAAAAAAGATATTAACACTACTAAAGTGGATGAACTCATTGTAACACCCCAAAATTTTCTATCCTTTTCTTTAACCTTTTGGCTTATGCTTCATTTCATTTTCATCTTCATTTGTGCATAGCATTGGTTCTAAACATGGGATCAAGGTATCTTTGTTGATTCTCAAGAGGAGGAGATGGCTCCTAGAGCAAAGAAGCAAGAGGATATATTCAATCTTATTGTATTCTTAAGCTTCAAAGTCCTTTCATCATCAAGGCATTCTCAACAACTTCACACAATCATCTGGATTATGGTTTTCAAGCATTGATCATACTCTCCTATCTTTTGTATCTGAATTGGGTTCTTGACCAAAGCTTTCTTGTGGTTGATTCTTGGAGCAAATATTGGTTCCATGGCTCAACATGCATCTCATGTGGTTTATACATATATCATGTCTCTTCACAAGTCATCACATATACCTAAGTCAATGGAAAGAGGATTAGGGTTTCATCTTATCAAGAAAGTCAATAGTGGCCACACAAAGTCAAACTCCTGGGTTTTGAGGTCAACCATGGGCATTCCATATCATCTTAAGTTCCATTTTGAGGTTCAAGGATAATCAAGGAGAATCATAAAATCGGGAGAATTGGCAAATTAGGGTTTTTGTGAAATTTTTCTAAGTGTGGAGAACCCTAATTTATATCCATCTTGTAACATTCATAACTTTTTCATCCTTGATCCAAATGAGGCAAACTTGTAATCAAATTAAAGAGGACACCACGAACTACAATTTGTAGAAGAAAGAAACTCCAAAATATTCATAGATCAAAAGTTATGGTGGCTTAAGGTTGAGAAAAATCAAGATTTGTGATTTCAATACTTAGAATTTTTTCTAAGTATGAAAATTCAGCTTGGAGGACATGTTTTCAAGGGCCATTTTATTGATGATCCAAGCTTCATCTCATATTTCCTCCAACATAAGAGTTGTTCTCCATTCTCCCAGCTTTCTTTTGAGTACAAGAACTCCTCAATTGGATGTGTAGAACTCAAGTTATAATGTCCCAAAGTTAGGGTTTTCAAGGTGTCAAATTTAGCAAGTGGTTTGTCAACTTCATAAAGCTAACTTCCAAGAAATTTTTCATCATGATCCAAAATCCAATTCATTTTCCCTCAAACATCAAAGTTGTTAATCTTCTTCCAAGATTTTCAAGTATATCAAGAACTCTTCATTTGAGTACCTAAAGCTCAAGATATGAAGCTTCAAAGTTGATGTCATCAAGTTGTCAAAAGTGTCTTGTAACTAAAGTTTTTTCAAGTTTCTAGGTAAGTTTTAGGGACACCATTTCAAAACAACTTTTCACTTTGATTCAAGCCTCATTTCAAGATCATTCCAACATGAATTTTGTTCCTTTATCTTCCTACTTTATTGTGAGCTTGAATTCCCTTCATTTGGTTGAAAATCCAACAAGTTGTGATCCCTTAAAATGGCTATCATGCTTCATATGTTCATGAGATGTCATGTTGATCTCTTGGCTTATATTCATGAATTTCTTTATCCCTAGTTTTACTATCATGTTCACACACATGATACACTCAAACTTTACCCAATTAAGCTAAACATTACATGCATGCCATGCACCAAATTTCAACTTTCTTTAACAAACTTGGAAAAAGAAGAAATTTGTACAAATTCACCAAAGTTTTGCTCATTACCATGTGCCATCACACATTCCATTCCCTCATTCATTTTGCTCAGCAAAAACTACTCATAGCCACCTCCCCAAATGCCAAACCCGTGTGTGCATATTCTCACCCTCACTTTCAAACTTTCAAAACAACTCACCATAACAAACTTTCTCTCTCTCATTCACACTAAATAAACTCCACTAAACCTTAAAATGAATCTTTCTTTCATTTTGGAATCAAGATCAGATCTGAGAGATCTTTCCCTCCTTGAAATTTCTCAGCTTCGAGTTCCAGCATTTCAAAAGATTCTCTCTGTTCTTCATCTTGTTTCACACTCTCTGAAGTTTGGCGAAGCATTGAGGAGTTTCTTTGAATTTTTGGCAAGAGTTGAAGAAGGAACAAACTTACTCCGTTGAGTAAGATTTCTTCAACCTTTTTCTATCATGGTAGATCTGATGAAGTATGTCATGGTAGATCATATTTGATGCATTGTTGTTTTGATTTAAGTAACTTTCAGTTTGCGTATCAAATTTTCATATTGAGTTTTCATGATGATAGAGTGGTCTAATTTAATTTTTTAGGCTGGATTTGAAATCAACATGAAAAATATTGTGGGATAGTACCAGGTTTTGTGAGATTTGATGACGTTTACATTCGTCTCCGGCGAGGATAACCAGAGAATACGACCAGAGCCCTAGCTCCAGTGTCTGACTGTGTTGGCTTGTGTTGACTTGCTGACTGCTGGCATGTCAAGCTATGTGGTGCTGCGTGGCTGCCACCTTAATTAATGAGGTGATGTGGCAAGCCACGTGTGTGTTATTATTTCTAAAGGATGTGTTCTTGGACCGGGCTTATGCATGTTTTGATAATCACCCCTCCCATTTAATGGCCCATAGAGTGTATAAGTAGGCTTCCCCTTGTTTCTGTTTTTGCTAATACACCTCCTATGGCTTGTTCTGCTTTTTTATTCTTTCTTTTATTTTTATTTTCATTTTTTTATTTAATTGCTTAAATCATTTTAAAAATGCATAAAAATACATTTATGATCCTTTGATGTCTTGGCATATTTTTGGATATTTTTTGTTTTATTTTTTCATTTATTTTCATATTTTATTTTGAATTTATTTGATAAGTGGATTGACATGTTTACCTTTGGATTAGGGTTTGACTTTTTGATGACTTTGCTATGCATTTTTTATCCAATCTTTTCCACATGTTATGACATATGAATGATGATTGTTTGAGTGTGATTTTGATGCCTTGGTGATAATTTCTTGGATGTTTTTCATTTGGTTTCATTTGATCCTCGATTCTTGCTCGATTAGCTTCCTATATGAGATTGCTTGATTCAATTTGTGATGTATTTATGCAATTCATCTTGAGATCTTTTTCTCACTTGTTCTTGATGGATATAACATGTGTTAGAGCCTCTTAATGGAATTTATTAGGTCATTTTTCTATTTTTGATTGATGCCTAAAGGTGGCTTGGTTTTGGATTGAGTGTGCATGATGTTTGACCTAGTTTTAAACCATTTTGTCCACTTCGTGCTTGATTGAAGTTTGAGATTTTCATTTGATGTGATTGCATGCTGTCTTAACTTGATTTGAGCCTTGGATTCACTTTCATTTAGTTATTTTTTCTATTTTTAGTTGAATTTCCAAGTTGATGATGTTTTGACCTTGCTTCTTTAGTGCTCTTGACCTAGTTTCTTAAGATGCTTTCTTGTATGATCTAATGGTTACTTGTGGACTCTTGTATGCTTTGAATGACATGTATGAGGGTTTTATCTTCATTTTTTGATGTCCATTGTATGATCATTTCTCACCCCTTTCTTCACATGATCTTTTGTTTCTTTGTATGGATGATTTGAGTGGTTTCTTGTGTATGATTTAAATATGATACTTCTTGAACTTGCTTGATGTCTTGGAATTTAATGTGAATTGAATCATTTGAGTTTGCTTCTTACCTTCATGTTATGGTGTGCATTACTTGATCATTTGATATTTATACCTTGCTTGAACACATGTTTCCCTTTGAAGATGATCATGGTGTATGTTTAGCTAGTCTTGATGCATGCTTTGAGTTTGATCTTTGAGGTTTCTTCTTGCTATCCAAGAGTTGATGTTTCGATTGATATTCATGTTCATGCTACTACCCATCTTGACTCTTTGACCTAATTTCATTTATTTGAACCATGTTGACTTGACTTTATGAGTTGATGATTTATGAATGCTTGGTCTTTGTTGTGGTTCATGTTGGATGGTGTGGTGCCTCTCTTTTCATCTTTGAGTTTAATTGATCATGATATGGTTTGAGTTATGACTTTACTTGTTTCTCATCTTGTTGAACTCGTTTTGATTTGGTATGATGCTTAATGGTGATAAATTATAATTCTAAGACGAGTTTGCTTGTGCACTTCCTTGAATGTCTTCATCTTTTCTCTTGAACTTGAAAATGTGAATACTTTGTTCATGATGATGTAATGTTGATTGTATGCTTTATCCATCTTTGATGTCTTGATTCATTTGATAAACATGCTTTAATCTTGGCGTGACACTTGTGCATTGATGTTGATTCTTCCCATCTTGTGTTGCTTTTGACATCCTCCTTCTCTTCATCTCCTTCCTTCTCCTTTGAGTTTTCAATTCATTTTTGTTGTTGTGATTGATCTTGTTTAATGTTTACTTGTGCTTGATCACTTTCTCCCTTAGGGTTCCTAGTTTGAACTTAATTTTTAATTAGGTTCAAAATAGGATAAGCATTAGGCTCTCAATCCTTTGAATGACAACATTAGGGTAGTCCCTTTTAACCTTAACCTTAGGTCCATCATTCGTATGATAACATTAGGTAGACTTCCCTTCTCATCCTAACTATACGGCCATTTGCATGACAACATTTAGGCGAGTTTCCCTTAGATTTTCTTTTTTGCCCTTTGAGTCTCTCTTCTTTCTCAAACCAAAATCAAAACACTTAATAAATATGATGTGCATTGTCCGCCACGAGCTTTAAGCACATGGGAAACGATGAGCGGATGAATTTCTAATCTCATCTTAGGGTACTTTGTGCGCGAGACACTTAGATCGTTAGCACGAAGGATTTGATCATATGTCATATACTTTAGTGCGATGTGTAGCGTACGATTTTTGTCGGTGACGCGACTACCTTATCGTAGGAATTGAGTTTTCTCCTCAATGAAGACGAAGGGGGTGCTACTTTCTGATTTCTTATTTATCCCGTGAAGTTGGAAGGGAAAGGGAAGCTATCTAAAACTAACCTTGCACGCGAATGTTTAACTGAACAAATGCTTAAAGAGATTCGGGGAGTTCGGGGTCAGGTTATACAATGGGGAGTTGTCAATTACCCATCCTATATGTGGTTATCCACAAATTGTTAGTTTCAGGTTTCGCTTTGTACTTGATGGTGTTTATCCGTTAATGGGTTGGGAAAGTTTCTTGGGAAATATGAGAGAGAGGATGAGTTTTTTTTGATGTTCGGGTTTTTCCGATGTTTTTGGTAAGGTACTGGACCTAAGTTTTGATTAGTATGAAGGTACTGAACCTATAGTTTTTGATTAGTATGCTCGCTAAGATTTCGCAATCTTATGCCTACGTATTCCCGTTTAAATGAAACAGGGAAATCAGAGCAATCGTAGTTCCTCCTATTCTAAGGGAGGAAAAAAGATATTTTGGTGTCTTGTTCAAAGCCCAAGATTGAAGCTAAAAGGTTGAGTATTTGTGTCTTGTTCAAAGCCCAAGATTGAAGCTAAACGGTTTGACTGAGAGAGAATTTGTCATCTCTAAAGGGAGATGTCTTGTCTGTTTTTCACAATTATTAGGTGACTGTTTATAAAGGAGGATTACTTTAACTAGGATATGAGAATCCAGCAATGCTATAATTTCCTTTATGAGGGATTTGTCCTGAAGGGGAAAACTTTAACTCAGTGTAGAGCAATGCCATTTTTCCTTAGGAATTTCTCATGCTAAGAGAGAGACAGTGGCATGGATATAAATAATCCAGAGGCTTGCTGCTTACAGCAATTAGATGAAAGAGAGGATTTACCAGGATAAAAGATGGACAACAGCTTGGATGTTTGAATCAACAAGTGTGCCACTTACAGCAGTTATCTGGGATTAGGTTTTGTTTTGATTTCTGTTTTGACAAGTGATAAACAGAGAAGTGACTTCCTACAGAGAGATTTTGATTTCCTTTGAGGGGATGTTGATTTTTGTGTGCCTTGATCAAAGCCCAAGGTTGAAGCTAAGAGGTTAATTAACTCCACTGGGGAAGTCCTTATACAAAGCCTAAGAGGAGGCTAGAGAAAGACTGACTCAACATGAGAGTGTTTATCTGTCTTATACAACGCCCAAGATTGAGGCAAAAATAGACTGATTCTTTGGGGGACATCATTATACAAAGCCTAAAAGGAGGCTAACAGTTTGACTTTTTTGGGGAAAATATTCTGTCTGTCTTGTATAAAGCCCTAGATTAAGGCTAAAAGGGATTTTAACTCCGTTGGTGAGGGTTTGTATGTGTCTTGTACAAAGCCCAAGATTGAGGCAGGAAAGAAGACTGGCTCTGTGGGAAAGAAATCTTTATCTGTCTTGTACAAAGCCCAAGATTAAGGCTAAAGTGAGACTTTACTGACTCAGCTGAGGGTATTAAAGGTGTCTTGTACAAAGCCCAAGATTGGGGCTGAAAAGAATACTGACTCTGTGGGAAAGAAATCTTTATCTGTCTTATACAAAGCCCAAGATTGAGGCTAAAATGAGACTTTACCGACTCGACTGAGGATTTTTTAGGTGTCTTGTACAAAGCCCAAGATTGAGGCTGAAATGAGTTTGACTCTGTCGGAGAGTTTTATCTGTCTTGTACAAAGCTCAAGATTTAGGCTGAAAGGGAGAGGATTGACTCTGCTTAGGAAATTTATATGGTGTCTTGTACAAAGCCTAAGATTGAGGCTGGAAAGGGTTTTACTGAACAAGAGAGTGCTTTTATCTGTCCTGTACAAAGCCCAGGATTGTGGCTGAACAAGCTGGAGAAATCATTATATAAAGCCTCGGAGGAGGCTGACTTCTGCTAGGGGAAATCTTTATACCAAGCCTAAGAAGAGGCTAGAAAAGGTTATCTCAACAAGAGAATGGTTTTATCTATCTTGTACAAAGCCCAAGATTGAGGCTAAAAGGGTTGACTCAACAAGAGAGTGCTGAAACATGATTGACTCAACAAGAGAGTGTGAAAAGGTGAGCTCCGCTGGGGGAGAATAATTGTACAAAGCCCAAGAGGAGGCTGACTATGCTGAGGAAATAAAAGATCATTATACAAAGCCTAAGAGGAGGCTATCTCCTGCTGGGGATTATTGAGATCCTGAGGCAGGTCCAAATAGGGAATCAACTCTTGCTGAGGATTACAGAAGAGTTGAGGTATCAGAGACCTTGAGGTTCTGATTTGGGATAGTGTTATACTGATGATAAACTGACCCTGACTAGGGATATTTAGGAGAGAGAATGGGTTTTAACTCTGTTGGAGATTGATCTATAATGACTAGGGTTTATCCTATGTTTGTAAGGTGCTTGAGAATGTCTTTGAGCCTCAAAAGGAGATTAGACTGTCCAAGTCTACTGGTATGGAAGAGTTTACCTTTTTACAATGCTCAAGAGGAGGCAGGTGTTTTAAGGGATGAGAATCAACCCTCAATTAGTCTGAGATTTGACACTAGAAAGACTGCTCTAGCAAAGGATGACTAAGTTATGTCCTATACCTTTGAGAGATCTTCAAGGTCCTTGTATTAAGCCCAAGAGAAGGCATGAGAACTTCTAAAAAGCCGGAGGGCCCTTGTAAAAAGCCCAAGAGGAGGCGGGGATGCTTTTAGGAAGCCTGTGGGTCCAAACTTAAGAATAGTTCAAGAAAAGTTTCACCGGGAATAATCTTTTCTTTAGTGAACAGTTCTAGGGTTTGAAGAAATTCAAGAGAGGTTTCACCGAGAATTAATCCTCTATGGGGAAACTGAATTTCCTTGACAAGTTCTAATAATGACAGTCTGAGAAAAGGTTCACGGAGAATACTGTCTTTCTCTTTGTTCCATATTATTTAAGCCCAAGAGAAGGCAAGACTGTATCTGGAAATCCTATGGGGATCTAGTTTTGACTGTATCAAAGAGTGACCAACTGGCTTTACCTAGGTCTAGACCTAGTTGCCGGGGAAAACTCTAAATAGATATACTAGTATATATACAGTTGATATATGACAAGTATTTAAAAGGGTATGAAAGAAGGACTTATAGAGGAGCAGCTTCCCACAATACAGATGTATATATATAAAAGCATGTAAGGTAAAGCTAGTAAAAACTTACAGGTGAGCAAGCTTCCATGATGTCTAAACAAATGTATACATGTATATGTGCCAGTAAGTAAAAGAAAGCGGATAAAACTTATAGGCGAGCAAGCTTCCATAGCTGTATTGTTAGTCTTAAATAAATTAAAGAAAGTTTTAATAACAACTGTATATTTGAACCTAAATCAAAAGAGAAGTTGTTTTTGAAAAGATTGTTGGGGCTTATACTCAAGAAGAGGCCCAGATGAAAAACAATAATTTTACTGTTGTTTGAAAACTGTACTGGGACTTATACAATGCCTGAGGCCCAAAAATTATTTATGTAGGGGTTGGGTCTTACACTCTATTAGAGGCCCAAAGATTATTTGTGTACAAGTGATGGGGCTTACAACTCAAGGAGAGGCCCATGGCTAAACAGTGATCGCACCGTTGTTTTGAAAATGGAACTGGGACTTATACAATGATTGAGGTCCAAAAATTATTTTATGTATAATAGATGGTTGAGTCTTACACTCTATTAGAGGCCCATGGGTGTTTTGAAATATTTGATAAGGATCAAAAATCAAAGAAACCCTAATTTCATTTTCTTTTGAAAGTAATTCTTTAAAAAAAATCAATAAAAATGATAAAAATACCAAATAAGTTTAAATAAACTACTTGTAATTTTTTGTTAAGGTTTGAAAAATGAGGTTTTAATCACAAGATGATTTAAAACTTATTTGATTTTGATTTTCAAGATAAAAATTCACTTTTATTTAAATCAAGTGAATCAAAACATGAAAATCGTGCATTTTCAAATGATGAACACAATGGCAATACCCAATTTTATTTAAATTAAATGAATCAAAACATAATCTGATAAAACCTGAAGAACCCTAAAATTGGCATGAACTCAATGAAATCCTATACACGAGTTGTAAACAACAATTGATTAAGGGTAAATGATCCACAAACATCCAGAAACACAATGTTAACAAGAAAACATGTTTATGATGCATGATTCATTGAGTTTGAGAGTTCAAGTTTTACCTTTGCAAGTGAGAAATGAATTCTAGTTTTAAGGTGTTACAGATGAGTTCCAATGATTTGGACAGCTTCCTTGTACCTCAATGGATGTGTTTGAGTGCTTAGGTTGACTGGAAAACCTCTGGATTGATCAACCTGATTCCTTCTACAGCAAGTCATGAGTCTTGTGTAATTGGGTGGCCATTTGGTGATTTTGATGTTACAGATGTTATGTAAGAGTTTGGATCACCTCTATATGTTATATGTGAGGTGTGTGAACCATTGGTTTGGTTGGAATCACTCTCAAATGCAAAACCCGATAGTGACTTGCAAGAGAAGGTGTTTTTGGGGGTGAAAGTGGTGATTTTGAGAAAGGTATTTGTTTAGGACCTTTGGTGTACTCAAACTGATCACAATTAAGGCCTATTTATAGTGTGTCAAGTTTGTTTTGCAAGCAACAATGTGTGGCAACTGCAGCAGGCCTTTGGCCAATGTGGATCAAATGGAATCTCAAGTCTCCTCTAGCCATTGACTTGAGATTAGAGCACAGGCTTATGGTACTCTGTTGTGTGAGCTTATCTTGACTCATTTGGTTGATCATGGACTAATGCATACCAGCTCTATGGATCCATTGAATGTCTCAAAACAAAATTAGAGTCTTGAGGCATCTTTAGCTTTTAGGGATGGCACACCTATATGTAGTTCCAAAGACTTGGAAGGCTTATGGAACAGTGTTTGTTCCTCCTTGGTCTCCCCCTGAGGTGTGCAGATGGATAAACATGTCTTTGATGACTCATAATATGCAAATTCGACCAAATGCACAATTCTGACTTAGTGAAAAATCAGATTTTGGAGCTAACTTCCCATGGATGTATCTCTTAGCTCAAAATGAATTAGAGAGACTTCTTATACTTTTTGAAAAGCTTGAATGATGTACTAAAACATTGAAGTTTGAAGATTTCATTGATTCATCTTGGATCAATGTGAAAAATGCCTTGGAAGTTTGATGTTTCATGCTGAAATTACAAGGCAAAATTATCTCTAAGTGTTTTTTTGACATATTTTGGTTTTTCACCACTTTGATCCACCACTAACTGAAAATCCATGAAGAATTGGAACTTGATGTAGTTGAAGCTTTTGTAGAGTGTAGCAAGACCTACAAATCCAGCTTTGGATCACCTAAAATGGTTGCTTGGATCCCAAGTTATGGTCCTTGGAAGTTGGTACCCTAAACACTTTGTTTCATAACTTAGAAAAATTCTAAGTTTTTTTATGGTTATCCCTTTAGCAAGTTAACTCACTTTATTTGATTTTTCTTGATGAATGATGATTCAAATCACATATTAACATTGTTTTAGGGTTAAGGAACCTTGGTTGACTAAAAATCCAAAAAGTCAAACTTGGACTTTTGTACAGTTGACTTTTTCATCAGATGGAATTTTGACTTTGTGATCCTTTTGTGAAATCAATCCTTGGGTTTAATTAAACTTCATGGATGGCCTCCAAGGGCATTTAGGAATGTCTTGGACCCCTCCTCAAGGTTTGAGATCAAGGGTAGGCCAACAGTCAAGGATAGGGTTGACTTTTTCCATCAGAAACCCTAATTTGTAATCAGATGGTTTTGAGCTCTTGTGGCTTATGACTTGAGCTCTTTGAGTCAATAAAATCTTGTAAACATGTCATTATGATGTATTTGAGGTCTTTGAAGTTCATTTTGAAGCTTCAAGCCATGCCTCTCATCACAAGTTAACCAAAGGGTTGAATTATGTCAAAATCCTAATTCCTGATTTTTTTATAGATAGACCTTCAAGGTGATTTTTCCATTATGGGTGGGCTCGTGAGATCATTTTGAGCTTATAGGACCACACATTTAGGCATTGGCTCATGTTCAGATGGAAATTTTCATCTAGAGGCCTCAGTCAATTGAAACCCTAATTTGGGGACACAGGCGATCTTGAGGCTTGATCCACTTGGAATGCTGCAATCTTGTGCTTGATTCTTGATGTGGGAGTCCTCTTTATCCTTTGTGGGTGTTTGAGAGGCTAGACAAGTTGAAGATCATGTCATTTATTGATTGATCTTTTGTCTAAATGCTCTGAGAGGGGTGAAAACCCTAATCTTTGATTGTGAAGAATGCCTAACAATCCCTGAGGAGATTGATGAGTCATGATGGTTCATCCATATTGTGATGATGATTTGCACAATGATGGGAAATCTTGGTGGTCAAAATTTGGGGTATGACATATGCCCCTATTTAATCTTCTTGGACCCAAAGGTGTGAATCGCGAAGGTATTCGGGGTGCAAGAGGATTAAATATCAGAATACCCGAAATTTTGATGGTGGTTATGAATGGCTGCTTGCTCATCCATCTTCTTTTGCTAAACAATGATGCTTAGAAAAGGTAAAAACTTCCCCTGGACCCTGGTTTTTAGCCAAGGAACTGGTCTCAGTTTCTTTTGTCAATAAACTTCCCCTCGATCTTGGTCTTCAGCCAAGGAACTGGTCTAAGTTTCTTTTATCAATAAAATTAACCTCGATCCTGGTCTTCAGCCAAGGAACTGGTCTAAGTTTCTGATATAAACTTCCCCTCGATCCTGGTCTTTAGCCATGGAACTGGTCTCAGTTTCTTTTGTCAATAAACTTTTTTTTGACAAGGGACGCTATTTGTAGCAGTATTTCCTCAAACTTCTCGCCGAATTTTCCTGGGGAGATGCCATTTGATGGGAAAAAGTTTTGATGTCAGACTCTCTGGGAACCCATTTGTCTGAGTTGTAGAGGTGTTCAAACTTCTCTGTTGTAGACGCCATTTGTTGACTCTACTAGGGAAAACGAGTCTCTTGAGAGACTGTTTCCTGTTTAGGGATATTACATCATACTTTTCCTCGAGATCTTCTCGGAGAAATGCCATGCAATGTAATCCAATTTTGAGGTGCTGATGACTTCATTATCATTGAACTTTTGGAGAGAAAAATCAATGTGTTACTGAGAGTCTTTGGTGATGGGGCTTTCTCTGGGGATTTTCCTTAATCCAGGAAAGCGAAGATATCATCTTCAATGGAGAAGAGTGACGTTTGTTGAATGTCTTCTTGCCTTTCAGAGGTTTAAGTTATCTAAGTGGTCGGGGACCGTCTCCAATCCAGAAATAAACTAGGGAGATATTATTCAGACACAACATTTCCTGATGAGGAAATAACTGACAACTCGATTGAGAGGACTTTTATCACTTGGGGATAAGACTGACCAGAGTGATAGTGATGCAATATGAATATGAGTATGAATTAATAATGCATGATGTATGTATGTTTATGCTGACAAAACTGACACGACATACAGACTAGTAGACGAACACAACTGGATACTCGGCCACTGCTGGGAATAAAAAGTATCACTGGTTCCAGATAGCAATTATGCCTTGCTTAGGAGAAACGTCCCTGTGGGGAAAAAGAATTGTTCAATCGGTCTTACGAGGTATGTACTCGGTTGGGGATATCAGATGGGAAAATCACATATGATACAACTGATCCTTCATTCAGGCGTACTGGTTTAAGAAGGAGTACTTTGATTCTGCACTTTGAGGTTCAATCACCTTCGGAGAAGCGATCGATATTTTTTCGATGTTCAATAGTCAAAAGAATTGCCATCTTTATTTTAAAAAGAAGAAAATTTTTGACAAGTAAATTCATTTTTGTTTTATTTCAAGAATCGTTGATCATGTTAAAAACATCATTCTGTAAAGCTAAAACAAATAAGAATGGCACACAAAAGCACTAGGGCTCAAATTTTATTGATAGGATGGAAATCAGCCAAACGCGTGATCCCATAGAGTATTTACAAAGTTAGAAAATGGTAATTTATGGGAAAAGGGGCTACATTGAAATATAACGACCATTATCCTTCTACAAACTTTGAATCCTGGACATCCTGAGCTTCCGTCGAAGATGACCTTGACTGGAGTTTTCTGATGGATGGCGCGACTGCTGAGGGATTCAACCTTGTCAGACGTAGTTACTTGCCATTAATCCCTAATTTTTACCTGGATTGTACTTTTGAGATTTCCAATCCATCGGGATTATTTTTTTTCCTTGTGTCTCTAATTTTTGCCTGGACCGCCCTTTCGGGTTTTCAATCCACCGAGACGTTATTATTTTTTTTTGGTTTAGGCGAAGTATTTCTTGACTACATCAATATTCGTGGGGTAGGCAAATTCTTCTCCATCCATGGTTGCGAGTCTCAAGGCACCGCCTGAGAAAGCTTTCTTGACCACATAGGGGCCGTCGTAATTCGGAGTCCATTTGCTCCGGGAATCAGTGAGGAATGATTGTATCTTTTTGAGTAGCTTGAAAATTGGCGCGCATGTCGCAGTCATAAGGGATATAAATCTGGAAATGTAATTCAAACGTCCCAGGAACCCTCTGACTTGTTTTTCAGTCTTTGGAGAAGGCATTTCTTGAATGGCCTTGACCTTGTCAGGGTCAACCTCAATTCCTTTCTGGCTGACGATGAACCCTAGCAGTTTCCCTGAGCGGACACCGAATATGCATTTGTTGGAATTCAAGCAGAGTTTGTATTTCCTCAGACGCTCGAATAATTTTGACAGGTGGGTCACATGTTCCTCTTCCGTTTTAGATTTGGCAATCATATCGTCGACATACACTTCGATTTCTTTGTGTATCATGTCATGAAACAGAGTAGTCATGGCCCTTTGATAGGTTGCCCCGGCGTTCTTTAAACCGAACGACATTACCTTGTAACAAAAGGTGCCCCAAGGGGTGATAAAGGAAATTTTCTCCATATCTTCCGGCGCCATTTTGATTTGATTATAGCCCGAGAATCCATCCATGAAGGAGAATACTTTAAACTTTGTTGTACTGTCTACCAGCATGTCTATGTCCGACAGGGGGAAGTCGTCCTTTGGACTTGCTTTGTTCAGATACCTGTAGTCTACACACATTCTGACCTTTCCGTCCTTTTTCGGAATTGGTACTATGTTGGCTAACCATTGAGGATATTCTGAGGTGGCGAGGAAACCCGCGTCCTATTTCTGTACTTCCTCTTTGATTTTGATGGACATGTCTGGATGAGTCCGTCTTAGTCTTTGTTTTACCGGTGGACATTCTGAGCTTAAAGGTAGATGATGTTCTACGATGCTGGTATCCAACCCTGGCATATCCTGATAGGACCAAGCAAATATATTGGGAAATTCTTTGAGCAGTTTTATCAAGTCTTCTTTGACTGTCGGACTGAGCAGTGCCCCAATCTTGACTTCTTTTCTCTCTCCTTCTGAACCCAAGTTGACCGTTTCCAACAGCTCTTTGTGAGGTTCACTGGACCTTTCCTCTTGTCTGAGTAATCGGGAGATCTCTTCAGGAATTTCTTCGTCATTTTCTTCTTCAGCCTCAAATACCGGGAATTCAAAGTTGGGAGAAGGCATTGGATCGTATGTTTCAATGGGGTTTAGAAAAAGCAATCTGCACGACGTGATGATTGTTTTAGAAGAGAAAGAGAGAAATGCAAGAGTGTGTGCGATGTATTTTCTGAAAAATACTTGTTTTTATTATTTGAGTTGTTTTTTAGGATTACCATTTTCCGAAAAAGCGAAAATAGAAAACAGCAATAAAATGCGGAAATTACAGAACGACATTATACTATTTATGATTTGGTCTATTCATGAAACTACAACCCTATAAAACAAAACTCTATCGCTTTGGGCGAAGCGAAGAGAGACATTTACAGAAAGTGAGCCCTATCAAATCATCTGTTTCACCTGGGCAGGGTGAAAGGTTAAAACAAAGACGACAATTACTTAGACTTGTGGACGATTTTCGGGACATCGACAGCAACCCATTGGCGACGAACTCCTTTGTGAATCACAAAGTCTGGTACCTTCCTTCTTGGTTTGTCTTTAGAAATAACGTTGATTTCTGGTGGAGCTGGATCATTGGAGTCTGTCTCCCATGCAGAGTTGTCGTAGACGAACTCTTCCGTTGTATCTTGCACAGTGTTTACACTCTCAGGTAGATCTCCCCATCCAGTAGGCTAGATGTCTTCGAGCCTATACCAGAGCTTTCAAGAGTGATGTACTTGACCAAGAAATCGTACTTGCCACTCGGTTGTCCTAAGGTGTCCCACACTTCCGTAGAACTGGAGGAGTCATCCCTCTCGATGACGTTGACCTTGGGAAAAACATAGTTAAAGAACTCTTGTCCTGTAACCTTTGCAAATTCATCGTCGTGCTGAATGTTTTCTGAATGCCCTGAGTAATAATCCCATGAGTTGGTGGGGACGCATGTATTCTTTTCAATGATGCTAAGCTGATATGCGTCGTTGGGCTAACTCTTTTGCCCCAAGTCTCCTGGGTACGGCTTCTAGATAGGCAGGCCATCCATTGGACCATAATAGTCATAGTCAAAGTTGTCTTTCATCAGAGTGTCCTCCTCTAATGAGTTTGGTGGAGCACGACATCCTTCCAGATCACAATCTCTGTATATCATTTTGACGTTTGATCTTGGTATATATCTCGGACTATGTGCGGGATAGCAAAATGGCATAGGCACCTCTCCGTGAGACATATAACCGTCCTCGTTAAGATAGGACTTCCACTTTTCATATGTATCAGAGGAGTCAGCCTCGTTGATGGTATGGACTTCTTGAGATAATGGGTGAAGAAAACCTCCACTGTGGAAGAAGTCCTGAATGGGATGAAAACTTTCATCTTTAGTAGCAGCCTGGCTATAGGTTGAGGAAAAACCAAGACCTTTCTTTGTCTTATTATTAGTAGGAATGACAAGCTATCCCCATCCTTTTGCATTGTTACTTTTGATCATTTCGAGTGCATCTTTGTATGAGGAAATCGATGTTCCTTTTTCTGATTGGTTGTCTTTGCTCACCGAAAGTGCTTGGAACTGGGTTCCAACAACCTCTTCTGGTTCTACACAAGTGGACGATGATAAGTTGCTCACGATCAAGGCTTACTCGCCACAGACTGTGACTAGTTAGTTATTCTTGACGAACTTCAGCTTCTGGTGAAGTGTCGAAGTGACTGGCCCAGCCTCGTGTATCCAAGGTCTTCCTAACAAACAGCTGTATGCTTCCCGGATGTCCATGACCTGGAAAGTGACCTGGAAAGTGTGAGGAAAGATAGTTATGGGAAGATCGACTTCGCCGATAACTATTTTTCGGGATCCGTCAAATACTTTGACGATAACCTCACTGCCTCTCATCGGAGATCCTTGAAATGATAGTCACATTAGAGTAGATTTTGGCATAACATTCAGAGTTGATCCGGTATCTACCAGTACATTGGCTAAAGCATCGTCCTGGCAGTTGATTGTAATATTTAGTGCCATGTTGTGATGTTTTCCTTCTTCCTACAGTTCTACATCACTAAACCCCAAGTTGTTGCAGGAAGTGATGTTAGAGATGATGCTGTCGTATTGCCTTATCGTTACATCTTGTTCCACAAAGGCTTGCTCTACGACTTTCTGTAGAGCTTCCTTGTGAGCTTCGGAACTGAGTAAAAGAGATAGCACATAGATTCTTGAAGGAGTTTACAATAATTGATGAACAATGTTGTACTCACTCTTCTATATGAGCTTCAGCATCTCATCGTTGTTCTTTGAAAGGTCGGGATCACTGGATTGACCAACTGGTTGATTAGGATCTTCTGATTGAGGTTCCTTTTCTTTGGTGGGTTCTCCAACTCCTCGGTTGAAGATCCGACAGCTCCGTGTTACTCGACTGATGTCTGCAATATTCACGACGGAGGGTAATGGAGTTTCCTTTCCATTCTCAAATGTTGTTGCACCGTACTTGTAAGGGATAGCCTTATCGGATTTGTATGGTACTGGTCCCGGCAGATAGATAACTACGGAGCCTTTTGATTTTTCTGACCATCATAGCCAGTCTCAATTGGTTTGAGGTTGAGAATCTTTCCACTATATGGAGTAAAAGGATTATGGCGCATACATCTTTGGCCACTTCTCGTTTAGGGACTAAGACAACTTCTTTGCCTCGATTGGGAAGATAGTCTGACATTATGTTTGTTGAACCAGAGCTTGAACATGGTCGAACCTCTCTGTGGTCCAACTGACTTTAACGGGCTGCTCGCACGAGGTAGCATCCTTGATTATCCTCTGAGCAAATTCTACAGCGCTCATAGTTGTGTGGTGGCACCCAGCCACGTCCATTTTGTATGCAGTGCAACCTCACTAGATCTGTTTCCATTGATCGAGCATCCTGACTTTGATGCCTAGTAGGGTTCCCGTTAGTTATACTGACTTGTTGTGTGTCTTCAGCTAGATAGATTGGAAGCCGCCAGTGGTTCAACAAGTGTTGCAGTGTTCTTTGAACGAGTGCATATCCTTGGTCATTCTAACGACATACTTTACAGTTCTGATAATCAAGGGAAGTCAGAAAACCGAGCAGGACTTGCTTAGCGTGTAATTCCACCAGACTGGTATTCATCAGCGAATATCAAAGATTTGAATCATATTAACTTGATAATGACTTATATCCCTGTAGTCCTGGATCCATCCAAGATCCATCTGAAGTTGGAGGGCCTCTTGTACAAAAGAGCATCCTTGATTGTTTACCGAGCAGATCAGACAGGAATCTTAATCGTGCTGTGGCAGATCATGATGTTGGCTTTTCCTTGAGTGCATTGCCACTAAGTTGACATTCATCGCACGGATGTTGTGGTTTTGAATGATGTTGGAATTTGTATAAGTCATGTTGACTTCCCGGATTCGGTGATCCTTGATCCATCCGAGATCCATCTATTCTTGTAGCGCTGATTGCACCACAGAACATCCTTGATTGTCTTTAGAGCATATATCACACTAGTGATAATTATGAGACGGTACATGACCGTATCTGCTATGTCTGCAATGCATCTTGACCAGGTTGGTTCCCAATAAGAGTACATCGTGAATTCGATAGTTGTGGTTAGACATTTCTTCTATCAAATTTACTGTTGCCTTCTCGTGTTGAGGCAACGGGTTAGTCTGAACATTTGGATTTGTATCTTTGAAAGATAGGACCCCGCTCCTAACAAGCTTCTGCACATCGGATTTGAAGCTGAGACAATTTTCTATGTTATGCCCCGGTCCTCCTTGATGGTAAGGGCAAGTTTGGTCCGCTTTGAACCAAAAAGGTAGATTTTCGGGTACTATAAGAGGAGACCTGGTTTGGACGTGCCCCTTGACCAGTAGTAGTGGAAATAGTTCTGCATACAACATTGGTATAGGGTCAAACCCTGGTGGTCGCGTTGTACGGTTGTTGTTGTACTGAGGGCGAGCCTGCTGAAGAGGCTGTTTTGTCCTTTGCTGATATTGTTGTTGATTCGGTTGGCTCTGAGCAACCTGAGGTTGATACGCTGGAACAGGCGCAGGGTTGATAACAGGAGTTACTGTTGCTACTGGTTGAGACCTTCGCCTTTGCTTTCCGAGAGAGATATTACCAATATCTTGCTCTTTTTTCTTAGGGAAATCATTACCGTATCTTTTGGTACTGCTTGATGGTCTGGTATCTTTGAGCATAAGTCCTTCTCAGACTGCTTCCTCAAGACGTACTCCCATGTTCACCATTTCAGTAAAGTCACTGGGCGCACTGGCGACCATTTGGTCGTAATAAAATGAGCTCAAGGTTTTCAAGAAGATCTTTGTCATCTCTTTTTCCTCAAGAGGTGGACAAATCTGGGCGGCAATTTCACGCCATCTCTGAGCATATTCCTTAAAGGTTTCTGTGTCCTTTTGTGACATGGCTCTGAGTTAATCTCTGTCTGGTGCCATGTCCAGGTTATACTTATACTGCTGAACAAAGGCAGCGCTAAGATCTCTGAAAGTGATGATCTTAGTGCGGTTTAAACCCATATACCATTTGAGTGCAGCACCGGTTAAACTATCTTGGAAGTAGTGGATCAGTAGCTGTTGATTCTCTGTCTGAGGTGACATCTTTCGAGCGTACATCACCAAATAACTTTGAGGGGAAGAGTTGCCCTTGTATTTTTCAAATTCAGGCACCTTGAATTTGTGCAGAATTTTCACATTGGGGACCAAACAAAGGTCTGCGGCATCCTTTCCGAATAGATCCTGACCGCGAATGGCATGCAGTTCCTTCTGCATTTCCAGGAATTGTTCCTGGAACTCATTCATTCTATCGTACATACTTTCGTTTCCACCAGAAGGTATCTGTGGAATCTGTCCTTTCGGGACAGTGTGTACCACGGGTGGTGGTATAGTCATTACGGCTGTGACTCTTGGTGCTTCCCTATCCCGAAGTTTGTAACCTTCAGGAGTTGCTGTCGTGCCCCTTGCATCTTTGCTTTACCGAAGTTTGTAACCTTCAGGCCTAGCGGTTCCTGCTGCAGTTTCCGGTTCTTCCGTGATCGGCGGAATATATCCTTCCGGGATATAGTTGAGTGGCATGCCCCATTGACGATCTTTAGGCATATTGTACTGTGGATCATACTTTTCCACTATGGGCGTAGATGTAATCTCTGAGATCACAGTCCTTTGTGGTTGTATCTGAGCTACTGCCAGAGATTGCATGTCATTGTGAAGTTTTCTCAACTCTTCCTTCAGAGCGTCGATTTCTTCTCTCAGCTCTCTGTTCTCTTCCTTGAGATCATCCATTTTCTTTTGTCGATTGGCCCGAGTATTGTATGAATGAGACAGTTTGACTCTAGAATTGGGACACAGACGTGAGATTCGTATGTAAGGGGAATGCGTTATGTGAGAATGATGAATGATATGCAATAATTATTAAATTTGTTATTTTAATCAAAAGAAATTTCATCATTTGGATTGCAAATATCATACAGTGGGGAAACCCCGTTTTATTGAATTCAAAGATTGCGGAAATGGAAATACAGTATTTTACAAAGTGCTGTAAAAGGAAATGTCTAGACTTATGGATCTTAAGTCCTCTCTGAAGAGGGATAAGGTGTTGGTTCTGGTATTTTCCTTTTCTTTGACCAAGGCTCTTGAGCCGTTGTCGGGTTATCATTCCTTTGCCAAGTGAAAGGAGCGAGTAAATTCCTTTGGTCTTCTTGACTTTCTACAGCATGTTGCTCTAAAATCTCGATCAGAGCATCTTTTTCTTTTAACAGTTGTTGTATTTTGGTACACTCCACATTGAGAATGCGGTACTTGTTCTTCCAAGATTTCTTTTCCCGTTGAACTTTGTTGAGAGCGACCTGGAGTTTTTCCATATAAGACATAAAATAAAGGTCAGATCCCTTTAACGGAAGAACTTCCTGATGAGGGTAAGGCATCCTAAGCTTGAGAGCTCTAGCTTGTACCCAATGGAGATAAGGTTCCACAGAGATACAGTCTGGTTTTCCTAGAGACTCTCTTCGTCTCCGGTGAACACATTTCCAGGCATGTACTATTTCTTACTTTAGTGCCCTGTCACTTTCTTCTTCCTTGAAGAAAAGAGCTTCCAGATGAACAATACGAAGGATATTTCTCATCGGGTATCCGAATTGACGACGAACTAAAACTGGATGATAGTTGATTCCTCCTTTGGTTCCTATGAGGGGTACATTAGGGAAGTTTCCACAATGGTCAATGATTCTTATCCCGTCATAGATTCAATTGTACCAGTCGATGTCAGAGTTGGTAAGAGACATGATTCTATGTGACCAACGTAGATTACTCTTATGATCCCAGAAAGCGGCATACTTTGGTAAATGGGAAGTGAACCATTTGTATAGCAGGGGTACACAGCATGTGATCATTCCTCCGTTGTATAAATTCCTTAAGTGTACAGAATGGTAAGCATCTGCGAGCAAGGTTGGTACAGGGTTTCCAATCAGAAATATCTTAATGGCATTGATATCAATGAAGTTATCAATGTTGGGAAAAAGGAACAACCCGTAGGTGAGTAGAACAAAGATCTCTTCAAAGCAGTAACGTTTCCTATACTGGCAAAGTACAAGGCTTTCTCTATCAAAAAATTGGCCGGTAAACCTTGGATTCTATCCTTAGCGGTCATGTGAGTCCTGAATTCTGACTCGTCCAAATAGATTGCTCTTGCAATGGTTTAATCCTTTGGAATTTCTTCCAGTCCAGAAAAGGGAGCTTGGTCAGTAATGGGTAAATCAATCAGGTGAGAATACTCATCCAGTGTTGGTGCTAGTTGATAATCCAGGAATGTGAAACAGGGATAAACCGGATCGTAAAACTGAATCAGAGTAGACAATATTCCTTCAACTACATGGACCCTTAACAGAGACAGCAGTCCTCCGTACTTAGCTCTGAAAGGATTAGGGTTGGTGATCATCCTTGCCAACCCTCTTAAATCCTCTAATTTTGGAACCTTGAAGGTGTACTTGTGAGTCTTCCTTCTACCGAAATCCATAACGCTATCTCTCTCTCTCTGATATTTGCAATCATTGTCTTAGTTTAATTTGAAAAAGAGAGACTAGAAAAGAAGATTTTTCTTTGTTTAAAAGTTTTCTAATGAAATGAATGCATGAATACAGCACACAAAAACATAGAAAAAACATGGGTTCAAAGGTTCAGCATCACGAGCATGGAGTCATGGCTCTACCCATTCCCAAAGGTTTTACTATGGTGAATTTTGTACATGTCCTCAAAATCATTGACCCCTCTTGGGATAACAACAGCAAGCTGGTTCACCCGAGCGAGCTGTAGTATCTTAGAGTAGTCTCAAATGAGGGTAGTATCACGTGAAAACTATTTCCGATAGCTTTCGCACTACAAAATAGTCACATGGTCTCAGTATACTAAATCCTCAGTTTCATAGATACCACAATCGAACAATCTTCTTTCGCAACCGAAGTCACTAGACATTGAATCCGCAAAGGGTATCTCCACTGATTCGATGGTTTACCGGGAACGCTTATTCGGGAATCACTCCCTGTAAGACCACCCGTCTATGCCATCACTTATCTTAGGTATCACTCAAACATTCAATATGCGGCATCACCCACATTCCCATTAGCAGAAAAATAAACACGGATATCAATTAGGAAAAGCGATATATATATTTATTCCTAAAACTAACATCCTAGACCTCTTAAGAATTCTAGTCTATAGTCCTATACAAACAAAATGACTACCCAGCAGAGTCGCAATTTTTCTGTAGCGTACGATTTTTGTCGGTGACGCGACTACCTTATCACGGGAATTGGGTTTTCTCCTCAATGAAGAGGAGGTGGGGTGCTACTTTCTAATTTCTTATTTATCCCATGAAGTTGGAAGGGAAAGGGAAGCTATCTAAAACTAACTTTGCACGTGAATGTTTAAATAAACAAACGCTTAAAGAGATTTGGGGAGTTCGGGGTCAGGTTATACAACGGGGAGTTTCCAATTACCCATCTTATATGTGGTTATCCACAGGTTGTTAGTTTCAGGTTTCGCTTTGTACTTGATGGTGTTTATCCGTTAATGGGTTGGGAAAGTTTCTTGGGAAATATGAGAGAGAGGGTGAGTTTTTATTGATGTTCGGGTTTTTCCAGTGTTTTTGGTAAGGTACTGGACCTAAGTTTTGATTAGTATGAAGGTATTGGACCTAGAGTTTTTGATTAGTATGCTCGCTAAGATTTCGCAATCTTATGCCTACGTATTCCCGTTTAAATGAAACAGGGAAATCAGAGCAATCGTAGTTCCTCCTATTCTAAGGGAGGAAAAAAGATATTTTGGTGTCTTGTTCAAAGCCCAAGATTGAAGCTAAAAGGTTGAGTATTTGTGTCTCGTTCAAAGTCCAAGATTAAAGCTAAAAGGTTTGACTGAGAGAGAATTTATCATCTCTAAAGGGAGACGTCTTGTCTGTTTATCACAACTATTAGGTGACTATTTATAAAAGAGGATTACTTTAACTAGGATATGAGAATCCAACAATTCCATAATTTCCTTTATGAGGGGTTTGTCCTGAAGGGGAAAACTTTAACTCAGTGTAGAGCAATGCCATTTTTCCTTAGGAATTTCTCATGCTAAGAGAGGGACAGTGGCATGGATATAAATAATCCAGAGGATTGCTGCTTACAGCAATTATATGAAAGAGAGGATTTACCAGAATAAAAGATGGACAACAGCTTGGATGTTTAAATCAACAAGTGTGCCACTTACAACAGTTATCTGGGATTAGGTTTTGTTTTGATTTCTGTTTTGACAAGTGATAAACAGAGAAGTGTCTTCCTACAGAGAGATTTTGATTTCCTCTGAGGGGATGTTGATTTTTGTGTGCCTTGATCAAAGCCCAAGGTTGAAGCTAAGAGGTTAATTGACTCCACTGGGGAAGTCCTTATACAAAGCCTAAGAGGAGGCTAGAGAAATACTTACTCAACAAGAGAGTGTTTATCTGTCTTGTACAATGCCCAAGATTAAGGCTAAAAGAGACCGATTCTTTGGGGGACATCATTATACAAAGCCTAAGAGGAGGCTAACGATTTGAATTTTTCGGGGAAAACGTTATGTCTGTCTTGTACAAAGCCCAAGATTGAGGCTAAAAGGGATTGTAACTCCGTTGGTGAGGGTTTGTATGTGTCTTGTACAAAGCCCAAGATTGAGGCGGGAAAGAAGACTGGCTCTGTGGGAAAGAAATCTTTATCTGTCTTGTACAAAGCCTAAGATTGAGGCTAAAGTGAGACCTTAATGACTCAGCCGAGGGTATTATAGGTATCTTGTACAAAGCCCAAGATTGAGGCTGAAAAGAAGACTGTCTCTGTGGGAAATAAATCTTTATTTGTCTTGTACAACGCCCAAGATTGAGGCTAAAATGAGACTTTACCGACTCGACTGAGGATTTTTTAGGTGTCTTGTACAAAGCCCAAGATTGAGGCTGAAATGAGTTTGACTCTGCTGGAGAGTATTATCTGTCTTGTACAAAGCCCAAGATTGAGGCTGAAAGGGAGAGGATTGACTCTGCTTAGGAAATTTATATGGTGTCTTGTACAAAGCCCAAGATTGAGGCTGGAAAGGGTTTTACTCAACAAGAGAGTGCTTTTATCTTTCCTGTACAAAGCCCGGGATTGTGGCTGAACAAGTTGGAGAAATCATTATATAAAGCCTAGGAGGAGGCTGACTTCTGCTAGGGGAAATCTTTATACCAAGCCTAAGAAGAGGCTAGAAATGATTATCTCAACAAGATAAAGGTTTTATCTGTCTTGTACAAAGCCCAAGATTGAGGCTAAAAGGGTTGACTCAACAAGAGAGTGCTGAAACATGATTGACTCAACAAGAGAGTCTGAAAAGGTGAGCTCCGCTGGGGGAGAATCATTGTACAAAGCCCAAGAGGAGGCTGACTATGCTGAGGAAATAAAAGATCATTATACAAAGCCTAAGAGGAGTCTATCTTCTGCTGGGGATTATTGAGATCCCGAGGAAGGTCCAAATGGGGAATCAACTCTTGCTGAGGATTACAAAAGATTTGAGGTATCAATGACCTTGAGGTTCTGATTTGGGATTGTGTTATACTGATGATAAACTGACCCTGGCTAGGGATTTTTAAGAGAGAGACTGAGTTTTAGAACCTATCAGTTTTAACTCTGTTGGAGATTGATCTAGAATGACCAGGGTTTCTCCTATGTTTGTAAGGTGCTTGAGAACGTCTTTGAGACTCAAGAGGGGATTAGACTGTCCAAGTCTACTGGTATGGAAGAGTTTACCATTGTACGATGCCCAAGAGGAGGCATGTGTTTTAAGGGATGAGAATCAACCCTCAATTGGTCTGAGATTTGACACTGGAAAGTCTGCTCTAGCAAAGGATGACTAAATTCTGTCCTATACCTTTAAGAGGTCTTCAAGGTCCATGTATTAAACCCAAGAAAAGGCATGGGAACTTCTAAAAAGCTGGAGGGTCCTTGTACAAAGTCCAAGAGGAGGCGAGATGCTTTTGTCATACAAATTTTGACCACCAAGATTTCCCATCATTGTGCAAATCATCATCCCTATATGGATGAACCATCATGCCTCATCAATCTCCTCAAAGATGGTTGAGCATTCACTTCAAATCAAAGATTAGGGTTTTGAGCCCTCTCAGAGCATTTAGACAAGGATCAATCAACAAATGACATGATCTTCAACTTGTTTAGTTTCTCAAACACCCACAAAGGATCAAGAGGACTCCTACATCAAGAATCAAGCACAAGGTTGCATCATTCCAAGTGGATCAAGCCTCAAGATCGCACGTGTCACCAAATTAGGGTTTTGGTCGCTTGAGACCTCCAGATGAAAATTTCCATAAAGGCTTGAGCCAATGCCTCAATGTATGGTCCTATAAGCTCAAAAGGATCTCAAGAGCCCATCCACAATGGTAAAATCACCTTGAAGGTCCATCTATCAAAAAATCAGGAATTAGGGTTTTGACCTAATTTAACCCTTGAATTAACTTGTGAAGTGAGGCATAGCTTGAAGCTTCAAAATGAACTTCAAAGACCTCAAGTACATCATATTGATAAGTCCACAAGATTTGATTGACTCAAAGATGTCAAGTCATAAGCCACAAGAACTCAAAACCATCTGAACCCAAATTAGGGTTTCTGACGGAAAAAGTCAACCCTACCCTTGATTGTTGACCTACCCTTGACCTCAAACCTTGTGGAGAGGTCCAAGACATTCCTAAATACCCTTAGAGGCCATCCATGAAGTTTAATTGAGCCCAAGGATTGATTTCACAAAAGGGTCACAAAGTCAAATTTCATCTGATGAAAAAGTCAACTGTACAAAAATCCAAGTTTAACTTTTTGGATTTTTGGTCAACCAAGGTTCCTTAACCCTAAAACAATGTTAATATGTGATTTGAATCATCATTCATCAAGAAAAATCAAAGAAAGTGAGTTAACTTGTAAAAGGGGTAACCATAAAAAACTTAGAATTTTTCTAAGTTATGGAACAAAGTGGCTAGGGTACCAACTTCCAAGGACCATAACTTGAGATCCAAGCAACCATTTTGGGTGATTCAAAGCTGGATTTATAGGTCTTGCTACACTCTACAAAAGCTTCAACTACATCAAACTCCAATTCCTCATGGATTTTAAGTTATGGAGTGATCAAAATGGCAAAAAACATGAAAATGACATTTTTCCAACACTTAGTGAAATTTTCTCAAAGTCAGAATCTGCCTTAGTTTTTCCAAAATGTAGGGACATTTTTCACCTTAATCCAAGTAAAACCAGTTCTAGGGGTGAACATCAAAGTTAAAGTATGCCATAAGGGCTTTCCAACAAGTACCAGATCATCTCCAAATTCAATTTGAGCAGAGAGATACAACCCTTGAAACATGGCATCATGAACTGGTTTTACAAGGCAGAATTGTGCATTTTTGCTCGATTTTTCCAAATCTGATAATTCCAAGCCTTTTCATCAATTTGGACACATCAGAGGATCAAATCCAAGGGGGATGATCTGAGCCCTAAGCCTCCAAAGTCCAAGAATCTACATTAGGCTTGTCATCCCTAAAAAGGCTACAAAGATGCCAAGACTCCAATTTTGTTTCCAAGCCTTTAATGAATGCATCAAGGTGGCATGAATTGAGCCTATTCCAACTGAATTCAGTCAAGACTTATCGCTGAACCAAAGCTACAAAGCCTGTGCCCTAACCTCAAGTCAATGGCTAGAGGAGACATGAGATTCCTTTTGTATAACATTGGCCAAAGGCCTGCTGCAGTTGCCATTCACTATTGATTGCAAAAAAAACTTGCTCTACAATAAATAAAGCTCATCTGTACTCAGTTTTAGTACACCAAAGCACTACAACACCTGCTTTCCTCAAAATCCCTTTCTCTAGGCCAAAATGCCTTCTTTTGCAAGGTATCTCTGAGTTTTTGAGTTAGAAAGCAATTCCACCATAGCTCATGATCCAAACACCTCTAATATGTTGTATCTAAGCTGTTCAAACTATCATTTGTGACCTGAAACACCAAAATCACAAAGTCCACTTCCAAAACCTCAAAATTGGACTTTTTTGCATTTTTCAAGCCATGTCTTGATTCAGTCACTTTCAAAATCAGATAAAATCTCAAACACACTTCAAATATCATCCTTGAACTGTCACAAATGGTTCCCCTCATCTGGAACACCATTTGAGAGAGTTGCCATATTGGTCACTTTTGCCCCTTTTGCAAGAAAGAGCTCAAACTTGCTCCTGAGGATTCCAATTGGTTCTAACCATTCTAAAAGCTTCTAAGGGATCAATTGAGAGTGTCCAAAGCATCAAATTACTTCTGGCAAGAGGAACTTGGCAGATAGCACAAAAAGCTCCAAGAGGTAAGTGCATGACAACTTGAACTCTTTGAATTATGCATGGCTTTGAAGTCCACTGATCATAAACATCTCATACATGTTGCATATATTGTGTTTGAACCAATTCATCATGTAATTCTTGCATGTACCATGAGGTAGCATAGAAAATGCAAATATAGACCTATTTCAAAACCATTATCGGGTTTTAAAATAGGGACCTCATCTGAAAAAACTAAGGGCACCATTGGATTCTTTGTGAAATTCTAGGCAGGATAGACCTAAATTTTGTCCCAATCCATGGAGAAATGAGAGAGTTACAGCCTTCACGTTTTTGACCCAAGAACTTGCCTTGCCTTGCCTTGGCCAGGCCTGAAAATTGGTATCCCATATGTAATTATGGGGTGGTTTTGATACACGGATGTATCACCACCCCAATGGTTGCACGCGCATGTGTTTGGCTTAGAGGTCTGGGGTTCGAATCCCCCTTGCCCCTGACCCTTTTTTTTATCACTTTTCTATTTTTTATATTTCTCATATTATTTTCTTAAATGATTTGAAATATTAATTTCTCTCTCAATTTTAATTATTTTTTATTGGTTCTTTTTGCAAAAAAATAAAAAAAATGTTAAAATATTTTATTCCACAAAAAAATCAAATTTATATTATTTATTTAATATAGTTGATATTTTTGTAAATAAATTCATTTTAATTGTTTTTAAACGTTTAAAAAAGGAATTATCATCTTTGAAATCAAAACCAAATGAGTTTTAATTCATCTTGTGATTAAAACATCATTTTCCAAACCTCAACCAAAAATCACAAGTGGTTTACTCAAACTTATTTGGTGTTTTTATCATTTTTTATTAATTTTCTCTGAATAATTACTTAAAAAAAATGATGAAATTAGGGTTTCTTTGATTTTTACCCTAACAAATCTTTTTCAAACATCTTTTGGGCCTCTAATAGAGTGTAAGACCCAACCCCCTTTGTACATAAACCATTTTGGGCCTCAGATATTGTATAAGTCCCAACACATTTTCAAAAATCTCGGCGCGATCGCCAGTTCAAAATCAAAACATATGGGCCTCCCCTCGTGTTGTAAGTCCCATTCTCTTTTCTTTAAAAACACCTTGGGCCTCTCTTTGAGTTGTAAGACCCGTCCCTTTGTACAAAAACCTTTTTGGGCCTCATTTGTTGTATAAGTCCCGATACGATCTTCAAAGCAACGGTGCGATCACTGTTAAACCTTGGGCCTCTCTTTGAGTATATGCCCCAACAATCTTTTCAAAAACAACTTCTCTTTTGATTTAGATTCAAATATACAGTTGTTATCAAAACTTTCTTTAATTTCTTTGAACAACTAACAATATAGCATGGAAGCTTGCTCACCTGTAAGTTTTTATCCGCTTTCATTTACGTGCTTTAATATATATAACTGTATTGTGGGAAGTTGCTCCCCTATAAGTCCTTCTTTCATATCCTTTTAAATACCTGTCATATATCAACTGTATATATACTAGTATATTTACTTAGAGTTTTCCCCGGCAACTAGGTCTAGAACTAGGTAAAGCCAGTTGGTCACTCTTTAAATACAGTCAAAACTAGATCCCCATAGGACTCCCAGATACAGTCTTGCCTTCTCTTGGGCTTAAAAAATATGGAACAAAGAGAAAGGTAGTATTCTCGATGAACCTTTTCTCAGACTGTCACTATTAGAATTTGTCAAAGAAATTCAGTTTCCCCATAGAGGATTAATTTCCGGTGAAACTTCTCTTGAATTTCTTTAAACCCTATAACTGTTCATTAAAGGAAAGATTATTCTCGGTGAAAATTTTCTTGAACTCTTCTTAAGTTTGGACCCACAGGCTTCCTAAAAGAATCCCCGCCTCCTCTTGGGCTTTGTACAAGGACCCTTCGGCTTCTTAGAAGTTCTCATGCCTTCTCTTGGGCTTAATACAAGGACCCTGAAGACCTCTTAAAGGTATAAGAAAAAACTTAGTCATCCTTTGCTAGAACAGTCTTTCTTGAGTCAAAACCTCAAACCAGTTTAGGGTTGATTCTCATCCCTTAAAGCACTTGCCTCCTCTGGGGCATCATACAAAGATAAACTCTTCCATACCAGTAGACTTGGACAGTCTAAAGCTCCTCTTGAGTCTCAAAGACATTCTCAAGTTCCTTACAAACATAGGAGAAATCTGTCATTCTGGATCAATTTCCAACAGAATTAAAACCCGTGGGTTCTAAAACCCAGCCTCTCTCCTAAAAATCCCTACCCAGGGTCAGCTTATCATCAGTATAACACTATCCCAAATCAGAACCTCAAGGTCTCTGATACCTCAACTCTTTTGTAATCCTCAGCAAAGTTGATTCCTCATTTGGACCTGCCTCGGGATCTCAATAATCCCCAGCAGAAGATAGCCTCCTTATAGGCTTTGTATAATGATCTTTCCTCAGCGAAGTCAGCCTCCTCTTGGGCTTTGTACAATGAGTCTCCCCAACAGAGCTAACCTTTTCAGACTCTCTTGCTGAGTCAATCAACTTTTCAGACTCTCTTATTGAGTCGACCAACTTTTCGGACTCTCTTGTTGAGTCAATCAACTTTCAGACTCTCTTGTTGAGTCAATCACGTTTCAGCACTCTCTTGTTGAGTCAACCCTTTTAGCCTCAATCTTGGGCTTTGTACAAGACAGATAAAAAACACTCTCTTGTTGAGTCGATTCTTTTCCAGCCTCTTCTTAGGTTTGGTATAAAGATTTCCCCTAGCGGAAGCCAGCCTCCTCTTAGGCTTTGTATAATTATTTCTCCAGCTTGTTCAGCCACAATCCTGGGCTTCGTATAGGACAGATAAAAGCACTCTCATGTTGAGTCAAACCCTTTTTTAGCCTCAATCTTGGGCTTTGTACAAGACATAAATCCTCATAACCTTCTCTTAAGCTTGGCCCAATATCTTCCCCAGCTGAGTCAATTCCTCTCAGCCTATTTTTAGGCTTTGAGAAATAATATCCCTAAGCAGAGTCAATCCTCTCCTTTTCAGCCTCAATCTTGGGCTTTGTACAGGACACCTATAATACCCTCAGCTGAGTCAGTAAAGTTTCATTTTAGCCTCAAACTTGGGCTTTGTGCAAGATAGATAAAGATTTCTTTCCCATCGATTCAGTCTTCTTTTAAGCCTCAATCTTGGGCTTTGTACAAGACACATACAAACCCTCCCCAGCGGAGTCAAAATCCCTTTTAGCCTCAATCTTGGGCTTTGTACAAGACTGACAGAATATTTTCCCCGGAAGAGTCAAACTTCTAGTCTCCTCTTAGGCTTTGTATAATGATATCCCCCAAAGAGTCAGTCTCTTTTAGCCTTAATCTTGGGCTTTGTACAAGAAAGATAAACACTCTCTCGTCGAGTCAGTCTTCTCTAGCCTCCTCTTAGGCTTTGTATAAGGACTTCCCTAGTGGAGTCACTCAACCTCTTAGCTTCAACCTTGGGCTTTGATCAAGGCACACAAAAATCAACATCCCCTCAGAGGAAATCAAAATATCTCTGTAGGAAGTCATTTCTCTGTTTATCACTCATCAAAACAGACATTCAAAACAAACTCTAATCCCATATATCTGCTGTAAGTGGCACACTTATTGATTCAAATATCCAAGTTGTTGTCCATCTTTTATCCTGGTAAACCCTCTCTTTCATCTAATTGTTGTAACCGGCAAGCCTCTGCATTATTTACATTCATGCCACTATCCCTCTCTTAGCATGAGAAATTCCTAAGGAAAAATGGCATTGCTCTACACTGAGTTAAAGTTTTCCCCTTTAGGAAAAATCCCCTAAAAAGGAAATTATGGCATTGCTGGATTCTCATATCCCAGTTAAAGTCATCCTCCTTTATAAACCGTCACCCAACAGTTGTGATAAACAGACGAGACGTCTCCCTTTAAAGATGACAAATTCTCTCTCAGTCACCCTTTTAGCTTCAATCTTGGGCTTTGAAAAATACACAAATACTCACCCTTTTAGTTTCAATCTTGGGCTTTGAACAAGACACCAAAATATCTTTTTCCTCCCTTAGAATAGGAGGAACTACGATTGCTCTGATTTCCCTGTTTCGTTTAAACGGGAATACGTAGGCATAAGATTACAAAATCTTAGCGAGCATACTAATAAAAAAATCTAGGTCCAGCACCTTCATATCAATCAAAACTTAGGTCCAGTACCTTACCAAAAACATCGGGGAAAACCAGAACATCAACATCAACTCACTCATTCTCTCATACTTTCCCAAGAAACTTTCCCAACCCATTAACGGATAAACACCATCAAGTAAAAAGCGAAACCTAAAGCTAATATCTTGTGGATAACCACATATAGGATGGGTAATTGACAACTCCCCATCGTATAACCTGACCCCGACTCCCTGAATCTCTCTTAGCATTTGTTCAGTTAAACATTCATGTGCAAGGTTAGTTTTAGATAGCTTCCCTTTCCCTTCCAGCTTCATGGGATAAATAAGAAATCAGAAAGTAGCACCCCCCTCCTCTTCATTGAGATGAAAACCCAAATTCCGCGATAAGGTGGTCGCGTCACCGATAAAAATCGCGCACTACAGTAAAATGGAGACTCTGATGGGGAGAGAAATTGTCTGCATAGGATTATAGACTAACTCTTAATAGGTCTAGGATGTTATTTTTTGGAATAAATATATATATATATATATATATCGATTTTCCTAGTTGATATCCGTGTTTATTTTTCTGCTAGTGGGACTGTGGGTGATGCCGCATGTGGAAAGTTTGAGTGATACCTAAGATAAGTGATGGCATAGACAGGTGGTCTTATAGGGAGTGAGTCCCGAATAAGTGATCCCGGTAGACCATCGAATCAATGGAGATACCCTTTGCGGATTCAATGTCTATACGACTTCGGTTGTTGAAAGCAGATTGTTCGATTTGTGTATCCATGAAACTGAGGATTTAGTAGACTGAGACCCTGTGACTATTTTGTAGTGCGGAAGCTATCAGAAATAGTTGTCACGCGATACTACCCTCATTTGAGATTACCCTAAGATACTGCAGCTCGCTCGGGTGAACCAGCCTGCTGTTGTTATCCCAAGGGAGGTCAACGATTTTGAGGACAGGTACAAAAATTCACTTGTACAACCTTTAGGAATGGGTAGAGCCATGACTCCATGCTCGTGACGCTGAACCTTTGACCCCATGTTTTTGTGTGCTGAATTCATGCATTCATTTTATTAAAAAACTTTAAACAAAAGAAAAAATCTTCTTTTCTAGTCTCTCTTCTTCAAATTAAACTAAGACAATAATTGCAAATATCAGAGAGAGAAAGATTGCGTTATGGATTTCGGTAGAAGGAAGACTTACAAGTACACCTTCAAGGTTCCAAAACTAGAGGATTTAAGAGAGATGGAAAAGATGATCACCAACCCTGATCCTTTCAGAGCTAAGTATGGAGGACTGTTGTCTCTGTTAAGGGTCCATGTAATTAAAGGAATACTGGCTATGCTGATTCAGTTCTACGATCTAGTTTATCACTGTTTCACATTCCCGAATTATCAACTAGCACCAACACTGGAGGAGTATTCTCACCTGACTGATTTACCCATTACTGACCAAGCTCCCTTTTCTGGTCTGGAAGAAATTCCAAAAGATCAAACCATTGCAAGAGCAATCCATTTGGACGAGTCAGAAATCAGGACTCACATGACCGCTAAGGATGGAATCCCGGGTTTACCGGCCAAGTTTTTTCCAGTATAGGAAACATTACTGCTTTTAAAGAGATTTTTTTCTACTCACCTACGGGTTGTTCCTATTTCCCAACATTGATAACTTCGTTGATATCAATGCCATTAAGATATTTCTAATTGGAAACCCCGTACCGACCTTGCTCGCAGAAGCCTATCATTCTGTACACTTAAGAAATTTGTACAGTGGAGGAATGATCACATGCTGTGTACCCCTGCTATACAAATGGTTCACTTCCCATTTACCAAAGTCTGCTGCTTTTTGGGATCATAAGAGTACTCTACGTTGGTCACAGAGAATCATGTCTCTTACCAACTCTAACATCAATTGGTACAATCGGATCTATGACGGGAGAAGAATCATTGACCGTTGTGGAAACTTCCCTAATGTACCCCTCATAGGAACTAAAGGAGGAATCAACTATCATCCAGTTTTAGTTCGTCGTCAAATCGGATACCCGATGAGGCATATCCCACGTAATGCTCATCTGGAAGGTCTTTTCTTCAAGGAAGGCGAAAGTGACAGGGCACTAAAGATAGAAATAGTGCATGTCTGGAAACATGTTTATAGGAAAGGAAGAGAGTCTCTAGGAAAACCAGACTGTGTCTCTGTGGAACCTTATCTCCACTGGGTACAAACTAGAGCTCTCAAGCTGAGGATGCCTTACCCTCGTCATGAAGTTCTTCCGTTAAAGGAATCTGTCCTTTATTTTATGTCTGATATGGAAAAACTCCATGTTACTCTCAACAAAGATACTGCAACAGTTCAAACAAAAATATGCTCTGATCGATATTTTAGAACAACATGCTGTAGAAAACTAAGATGACCGAAGGAATTTGATTGCTCATTTCACTTGGCAAAGGAATGACAACCCGACAACGGCTCAAGAGCCCCGGTCGAAGAAAAGGATTATACCCGAACCTGCACCTGAGCTCTCCTCAGAGAGGACTCAGGATCCATAAGCTTAGACATTTCCTTTTTCAGCACTTTGTAAATTACTGTATTTCCATTTCCGCAATCTTTGAATTCAATAAAACGGGGTTTCCCCACTGTATGATATTTGCAATCCAATTGTTGAAGTTTCTTTTGATTAAAAAAATACAAATTAATATATATCATTGCATTCATCATTCTCACGTAACGCATTCTTCTTACCTACGAATCTCACGTTTATGTCTCGATTCTAGAGTCAAACTGTCTCATTCGTATAATACTCGGGCCAATCGACAAAAGAAAATGGATGATCTCGAGGAAGAGAACAGAGAGTTGAGAGAAGAAATCGACACTCTGAAAGAAGATCTGAGGAAACTTCACAATGACATGCAATCTCTGGCAGCAGCTCAGATACAACAACAAAGGACTGTGATCTCAGAGATCACATCTACACCCATAGTGGAAAAGTTTGATCCTCGACACAACATGCCTAAAGATCGTCCCTGGGGCATGCCACTCAACTATATCCCAGAAGGATATATTCCGCCGATTACGGAAGATTCGAAAACTGCAGTAGGAACCGTTGGGCCTGAAGGTTACAAACTTCGGGAAAGCGAAGATGCAAGAGGCATGACAGCAACTCCTGAAGGTTACAAACTTCGGGATAGGGAAGCACCGAGAGTCACTGCCGTAATGACTATACCACCACCCGTGGTACACACTGTCCTGGAAGGACAGATTCCACATATACCTTCTGGTGGAAATGAAAGTATGTACAACAGATTGAATGAGTTCCAGGAACAATTCTTGGAAATGCAGAAGGAACTGCATGCCATTCTCGGTCAGGATCTATATGGAAAGGACGCCACAAACTTTTGTTTGGTCCCAAATGTGAAAATTCCGCACAAATTCAAGGTGCCCGAATTTGAAAAATACAAGGGCAACTCTTGCCCTCAAAGTCATTTGGTGATGTACGCTCGGAAGATGTCAACTCAGACAGAAAACCAACAGCTACTTATCCACTACTTCCAAGATAGTTTAACCGGTGTCGCACTCAAATGGTACATGGGTTTAAACCATACTATGATCGTCACTTTCAGAGATCTTGGTGCCGCCTTCGTTCAGTAGTATAAGTATAACCTGGACATGGCACCGGGCATAAATCAACTTAGAGCAATGTCGCAGAAGGACAAGGAAACCTTTAAGGAATATGCTCAGAGATGGCGTGAAATTGCCGCCCAGATTTGTCCACCTCTTGAGGAAAAAGAGATGACAAAGATCTTTTTAAAAAATTTAAGCTCGTTTTACTACGACCGAATGGTCGCCAGTGCACCCAGCGACTTCACCGAGATGGTGAGCATGGGAGTTCGTCTTGAAGAAGCAGTCCAAGAAGGACGTCTAGTCAAAGATGTCGGACCATCAAGCAGTACCAAAAGATACGGTAGTGCTTTCCCTAAGAAAAAAGAGCAGGATATTGGTAATATCTCTCTCGGAAAGCAAAGGCGACGATACCAACTAGTAGCAGATGTAACTCCTGCTATCAACCATGCGCCTGTTCCGACGTATCAACTTCAAGTTGCTCAGAGCCAACCGAATCAACAACAATATCAGCAAAGCACACAACAGCCTCTTCAGCAGGCTCGTCCTCAGTACAACAATAACAACTGTACAACGCGACCACCAGGGTTTGAACCTATACCGATGTTGTACACAGAACTGTTTCCACTACTACTGGTCAAGGGGAACGTCTAAACCAGGTATCCTCTTACAATACCGGAAAATCTGCCTTTTTGGTTCAAAGCGGATCAGACTTGCCTTTACCATCAAGGAGGACCAGGGCATAACATAGAAAACTGTCTCAGCTTCAAATCTGATGTGCAGAAACTTGTTAGGAGTGGGGTCTTATCCTTCAAGGATACAAATCCAAATGTTCAAACGAACCCGTTGCCTCAACACGAGAAAGCTGCAGTAAATTTGATAGAGGAAGAGTCTAACCACAACTATCAAATTCACGATGTGCTCTTATTAGGAACTAACCTGGTCAAGATGCATTGCAAATAGAGCAGATACGGTCATGTACCGTCTCATAATTATCACCAGTGTGATATCTGCTCTAAAGACAATCAAGGATGTTCTGTGGTGCAGTAAGCTCTATAGGAACAAATGGATCTCGGATGGATCCAAGATCACCGAATTCATGAGGTCAACATGACTTATACAAATTCCAACATCATTCAAAACCATGACATCCGTGCGATGAATGTCAACTTGGTAGCAATGCACACCAGGAAAAGCCAACATCATACTCTGCCATGACACGATTACGATTCCTGTCTGATTTGCTCGGTAAACAATCAGGGATGCTCTTTTGTACAAGAGGCCCTCCAGCGTCAGATGGATCTTGGATGGATTTAGGATTACTGTGATAGAAGTCATTATCAAGTGAATATGATTCAAATCTTTGATATTCACTTGATGAATACCACCTGGGTGGAATTACACACTAAGCAAGTCCAGCTCGGTTTTCTGACTTCGCATGATTATCAGAACCGTAAAGTATGTCGTGAGAGTGACCAAGGATGTGCACTCGTTCAAAGAACACTGCAACACTTGTTGAACCACTGGTGGCTTCCGATCTATCTAGATGAAGACACATAACAAGTCAGTATGACCGACGGGAACCCTACTAGGCATCAAAGTCAGGATGTTCGATCAATGGAAACAGATCTAGTAAGGTTGCACTGCATACAAAGCGGATGTGGCCAGGTGCCACCACACAACTATGAGCGCTGTAGAGTTTGCTCAAAGAATAACCAAGGATGCTACCTCGTGCGAGCAGCCCTTCAAAGTCAGTTGGACCACAGAGAGGTTCAACCATGTTCAAGCTCTGGTTCGATCGACATAATGTCAGACTATCCTCCTGATCAAGGCAAAAATGTTGTCTTAATCCGTAAACGAGAAATGGCTAGAGATGTATGCGCCATAATCCCTCTACTACATGAATCAAGAGTTCCTCTTAATAGTGGAAAGGTTCTCAACCTCGAACCAATTGAGGCTGGCTACGATGGTCAGAAAAATCAAAAGGCTCCTGTAGTTATCTATCTACCAGGACCAATACCGTACAAATTCGATAAGGCTATCCCTTACAAATACGGTGCAACAACAATTGAGAATGGAAAGGAAACTCCATTACCCTCCGTCGTGAATATTGCAGACATCTGTCGAATAACACGGAGCGGTCGGATCTTCAACCGAGGAGTTTGAGAACCCAGCAAAGAAAAAGAACCTCAAACAGAAGTTCCTAATCAACCAGTCGGTCAATCCAGTGGTCCCGACCTTTCAAAGAACAATGATGAGATACTGAAGCTCATCCAGAAAAGCGAGTACAACATTGTTGATCAACTGTTACAAACTCCTTTAAAAATCTCGGTGCTATCTCTTTTACTCAGTTCCAAAGCTAACAGAGAAGCGCTACAGAAAGTCTTAGAGCAGGCCTTTGTGGAACAAGATGTCACGATAAGACAATTCGACAGCATCATCTCCAACATCACTTCCGGCAACAACTTGGGGTTTAGTGATGAAGAACTGCCGGAAGAGGGCCAGAATCATAACATGGCACTTAATATTACAGTCAACTGCCAGGACGATGCTTTAGCCAGCATACTGGTAGACACCCTATCAACTCTAAACGTTATGCCAAAATCTACTCTGATGTGACTATCATTTCAAGGATCTTCAATGAGAGGCAGTGAGGTCATCGTCAAAGCATTTGACGGATCCCAAAAAATACTTATCGGCGAAGTCGACCTTCCCATAACTATCGGTCCTCACACTTTCCAAATCAGTTTCTCAGTCATGGACATCATGGCAGCATACAACTATTTGTTAGGAAGACCTTGGATACACGAGGCTGGGGCAGTCACTTCGACACTTCACCAGAAGCTGAAGTTCGTCAAGAATGACCAACTAGTCACAGTCTGTGGAGAGCAGGCCTTGATCGTAAGCAACTTCTCGTCGTCCACTTGTGTAGAACCAGAGGAGGTGTTGGGAACCCAGTTCCAATCACTTTCGGTGAGCAATGACAATCAATCAGAAAAAGGAACATTGATTTCCTCGTACAAAGATGCTCTCGAAGTAATCAAATGTAACAATGCAAAAGGATGGGGATAGCTTGTCATTCCTACTAACAACAAGACAAAGAAAGGTCTTGGTTTTTCCTCAACATGTACCCAGACTGCTACTAAAGATTAAAATCTTCATCCCATTCAGGACTTCTTTCACAGTGGAGGTTTTCTTTACCCAGTATCTCAAGAAGTCCATACCATCAACGAGGGTGACTCCTCCGATACAGATGAAGAGTGGAAATCCTATCTCAACGAGGACGGTTATATGTCTCAGGGAGAGGTGCTTACACCATTTTGCTATCCCGCACAGAGTCTGAGATATATACCGAGATCAGACGTCAAAATGATATACGTGTATTGTGATCTGGAAGGATGCCGTGCTCCACCAAACTCATTAGAGGAGGACACTCTGATGAAAAACAACTTTGACTATTATGGCCCAATGGATGGCATGCCTATGTGGCAGCCGTACCCAGGAGACTTGGGGAAAAAGAGTCAGGCCAACGATGCATATCAGCTGAGCATCATTGAAAAGAATACCTGCGTCCCCACCGAATCATGGGATCATTACGCAGGGCATTCAGAAAATATTTAGTACAACGATAAATTTGCAAAGATTGCAGGACAAGAGTTCATCAACTACGCCTTTCCTGAGGTCAACGTCATCGAAAGGGACGACTCCTCCAGTTCCACTTAAGTATGGGACACATAAGGAAAACCGAGTGGAAAATACGACTTCCTGGTCAAGTACACCGCTCCTAAAAGCTCTCGTATCAGGCTCGAAGACATCCAGCCAACTGGATGGGGAGATCCACCTGAGAGTGCAAACACTGTGCAAGATACAACAGAAGAGTTCGTCTACGACAACCCTGCCTGGGAGACAGACTTCAACGATCCTGCTCCACCAGAAATCAGCGTCATTTCTGAAGAAAAATCAAGGAAGGTACAAGACTTTGTGATTCACCGAGGAGTTCGCCTCCAATGGGTTGCTGTCGATGTCCCGAAAGTCGTGCCTAAGTCTAAGTAATTGCCGTCTTTGTTTTAACCTTTCACCCTGCTCAGGTGAAACGAATGTTTTGATAGGGCTCACTTTTTTTAAATGTCTCTCTTCGCTTCGCCCAAAGTGACAAAGTTTTGTTTTATAGGGCTGTAGTTTCAAGAATCGACAAGATCATAAATAAAATAAGGTGAATTCTTATCTACCTACCTCAAAAAGTTGGGTAGAGTTACCCATAGAGTAAATTGCATTGGAAAGCTACAAAATTTAAACTATTAAATAAATAATTAAATATAATTAAATGATATGGCATTGATTGATATAATTAAATAACGTCATTATGTAATTTCCGCATTTATTATTGTTTTCTCTTTTCGCTTTTTCAGAAAATGATAATCCTAAAAAATAGCTCAAATAATGAAAACAAGCAGTTTTCAGAAAATACACTGCACACACTCTTGCATTCTCTCTATCTCTTCTAAAAACAATCATCGCGTCATGCAGATTGCTTATTTTAAACCCCATTGAAACATACGATCCAATGCCTTCGCCCAACTTTGAATTCCCGGTATTTGAGGCGGAAGAAGAAGATGACGAAGAAATTCCAGAAGAGATCTCCCGATTACTCAGACAAGAGGAAAGGTCCATTGAACCTCACATAGAGCCGTTGCAAATAGTCAACTTGGATTCAGAAGAAGAGAGAAAAGAAGTCAAGATTGGGGCACTTCTCAGTCCAACTGTCAAAGAAAGTTTGATAAAGCTTCTCAAAGAGTTTCCCGATGTATTCGCTTGGTCATATCAGGACATGCCAGGGTTGGATACCAGCATCGTGGAACATCATCTACCGTTAAAATCAGAATGTCCTCCGGTAAAACAAAGACTGAGACGGACTCATCCAGACATGGCCATCAAAATCAAAGAGGAAGTACATAAACAGATTGACGCGGGTTTCCTCGCCACATCAGAATATCCTCAATGGCTAGCCAACATAGTACCAGTTCTGAAAAAGGACGGAAAATCCAGAATGTGTGTAGACTACAGGGATCTGAACAAAGCCAGTCCAAAGGATGACTTTCCCCTACTGCACATAGACATGCTGGTAGACAGTACAACCAAGTTCAAAGGCTTCTTCTTCATGGATGGATTCTCAGGCTATAATCAAATCAAAATGGCACCGAAAGATATGGAGAAAACTTCATTCATCACCCCATGGGGCACTTTTTGTTACAAGGTAATGTCGTTCGGTTTGAAGAACGTCGGGGCAACCTATCAAAGGGCCGTGACTACTCTGTTTCATGACATGATATACAAAGAAACCGAGTATATATCGATGATATAATTTCCAAATCTAAAACAGAAGAGGAGCATGTGACCCACCTGTTAAAATTATTCGAGCGTCAGAGAAAGTACAAACTCCGCTTGAATCCCAACAAGTGCACATTCGGTGTCCGCTCAGAGAAACTGCTAGGGTTCATCGTCAGCCAGAAAGGAATCGAGGTTGATCCTGAAAAAGTCAAGGCCATTCAAGAAACGCCTCCTCCAAAGACTGAAAAACAAGTTAGGGGATTCCTGGGACGTTTGAAGATTTCCATATTTATATTCCTCATGACCGCGACATGTGCGCCGATCTTCAAATTACTAAAAAAGAATCAGAACTGCGTTTGGACAGAAGACTGCCAAACCGCCTTTGACAGTATCAAAGAATATCTGTTAAATCCACATATCCTGTCACCTTCAGTGGAAGGAAGACCACTGATCATCTACCTAATAGTCTTGGAAGACTCAATGGGTTGTGTACTTGGCCAACAAGACGAAACCAAAAGGAAAGAGTCTGCCATCTATTATTTAAGCAAGAAATTTACCGACTGTGAAACTCGGTACACTATGCTTAAGAAAACTTGATGTGCTCTGGCTTGGGCAACCAAACGTCTTCGCCAGTATATGATTCATCACACTACTTGGTTAATCTCGGAAATGGATCCGATCAAGTATGTCTTTGAAAAACCTGCTCTCACGGGAAGGATCGCCCATTGGCAGATGTTGTTATCAGAATACGACATTGAGTACCATGCCCAGAAAGCCATCAAAGGAAGTATTTTAGCCGATCATTTGGCTCATCAACCGATTGAAGATCAGGAATCAGTCGGATTTGACTTCCCAGACGAAGATGTCATGTATTTGAAAATGAAAGATTGTGATGAATCGCTACCCAGTGAAGGGCTAGAACCAGGTTCCCAATGGGGACTAATCTTTGACGGAGTTGTCAACCATTATGGAAACGGAATTGGGGCAATCATCATAACACCTCAGGGTACCCACATTCCTTTCACGGCCAGATTAACATTCAAGTGTACAAACAACGAGGCCGAATACGAAGCTTGTATCATGGGTCTCGAAGAAGCGATTGACTTAAGGATTAAGAATTTAGATGTATATGGAGACTTAGCCCTGGTTGTCAATCAGATCAAAGGAGATTGGAACACATACCAATCAAGACTGATTCCTTACAAATACTACGCGAGGAGGTTGTTACCATTCTTCAACAGAATCGAGTTCCATCATATCCCTCGTGAAGAGAATCACATGGCTGATGCATTAGTCACTCTCTCTTCCATGATTAGTGTAGGTCAATGGAACGACATACCTAAGATCGACATAATGCGCCTAGAAAGGCCCACCTACATCTTCACGATCGAAGCAGTCATAGACGACAAACCTTGGTATCACGACATCAAATGCTTCCTTCAGAAACAAGAGTACCCACCTGGGGCATAAAGGAAAGACAGAAAGACCCTCAGAAGGCTGGCAGGCAGTTTCTTCCTAAGCAGTAATACACTCTATAAGAGAAACTTTGACATGTTAATGAAAGAAATTCACGAAGGATCCTTTGGCACTCATGCCAACGGACACACAATGGCGAGAAAAATTATGAGAGCAGGATACTACTGGTTGACCATGGAATCCGATTGCTACAAGTATATGAGGAGATATCACAAGTGTCAGATATACTCAGACAAAATCCATGTACCGCCAACGCATCTCAAAGTTCTTTCTTCCCCATGGCCTTTTTCTATATGGGGAATCAACATGATTGGTATGATCGAACCCAGAGCTTCAAACGGACATCAGTTCTTTCTAATAGCCATTGACTACTTCACCAAGTGGGTCGAAGTAGCGTCATATGCCAATGTAACCCGACAAGTGGTGGTTCGATTTATCAAAAATAATATCATCTGTCGTTATGGTGTTCCAAGCCAGATCATTACTGATAATGGATCTAACTTGAACAATAAGATGATGAAAGAGTTGTGCGCTGAGTTCAAGATCGAACACCATAACTCATCTCCCTACCGACCCAAGATGAACGGAGCGGTAGAAGCGGCTAACAAGAACATCAAGAAGATCGTTCAAAAGATGGTTGTAACCTACAAAGACTGGCACGAGATGCTACCCTTTGCTCTTCACGGTTATCACACATCTATCCACACTTCAACATGGGCAACCTCTTTCTCTCTAGTATATCCCCATAGAAGTAGAGATCCCATCAATCAGGGTATTGATGGAAGCTAAGCTAAAAGAGGCTGAATGGTGTCAAAGTTGACACGACGAACTGAATCTGATCGAAGAAAAGAGAATAACAGCTTTATGCCATGGTCAGTTGTATTAGCAAATAATGAAGAAGGCGTTTGACAAAAAGGTCTGACCTCGCGTGTTCAGGAAAGGAGACCTCATGCTAAAAAAGATACAATCATTTCTCACTGATTCCTGGGGCAAATGGACTCTGAATTATGACGGCCCCTATGTGGTCAAGAAAGCTTTTTCAGGCGGCGCCTTGAGACTCGCAACCATGGATGGAGAGGAATTTTCCTACCCCACAAATGTTGACGTAGTCAAGAAATACTTCGCCTAAATTAAAAAAAAAAACGTCTCGGTGGATTGAAAACCCGAAAGGGCGGTCTAGGAAAAAATTAGAGACATAATCAAAAATCATCCCGATGGATTGGAAATCTCAAAGTACAATCCAGACAAAAATTAGGGATTAATGGCAAGTAACTACGTCCAGCAAAGGGGCAAATCCCTCAGCAGCAGTCATGCCATCCAACAGGAAAACTCCAGTCAAGGTCATCTTCGACAGAAGCTCAAGATGTCCAGAATTCAAAGTTGGTAGAAGGATAATGGTCGTTATGTTTTGATATAGCCCTTTTCCCTTAAATTACCATATTCTAACTTTGTAAATACTCTATGGAATCACGCGTTTGGCTGATTTCCATCCTATCAATAAAATTTGAGCCCCAGTGCTCTTATACCACTATGTAACACCCTAACTTCCCGACGTAATTTAAAAATAAAAATTAGAGTAATTTAAAATAATCAAACAATTAAGATGCTACCTACAACTACAACCAGCTCATGTAATATGTTACACCTTTGAAAAATTGAGTTTTTTGAAGATCTGTCTAAGGTGTAACCGGTTACACCAAAAGTGGTAACCGGTTACCACTACGACAGAAGCACTTTTATGCTATTTTGTGGTACGAAAATAAGTTTTGAAACATCCCCAGACCCTAAATTTTCATAAAAATTATATACTTGATTTTCACATTCCAATCCCCAACAACACACAACTTCAAAATCATTCACCATCACAGAATTCATGCAAACATACATTCCTAATAGCATCATCTCACAATTACATGGTTCGTATCATAGAAAAGAAAATTCAATCAAAGAGAAACCAATTCACCCACCCACGTGTTATCATACATTCCCTTATATAAGAGGAAGTCACACCCTTACCTTAGAATTTCTCTAATAATGATCTCTTCAACCTCTAGAATGGTGTTTTCCCTATGCTTCTCCTTCCTTACCTTAACCACTTTCTCTGCTTTCTTCCCACAATTTTACGTAGAATGCAAAAATAATTCGCTTTCTCCCAATTTTTCCTTTTTCTAATAAAAATATCTCTCAAAATTTGATTTCCCTTATTTAACCCAACTTACCCTCATGTAATTACCTCATTGTCCCTAAAATATCTACACATACTATTTATTTTATTTTTACTAATTAATACAATAAAATAATTAAAACATTATTTTTAATTACCAAAACAACTTTAAATTATTCTACTCACTTCTATCGTCTCTCCAGACCCCTTGCTCAAGGACACATACCCCACCAACGCCCAACCATAAAATAAATCATAAAAATACATAATTCAAACAATTGAAATGTAATAAAATATCTAATAAAAAACGGGGTGTTTCAACTCTCCCCTACTTAGAATATTTTCGTCCTAAAAAATTTACCTGATGCGAACAACACCGGATGCGACTCTTGCATCCCACTCTCCAACTCCCACGTCATGTTCCCTCCTGTAGTGCCTCCCCAAACTACCATTATGAGAGCAATCTCTTTGCCCCTCAACTATTTCAATTCACGGTCTTTGATCATCACAGGTAAAGCTTCAAATATAAGATAATCCCTTACTTGTACATCATCCATCAGACTTACATGAGATGGATCTGGAATATACTTTCAAAGTTGTGAGACATGGAATACACCATGCAAACATAAGGGGTGAGATATCATAATTATATAAAGGATTCATAATAATAATTAAGCAACAGATTATTACTTGCACATCATCCATTCCACAACACACACTTCCATGCCATCAACACAACAACTATCCAAACACAACAACCAATCAACACCATGACAACACAACCAATATACAATGAGACTCAACAACTCGAATCAATGCATGTGGTACCAATACGTGAACACTCAGGTTCACCGCTCCGATACTCGCCTCCTAGGACCAGAGCTCACCAATTCGTTACCATCACCTTCTATAACGCTTCACTAATTTCATCACCTCTAAAATCAGTTACTCGCACCTAATCCCCACCTCCTGGGATTGTGGCTCACAACAACAGACCATTTTTCAACAACATAAATGCATGCAAAATATTATACATGCAACAACAACAAGCACAATGACCAACACTGTGAATGCTAACTACAAATTCAACCAAGTTTTGAATGATGTCAAACAAGGAAGGTAGTATATCGTAGCGCTTTTGTATATTGGACAGTATCAACCTACATTTAGATGCCCATTTGTCCCCTTAGCCTTAGGATGCATAAAAATAGTCTCTAAACAAGTTTCACAGGTCTTAGGCATGTCATACACATAAAAAAATCATGTTTGCGTGTAAAAATAACTGTATAGGTCGACCTATACGTGATCAGGCCGGCCTATGGAAGCCTCATCTTCAGTATATGACGGCACATCCATATTTCAGGTCGGCTCCCATGCTCCAAGAACGAAGCCTGTAGGCTCGGCCAACAGGTCGCCTCACATGCCGGCCTGAACACCTTCATAGGCCGACCTATGCAATTTTAAACTTGAAAAATTCTTTTTGCATCTTATTTTTCTTGCATCCTTTTGCCCATTTTCTTCATATACCTATATATACTCATACATGCATCTTACTCTAGCTAAGGTTCCTAGTGAATAAAACCTAAACGAAACGAAATTACAAAGTTTGCCATCATCTTCATCCCTTCTTTTATGCATACACACAATTGAACTACACATAATCATTTTTCGATTGGGTGGCCATATAGATTAGGGTTGATAACGTCCAATTAGGTTTGGTGTAACCAAGAATATTGGGTTGAGAACTTTGTGTGTGTCAAATAAGAAAACCAAGGTGGGGTTTTCCTTCAAGATCGGGTTGAATTGAAGGTTTTGGATAAGATCACGTCAACACAGATTCGACCGAGTGAAAGCCTTGGGACAAGTTTGTTTCCATGCAATAGAGTAGCGTGAGACGGTGAATTATGTTCGGGAATCTTATGTTTCAACAAGTTGTGTGCTCGGGATAATTGGAGGATTATAGCTGCATTGTTGGTCACTTGATCAAGCTTTGATCAAGGGTTAGAGGTGGAAGAATCAACACAAAACAATAGAGTTTTTGGGGTTTTCATTCTTCATCTCTTGTATAAACGATTTTAAAAAGAAAAGGTTAATAGCAATATCTCAATTCAATTTTGAATTGAGCGTAGACGTACCCATAGCGAGGCCGATTGAGGAACTGCCTAAACAAATCTTGGTCTCTCTCTCTCTCTCTCTATCTTTTTTATTGTTGATTTTGCAATTTATCGAGTTCATCGTTGTTTGATCAATTCAATTGGAAATTTTTTTCTATCATTTTTTTAAAAGGGTTGTTGTTGATATAATCACAATCACTTTGATTGTGATTGGCTTTTAACATCAACAAAATGAATTATATTTCTAATCGATGTCGATTGCACACCAAGTGTTCGATAAATTGTTTGTGTGTATTGTGTTTTGGTTCACTGGATATATGAGTTACGATTAGCATTGCATTTAATTGATTTGTAGCTTGATCATTGTTGGACACTTACATTTATTATCACTCCGTTTGTTTTGCGATACATATGTTACTTTTTGTTAGTAGGTTCGGTTAGACGATTCGATCCGGGTCGTTTTTCCGCTGCACCATATTTTGAAAATAGATTTTTGCCAAGAGTTTTTGGTTGTAAAATTTGTGATCTATTCACCCTCTCTAGATCGAAGCCTATTGTCTAACAAACACCTCCATAGTCAGTATATTCCGCCAATATTGGCCACCATTCATTAACACATGCTAAAACATTTCAGCAACAACAACAAAGCAACATAACAACCAACAACAATGCATTTCAGATTATGTTACACCACCACATAAGCGTTACAATGCATTTAACACCATCACACAATAAATTATTCACTCTTTGGTACAGAAACCATTTTTAGAATAAACTTCGTCACGTCAGCTTCCCAACGCTTCGAACGACACCTGAATCGGACTCCCGGAACTAAAGTTATGAATCTTCAAAGATTTTTCATAAATGTTCCCAGTGTAACCGGTTACATCTTTTTAGGTAACCAGTTACAGCCCTTGTAACCAGTCATTGCCACGTAAAATACACACAATTTAATCGGTTACCATAATCAAGGTAACCGATTAGACCCTCACAAAATGCCCAGGAAATACATTTTCAAAGCAGTGTAACCGGTTACACCGTATCTGGTAACATATTACACTGTACGCATAAGCACTTTTCTGCAACTTTTCAAAACGAAAATCACTTATAATCCATCCCAAAATGAATACAGTGTTCCGATTGACATAACAAGAAATAAAGATATGATTGGTTCATTGTGTTATCTTATTGCTAGTAGACCATACCTAATGTTTAGTATTTGTCTATACGCTTGTTATGAATATTGTCCAAAGGAATCTCATATCTCTTCAGTCAAAAAGATCATGAAGTATCTCAAGGGAACAACAAATGTAGGTTTATGGTATCCAAAAAGCAGTATCTATGATTTAGTCGAGTATTCAAATTCTGTTCATAGTCTCCAGAACTAAGATCAATCTGCCTCTGTCTATGTTCAATTATCTGAAAGAATAGATACTTACATCTCGTGAGGAATTATCTTTTCTAAAACATTTTGGTAGAGTTCTTTCTATGATCCTTGTTGAACAAGGCATTGTTACTCATGTACAACAAGCCGGGTGGATTGATAAACTTGTTCCTGACTAGTGTTCAGCAATGAATTGTTCAGAAACCATTATTAATCGCTAAAGCTCTTTCTTCTTCTGCCTTTTTTATTGACGACAAAGGGGGATAATGGATTAAGTATTCTTCTAGATTAATTTTGGATCCGGATGAAGTTGGTGATCCTATTTAGGGGGAGATTATAAACCTCACCCTTGGAGTGGATTCATAATTCTATATAGGGGGAGCTTACAAACCTCAACTCTTAGACTTCACATAAAGGACACATGGGGAGCTTACAAACCTCACCTCTAAGACTGTTTGACACAGAGGGAGCTTACAAACCTCATACCCTGAAATTTGCTGAGTAATTAATCTACTACTGATTGTTTTTAAATACTTAAAGTTGTCATCATCAAAAAATGGGAGATTTTTGAGACAAGTTTAGTTCATACCATGTATCCTCTAAGGTTTTGATGATGACAAAGTATTTGAAAAACAATTAGGATTTCTAACTAGTTGGTTCGTGTGTGCAGAATTATATTTAGTTGATGAAACTGGTTCTGACAGAGAAGTAGCTTTGGTTCGGTTCTAATCATACACTCGTGAGAGAGTTTGATCAGAAAGCAGTTGCTAGTACACTCCAAAATCAGAAGCATGCTATGGCTGCCTCTGATACTTAGTAGTGTCAACTCAATTCTGCAAACACGGGACTCAAGATATATTGACATTATTTTTAACAGATTGTGTTGTACTTGAATCATAGATAAGTCCTCTGGACAAAGACCTTGTTCTGTGGATAATTCCTTGACTGAAAGTTCTAACACCTGCTTTATTGGAAAAGAAGATGTACTAGAATATTTGATCTGATTATAGCCGTTGTGGATGCTCCAACGACTATATTTATTCAGCTATAAAAGGAGTAGAAGATTTCTGCAACTACAACTGAGAAATACACACACTGGATATCAGAAGCCAAATCTGTTAAGAGTATTATTCTTGTATAGCTTAAGAATCCTTTGTAAAAGTGTGTTGTATTATATTTGAATACCTCTGATTATTAATCAAGTGTTGTTGTAAGTTATTCCTTCTCTAAACAGTCAGTTTAGATAAAAGTCTTTTAATGTAGGCTTGAGCAGAGAAGTCTTAGATAGTGAGTATGAGCAGGGAAGTCTTGGATCGAGGATCTGAGCAAGGGAAGTCTTAGGCAATGTGTCTAAGCAGGAAAGTCTTGAACCAGGTGGTTTGAGCAAGGGAAGTCTTAGGATCTAAGTATTTAAGTAGGAAGTCTTGACCATGTGCTGATTGAGCAGGAAAGTCTTAGACTAGAGGTCAGATCAAGGAAAATATTATACAGGTGTGTATAAGCAAGTGTAATCAGGTTTATTATAGTGGAAAATCTCTTGCAAAGCAAGGGGTCTGAAGTACTCTCAATTGGGAGAGGAACTAGGATAACTTATGTGTGTTCTTTACTGGTTTTATTTTACTTCTGTTACATTTTTCCCTGCACTTATTATCAGATTCTGAACTTAGTTTTGGGATCTGAACTCTGGTTCAGAAGTAAAACGAATTTTGCAAACACAATTCAACCCCCTCTTCTTGCGTATTTTTCTCGTCTTCACTAAGTACTGCAGAAGCATAATACATTGTTGTTGGAAGTTGTCGTATACAAGTACTTTGCATAAGCAATACCTATGTGATTATGGTTTTCACCTATGGTGTATTCCTCTAAGGTGTGACAACATAAGTTCCATAAATTTAACTAAAAATCATGTTATGCACTCCCGAACCAAGCACATAGATATACGCCATCATTTCCTAACAGATCATATTCGTAAAGGAGACATATATATTACATTTGTGGATACTCATGATCAATTGGTTAAATAACCCTTTTATGAGATAAGAAGAAAATTGGGAATCTTGGATGAAAATGATATATGAAGTATACACATCCATTTGCTTTAAATAATGTCATTGATCTTAACCATCATCCAGTATATACAAGATTCCATATTCTATTATAATATTAATGTTCATATGAAAATATGTGAATAATTATGCTTAAATATGTATGTGCATCTCATAGAACTGATACTTATTTTGTATATCGTATGATCCTTCTCTTATGTATATTCTTGCATGATCCCTAATTTTTTATATATGTATTCTTAAAACATGTGTTATTATTTTTGTTCCATTCTAAAACCAAAAACGTGTAGAGTTGCAGAAGCTACAATGGAGGAGAACTTCCGATGTAGCGGAGTGAGGTGTGTACCTATAAGGTTAGCACTCCTACGCTTAAGTCATTATGTGAATGATTAGAGAGTATTCAAATGGTGTTTGAAACTTATCACGTGAAATGGCGTCATCCCGCATATATAGGGGAGAGGAATAACTGCTTTGCTATCTTTCTGGCATGCAACACGGATGACTGTTTGATGCACTGGAGGTACAAATCTCCTGCTTTCGGGTCTTTGAAGGTACAACGGTTAGCAAAATATTCTAGAAGCTTATTAAATACCTGATTTGGATCTGGGACATCACGTGTTGTGGTGGTTGGACCAAAAGGATATCTCCAGCCCGAAACACTTTCTTATTTTCATGTGTGTAATGTTATAATAAGCTTAAGTATGGAAAAAATATGCTAAAGGGCCAAAAACTATGTCCAAATCATTTTTTTTTTCAAAAATTGGACTGTGGTAATCTATTACCTAATAATGGTAATCTAGTGCAGAAGATAAAAATTATTTTTGACATAGCTCCTGCGGTAATCATTTACCCCCTTTTGGTAATCGATTACCACGATAGGTTTTTGGCTATATATTGATTTTTTCAGCATTTTTGTCATTTCTCTTATTTTCTTTCAATAGAACTCTCGTACCCTTATTCTCTCTTTCTCAAATTTATTTATCTCATCTTCAAAATTCATCATTTCTTCTACATTCCAACACTCTAAAACTCTACAATACCATCAATCATCATAATCCTTAACCCTATTCCTCCCAAATATCACTCAAACCTCAAAATCCCTAAAACCCTACAAATATCCAAATCCTTCAAAAACCCTAAAAACACTAATGGATTCCTGTAGAAACCTCATAACAAATAATTCCACTGTTGGGAGGGTAGAAAGGCAATAACAAATGTATCACCTCCAGGAAAAGTTGCATGATCCTCCTCTAATCACTCCAAAGTACGACACTCTCTCTTATTTTCCTATATTAAATTTTGAGTTAAATATGTTTATGGTCCTCCTAAATATTTCAATTTCGATTTTAGTCCTTCAAAATATTTCCTTCAAAGAATGGTCCTCCTAAAATTTTCCATCCACACTTTTGGTTCCTAATACTAAAATCGTCGCCAAATCTGTCGTTAATTCAGTCACTAAGTAATAAATCGTCGCTAATTATGTCACTAAGTTGTAAAAATTATCGCTAATTTGCAAGAGAGACCAAAAGTGTGGATGAAAAATTATAGGAAATAATTATTTGAAAGAAATATTCGAAGGGACTAAAACTGAAATTTTGAGATATTTAGGAGGACCACAAACATTTTTAACCCTTAAATTTTTCTAGGGCGCTTAGAAATTTTGGGTTAGACGGATTTGTGGAATATTGTGGTCTAATTTATCTTGACCTGGTGAAAGTTTTCTGCTATAAACAACAAATTTCGAGAAATAACCTAGTGTCCTAGATTAAAGGTGTTAAGATTCCCTGACTCAAAGGATGATTGGGAAAGCTTTAACAAGCATGACGTTTATCTATATGTGTCGTTTATCTAAAGCAAAGATATTTAGCATGAAGAAAAAGTATGAATCAGATTCCTCCAAAAGGACAAATATTCTATCAGCTAGAAATATATTTTTAGATGAAAGGATGTTGCATTACTTATTAGCTTATGTCATTATACCTAAGGGTCTGTTTGGTTCAAATGAGGGGGAGGGGAGATGAGGGATTTTAATGGAGGGAAGAGGAGGGGAGGGGAGGGGTTTTTTTTTTAATCAGATAAGTGTTTGGTTCAAAAGAGGGAAGGGGAGGGGAAGGGAGGGATTTTAATTAAAAATGTGTTTGGTTCAGGAGGGGGAGGGGAGGGATTTTATTAATAATTTACATTTTTATCCTTATGATCTTATATAAGTGATATGATATTCAAATGTGAAAAATTTATGCATGTTTTTTTTTGTGATAAAATTTCTAATATTGATTGACTAAAAAATTATTTATTTATCCCATAACATTAAAAAAATTGAGTACACTTAATTCAGATTATAACTCTCTAACATAAATTAAACTATATGCTAATAATAACGTTTAAATCGTGATGAATCATCTAACAAAACAAATACAAAAAATAAATTATTATTAAATATTAATGGTTTAAAATGTTTAATAAAATAAACGGTTTAAAATTTGATATAAAAGAAAATATGATATGATACATAATAAAATTAGAAGAAAAAAACGAATATACCTAAACATAATTTTTTTTATCAAAAAAACAAAAAAAAAACAATAATGATTATGATTTATATTAAGTAAAAAACTATAAATAATCTGAAGTTGGAGAATAATTATAATAAATTAATGGAAGCAATCGAAAAACGAATAATGGAAGAGAAATAGTAACACAAAAAAAACGAATAATTGTCAAATAATAAAATTAAGGCTTAAATGCACTTTTGGTCCCCCTAGTTTAGATTTTTTACACTTTCGGTCCCCCTATTACAAAACCTGCGATTTTGGTCCCTACATTTTGATGTCTTTGCAATTTTGTGGTCCCCCTCAAATCTTGATCCAAAACCGTACATGAACAGTGCATGTCCGTACATGAACAGTGCACTGTTCATGTACGGTTTTGGAGCAAAATTGGAGGGGGACCACAAAATTGCAAAGACCATCAAAATGTAGGGACCAAAATCGCAGGTTTTGTAATAGGGGGACCGCAAGTGTAAAAAATTTAAACTAGGGGGACCAAAAATGCATTTAAGCCTAAAATTAAATTGAGGATATTTTAGTAAATATAATAATATTTTAATGATAAAAATTCAATTTCCCTCCCCTCCCCTCCAAATCCCCCCAATTCGGAGGGAATAAAAAAATGTGTTTTGGAGGAATTTTGCTCCCCTCCCCTCCTAAAATTTGAACCAAACATATTTAATTAAAAATTTCCCCTCCCCTCCCCTCCATCTACTCCGAACCAAACACACCCTAAAACAACAAATTACTCTCAACTGACTACATTTGAACTCAATATTTTGTATGCACTAAAATATGACATTGCTTTAAATTAGGCCTATATTGTCAAGAATCTTATGTTCTCCTCTAGAGTAAAGCAAGCAGGTCTTCCAAATGCAAGGGAAATCAACAAGCTGCTTCCAAGTTGTTCTATGGATCTCAGGAATAAAACAAGGTTTGATATGAACACTTATGAGAATTTGATTGACTCTAGTGTAATAGGTAAATTAGGTATTTACTGAGACGAGAAAAAATATATGTATGTCTATAGAAATGAAGTTCAGCATTCATTCTCTTCATAACCTGCAACCATCACCAATCAAATGCTTAAAAACAAGCTTTATGCCATGCAAACCTTCATGATCAACAAATTTGCATCCATAGAAACCTCCATTGAAACCCGGCACAACTCCATCGATAACAGGTTCAACATCAAGGATTCCTGGTTAAACTCCATTGATAACCAAATAGATATCCTTTCACACAGGGTGGTGCAACTTAAGTTTGGAGATAATGAGGAAGAATAGATGTTCTTATGCTTATTTTCACTATTTTATGTTTATTTATATTTTCTTTCCATCAAACTATATGTCTTTCATTTGTAAGCCTTAAGTACTATGCTTGGTTGTTATGGTGTTCGTACTTAATATGGGTTTAGAAATGTATAGTTTGGTTTATTATGCGTGTATGTGTATCATGTTATCTATGCTGGTTGGTTGGGCACTTTTTCCTCTTTTTGATAGTTTCAAAGGGGGAGAACAAGTGGCAGTATTGTGTTTTTTGTGGATAATTTAAAAACTTCAGGTTCAAACAAGATTGCACAATTGCAATATTCACTCATTTCATCTTTTAGCAAAAACACAAAATTCAATTGTTTTTAAATGTGGAGAAAAGGGAAGCTTAAAGAAGTGGTTGAACAAAGCATGTGTTATAAAGTTAGTCAAAAGGAAATCAAGAAGTTGTGACTGATAAAAAAATTCAAAGGTACTTATTAAAAAATATTTTGTGTTACCTTTAAAATGCTTAGAAAAACAACTTCTACTTCATCTCATTCTTCACATATGCATTCTACATGAAAAGCTTTCAAAACCACTCAATTTTCACTTTAAAAACCAAAGTATTTATGGCCAAAACATAGTAGTAATCATTTACCCCCTTTTGGTACTTGATTACCACGTGAAAAATTGCATATTTTCATCACGCAATGGCACTGTTTTGGATGGGAAAGATTCATGGAACCCCTATATTTTTATGCATCTATTCATAAGGGTTTCGAAACATGTATTTAAGGCTTTTCACATTGAAAAAAAATCAACTCTTTTTGATCGGAGAGGACCAGAAGGAGATCGTCGCGGCCTTCGTGTAGGGCAGGAGTTGATGCTCGTATGAGAGGAGAATGGGGGGGGCGTACCTGCAAGGTACTCCGATGCCAAAGTGAGAGTTTGGACGAGAGGAGAAAAGCAAGTACAACGTAAGAATGTAAGAGATTAGATACCTGACCCTTTCAAGTGAGAGGGTATTTATAATATACCCCCAGCGCGGGGCTAAGATCTCTCCTCGCGAGTAGGATGTCTGCTCGGCGAATGAGAGACTGCCAAGTGAAGGACACAGCGCGTGGTCCTCTGACTTGGTCCAACTATCCCCCGCAATATCCGGGGAGGTAGTTGGTCGCATGAACTGACAAGCGAGTGGGGGGACGTGCCCAACGGCTATATTGTGCCCAACGACTATATTGTGCCTATTGGGCTTGTTCGCCAACTATAATGGATTGGGCCTGATCCTTAAGGGCGGGAAGCCCTGCCCAGTCCAGAACAGGAGTCCTCCAAGTCGTTGCTCTGCTGGAGAATAATGACTTAAGAGAGCTGTGACTACGACCGTACTGTCGGGGACATGTTTGCTCGCGTGGAGTGTCTCATTCGTGTCCCGACCAGATGTGGTCGTTAGATGATTACGCTGAGTGTCGGCCAAGATTCGTTACGTGCTTGCAGAAATTGGCGTTTTTCACCGAGCAGCCCTGCAACTAATGCGTTCATTTTTGACGAAGAGATTTGCTCGTGTGGGAGCCAAGGACTTGGTGTATTTTCACGATCCCCCACGATCAAATGGTTATAAAAGGTGGAGGAAGGTTTTATTTTAACATTCTCACAAGTTCTCACTCCTTGCTCTTATTTGCTCTGCAACTAGTCCTCCCGCCGAAGTTCCTCTTCGCCACCGTTGATCCTCCTCTTCTCCGTCAACTTCTTCTTCTTCCTGTAAGTTTGTTCTTCCTTTTTCGTATTTTTTATGAACCTTCGAGTTTTCTGGGTGTTGTTCATGGATTATCCGGTGGGTTCATGAATTTTTCGGTTGAACTTCATGTGTTCTTTGATGAACATATGAGTTTCTGGAAAACCCATGAAGAACATGAAGAACATGAAGATTTCTAGGATAATTGTAGAGAATGTTTTGATGTAGATCTTTGTAGATTCTGGTTAGGCGTATAGTTTAGGTTTGTAGTCGAGCACTAGGCCTGTTCGGTTCCTTGTCATGATTTTGGGATGTGACGAGCCTGTGTCCTCATTTTGATCCTCGCTATATTAAGTCACGGGGACTTGCCCTGCTGGTCGTTAGACAGATAAGTTAGAACGGGCTCGAGGTTGTCCTCGGCTTCATCCTCTCCCTTTCACTTGATTAGTGGTGGAAGGGTGGATTTGATCTTAGACGTCGAATTCACTTATATTCCTCTGCTTTTCAGGTGAAAATGGCTAGTCCTCGGGATGAAGTTGTGCCCGACCTTCAAGAGACACAAGACGAGCCAGATGCGCCTGCCGATTATTCCAACATCAAGGTCGCAGAGGGGGACCTGGACTGGATAGCGCACGAACCTCTGTCGTTCCGATCGACTTTCACCGAAGAGGAGATTCGAGAGTTCTCTCTGTTGGAGAACCGGGTAGGGGAAGCTCCTCGGCAATGGAAAGCAATTCGTCCCGGGGAGAATGATAGAATTTTCTCTGGGTATCCGGGATTGCGTTTCCCAATGTACGAGTTTGCTTTTACGGAGGCCAAGATGCGTCTTCCGTTTACTGATTTTCAAGTGGCTCTCTTCACCCATTTGGCGTTGTGCCCGTCGCAGCTTCACCCTAATGCTCTGGCCTTCATCCGAGCATTTGAATTAGTCAGCCGTCATCTCAATGTTGGGGCGACCGTGGATCTCTTCTTTTGTCTCTTCCAACTTTAAAGGAGTACCACGGGGACGAAACAAAGTTGGGTTTCGTTCAAACAGCAGAGCAGGCTATTTTGGCCGTACTCTGACTCGATTCGCCACTTCAAAGATAGGTTTCTGATCGTGAAGCCTATTTCTCAGGAGGCGAAAAGATCTATCTCGACTATCAAAAAGGTGACAGTTGATGGTCGGGAGGTGGATGGAGTTGTATCCATGTTTCCTCTGGAATGGGTTTACTCCCATTTTAAGCGTAGGACCGACCAATTCTTGGTGAAACACGAACAACTCTGTGAGGCCGACAAGGAGTCGTACAGGATCCTCCATGCTTATGTGGAGAGTTTTTCCCCGGCCTTCGTAGTTGATCGGGACGGGAATAAGTTGATCGGGGATGATGGGGAGCCCGTCCAAGCAGCCAGATATATTAACATCAAAGCTCTCTGCGAGATAATGATGATGATGCGATCCAATTACTTGGTATGGTCCGCTGTTTGTTTTTATTTGTTCGAATTTCTGAGTTCTGACTTGTTTTGTGTGTTCGCAGGTATGATGGCAGACATGAGAGAACGCCTGATGAGATCTCAAGCGGCGAAAGTTCATAAGAAGTCGACCGCGGGTGCCAAGGTCGGGGTGCCTAAGCAGACTATTCTGGAAAATTTTGCAGCTGGTCCTACCCCTGTCCCGGAGAGAGCCTCGACGCCGCTGACCCCGGATACCACCCATAAGAGGAAGAGAGATGTCGCAGGGACTTCTGCGGCTGCTGGCCCGGGAGGTTCTGGCGCCGACCAGTATGTTTTGCCCCCGTGTTATTCGCGTGGAAATATGTTTAATGAAGGAAACTCAATTGCTGTTCAGGATTCTGAAGTCGAGGTCATTGTGAGCGACAATCCTCAGGCGAGGAGGAAACAACTCTGCCAGGACGCTGTGGGCATGTTCAGGGTGCTCGAAGCGGCTCTTGCCCTAGGGGATGATGAGGCGACTTCTCGTGTTAACCTTCGCACGGCCAAGGCGCGAATTGCCGAGTTGGAAGTTGATAACAATAAGCTGTACAATGATCTGAAGAAATTCGAAGGTCACGAGGAGGCCAAAGTATTGCTTCAGCAGGAAGTTACCCAGCTGAAGTTGCAGATGATCGCGGCCGACGAGGAGAAGGTACGCTTGCAGGCCAGAATAGCTGAACTGGAGGGTTTGTCAGCGGCCGTCGAGGGTGAGAATGATGATGAGAAATCCCTGAGGACCAGAGCTGAGCTGATCGGAAGGATTCGGAGCCTTGGCGAGGACAACTTGAAGGCGGCTGAGTTCGGTTTCAATGCTGCTTCAGAGCAGATGAAAGCCCTTAACTCGTACGTGCAGCTTCTGACCGACGGAATGGGTCTGTTCAACAGGGTTATTATGGTCAGGTTGGTCCTCCCGAGGATGGAAGCGAAGTTTAGGACTTGGTTGTTTTTTTAACATGTTTAGTGGGCCTGCGTGCCCTTACCATTTTATATGGGTGCTTCCCCTTTTGTACTTATAACATTACCCGGTTATGACCGGTGTTTAATATACTTGGATTTTGTGTAAAAATGTTTTATCTTGGACGTTTGCTCTGTTTATTCATATGTGTGTGTGCTCGGCGAGTTGTGAAACCTACCGAGGAGGGCAAAGTGGTTTTGCCCATGATGAGGCTAGGACTTCGTTTGAGGTACTAATCTCATAGGCTTGGACTATTCCCATCGCGAGCTGGGTGTCCTGCCTGAATGGTGCGGCAACGGCGGAGCTCGGTCGAGGTATCCCCGTTGTGCACAGGATCTGCTCGTAGCATGAGTAGAAGCTGGTCGGCGGTGTAATGCGTGTCATGCTTCACCAGGGCGCAATACGATGGCCGCGCAAATCTCCCCATTTTGGGTGATTACGTCAGCAATTTGTCTAGCCTTGTGGTTAAGGACTTAGTTGTAGTACTGCTTGAGTTTTTTAGCATTCCATGGTCGAGCAAGTGGTTTTTCATCCAATGTTTCCAAGTAATATGCTCCTGTGCCCGTTTTGGACTTGACCCTATAAGGTCCTTCCCAGTTTGCTGCCAGTTTCCCTTCGCGCGAATCCTTCTGGTTTCTACGCAGGACCAGACTGCCCACGGGGAAGTCACGTTTTATGACCCTGGTGTCATGTTGCAACGTTATCTGTTGTTTTAATGTGGCCTCGTGGAGAGCAGCTCCTGATTTTATTTCTTCGACCAGGTCGAGCTCCTCGCGTAAAGCCTCGTCGTTCATTTCTTCGTCGAGGGGAGCTTCTGTCCTTCTGGAGGGTTCCCTTATCTCCACTGGTATTACCGCCTCTGTTCCATACGCTAGTCGGAAGGGAGTTTCCCCGGTGGTGGAGTGTGTTGTTGTTCTATACACCCAAAGGACGCTATGAAGCTCCTCGACCCATCTTTTCTAGGCCTCGCCTAGCCTTCGTTTTAGCCCGCGGAGGATCACCCTGTTCGCGGCCTCCGCTTGCCCGTTAGTCTGGGGGTGCTCGACGGAGGTGAAATGTTGTTTTGTCCTTAGTTTGGCGACAAAATCTTGGAAGTTTTTTTTCGTGAATTGGGTTCCATTGTCGGTCACAAGGGCCTGAGGTACCCCAAATCTTGCGAGGACGTTCCTTTTGTAGAAACACAGTATGTTGAAGGCTGTGATCTTCGCGAGTGCTTCGGCTTCAATCCATTTTGTAAAATAATCGACGACCACGATTAGGAATTTGTTTTGATAAGATCCCATTGTAAAGGGTCCTAGAATGTCCATCCCCCACCAGGAGAAGGGCCACGGCGAGGAGAGAGTCTTCAACTCGTTGGGGGGTGCTAAGTGCATGTCCTCGTGGCGTTGGCAACGGTCGCACTTTTGTACGTGCTCTTTGGAGTCGTGTTGCATGGTTGGCCAGTAATATCCTGCTCGCAAAGCTTTCTGGGCCAAGGATCTTCCCCCTAAGTGTTGTGCGTTGATGCCCTCGTGAATCTCTTGTAAGATTTCGGGGACCTGGGCCTCGTCGACACATTTCAACAGGGGGATGGAAAATCCTCGTCGATATAATTTGTCATCGACCAGCACGTATGAATAGGCTCATCGTTTAGTTACGTTGGCCTCCTTACTGTCCTCGAGGAGTCCCCCCTTGGTGAGATAATTGTACACAGGGGTAATCCAACAAAGGGGATCTCCGATGGCGTTAACATCTAGCAGGTCGGGTTTTACAATGCTCGGGCGGGCCAGCATTTCTTGTATGATGGATTTGTTCCCACCTTTTTTTCTGGTGCTGGCTAGTTTATAGAGGATGTCTGCTCGGGTGTTTTGCTCGCGCGGGACGTGCTGAACTTCCCATGCTTCAAATTCCGCTATTTTTTATTTCACCGTTGCCAAATATTCGGCTAGTTGGTCATTCTTTGCTTGGAATTCTCCCCGTACTTGGGATGCTACGAGCTGGGAATCAGTGTAAATTTTTATTTCTTTCGCGCCAACGTCTTTGGCCAATCGTAATCCTGCGAGGAAGGCTTCATACTCGGCTTGAGTGTTGGATGTTTTGAAGGACAGGACCAGGGATACTTCGATCAAGGTCCCTTCCTCGTTCTCGAGGATAATTCCTGCTCCGCTGCCTGAGGGGCTTGATGCGCCATCCACGTAAATGATCCACTTCCGCGTCCCTCCTGGAGGGGATTGTTCCGGAGTCATTTCTGCTATGAAGTCGGCCAGGACCTATGCCTTGAGGGCTTTCCTCCCCTCGTAGTGAATGTCGAACTCGGACAATTCAAGGGACCATTTTAGCATCATGCCCGCCATATCTGGTCAGCTTAACAGCTGCCTAATAGGCTGGTCGGTTCTGACGATGATAGTGTGCGCCAGGAAGTAATATCTGAGTCTCCTCGCGGCAACTATGAGAGCAAGGGCCACTCGTTCTATTTGTGTGTACCTGACTTCGGGTCCCTGCAGGGCTTTGCTGGTGAAATAGATGGGTTTCTGCCCGTCAGTCGTCTCGTGAATAAGTGTTGCACTTACTGCTTCGTTGACCACGGAGAGGTACAGGTATATGGTTTCCCCGTAGTCTGGTCGGGACAATACTGGTGGCTCGGACAAAGCTTGTTTGAAATGGGCAAGGGCCCGCTCGCATTCGTCCGTCCACTCGAAATTGGCTTCCTTCCTGAGTAATTTGAAGAAGGGCAGAGCGTGCTGGGTGGATTTGCTCACGAAGCGAGCAAGGGACGTGAGCATCCCGTTGAGGGATTGTATCGCCTTCTTCGACCGCGGAGTGGGGAACTCCACGAGTGCTCGGCATTTAACTGGGTTTGCTTCTATTCCTCTTTCAGTGAGGTAAAACCCGAGGAATCTCCCTGCTCGTACACCAAAGATGCATTTTTCTGGATTGAAACGCATTTTACACTTTCGAGCTTGGTTGAACACCTTTTGTAAGTGGGTGGTATGGTCGAATTCCTCTTGGGATTTCATGATCATATCATCCATATACACTTCAAGCATGTCCCCGATTTCTGATCGGAAGACTTTATTCATCATGCACTGGTATGTGGCCCCGACATTCTTTAGTCCAAAGGGCATTACGTTGTAGTAATAGTTCCCCGAGGAGGTCATAAACGCCGTATACCTCTTGTCCTCGTTTGCCATTGGGATTTGGTTGTATCCCGAATAAGCATCCATGAAGGACAAGAGCTTGAAACCTGCGGAATTATCTACGAGTTTATCTATGCTCGGTAGCGGATAAGTGTCTTTCAGGCAAGCCCAATTGAGATCAGTGTAATCAATGCACATGCGCCATTTTCCATTACTTTTCTTTACAAGTACAATGTTTGAGAGCCAGGTCGTATACCTGGCCTCGGAAATAAATTTTGCCTCTAAGAGGTCTTGTACTAGTTTCTCGGCAGCTTGTGCCTTTTCCTCGGATTGCTTTCTTCTTCATTGGGCAATGGCGCGAGCAACTGGATTAATTGTCAAGTGGTGAGATGCAGTTTCTGGATCAAGACCGGGCATATCCACCGCACTCCAGGCGAACAGATCGACGTTGTCGTCAAGACATTTCTTCATCTCCTTCTTGATCTCTTCGGGGAGACCAACACCTATCTTCACTCCCCTGTTGGGGTTATTGCTGAAGGTGATGATCTCGAATTACCCATCTGGGACTGGTCGCAAAAGTACATAAGCCGGGGAGCTTGTTGCTCCTAACTATATGTCTTCGTCACGATCCTCTTTACCCTCTTCAGGAAGCCTGCTGTCGAGGTCGATGATATGCACGGGAAGCGTGGGCTTTTTGTCTGGCTGGCCACCTTCAGCTGGAACCTCATCCTCTCTTGGGCGCTTTGCTGATTTTGCCGTCGTCGCGATCTGGTTCTACCCTTTTGTTGCGGCCTCAAAGCATCTGCGAGCAGCCTCGATGTCGCCATGTAGAGTTGCGACGTGCCCTTTCTCAGTATAGTACTTGAGTTTGAGGTGACCCGTAGAGGGGACATCAATGAGTTCTGTAAGAGCTGGCCTGCCGAGGATGCACTGATAAAGTGACGGGAAATCAATGACTAAGAACTGCGTTTTGATTGTCTGAGATGCCTCTTCCTCACCAAAAGTGACTGGTATCTCCACGTAACCCCAAGGTCGGGCTGTTGCCCCGTTGAATCCTTGGAGGTCCGATCCCACGTATGGTGAGAGGTTGGACTTATTCAGTTTCAATGCGCAGAACAGGTTGGTATACATGATGTCCACGGAACTGCCCTGGTCGACCAAGATTCTCCGAACATTGGTAGAGGATAATTTGGCCCTGATCAGCAGAGGGATATGGGAATTTGGGGATCCCCGGGCAGTTCTTCTCGGTAAAACGTGATCGGCGACGAATGCCCTTTACTTTTCCCGATCGCGGACAACTGATCGGGGCTACTGTCTATCAACTGCTCAAACTTTCGTTTGATGGACCCTATTGTAAGCTCATGGTACCCCCCATATGAGATGACCATGGTCGTAGGAAAGGCTTCCCAGGTGCTGTGTATGAATACCTGGGAAGTTGTGTCGAGGTGGTCAGGAACGAAGAAGTCCTCTGGTCGGCTGATGGCCATTGCGACCTGCAGGGGAGGACTGGATTGGGCCGATTCTGCCTCTTTCTTCAAATCGAATGTGTCTCATTGGGAGGACTCTCCCTTCTTCACGTACTGCTTTAGGTGACCCTCTTTTATGAGGATCTCTATTGCGTCCTTAAGATGCACGCAATCTTCTGTCACGTGGTCGTGACTACGGTGGAAACGACAGTATTTAGGGAACCTGACGCCCCCTTGTTTAAATTATGTGTTGATGCATTCGGAGAGAATGTGCTCGCGCGAGGTCGTGAGCATGGTGTACTCCGTAAACCGGCCAGCTGGCCCTTTGCTTTCGCGAGGACGCTCGTCGCGCCTTTTCTCTTTCCCTTGCCGGGATGATTCTGGCTCATCTTTTTTGATGCCCGGGGTGCTTCGCGATATCTTAAGTCCCGGGCATGGAATGCAGCTTCTTTTTCCTCGTAACGGATGTAGTCCTCAGCTTTGCGAAGGAGTTCCATCAGTGTTCGGGGAGCTTCAATCCCCACTTCCTTACGGAAATCGCTTTTGGGCCGGAGTCCCTTTTCGAGGAGGTACTTTTTCATGTGATCCGTTGTTCGGACTTCCACCGCTTCTTTGTTAAATCTTTTAATGTATGCCCGCAGGGATTCATCCCTGCCTTGTATAATGGCCTCCAGTGTAGCCTCCGACTTAGGATGTCATTGGAAAGCTGTGAAATGGCGGGCAAACTGGCTCTTTAACTCTCTCCATGAAGAGATGGATCCGCGAGGAAGTCGTTTAAACCATGTCATCGCTCCCTTTCTCAAGGTGATGGGGAACATTTTGCATCTGATAGCCCCGGAAACACCGTGATATTGGAGCATAGCTTCTATATTTTTGATATGCTCGCGGGGATCAGACGTCCCGTCATAGGTTGTCAACATGGGTGGTTTCTCCAATCCGCGAGGGATTCGAGTGTCCAGGATGTCTCTTGTGAATGGGCTGTGAACGTCATCGTCACTGCTGGAACTAGGAGAGAGCGAAAGGGAACGGCTGTGACCGCGGCTTCGACTTCGGCGAGGAGAACGTCTGCAGGTGTGTCGGTGCTCATACTTACCTGAGTGTCGAGACCTCTTGGATACCGGGGAGTGCCTGGATCTCCGTGGGGGAGACTGACGGCGTCGTCGTGCTAGATCGGGTGTAGGGTTCCTCGATCTTGAACGTTTCCTCTTCGGGGAGAGGCTGTCGCGTCTTCGCTTCGAGGGAGTTCGTGGACGCGGGGAAAGACTCATCAGTTTTTCTAAAGCAAGGCGTTCCTGAATGATATGCTCGAGAGCATTGATCTTCTCCCCCTGTTGGAGGATTAAGAGGTTCGAGTTGTTAAGAGATGCGATGAGCGCTGCGGTGCTCGGATCAGCATCCTGGGGAACTGGGATGAGCTTGAAGGTGAGCTCTACAGCTGGTGCCCTTGGCTTTGGTTCGTCGGGTTTTGGGGAAGCAGGCCTTCCGTCTCTTCGGTCACTTTCCTGCGGGATATGCCCGACGAAAGAATGGTCGTTGTTGTTGGCTGCAGAGGCCACAAAGTCTTGGTGAACATCGTTCTTAATGAAAGCCATGTCGATCTGATATTTGAAAGGATGAAGCTTTAGTCTTTGTTGTGCAAGAGAGAATCTTGGTTAAAGACGGGGAAGCTGGGATTTCCCACAGATGGCGCCACTGATCGGAGAGGACCAGAAGGAGATCGTCGCGGCCTTCGTGTAGGGCAGGAGTTGATGCTCGTAGGAGAGGAGAATGGGGGGCGTACCTGCAAGGTACTCCGATGCCAAAGTGAGAGTTTGCACGAGAGGAGAAAAGCAAGTACAGAGTAAGAATGTAAGAGATTAGATACCTGACCCTCTCAAGTGAGAGGGTATTTATAATATACCTCCAGCGCGGGGCCAAGATCTCTCCTCGCGAGTAGGATGTCTGCTCGGCGAATGAGAGATTGCCAAGTGGAGGACACAACGTGTGGTCCTCTGACTTGGTCCAACTATCCCCGCAATATCCGGGGAGGTAGTTGGTCGCGTGAACTGACAAGCGAGTGGGGGGGACGTGCCCAACGGCTATATTGTGCCCAACGGCTATATTGTGCCTATTGGGCCTGTTCGCCAACTATAATGGATTGGGCCTGATCCTTAAGGGCAGGAAGCCCTGCCCGGTCCAGAACACTTTTATTAATTATTTTCACATCAATTTAAACAATTTTAAGTGTTCGTTCATTTTCAAATTCTTGAAACTTTGCATAAATTTCATATCATTCACAAAGATTTATTAAATATTTCTGAGCACTTGAGGTATACTAATTTGGATTGTAATATTTAATAAATAGAAGTCAACCATTGAACTTGTAATTCAAGCCAATATCAATTTTATTCAAATCTTTTACGAAGTGTGTGTTGAAACTTAATTACCAAGTTTGTGGTGATATGTTTTAATAAAATAAAGTAGTGTTCTTTCATGTGTTTATATGATAGAAGGTTGAAACTTGATCTTGGAGAAGACTTGTACAAGTATATTATCATAGTGGAAACATCATTTAAGGTGTACAGGGACTAGATGTACCCTTAAGTTAGAAAGGGAAACTAGTATAAATCATTGTGTCATTTATTTTACGTACTTTATTTTTATGCACTATTATCATCTTAAGAATCAAAACATTCATCGCTTACATTACTTAAGAAAAATTAAGAATCTTATACGAAAATGAGAAAAATTCAGCAACACTAATTCAACCCCCCTTCTCTCTTAGGTTGCATCTTGTAGTTACAAAAAGAAGAAATTTGTTGTTTCAAACATGATTCTTTCATGTATAATGATTCAATCTTGAACCACGTCTCAATCATGGTATTCTCCCTCACGACTTCCCTTAACACTTTATCTCCTAGGCATAAGATAATGACACATCTGACCTTATCCACAATCTTGGTCTTCTATCTTGTGTAATGCTTGCAAACATCGCTGCCTCTCCCTTCAATGCTTCTACATAAATTGGTTGAATTATTATTCCTTGCATCTTCACCTTTCATAATCTAAAGTCGTTATCTCCCAAAAACTTCTTGATGTACCATTTGGAACCCATGGTGCTCACTTGTAAACTTAACTCCTTTTCCTCACTGTGGGCACCACTTGTTGTGAAATTGATAGAATAATTAATACCACTTCTGAAGAATTATTCATAGTTCAATCACACCAATAAATTTTTTATGTAAGACAAAGAACAATGGCAACCGAACAAATGGCCTCAAGCAATAAAAATAATAATAGGCAAGAACACAAGAAATTTGTTTTCCCAGTTCAATCAAATCGATCTATGTCTGAAGGAGAGAGCAATTATCCGATTCATTATGTCTGGAGTTCCGAAGAACAACCCCTCTTTTCTACATAGGTGTTTCTCAATATCTCCAACTCTCAATATAAGAATCACATAAACCTAAGGTGTTTAAAATCTTTATCAATCCCTTTGAAAAACCCAAAAGTCTTCCAAATTCCAAGAATATAAATCTAAGGAATTTTACTCTTTGCTTCTCACTAGGATTTCTACCTTACACTACTTGAGAGAAACCCATACTTATAACTACTAAAACCTTAACAGGCTCAAGCTCGAAAATATGTCAGTACCAAAATATGTTTATTTTTTTCTTACTTGAGGTTTTAAGGCATATTGCAAAAATTCTCTACCTTGACTTTAAACCAATTGTGATTTCAATTTAACCACCAACCACCTTTCTTCTCTCTCCAAAGATTGAATCACTCTTCAAAAAATTTGATCAATTGCAAGAAATGCTTGAACCTTAATCTTGGCAATGGTTCGGTGAACATATATGTTGGATTCTATTATGAGGGAAATTTATAAATCTTAATCTCCTTGGTCTCTATTATGCAACCTCATCTAACTATGCCCTAGTGAGGGAAGAATTCCTAAATCCTTCATCTAACTATAATTTCAGCACATCAATCTCATCAATATCATCAACTGTAATAATCATATCATCAACATATAGAGATAGTATAATATGACCAAGAGAATTGGTCTTGTGAAATAAATTTGAATCATGATCATTAGGGCAAAAACCAAGAGATGTAATCACATTGGGGAGCTTCTCAAACCAAGCTCGTGGAGCTTGTTTCAGACTATATAAGGTTTTCTCCAATTTGAACACTTTCCTATATTATGATTAATACTTGGTGGAGTTACCATATAAACTTCCTCCTTAAGATCACCATTTAGAAATACATTTTTATCATCCATTTTAAAAATATTCCATTGGTGAACATATGTAACAAAAATAAGAATATGAATAATAGTCATCTAGGCTATGGGAGCAAATGTTTCTTCATAATCCATGCAAGTCTCTTGAGAGAATTCCTTAGCAACAAGACGAGCTTTGTATCGCTCAACTGACCCATCATACTTGATTTAGCTCTTGCATACCCAAGGATACCTAATAGCATGTTTTCCTGGTGGAAAAGGTACTATGTCCCAAGTATCTGTTTGTCGTACCTCAAAAAAAGAGAACAACCCCGCGAAGCGCAATCCCACGCTCGCGCGATGGACTTAACAGAGTCGCCACCGATCTTTATTTATTCCCATAGAGGGAAAAGGAAAATATCGAATAAAATCCCTAAACTAAAGGATAAAATATGGTCATCACAACCAATATCTGAGTTCGTGAGTCGGTTACATAAGAGGAAGGTATTAACACCTCTCACGCCTGTTGTACTCAACGGGAACCGTTTAGTTAGGGTTGAATGAATGTTAACTTAAGGTTTGTTTCTAATCCTCCACTCATAGAATAGGAAAAGGAAGGAAGAGAAATGTTTTTGGATTTTATTAATGAGAAAGGGAACCTAAAGAGGTTTTATTATTAGGGTGCTCGCCAAGACTTCACAGTCTCGTGCCTACGTATCCTTACAAGGATAGAATGAGAGCAATCGTAGTTCGGGTAAAACTTGTTGGTTGATTTTAGCGAAAGCTAAATTGTATTAATCAACGAAATGACTTTGTTTTACCCAAAACAAATTAGGAGTGGACATTGTCACCACATAGAATGGATTTACAAATCATATTCATGCCACTTATATCAACTCAATGGTTGTAGGAAAAACAATGCCCTAGTGTTTATTGAGACAACAACTTTCGTCTTAAAAAAAGAATCTTTGATCTTATTAGGTGTATTGAAGTTTTTTTTTAAAGAAAATACACTTGATGACAATCAAGGTTTGCTCATGACTATGAGATTTTATTAGGAAAGTATACTTGATGATAATCAAGGTTTGTCCATAAGAATGGAGATTTGAGTATGGGTTGGCTATATTTTAAAAATGATGAACATTTGATGATGATCAATTATTCAAAAGAGTTTATGCTAGAATGTTAAACTCCAACAGTCTCTTTCATTCAAGATTGATTGAGAAGATTTGTTTGTAGACCATGAACATTGATAAAGATCAATGGTTTAAAGAGTTGTGCTAGAGTGCTAGACTCCAACACCTCTTGGTCCAAGTTATTTATTAAGTTTTTTAAGGATGAAAGAGTAAAATAATTGGCTATCTCAATGTGCAAGACTTGAGACCAATCTTTCAAGAGTTTTGCTAGAATGCTAGATTCCAACAATCATTTTCTTTCAAGTTTATTTTAAAATATTATTGATGTGTCATCTCAATACTTTCTTTCTTCTTTAAGAAGGCACTTGACAAAGGGCCAAAGTTTGAGAGGGCACTTGACAAAGGGCCAAAGTTTGATAGGGCACTTGACAAAGGGCCAAAGTTTGAGAGGGCACTTGACAAAGGGCCAAAGTTTTATTAAGACACTTGATAAAGAGTCAAAGGTTTGTTAGGGAATGGTTCAAAATTGTAGGGTTTGAGTTTGGATTGAGTTGTTTGAGTTTGAGATATGGATTGGGTTATGAAGAAAGTTTCATAATCTTGATGAAGATTAGGGTTTTATGAAAGGTTCATAATCTTGAGGAAGAGGGTTCTATGAGAGGTTAATGATCTTGATGAAGATTAGGGTTTTATGAAAGGTTGCAATCTTGATGAAGATTAGGGTTTTATGAAATGTTGTAATCTTGATGAAGATTAAGGCTTGTTTAGGTTATGGTTATGACAATACCACTTACTCATACATGGTTTATAAATCAAAAGAAGTTACAATTTCTTCCCTAAGGTTAGGTTAAAATGGAATGACTTGACAAGGCCATGGGGGAAATGTTTATGATAAGGACCAAATAAGAGCAACAAAGAGCTTATAAGCTACATAGATGAAACATCATCTAAGGGTGACTTGCCAAAGTCACAAAGGGAAAGGGATGATAATAATCAACCAAAGTGAAAAAAGAGTTCACAAGTTGAACATAATATAGGTAAACATATGCATACACACGGAGGAAACATTATCAAAGTTCAATGGCATATTAACAATCATGGTTCAAGACTTCACACTTAGGGTATAGCATGCATTAGGCTCATGTTTATCACAAAGATTCATCTCACAAGGTTGATTTAAGCATGGCAAAGAAAGTCAAACATGCTTCTTAAACAAAGTTAGGGCAACACATCATTTAACCCTCATACATGTCATTTATCAATCCAATATTTCAATTTAAACCAAAGTGATCAACTATTCACAATTTCATATCATACATGGATTGAACAAATATCATAATTTAATCAAAGGATCTTCATCAATCATTTAAATCAAAAGCATTTACAAATTCTGAACAAAACAAAACCATTTACAATCAATGGCATGATTAAACTAAATATACAAATTAAACAATTAAAGAGGAAATGAAGAAATAAAAATCAAAGTACAAGTCTTGATGAATAAATGAAATATATATCACAAATATTTTGGATGAAAATAAAATAAGAAATATAATGAAAGTTTTTAAAGGTTTTTTATAATAATAATTAAATAACAAAATAATATATTTATTGAATTTTAAAGTTAATTAAATAAAATAAAATAAATAAAGTATAAAGTGTAAAATAATATTTGGTTTTAATAAAAACAAAATTGGAAGAAAATAAACATTTTGGTTTTTTAAATAAAAGAAAAAAGAAATTAAATAAATAAATGAACTAAAAAAAAAGAAAAATGAGATAAAAATGGAGAAAGAAGAGAAAATGAGAGAGAAGTAAAGAAAATGAATGGGGTGAAATCGTGTTTTGCTCAGAATTTTACCAGGAATTCAACCATGCTATTCAATTTTATTTATTTTTATCACGGCTCAAGAAATCACATGAAAACCAGAAGAACCCTAATTTTTCTAACAAAAATTAAATTTCATACAAGCATGATCAAAGAACACAAGCATAGGGCTTTCAATTCTTTCATTATGGCAAGCATATTGGTAACAATAATGAATCAAAATGATGCTTTAAAGATGGATTTCCAGAAATGAAAACTTACCTCAATATGGTGAAATCGTGTTTTGCTTTAGAACCCTCCCATAAGCAATGTGATGATCCCTACAGTTTCCTTGGACCTCAAGGAGTGTATTGATGTGCTTAGCTTGCCTTGAAACCTTCTGGAGCTCTCTATCCCAATCAACTTACAAGTGAAGAAAAGTGATATTGTGATATGGTGGTGTAGTTGTTACAGAAGTGTTGTAAGGGTTTGGAACACTTCTATAAAGCTTATGGGAGTTGTTAGTGGTGTTGGAATGGATTTTGGTTGAAGGAAATGGAAAATCACAAGTTATGGTTTTTGGACAACTTTGAAATTTTGGGATTTTGGCTCAATGCAATTCCGATGTTCTTGGGAGATTATGTGTGTGTTTGCAGATGAATTGGTGAATAGTGTAAATGATCTGAAGCATGAGCAATGGACAATAACACAATTTGATGAAATTTGGAGGAAAACCAAAAAAGTGGTTAAAAGTACAAAAGGTGGATTTTGCTTTTGGTGGCTCCTAGTTGACTTTGCAAGTGTGATATGAGCTTTGTACCAACTTTATCTGATGTTAAGATCATGATCTTCCCTTTGCCAACAAGTCAACATGATTAAAGTGTTCAATCATGTATTAGCCAAAATAAAACCATGTTAGCATGTTGGATCAAAGCTTTATACCATGAACGAATATCCAAACTTCCTGAATTTACCACCTACTTGAAGATTTCATGACAATGAACAAGTTTCAAGTTGATAATATGATGAAAAGAAACTTAAAAAGTGGTCAAAAGGTGCCCCAAATCGTGCATAATAATCAGAGTTACCACTTGATGCAATCTGTCTTGAACAAACAGCTCTACCATGGCCTCTTCCTAATTTTGTAACTTCATGCTCAAGCAAAAGAAATTCATGCTCTTGGTACCATTGGAAATAAGACATCATAGACTACAACTTTGATGTTGATCACTTGAAGAAACTCAATTTGGATCATTGAGAAAACTGGCCATCAAAATTAGATTTTTCAACAGTTCGACACTTAGAAAAAATTATAAGTATTTGACAATTTTCACAACTTGGAAATTTCAACTTTGATAATTCATAACTTCCAATCACTGTAAGCTTTTGATCTAATTCTTCCATAATGTTGAGGTATGTAATGTCATCTTCAAGTGTATACCTTGGGCATGAAAAGTGGTTGCTTGAATTGATCACAAAGTGGCCTTAAAGTCATGCACTTGATAAGGTGAAAAACTTAGAAAATTTCTAAGTGTTTGGACTTTCAGCAAATTAAAAAATCCTAACTTTGAGCATTTATAACTTCCACTCCAAGAAAGCTATAGTCTTGTAATTTTCATCAAATTGAAGTATCAAATTCCATCTTTAAGAAGAGTCCTCAAGTGTTTTCATTGAATGCTTGAGGAAGAAGTTATGATCTTGGAAAGTTGGTCACTTGATCATGCATTTTCATAACTTAGAAAAAATCCAAAACCCTAATTTTATAACTTTGAATCTTTTTCTTGATTTTCTTGATTAATCATGATCCAATTCACTTATCTTTCATACTTTCATTATTATTGACCTGAGGAAATCATGTTTGACCTAAAAAAGTCAAAAGTTTAACTTTGACTTTGATCAAGTTGACTTTGTATTAGATGAATCCAAATTTTGCACTTGCCAATGAATCAAACATCTTGAGCTATTTAGATCACGTGAAGGGACTTCAAGGATCTATTTGAGGGTCTTGAATCATGTTCCTAAGCATGGGATCATTTCTTGGTTGAAAAGTCAACATCCAGTTGACTTTGACAAAAAAACCCTAATGTGGTGTACTTGAGGAATTGAGGCTTGATGATCTTGATTTGATGCCACTTCAAACATTATTGTTGATGGGGATACTCTTGATCCCTGAGTGAGATAGTTGAGATGTTAATGAACACCACAAGCCTTGACTGATCAACCACATGGTCTTCTTGATGCTATGCAAATGATGCAGCTGATGATGACGGAATCTAGGGGTAAAATTTGGGGCATGACATTATTTTATGTAAAGCAACAAGTTCTTGTGCCATAGTATGCTGTAAAAAAGGATCAAGAATAGCTTCTTTATAGGAAAAAAGCTTAGAAAAATTATGAATGGAGGTTAGAAAATAGGCTAAATAAGGGAAGTAAATGGAATAAACAAAATCAAATAACTGGTAGACGTATGATCACGATGAGGGTAACTAGGATAAGGGGTGCAGATGGAGTAGGATCAACAATCATCAGAGGTTGTTGGATAGATGTGGGGATAGAAAGAACAATCGTATCTGGAGTAGCAATAATATCAACCCTATAATTCTCAATATTATAATCACTAGAAATATTATAATCAAAGTCCAAAGGATCAATATGAGCAAGCTGATACCTAGTAGGAGTATGAGAATCAGAAGATTGATTGAAATCATATGTGTTCAAGAAACACAACATGACGAGAAACGTACAATTTTTTATTAATAGGATTATAACAATGATAAAACTTTTGACCAACCATTACAAAGAAAAACACATATTGCAGAAGAAGGACACAATTGACTACGTTGAACTTGAGGAAAAAAAAACAAGTAGAACAAAAGACTTTTATATGGGAATAACTTTGAAGCATAACCATATAAAGCTTCAAATGGAGACAAACCTAAAGTGACAGATGAGTGAATTCTATTAATAACATGGACAATTATATGGATTGCCTCACCCAAAGACTAACTTAGAGGTGAAGCAATTAACAAAAGAGAACGTACAATTTCAATAATATGATGATGTTTTCTTTCAACAACACCATTTTATTGAGGAGTATTAGTACAAGAAGGCTAGTGAATAGTAACATCATAAGCAAGCAAGTCAGAGAATTTGTTAGAAGTATACTCATCACCTAGATCACAATGAAAACACTTTATAATAGCATAATGTTGAGTTTTAACCAGTGCATGAAATATATGATAAATTCCATAAAAGTACGAATGCTTTTTCCATAAGACAAACCCAACAATAAAGACTATAATCATCAATAAATGACACATAATATCAGATCCATCTTTGGTAAGAACCGATGATGGACCCCACACATTAGAATGAACTAAATCAAAAGGTGCATTAGAAATAAAAAATACTTTTATTAAAGGGTAAAGCATAACATTTAGCAAGTTTGTAACCATAATAATAAAAAAAAATCAATAGTTTACAACTTTTCTAAAGCTCCAGTAGAATCCAAGTACTTTAATCTAGAGGTAGAAATGTGTCCAAGGCGAGAATGCCATAAATAAAAACCACTAGAAGAATAGTTTAAATAAAAAGATGATAAAATAGAATTCTTAGATATTGAGGTTGCAGTATCTGGAACTCTCAGCTCATTCAATACATAACCTCCCCCTACCTAAAGCATGTCACAATCTTTCTCCCAAATTATGGGTCTGTACATGACAAGAAGTGGAAGAAAACACAACTGAATATCCAGAATCACACAATTTAATAACAAAAGTAAAGCTCAAAGTAAGGTTAGGAATATAATAAACGTCAAATAAAGACAAGTTAGTTATAGAGACAATACCAAAGCCTCCTAGTGGCATAGGAGTGCTATCAAGAGTCAAGACTGACATGGTTGATATAGGATTTTAGTATCCAAATTACTTATGATCATATGACATATGATGTGATGCACCAAAATAAAATATCCATATGGAAGAAGATATACTTGACAAGATAGATGGGTCAAATCTTTAGTAGATGAGGCAAAGAAAGCATGTGGCTGAGTTGCGAGAAACGTTTGAAACTACTTTCCAAGATCAAATACCAACGAAGTAGTATTTGATGGGTATGTGAAACCGATACCAAAACCAAAAGATAGAGGAGCAACAATTAAAGGAGTAGCAACAATACCATTGGATAACGGAGCCCTAAAAAAATGTTCTTTCCTTCAAAAATTTTGGACATTATGCTTTCTAATGCACATTTTCTTTGCAAAAAGCACATTCATAAGTACTGTTATGGGCCGGCCAAAAGCTCAAATAGACAAGGCCTAATTCATCTCAAATCCACTCCACTCTACACAAAGCATAAAGTTAGTACACATAAGAAACTAGTTACACTTTCTGATCTTCACTTTTAACTATACTCATTTTCAATGTTGAATTGACTTGGGCGTTGGAGTGTTAACCATGCAAGTACACCCTGTTCCATCGTAACAGAGATCAACACCACTTGTTCAAGTTATCCAAATTACCAAGTGCATCCATTTCTAGTTCTTGAATGGAACAATGGTGCAGTATATGGGAATCAATTGATGATTCCTACGATTTCACATCCAATCTCCAATTTACCAGTTCGTAACCTCCTCGGGTCACTAAATCAAGAGCATTTAGAATAAAATGTGGAGATCCATCACATTAGATCCAGTAAATTATCGTTTAAACTATGATCCATTAGAAGAAGGGATCATAGATCCAATTCGTGATCTACATTAAAATAAAGAGAAAGTGAAGGAAAATTCCTTTGAAAACATGTTAAAAATTCATGATCCATCTTCTGATATAACATCGCCTCAATCTCTCACCACCAACGTGCTACTTCTCATTGCGATTAAAAAGATACATAGAGTTCATAGGTAATGATTGGCAAGGATATGGTACTAGGGTGCCTCCTATAGATACCAAAAAATCTCTGACCGATGAACGGGATCTCCTCAGGCCAGATCCAACAGCACGGGGTAGATCATGTTGACTCTACTACATCCTTTCCTTAGAGATTAGGTCAATTATTATTGAAGTATTAGTCAATTCTAGTGGTGACCTTCTGGTAAACTACCTCTTCCATATGACCCCAAAGAATTGCATAAAGAGAAAGACACGTCTAGGCACATATACAGTCGAAGAACAATAACATAAATCAAACTACAGCCTTAGGTCGCTAGGTAAGTGTAACAGTTTCTGCCGAAGTCAGAGTCCACACAAGATAGCTCAGAAATGACTATCGGACTATGGTAGCAAGGAAACCAAGTCTCCTCCTAGCGCAAATTTGTTCGGTAAGTATCTTTGGTCCCTCGTCCAACATCATTGATCCTTAGTAAAATTACCAGATTAAGAGAGAAGGTCGAGTTTCTTTCGTGAAGGCCGAGAGATGATTATCCCAAGGAACTCTACCTTTTTCTGACCATACTCTTGGCCCCAAGGAAACCCTTCTATAAGCCCAGAGCCAAGATAAAGTGGTGTTATAGTTGAAGGTTTACTTATTTAGTCATTTTATTTTTTAACTATAACAAATTTACTCCATTATGAAAGAAAATACTTGTATGCAATTTTTCTCCAATTGCACTCTTTTCTGTCTACCTCTCTTTAAAACCCTAAAGGTGATGAGATAAAGATTACACGTACTTCTGTGTACTAGAAAAAAACTACACACATTTTTGCACATCTGATACGGCTTAAACACATTTCATGTATGGTTGCTTATCTGATACGGCTTAAACGCATTTCTCCATAGTTGTTGTACCCCCTTCAGATCTAGCCAATCCAAGGGCGTAGTTGGTGGAACCTGGAGATGTCCACCTCGATCTGAGCCATGCCTCGGGGGAAGGGACGAGGATCCTACCCTTGGTCAGAAAATGGTCCTTTATGACATGGAGCACAGTACAAAGAGACAAATGCTTCTCCAAGTATGAGCCCCACATTTGGAAACACAAGCAACATGCGCAATACAACACACAAACTATATGTTACTATAGCGGACGCTAAATACAACAGATAAATATATACATAAAAAATGGTATCTAAGGACCTTTAATGCGCTAAGTTGTGAATCATGAAAACCATTGTTAGAAAAGTGCATAGAGCACATCAAGTACCTTATCGCCATGAGGCACCTCTTTCCCTCCTAAAGACAAGCAATCTGGGTTTTTGCACCCTAAGCAAACAACCCTTCACAAGTACCAAAGGCAAACTCATAACTCATCGATTAATACTGGAAATATCCGGTTGTCCATAAACCTTTCATTGTAGGGATACCAAGTGAACCTTAGCATTACAAAAACTTACTAACAACCAAAATTGCAGTAGAGAAACAACAATAAAATGGAGACAAGTACATAACTCAATGCTAATTAATGCATAAATCATTGAGGTAAGAATACTTGTATAATATTAATTTTTACATTCACTATACTCATCTTGAATCTTGAACTGACTTAGGCGTTAGAGTGCTAGCAATGCAGGTTTACCCCCACATCGCCGTAACGAAGATCAGCACCATTGGTTCAATATATCTAATTCATTGACTGCATCTGTTTCTGGTTCTTAAATGAAACAAATACCAACACCAACCCTCCCTTAAGGTTTTCCTTTATTAAAAAGAGCAAAAAGATTAATGGAACAAGTGTAAGAATTATTTTTTGCGAATGCTGATGAGAGTGAGACTCGAGTCTAATTTCTTCTGCCAATAATTTATTAACAAATGAGTCACACAGATCCACGCAGACTCTCGAAATCATCACAAAGATCCATAAAAATTGAACTAAATGTTGTTATTCTCTTTAATCAGTGAATGGTTTGATAACTTTTAATTTAGTTGATTCCATAAGAGCCAATTGATCCCACAAATTAGTCATAACTGTTAGATGATGTGCTTCAATCTAGAGGGGGTGAATAGATCATAATTTAAAAATTGAACTTTTGGAAAAAATGATTTTCAAAAGTTTTATGGCACAACAGAAACAACCCGAATTGAATCGTCTAACCGAACCTACTATCGAAAAGCTCGGATATGTGTAACGTTACACAATTGAATGATAATTAACACAAATGATCCAACAACGATTAATCACAAACCAATTAAATGTTAAGATGCACGTAGAGCTTATTTCAAATGATTAAAACCCAATTAAAAATACTCAAAGCAACTTATCGAACACTTTGTGTGCGATCAATAATGTTTGGTAACTTAAATTGTTTTGTTGATGTTAAAGCTAATCACAATCAAAGTGATTATGATTATATCAACAAACCTTAATTTAAAATGTATTCAAAAATTTGATTTCCAAACAAATTGATCAAAACAACAATGAAATCGATAATGTGCAAATACAAAAACTTAAGGGGGGGGGAGAGAGAGAGAGAGAGAGAGAGAGAGAGAGAGAAAGAGAGACAAATATTTCTTTAGGTCGTTCCCCAATCGGCCTCTCTATGGGTACGTCTACCCTCAATTAGAATTTGAATTGAGATAGTTGCAATTAACCTTACTTTGCAAAATATGTTTATACAAGAGATAAAAAAACTCTAACCCCACAAACCCCATGGTTTTTTGTTGATTATACCACTTCCAAACCCTTGATCAAATATTGATCAAGTCACCAACAATCTTGTTACAATCCACCAGTTCTTGTTACTAACTTGCAAGACCTCCTCGTCTTCATGGTTTTCGCTTGGTCGGATTAATCTCTAGCACGCACTTGTTGAACCCAAGATTCCCGAACATGATTCACCGTCTTGTGATACTCCCTTGCAAGGAAACCACCTCGTCCCAAGGCCTTCACTCAGTCGAATCCATATTTGTGTTATCATGTCCAAAACCTTCAAATCCCAATGATCGTGAAGGAAAACCACAACTTGGTTTTCGTATTTGAAACACACAAAGACCCAAACCAAATATTCTTGGTTACACAAACCTAATTGGACGTTATCAACCCTAATCTAGATGGTTACCCAATCAAAAAATGATTATGTGTAGTTTGATTGTGTGTATGCATAGAAGAAAGGTTGAAGATGATGGAAAAGCTTGCTAATTCTCATTTCGTTTAGGTTTTACACTAATAACTTTCTAGAAAAAGATGCATGTATGAGTATATATATGTGTTAGAGGAAATAGGCAAAAAGGATGCAAAAAAAATAAGATGCAAAACAAATTTTAAATTTTTGAAAGCTACAGGTCAGCCTATGAAAGCAATAGGTCGGCCTGTCAAGGTACTCAGGTCAACCTAAGTGAGGCGACCTCTGGGCAGAGCCTACAGGCTTTAATATTGATGTGAGAAGGTCGGCATATCCAAGCTATGTGACAACCTATAGTAAAGCAAAAGCTTATATAAGTCGACCTAAACTCGTGTGTGTCTGCCTATGAAACAATGTACACACATAAAACTTTGTTTTTGTTGTATGAAGCATGCCTAAGGCATTTTCAATCATTTTCACACACATTTGTGTGCACCCTAATGCTAATATGTTGAATGCACATCTAAACTTTGGTTGATACCGCCCAATATACAAAAATGCTAATGCACTCTCCTAGTTTTGACACATTCAAAACATGACTATATGGAAGAATGCACTCACACAATGTAGATACTTATCAACTAACTAAACCACCTTATGTACAATTTGTTAGAATGAGTGTTCAATTATAAAAATAAAATGATAAATTAAGAGAACTCAACTTAGGTCTTAAGCAGTCGTTATGATATGTCAGAGAAATCAATAAATAATTCAAGATAGAAATTTCTAAGATCAGAAATTCAAAAGAAGAATGTAAGAGTTATGTCTTCATAAAAAAAGAGGTAGTTGATTTACATGAAACCCTAAAGGGAAAGAAAAGCTTAATTTGATCTTATCAAGTCAAAGTCCTTCCTTAAACCAAAATGGACTAGGATTCAAAAGGGATAGAAAATCAAATAAAAGTATACATCAGAAGAAAACGAATTGTCACATTTATAAAGTCACACATTGTAAAAGAGATGGTGTCGTACCTCAAAAAATACGACCCTCGCGACGGACGCGGAAAAATTTGTTCGAATAGAGTCGCCACCTAACTTTGATTTATTCCAATAAAAGAATAGGAAAATATCGAGAAAACCTTTTAAGGAAAGGAAAATGGTCATCGCAACCATATCCGGGTTTGGGAGTCGGTTACGCAAGGGGAAGGTATTAGTACCCCCTCACGTCCATTGTACTCAACGGAAACCTCTTAGTCTAATTAGTGATTTTGAGTGTCAACTTCGCTTACTTGTTTTCTTTGAATAATAAAAGGGAAAACTTTACTAAAGGTTTTAACTAGGGTTTAAGGAAAAATGGTTGATTTTATTATTAGAGTGCTCGCCAATGATTAGGGCCCTTGTGCCTACGTATTCCTTCGTGCAATAGGAAACTCGGAGCAATTGTAGTTTGGCACTATGGTTTGTTGGTGTGTTTTATAGATGTCAATCGCTCGAACACGAGAAAGATATCTCGTGCCCAAACAATTGAAAGAGATGAATGGAAGACTCTATACCCCTCTGTTTCATCTTTAGTGAAATATTGTTAAGATATGATTAGGTATTTTAAGGAAATAGTCGTTTGAACACGAGAAAGACATCTCGTATCCAAATAATTGAGGAGAAATTTTAAAGACTCAAAACTCCTCCTTTATTTTTGTAAAAAGTGTTTTGATTTTGATTATGTATCTTGAATTTGTTTGAGAAAATACTCGATGTATGATCGATGTTTGAAATTGTGATGGCGATTGCAAAAGGCCACCGACTTACGAGAGAAGAAACCACTTGAAGTTGTATCAAAGGTTTGCATTTGGGTTGATGGCGATTGCAAAAGGCAACTGACTTACAGGGTGTTTGAAAATGGTCGATGGTGAGGCCAAAGGCACTCGACTTACAAGTTTAAATAAAATGCAACTTGAAGTTGGATCAAGGGTTTGAGAAAGAGGTTTGGTTGATTCCTAGTCCCTAAGGGTGCTCCGAGTAAACGAAACCACAACCAAAGAAAATGTGAGAAACAATCATTACATGTCATGGGAATGGGGGTAAATTTTGATGAATGGGGACAAGTGCAAGTAAATAAAAGGTTCTCATTGTAAGGAGCCCCAAAAGGAAGCCACGGGACTCGGAAGCAACCAAAATCAAAGGCATCCGAATTTAGCTCTAAAGCTAATCACTCTATAAGAAGCAGAGCAAACACTTTATGCGCCCATACGGATTTCAAAAGTTAAATTGAATTTCAACTCCGAATTCAGAACACAATAATAGACAAAAACAACCAAAATACTATTCTAGCAATATCAAATTTTTTTTACATCAACTCAAAGTAATTAAAAATAAAAAGCTAAACACAAGACGCACATGTTATAAACTAAAAGTTATATAATATAAATTGAAACTCACTGTAAGTTATATATATATATATATATTGAAACTCAATCATAAGCTTATTTATTAAAAAAAACTAAAAGTTATATAATATACATTGAAACTCAATCTGTAAGTTTTTATGTATAACTAGCAATCAAAAGTGACATATATAACTAAAAAAAACATTGAAATGTATATATAACAAAAAAACAAACATAAATATATATATATATAAATAACTTAAACGGTGAATATGTATATGTAGAACCGAAAGAAAAAGAAAAACTAACAGTATATTCATATATACAAAACTAAGGACTTAAGGTGTATATATATATGTAACTCAACAAAAAGAGAAAAAAAAACAATAGTATAAATATAAATATATAAATGAAAACAAACTAAAAGTATACGTAAAATTATATATATATATATATATATATATATATATATATATATATATATATATATATATATATATATATATATTACAAAAGAAAGAAAGGTATAACCAGAAAGTGTATATATGAAAAAAAACTGAAAATCGAAAAGCATGTATATATGCAAAACAAACAGAAACTAGAAGTATGTGTATACAATGGAAGAACAAATCAATTTATATGCATTTACTAACATTATGTATTTTTCCCACCAAACTTTAATCCTCTTTCAATTTTGGATGATCTTGTCATGAAGTGTTTTGGAAATTTGATGATTTTGTCTTGTGAGTGTTTTGAAAACTTAGATATACATTTATTTTGCAGACAAAGAAAAAACTAAATAATAATGTAAGTAATAGTAACATCTATAAAAAAAATTAAAAACGTAATATTAATAACTAAAATAATAATAAAATGTTAAAATTAGAGAAAGAGAAAGAAAGCAAATAAAAAAAATAAAGGAAAAGGGAATTTGAACCCAGGACCTTATGCTTGAATATACTTGAATTCTCATTTCACTAGCAAATGGGCTATCTTATTTATTCGAAATAAAATATGATTAAAACCCATGTAATAGTAAAATGTCCGGACAAATTTGGGGTATGACAGATGCCCCTATTTAATTAACTTGAACCATAAGGTATGAATGACAGTGATCTTCACACCTTCGTGTTGAAAATAATTAAATACTAAAACATCCCAAATTTTGTCTAATAAAGAAATTGTGATGAGTTTTAAAAGAAACTACATCAAGGTCGACCCTCGAGTGGACACTGACAATGATAGAAGTTTAACGACATCAAAAGGATGACGATAAACTCAAATCTACAAAGACTGCTGACACCAAAAGGATATCAGTAAGATCAACAAAGTTGGCTTTCACCAAAAGGATGATAGTAACCCCACAATGCCTTCCAAAATTGCCAACACCAAAAAGATGATGGTCAAATTAAACCTTAACGATTGTCATCAGCAAAAGGAAGATGATTAGGCATCAAGACCAAAATCGCCATCACCAAAAAGATGATGGTTCGATCACAATGACACTTCCTAGCACCAAAAGGATGAGAGTAAGGCCATAATTTGCAAAGATAGCCATTGACAAAAGGAAAATGGTGAGATCATAACTGCAAAGATTGCTGACACCAAAAGGATGAGGGTAAGATCACACAGACAAAGCTGGCTATCACCAAAAGGGTGATAGTGAGCGCACGACTCAATGACCCTTCATCAAAAGGACGAAAGTGAGGTCAAAAACTTGCTATCACCAAAAGGATGATAGTAAGAACACACTGGTATCAGAGGTTTCCATCCACCAAAAGGATGATACACAAACCAAAGACTCACGGATCGACGACACCAAAAGGATGACGGTAAGATCAACATAATTTGCTATCAAAAGGATGATAGTAAACACACAACTCGCAGAGATCGTTATTGCCAAAAGGACAATGGTGAGATCATAAATGCAAAGATCATCGACACCAAAAGGATGAAGGTTATATCACCAAAAGGATGATAGTGAACAAATAATGCACAAATAATCGGACATAACCCGAGTTATATTCAGACGGTAACTGATTCATCCTCACATACCAGACTCAAAGGATTTAATCAAACATAATGCACAAATAATTCATGTTATCAAAGTTAGACATACAACTCATAAACATTGTAGATATAATAATTAAGTGAGGTATATTTGGATTCGACAACACAAGCATGCAAACACAATAAATATAATGAAAGTGTATAAAGACTTACCGGAATAAAAAGAAAAATAGAAAGTATGTGCGGAAGACTTGAATAAAAGGGAAACTTCTTGTATAATAATGATGGCAAGATTGACGATCCAAGCAACATAACTTTCTCCGCATTCAAGTGCACTAATCCCTCAATGTGAAAGATTAGTGCTTTTACAGTGAAATATATGCCTAAAAAAAATTACTAGCAAAACTTGGATGAAAAATTCCTAAAAACAAAGTCTTATATAGTGGAATGTGTGTAAACTGAATGGAATCTCGTGGCCTGGCAGTTGAGGAAGTAATGGAGTGAGTTGGAGAGAATATAGAAGGAGAAATTGTTGACTTCATGGGGGCGAGGGGCATGGTGAACACCATAGGTGGTGGCGAACGCCACCTACGTGAAAATAGCCAAACCTGGTCGTTGGTACCCATGGCAAACTCCATGAACCTAGGTTGTGCCTTCAATGGGCTTTTACTTGTGATTCTTGGGTTTTTCCTCCTCTTTTGATCATTTTTTGCTCTTTTTCTCTTGGGCCTTCCTCAACCTAGCTTATACCTGCAACATATGAATAATACACGCGTAACACTACATAAAAGCTTAAAACAAACATAAAATAAACAAAATGTGCATGTGAATCGAGTCAAAAACTATGTGAATTTTAGTGTTATCAATCTCCCCTACACTTGAACCTTTGCTTTTCCTCAAGCAAAATGCCGCACATATGAGAAGAATTTGAAAAACTTGCAGCATAAAGTATTAGGACTCATGAAAAACATTGCATACGCATACTCATTCTAGGCTACAAACTCTACTTCGGCTAAGATTTTGTCGATAGGTGCTCGCTTACACACTAAGGATATCGTAAGAGCACAATTCTGCGGTTATGCAATCTTAAAGAGTAGAATTAAGATGTTTGGGGTGTGTGAGTAAAGGTGTAGAACTTGGTGGTGTGGTGAGTAAGACTAATTAAATTATATTAGTTAGTATTTGGTAATTATATAATATTAGGTGAATGTATTATTTAATTAAAATAATTATTGAAGATTATTATTATTATTTTATTTAATTGGAATATTGAGTAAATTAGTAATAATAAAAATAATATAATAAGGAAATAAGGGAAGTGGAGGGATAGAAACTGATAGATCGTGGAATTTAGAAGAGTTTGGAGAAAAGGGAGAAAAGAGCTAGGGCAAGGAAGGAGAAGCTGGGAAGAATCCCCATTGCTAAAGGTTGAAGAAACTTTGAAAGAACTCTAAGGTGAGGGTGGGGTTCTAATTATCTAAGGGATTGTATAATGATTTTTGGGTAGGGATTGATTGCTTTGCTAGAAATTATTCCTCTCATATGCTTTACACATTTCAATTGTATGATTTTGTTTTGTTGATGAGCTTTGGTTGAAATTGGATGATGGGGAATCGTATGAACATGATGTATGTTGGTGTTGGATTAATTTGGGTGGATTATGCAATTATATTTTGTGATTGATGATTGAATAGTGACTGGTGTAATCTTGATTTTAGAATTGTGCATTCAATGGAATTTTTAATGGTAGATGTTGTGTGTTGATTGGGATTGCAAGTCAGAGTCGGAACTTAAGTTATGAGTGTTTTGTGGAAAGAATTTGGGGTTTGAGACTTTGGAAAAGTGATTTTTCGTGTTAAAACATGGAACAAATTATTTGTATAAAAAACGGAGTTTTGGGATGGGTTTAAAATGATTTTTCGTTTGGAAAGTTGCAGAAAAAGTGCTTCTGCCAACAGTGTAATCGGTTACCAGCAAGGGTGTTACCAGTTACACTACATTAAAAACGTGTTTTCTGGGCATTTTGTGAGGGTGTAATTGGTTACCAGGATTTGGGTAACCAATTACACAGTGTGTGTTTTGTGTAGAAGTGGCTGGTTACAAGGGTGTAACCGGTTACCTCAAATGGTGTAACTGGTTACACCAAGAGCAATTTTTGAAAAACTTCTAAAATTCATAATTTCAGTTTCGGGTGTCTGATTCGAGTGCCGTTCGAAGCGTTGGGAAACTGACATAACAAACTTTATTCTAAAACTGGTTTCAGTACCTGAAAATGAATAATTTGATGTGTGGTGGTGTTAAATGCATTATAGTGCTTATGTTGTGGTGTGACATAATCTTAAATGTGTTGTTGTCGCTTTCAATATCGTTGTGTTGTTGTTGCTGAATGTAATAGCATGTGTTTGGTGCATGGGTGCGAGTAGCTGATTTCGGAGGTGATGGAAGAAGTGAAGCGTTATCGATGGTGATGGTAACAAATTGGTGGGCTTTGATCCTAGGTGGGGATTAGAGCAGTGAACCTGAGAGTTTATGTATTCGTACCACATGCATTGAGTCAAGTTGTGAGTCTTATTTCATTGCATATTGGTTGGGTTGTTATTATGTTTGGTTGGTTGTTGTGTTGATTGTGTGGAAGTGTGTTGTGGAATGGGTGATTGTGCATTTAATAATCTGATGCTTACTTATTATAAAGTCTTCCTTTATATAATTATGATATATCACCTCTTCTATTTGAATGTTTCCTTTACATGAGTATCGTGCAGACAATTTGCAGTAGAAGAGTGGATGTATATGGAAGATGGTGTATTCCTTTATTTTTAGAGTCGGCATCTGCTCTGATGTGTAACACTGGGGGTTGGCATTTGTGTGTTTATTTCCGTTGGTGGAGAATTATGATATCTCCTATGTTGAATTTTTGTTATAGTTATATTATTTCATAATTATATTTTAAAAAATTATTTGATGTTGATGTTTCCACTGCTTAAATAAAATTGAAGATCAGACTTGGTGTATGTTTTACTATTATTATTACTGTTAGTAATTTTTAAAGGTGACTTGTGTTACATATCATGTAGTATGAGCAGGTATTTGTTGAACTGTAGCATCCTAAATATTTTTGTGTTGAATTTTACACTTATATTTTATTTAAATTACGCGGGGGATATTTAGGGTGTTACATTAAATACTTTTATTTGTTTCTATCACCACCTCCCTGAGAGATGTGTTGTCATCATCAAAAGGGGGAAATGTTGAACCTAGTTTTGTAGGTTTCTTCTAGGTGACATGCTTTTAATAAGGACGAAAACTTTTGATTATGACAACTAATGTCTAATGATGATAATTAGTCCTTAATGACAAGTCAAGCATAAGAGGTTAAGCGGTTAAAGATGAAAACCAAGATATTAGGGTTTGATGGACTTGACTCTCTGGTGATGACAATCAAAGGGAATCTAACTCAAGCCTCATTTTAAAGTAAAATCAAGCAAGTGCCTATAAGGATGAAGCATTTGAGAAGTCTTGAAGTATTAGATAGCCTGCCTTAACACGTCTGAGTGAATACATGGTAAAGCATAAGGGTATTCTCATAAAAGTACATGGCTAAATCACACACACACAAACTTGTTTTCAAACTTATTTTTCTCAAGTAAATATTTTCAAAAATGCCTTGAAGTTGTGCCTGATGAGTTAGGAGTTGTCAAAAAAGCTTTGGGGAAATTTGCTTTTTTATCTTTGCCAATCTATTGGAACTCTTCCATTCTATTGGAACAATTCAAAAATGTGCCTTAAGCGATTAGGACAAATCTTAATGATGGGTAATGACTAAATATCTTTTCCTTCCATCTTTAACTTGTTAATCAATTAGCTCAGGCCATCCAAGCGATTGGTGCATGTTCCCAATTGATTGGTAAGTCATAAAAAACCTTTAAAAACTATTCCTTTTATTGCCAACCACTCACATATAAATAGAGGTCCCTTTCCACTCTTTTTATATCTAGAAATGTGGTTTCATTTCTCATTCTCTCTCTCTCTCTCTCTCTCTCTCTCTCTCTCTCTCTCTCTCTCTTTCTCTCTCAAAAACTATTTTTGTTTACTTTCTCTCACTAAAAGTTTAGCCGAAGTGCTTTTCGAAAAAATCATTTTGCAAGTGAGGTACATCGGCTTCGAGTGCTGCTGCTTGACTACTTTTTCTTTGTATTGTTTTTTATTTTTCCTGTAATGTGTGTCAGGCCATTATACCTCGGTTGTGACAATTAATATTAATAAAATATTTTTACCTCAGTGAGTTTTAGTTTTATTCAACTTTGATTTCTATATTTGTCTTCATTATATTATTGTTCTGTTGCACTTCTGGTTGTTTGCGAGTTGTTGTAGAGCCAGTGTTTATTTGTCATCCATGCAGTGTAAATTTTGTTTACTTTAGGGGTAATACTAGCATGCATCAGTGGGCTTTGAGTTGGCACCATTGTAGCTACTTTGGGTGTGAGAACCCTTATGGCTTGTCTTTAAGAGGAAAAGAGGTGTCTCGTTACGTCGAACTACTTAAAATGCCCTTTGAACTTGCTTGACAATAGTATCTTGTAATTCGCGGTTAAACGAACTAAATTTTATTTTCTACCATGTTTGGTTGCTATGTTTGTTTGTTGTAATGAGCATCTACTAATTTATAGTGTGTATTTGTTTGTTGTAGTTAGCATTCAATGAATCAGTGTGTATTTGTTTGTTGTAGTTAGCATTCACTGATTCAATGTGTATTTGATGTATTTAGAAATTATTAAATTAGTGTGTATTAGAGATAATTAGTAAAATGTTGTTATGTTTTATTCCTCAACTAAAGACTGGTTTATATAATGAGAATACAATGAATATACTTAATTCTCTCCTTAATAGAGAATAAAAGAAAATAAATAAAAATAAATGAAAACAATCAAACAGGGAAATAAATTATCTTCTAACACCACCACACCCCCCCCCCCCCCCTCAAGTTGGTGCATAGATATCTATCATTCCCAACTGGTCTATCAAATGCTCAAAGGTAGGTCTTGCCAAAATTTTGGTCAGGATATCTGCAGTTTGCTGACTTAAAGTTACAAAAGGTAGACATATAATTCCAGCATCTAACTTCTCCTTTATGAAGTGTCGATCAATCTCAATATGCTTGGTTTTGTCATGTTGAACTGGATGATGAGCTACACTAACAACATCTTTACTGTATGAGTACAATTTCAATAGAAGCTCAATTTTCATCTTAAGTTCTTCTATGACTCTAAGGATCCATAATCCTTCACAAATACCTTGAGACATAGCTCTAAACTCGGCTTATGCGCTACTCCTTGCTACAACTCATTATTTCTTGCTCTTCCATGTCACAAGATTACCCCAAACATAGATACAGTATCCAGAGGTTGATCTTCTATCTGTGATTGAACCTTCCCAATCAGCATCAGTGAAGATAGACACGTTTCTTTCACTAGTCTTCTTAAAAAATAATCCTTTTCCAATATCCCCCTTCAAATATCTCAGTATCCTATAGACAACCTCAAGACGTTCCTCGAAAGGAGAATGCATAACTGACTCACTACACTGACTGAGAAAGCAATATCTGGTCGGGTGTGTGACAAATAAATCAGTTTCTCAACCAATCTCTGATATATTTCAGTATCAACAGAAACATTACCTTTTCCACCAAATTTTAGCATTAAGATCCATAAGGGTATCTGCAAAATGACATTCACTCATTCCCGTTTCTTTCAATAAGTCTAGAATGTATTTCTGCTGTGAAACCATAGTATCATTCTTTGACCGAGCAACCTCAATGCCTAGAAAATATCTCATGAATCCCAAGTCCTTGATTTCAAAGTCTACTTCCAATTTCTCTTTTACCCTTTCCTTTTCCATTGTATCGTCTCTAGTAAGGACAATATCATCAACATAAACAATCAGGGCAGTAACTTTCCCATCATTTGAGAACTTTGTGAACATGGTGTGGTTAGCATGTCCTTGGATGTACCCTTGTTTCTTCATGGACTGGGTGAATTTTTCAAACCAAGCTCTGGGGGACTACTTCAACCCATACAAAGACTTATTTATTATGTATACATTTTATCTAAATTTGTTTTCAAAACCAGGAGGAATGTCCATATATACTTCTTTTTCTAGATCACCATTAAGAAAGGCATTCTTAACATCTAACTGATGTAAGGGACAATCTAGGTTTGTAACAAGAGATAAAAGAATTCTTACAGTGTACAATTTTGCAACAGGAGCAAATGTCTCTGAGTAGTCTATACCATAGGTCTGAGTAAAGCCTTTAGCCATCAAGCGAGCCTTGTACCTTTCAATTGACCCATCTGAATTATACTTCACAGTAAACACTGATTTGCATCCAACTGTCTTCTTACAATCTGGTAGCGATGTAACACTCCAAGTTTTGTTCTTTTCAAGAGATTTTATCTCCTCAAGTACAACTTCCCTACACTTTGGAATTTCTTGAGCAACCTGTACACTTTACGGAATTTCTAAACTAGAAAATTTTGAGGTGAAGGCAGACATAGATGAAGACAAATTTGAATATGATATAAAATTAGACATGGGGTGTTTAGTGCAAGATCTGACAGATTTCCTAATTCAAATTTGTGGAATTTCAATTAGATCATCATCATCATCATCGTTTTTAGTATTCTCATTGTTTTCTACAAGAGAAAATGTAGGCTTGAATTCACATGTCTCCTTACTCGTAACAGAAGTAGGAACAGATAAAGAATCATGGCCAGTTTATGTTGGTGCAAATGTAAAAGTCTCATAATTTTTTGGTACAAACGAAGATAATTTTTTTAAAAAAACCCATGTCCTCAATTTGAAACGAGTCTTCCTTTATCTCCCCCCCCCCCCCCCCCCCCCCCTCCTTAAGATGAGTGTCATCAAAAAAAGGTTTATTTTCAAAGAATGTAACCTCCATAGTGACAAGCATTTTCTTGTTTTTTGGATCAAAACATTTATATGTTTTTTTGGTTGTGGGGTATCCAACAAAGACACATTTTATAACACGTGGCTCAAGTTTTCCAACATTTTTATGTTCATGAACAAAGGTTGTGCAACCAAATATTTCTAAAGTCAAATCAGTTAAAACACGAGTACTAGGAAAACATTCTTTGAAGACTTTAATTGGAGTTTGAAAATTGAGAATTATAGAGGGCATTCTGTAATACCCCAAATTTTGACCACTTAGATTTCCCATCATTGTGAAAATCATCATAACAATATGGATGAACCATCATGCTTCATCAGTCTCCCCAAAGATGGGTGAGCATCCAATACAATCAAAATTAGGGTTTCAAACCCTCTCTGAGTGCTTAGACAAAGGATCAATCAAGAAATGACATGATCTTCAACTTGTCTAATCTCTCAAACATCCACAATGGATCAAAAAGGACTCCCACTTCAAGGATTAAGCACAAGGCTGCTCCCTTCTAGGTGGATCAAGTCTCAAGATCGACAGTGTCACCAAATTAGGGTTTTGGTCGACCAGGGCCTCCAGATGGAAATTTTCATCTGGGCACAAGGCAATGATCCAAAACATGACCTAATATGCTTCATGGAACCTCATGAACCCATGCATCAAGTCAATTTTGCCTCAGGGGATGCATTCATCAAAAATCAGGAATTAGGGTTTCTTGACCTAATTCACCTCTAAGTTGACTTTTGGGACAAACCATGAGCCAAGACCTCAAGAGATGATTTGAGGGTCTCTAATACACCATATTGATCCATTTGGAACAATGGATTGATCCAAGAAGCTTGAGCAACAAGTCTCATTTTCATCTGCACCACAATTAGGGTTTTAAGGGAAAAGTCAACTGTAACTTTGACTTTTGACCAAGACATGCTCCCAAACCCTAATACATGATTGAATATACCCTATGACACCCATGGAACATGTCCATCAAGTTTGATTTAGGTCAAGGACATGATTTCCTGAAGAATTGCACAGTTTGGAATTCATCTGATAAAAAGTCAACTGTGCACAAAAGTCAACTTTGACTTTTTGAGATTTTTCACCAAAATGGATTTTTAACCCTAAAATGATGTTAATGTATGATTTGAATCATCATTCATCAAGAAAAATCAAGAAAAGTGAGATAACTTGTAAAAGGGGTAACCATAAAACTTAGAAAATTTTTCTAAGTTAAAAATAAAGTGGCAAAGGTACCAACTTTGGAGGACCATAACTCCTAAACCACAAGGCCATTTTTTCTCATCCAAAGATGGATTTGTAGCCCTCATTATCACCTACAAAAACTTCAACTACAAGTCATTCCAATTCATTAAGGATTTTGAGTTATGGAGTGATCAAAGTGGCTGAAAAGTGAAAATGTCACTTTTTCCAACACTTAGTGAAATTTTCACTAAGTCAGAATTTGCCTTCACTTTTTGCCAAATGTAGGGGGATTTTTCACTTGGAATCAAAAGAGATCAAAACCAAACTTATTCAAACAGTTGTTGTATCATGTAAGAGCTTTCCAAAATGGCCAAGAACATTGCCAAATTCAACCTACACCATGAGATACAACATTGCCAAGTTGCCTTGCTGAAATCTGTCAAGGCAAGGCAGAATTTGCAACTTTGGTCGATTTGCCAAAATCAGCCAAATTTAATTGCTCCAATCCACTTGGACACCTCAGAGGATTGAATCTAAAGGGGACAATCACTGAGCCAAGCCTCCAAAGTCCATGGAACAAGAAATAGCATGTTGAACCTAGAGTTGCCAAAATAGGGACAAGACTTCAAATTTGGAATGAGGCATTCAATGGAACCATCAAGGTGGCATGGACTGAGCCATTCTCATCTGAAATCGGTCAAGACTTATCCAAGACCAAGGGGACCAAAGCTCTGTGCCCTAACCTCTAGTCAATGGCTAGAGGAGACTTGGATTTTCATTTGCCAACATTGGCCAAACCTACTTACCAGCTGCCATGCACTATTCCTTGCAAAACAAACTTGCTCTACTATAAATAGAGCTCAATTGTGGTCAGTTTAAGTACACCAAAGCCATCTAACAGATGCTTTCCTCAAAATCTCTTTCTCTTGGCAAAAATGCCTTTCTTAGCAAGGTAGCTATCGGGTTTTGAGTTTGAGAGCAATTCTGCACAAACCAATCACTCACACACCTCACATACATCACATATGAGCTGATCAAACACTCACATAACTTCTGAAACATCAATTTCATGAAATCACCAGCTGGTTGCTCAAATTTTCAAACAAGGTGCAGCTGAGGTACCACAAAATGATCCAGCCAATTTCAATCAAGTCCAACCGTCCAAACACAATCCATAGGGTGTAGGGAAGCTGTTTAGATCATCACCACTCATCTGTAACACCTCCAAATCAAAAATCACTCTGAACTTGCTGTCACGGCTTGGAGGTAAGCACATACTTGGTCATCTCTCAATCTATGCATATTTCCTCGCACAATAATTTGGCCATATGTTCATAATCATACATGGAATGTTTTCCCTCAATTAATTGCATTGTTTGAATCGTGTATCAAAAATCCTAGCCTTCATGCAGAAATTAGGGTTCTTGAGGTTTCTTCATGATTTCTTGTTGTATGTTTAATTTAAATGAGATTAAAGTACATAGACATGATCGTGAGGTTGAGACGAGCATAATGATATGTGGATTGCATGATATGATTACGTATTCATGGAGATTGGATAGAAAACGCAAATCTGAGAAACCAAGAACACGCGCGTGTTCTTCAGCTTGTTCTTGGCGCCTTTTTTTCAAATTCAAATATTTGAATTTTGTGATTTTATTTAATTGATTCAAAAATTAATTTCTCTCTGAGTTTTAATGATTTTGAGTTGATTCTTTTTTTAATAATTCACAAAAATGTTAAAATATTTTATTTTATCAAAAAATACCAAAAATATTATTTATTTCATATAATTGATATTTTTGTAAAGAATTAATATTTTGATTGTTTTTGGCATTTTAAATATTTTTTCTACATTGATTTTGCAACTTTTAATGCTTTCTAATTATTTTGTAGGTCAATACTTAATTTTTGAAGCATTAATCCAAGATCACAATTTTTTTTCCATGTGTTAAACAATTTTTGATCATTTTAATTGAATTTTTATTCAATTAAATACATTTTGAAAACAAATTAGGGTTTTGGATTAATTCAACCCTCATAAATCATTTTCAAAACACTTTGGGCCTCTATTAGAGTGTAAGACCCAATCCTTTTTTTGACCAAATCATCTTTGGGCCTCACTTATTGTATAAGTCCCGATACCGTCAAAAAATAAACGGCGCGATCGTCGCCTTTTCAAAAATCATCTGGGCCTACCCTCGAGTAGTAAGACCCATTTATTTTTCTTCAAAACTTTTTGGGCCTCTTGAGAGAGTGTAAGACCCATCCCCCCTTGTACAAAAACCTTTTGGGCCTCACTCATTGTATAAGTCCCTCTGTACAAGTAAACGGCGCGATCGTCGCCCGTTTAAAAATAAAACTCATCTGGGCCTCTCCTTGAGCTATAAGACCCATTCAAAACACTTTGGGCCTCTATTAGAGTGTAAGACCCAATCCCCCTTTTAACCAAAACATTTTGGGTCTCACTTATTGTATAAGTCCCTCTGCGTTAAAAGAAAACCTCGGCGCGATCGCCATTTTTAAACGAAAAATCATTTGGGCCTACCCTCGTGTTATAAGCCCCACTCTTTTTATTTAAACCTCTTTGGGCCTCTTGAGAGATTGTAAGACCCATCCCTTTGTACAGAAAACCTTTCTGGGCCCCAGTCACTTGTATAAGTCCCGCTGTACAAAGTCAAACAGTGCGCTCACTGATAAAACCCTGGGCCTCTCCTTAAGCTGTAAGCCCCAGATCTTTCTTTTTCAAAGCACTTTCTCCTTTGATTTTGAATATACTGTTGTTTTTAATCTTTCTTTGTTGAACAACTAACCAAACAGCATGGAAGCACTACAACCGAGTAAGTGGTTATCGCTTTCATTTACTGCTTTCATATTATAAACTGTATTGTGGGGCTGCTCACTGTAAGTCTCCTTTCATAAACTCATATCTACTGTGTAATAATAGTATAGATATTTCGAGTTTCCTCGGCAACTACATCTAGAACTAGGTGACGCCGTTTCACTTATTCGTAGAAATAGACGCCTAGATCCCCAATAGGAGCACCAGATACAGTCTTCTCTTCGGCTGTCCTCCTTAGGAATCGTCAAGAAGCTCTACTCCCCAAGATGAATGTATTCTCCGTGAATGGCATCTTTGAGTTTCTTCCCAATTCTCGAACTTTCCTGACTTGATCTATTCCTTGTGGATAGCTTGCCTTGAATGTCTCGGGGTTTGGGTACCCACTACGGTCATAATCTTGGACCTTAACTAAGGAACCCTCTTTAAAAGCTAAAAGTTGCTGGATAGTAAACCTCGCACGTTTACCAGTGGTTTTCATCTTTAAAAGAGTTATCTCTCCTAATGGAAAGGAGATGATAGACCCACGGGCTTCTTAAAAGCATCGGCCTCCTCTTGGGCATTATTCAAGGACCCTACGGCTTCTTAGAAGTATTCACAGCCTCCTCTTAGGCTTCGTATAATGATCTCTTCCTTAGGGAATGATAGCCTCCTCTTGGGCTTCGTACAAGGACCCGTCGGCTTCTAAAAAGTTTCCAGCCTCCTCTTGGGCTTCGTACAAATTGTCCCGACGACCTCCTAGAGGTATAGGAACAGAACCTAGTCATCCTCATAGAACAGACCTTTCATAGAGTCTACTACTGTTTCTCGAAGCATAGTACAAAAGATAAAACTCTAGACACGAACAGTCTAACTTCCTTGAGTCTCAAAGACATTCTCAAGCACCCTTCGTTAAATAGGAAGGAAACCCGCAGACTCGGATAGTCTCGATACCCTTTAGATTTCCCGTTTCCTCAAAGAGAAGGAAATATCCCTGATCCTCAAATTAAATCCCTGTGTACAGTGTTACTCATATAAGAACTGATTTTCTCTTTTAAATCAGTATATTAGATCTGTCACTCAACTGAAACAGTTACAATAGCCTCCATCTCGGGCTTCGTACGAGATACCAAAATTCTCCCCAGTGGAGTCAAAATAACCTTTTCGCCTCTCACTCGGGCTTTGTACGAGATACAAAAACACTCTCTTACTGAGTATAAAAGATTCTCCAACTGAGTCAACTCTTTGCTAGCCTCCTCTTAGGCTTTGTATAATGATATGCCCCACTGGGTCAAAAACTTTTAGCCTCTCTCTCGGGCTTTGTACGAGACACAAAATAGCCTCCTCTTAGGCTTTGTATAATGATTTTCCTAGTGGAAATTAGCCTCCTCTTAGGCTTTGTATAATGATTTTCCTAGCGGAAATTAGCCTCCTCTTAGGCTTTGTATAATGATTTTCCTAGCGGAAATTAGCCTCCTCTTAGGCTTTGTATAAGAAAACCACTGGTTGATCCAATCGACCTTTTAGCATCAAAGTTGTGCCTTGTTCACAGTATACAAACATCAACAACTCCTTTCCTTTCATCTAATCGCTGTAAGCGGCAAGCCTCTGGATCATCTATATCCATGCCACTGTCCCTCTTTTAGCATGAGAAATTCCTAAGGAAAGATGGCATTGCTCTACACTGAGTTAAAGTCTTCTCCTTCAAGTTAAAACCCTTTCTTCGGAAATTATGGCATTGCTCGGATCCACGTATCCCAGTTAAAGTAATTCTCCTTCTCCCCTCTTTAGAGATGACAAATTCTCTCTAAAGTCGAGGTCCTTCAGCTTCATGTCTTGGGCTTTGAACAAGACACAAATAGACCTTTTAGCTTCACATCTTGGGCTTTGAACAAGATACAAATCACCTTTCGCTTCATGTCTTGGGCTTTGAACAAGACACCAAAACACCCCTTTCCTCCCATAGAATAGGAGGAACTACGAACGCTCTGATTTCCCTGTTTCGGTAAACGGGAATACGTAGGCATAAGATCGAAAGAAAAGATCTTAGCGAGCGCAATCAACAAAAAACCCAAATCCCATATCTTCGTCAATCAAAAGCAGTAATTCAAAAGCACCAGTCCTAACATCCTAATCCTTATTCCCCGCCAGAAACCTTCTGCCCAGGTAAAAAGAAAGAGAACAGTATTGGCGAAAATACAAATAACCAGTACAAAGGCCCCCCCACATTGATAGCATCCGTAACCTAACAGACCGCTGTTTAAACTCAGTATGCAAAGCAGGGTTAATTGGAGACATCTATTTCCCTTCCTTATTCAGCTCACAATAGGATAAAAAATTAATTGACCTGTAGTTTAAAGCTCAAACCGTAGAGAGCGACCAGCGCTTAAGAACCGCGTCCAAAATCGCTCGCTACAGAAAAGTGGCGCCCACCGTGGGGCAGAATCTGATTTTGCTTTAGGGCATCATCCTCATTTTCCACGGAAAATGGAAACTCGGCTGAGGAGAAAGATTGACCTATGCTGGTCCATCTCTTGGGCTGAGAACCATAGATTGGGGCTTCCACCGGGGAACCCATTTCTGTCAGGAACTTAAGATTCATAGCTTTATAAGTCTAGGATGATTAGGACAAATATATATACTGCTTTTCCTAAATGCTATACGTGTTTATTTTTCTGCTACTGGGAATGCGTGTGATGCCGCATGTGGTGAGAATGAGTATACACTTAAGATAAGTGATGGCGACGGGGTCGACCATCAACCTCAGTGGAGGCTGACCAACGCAACCCATTCACTCTTATAGCCAATGGGCCGGTTGTTAAGTATGAGAAGCTGTGGAGCCAAACCCTTTCGTAGTGCGGAAACTATCGGAAATAGTTGTTACGCGATACTACCCTCATTTGAGGCTGGTGATCTATTCTCGGTGAATGGCACTTACTCTAAGATTGCTCTACAACTCGCTGGCGATCCGCTTGTTGTTTTGCTTTCCTGGGAGGAGTTGATGATAATGAGTACAGGTACAAAAATCACCCTAGTATAAACCTTTGGGGATGGGTAGAGCCTTGACTTCATGACAACGACCCTTTGACCCCATGTTTTTTCTATGTTTTTGTGTGCTGCATTCATGCATTCATTTAATAAAACATTAAAACATTAAAAAAATTTCTCTTCTAGTCTCTCTGTTTTTCAAATTAAACTAAGACTGTGATTGCAAATATCAGAGAAAAAGATTGCATTAATGGATTTCGGTAGAAGGAGAACTCACCAGTATACCTTCAAGGTTCCAAAACTAGGGGATTTGAGAAAGTTAGCAAGGATGATCGTTAACCCAGAGGCTTTCAGAGCCAAGCACGGTGGTTTGCTACCACTGTTAAGAGTCCATGTGATTAAGGGGATCATGGACGTGCTCATTCAATTCTACGATCCAGTTTATCATTGTTTCACATTCCCAGATTACCAGCTATCACCAACGCTGAAGGAGTATTCTCATCTGACTGATTTACATATCACTGATCGAGCTCCATTTTCTGGACTGGAAGAAATTCCAAAGAATCAGACTATTGCAATAGCAATTCATTTGGACGAGTCTGAGGTCCGGACTCACATGACCACTAAGGGTGGCACCCAAGGTTTGCCAGCCCAGTTCCTGACCAAGAAAGCTTTGTACTTTGCTAGTATAGGGAACATGACTGCTTTTGAAAGCATCTTTGTCTTGCTCACCTACGGATTATTTTTGTTTCCCAACATCAATAACTTCGTCGATATCAACGCTATTAAGGTTTTTCTCATTGGAAACCCTGTGCCGACTTTGCTCGCAGATGCGTATCATTCTGTACACTTAGGAAATTTGTACAGCAGAGGGGAGATCACATGCTATGTACCTTTGCTTTACAAATGGTTTATCTCTCACTTGCCCAAGTCTGCCGCTTTTTGGGATTGCAAGAGTGTCTTACGTTGGTCACAGAAGATCATGTCTCTCACCAACTCTGATATAGATTGGTGTAATAGGATTTATGAGGGAATCAGAATCATTGACCATTGTGGAAACTTCCCCAGCGTACCCCTCATAGGAACTAAAGGAGGAATCAACTATCATCCGATATTAGTTCTTCGTCAATTTGGATACCCGATGAGACACATCCCACTGGGTGTTCATCTGGAAGGTCTTTTCTTCAAAGAAGGAGAGAATGACAGAGCACTAAAGATGGAAATAGTGCAAGCTTGGAAACAGGTTCATAAGAAAGGACGAGAGTCTCTGGGAAAACCGGACTGTGTCTCGGTGGAGCCTTATCTCCATTGGGTACAAACTAGAGCTCTCAAGCTAAAGATTCCTTATCCTCGTTACAGAATTCTTCCGCCGAGGGAAATTGTCATGTACTTCATGACGGAAACTGAAAGGCTTCAGGTTACTCTCAACAAAGTTCAAAAGGAAAGAAGATCTTGGAAGAACAAGTACCGCACCCTCGACGTAGAGTGTATCCAAATACAGCAATTACTGAAAGAGAAAGATGCTCTGATTGAAATTTTGGAGCAGCATGCTGTAGAGAATCAAGATGACCAAAGGAATTTGCTCACTCCTTTCACCTGGCAAAGAAATGACAACCCGACAACGGCCCAAGCGCCCCGGTCAAAGAAGAGGACTCGGGACCCATTAGTTTAGGTTTCTGTTTCTGCACTTTGTAATCTACTGTATTTCCATTTCTGTAATCCTTTGGAATTCAATAAAAAGGGGTTTCCCCACTGTTTGATATTTGCAATCTAATTGTCGAAGTTTATTTTAATTAAACCTAAAAATAATTAATATAATCATTGCATTCATCATTCTCACATCGTGTATTCTCCTTACCTACGAATCTCACGTTTGTGTCTCGATTCTAGAGTCAAACTGTCTCATTCGTATAATACTCGGGCAAATCGTCAGAAAAAAGATGGATGATCTTGAGGAAGAAAACAGAGAGTTGAAAGAAGAGATCGACGCTCTGAGAGAGGATATGAGAAAGCTTCGTAACGACATGCAAGCCATGGCAGAAGCTCAGCTACAAAGAACTGTGATCTCAGAGATCACCTCAACGCCCATCATAGAAAAGTATGATCCTAGGTATCAGATGCCGAAAGATCATCCTTGGGGCATGCCTGTTAACTATATCCCGGAAGGATATGTTCCGCCGATCACTGAAGATCAGGGAATCGCAACAGAAGCCGCTGGGCCTGAAGGTTACAAACTTCGGGAAAGCGAAGATGCCAGGGGCATACTCAAGACTCCTGCAGGTTACAAACTTCGGGAGGCGCCAAGACTTACTGCCGTAGTCACGGTACCACCCCCTGTGGTGCACACTGTCCCGGAAGGACAGATTCCACGGATACCTTCTGGTAAGAAGGAAACTATGTTTGACAGAATGGATGAATTCCAGGAGCAGTTCTTGGAAATGCAGAAAGAGCTGCAAGCCATTCGCGGTCAGGATCTATTTGGAAAGGACGCCGCAGACCTCTGCTTGGTCCCAAATGTAAAAGTCCCGCACAAGTTCCAAGTGCCCGACTTTGAAAAATACAAGGGTAACTCTTGCCCTCAGAGCCATCTGGTGATGTACGCTCGGCGGATGTCAGCCCAGACGGAGAATCGGGACCTGCTGATTCACTACTTCCAGGATAGTTTAACCGGTGCCGCACTCAAATGGTACATGGGTTTAAACCGTACTATGATCAGTACATTCAGAGATCTTGGTACTGCCTTCGTCCAACAATACAAGTACAATTTGGACATGGCACCCGACAGAGATCAACTCAGATCAATGTCGCAAAAGGACAAGGAAACCTTTAAGGAGTATGCTCAAAGGTGGCGTGAAATTGCCGCTCAAATTTGTCCACCTCTTGAGGAAAAAGAGATGACAAAAATCTTCTTAAAGACCTTAAGCTCATTTTACTATGACCGAATGATTGCCTGTGCGCCCAGTGATTTCACCGAAATGGTCGGCATGGGTGTACGTCTTGAGGAAGCCGTCCGAGAAGGACGTTTGGTAAAAGACACTGGATCAACGAGCGGTACTAAAAAATACGGTAGTGCTCTCCCTAAGAAAAAAGCGCAAGATATTGGGAATATCTCTCTCAGAAAGCAAAGGCGACATTATCAGCCAGTAGCAGCTGTTACTCCTGCTATCGGCCCGTGCTTGTTCCTATGTATCAACCTCAGATTGCGCAGAGCCAACCTGACCAACAAAGGACACAACAGCCTCTTCAGCAGGCTCGTCCCCCATATAACAACAACCGTACAACACGGCCACCAGGATTTGATCCTATACCTGTAACGTACGCAGAAATGTTTCCGTTACTGCTAGCCAAGGGGCACATCCAGACTAAGTCTCCCCTTTCAGTTCCGGAAAATCCCCTTTTCTGGTTTAAGGTGGATCAAACATGCCCTTATCATCAAGGAGGTTCAGGGCATAACATTGAGACTTGTCTCAATTTCAAATCCGACGTGCAAAAGCTTGTTAGGAGCGGGCTCTTATCTTTCAAAGATACGAATCCTAATGTTCTTACGAACCCACTGCCTCAACATGAGAAGGCTGCAGTCAATCTGATTGAGAAAGAGACTAACAATGTCTATCAAATTCACGATGTACTCTTATTGGGGACCAATCTGGTCAGGATGCATTGGAGACAGAGTGGATATGGCCATGTGCCACCTCATAATTATCACCAGTGTGATATCTGCTCTAAAGATAACCTAGGATGTTCTGTAGTGCAAGCAGCTCTACAGGAACAAATGGATCTCGGATGGATCCAGGAGCACCGAGTTCGTGGAGTTAACATGGTCTCTATGAATTCTAACGTCATTCAAAACCACGACATCCGTGTGATGAATGTCAACTTGGTGGCGATGAACTCAAGGCAAAGCCAGTATCATAATCTGTCGCAGCACGATTACAGTTCCTGTCTGATTTGCTCGGTAAACAAACAGGGATGCTCTTTCATACAAGAGGCCCTCCAGCGTCAGATGGATCTTGGATGGATCCAAGACTACCATGATAGGAACTCCTATCAAATCAATATGGTTCAGATCTTTGACATCCGCGTGATGAATACCAATCTGGTAGAGTTACATGCTGAGCAGGTCCGACTCGGATTCTTAATATCACACGATTATCAAAACTGTAAAGCAGGTTGCGAAAATGATCGAGGTTGTACCCTTGTCCAGGAGGCACTTCAGCACTTGTTAAATCACTGGTGGATGCCAATCTATATGGACGAAGATACTCAGCAGATTAGTATCAATAACAGGAATCCTACTCGTCGTCAAAGTCAGGATGTCCGATCAATGGAAGGTAACCTAGTGAGGTTACATTGTGTTCAAAGTGGGCGTGGCCAGGTGCCACCACACAACTATGACAGTTGTAGCGTCTGTTCGGAAAGTAACCAAGGGTGTTACCTTGTGAGAGCAGCTCTTCAGGGTCAGATCGATCATGGAGAAATTCATCCATATCCAGGTTCAGGACCCATCATTTGGTCACCGAACTACCTTGCCGATCAAGTTGAGGATGTTGTCACGATCTCTGGTCATCACCAGATCAGGGATGTTTTTACCATCGTCCCTCTACTTGACGAATCTAGAGTTCCCAACCAGGAACGGATCGAGGTTACTTATGACGGTCAGAAAAATCAGAAGGTTCCCATAGTCATCTATCTACCGGGACCATTACCGTATGAATCAGCTAAGGCGATCCCTTACAAATACGGTGCAACAACAATTGAGAATGGAAAGGAAATTCCATTACCCTCCGTCGTGAATATTGCAGACGTCAGTCGTGTAACACGGAGTGGTAGAATCTTCAACCGAGGGGTTGGGGAAGCTAACAAAGAAAAGGAACTTCAGGCAGAAATTCCTGATCCGCCAGTCGGTCAATCTAGTAATCCCGACTTTTCAAAAGACAAAGATGGATGCTAAAGCTCATCCAAAGGAGTGAATATAACATCGTTGATCAACTGTTACAGACTTCTTCAAAGATCTCAGTATTATCACTGTTACTCAGTTCAGAAGCACACAGAGAGGCTCTACAGAAAGTCTTGGAGCAAGCCTTTATGGAACAGGATGTAACAATCAGACAATTCGATAGCATTGTCTCTAACATCACTTCCTGCAATAATTTGGGATTTAGTGATGAAGAATTACCTGAAGAGGGTCGCCGTCATAACATGGCGCTCAACATTACAGTTAACTGCCAGGGCGATGCTTTAGCCAATGTACTGGTAGACACAGGGTCAGCCCTGAATGTTATGCCGAAGTCCACTTTGACGCAATTATCATTTAAGGGCCCTCCGATGAGAGTCAGCGAGGTCGTCGTCAAAGCATTCGACGGATCCAGAAAAACAGTTATCGGCGAAGTGGATCTTCCCATAACTATTGGTCCTCACACTTTCCAAATCACTTTCCAGGTCATGGACATCCGGGCAACATACAGTTGTTTATTAGGAAGACCTTGGATACATCAGGCTGGAGCGGTCACTTCGACCCTCCACCAAAAGCTAAAGTTCGTCAAGAACGATCAACTTGTCACGGTTTGTGGGGAACAAGCCTTGCTTGTGAGTAACCTATCATCATCTACTTGTGTGGAACCCGAGGAGGTTATTGGAACTCAGTTCCAAGCACTATCGGTGAACAAGAACGATCAGTACAAAGAAGGAACTTCAATTTCTTCATACAAAGATGCTATCAAAGCGGTCGAGAGTACCGATACAAAAGGATGGGGACAGCTTGTCATTCCCACTGACAATAAAATAAAGAAGGGTCTTGGTTTTTCTGCGACCTGTACTCAGACAGCCGCCAACGATGAAAGTCTTCATCCCCTTCAAAACTTCTTCCACTGTGGAGGTTTTCTTCACCCAGTGTCTCAGACAGTTTATGCTATCAATGAGGAAGATCCCTCTGACACAGATGAAGAATGGAAGTCCTACCTTAACAAGGACGGCTATATGTCTCAGGAAGAGGTGCATATGCCTTTTTTCTTTCCTACAGAAAGTCCGAGATTTATACCAAAATTAGATGTCGAAATGATCTACGGAGATTGTGATCCGGAAGGATGTCGTGCTCCGCCAAATTCATTAGAGGAGGACACTCTGATGAAAGACAACTTTGACTACAATTACTATGGCCCGATGGATGGCCTGCCAATGTGGCAGCCTTACCCAGGAAACTTGGGGCAAGAGAGTTAGCCGAATAATGAAACTCAGCTGACCGTCGTTGAACAGAATACCTGTGTCCCCACCATGTCATGGGATCAACATTCAGGTCATTCGGAAACTACTCAACATGAAGATGAATTCGCAACGTTTGCAGGACTAGAATTCATCAACTATGCTTTTCCTGAGGTCAACGTCATCGAGAGGGATGACTTCTCCAGTTCCAAAGAAGTTTGGGACACTTTGGGACAACCAAGTGGAAAATACGACTTTATGGTCAAGTACACTGCTCCCGAAAGCTCTCGTATCAGGCTCGAAGACATCCAGCCAACTGGATGGGGAGATACAGCTGAGAGCACAAATGCTATGCAAAATGCAACAGAGGAATCCTCCTACGACAATTCTGCTTGGGAGACAGATTCCAACGATCCTGCTCCACCAGAAATCAGCGTCATTTCTGAAGACAAATCAAGGAAGGTGCCTGACTTTGTGATTCACCGAGGAGTTCGCCGCCAATGGGTTGTTGTCGAGGTTCCGAAGGTCGTTCATCAGTCAAAGTAATTGCCATCTTTAACCTTTCACCCTGCCCAGGTGAAACAGATGTTTTGATAGGGCTCGCTTTCTGTAAATTTCCCTCTTCGCTTTGCCCAAAGCGACAGAGTTTTGTTTTATAGGGCTGTAGTTTCAAGATTCGACTTGTTCATTAATAAAATAACGTCGTTCTGTAATTTCCGCATTAATTGTTGTTTTCTCTTTTTACTTTTTCAGAAAATGGTAATCCTAAAAAAAACATTCAATAATAAAAACAAGCAGTAAAATCAAAACACTGCACACACTTGCATTTTCTCCATCTCTTCTAAACACGAATCATCACGTCATGCAGATTGCTTGTTTTATACCCCATTGAAACATACAATCCGATGCCTTCTTCCAACTTTGAGTTCCCGGTATTCGAGGCTGAAGAAGAAAATGACAACGAAATTCCAGAAGAGATCTCCCGACTACTCAGACAAGAGGAAAGGTCCATTGAACCTCACAAAGAACCATTGGAAACGGTAAACTTGGGTTCAGAAAAAGAGAAAAAAGAAATCAGGATCGAAGCATTGCTCAGTCCAACTGCCAGAGAGGGTTTGATAAAGCTTCTCAAAGAATTCCCCGATGTGTTCGCTTGGTCCTATCAGGATATGCCAGGGTTGGATACCAGCATCGTGGAACATCACTTACCGTTGAGATCGGAATGTCCGCCAGTAAAGCAAAGGTTGAGACGCACTCACCCGGACATGGCCATCAAAATCAAGGAGGAGGTACAAAAACAAATCGACGCGGGTTTCCTCGCTACATCTGAATATCCTCAATGGCTAGCCAACATCATACCCGTTCCCAAAAAGGACGGAAGGGTCAGAATGTGTGTTGATTACAGAGATTTGAACAAGGCAAGTCCAAAGGACGACACTCCTTTACCACACATTGACATGCTGGTTGACAGCACAACAAGGTTCAAAGTATTCTCCTTCATGGATGGATTCTCGGGCTATAACCAGATCAAAATGGTGCCGAAAGACATAGAGAAAACTTCGTTCATTACCCCATGGGGTACCTTTTGTTACAAAGTAATGCCGTTCGGTTTAAAGAATGCCGGGGCAACCTATCAAAGGGCCATGACTACTCTGTTTCATGACATGATACACAAAGAAGTCGAGGTATATGTTGATGATTTGATTGCAAAATCAAGAACAGAGGATGAGTACGTTGAACATCTGTCAAAATTGTTCGAACGTCTAAGAAAATTCAAGCTCCGCTTGAATCCCAACAAGTGCACCTTCGGTGTCCGTTCAGGGAAACTACTAGGGTTCATCGTCAGCCAGAAAGGGATTGAAGTTGATCCTGACAAGGTCAAGGTCATTCAAGAAATGCCTTCTCCGAAAACTGAAAAACAAGTCAGAGGATTCCTGGGACGTTTGAACTACATCTCCAGATTCATATTCCTTATGACCGCGACGTGTGCGCCGATTTTCAAATTACTCAAAAAGAACCAGGATTGCGTTTGGTCAGAAGACTGCCAAACTGCCTTCGACAATATTAAGGAATATCTGTTGAATCCTCCGATTCTATCACCTCCAGTGGAAGGAAGACCACTAATCATTTACCTCACAGTCCTAGAGGACTCAATGGGATGTGTACTTGGCCAACAAGACGAAACTAAAAGGAAAGAGTCTGCCATTTACTATCTAAGCAAGAAATTCACCGACTGCGAAACTCGGTACACAATGCTTGAGAAAACTTGTTGCGCTTTGGCTTGGGCAGCCAAACGTCTTCGCCAGTACATGATTCGTCATACTACTTGGTTGGTCTCCGAAATGGATCCAATCAAGTACGTTTTCAAAAAACCTGCTCTCACGGAAAGGATTGCCCGTTGGCAGATGTTACTATCAGAATATGACATAGAGTACCACGCTCAGAAAGCCGTTAAGGGAAGTATTTTAGCCGATCATTTGGCTCATCAACCGATTGACAATCAAGAATCAATCGGGTTTGACTTCCTAGACGAAGATGTCATGTATCTAAAAATGAAAGATTGCGATGAACCGCTACCCAGTGAAGGGCCAGAACCGGGTTCCCAGTGGGGACTCATCTTTGACGGAGCAGTTAATCATTATGGAAACGGAATTGGGGCAATCATTGTTACCCCTCAGGGTTCCCACATTCCTTTCACTGCCAGACTTACGTTCAAATGTACGAACAACGAGGCCGAATACGAAGCATGTATTATGGGTCTCGAAGAAGCGATTGATTTAAGGATCAAAAACTTGGACGTATACGGCGATTCAGCCCTGGTTATTAACCAGATAAAAGGAGATTGGAACACATACCAATCAGGATTGATTCCTTACAATGACTATGCAAGAAGGTTGTTACCCTTCTTCAACAGAGTCGACTTTCATCACATCCCTCGTGATGAGAATCACATGGCTGACGCATTAGCCACTCTCTCTTCCATGATTAGTGTAGGTCGGTGGAATGACATACCTAAGATCGACATAATGCGCCTTGAACGGCCCGCTTACATCTTCACAATTAAAGCAGTCATAGACGACAGACCTTGGTATCACGATATCAAATGCTTCCTTCAGAAACAAGAGTACCCATCTGGGGCACTCAGAAAAGACAGGAAACCCCTCAGAAGATTGGCTGGAAACTTATTCCTGAGCGGTGACACTCTTTATAAGAGAAATTTTGACATGGTCTTGCTCCGATGTGTCGACAGACCAGAAGCAGACGTGCTCATGAAAGAAATTCATGAAGGATCCTTTGGCACTCATGCCAACGGACACACAATGGCGAGAAAAATTCTCAGGGCCGGGTATTATTGGTTGACCATGGAATCCGACTGCTACAAGTACATGAGGAGGTGTCACAAGTGTCAGATATACTCCGACAAAATTCATGTACCGCCATCACATCTCAAATTTCTTTCTTCCCCGTGGCCTTTTTCCATATGGGGAATCGACATGATTGGCATGATTGAGCCCAAGGCTTCAAACGGACATCGGTTCATCCTGGTAGCCATTGACTATTTCACCAAGTGGGTCGAAGCAGCGTCATTCGCCAATGTAACCCGACAAGTGGTGGTCCGATTTATCAAAAACAATATCATCTGCCGTTATGGTGTTCCAAGCCAGATCATTACTGATAATGGATCTAACTTGAACAATAAGATGATGAAAGAGTTATGCGCAGAGTTCAAGATCGAACACCATAACTCATCTCCCTACCGACCCAAGATGAACGGAGCGGTAGAAGCGGCTAACAAGAACATCAAGAAGATCGTTCAAAAAATGGTTGTAACCTATAAAGATTGGCACGAGATGCTACCCTTTGCTCTTCATGGTTATCGTACATCTGTCCGCACTTCAACAGGGGCTACCCCTTTCTCTCTAGTATATGGCATGGAGGCAGTGCTTCCCATAGAAGTAGAGATCCCGTCAATCAAGGTATTGATGAAAGCTAAGCTCACCGAAGCTGAATGGTGTCAAAGTCGACACGACGAACTGAACCTGATCGAAGAGAAGCGAATCACGGCACTATGCCACGGTCAGTTGTATCAACAAAGAATGAAGAGGGCGTTCGACAAAAAGGTTCGGCCTCGTGTCTTCAGAAAAGGAGACCTCGTGCTCAAGAAGATACAATCATTTCTCACTGGTTCTCGGGGAAAATGGACCCCAAATTATGATGGCCCTTATGTGGTCACGAAAGCTTTCTCAGGCGGCGCCTTGAGACTTGCAACCATGGACGAAGAGGAATTTGCCTACCCCACGAATGTTGATGTAGTCAAGAAATACTTCGCCTAAAACTAAAAAAAAAAAAAAAAAAAAAAAAAAAAAAAAAAACGTCTCGGTGGATTGAAAACCCGAAAGGGCGGTCCAGGAAAAAGTTAGAGACATGAAAAAAAATCATCCCGATGGATTGGAAATCTCATAGTACAATCCAGGCAAAAGTTAGGGATAATGGCAAGTAACTATGTTCAACAGAGGCAAGTCCCTCAGCAGTAGTTACATCATCTATCTGAGGAAATCTCCAGTCAAAGGTCATCTTCGATAAAAGCTCAGGATGCCCCGAATTCAAAGTTGGTAGAAGGATAATGGTCGTTATGTTTCAACGTAGCCCTTTTCCCTGTAAATTACCGTTTTCTAACTCTGTATATACTCATTGGAATCACACGTTTGGCTGATCTCCATCTTATCAATAAAATTTGAGCCCTTGTGCTTTTGTTTGTAATTCTTGCTTGTTTTAGCTTTACAGAACGACGTTGTTTAAACTTAATCAGCGATTCTTGAAATAAAACAAAAATGAATTTACTTGTTAAAACTTTTTCTGCTTTTAAAATAAAGATGGCAATTTCTTTTGACTGTTGAACATCAGAAGAACATCGATTGCTTCTCCCGAAGTAAGCGAACTTCAAAGTGCAGAATCAAAGTACTCCTTCTAAGCCAGTATGCCTGAATGAAGGGATCAACTGTGTCAGAGACCTTGTTTCGTCTGACAGCCTCGGCCGAGTTCTCATCTCCTAAGCCCGATCAACATAGCTCCCAACGGGACTATCTCTCCTAAGCAAGGTGGAATTGCTATTTTGAATCAACGGTACTTCTTCGCCCCGCGATGGCCGAGTATCCAATTGTGTTCATCCATTAGTCTGTATGTCGCGTCTGTTTTGTCAGCATATACATACATACTTCATGCATTTTATTTGCGTTCGCATTTCGTATTGCATCACTATCACTTGAGTCGGTCTTGTCCCCTAGTGATAAACAGTTTTCTCAATCGAGTTTGTCAGTTCTTTCCTCGTCAGGAAGTGTTGCGTCTGCACAATCTCGCCACCAGTGTATCTTTAGATCAGAGTCGGCACTTGGCCACTTTGATAACTTGAACCTCTGAAAAGCCAGAGAAAACTCTCAATAAACATCACTCTTCGCCATTGAAGATGATATCCTTGCTTTCCCGAATTAAGGAAAATCCACAGAGAAAGCCTCGTGATCAGAGATTCGGCAGCATGCCAGTTTTGCTCCGAAAGGACCGCTGATGAAAAGGTCATCGGCCCCACAAAATTGGACCCCATCATATGGCGTTTCTCCGGGAAGATCCCGAGAAAAGTATGATGAAAGATCCCAAACGAAAACAGTCTCTCAAGAGACTCGCTTTCCCCAGTAGAAACAAATGGCGTCTCAAACAGAGAAGTTTGTACAACTCTACAACTCAGACGACTGGGTTCCCCAGCAAGTCTGACATCAAAACTTTTTCCACTCAAATGGCATCTCCCCAGGAAAATTCGGCGTGAAGTTTGAGGAAAGCCGCTATGAATAGCGTCCCTTGTCAAGAAAGTTTATTGACAAAAGAAACTAAGACCAATTCCTTGGTAAGAAACCAGGATCGAGGGGAAGTTTAAATCAGAAACTAAGACCAGTTCTTGGTAGGAAACCAGGATCGAGGGGAAGTTTAAATCAGAAACTAAGACCAGTTCTTGATAGGAAACCAGGATCGAGGGGAAGTTTAAATCAGAAACTAAGACCAGTTCCTTGGTAGGAAACCAGGATCGAGGGGAAGTTTATTTCAAAAGAGACTGAGACCAGTTCCTTGGTAGGAAACCAGGATCGAGGGGAAGTTTACCTTTTCTAAGCATCATCGCTTAGCTAAAGAAGATGAATGCGTAAGCTACCATTCATAACCACCATCAAAATTTCGGATATTCCGATATTTAATCCTCTTGCACCCCGAATGCCCGAATCCCTTCGTCATTCATACCTTCGGGTCCAAGAAGATTAAATAGGGGCATCTGTAATACCCCAAATTTTGACCACTTAGATTTCCCATCATTGTGAAAATCATCATCACAATATGGATGAACCATCATGCTTCATCAGTCTCCCCAAAGATGGGTGAGCATCCAATACAATCAAAATTAGGGTTTCAAGCCCTCTCTGAGTGCTTAGACAAAGGATCAATCAAGAAATGACATGATCTTCAACTTGTCTAATCTCTCAAACATCCACAATGGATCAAAAAGGACTCCCACTTCAAGGATTAAGCACAAGGCTGCTCCCTTCTAGGTGGATCAAGTCTCAAGATCGACAGTGTCACCAAATTAGGGTTTTGGTCGACCAGGGCCTCCAGATGGAAATTTTCATCTGGGCACAAGGCAATGATCCAAAACATGACCTAATATGCTTCATGGAACCTCATGAACCCATGCATCAAGTCAATTTTGCCTCAGGGGATGCATTCATCAAAAATCAGGAATTAAGGTTTCTTGACCTAATTCACCCCTAAGTTGACTTTTGGGACAAACCATGAGCCAAGACCTCAAGAGATGATTTGAGGGTCTCTAATACACCATATTGATCCATTTGGAACAATGGATTGATCCAAGAAGCTTGAGCAACAAGTCTCATTTTCATCTGCACCACAATTAGGGTTTTAAGGGAAAAGTCAACTGTAACTTTGACTTTTGACCAAGACATGCTCCCAAACCCTAATACATGATTGAATATACCCTATGACACCCATGGAACATGTCCATCAAGTTTAATTTAGGTCAAGGACATGATTTCTTGAAGAATTGCACAGTTTGGAATTCATCTGATAAAAAGTCAACTGTGCACAAAAGTCAACTTTGACTTTTTGAGATTTTTCACCAAAATGGATTTTTAACCCTAAAATGATGTTAATGTATGATTTGAATCATCATTCATCAAGAAAAATCAAGAAAAGTGAGATAACTTGTAAAAGGGGTAACCATAAAACTTAGAAATTTTTCTAAGTTAAAAATAAAGTGGCAAAGGTACCAACTTTGGAGGACCATAACTCCTAAACCACAAGGCCATTTTTTCTCATCCAAAGATGGATTTGTAGCCCTCATTATCACCTAAAAAAACTTCAACTACAAGTCATTGCAATTCATTAAGGATTTTGAGTTATGGAGTGATCAAAGTGGCTGAAAAGTGAAAATGTCACTTTTTCCAACACTTAGTGAAATTTTCACTAAGTCAGAATTTGCCTTCACTTTTTGCCAAATGTAGGGGGATTTTTCACTTGGAATCAAAAGAGATCAAAACCAAACTTGTTCAAACAGTTGTTGTATCATGTAAGAGCTTTCCAAAATGGCCAAGAACATTGCCAAATTCAACCTACACCATGAGATACAACATTGCCAAGTTGCCTTGCTGAAATCTGACAAGGCAAGGCAGAATTTGCAACTTTGGTCGATTTGCCAAAATCAGCCAAATTCAATTGCTCCAATCCACTTAGACACCTCAGAGGATTGAATCTAAAGGGGACAATCACTGAGCCAAGCCTCCAAAGTCCATGGAACAAGAAATAGCATGTTGAACCTAGAGTTGCCAAAATAGGGACAAGACTTCAAATTTGGAATGAGGCATTCAATGGAACCATCAAGGTGGCATGGACTGAGCCATTCTCATTTGAAATCAGTCAATACTTATCCAAGACCAAGGGGACCAAAGCTCTGTGCCCTAACCTCTAGTCAATGGCTAGAGGAGACTTGGATTTTCATTTGCCAACATTGGCCAAACCTACTTACCAGCTGCCATGCATTATTCCTTGCAAAATAAACTTGCTCTACTATAAATAGAGCTCAATTGTGGTCAGTTTAAGTACACCAAAGCCATCTAACAGATGCTTTCCTCAAAATCTCTTTCTCTTGGCAAAAATGCCTTTCTTAGCAAGGTAGCTATCGGGTTTTGAGTTTGAGAGCAATTCTGCACAAACCAATCACTCACACACCTCACATACATCACATATGAGCTGATCAAACACTCACATAACTTCTGAAACATCAATTTCATGAAATCACCAGCTGGTTGCTCAAATTTTCAAATAAGGTGCAGCTGAGGTACCACAAAATGATCCAGCCAATTTCAATCAAGTCCAACCGTCCAAACACAATCCATAGGGTGTAGGGAAGCTGTTCAGATCATCACCACTCATATGTAACACCTCCAAATCAAAAATCACTCTGAACTTGCTGTCACGGCTTGGAGGTAAGCACATACTTGGTCATCTCTCAATCTATGCATATTTCCTCGCACAATAATTTGGCCATATGTTCATAATCATGCATGGAATGTTTTCCCTCAATTAATTGCATTGTTTGAATCGTGTATCAAAAATCCTAGCCTTCATGCAGAAATTAGGGTTCTTGAGGTTTCTTCGTGATTTCTTGTTGTATGTTTAATTTAAATGAAATTAAAGTACATAGACATGATCGTGAGGTTGAGACGAGCATAATGATATGTGGATTGCATGATATGATTACGTATTCATGGAGATTGGATAGAAAACGCAAATCTGAGAAACCAAGAACACGCGCGTGTTCTTCAGCTTGTTCTTGGCGCCTTTTTTTCAAATTCAAATATTTGAATTTTGTGATTTTATTTAATTGATTCAAAAATTAATTTCTCTCTGAGTTTTAATGATTTTGAGTTGATTCTTTTTTTAATAATTCACAAAAATGTTAAAATATTTTATTTTATCAAAAAATCCCAAAAATATTATTTATTTCATATAATTGATATTTTTGTAAAGAATTAATATTTTGATTGTTTTTGGCATTTTAAATATTTTTTCTACATTGATTTTGCAACTTTTAATGCTTTCTAATTATTTTGTAGGTCAATACTTAATTTTTGAAGCATTAATCCAAGATCACGATTTGTTTTCCATGTGTTAAACAATTTTTGATCATTTTAATTGAATTTTTATTCAATTAAATACATTTTGAAAACAAATTAGGGTTTTGGATTAATTCAACCCTCATAAATCATTTTCAAAACACTTTGGGCCTCTATTAGAGTGTAAGACCCAATCCTTTTTTTGACCAAATCATCTTTGGGCCTCACTTATTGTATAAGTCCCGATACCGTCAAAAAATAAACGGCGCGATCGTCGCCTTTTCAAAAATCATCTGGGCCTACCCTCGAGTAGTAAGACCCATTTATTTTTCTTCAAAACTTTTTGGGCCTCTTGAGAGAGTGTAAGACCCATCCCCCCTTGTACAAAAACTTTTTGGGCATCACTCATTGTATAAGTCCCTCTGTACAAGTAAACGGCACGATCGTCGCCCGTTTAAAAATAAAACTCATCTGGGCCTCTCCTTGAGCTATAAGACCCATTCAAAACACTTTGGGCCTCTATTAGAGTGTAAGACCCAATCCCCCTTTTAACCAAAACATTTTGGGCCTCACTTATTGTATAAGTCCCTCTGCGTTAAAAGAAAACCTCTGCGCGATCGCCATTTTTAAACAAAAAATCATTTGGGCCTACCCTCGTGTTATAAGCCCCACTCTTTTTCTTTAAACCTTTTTGGTCCTCTTGAGAGATTGTAAGACCCATCCCTTTGTACAGAAAACCTTTTTGGGCCCCAGTCACTTGTATAAGTCCCGCTGTACAAAGTCAAACAGTGCGCTCACTGATAAAACCCTGGGCCTCTCCTTGAGCTGTAAGCCCCATATCTTTCTTTTTCAAAGCACTTTCTCCTTTGATTTTGAATATACTGTTGTTTTTAATCTTTCTTTGTTGAACAACTAACCAAACAGCATGGAAGCACTACAACCGAGTAAGTGGTTATCGCTTTCATTTACTGCTTTCATATTATAAACTGTATTGTGGGGCTGCTCACTGTAAGTCTCCTTTCATAAACTCATATCTACTGTGTAATAATAGTATAGATATTTCGAGTTTCCCCGGTAACTACGTCTAGAACTAGGTGACGCCGTTTCACTTATTCGTAGAAATAGACGCCTAGATCCCCAATAGGAGCACCAGATACAGTCTTCTCTTCGGCTGTCCTCCTTAGGAATCGTCAAGAAGCTCTACTCCCCAAGATGAATGTATTCTCCGTGAATGGCATCTTTGAGTTTCTTCCCAATTCTCGAACTTTCCTGACTTGATATATTCCTTGTGGATAGCTTGCCTTGAATGTCTCGGGGTTTGGGTACCCACTACGGTCATAATCTTGGACCTTAACTAAGGAACCCTCTTTAAAAGCTAAAAGTCGCTGGATAGTAAACCTCGCATGTTTACCAGTGGTTTTCATCTTTAAAAGAGTTATCTCTCCTAATGGAAAGGAGATGATAGACCCACGGGCTTCTTAAAAGCATCGGCCTCCTCTTGGGCATTATTCAAGGACCCTACGGCTTCTTAGAAGTATTCACAACCTCCTCTTAGGCTTCGTATAATGATCTCTTCCTTCGGGAATGATAGCCTCCTCTTGGGCTTCGTACAAGGACCCGTCGGCTTCTTAAAAGTTTCCAGCCTCCTCTTGGGCTTCGTACAAATTGTCCCGACGACCTCCTAGAGGTATAGGAACAGAACCTAGTCATCCTCATAGAACAGTCCTTTCATAGAGTCTACTACTGTTTCTCGAAGCATAGTACAAAAGATAAAACTCTAGACACGGACAGTCTAACTTCTTTGAGTCTCAAAGACATTCTCAAGCACCCTTCGTTAAATAGGAAGGAAACCCGCAGACTCGGATAGTCTCGATACCCTTTGGATTTCCCGTTTCCTCAAAGAGAAGGAAATATCCCTGATCCTCAAATTAAATCCCTGTGTACACTGTTACTCATATAAGAACTGATTTTCTCTTTTAAATCAGTATATTGGATCTGTCACTCAACTGAAACAGTTACAATAGCCTCCATCTCGGGCTTCGTACGAGATACCAAAATTCTCCCCAGTGGAGTCAAAATAACCTTTTCGCCTCTCTCTCGGGCTTTGTACGAGATACAAAAACACTCTCTTACTGAGTATAAAAGATTCTCCAACTGAGTCAACTCTTTGCTAGCCTCCTCTTAGGCTTTGTATAATGATATGCCCCACTGGGTCAAAAACTTTTAGCCTCTCTCTCGGGCTTTGTACGAGACACAAAATAGCCTCCTCTTAGGCTTTGTATAATGATTTTCCTAGCGGAAATTAGCCTCCTCTTAGGCTTTGTATAATGATTTTCCTAGCGGAAATTAGCCTCCTCTTAGGCTTTGTATAATGATTTTCCTAGCGGAAATTAGCCTCCTCTTAGGCTTTGTATAAGAAAACCACTGGTTGATCCAATCGACCTTTTAGCATCAAAGTTGTGCCTTGTTCACAGTATACAAACATCAACAACTCCTTTCCTTTCATCTAATCACTGTAAGCGGCAAGCCTCTGGATCATCTATATCCATGCCACTGTCCCTCTTTTAGCATGAGAAATTCCTAAGGAAAGATGGCATTGCTCTACACTGAGTTAAAGTCTTCTCCTTCAGGTTAAAACCCTTTCTTCGGAAATTATGGCATTGCTCGGATCCGCGTATCCCAGTTAAAGTAATTCTCCTTCTCCCCTCTTTAGAGATGACAAATTCTCTCTAAAGTCGAGGTCCTTCAGCTTCACGTCTTGGGCTTTGAACAGGACACAAATAGACCTTTTAGCTTCACATCTTGGGCTTTGAACAAGATACAAATCACCTTTCGCTTCATGTCTTGGGCTTTGAACAAGACACCAAAACACCTCTTTCCTCCCATAGAATAGGAGGAACTACGAACGCTCTGATTTCCCTGTTTCGGTAAACGGGAATACGTAGGCATAAGATCGAAAGAAAAGATCTTAGCGAGCGCAATCAACAAAAAACCCAAATCCCATATCTTCGTCAATCAAAAGCAGTAATTCAAAAGCACCAGTCCTAACATCCTAATCCTTATTCCCCGCCAGAAACCTTCTGCCCAGGTAAAAAGAAAGAGAACAGTATTGGCGAAAATACAAATAACCAGTACAAAGGCCCCCCCACATTGTTAGCATCCGTAACCTAACAGACCGCTGTTTAAACTCAGTATGCAAAGCAGGGTTAATTGGAGACATCTATTTCCCTTCCTTATTCAGCTCACAATAGGATAAAAAATGAATCGATCTGTAGTTTAAAGCTCAAACCGCAGAGAGCGACCAGCGCTTAAGAACCGCGTCCAAAATCACTCGCTACACATTCTGTTAATTAAATACGCAGCTGTTAAAACAGCTTCACCCCGCAAATAATTTGGTACTGTATTCGAAAAAAGTAGAGCTCTAGAAACCTCCAATAAATGTCTATTTTTCCTTTCGGCCACTCCTTTTTATTGAGGAGTATTAGGACATGAACTTTGATGTACAATCCCATTTTTTAGAAGAAAAAAATCATCCAGGATAGTTTTAAAATATTCTTTACCATTATCACTTCTAAAGACTTGGATATTTGTTTGAAATTGGTTATGCACCATTAAAAAAAATTCTTTACATCCTGATAAACATTTGATTTCCCCTTTAACAAGTACACCCAACATACTCTTGTATGGTCATCTATAAATGTGATAAACCATTTTTTGAGAGAGTGTGTACTTGTACGATCAAGGCCCCAAACATCACTGTAAATAATAGAAAATGATTTGGATGGTTTATAAGGCTGTATTGAAAATTGGGAAGGATGATGCTTTGCAAACTCACATGCTTCACATTTAAACGAAGAAAAGTTCTAATTGTGAAATAACTTAGAAAACAAGTGTTTTAAGTAACAAAAACTATAATGACCTAATCTTAAATGTCATTCCATAATGTTGTCATCTTTATTATTCAAAATAGAAAAAGACTCAAAGTAGGAACTTATAGTTTTTTAAGGTAGTTGTGATGCAGATCCAATGTAAAGGTAGTAGAGTCCTCCACTCTCCTTAGCACTTCCAATCATCTTCCCCGAGTTCAAATCCTGAAAGACACAGTGAGATCGGAAAAAATTAGTTTGACAATTTAAATCTTGGGATAATTTACTGACAGACATTAAGTTACATGATAATTTTGGAACATGAAGGACATTTTTAAGATTTAACATTGGAGACAACACAACTGAACTTTTATCTACAATGGCTGGAAAAGAGTCATCTACAATTTTTAATTTTTTGATTACCTGCACAAGGACTATGTATAGAGAACAAAGTAGATTCACCTGTCATGTGATTAGAGGCACCTGAATATACTATCAGGGTGTGACTGGTACTAATACTAAGAAATGCATAATTACCTTTTGTTGCAATATAGCAAGAAGGGGTTGGAGACTTGAGAAGTTTGTACAGTCTGTCTAGTTGTTCCGTAGTGAGTGGAAGATGATTCGGAGGAGATTACTGCCCTTGATCAAAATTAGTAGCCTAAAATGCATGTCCACCTTTCTTCTTCCAGTTAGGAGATTTGCTTTTGAGCTTCTAACAAGTTGCACGTGTATGCCATTCGCGCTTGCAGTGATCACACCAAGGAACTTTGTCTGACCTTTTTCCCTCGTCAAGGTTCCTAGAAGCCAGAGTTGAGCCTTCAGATTCAGAGATTCGTGGTGTCTTGCCCATCATAATTCCTTGTCGTGCCTCCTCCCTTCTTATTTCTGCAAAAGTTTGACGAAGTGTTGGCAAAGGTATTTTTCCTAAAAATCTACCTCTTACCTCATCAAGGTCTTTATTGAGCCCAGCGAAAAACATGAATACACGATCATTTTATTGCCTCTTGAGAAACAGAACACTGTCTTCTGTACACTTCCAATTGTCATCATAACAGAGATCGAACCCTTGCCACAGAGTCAAAAGCTCATTGTAATAAGCAGTTACACTCCTGCCACCTTGTTTTGCATGCCACAAGTTTGACTTTAAATCGAAAATTTGGGAGGAGTTTTGAGTATCAAAGTAAGTTTCCTTAACAACTTCCCACATATCCTTTGTTGAAGGTAAAAACACGTAAGACTTACCTATTTCAGTTTCCATAGAGGTTACCAACCATGCAATAATCAAGAATTTTTCAGACTTCCATTGTTTGTAACGAGGGTCTCTTGTTTTCAGTTCAGCTACTGCTCATGTTAAGAAACCAAGCCTCTTTTTGCTATCCAATACCAAACGAATGATTTGAGCCCATTAATTATTGTTATTCCCATTCATTTTAGGAATATTGACCTTGAGGGAGTATGAGGAACCCTCTTGGTCATTGTTGCCATTACTGCCAATATTTGTGACCACCGATGTTTCATCTTGCACGCCATCCTGCACGGGCCACAATATTTTTTGCAACTGCATCACTTAAAAGTTAGGATATCAATTATCAAAATTATGCAACAACTTTATATAATATCTAACTAATAAGAGCATGGGTAATGATACAATGTCCTTTTTTCTATTATATTCTCTTTAGTTGGATAGGGTGTCAGTGTAGCCACTATTATCTTCTTCTGCCTGACGGGGCGATGGTCCACTTAGGATGCCTATGGGTCTTGGTAACCTACAAACACCACAAAATGGCTAGCTTTGTTTAGGACGTAGCTTGCTAATGACCAAGAACATTCTAAAGCGTAGAAATATCCTTTTGAGTGGCCCAATATGATACCTTCTGACCAACAGGGCGTCTACGCCCTCACTCCCCTCTTACTTTGGTATGCATACTCACCACAGTCAATCGAGGTGTGACTGGTGATCTGTTTATAGGATACGTAAGAGTTTTTCTTCTAACATGCGGTCAGATTCAACTGGGGCCAAGCGTATGGTCAAACGAAAGTTAGATTTCTTGAGAGACTCGTCTCCCCGTCCCTCGTAGATGGAATTTGGATCGCTTCACTCGCCTGATAATCTCCGTACAGAACGTTGATGTCGCATGAGGGATTAAATGTAACGGCCAACCAAAGGCGTCTTTGATGAGACTTCGCTTCCCTGCTCCCAGAGTCTAGGGAGTCATTTCTTTGTATGTACTCAATGAATTTATGTTATCTTATAGGTGCAACAATGGAGATCCAGTAACTTAGCCATGTCGGCCTGAGGATCGATGCTTATACGACGTTGCTTATGAGTTATCCCGTAGGGACTTCTACATCGCTGGAAACTGATAACGCAAAAATGTATCGTATATTTCGACCTGGTTTAGATGCAATTTAGTGTCGTTTTACTTGTTTTTCATTGTATTATGTCCTATTGTGTTCGTGTTTCAGGTATTTGTCGAATAAGAGCGTTCGTGCAAGAAAACTGGGAAAAGAGCAAGTAAATGAAGAAAAAGTGCAGAATTTGCCACTTTCTGGTGTATGGCTTTCGCCATGCACCTCTCAGCAACGTCATCCATAAATTAAGGCCATGGCGTTCGCCATGGACCTCAGAAAACCAAAAATAACCACCCACTAGCAGCACTACTTTAGAGATTTCTTTCACTTTCTCCATTACTCATACATGATCTATGGAAGTTAGTACACGAAAATCCTCCTATAAATACACCTTGGACTTACAATTTTAAGGCATCCAAGTTTTGTGCAATTTTTACCTTTCAAAGTCTTAAACAGAAATATCCATGGTAAAAGTAGTAGTTTTCTCACATCGGAGAACTACTACACCATTAGTGCTTAGGTTTATAATTTGTGTAACGCTTAGATCAAACAATCTTGCCGCCATTATTTGAAGTTCTTAATTCAGTTTTACAATCCAGTTTTTATTTCAAGTTCATTTACTTTTATCGCAATTTATTGTTTCTGCCTTTATTCTCCGCCATTTATAATTTTGCTTTTTTTATCTTTCGCCATTTATATTCTGATTTACAAATCCTGCCATTGTTATTGTTTTAAGCTTTTATCACTTTACTCTATTTTTCAAATACCGCTTTAAATCATTTTAAACTACTTATTATGTTTTTGCTTAATTCAAAAACCCAAAATTGTTTATTTGTTTCTGCAACCATGTCCGGCCAAACCACCTTGAGTCTGGTATATGATGATCGTCGTTCCGACGGGACTCGGTAATGAATTGGCGTTAAATTATCAAAATTTATTCTTCTAGCTTTAGTTTTCAATTTTAATTCAAAAAAATTTGCACGAGAGTGAAAACAACAAAGGTTCAAGCCGATAGCGCGAGAGTGTGAGGCTTGAACCTGATAGTGAAAATTGGGCATTGATCCTAAATACAGTGAGAGCGCTTTAGGCATCAATTAGGACTTATTTAGTTTTCAAAAAATACTTCTTGATTCAAATGGGCGAGCGAGAGAAAAATCTCATGGTATGAAGGTATAGCTTTAATCAATAGCGCGAGAGTGTGAGTTAAAGGTTTTTTTTTAACTTGTATTTTCTACTGAAAGTAATTTAACATTATACCAACACCAATGTATTATTGAGTCCCTGAGGTACACAAGGATCCATGTTCTGGTCTCTTTTTTTTATATATTTCCTAAATATTAATTTAGTTTTAGTTTCCCCAAATCCATATTTCATTAGCCTTAGCTTTACATAGCAACAATAGATAACACAAGGTTGACATTGGTCTTTGTGGGTTCGACAATATTTTATATTACTTCAATATTTCCGTGCACTTCCGGACGCATCAAGTTTTTGGCGCCGTTGTCGGAGTCCAACAGTCAATATTGTGATTCCGTTGTTGCACCGTATAAACTAAGGCACTCTTGTCTCAATTACTATGTATCACCCAAATTTCCTCAACGATTACCACTCCCAGTATTTTGGGAAACCGCAAGAGTTCCATAAATCAAACCTCGAAATACTAATGGAGGATTTCATTGAGGAGTCACAAGAATCCATTGCAACGCTTACTCTCTCTAGGATAGAATCTATGATGGAGAGTTTTGTGGCGACACAAACTCTCCAGAATGAGGAGTTTAGGAAAAAAAAGTCTCCACATTATTGAAAACCTTAAGCGGCTAAACATTATGGTCGATTCCCTCGCGACTCATAGCAAGGCATTGGAGACTCAGATCTCCCTAATTGCACAAACACCTCTAGGACCCTCCCCTGAAGAGCATGTGGATGTTGTAACAACCAGTAGTCAAAAACAAATCAAAAATCCTAAGGAGAGTGGTAGTGAGGCCGAGGATAGTTCTGGTGAGAAAATAGTATAGATTAAGAAAAATAAACCGACACTACCCGAAAGCGAGGTTGTTGAAGAGGTAGAAAAGGAAGCACTTATTGTTATTCCTCCTCCTTATACCCCACTGATTCCTTTCGCGTAAAAGCTTGTGGAAGCTAAGGTAGACTCCCAATCCAAAATGTATGTGGAGGTATCGGAAAATACCCACACCAATGCACCTTTGTCTAAGGTCCTGCATAAAAAGAAAAAGTTAGAGGGCCATGAAACTAGGGAAATCATTAGTGTTAAGAGGGGAAGGTTAGCCTTTAAGGTGGTGGATGAAATAACTAAGCCCAAACTTGAAAAGCTGATACTTAGGATAGAGCCGTGTCGCTACTCGGAAAATAGACGACGTGAGGTGAAAAAGGAAACAGAGAGTCGCCATCGAACTTTATTTATCCTATGAGGGGAAGGGAAAACATCGAGAAAACCCCAAGAAGAAAAGGATAAGATGGTCTTGCAACCAAATTATGGGTTCGGAAGCCGGTTATGCGAAGGGAGGGTATTAGCACCCCCACATCCATCGTATTCGATGGGAACCATTCACTTGTCTCATGTGTAAGGATGTTTGCTAAGGATATTGCTTGCTAAGGGTGTTCTAAGAGGGAGAGATAAGGGTAAGAAACAAAGAATGTAAAAGAAAATAAGACAAAAGAAAAGGTGGGGAAAAGAAAAGGTGACTCGATAGGACTTCACAGTCCTATGCCTACGTATTCCCTCGTGTAATGGGAAAGTCAGAGTCAGTGTAGTTCGGAGGACTACAGGTGAAGAAAATGGAAGTTTGTGCTCGCCAAGGATTAGGGCCCTTGTGCCTACGTATCTTCACTTAAAAGAAGTGAAGAATCAGGGCGTCTGTAGTTCGTAGGAGTACGGTTTGTTGGTGTTCTTTATGGACGATGTTAACATTTGCATTCTAGCAGTTAGGTGTATTGCAGCTCGCTCGTGGAGTCTTATATTTACCTGTTTGCGGTAGAACGAATGTAACATGCCCTTTTTGAAAAGGATGATGAGGACTACGGGAAGGGGTGGAAATAGGCTGGGCCGAGCTAGGCTTTGCTAAGCCTAAGCATGGCCTGCCAAAAACTCTAAAGCCTAAGCCTGGCCGGTAGCCTGTCATAGGCTTATTTTTAGGCCTGAGACTGGCCTTTTCTAAGGCCTGGTTAGCCTGTTAGCCTACATAAAAGCCTATTATTTTAGACATATGTAAATAAGCAATTAAAATACTGTTTAAATAGACTAGAAAACTAAAAAACCAATGAGACTAAAAATTTATTTGCATTGACTTATTTTAACTTACCTATTAGCATAAGTTTTGTGAGACTATTAATTTAAGATAGCTTATGAAAACAACTTATAACATTGTTCATAAGATTTTTCATCTTATTTTCATAAGTTCTCTAAGATAACTAGTTTTTATTTATGTATTTTAACTCAAAGTACAAAACATGACATAATGATAATAAAAAATTATTCATATTTATAGGCCTAAAAGGCTTAAAAGGATTTTTTTTATGGCATGAGGCCTAGCCTTTTTAACTAAATAGGCTTATAAAAAAGCTTATACCTTTTCTATTTTAAAAAAATCTTGGCATGGCCTGAGCCTGTGTAGGCTAGCCTGTAGGCCCCTGTTATCGGTCTGGCCTATTTCCACCCCTAACTACGGATGAAAAAGATGGAAGGGTGCTCACCAAGATCATCGCAATCTTGTGCCTATGTATCTTCACTTAAGGAAGTGAAGAATTAGAGCGTGTGTAGTTCGTGGGACTACGGGATGTTGGCGTTTTTATGAGCGACGTTCAATTCGTGTTCCAGCAGTTAGGGTCGATGCCTGTTTGAAGTAGAACGGAAATAACGTGCCCTTTTTGAAAAGAAGGAGTTTTCGCCATCAAGGCAAGATGTCACATTTGATTTGTTGAAAGTTGGTTTTAGGGGTGAAATAAGTCCTCGGATAGTAACCCCTTGCGGGTAGTACCCAATTCTTTATCTCAAAAGGTTTATTGTGAAAATTGTGTGGTGAATATAGTTATGTCTTCGTATTGAAAGACGAGTATCGAGACCACACACTCTAAAGTGAGCATCCTAGTACTCTAAGAGGAAGAAGTCTTCACCCAATCCTCTCTCTTTAGTTCAATACAAAGAGAAACTTATTCTCTTATTTAAAGTGTTTTGATTTTAGATGGTAACTGCTTTATGACAGTGAACCCTAAAGGTAATGTTAAACACTCGGGATAGGAGAAGGCATTCGCCTAACCACTCCACAACCATCTAAGTTTATTAAGAAAAGGTTTGAAAATGCACTTGGTACAAGACCAAGGTTTTTAGACTCAAGGAGACAAAATAAAGAGAGAAAAGGTTTTGAAAAGAATGGGTGGTGAATAAAGTAAGGTAGCTTGATGGCGATGTGCAAGGCAATCGACTTAAAAGGGTGAAATATATACAAGGCTAGTAAGGGATTTGAATGAAGATATAAGAGAAGTAAGAATGAGGAGAGAAGAGAAACCCTAAGGTGTGAGTCAAGTTAATGAGTTTTGAAAAAATGACTTGACGTTGGATCAAGCCTTATTTGTTCTTTAATTTGAAAAGGTAATCTAGCCTAGTTCAATTTTATCTTTCATAGCAGTCAAGTAAGCAAGTATAAAAAGAAACTTAGCTTTTACATTGTAATGGGGTCGAGGGAGACGTAATACCCACCAAGGGGGAGATGAGATGTAAAGTATGAAAGAGGTAAAGAAATGCACCAAGTATGAAAGAAGGCATCATCAAGAATCAACTTAAAGGAACAAAATAAGAAGAAACAATCAAGCCAATCAAGAAGAAACAAGCAAGTATGCAAGACGAAACATGTTTCAAACTTAAATCAAAACAACAAAGAGGCATACAAGTGAACACTCATACATATTTCAATCATCAAAAATGCTCAAAGAAGTCACACAGCACCACACAAGCATTTAGGCAATGTCAAACAATTAAAGCAAAAGCACACATGCTTTGAAAAGCTAACCAAACATCAATAATGAACAAGCCAAGATAGTGTGAATCAAGCATGATGAAATACAAGTGAGGTCAGAACCTATATCATGTCATGATCAACATATTTCAAAGATTATAAAAGGAGCACAAGAGTGCCAAGCATACATCTCATCAATATCCAAACAATTGGTAACAATTAGCTCATGCAAAACACACTTCAAATTATAAAACATATGAGATTAGGGTATGAAGCCAAGGTGGGGAAGTAGCACACATGAAAATTTCAATTCAAAACAAAACTCAAGATCTCAAGAAAGACACATATGCATTATATCAAGACAAGCATATACAATTCAGCATGCATCAACCAACACCTTCCATAAAAGGAAACAAATGTTCATGTAAAGTAAGAGAGGTGGAAGTCATACTAATGATCATCAAAACATGTTAAGGTAAGGGTGTAAACAAATTATTCATATCATTCAAGAGTCTCAAACATCACTCAATCACAAGTAAACAAGTGGTCTCAAAATTAGGCCAAACATTAAGCACATTCATCTCAAAACAATGTCACATTGAGGCATCAAGCAAAAATAGTTAGATGATACAAGAAATTCAACTTTGAAGCTCAAACACATGGTAAAGCACTCAAGGACAAGTGAGGAAGAGATCCCCAAAATAAAAGCATGGATGCATCCTCAAATCAAATCAATTAGGCAATTAAGTTCACTAGTCGAGCAAGAATCAAGGGTCAAATTAAATCGCAAGAAAGCAATCCAAAATATGCCATTCAAGCATCAAACCAACACCCAAAAATTTCTCATTCATGTACCAAAAGATGATTAAAAGTATGGCTCAAGAAAGCACACAAAAGGCATCAACAATGTAAACCCTAATCCTAGGTTAAAAGGGTAAACACCCTCTACCAATAATTAAAAATAAAATAGAAAAAAAATAAAAAATATGACAAATATCTCAAGACATTAGGGTGTTTTAAAAATATTTGTTTGGATTTTTTACATAAAATGAAAATTAAAAATAAAATCAAAATGTAAAAGAGAAGAAAATAAAAATAAAATAAAATGAAATAATGAAGGGGGTGTTTCACCAAAACCCAAAACAAAGGGATCTAAGTTGTAGCGCGTTGGGCTCAGGAAGTGTGGGGTATGAATATGAAAAACGTTAGGCCCATGGTCATTAAAAAAACTCAGAAGAAAAACCAAAAAAAGCAAACCACATGTGATGTTCATTAATTGATCTGGAACCACATCAGCGCCATGTGGAGGGTCAAAGAGTCAGCCAAAGCCAACTCAGCTTTCATGACCAGACGCCGGAGCCCTAGCTCCGGTCATCTTCTTCGACAACGGCCACCGGAGCTGGTCAAAAACCTCACCAAATCTCACAAAATCTCACACCATTTTCAAGGTTTTTACACGCTGAATATAAATATGCCAATATTTTCCTCATTTACACAATTTAAAGCCATAAAAAGAAGGCACGAAACTATGATGCTCAAACTGAAACTTAAATAAACAAGAACAACACTACCACAAACAAGATCTACATTATCCCAGAAGCTCAAATGTGCAAAAAAAAAAAAACAAAGCTAATGCACGTGTAGCATGGGAGAAAAAGGAAGAAGAAGAGTTACCCAAAAAAGGAGATCTGCAGAATGTGTGTATGACCCTTCTAGGGTTTGTTTTTAGCATAAATATGATATTTTGGAGAGTTAAATGGAAAGTAACCACGGTTAAAACTCTAATGTGGTGGTTTTTCACAATTTTGAAAAAGTGAGGGTGAGGTGAACATGGCACGAGTTGGTTATGGTTTGAGGTTGTTTTTGATGGTTTTGTGAGTGCCAAAGGAAATCAGAAAAAGGTTGAGTGGTTTGGCCAGCTTGGTGAGCAAGTTTTTCTCTTTTAAACTTTTGGCAAAATGATTCCAAAAAGGTACATGAGAATGTGAGAGTGTTTGGCTTCATGGGGTAATCTTTGGCAAGGCAAGATGAGGCTTGATGGGGTAATCTTTGGTGAGAATGATGGTTGCATGAAACAAATGAATTGGTGCATGAGAATATGACAAGAACATGCATGATCACCTATCCATATGGCTCACTTTAATCCATCATAACTTAATGAATTTTTGTCCAAATGGTGCAATCTTGAGATCAATGGAAAGTAGGGAGATTAGGGAACAAATTTCATGTTTGAAGCATCTTGAAATAAGGCTTGGATGATTGAGAAAAATTGAGTTGAACATGTGTCCACCATTATGTCACAAATGACTTAGAAAAAAAATTCTTTGTTATTGAATTTTTCCCATTTTGAAACCATGACTTTGAAGCCACATATCTTGAGTTCTATTAATCCAATGAAGGAGATCTTGTTATCCATGGAAAGCTTGGAACAAGAGGAATAAACTTCATGTGGAAAGAAAATTGATTTGAAGCTTGGAAGTTCATGTAAAATGTTCTTGAAGTTAGCCTTAAGAAATTGGACATCATGATCACCCTAACTTCAAGACCACATAACTTGAGTTGTGTTGATCCAATTGAGGAGTTCTTAGTGTCCATGGAAAGCTTGAATGACATACAACAACTTTCATGTTGCAAGGAAAATGAATTGGAGCCTAGAACCATGAGAAAGAAAGCTTTGAAAACTCATCCTCCAAGTTGAAATTACATACTTAGAAATATTCTACGTACCAAATTCCAAAATCTTGTTTTTCCTAACTTTGAGCTCTCATAACTTGAAATTCATGCATTTTTTGAGGATTCACCCACAGTGACAAAGTTTTAGTATGGGAAATGCTCTTCAAATTTATCTTTGGACCAAGAAAAATGGATGTGTAGATTGTGAGTTATGCCCTTGGCAATTTGGCACCAAATTAGGTTTTTTCTTCCTGACTTAGAAAAATTTCAACCCTAATCTTGGTAATTTCTCCTGATTAAATGATTCCGCTCACTTTCCCTTTATCAAACTTCATGAGACCATGGATGGTGGCTCGAGGAGCCCATGTTTGACTTGGAATCCCAAGAGTTGACTTTATGAAGGCCATAGTTGACTTTTGGCCAGGTGAATCCAAAATATCCTTTATGCACTTGAGAAGTTCTTGCCATGACTTATGATGAACCAAGAGGATTGTATGATGCCTTGAGGTGTATGTTGGACCATGGAGACATGTCTTGCCATAGAATTCCACCATAGGTGGCTTTGCCAAGAAACCCTAGCCTAGAGCCTTAAGCTAGGAGCAATTGATCAACCTTCAATCTCTTGAAACTCTTGTTGCTAGGCACACATGTGACCTTTTTGAAACACTTTGAGGTGTGTGAGGACCATGTAGCTTGAAAGAGCCATGTCATTGAGAATATCTTCTAGTTCACTGTCTTGAAAGATCAAGTTTTCTTTCTTGATTGATGATACCCAAGATGCCTTAGAACCAGAGCCAAGCATGAATGATTATGACATATAGGGATGCCTATATGATGGATATGTTGTGATATGCAAGGTTAGGGTTAAGGTGAAAATGAGGGTGTGACAAGCCAGAACCACCACCATAAGTTCAAAAGAATGAACCACCTCATAGAAGGAAGAAAAGAAAAGGTGATGGATACGAGAGATGGCTTGATAAGTGGCCATGGAAACCGAAGATTATTAAAAGTTTGATTAAGAAATCATTCTCGAGAGAACCACCATGATTGCTTACACTCCTGAACAGTCGAGCTACCGACGTTAAAAGAAGCGTTGCATGGGAGGCAACCCACTGGGTTTTTATTTTAAGTTTCTATATTTGTTTGTTTGAATTTGCATAAAATAAAGAGATAGATCGCTTAACTTAATCTTCTCATCAGGTTCTTTATTCCTTTTCCACCTTTTATCAAAACATTGAGGATAATGTTTGGTTTAAGTGTGGGGGAGGAACTTTACCACTTTCATTTTATCGCTTTCTAGTTAGGTTTATCGTTCTTTAGTTTATTTCATGGTTTATCTGTTTCTAGTTTAAATTGTTGTTAGTCGAGTCATTGCATGTGTTGTCGAGACTTTATGTGTGGTTTTCAGTTGCTTATTGATTTTTCCCTCTTTCTTTAACCATAACGAAAAAAATTTTGATTTTGAAATTCATTGCATCTTTTGAAAGTTTTAGGTTATAGATGAAATTGAGGTTAGATTGTGGAGACTTGGGAAACCTCCACAAGATCGATATTATTTTAACACCTTAAGTCTCCCGACTATGGAGATCGATTTGCGTACTTGTTATGACATAGCCTTAAGTTATCACCCTTTAGTAGTCCCTAAGTAGTTTATTTAGCAGTCAGCATCATCCTAAGCACACACTAAGTAGGAAGCTGGTGCAAATAAGTGTATGATCTCAGGCTTAAAAAGAAAGTTAAGAAAAAAATGAATAAAAAGAAGTGTTCCTTCTAAGTTAGGTGATTCTTACCCGATCACTTAGCCCAACGGTGCAAATTCTTTTATCTGTTGATACTCATGCTAATGTGCAAGAAAAAAAAAATAATGACGATAATGAGATCATAGTTACTAATATGTTATCCTACCATGAGTGTGTAAGAATAACATGCTTGATGTGATTGCGCCAGAATGAAAAAGGACAAAAAGGGGATGAGTAAGTTAGGCTTAGGCATAATGACATGATTCAGACTGGTTTGTATAGGAGGGAGGCTTAAGAACGCACAATCGCGGAAATGTGTTCCTAAGATATCCTTAGTGTGTAAGCGAGTACCTATCGAAACAATCTTAGCCGAAGTGGAGTTTGTAGCCTAGAATGAGTATCTGTATGCATTGTCTTTCGTGAGTCTTGATATTACCTATTGCAAAGTTTTACAAAGAATTTTCATATGTGTAGCAGTTTGCTTGAGGATAAACAAAGGTTTAAGTGTGGGGAAGTTTGATAACACGAAAAGGTATCGTATATTCTGACCCAATTTACATGCAATTTAGTTTCGTTTTACTTATTTTTCGTTGTATTATGTTGTATTATGTTCGCATTTCAGGTATTTGTCAAATAAGAGCGTTCGTGCAAGAAAACTGGGAAAAGAGCAAGTAAATGAAGAAAAAGTGCAGAATTTGCCACTTTCTGGTGTATGGCATTCGCCACCACTTCATACAGTTCGCCATGCACCTCTCAGCCACGTCATCCACAACTTAAGGCCATGGCGTTCGCCATGGACGTCAGAAACCCAAAAATAACCGCCCACTAGCAGCACTACTTTGGAGGTTTCTCCCACTTTCTCCATTACTCATACATTATCTATGGAAATTAGTACACGAAAATCCTCCTATAAATAGACCTTGGGACTCATAATTTCAGCGCATCCAAGTTTTGTGCAATTTTTACCTTTCATAGTTTTAAGCAGAAATATCCATTGTAAAAGTAGTAGTTTTCTCACATCGGGGAACTAATACACCATTGGTGCTTAGGCTTATAATTTGTGTAACACTTGGATCAAACAATCTTGTCGCCATTATTTGATGTTCTTAATTCAGTTTTACATTCCAGTTTTTATTTCAGGTTCATTTACTTTTATCACAATTTATTTTTCTGCCTTTACTCTCCGCCATTTATAATTCTGCTTCTTTTATCTTCCGCCATTTAGATTCTGCTTTACAAATCCTGTCATTGTTATTGTTTTAGGTTTTTATCACTTTACTCTATTTTGCAAACACTGCTTTAAATCATTTTAAACTGCTTATTATGTCTTCGCTTAATTCAAAAACCCAAAATTGTTTATTTGTTTCTTCAACCATGTCCGGCTAAACCGCTTTGAGTCCAATATGTGAGGAGCGTCGTTCCAACAGGACTCGGTAATGAAATTGGCGTTAAATTTTCATAAATAATTATTCTGGATTTAGTTTTCAATTTTATTTTTAAAAGGTTTTGCACGAGAGTGAAAACAACAAAGGTTCGAGCCGATAGCGCGAGATGTGAGGCTTGAACCCGATAGTGAAAATTGGGCATTGATCCTAAATACAGCTAGAGCGCTTTAGGAATCAATTAGGACTTATTTAGTTTTCAAAAAATACTTGATTTAAATGGGGAGCGAGAGTCGAATCTCATAGTTTGGGGGTATAACTTTAATCAATAGCGTGAGAGTGTGAGATAAAGGTTTTTAAACTAGTATTTTCTACTGAAAGTAATTTAACATTAAACCAACGCCAATAAATTATTGAGTCCCTGAGGTACACTGGGATCCATGTTCCGGTCTCTCTTTTCTAATATATTTCCTAAATATTAATTTTGTTTTAATTCTAGTTTTAGTTTCCCCAAATCCAGATTTCATTAGCCTTAGCTTTACATAGCAGTAATAGATAACGATATGTTGACATAGGTCTCAATGGGTTCGACAATCTTTTATATTACTTCGATATTTCCGTGCACTTGCTGACGAATCAGAAACTACTGTGATCGTCAGGAGGCCCATGACTATAATTTACTCAGTGTTCCCGTTCTTCGAACGTAATTGCGACCATACATCTTCATTTCTTGACGCAATATTCAACGACTAGATGGAAGAGGAATCTTACCAACAGATCGTCGTTGAAAAGTCATTACGTTCATGATCTAAGCGAGGAGACTAAGGCGTAGTATAGTAGATTCGAAATATCTAACACTTCATGTCATGGCAGTGCGTAGCACTATCCACGGTGATCACTGCTTCACCCGCTGATTATTTTGAGCTGGAAGTTCGTTTCACTTTGTCGTGATTAGGTAGATTTATTTGCAATACGAGTTTCATCATGATCTATCATATTTGGCCTGAGACATTCTCCGTTCATCGTCTAGAGATCCCTGGCTACCCAGAGAAGATGAACCAGTAATTGATCTACGCTAGTAGTAGTTATGACTTTGTTGTATCTTTAGAGTCGTCACGATAAGTATCGTATTAGCAACTGATAATTATAGTGATATGAGATTGGAAGGTTGACCAGGCATCTTCAATATGATCTTGAAAGCAATTACCTCTATTCTTTAACAATTCTAGCATAGATTTAGATTTGGATCTAAGATCATTCGTTCTTTTACTCTACGGCGTTTTCACGAAAATCAGAGATCCAAAAATTTGATGGATCGAGGTTGAAATGATGATCGATTGGATCGAACAGGATGGATTTTGGCATTCAATTCAAATGGCTCTTGATTTGGTGGTTCTCTAAGGCAACACACAGAAGAATCAAAGAGCGAGCATGAAATCGTGAAAAACGTAGGAATTAAAAGTCGATTTCCACATACGACACCATTATTCTATCATGGAACTAGAATTTGGTGTAGTTGTTGAAATAAAGATCTTGAACCGGTGATGCTAATCTCTGATAGGGCGACGTAGGTGGATTTACAAGGTTAACACTCTAACATTCAAGTCAACTCAAGATTCAAGATGAGTGTAGTAAAAAGTGGAGATCATATAATATACTTTGATTTCCGTGTAAACTAATTTTATACCTTGAATCAAATAGAGTGAATTTGAAATGAATTGAATTAAAATTATTTGAACTTTTGTTCTATACCAAATTAACATTAGAGATTTATTAATACTAGGGATGCACTTAAGACAACACAAAATGTCTAAGATTTCATTAGAAATGAAAAAAAAGTCATAATACAAAACAATTGAAAAGTATATATATATATATATATATATATATATATATATATATATATATATATATATATACTACTCCGTCTCATATTATAAACAAAAATTATTTTTTAGATACATTGAATAATTAATGTATTTAATCTATATATATAGACCAGATACATTAATTATTCAATATATCTAAAAAGTAATATTTGCTTATAATATGGGACGGAGGGTGTATATATCAAAAGATTATATTACTCTTAATATTAAAAAAAAAATTAGAAATAATTATTAGATGATTTTTTTTAATTTTACTTTAATAGAGTTTAATAAAAAGTAATTTTAAAGAAATGAGTTAGTTGAGATTGTGGATGGAGCAAAGGAAGAAAGTGATGTGGTGTTATTAGGAAGAAGTCAAATTGATGGGACTAAGATTAAGTAATTTGTTTTTTGCCCGGAAGAGGGAAACAATAAAAAGAATGAGATAGTAGTTTTTGGATGAGATAGATAGATATGACATGAATTGACGATGAGGATAAAAGAGAGAGAGATTATAGAAAAATGTGTTGTGTTGTGTTGTGATTGGATTAGACATTTGAATAATAAAAACGGTGGTCTCCACATATGGATAATATGCGTGCGCAATTAACGGAGCTCCCATTTTCACAAACAGATGGTTGGAAGGAAACATCAAATTTTAATCCTTCCTTGGATGCATTCCCATCATTTTACCTCTTCACTTTCTTTCTCTTCCTCTCTTTTTCTTTCCATAGGATATATATGGTTAGTTTCAATATTTTAGCTTATCAATTATCTATTTTTCTTTTTTAATAGTACTAGTATAAGTTTGATATGCTATTACACAATTTTTTTTTTAATACTAAAAAAAAAGTTGATAAATGGTAAGGATAGAAGAGAAGATATATGTGATTTTGAGTGGTCCCCAGACACCAGCGAGAGTTTAATATCTGACAGCAAAAACAGTCTCACATATAGGAAGCAGAAGCACCACAATTTCTTTTTGTTTTCTACAATAAGAGTAAACTTACCTTAATTGTCCCACTGCCCAAAAACCATCTCTTCCTTCTACGCTCTTCCGACCCCATAACTACACCCACCACATAATGCCACGTCTACTATTTCACCACTTGTAACTTGTTTCTAACATATTCTTATATTAAAACCTTTTATTTATTCACCATCAGAAATTCTTGAATTATACATATAAATTTAAGTCTCATGTTCTATTGTCAGGCCCCGGTTGAATATATTTGTGAGGTGGTCGTTTTTCAATTGTTATTATTTAGATTTTACGATTATATTGTCCATGTATATTATTAACATCTCAACAATTTTTACTTTAAAATTATTGTTCATCATTTTTAGGCATGTAGCGCCACACTCGTTAAGACGAAACCATAACGTTATATCGATAATCGGTGTGCTTCATCCTAAAAGTAATTTTGAATTTGTCTGCTTTAATTATTGAAATTTGATTGTACTCAAAGTAGGTATCCATAAACAATAGTAGTATATATTTAGCTGGGTTGTCAACTAATTTATCGGTGTTGGGAAGCGAATATGAATTTTTAAAGAAATATTGATTGAGATCGGTGTAGTCGAAAAACAACTGCAACTTACCTGCCGCTTTTTTAACTAGGACAACGTTAGAAAACTATTAGTGTACTTTAGCTCAAAATTGAGGTTGGCTTGTAACAACTCCTGCACGGTTCTCCTAGGTGCCTCAACATTTTCTAGGGATTGTTGCCTTTTTCTCTGGACAACATATTTAATGAAGGGATCAATATTCAACTGATGGTTATCCAATTCAAGGTAATACCAGACACATCATCCAGTGAAATCACGAAGAGGTCTGCATTGACTTTAAGGCACCTGATATGGTCTCTCTTTATTGGTGATGGTTGACATGCTCCTATCTTCATTGTTTTGGATGGATTTTTCATCGAGTTGCACGACTTCGAATTCCTAATATGCAATTGGTAGTTTTCATTGCTGCTTTGTCTATATGTGCATCAAAATATATTGTATTAATGTGAGGTTGACTCTAGTAGGGGACAACAATTCTTCTTCATTTCTTCTCCATCCAAAAGGTGTCGTTGTTACGTCATTTAGTAGTGTCTCATATATCGAGCATGATTGTGATATGTGATCTTAGATGGTGACTGGTTCATCATATATGTTATGGAATTTCATCTTTAGGTGGCCAGTCGAAGCGATTATGTTGAGTTCCGTGAAGAAATTTCATCCTAGGAGTTGTAGACATTTTTGTAAGGGCTCACCAAGAAGTGTGCACCTATCCTTACATTCATATCTTCTCACAAAGAGACTGATATCACTATATTGCTCCCAAGGATGAGTCACAGAATCGTTGAATTCCTAAAGATCTAGGCCTTTGTAAGGTGGAAATCCTCTTCTGGCTTGCACTAACTTCTTGAAGAGCTGACGTACATGATTGTCACATGAGCTTTCTTATTTAATTAGAATTCTCTGTACAATGTGATTCGTTATTGGGAAGATTATCTTGAAACCGTAAGACTCATTTCTCATCCTTCGACATCCCTTTTCTAGCATTCTTTCACAACTCCGCGCAGTCTCTCTTCGCAAATCTCTTGGTTGGATTCAGTTGGATGATCCTTTAGTACTTAAGGGATACAACAAGATGTGATAATGAGGCATAATGTAATTGGAGTGGCAATTTCACTCGCAAAATCGGATGTTGCCATCCTAAATTGAAATAATTATTAGTAAAATTGTGTAAAAGAAAGGATCTGATGAATTCAAGTGGAAATTTGTGATAACCAGAAGACGATTCTCACATATTGCGCCACCATTTGATGCAAAACAGAAGATTGATGACATGTGAGTGTGATCTTTTTCGATGCGTTGGTGTTGATTGCCGATATGACAAATGAGAGGTATGCCTGCAAGGTTTACACTTGAACACCCAAGTCAGTGAAGTCATAGAAGTGTAACTTGCAAGAATGAAAGAAAAAATACATATCATGGCACATGAATAAACTTATGTAGGATGAGCAGTTAAAACCGCTTTTGTATGACCTGACATAGAATGCAAGAGACTATCTTATCAAATTCAATGATTGATGATGAACAAAGACTTCAGATCTAATGTATGTTTTTTTTACGAAGGTTTACCTTTTCATCCACTTTTACCAGGTTATTCTAAATTAGACCTTCGATATTTGACCAGTTATATTTGAGCGTTTGACCGGCTCAGAACAAATCCTATACAAAATTATTAAAAGATTTAAATATGTTAAGATTGATATTTATTGTCAAGAATGCTTATTTTTTTTTAATGTCTTACATATACATATAAATGATAAAATTATCTTTTAACTATTACATTTAGTTGTCTCTTCAAATATTGAATTAAGACAAAATATATCGTATTCTACTACTAATTTAATTCTTTTTAGTAGTTTTATTTTTTTGCATGCCAACTACTTGTTGGAGCTGTTTTAATTGTATGTGGACTTATATGAAAAATAATGATAGTCGTGCTTAAACAAAGCTTCGCATTGTAGTCACATAGATAGTTTAATTGGTGAGCTAAGAGACATAGGAATAAATTGATTGTTCAAATAGTAAAGATTAATATTAACTACTTCTATTGTAAAATGAATGATTTAATTGATGAATTCATATAAATTTAAAAATTGTAAAAATAAATTAAATATCATAATATTTTTTACTAATAAAACTCTTATTATAAATTGATACATTCATCTTTATAATAAATAAAAATTTGATGTTGAAATGAGAATAAAATTAGTATTATTAATTAAAATATAACATTAAATAATAATAATAATTAATATATATTAATGATTTAGGAGGTTTAATTACTAAGATAATTAACATTGGTATCATTGTTCAAATAATAATTATAATTTTTGTAATTAGAAATTATATATTTAGTATTCTATTTATTCATTTATTATTATTATTATTTTTTCTTTCTCTTCCTTACTTTTTCAATTACCTTAGTTTTTAATTTTTTTTTAAAATTTTTCAATTTTACGTTTTATATTTGAATTATTTATCTTCAAACATGATCTAATAACTCTTTTTTTCTTTTCATTACTATATAGATAATATAGTTTCACATTTTATATTTAATTTCTATTATATCTTATTTATATTTTCAATCTCATCTAAGAAATGTTCAATATTTTCATGCAAAAAATATTTCATTGGTGTGCATAGTCAATGTAGACCAAGAGAGTTTAATTTAATATATATTTTTTTATATACTAATAACTTAAAAAAAATAAAAATAAAAAAATAAATATTTGTCATATATAAATATAAAAAAAAAAACATAACAACCTTTTGTCAATAATAAATATTAAAATACAAGTGCATATATATATATATATATATATATATATATATATATATATATGTGTGTGTGTGTGTGTGTGTGTGTCTCACATAACAACTATTTGTCAATAATAAATATAAAAATAAAAATACAAGTGCATATATATATATATATATATATATATATAAGCGCATAAAATCTGCAATAAACACGAGATATGATATTTTAGTAAACTTTTACATAGAAAATAAACAAATATTTATAAAAATGTCTTATTTTATATTACCAACCTTATATGTTAACTTCAAACTATTGGATTACAAGTATTTTTCTAGTTATTAAAAATTGAAAAATATCATTTTTTATAATAATTTGATGTTATAAATATGTTATTCTTTTAGGAAAATGAGGGTAGTATTTATTCATATAGATTAAATTTATCAGTTATAGAAAATTAAAATATATATATATTTATAATTGTGATAAAAATATATATATATATAATATGTTTGTCCAAAATATATTTGATAAAGTTAACAATTTTTTTGTTTAATAATTTAGTGACTATAATTTCATTTGTTAAAAGTAAATAAATGAGATGTGGTATATTTGATAAAGTTATCTATTAATTGTACTAAATCATACCTCAAAAAATTGAACATTAAACATACTCTTAAAAAATGTATACTATAGTTGATGAGAAGATGTTGATGTGCCAATGTAATATAAAACTTGGAGGTTTAGAAGTTGTAGAACTTTGAGGGTTTGTGTTTTGGGGAACAAGCTCATATTTATTTGATAGTATGGTGGGTGGGACCAATCTCCAGAGTTCATATTCCGTAAGTGAGTGGGGCATATTTTCTTGGGTGATGAGCAAGATAAACCATATGGTGTGGCAATCCATAGAACCACTTGATCTCATATAACAATTCAATTTCTTATATCTCTGAGTTGTAGTCTTTTGTTTTAAGAAAACGTTTGATGCAACCTAATCTGATCTAATATCATACACATTGAGAGGAAAAAAAAAAAAAAGGCATAATTTTCTTTTTGGCAAAATATCATTTTTGTTCTTTTAACTTTATCTCGGAGTTCATTTTGGTATCCTAATTTTAAAAAGTGTTATTTTGGTGTCTTAACTCTTCAAAACGCTCTATATTAGTCTTTATCGTCTTATTAGCGACGGAAAAATTCAAAAATTAATCGCTAAATTCGTCGCTAATAAAACAAAATGACTAATATGGAACGTTTTGAAGAGTTAAGAGGCCAAAATGATACTTTTTAAAGTTAAGGGACCAAAATGAATCCCGAAATAAAGTTAAAGGACAAAAAAGGTATTTTGCCTTTCTTTTTCAATAAAGGCATAAAAAGTTATATGAAATGAGGATGTAAGGATAAATGGTGTTGAGAAAGAATTTTGTTGTCTATTGTAATTTTCTTTGAATGGAAGAATTAATCTTTATAGTTGTGCATAGAAAATATTTGATTCATATTAAAAAAAGAGATTAATTATTATATATTGTCAGTGTAAAAAGTTTTACAATGTTAATTTATCACTATCATCCGTTTGTATTACTTTATAGATAATAAAACTCAAACTTTTTCAAACATCCAACGTCTATGATTAACTGATGGTGTAAAATATTTTTACGCTGTCAGTATATTTCAATTAAATTCTTTAAAAAATTGTATTATTGTTTTTAATTCTTAAAAGTTTTTATGACAAATACAATTTATATTTCAATTTTCGATGACCATGTAGTTGCCTTCCTTCTTAGTAGGGTAATGAGTTCCTTCTTTCGTACCACTATTTTGTTCTGTTGAATTTTTTTCTCCACATTATCTACAACATCGCCGCACGACTCTAAGGTCGGTTCTTCATTAATAAGGATTTCAATTGGTTTTCTAATGTGCATCAATAAACACCATATGTAGAGAGAGCTTGTTGGTTGTAGTTGTTTCTCTCGAGGTGTGTTGTTCCTCTTTGGATTGACTGCATTTTGCAAAACAACAATATGGAGAAGGCTTCAAGTTTGCTCGGCTACTTCAAGATAATATTATGGTGCAGAAAGGACACATGATGGGCGCGATGTCACAACATGTGGATACGACATTTGGACCTTGCTTAACATGCCAAAATGTTGCATTTTGGAACGAATTTTCTACTGAAGATTCAGTTAGATTTTATTGCTTTTATTTAGCAATATGATTATATCATTTATTAGACAATTGTGAAGCAAAAATCAAGTTTAAATGTGATTTAAATTTGAATTTGTAACAAACCAAATCATATCTTTCTATTGGAGATATTTATGAAACAAATCATATCCAATGGATTGTGCAAAGATTATGTACAAAATTAAATCAAAGATCCAAAGAGAAAAGCCCGAAATACTTTTGCTATAAAAGGAGATGAAAACCTACATTGGGAAACATGCACTACATTAAAGATTTTAGATTGCTAGGGTTTATTTGAGTCCTTGTTATTGTTATATGTACACCACACCATGTTTCAGTAACTTAGCATAATTGTAGGTTTGTCTAGTTGAGCTGTAAATCAAAATTCAATATTGTTAATTAAATTTGATCGCTAGGGTTTAGTGATTGAGAGAAAGTGAGAGGGGATCTCATATTTAATGGGAATCCTAAATAGAAAGTTATTGTGTAGTGTTTGGAAGAGGCTTTGAATAACATAGGGTTTGTTGGTTCATATAAGACTAATTGTACTAAACTACTAATAATGAATTTCCTTACTTGAGTTGAAAGTCAAGCCTTTAGACGTAAATGTTGTTGCATCGAACTGGGTTACTAATTATTGTGTTATTTATTGCTTTTTTGCTCGATCATATTATACAAGTCAATATGTGGTCTTTATTGTGATTCTAGTTTATCTTGTCGAACCAGTTGTCTATGATATCATGTTTGACATCTGTCCCCAGAGAAACATAATTTCAATTGCCATCAGAGTATGCACCCTGGCCTGTTGGGTGAGCTCCATGGAAGATAAATTTTGCTCAAATAGACACAATTAAATATAAAGGATTGGTCAACATACCACCTGTTTTTTATGACACCAATTATGATTATTTAAAGGTTATGATGGTTTGCTTTCCCAAATCGATGGGCAACAAAGCATGGAAAGCTGTGATAAAGGGGTGGAAATATCCAATGGTTACTTTTGAAGATAAAACTACTAGATTGAAACTAAAAGGTAAATGGACTGATGTTGAAGATGATGAAGCTCTTGGAAACTCCAAGGCTTTTGACGTTATCTTCAATGGTGTGGAAAAGAACATGTTCAGGTTGATCAACACATGTTCAGAAGCTAAAGAAGCATGAAAGATTCTCAAAACTGAACATGAAGGCACATTCAAAGTTCGTATGTCAAAATTACTACTCATTACCACTAAGTTTGAGAATATAAGGATGACTGAAGATGAGTCAATATGCGTATTCCACACCAGTTTGTGTGATATTGGTGACACATCTTTTTCCTTAGGTGAAAAGATGTCTGAAGAAAAGCTTGCCAGAAAAATTCTCAGATCATTGCCTAAGAGGTTTGATATGAAAGTGACTGCTATTGAAGAAGCTCAAGACTTGAGTAGTATTAAATTTGATTAACTCATTGGTTTCCTACAAATCTTTGAGATGGCCATTAATGACAGGTTTGAAAATAAGAACAAAAGGATAATATTTGTTTATAACACTGAAGAAGATAGAGATCAAGGTGATAAAGAAGAAAGCATGTACGATTCTATAGCTTTTCTTGGGGAAAATTTTAAACCAATCCTTAAGGATCCTGGACAGAAAGTGGAGGTCAATTGTCTAGGACAAGAGGTCCGACATCAGTCCTCAGGACAAAGGCAAGAATGGAGACAAACCCAATGGTGACAAGAGTACTCAGTGTTATGAATGTGAAGGATTCAGCCACATTAAAGCTAAATAACCTACATTTATAAATAATAAGAAAAGAGGATTATCCATCACTTGACCAGATTCTAATGATGAAATTTAGGGAGAAAATGTAAACAATGTGATGGCTTACTCTAGAAAATATGAGGCAGAAAGTGAGTCTAGTGATGAAGACATGACGAATGAGGAGTCAACTACTAATTACAAACATTTTCTCACCAAGTGGGAGGAAGCTTGCATGGAAGTGGAAAAATAGAAGAAAACTATAAATGTTCTTCTACAAGAGAAGGTGAAACAAGCTATTTCCATCCCTGGTCCATAAGAAGAAGTTTCCTTGTTAAACTCCAAGCTGGAAAACATGATAAAATCTATGTGTATGTAGAACAATGGATTTGATATGCTAGATGAAATATTTTAAGCTGGCAAATTTTCCAGAAACATGAAGGGAAATAGGGTTTAACCCCAAGTCTGTGAGCAACAAGGCCTCAAATCATCCTAAGAAATTTTTTCTTTCGGAGAACAAAACTGAGTTCCAGATGTTGGACCACATGTCGCAACATCTTGCACGACATGTTTATTCCTATAATGGAAAGAACATAAACTTAAACAGAAAATGTCATCATTTTGGAAGATCTGGGTACATAAGTCCTTACTGCTTTAGAATGTATGGTTATCCTCAACCATACGGTCAACCAAGACCCAAAAGAAAAGTGAAGCATGCTCAAGCTAAGAAAAGTCAAATGCCTTATAACTCAAACATCTTTTGGAATGTCTTCAAAGAATGATTGGTTTCTTGATAATGGGTGTTCCAATCATATGAGAGGTGAAGAGTCATTCCTTGAAGAATTCAAACCATTCTTACAAGGATATGTAACTTTTGGAGATGGAAGAAAGGGAATGATCAATGGTGTTGGTAAGGTGACCAGGCCAGGACTTCCTTTCCTTAAAGATGTGTAACTTTTGAAGATGGAAGAAAAGGAAGGATCAAGGGTATCTGAAAGAGAAAGGAAGTCTGTTGACACATTTAGTCATATACTTTGGTGTCAAGTTAGTCAAATGCAAGCTAATGTGGTTGGTCCTCATAAAAAATTGAAGTTAAGACACTGAGGGGAACTTATGCCATCTGCTTGATTGAAAAGTTACTTATAAGGAGGTGTGTAAAGAGAAATTTTCTCTCTCCTATGATTATTACCACTATATAAAAGGGGCGCTTTTATATTAATTGGTATTTTCAGATTTTACCTGTACTTTCTCACCTGAAGAATCCAGGTTCTCTCATTTTCCCTAATCAGAACTTCTCTTTACTTACCATTCTAAGCCCTCAAATCGTGTCGATGATGAGTCAGAAAATGGAGAACAACAAGACTACTGAATCCACTTCTATAAAAAATGCTCATGGAGTAAAAATGTCTGGAGTCAACCTAACAGAAAAGGAAAGCCCCTCCTCGAAAAAATCTAGGGTTTATATGTCAAGCAGCAAAACTGATGATAGCAAGGTGTTTTAGGATGTTGTGCTGCTCAGGATGATTGTGGCAGTGGATATCTCCATTAATAAATCCAAGACAACTGACTCCAGGAAGAAGAAAGCTTCTAACCCAATAAATCACTCTGAGAACAAATCGTTTAATTTCTCCGTGACTGAGAAAACTTTAGGTAGAGACCATAGGGATAGAACTAGAATTGCTCCCTCTATGGAATCTATTGATATCTCTAACATGCAAGATAAGTTACATGTTAAACCAAATGTTGAACCTACGAGGGTACCTCGTGTAGTCCTTGCCTCTGGGAAATTCACTACAGATACTCCTGTTGATGTCCAACAACTGGATAATCTCATATGTGAAAAACCTGCATCCTCTAAAAATACTAGTGACATGAGATCACCAGAAGAAGAGGCTAGAGGATAAGGTAAGAGAAGGAAATAAAACATCCAGAATAAAGTTGATGAGAATGTTCCAATTGATCAAATAATGAAGAGGATCCTTAGTGATACTGAGAAAATATGGTTATGGAATTCATTTTTAATCTCTCTCTTGAGTGCAATAAGGAAGAAGAGGCTAGAGGACAAGGTAAGGGAAGGAAACAAAACATCCAGAATGAAATTGATGATAATGTTCTAATTGATCAAATAATTAAGAGGATCCTTATTGATACTCAGAAAATATGGTCATGGAATTCATTGCTAATCTCTCTCTTGAGTGCAATGAGTAAGGAAGTGAGGAATTTAGGAAAATGTATGTTTGATGGTGTTGTGTGAAGTTCTCCAAGAAGTCTTCAATGACTATCTAGGTAAAAGCAAGTTAACTGAAACTGATGAGTCCCCTCCTGGGAAAAAATTGCTTGAGTCATTACCGTAAATCAAATCAAGGAATGGCCAAGAAAAGGCAATCTGTTTACTACTAAACTCTGTGAAGTATGTAGTGTTTAACAGGATTGGTGCATTCAAATGGGCCCCCACCAACCATAGCTCAAGCATATCTTCAAGCTTGGCTAAATTGATTTATCAAATTGGGACCAAAGCCAAAATAAACTTTGGGGAATATGTCTTTTATAAAACCATGAAGCATGCATACTCTTTTGCTATCAAGCTTTATATTGCCTTCCCTTTCTTAACCACATGAATCATTCTGAAACAACATCCAAACATCATCAAGCCTACAAATGTAAAGAGCAAGAAATTTGCTCCTTTAACCTTAGACTAAAGGCTATTTGGAGGGTCTCATGTCTTAGACATTGATCTGACTAAGAACCAAGGTCAATCTGCTGATGAAAGGTCATATGTATTTTCAAAAACCACCAAACGAGTTGTGTTGTATGAACTAGTGGAAATGTAAAATTCTATGCAAGCTTCAATCACTGAAAGTACAAAGAAAAAGAAGCAAGTAGATGAGCTAATCAAATTGATTCACCATGTGAAGGAGATAGAAGAAGACACTGGATGTGAAGAAGAAGATTCAGGCAATGAAGAAGAGGAGGAAATTTATGAAGAATAAATATTTGGAAGGAAGATGCCTGCCACGATGTGCGAAACATCTACAGGACAAGGGCATGTCTGCTGAAGCTGATTATTGAAGAAAAAAACTTCCCTTAGTTTTTGCCTAGCTTTATTTTAGTGTTGTAATAATTATATTCTTTACACTATCTGCATTGTATTTCCTATGATTCAACAAATAGGATTTGCTTTTTTGATATTGTATGAAGTAGTCTTTGTTGATCTGGTTGTGTATGTGCTAACATACTAACATATGCATGACTGACCTATGGGTGTTATTTTGATGTACTAACCCTTTGCACAAATATGGCAAAAAAAGGAGTAATGGTGTTATTGAGGTAACGATCAATTGCTTAGTACTGACCATCTAGGTAAGTACTAATGATGTGCACACATGTTGGAGCATCGGGCAAGACATCTGGCCCTTTTGGAGTGAAATTTTGTGTTAGTAGTTTTTTGCATATCTTGTCATTAACTACTAACTGTTTGGGTTATGCATGACTAAGTATGTGAACGATTGCATGCGAATAATTGTTAATTGGTAGGCTTGTATGCTAGTAATTATGAGTTGATTGAGTGCCATGCATGACTAAGTTGTGAATGATAGCATATTTGTCTAATTGTTTTTTGAGCCTTTTTTGTGTGGCATGCATTTGTGTTGAATGCTACTGAGTTTTCGTTGTTGTGCTACAACTCTGATAAATGTTGTTGTTGATGAAATTGTATGCTCTGAGAGTCTTCTACTAAATGTCACTTGTTCTGATTGAATGAGTGATATCTATCTTGAAGAGTTGTTTTTCCAAAATTTTCTAAAAGGGAAGATTGGTGTTCCTTTTGGATTGGCTGCATTTTTCAAAACAACAACATGGAGAAGTTTTCAAGATTGCTCAGCTACTTCAAGATCATTTTTCTGGTGCAGAAGGGACACATGTTGGATGCGATGTCACAACATGTGGGTACGACATTTGGGCCTTGCTCAACATGCCATAATGATGCGTTTTGGAAGGAATCCCAAATATAAATTCACTAGGTAGTGTTAGGAAGAGGCTTTGAACAACATAGAGTTTGTTGGTTCATATAAGACTAATTGTACTAAACTACTAATAATGGATTTCTTTTCTTGGGTTAGAATCCAACCCTTTAGACGTAGGTGTTATTGCATCAAACCGATTTACCAATTATTGTGTTCTTCATTGATTTTCTACTCCATCATATTATACAAGTAAATATGTGGTAATTTTTGTGCTTCTGGTTTATCTTGTTAAACTAGTTGTCTAGGACACTGCGTTCGGCATCTTTCCCGTGAGGAATAAAATTTAAAGGAGGTTCTCATACAGACTATTGGTTGTCATTCTGCTCGTTTATGTTAGGGTCGTTCTTTAGTGGACTATTTCGAACTTTTCTTTTTGGTGGATGGTGGTTCTGTTTTCGCCTCAAAAGCCTACAAGGGTTTGTTTCAAATTGTTGATTGGTAGTTATTTGTCTTGCCTCTGATCTCTAATTCTTTTTAGATTTGTTCAAATCTGTAGTTTTCAATGCGTTTGGATTAATGCAACCACAACAATGATTTTGTTTTGTTAACAACCTTGTTGGCTTCTTGTTATGTTTAAGATTTTTCAATTATGGTTCACTGCAATCTAGATTTGTTTGGCTTGAAAAAGTTGTTTCTGATTGTTATAATTTCTCGCAAGAAGTTATTGGTAGGTGAATCAATCGGTATTAGAGGTCGGTCCATTCGCTATTAATTAAGATTGTGAAGACCCACATAATTTTTTTCCTATATGATTTTACACCCATCTGCAAATTTATTAATAATGTCTTTGAAGAGTATGATATTACTTCTTTTTCTTTATAAATTGGCTTAAATGTACTTTTAGTCCCCCTATTTGAAAATTTTTAACTTTTAAGACCCCCTATTAATTTTTTCATCTTTTTGGTCCCTTTAGTTGTAAATTTTTGACATTTTTGTTAGTCCCCCATAGATTTTGAAGATGTGGCGCTTTTTTGACTGAGTTGGCACTGTGTCTCATTTGCCCTGTCATTTTTTGTGTCTCATTAATAATTTATAATTAAACATCTTTTTAAAATAAAATGTTTAGTGTCTTTTTTAAAAACATGTTTTGTCTCATTTGCCATGTCATTTTTTGTGTCTCATTAATAATTCTGAAACTGATTAAGATAATTTTTTCTCACCACCAGCGACCCTCACAAGCCTTCACTTTTCAGCTTTTCTTCAACCCTTGAAAATCACACGCCCTTGTTCATCATCATACAAATCCTCCCTTCAAATGCACACTGCTACAACTTTCTCTTCATTCTTCATCACGAACCACAAATCAACAAAAACCCTTTAACCCTCAATCTTCACCCTTCCACCATTGATGTTGGACCCAGAAATCAGAAAAGCGATCATCTTCCTTCATCAACCGCCATCATGAGTCATCAGTGGAGCATCGAGTCCACAAAGGCATTCACGTTGGTTTATTCTGAAGCTCGATTGGGATCTTGTGCGACTGTAACCTTGAGAAGAACCTGACATTAATGCTTAAGACCTTTGGTATGCAGAAGAAGACGAGAGAAGAAGCAATACGTGAGTGGAAGACCACGTGAGAAGAATTGATTTTTTCTGGAGAACAAAATAGGGATGAACATACACTAATTAGGGTTCATACTTAAATACCAAAAAATGTTTTTTTTAAAAAGACACAAAACGTGTTTTTTTAAAAAGATGTTTAATTATAAATTATTAATGAGACACAAAAAATGACATGGCAAATGAGACACAGTGCCAACTCAGCCAAAAAAGCGCCACATCTTTAAAATCTATGGGGGACTAACAAAAGTGCCAAAAATTTACAACTAAAGGGACCAAAAAGCTGAAAAATTTAATAGGGGGTCTTAAAAGTTAAAAATTTTCAAATAGGGGGACTAAAAGTGCATTTAAGCCTTATAAATTTTTGTTGTAATTATAGTTGCACTGTCATGACATGTTTACTATTAAACCTTTTAGATAAATTTGTTAGAACTTAGAACCACAAGATTGGTGAATAATGGAGAAAAATGAATAGAGAGAGAGAGAGAGAGAGAGAGAGAGAGAATTGAAATTAGAGAGAGTAATTGAGGGTGAGAAATTGAATTTTCATTAACAATTGATGAGGATGCCCCTTGGAATTTATACAGAGAATAGTTGGATTGGGATACAAGTAACATAAGCTAAAAGCAGAAAATGACTACTTATAATTGGTTACACAGAACATGTAACCGGTTATAGTTGAAATAAAAACAACTTCATAATAATGGTAACTGGTTAGTACAAATGTGTAACCAGTTACGCCCTCGAGAATTTCCTTTTAAGCTTTTCCTGATATTTTTTCACACAAATGTAATTGGCTACACCCCCATGCTAACCGGTTATAACACTTGAATTATCAATTTTCTCTTAACACGCCACCTTAATTTTAATGATTCTAGTCTTTCATGCCCATGTTCATCTTCAACCTCTTGAACACTTCAATTAAGACTCCCTTGGTCAACAAATCAACCACTTGGTCTTCACTTCTACAATATCTCAATCTCAACCTTCTTTCACTAACAAGTTCCCTCAAGTAGCGAAACTTCATCTCAATGTGATTGATTCTCCCATGTGTAATTGGGTTCTTGGCAAAACTTATCGCGAAAATGTTATCAACCAGGAACATTACAACGTCACTCTTATTTATGCCCAACTCCTTTAATAGATTCATTAGCCACACAGATTGGCACGCACATAACGAAGTGATAATGTACTGGACCTCAAAAGATGAGAGTGCTACCACCAGTTCCTTCTTCGAACACTGTGAAATTGATGTTTTGTCGAACATAAAGATGTATCCAGCTGTAGACTTTCGATCATCTTTATCTCCACACCAATTGGAATCGGTAAAACTAAATAATTGCATTTTCTGCCTGTGTCTCACTACTACAAAACGCTAAAACAACAACACCAGGCTTACAACGGATTCGTAACCCACTGTTGTAATAGGTTAAAAAATTTGCAGCTGATTTATAACGCCATATTTAACGACTGTCGTATTAAACAATCGTTGTAATACATGGTGTGTAACAAGCTTCGATTCCCGGCAACTACATTTTTTCCATATTTATACATTTTAAACACGGTTAAATTACAGCACCGTTGTAATACATGTAATAAGCTTCGATTCCCAGCAACTATATTTTTTGTCATATTTTTATATTTTAAACATATATTTTATTTCTTTTGTTAGTGTTACGGAGATTTAACCTCAAAACTCAAAATTCATCATTGTTTTTCTTTTAAACATATATTTTATTTCTTTTGTTAGTGTTTTTAAGTGCAAGAGAATATTATATATAACTCTAAAAATAAAACTGTAAGAGATGAGCATATATAAAATAACATTTTATTAAGATTTCATTAAGAAGAGTACATTGATAATCATATTACATATATTTATCAATGTAAGAGCCCATAGCTGCAAATGCATCTTCATAATCCAGACATCTCTCCTGACTCCCCTCATCGGAATCATAATAAACAGCCCTCCTTTTCTTCTTTATTTTTTTCTTCTTCAGCTTCTTCTTCTTCTTCTTCTTCTTATCCTTCCTCACCCTTAAGGCATCCCTGACGATGGCCGCTGGTTGCACCTCCTCAATTGGCGCCTGACATTCCTCATTTGTGATGTTTCTAGCATTCTCATTTGTAGAACTCATTTGTTACTAAGAATATATTATGAAGAAATGTAAAGTTGTCTATTTATAGATGAGGTTAAAGATGAAAAGTCTGATAGTTTAATGCTTGCAATGATGATAACTTGTAAATGGTTGATATTCTGGAACGATATTTTTTGAAAAACGGAGAAAATTTTAAATCATTATGGCCAGAGTGTTTTCTACTCCGGGAAGAGCAAGGGTTATAATATTACAACGGTTAGTAATAATAACCGTAGCGATACCCCTTATACTTGGTACAAGGTTCGACTCCAGGCAACAACATTTTTCTATTTTACGTAATTATAGAAAAATGTTGTTGCCTGGAGCGAACCTGGTACCAATTATAAGGGGTATCGCTAAGGTTAATATAACTAACTGTTGTGATATTATTAAAATAATATATATACTTATCATTACGGTTATTTTAGAAAATCGTTGTGAAATATTTACCTATATATATATATATACTTTCTATTATTGACAGTAGCGCCGTTTCCTTCACAGCGAAACCCTAACACCCATTTTTGGCAGAAAACTTCATCTTTTTATAGAATCCGCGAGAAGAAATACAAGAAGTATGAAGCTTTTGATTTAAGCTTTTTTCTCCTTGTATTTCTTCTTGCAGAATCTAAAACTAGATGAACATGGTGATGATGCTGGCGGTAGCAAGCGTAATGTACATATTGTTTATGGAAAATAAGGTATTCTTCTACTTCAATCTTTTTGTTAGATAGTTCCCATTATCTCGTTTGCTTCATGTTGTTTTTGTTGATTGTTCTCATTTTGTGCAGATTCGACTTCAATGCTTCACAAGCAAGGTGAACTTCATTGTAATGGTACAGTCCCACTTCTTAGGGTTTTGTTTCAACTTTTGGTTGTTTTGTTTTGAATACTAACAAATTTTCTTCATTGCTTCCCACTTCTCAGGGTTTGTTTCACATGGTGATGATGATGGTGGTATATATATATATATATATGAATTCATTCTGATAAGGTACATATATATGAATTCATTCTGATATTGTATATGAAATTTAGTTTATTATATACTATGTATATTGTTTGTTTCACTATCCTTTTATTGAAAATGCAATCAGTTAAATTGATATAGAACATTAGTTTATTATATACTATGTATATTGTATATAGTTAAATTGAATACTAACTAATTTTCTTCATTGCTTTCCACTTCTTAGGGTTTGTTTCACATGGTGATGATGATGGTGGTACATATATATGAATTCATTTTGATAAGGTACATATATATGAATTCATTCTGATATTGTATATGAAATTTAGTTTATTATATACTATGTATATTGTTTGTTTCACTATCCTTTTATTGAAAATGCAATCAGTTAAATTGATATAGAACATTATAATCTAAAAATTAAGATGTATTTGAAAACCAACCTTTATCAAGTCAATGTTTTCCAAATTGCATCCATTTCATTCAGCACATTTAATGTTCCTTAACATAAAATTTATGGTCCAATGGTCTGTTTGCTTCAATTCATCGATATCTTTTATTATAGTTTACCTCATCGTCGTCACTAATCATCGTGGTTGTTAACATCATGATTGTTATGATGATAAAATCGCGATGATTTTTGGCGATGATGAGGTAAACTATAATAAAAGATATCGGTGGATTGAAGAAAACCGACCATTGAACCATAAATTTTATGTTAAGGAACATAAAATGTGCGGAATGAAATGGATTTAATTCGGAAAACAGTGGTGTGTTTAAGTTGGTTTTCAAGAACAGTTTAATTTTCAGATTATATAGTTCTTTACCAATTTTAATGGTTGTATTTCTTTAATTAGGTGTATGGTAAAACAAGCAATATAAATTTGTATTTAATAAACTAAGGATACACTCCACAACGGTTGAGACTCATAACCGTTGTGATAGTTAATATATATTACAACGGTTGAAATACCTAACCGTTGCAATATAACGCGCGCTTCCAGAATACAACAACAGTTTCTAGACCGTTGTAGAAACAGCGAACTTACAACGACAATCTACATAACAACGCCTTCGCCCGCGTTATTATATGTCATTCCCAACCGTTGTTAAATGGATTTTTCGTAGTAGTGTCTGCTACGAGAAAGAGAATTCCGCATCTAATCGATCCTTTGAAGTATCTTAGGATCCTCTTAATTACTTTCAAGTGAGACACCTTCAGTCTCTCCATGAATCTATTCACAATACCGAAATTAAACACTAAGTCCGGTTGCATATTGCACAAGTAACGCAAGGATCCAATCAGCCTGCTATACTGAGTTGGATCAACATCTTACTCATCCTCATTCTTCGAAAACTATAGCCTCGGTTTAGCCGGAGTAATGGCAGCATTACAATGCTTCATTCTAAACTTCTTCAATATCTCAAGTGCATACCATTTTTGGTGCATGAGCAGTCCCTTTTTGGAATTGTGGAACTCAATGCCAAGAAAGTATGTCATGAGGCCAAGGTCAATCATCTCAAACTCTTTCATAAGTCCACTCTTAAACTTTGAAATTCACTTATTGTCGCTGCCTGTAATCAATAAGTCTTCTGCTAATATAGAAAGGATAATCACTCATTCACTTGTATCTGTCTTCACATGCATGCCATGTTCAGATACACACTTCTTGAACCCAATCTCCTTTAGGAAACCATATATCCTCTTGTTGCGAGCTCTTGGATCTTGCTTCAAATTGTAAAACTCTTTATTAACCTTGTATACCTTTAACTCTTAGTTTCTCACAACAAAACTAGGGGGTTGTTCTACATACATGTCTTCTTCAAGTGGTATGTTCAAAAATGCAAAATTGACGTCTATTTGATAGATTGACCAATTATTGTTATTCACAACACCAACAACTATTATAATGGTTTCAATCCTAGCAATTGGTACGAATACCTCTCTAAAGTCTATGTCTTCTCCTTGCAAAAATCCATTTGCAACTAATCGAGCCTTAAACTTGATTATTTCACCATGGGGATTTGCCTTCACTTTGAACACCCATCTCACACCAATTGGTTTATTCCCATCTGGTAGATTGACCAACTCTCAAGTATTTTTCTTCTCAATATATTCCAGCTCCTCTTTCATAGCACAAATCCATTTTGGATCACTTAAAGCCTCTTCTATTTTAACGGGTTCAGATTCGGCCATAAGTGAAAATGAAAAAAAAATCACCATCATCATTAATTTTATTCTCTTGGAACAACTCACAATTTTGGAGTCTATAAGGCAGACCTCTTTGCCTTGTTAATCTTCTCACATTCTCTTTAATTTAGGCTTCAACGACGGGCGTTTCTCAACTTTCTAATTCTGCATAAACTGAATTTTCAATGGTGTAACTAGTTACATCTTTTACTTAATCGGTTACAAGGTACTGCAACTGCTTAATCTCATAAAAAATGACATCTTGGTTGATCACAACCCTTTTGTTTTGCTGCATTATACAACTTGTAACCATCGATAAAGAAACAACCTACAAATAACATCAGCACTCCCTTATCATCCAACTTCTGTCTAAGCTACCCCGGAACATGTTGATACACCACTGAACCGAAAAATCTCAAGTGATTTAGATTCGATTTAAATCCCGACCATGCTTCCTCCGGTTTTAATTTCTCAAGTTTATTTATTGGACATCTATTCAACAAATAGGCAGTTGTGGGTAACACTTCTCCCCATAACTCTTTTGGCAAGTTCTTCCCCTTCAGCATATTTCTCGCCATGCTCATGATCAATTTATTCTTTCTCGCAATAACACCATTTTTTTTGCGATGTATAGGGTGGTAATACCTCATGTATTATCCCATCTTGATCACAAAACCTCCCAAAGTCATTTGAGACATATTCTCATCCACCATCTATTTTGAGCACTTTGAGCTTGTTATTGCTTTTCCTATCCACCATGGACTTGAACTTCTTAAACACTTCAAATCCTCATCCTTTATCTCGATTAGTTATGTCCATAACTTTCTATTATGATCGTTGATGAATGTGACCAAATATCTATTGCCACCAATTAAGTTAACTTGCATCGGTCCACACACGTTCGAATACACCACCTCAAGGAGATTCTTGGTTTTACAATCTCCATCCTTACTGAATTTACTCTTATATTTCTTTGCTTGTGCACATTCTTTACAAATTTTAGTCGGTATGTTGATCAATGGCAATCTTGTTACTATTCTGTTCTTATGCAATATATTGAGATCTCAGAAATTGAGATGCCCAATACGATAATTCCATATCCACTCTTCTCGACTCGCCGCTATAGCAAGACACATATGCTCCATAACCTTCAACTCAACCTTGAAAGTTCTATTGACAACCACATGAGCTTTTTGGAGCAAAAATTTATTTGGATCCATAACGTGTAATCCCTTGTTTTCCATGTGAATCTTGTAATCCTTCTCAAGCAATTAGCTAATACTTAGAAGATTACACTTGATTCCTGGAATGTACAACACATCTTTGATCAATGAATGCCCACCATCCCTTCTCATGATCAAAACCAATCCCATCGGCCTCTAAAGCCGTGTCATCCGCAAACTTCACTTTGTTCTTCATGGCACGATTGATAAATCAATCCTTCCTCCCTATCATATGAGTAGAACACCCGGAGTCCAAATACCATTCCTTGCAACATTGAACTGCACCTTTCATACTCATCATGACATTTTCTTCTGCTTGTAACCAGTTATGGCTTTTACGTAACTGATTACAACATGCTTCTATAGGGTTTCCGAAATTACTGTGGTTGTTGTCCCGCAGCCTACTGTTACTGCATTCCCCTTCTCTGATCATGACTAAGAGTGTGTTCTCCTCGTCAAACTCTTGTCTTGCAACCTTGACTTCATCCCCTTAAGGTTCCTTCTTGTTTGCATTTCACTCTCTTGCAAAGTGGCCAAACTTTTGATAATTAAAGCATTGGGCATTGCTTTTGTTAATCCTCTTCCTTTCACCTCTAAAGTTTTCTTGACCACCATTCTTGTTGCAGTTTCTCCCACCCATTTGACAAGTCGATTTCTTGAAACTTTTGGAACTCTCTTCTACCGAAATTCTGAAAATTTCCTTTATTCTTCATGGGTCATTTTCCTTTCGATCTCTTGTCTTTCTCGTTGAAATGAGCTTGTAAAGTAATCTCCACATTTGCTCATGAGCCTTAAGAGAGTTTTGCAACTCTTCTTTACTCATCGTCGTAAGATCCTTTGATTTCTCAATCGCTACAACCACATTGTCAAATATTGGTGTTAAAGAACACAAGATTTTCCCGACAACATACTGCTCTGTGACTGTTTCTCCACACGATTTTACTTGATTCACCTATCAAGTAATTCTCGTTATTAAATCGTTGATTGTCTAATTTTCCTCTATTTAAATTAATTCCAGTTGACGCTTGTGAGTTTATAACCTCACTGCTTTTGCCTTGTCATCCCCTCCGTATGCCTTCTCTAAGATTTCTCATGTTTGCTTTGACGATTTACAATCACCAACTTTCTCAAAGTTGCCGTCATCCACACATTGATGGATCAAAAATAGCGCCTTGAAATCTTTCTTCTTATCTTCCTTATGTGTTGCTCGTTGTGCATCCGTTGGTAGCCAAACAACACTTTCATTTGTTTGCACCTTATGTCGTAGTTCTTTTCATCAAAGATGGGTAGGTTTGCAAGGATTTTTTTATTGGAGACAAAATTCATGTTGCATACTAAGTGATTGTGGATCAGAACCATGCTCTTGATACCAAATGTTAGAATTTGGAACCACAAGATTGGTGAAAAATGGAGAAAATTAAATAAATAAATATATATATATATATATATATATATATATATATATATATATATATATATATATATAGAGAGAGAGAGAGAGAGAGATAGTAGTTAAGGGTGAGAAATTGAATTTTCATTAACAATTAATAAGGATGCCCCTTTGCATTTATACACAAAATAGTTGGATTCAGAAACAAGTAACATAAGTTAAAAACAAGAAATAACTACTTGTAACCGGTTACATAAAATCTGTAACTGGTTACAGCTTAAACAAAAACAATTACATAACAGTGGTAATCGATTATACCTCATAATAACTGGTTACAACACTTGAATTTGTCAGATCCGTTCAAAACCTTATAATTTCTACCGATATAGAAATCAATAACAGAACTCTAAAATAATTCCTTTAAGTCGATATAGCATCAACTTGTATCCCTTAAGCCCATATCCGAATACAATTATGAGAATGAAGGCGGAAGCGTACCTGAATTTGCCATTAAAGTCGTTGAAGGTTCTGGGTATGTGATCTTCCGATTTGTAGAGTTCCTTTGGGTTCCTTGAATCTCCTCTGATGGGGATGAAGAGAGAAAACCTCATAAACCTTATTTTGTTCTCTCTCTACAAATGGGGACCATAACCCATTTAAATAACCCTAGGGTTATTTTTTAGTTTTCAATATTCTAATTTGGCCCCTTATCAAATTAGATATTGACTTACGGTATCTACACAATAACCTGACCTTTCATGAAATTTATTCTTTTAGCCACAAACTCAATATTATATTAATTAGACCCCTTTAAGTATTGACTAATTAAAATAATGACACTAACACCTTAAATGTTACATTTGTGACCCAAAATTCTAACAATCTCCCACTGGTCTTATATGTAACTTCACACATGTGTTAGACTTTATGAGCTCAAAATTTGCTATTATATTCTTTAAGCATATCCAGGGTATCACGTCCATTAGTCATCCCATTATACATAATCAAGGTGATTTTCATTATATAAATCATAACTAAACCCATAAATGATCACCGATAGTGACACAACTAAATGACATAGATCTATTATGAAATGTGTAGCATAAAAATCACATGAAGTTGGTCTTTATATGTCGATTTTCAACTGGTCCTATTTTGCTGTAGTGAGATCATTTAATAACTTTATTGTACAAAATGTAAAATACTGAATATCAAACTTTATTAATTGAAAAATATCCAAAATCATAGTATGCATACATAATACCAAACACAGAACATAAAATTCATAATCGTCTAACTCCCATTAAACCAAAGACACCTCTAACGATAAAACACCCATGCGAGCAGTGTGCTCATGAAAGACCTTGGGTGGAAGACCTTTTGTAAAAGGATCTTCTATCATGGAGTTTGCCCCCCAAGTGTTCTATGGAAATCTGTCCACTTTGTACCCTTTCCTTAACAACTAGGAACTTGATGTCAATATGTTTTAACTTAGTTGAGCTCCTATTATTGTTGAAATACAGGACGACTGATTTGTTGTCACAGTATAACTTAAGTGGCCTTTCAATTCCTTCCACAATTCGCAGCCCAGTGACAAGATTCCTCAGCCAAATCCCATGGTCGGATGCCTCATAACATGCTATAAACTCTGCTTCCATGGTGGATGAAGCCGTAAGAGTTTGCTTAGTACTGCGCCAAGAAACTGTATCACCAACCAACATATAAATATAGCCAGAAGTGGATCTTTTACTGTCTTGGCATCCAGCAAAATCTGAGTCAGAGTATCTAATGATCTCTAACTGGTCAGACCTCCTATATGTGAGCATATAGTCTTTGTTCTCTTTAAATACCTCATAACCTTTTTGGCTGCTTTCCAATGATCCATTTCTGGATTTCTCAAATATCTTCCTAACATCCCAATTATGAACACAATATCCGGACGCGTGCACACTTGGGCATACATCAGACTCCATACTGCTGACGCATAAGGAATCTTTTGCATTTCTTGAATTTCTAAGTTTCCTTTTGGACACTGACTGAGACTGAATTTGTCTCCATTAGCAATTAGAGTATCTCCTTATTTACATTCCTGCATGCCAAACCTTTTAAGTACCTTTTCGATGTAGCTCATTTGTGATAATCCTATAATACCACAAGATTGGTCTCGATGTATCTGAATTCCTAATACAAATGAGGCATCACCAAGATCTTTCATTTCAAAATTTCTTGATAGAAATTTCTTAATTTTGTGCATCATTCCTATATCATTTGTGGCAAGCAGTATGTCATCTACATACAAGACCAAGAAAAAGTACTTGCTCCCACTGAATTTATGATACACACAATCTTCAACAACATTCACCTCAAAACCAAATGAGAGAATTACTTCGTGAAACTTGTGATACCAATGACGAGACGCCTGATTTAGTCCATAAATAAATTTTGTCAATTTGCAAACCATATTATTTGAGTCTCCTGACACAAAGTTTTCTGGTTGCATCATATAGATTGTTTCATCAACGTTGCCATTGAGGAAAGCTGTCTTGACATCCATTTATGGAGTTCCAAATCATAATGTGCAATAAGAGCCATGATTGTCCCAAAAGAGTCTTTCGATAAAACCGGAGAGAAAGTCTCTTTAAAGTTAATCCCTTCCTTTTGAGTATAGCCCTTAGCGGCAAGACGAGCCTTATACCTCTCCACATTACCATTAGAATCTCGTTTGGTCTTAAAAATCCATTTACAACCAATGAGTTTCACACCTTCTGGTAATGGGACAAGTTCCTAAACTTTATTGTCTTGCATGGACTTATACTCCACGTTCATTGCTTCAATCCACTTTTCTGAGTTGGAATCATGCATGGCTTGAAGGAAGTTGATTGGATCATCTTCCAGCATACAATTATTTTCCTCATGTTCTTGGAGAAAGACTATGTAATCATCCGGAATAGCATTTCTCCTTTCTCTAGTGGATCTCCGCAAAGGTATTGGTTCTTGTAACATTTGTTCTTGAGGATTTTGAGTTTTTTCTTCATGAATTACCAAATCATCTTGAGTTGGAGGAATTGCAACAATGTCTTGTGCAGGTTCCGTACTTGCTTGATCAAACGTAACTATATGAATCGGTTCTAGAATTGTTATTGATTCTTCCTCTAAGACAAAGTCTCTCACCTTATTCTCCCCCCCCCCCCCCCCCAAACTCAATATCCTCAAAGAATATGGTTGTTCCCGTCTTAAAAATTAAATTTAATTTGGGATCATAAAATTTGTAGGCCCTAGATCTTTCAGAATAACCAAGAAAGTAGTTGCTCACTGTTCAGGAGTCCAATTTCTTTTTATTTATCCTATAAGGCCTTGCCTTAGCTGGACATCCCCACACATGAAAATGTTTGAGACTAGGCTTTCGCACGGTCCAAAGCTCATAAGGTGTTTTGGCAGCTGCTTTTATTGGTCTCTATTTAGAATATAAGTTGCAGTCTTTAGTGTCTCTTCCCGGAGTGACTCTGGCAAGGTAGAATGAAAAATCATACTCCTTACCAAATCTTTAAAAGTCTGATTTCATCTTTCAGTAACATCGTTCATGCTAGGAGATCCTGGCATGGTGTACTGTGGGACGATTCAACATTCCTCTAGGTATTTAGCAAAAGGCCCTTGATGTTGTTCACCTGAACCGTCATATCTATCATAATATTCACCACCACGTTCAGATTTGACTTTCTTAATTATTTTGTCAAGTTGATTCTCAACTTCAGCCTTTAACGATTTGAACACATCCAATTACTGAGACTTTTCATGTATAAGAAATATGTATGCATATCTAGAATAATCGTCTATGAATGATGTAAAATATTGTTGACCATTCCAAGAAGGTGTCGGAAATGGTCCACAAATATCTGTATGTATCAATTCTAAGATATTTGTAACTCTATATGCACCAAATTTCTTTGTTTTGGTCTGTTGTCCTTTAACGCATTCAACACAAACATCAAAGTTTGTGAAGTTAATGGAATCCAAAATTCCATCTGACACTAGTCGCTCAACTCTATTTTTAGAGATGTGACCTAGGTGTTTGTGCCATAATGCTCCTGAACTGTTATCCTCAATTTTATGCTTAGTACCATGTGATTCCACTTTTAAGGATTCACCATAGGTAGCTATTGTGTCAAGCAAATATAGATTATCATGACCCATAAGTGAACCAGTCCCAACAATATTTGAATTAAAAGACAGCTTGAACATATTGTTTCCAAATGAACAAAAATAACCTGATTTGTCCAAATAAAAAACTGAAATCAAATTCCGTCTAAATGACGGAACCACAAAAGTGTCTTTCAAATCCAAATAAAATCCGGTACACATTAATAATCTAAAATGCCTTATAGCTTCCACCTCCACCGACTTGCTATCTCTAACATAGATGTATCTTTCAACATCATTTGGCTTCCGATAGTTCAGGCAACCCCTCATTGAAACACTGATGTTAGTAGTTCTACCAGAGTCTAACCACTAAGTGTTTATAGGTACTAAAGCTAAATTGACCTCAGAACAAACCAAACCATGACTTATGCGATTGGAGCGATCCCACTTCTCATAATCTTTCCTCTGTTAAGAGGTACCAAATTCCATAGGAGAAGGAGGTTGCCTCATCCTTAATGCAAAGACAAGATCCATGCAGCCAAGAATAATTTCCATGTTCTCATTCGAATCCTTAAAATTTATCCCATTCAGGACCGGAACCGAATTCAGATTAGCAGATATTGAAGCAATTGTAGCTGAAAAACAAGAACAAAATTAAACATTTTAAATATACTTACAAAAAATCCGAATTATCAATTTGTTCGAATAAAGACATAACCCATCTCAAGATACCTAGTGCACCATCAATATTGAGTCTTTGGACACTAATATTAACTGCTAGTGGTATTCTTATTGTAACGATCAAACATTGATAATAAAAACATGTCGAATAATAAACCCTCTTTGGATTGATTTATTATTCACATGTAAGACCTTATAATTATCACATGTTTACCATCACAGGCGCGTATGAAAACCGGTCAACCATCAACTGTCATTTGGGTCAATTGATACTCGCATGGACAAACATACACACAACAACAAAAAACTATTCAACACTTTTCATAAGCAGTTTCCATAAAAAAAGGTCACTTTGACGACTTTTTCATTTCAACTACTCACTTAAAAATGATGTTAAATTATTGTATAAAAATACAATCCTAGTCAAAATTCGAACAAAATTGTGCCAAAGTTTATTCAATTTATTATGCAAAGCACAACAAAACAATAACAAATAATTTATAAGATATTAATAATATATTAATAATAAAAAATTATTTTCTTTTATTGTAGAGCATATTATTTATTATTGATCGTACAGGCTGATCAGAACCTGAAGTGGGCCAGAGACTTCGTCTGCGATGTTGGATTTCAAAGATGAAGAGGGGGTGTACCTGCAAGGCACTCTGATGCTAAAGTGAGAATTGGGAGAAGAGAAGCAAGTACAAAGTGAGTATGTCTTAGGATGATTTTCTAATACCCGACCCTCTCAAATGAGAGGGTTTTTATAATGCCCCCAGCGCTTGGCCATTGGTCCCTATTTTCGGGGCGAGGTATTCACTCCCCAAGAACAGGTAACTGCCAGAAACTAGCCGTTAGGAAGAGCAGAGGTGCTCGGAACTAGTTGTTGCTGTGGGCAAGGGCATGGTCGCGGGCAAGGGCATCGTGGCTGTTTCTGGATGGTGGAACCGTGCGTGACGGAAAGAAATCTGACGAAGGGTAGGTGATCCTGGAGGTCAGCTGGCCAGCCTTCCTCGGCAGAGGAGCAGAGGAGAGAATGTTTCCCTTCGCCCTTAACTGACAAGATTTAGGCTATTGAACCGTTCTGGGAGCAGGAGTGGATTGGGTCATGTCTAGCCATTGGGTCAGTCCGAAACAATTATTTTAAATAAAGGATAATAATGATAACAATTACTATATCATATTCAATATGTTCCTACTTTAATATGTGAAGAAAAAAAATAGAGCATTTCTTAATGCACCACCCAAGTTTCTTAGGCACCACGTGAAATTATTTTTTTGCCCCCTAATTTCAGATGTGCACATCCGGACGCACCAAATTTTAAAAAAACGCAGAGCTTTTCCAGATATGCATATCTGGAAACAATTCTGATGTGCACTTCTGGAAGGATTTCTTATTAATTCGCGCCAGACGTTCTTCCTCCCCCTCGTTCTTCACTTTTCCATTTCCAAAATCTCTCAAACTCTCTCAAATTTTCAATCACCACAAATCTCGATTTTTCCCACTGGAGTTCGGCGCAGAGCAACTTCTACAACGATCAACACACTCCAAATCATCCGTATCTCATTTTAATCGGTAAGTTTTCAAATTTTAGAGTTTCGGAGTAATTTTCGAGTAATCGATTTAGAGTAGACATTTAGGTGTAGAAATTGTTAGGTTGTATGAATAACATAGGTTAGAGACAATGTAGGTCATTTTTACTGCTTCAAACGGACGATCAGGGCATTAAAATGCCCTTTTGTATGTTACAGTGGCCATGGCTGCCATTTTTAAACTTCAAAATACGTACTGGATGTGCAGATCCGGAAAGATTGTAACGTTTAGTTTTCTGAGTGTTTCCGGATGTGCACATCCGAAAATACCCAACGTTAAAAATTCTGTGTCCTTCCGGATGTGCACATCCGGAAGACTATTTTTTTTGTTTAATTATTTTTAAACAAAATTTAATTTATTTATTATGCTTTGCAGATTAGATGGCTGGCAGAGACGATCGTACCATACATGGACGGACAACTCAACACGCATCTGTCTGACGTGAGCGGATGCAGTCTACAGCCGAGGCTTCCGGCGCAGAGGGAGTTGGGGTAGCCCCTACAGCTGAGGGACATCCTACACCATAGCCATCTACATCACAGGTTCTGGCCACTTCCACATCACAGGTTCAGGCCACTCCCTCGTCAGCCGCCGATTCTACATCTCGGAGGCGTCGGGATTTTACTGCTAGTTCATCAGAGTCCCAGCCCGCACGCAGGCGTCGTCGGGAGACTCCAGCTCGATCAGCTGCTCCTCCTCGTTCCCTTGTTCCTATTTCTGTTCTAGTTCTAGAGGGTGATCACCCAGCACATGAGGGTGTTGACGCTGATGATGATTTCAATGAGCTGGGCGGTTACCCCGGGGGACCGTCTGATATGTCGCTACTCGTGGGATACTCTGAGCATACTGCCAGATATGTCTGGCTAGGACAGATAACCTTTCTCGGTTTATTTATAGAATTGTATTCGTTGAAAATATGTTCATTTGTAACATTGTTTTATTTGGAAATTTTCAGGAGAAGGATTCACAGAAGTTCTATAACCATGGGGGCAAGGTTATGGACACGATTGAGATGCTGCCAGAGGCTGAGTGGTTCACGTCTGCACTTGCGGAGTCTGGTCTTGGAGGCCTGTCTAAGATTGGGTATTCCCAGATCCAGTACGGTATTCTGATGGCATTTGTTGAGAGATGGCACCCTGAGACATCCTCATTTCATCTAGCGTACGGCGAGATCACGATCACGCTGGACGACATCTCGTGCCTTTTACATCTACCAATCACGGGTACCCTTCTCCATCACAGTAGGATGACGAAGGCGGACGGCATGGAGTTGCTGATTACAGAGCTTGGGGCTAGCCCAGAGAAGGCACATGCGGAGGTGCACCAGTTGAGGGGCGCACACGTCCAGTTCTCGTTTCTGATGGATAGATTTGCTGAGGCGCTTGCAGAGGCAGGACGGGCAGATGGTGATCCAGCTAAGGTGGAGATCCACATGACGCGTGCCCTGAGATGCTACTACTTGTTTTTGCTGGGCACACAGATGTTTGTGGACACCAGCGCCTATTATGTTGATATCGTCTACCTCAGGTACCTTTCGGATCAGACAGAGATGCATGGGTACAACTGGGGGGCGGCTGCGCTGGCATTCACCTATTCCAGGCTCTCTGATGGTTGCCGCTGGGCAGCTAAGACTGTGGCAGGCAACTGTACGCTATACGTGGTAACAATCTAATATTCTAAGTGATTTTTTCATTTCTTTTCTTTCTGTATTCATTATAATGTTTGACACCCATGTTATGTTTTCCATTTCAGGCGTGGATTTTACAGCACTTTTCCTACATTACTGGTTGGGGGAGTGTCCAGGGGTACACTGAGGATATGCCAAGTGCTGCTGCATTTGTCCTGCTCAGAGGGAACCAGGCGCCGGACCCCTTCAGAGTGTATCTAGATCGGATGGCTGCTGAGGACCTTTTGTATTGCCCCTATGCCGCTCACCGTGTGACGCGCCCATTCGATGAGGTTTGTTTGTTCTCAGGATGGTTGGCATGCAGTTCGACCGTTACTGCCCGATACCTCCCGGAGCGCGTCTTGCGTCAGTTCGGTTATACGCAGACGATCCCTAGGATGCCTCATGAGTCTGCTCCTCTAGGCTTGACCCGCAGGCAGATATATGAGCTATATGCTGACTACCAGTCCCACTTGGTACCGGAGGCGGCTCGGGCGACCAGAGCGGAGATAGACTGGAGCGTTGCTGCCGGGTACATCGTGTGGTTCTACACCGTCTCACACCCATGCATGGTGCCCACTGCTGAGGGATCGCCACCCAAACCTGCTCATCAGGAGATATTAGAGGAGCGGCAGTCTCAGCTGGACCATACTCAGGATGTCCTACCACGCTGTCGTCAGATAGTACAGATAGGGCAGCAGGCCATTGCGGACGGTCACCTCCCTGAGGGCTCTGGTGCCAGACTTGTCGTAGATTTGATGATTGCGATTGCTGGGGGGCACTTCAGTACCGCAGACATCGATCCAGGTTGGGGGGTAGGGGCAGAGGAGCAGGGGAGCCAGGAGAGATCCTTCGCCATACGCAGTAGTTTTTTTTATGTATCATATTTATATTACATGTATGCACTGTATTTTGACAGAAGTTTATTTTATATATATATATATATATATATATATATATATATATATATATATATATATATATATATATATATATATCATTTTATTTTATATATGAATGTTGTCAAATGTATTTTAAGTTGCGACGATTTATTAACATATGCGACCAAGCAAAAAAAAACGATTTAAAAAAAAAATAATAAAGTTCTGCTGTTTTCCGGATCTACAGATCAGAAATGTTTCCGGATGTGCAATTCCGGAACATATCAGCGTTTTTAAAAAAAAGTTGGTGCGTCCGGATGTGCACATTCAGAATCAGGAGACAAAATCAGAAATTCAGATGGTACCTAAGAAACAAGAGTGGTGTGATAAAAAATGCTAAAAAAAATATTTCTGAATTTTTGGGTAATTGAGTAAGATAGATATGGACCCTTTAAACATTAGTTTGAATGCCAAAATAGTGTTCAAAAAAGTTTTTCATGCAAAATACTTGAATTTTCAACAAAAGAACAACTAATTTCCGATATATCAATATTACGTTTATCGATATATATATATATACTTCAACAAAAGCAGTAGCACAACAATGAATCATTAACATGGAACTCTAATTGCAGTACACCATCGGCAGCAGCAACGTGTAGGCCGCAAATATACACTAATTTTATTCAAAATTCCACCATATAAACAAAAAACTAATAAAAAATATAGCTATAAATTTATGATAATTATAATCATGATTATCATCATCGAAATATAAACTTAAATATGAATTTTTGATTGCATCGTTTCTAATTTAACAAAACTCAATAATTAATAATCAACATAAAACAAAACTTAAACTTTTTACAAATTGAAAGATAAAAATAAAATCAATTTTAGAATCCTAATATCAAAAATTCTCAAAAATACAACATATATTAATTTATACAATTGAAAGATCAAAGGATTCTAAATAACTAAAAAAACAAATTGAATCAGATATGGGTGGCTCTGATATCACTTGTTAGATTCGTTCAAAACCTTATAATTTCTACCAATATAGAAATCAATAACAGAAATCTAAAATAATTCCTATAAGTTGATATAGCATCAACTTGTATCTCTTAAACCCATATTCGAATACAATTATGAGAATGAAGGCGAAAACGTACCTGAATTTGTCATTGGAGTCGTTGAAGGTTCCGGGTATGTGATCTTCCACTTTGTAGAGTTCCTTAGAGTTCCTTGAATCTTCTCTGATAGGGATGAAGAGAGAAAACCTCATAAACTTTATTTTGTTCGTTCTCTACAAATGGGGACCATAACACATTTAAATAACCCTAGGGTTATTTCTTAGTTTTCAATCACTACTACGGAAAACTCATTTAACAACGGTTGGGAAAGATATATAATGACGCGGGCACAGACATTGTTATGTAGAGTGTCGTTGTATATACAATACTTACAATCACGGCCCAGTAAGCGTTGTAAAAAACTGAAAAACACACTACATATAATCACAGTTATTTTAAATAGCTGTTGTTGTGTGTCTTTTAATAAAATAAAAAAAATGCAACACTAGAACTACATATAATCACAGTTATTTTAAATAACCGTTGTTGTATGTCTTTTAATAAAAAAAATTGCAGCATTAGAACAAGAACAACGGCAAGAAGAACAAGAACATCAAGAACAACAATAAGAACAACAACAACAACAACAATAATAACAATAAGAACAACAATAATAAAAAAGAACAACAAGAACAACAATAATTAAAAAAGAACACCAACAATTAACATTGCTAACTCGAATCCATACTTTCCTTGTGTCATTCAAGTTGTAGAAGAGATGATGGAGTTCTGAAATTTGGTTTAGTGGAGAAATAGAGTATCGTAAATGAAAGATGGTGTTTAGAGGTAGAAAATGTAGTTCGTCTAAGTTTTAGGTTTCACGCGGATCACTAATGGTAGTGTCTTGACCGTTGATAATCACTAAATGGACGACCAAGACTTGTTTAAGGATAATGAATAAACTCAATAAGCGCGCCGCCTAAAATGTTGGTAATGAGACTTGAAAAAATAAGTAAAAAACCAAAAATGTTGGTGCTGGGACTTGAACCCATGACCAGCCGCTACTTATGATCACGGGATTTTTAAATACCCGTAGTGAAAGGTCTGTCAGCATTTTCAAAAAATAAGTAAAAAACGCTACCTATAATCACGATTTTTTAAATATCTGTGGTGAAAGGTCTGTTAGCATTTTGAAAAAATAGGAAAGAAGTAACATGATTAAAATAAATTCAGAAAAATACAAAAACACAAAATTTAATCTAATTAAGTAAAATAAGAATTTTGAGATTTTTTTGGAATTTTTTGAGATTATGAAAACAGTAAAAAATTCATTAAAAATAGAAAAAAAAAAAAAAGATGAATTTGGGGTTTTTAGAGTGAAATCCGGTAACTCTTTTAGAGTACGGGATAACTGATCGCACGATTTTTCCAGCTCAGAATGCATGAAACAAATTTAAAAAAGGAGACGATTTTCTCTAAAATCGGGTTTGGATACCTGTAACGCTCCGATTTTGATTATTTCTCAATTATGTGGAGTCTTTTATTTTAATTGGGTGATAAATTATTTTATTTGTTAAATTGGTGTGTTAAATATTATTTTACCGTTTTCGAGAGTTTTCGGGGAAATTAGAATTTAGAGTATTTTAGACTTTTCTCAATTAATGATAAGTAGAAAAGTAGTGGAATTAGAATTTATGTGATTAAAATGAATTAAGTGTTTGTGTGGAAAAAGGAGAGAAAAGAAATAGAAAAGAAAGAAATGGAAAGAAAAGAGAATTAGAGAAAAAGAAGAGAAAGAAAAAGGAAGAAGAGAAAAGAAGAGGAGAAAGTTGGGAAAACTAGGAAAATCATCAAGATCGATCAATTAGCGAGTTTGGAATCCGGGTAAGGGTGTGAAACATTGTTATCTTATCAATGTATGTGATTATGTATGAATTGTTGTTGTTGTTGATGAATTTTGTGAGTTTTAGGGTATAACCCATTTTTGAGAAATTGATTGGAAATTGATCCAAAAGTGTGTAAACTCTTGTTGATTGTGTTCTTGTTGGTCTATACATGTTTAATATGTATTGTTATACTTCAAACTGGTATTTTTCTGAATTTAGATGATGAATTGGTGGATTTGGGAGTGGAAAACGCAGGACATTGTTCTGCAGAATTTTTCTGGAAATTCCCTGGCCATACGCGTAAGGGGCATGTCCATACGCGTATGAGCCAAGGCGATACGCGTAACAATGGCCTGTGGAAGGGTCAATACGCGTATGGAGGGTGGCTTTTCCCGGCCCTCTGGTAATACGCGTATGGGTGTGGGGCGTACGCGTATGGGTTTTGGAAACGTGGAATTGTGAAGGAAATGGGTTCTGCCCGTACGCGTATGGACATGGATGATACGCGTATGGACAGGAGGAATGTAAAAATGGGATTTTTCAAAATGTCATTTTCGGTTTCGTCCGTAACTTTTGTTCCGAGTATTCGATTTTTACATTCTTGGTGTCGTTGGAAAGCTATTGAGCTGTACGTTGTGATTATGATGTTTTGAAAATCGTTAGCCGATTTAATTATGTCGGAAAGTCAGGAATAGTGCTATATAGCGACTTTTACCGTTTTGACTGTGTGTTTGAATGTGAATCATACAATACTGCATTGATGTGAATGTATATAGATTGTATGTGATTGTATGAGATGAATGCATGAATATATTGTGAATATGTATGCATTTCAAGAATGTCTTGTGTCATTTTGCATGTGAAGCATCATGAAATACATTCTTGTGTTGAGCGATTTTAATGAGAATCCGTCGTAACGTCGTGTGCCCATGTGGGGTGTGAGCGATGATTACGAATGATTGTGTGCCCATGTGAGGTGTGAGCAATCGGATCGTGTGCCCGTGTGGGGTGTAAGCGATCGGGTTGTGTGCCCATGTGGGGTGTGAGCGATCCATAAACATTGTGTGCCCATGTGGGGTGTGAGCAATGGGTGAACATCGTAGGCCCGACGGGGAGTTACTTCGGTAACGAGCGATGGTTCCAACAGAGTTCCTGAGTGAACTAGTGATGATTGAGTCGGTACCGCATTGCATTTGCATAGAGTCGTGAGTCAGTCTCTATGATTTGCATTTATCATCTTTATAATGATGTGTTGTTGAATGAACATAATTGTGTATGTTTATACGGAATGATTGAGAATTGTGAAAGTGTGCATGATGAATATGCTTGGTGGATATATATATATATATATATATATATATATATACATTGTGATGTATATAGATGAAAATGTGATGAATTGTGGCGAGAATGTGTAATACGTGTATTTTTATGTTTATATATATAATTATATACATTGTTATTATGATAATATTTCTCACCCTTCTGCCGTTTTATGATGCTCTATGAGGCATTGCAGAGTAGGTATGCTGGAGGTCTTTTTGTGAAGCGTGTCTTCATTCTTTTGGTCGGTTGGCTCTGATATGTAGCACCGGGTAGCTAGGATGTATATTATTCTTTTGTGATACATTTGTACATGTATCTTGTTGATGAATGTCTATGTAAACATGAATTATGTTGATGGATGATACTCAATGACGCATGTATATATATATATATATGTATATATGTATGATGTTATTCAATGTTTAGATTTTCCGCTTTTATTCTAAACATCGAGATGTGGGTGTAAGGACAAAGTTCCTCTGTGGCAAGTTACCCCACTGTTGCATATCAATAGAATGAGCAGGTGTTGTATGTATTAAATGCTTGTATGATGTGACATGCCTCTTTTATACTATGTTTTAATCGTACTCTGGCGAATTTTTTTTAATATGTGCCTAAGTGATTTATGTGATTATTTGGGGGTATAGAAAGGGGGTGTTACATTAAGTGGTATCAGAGCCAGAGTTGAGTAAGTTGTGTCTGTCTTGTTGTTGTGTTGGTTGAACTGTTGTTTAACCTTGTTGTCATTTTTGGGAATGATCAGAATATGGCTGGTAGAAACGACAATGTGATGCCTGCTGCTTTGGAAGCAATGGCTAGGGCGGTGCAAGGTGCGCCGAACGTGAATGCTAATGACGAGTTCAGGAAGAATCAACCACCGGTTTTCAAAGGAAGATTTAATCCCGATGGAGCTCAATTGTGGTTGAAAGAGATTGAAAGAATCTTCAGATTTATGGGTTGTGCAGAGGAGAATAAGGTGAGGCTTGGGTCTCACATGCTGAAGGAAGAAGCCGACGATTGGTGGGTTGGCATGCGTGAAGTTCTGGAGGTGGATGATGAAGAGGTAACTTGGAATTTATTTCGTACTGAATTCTTGAGGAAGTATTTCCCTGAGAGTGTGAAGGGAAAGAAGGAGATGGAGTTTCTTGAACTGAAACAAGGTAGTATGTCTGTGGTGGACTATACTGCTAAATTTGTGGAGTTGGTTCAATTCCATCCTCATTATGCTGCGATTACTGCTGAGTTCTCAAAGTGTATTAAATATGAGAATGGTTTACGTCCTGAGATTAAGCAAGTTGTGGGATATCAAAGGATAAGGAGGTTTGCGGATTTGACGGAATGTTGTAGAATCTTCGAAGAAGATAGTAAGGCTCGTTCTACACATTATAAAAGTTTGAATGAGAGGAAGGGGAAGCAACAAGCTAGAAGTGGACCTTATGTGACACCCATTGATAAGGGCAAGCATAGGGGAAGCTTTGATAGGAGAGATGGAGGAGGAGGTTCCGGTGTTGGCAGGTGCTACAAATGTGGTGAAATAGGTCATAAATCATTTGAGTGTGGGAAGCCTGTAGCGAAATGTTCTAATTGTGGTGGTCTTGGGCATGCTGCTACAGATTGTAGAAGGAATATGGTGAAGTGCTATAATTGTGGAAAAGTGGGTCACATTAGTACTAAGTGTACTAAGCCGAAACAAGCTCAAGCGGGCGGAAAGGTGTTTGCATTGGCGGGGACTCAAACTATGAATGCAGACCGTTTGATTAAAGGTACATGCTTTATTAATAGTACACCTTTAGTTGCTGTTAATGATACGGGAGCGACTCATTCGTTTATTTCGTCTGAGTGCGCGAAGCATTTGAATCTTGCGTTAACTTTGATGGGTGCTGAAATGGTTATTGAGACTCCTGCTTCAGGGTCAGTAAATACATCTTTGGTGTGTATGAGTTGTCCTTTGACCATGTATGGTAAAGACTTCATTATGGATTTAATATGTTTGCCGTTGGTGGGATTGGACGTGATCTTGGGTATGAACTGGTTGCAATTTAATCGAGTTCATATAGATTGCTATCACAAGTTAGTAAGGTTTCCTTCTTTGGAAGATGATGAATTTGAGAGTTTCCTACCCACTAAAGAGTTGAAGAAACTTTTAGCGGACGAAGCTCAATTGTTTGGTTTGTTTGCATCATTGTCGGTGGAGAGTCAAGTTGAGCTTGATGTGTTCCCAGTGGAGTGTGAATTTCCAGAAGTGTTTCCGGAAGATATTACGGATGTACCGCCGGAAAGAGAAGTTGAATTTTCTATTGATCTAGTTCCGGGTACTAGACCGATTTCGATGGCACCGTATCGTATGTCGGCATCGGAATTAGTAGAATTGAAAAAGCAATTGAATGACTTGTTGGACAAGAAATTTGTAAGGCCAAGTGTTTCTCCTTGGGGTGCTCCGGTATTGTTGGTAAAGAAGAAGGACGAGAGTATGCGGTTATGAATTGATTATCGACAGTTGAACAAAGTGACAATTAAGAACAAGTATCCACTTCCAAGGATCGATGATTTGATGGACCAATTGGTTGGTGCGAATGTTTTTAGTAAGATTGATTTGAGATCAGGGTACCACCAGATTCGTGTGAAAGGAGAGGATATTCAAAAGACGGCATTTAGGACACGGTATGGTCATTACGAATACTCCGTGATGCCATTCGGGGTTTCTAACGCGCCGGGTGTGTTTATGGAATACATGAATCGTATTTTTGATGGACAGTTGGATCGTTTTGTGGTTGTGTTCATCGATGATATTTTGATTTACTCTAAGTCTCAAGAGGAGCATGAAGAGCATTTGAGAATTGTGTTGCAAATTTTGAAAGAGAAACAATTGTATGCTAAGTTGTCAAAATGTGAATTTTGGTTGTCGGAAGTAAGTTTCCTTGGACATGTTATTTCCGGTAGTGGTATTAGTGTTGATCCATCCAAGATAGATGCGGTGATGCAATGGGAGGCTCCTAGGTCGGCTACGGAGATTCGAAGCTTTTTAGGCTTGGCGGGTTATTATCGGAGATTTATTGAGGGATTTTCGAAGTTGGCACTTCCTTTAACGCAATTGACTTGTAAAGGAAAGGCTTTCATTTGGGATATTCATTGTGAAGAGAGTTTCAATGAGTTAAAGAGAAGGTTGACAACGACTCCGATCTTGATTTTGCCTAATCCTAATGAACCATTTGTTGTGTATTGTGATGCTTCATTGACAGGTTTAGGTGGTATTTTGATGCAAGATGGAAAAGTTGTGGCATATGCTTCTAGACAATTGAGAGTGCATGAAAAGAATTATCCTACACATGACTTGGAGTTAGCGGCGGTGGTGTTTGTTTTGAAAATATGGAGGCATTATCTTTATGGTGCGAGATTTGAAGTTTTTAGTGATCACAAAAGCTTAAGATATTTATTTGATCAGAAAGAATTGAACATGAGACAAAGGAGGTGGCTAGAACTTTTGAAGGATTATGATTTTGGTTTGAATTACCATCCGGGTAAGGCAAACGTGATGGCCGATGCCTTAAGTCGGAGGTTGTTATGTATGTCTGCATTGATGATGAAAGAATGGGAACTTTTGGAGGATTTCAGAGATTTGAGTTTGGTTTGTGAAATGACGCCGCGAAGTGTGAGACTTGGTATGTTACATGTTACGAATGATTTTCATGCAACGGTTAGTGAAAAGCAAAAGTTGGACTTGAAATTCGTTGATTTGATGTTGAATGAGAATGAGGATTTCAAGGTTGATAATTATGGAGTTTTGAGATTCCGTGGTCGTATTTGTATTCCCGATGATGTGGAGTTGAAAAAGATGATTTTAGAGGAAGGACACCGAAGTAATTTAAGTATTCATCCGGGTGCGAATAAGATGTATCAAGATTTGAAGAAGATCTTTTGGTGGTCCGGTTTAAAGGGGGATGTTGCTCGATTTGTGTATGCATGCTTAACTTGTCAAAAGTCTAAGGTGGAACATCAAAAACCGAGTGGATTTATGCAACCGTTGGATATTCCGGAATGGAAATGGGATAGTATATCGATGGATTTTGTTATGGGATTGCCGAATACGCAAAGAGGTCATAATGCTATTTGGGTAATTGTTGATAGGCTTACTAAATCTGCTCACTTTATTCCAATTGATATTAGTTATCCTTTGGAGAAGTTAGCCGAGATTTATGTTCTTGTGGTGGTGAAGTTACATGGAGTTCCTAAGAGTATTGTATCGGATAGAGATCCAAGGTTTACATCGAGGTTTTGGGAGAGTTTACAAAAGGCTTTGGGTTCTAAGCTAAGATTGAGTTCGGCTTATCATCTGTAAACGGACGTTCAAACCGAGAGGACGATTCAATCCTTGGAGGATTTATTGCGTGCTTGTGTACTCGAGCAAGGTGGTGCTTGGGATGGTTATTTGGCGTTGATTGAATTCACTTACAATAACAGTTTTCATTCGAGTATAAGTATGGCACCATTTGAGGCTTTGTATGGTCGGAGATGTCGAACACCTTTGTGTTGGCATGAAACCGGCGAGAGGACGATAGTTGGACCGGAAATGGTACAACAAACGACGGAAAAAGTGAAGTTTATTCGGGAGAAGATGAAAGCTTCTCAAAGTAGACAAAAGAGCTATCATGACAAGAGAAGGAAAGATCTTGAGTTTCAAGAAGGCGACCATGTGTTTTTGAGAGTTACACCAGTTACGGGTGTGGGTCGTGCTTTGAAGTCGAAGAAGTTGACTTCTCGTTTTATTGGTCCGTATCAGATTACTTCACGAGTTGGTGTTGTGGCTTACCGTGTGGCGTTGCCTCCGAACCTTTCGAATTTACATGACGTATTCCATGTTTCGCAACTTTGGAAATATGTTCCGGATCCGTCACATGTTATTCCTATGGACGAGGTTGAAGTGAGAGATAACCTTACGGTGGAAGCTTTACCGATTAGGATCTTGGACCGCGAAGTTAAGAAACTAAGAGGCAAGGATATTGCGCTTGTGAAAGTAGCGTGGGGAGGCGCTGCGGAAGGCAATATGACTTGGGAACTAGAGAGTGGGATGCGAGAGTCGTATCCGGAGTTGTTTGAATCAGGTATTATTTTCGAGGACGAAAATTTCTAAAGTGGGGGAGAGTTGTAACGCTCCGATTTTGATTATTTCTCAATTATGTGGAGTCTTTTATTTTAATTGGGTGATAAATTATTTTATTTGTTAAATTGGTGTGTTAAATATTATTTTACCGTTTTCGAGAGTTTTCGGGGAAATTAGAATTTAGGGTATTTTAGACTTTTCTCAATTAATGATAAGTAGAAAAGTAGTGGAATTAGAATTTATGTGATTAAAATGAATTAAGTGTTTGTGTGGAAAAAGGAGAGAAAAGAAATAGAAAAGAAAGAAATAGAAAGAAAAGAGAATTAGAGAAAAAGAAGAGAAAGAAAAAGGAAGAAGAGAAAAGAAGAGGAGAAAGTTGGGAAAACTAGGAAAATCATCAACATCGAGCAATTAGCGAGTTTGGAATCCGGGTAAGGGTGTGAAACATTGTTATCTTATCAATGTATGTGATTATGTATGAATTGTTGTTGTTGTTGATGAATTTTGTGAGTTTTAGGGTATAACCCATTTTTGAGAAATTGATTGGAAATTGATCCAAAAGTGTGTAAACTCTTGTTGATTGTGTTCTTGTTGGTCTATACATGTTTAATATGTATTGTTATACTTCAAATTGGTATTTTTCTGAATTTAGATGATGAATTGGTGGATTTGGGAGTGGAAAACGCAGGACATTGTTCTGCAGAATTTTTCTGGAAATTCCCTGGCCATACGCGTAAGGGACATGTCCATACGCGTATGAGCCAAGGCGATACGCGTAACAATGGCATGTGGAAGGGTCAATACGCGTATGGAGGGTGGCTTTTCTCGGCCCTCTGGTGATACATGTATGGGTGTGGGGCGTACGCGTATGGGTTTTGGAAACGTGGAATTGTGAAGGAAATGGGTTCTGCCCGTACGCGTATGGACATGGGTGATACGCGTATGGACAGGAGGAATGTAAAAATGGGATTTTTCAAAATGTCATTTTCGGTTTCGTCCGTAACTTTTGTTCCGAGTATTCGATTTTTACATTCTTGGTGTCGTTGGAAAGCTATTGAGCTGTACGTTGTGATTATGATGTTTTGAAAATCGTTAGCCGATTTAATTATGTCGGAAAGTCGGGAATAGTACTATTTAGTGACTTTTACCGTCTTGACTGTGTTTTTGAATGTGAATAATACAATAATGCATTGATGTGAATGTATATAGATTGTATGTGATTGTATGAGATGAATGCATGAATATATTGTGAATATGTATGCAATTCAAGAATGTCTTGTGTCATTTTGCATGTGAAGCATCATGAAATACATTCTTGTGTTGAGCGATTCTAATGAGAATCCGTCGTAACGTCGTGTGCCCATGTGGGGTGTGAGCGATGATTATGAATGATTGTGTGACCATGTGGGGTGTGAACAATCAGATCGTGTGCCCGTGTGGGGTGTGAGCGATCGGGTCGTGTGCTCATGTGGGGTGTGAGCGATCCATTAACATTGTGTGCCCATGTGGGGTGTGAGCAATGGGTGAACATCGTAGGCCCGACGGGGAGTTACTTCGGTAACGAGCGATGGTTCCAGCAGAGTTCCTGAGTGAACTAGTGATGATTGAGTCGGTACCGCATTGCATTTGCATAGAGTCGTGAGTCGGTCTCTATGATTTGCATTTATCATCTTTATAATGATGTGTTGTTGAATGAACATAATTGTGTATGTTTATACGGAATGATTGAGAATTGTGAAAGTGTGCATGATGAATATGCTTGGTGGATATATATATATATATATATATATATATATATATATATATATATATATATATATATATATATATATATATATATATATATATATATATACACATTGTGATGTATATAGATGAAAATGTGATGAATTGTGGCGAGAATGTGTAATACGTGTATTTTTATGTTTATATATATAATTATATACATTGTTATTATGATAATATTTCTCACCCTTCTGCCATTTTATGATGCTCTATGAGGCATTGCAGAGTAGGTATGCTGGAGGTCTTTTTGTGAAGCATGTCTTCATTCTTTTGGTCGGTTGGCTCTGATATGTAGCACCGGGTAGCTAGGATGTATATTATTCTTTTGTGATACATTTGTACATGTATCTTGTTGATGAATGTCTATGTAAACATGAATTATGTTGATGGATGATACTCAATGACGCATGTATATATATATATATATGTATATATGTATGATGTTATTCAATGTTTAGATTTTCCGCTTTTATTCTAAACATCGAGATGTGGGTGTAAGGACAAAGTTCCTCTGTGGCAAGTTACCCCACTGTTGCATATCAATAGAATGAGCAGGTGTTGTATGTATTAAATGCTTGTATGATGTGACATGCCTCTTTTATACTATGTTTTAATCGTACTCTGGCAAAAAAATTTTAATATGTGCCTAAGTGATTTATGTGATTATTTAGGGGTATAGAAAGGGGGTGTTACATTAAGTGGTATCAGAGCCAGAGTTGAGTAAGTTGTGTCTGTCTTGTTGTTGTGTTGGTTGAACTGTTGTTTAACCTTGTTGTCATTTTTGGGAATGATCAGAATATGGCTGGTAGAAACGACAATGCGATGACTGCTGCTTTGGAAGCAATGGCTAGGGCGGTGTAAGGTGCGCCGAACGTGAATGCTAATGACGAGTTCAGGAAGAATCAACCACCGGTTTTTAAAGGAAGATTTAATCCCGATGGAGCTCAATTGTGGTTGAAAGAGATTGAAAGAATCTTCAGAGTTATGGGTTGTGCAGAGGAGAATAAGGTAAGGCTTGGGTCTCACATGCTGAAGGAAGAAGCCGACGATTGGTGGGTTGGTATGCGTGAAGTTCTGGAGGTGGATGATGAAGAGGTAACTTGGAATTTATTTCGTACTGAATTCTTGAGGAAGTATTACCCTGAGAGTGTGAAGGGAAAGAAGGAGATGGAGTTTCTTGAACTGAAACAAGGTAGTATGTCTGTGGTGGACTATACTGCTAAATTTGTGGAGTTGGTTCAATTCCATCCTCATTATGCTGCGATTACTGCTGAGTTCTCAAAGTGTATTAAATATGAGAATGGTTTACGTCCTGAGATTAAGCAAGCTGTGGGATATCAAAGGATAACGAGGTTTGCGGATTTGACGGAATGTTGTAGAATCTTCGAAGAAGATAGTAAGGCTCGTTCTAGACATTACAAAAGTTTGAATGAGAGGAAGGGGAAGCAACAAGCTAGAAGTGGACCTTATGTGACACCCGTTGATAAGGGCAAGCATAGGGGAAACTTTGATAGGAGAGCTGGAGGAGGAGGTTCCGGTGTTGTTAGGTGCTACAAATGTGGTGAAATAGGTCATAAATCATTTGAGTGTGGGAAGCCTGTAGCGAAACGTTCTAATTGTGGTGGTCTTGGGCATGTTGCTACAGATTGTAGAAGGAATATGGTGAAGTGCTATAATTGTGGAGAAGTGGGTCACATTAGTACTAAGTGTACTAAGCCGAAACAAGCTCAAGCGGGCGGAAAGGTGTTTGCATTGGCGGGGACTCAAACTACGAATGCAGACTGTTTGATTAAAGGTACATGCTTTATTAATAGTACACCTTTAGTTGCTGTTATTGATACGGGAGCGACTCATTCGTTTATTTCGTCTGAGTGCGCGAAGCGTTTGAATCTTGCGTTAACTTTGATGGGTGCTGAAATGGTTATTGAGACTCCTGCTTTAGGGTCGGTAAATACATCTTTGGTGTGTATGAGTTGTCCTTTGACCATGTATGGTAAAGACTTCATTATGGATTTAGTATGTTTTCCGTTGGTGGGATTGGACGTGATCTTGGGTATGAACTGGTTGCAATTTAATCGAGTTCATATAGATTGCTATCACAAGTTAGTAAGGTTTCCTTCTTTGGAAGATGATGAATTTGAGAGTTTCCTACCCACTAAAGAGTTGAAGAAACTTTTAGCGGACGAAGCTCAATTGTTTGGTTTGTTTGCATCATTGTCGGTGGAGAGTCAAGTTGAGCTTGATGTGTTCCCAGTGGTGTGTGAATTTCCAGAAGTGTTTCCGGAAGATATTACGGATGTACCGCCGGAAAGAGAAGTTGAATTTTCTATTGATCTAGTTCCGGGTACTAGACCGATTTCGATGGCACCGTATCGTATGTCGGCATCGGAATTGGTAGAATTGAAAAAGCAATTGAATGACTTGTTGGACAAGAAATTTGTAAGGCCAAGTGTTTCTCCTTGGGGTGCTCCGATATTGTTGGTAAAGAAGAAGGATGGGAGTATGCAGTTATGCATTGATTATCGACAGTTGAACAAAGTGACAATTAAGAACAAGTATCCGCTTCCAAGGATCGATGATTTGATGGACCAATTGGTTGGTGCGAATGTTTTTAGTAAGATTGATTTGAGATCAGGGTACCACCAGATTCGTGTGAAAGGAGAGGATATTCAAAAGACGGCATTTAGGACACGGTATGGTCATTACGAATACTCCGTGATGCCATTCGGGGTTTCTAACGTGCCGGGTGTGTTTATGGAATACATGAATCGTATTTTTCATGAACAGTTGGATCGTTTTGTGGTTGTGTTCATCGATGATATTTTGATTTACTCTAAATCTCAAGAGGAGCATGAAAAGCATTTGAGAATTGTGTTGCAAATTTTGAAAGAGAAACAATTGTATGCTAAGTTGTCAAAATGTGAATTTTGGTTGTCGGAAGTAAGTTTCCTTGGACATGTTATTTCCGGTAGTGGTATTAGTGTTGATCCATCCAAGATAGATGCGGTGATGCAATGGGAGGCTCCTAGGTCGGTTACGGAGATTCGAAGCTTTTTAGGCTTGGCGGGTTATTATCGGAGATTTATTGAGGGATTTTCGAAGTTGGCACTTCCTTTAACGCAATTGACTTGTAAAGGAAAGGCTTTCATTTGGGATATTCATTGTGAAGAGAGTTTCAATGAGTTAAAGAGAAGGTTGACAACGACTCCGATCTTGATTTTGCCTAATCCTAATGAACCATTTGTTGTGTATTGTGATGCTTCATTGACAGGTTTAGGTGGTGTTTTAATGCAAGATGGAAAAGTTGTGGCATATGCTTCTAGACAATTGAGAGTGCATGAAAAGAATTATCCTACACATGACTTGGAGTTAGCGGCGGTGGTGTTTGTTTTGAAAATATGGAGGCATTATCTTTATGGTGCGAGATTTGAAGTTTTTAGTGATCACAAAAGCTTAAGATATTTATTTGATCAGAAAGAATTGAACATGAGACAAAGGAGGTGGCTAGAACTTTTGAAGGATTATGATTTTGGTTTGAATTACCATCCGGGTAAGGCAAACGTGGTGGCCGATGCCTTAAGTCGGAGGTTGTTACGTATGTCCGCATTGATGATGAAAGAATGGGAACTTTTGGAGGATTTCAGAGATTTGAGTTTGGTTTGTGAAATGATGCCGCGAAGTGTGAGACTTGGTATGTTACATGTTACGAATGATTTTCTTGCAACGGTTAGTGAAAAGCAAAAGTTGGACTTGAAATTCGTTGATTTGATGTTGAATGAGAATGAGGATTTCAAGGTTGATAATTATTGAGTTTTGAGATTCCGTGGTCGTATTTGTATTCCCGATGATGTGGAGTTGAAAAAGATGATTTTAGAGGAAGGACACCGAAGTAATTTAAGTATTCATCTGGGTGTGAATAAGATGTATCAAGATTTGAAGAAGATCTTTTGGTGGTCCGGTTTAAAGGGGGATGTTGCTCGATTTGTGTATGCATGCTTAACTTGTCAAAAGTCTAAGGTGGAACATCAAAAACCGAGTGGATTTATGCAACCGTTGGATATTCCGGAATGAAAATGGGATAGTATATCGATGGATTTTGTTACGGGATTGCCGAATACGCAAAGAGGTCATAATGCTATTTGGGTAATTGTTGTATACAAAGTCAACCATGTACATCCAAAAGATATATATACATATACGCCTAATCACTAACAGTCTCCCCGATTACCCGGTGCCACATATCAGAGCCAACCGACAAAAGAATGAAGACCTAAGCTTCACAAAAAGACCTCCAGCATCTAATCTGCAATGCCTCGTAGAGCATTAAAAACAGCAGAAGGGTGAGAAACACAATCATAATATAATTGCATATCACTATATAATAATACACCAATACACATGTAAAATATTCTCACCACAGCTTACGACATAATTCAAAGACAAAACAACACAATGCATATCACATATAACCATCACCAAGGCATACAAATCATGCTCAAAGCAATTAACACACATATAGATGAATATATCAAGTCATCAATTTCATTCACAATTCCACACACAATCAATCCATTCATGATTTATGCAAATGTACAGAGACCGACACAACGACTTTATGCAATGCATATGCGGTACCATCCATCCATCATCTCATCACTAGTTCACTCAGGAACTATTGGAACCATCGCTTGTTACTTAGTGTAACTCCCCGTCGGGCAAACGATGTTCCCCGTCGCTTTAGGTCCTCTTGGTATAAGGCGCACGACATTTATGGATTGCTTTAGGTCCTCTTTGTATAAGGCGCACAATCCGATCGCTTTAGGTCCTCTTTGTATAAGGTGCACGATCATCTATAATCATCGCTTTAGGTCCTCTTGGTATAAGGCGCACGATGTTATAGCAGATTCCCTCTGGAACTGATTCGTCGCTCACACCCACTAGGGCACACGACATTACAAGAATGCATATCATGATGTTTGGCATACAATGACTCATGACATTCAAATGCACACATATATGCAACCATCTCAATCAACAATAATCATGCTTTGCAATTCAAGCCCAAAACAATGCATTTATTTTCCATACGGCCACAAACCATCATCACACCATCTAAACACATGCATTCGCATCATACAACAGCACACAAGTCATACCATATCTATCAAAGGCATATTGCATGATAACACATCAAATACACACAATTAAAATGGTACAAGTTAACAAAACAACGCCTTTCCAATTTCCCGACATAATTTAATCGGCCAACAATCTCAAAACCAGTTTAACAAGAAGAACATGTCAAAAGCTTTCCAACGCTTCAAACCGCGCCTCAAACCGACTTACGGATCAAAAGTTATAAAGAAAACAAATTAGAAAAACTGTCATGTTCGCAATGCGAAGCTCCTAGCGAGTCCTTCGTTTCCTCATTCGCAGTGCGAATACCCCAACAAACCATGGCAGAAAGGAAAATAGCCTACAGTTCGCAGTGCGAGTCTCTGGTAAATGCCTAGCCAACACTGGTTCGCTGCCCCATTCGCAGTACGAACGTCTGGCGAACCAAGTCAGAACTGAAATAAGGCAAAGTTCACAGTGCGAGTCTCTGGCGATTGTTCGCCCTCACCTTCGCAATGTAAATAGCCAGCGAATGCTCGCTTTCCCCTTCGCTAGGGGATTCGCAGTGCGAACCTGCGAATTCAGAAAAACCCAGCAGCGCTGTTACACACCCCAAAACCATATTTTCCCTACCAAAACACTTCCAAACCAACACATAGCAATCAGAACATAACCCAATCATGGTAACAAGTATTCTACAACATTTACACCTATTTTCAACCGCGAAAACATCGATTTCTCTCTTCCGACCTAGAATCGAAAAGCTATAGAACACCACAAACATTCACACACACACACACACATACATAATCATACACAAACATATTATAACCGAGTTTCGCACCCTTACCCGATTTAATCGTGTTTGAAAAGTCGGTTGGATTAATTTCTTCTTTTCCAAGTTTTTCTCTCTTTTCTTCTTTCTCTTCTCTTTCCTTCTTTCTCTTTTTCTTCTCTTCTTTTTCTTTTCTTACTATTTTTCTCTCTTTTCTTTCTATTATATGAAAAATATAATATCTACCCAAACAAAAGACCAAAATACCCCTACACTCAAATATCTCGCAAACGTTCCCGAAACGCGATAAAACATATTCACGACGAAAAATAATATATTATCACATAAAAGTCAAAAATAAAATAATATAATAATAAAATAATCAAAACGACTCAATTAAATAAAACTAACTAAAACTGGGGCGTTACAACTCTCCCCCACTTAGAAATTTTCGTCCTCGAAAATAATACCTGAGGCGAACAACTCTGGATACGACTCCCGCATCCGACTCTCAAACTCCCAAGTCAAATTGCCCTCAGCAGCGCCTCCCCACGCCACTTTCACAAGTGCAATATCCTTGCCCCTCAACCGCTTCAATTCGCGATCCAAAATCCTCACTGGTAATGCCTCAATCGTAAGGTTCTCCCTTACCTCAACCTCGTCCATCAGAATCATATGCGACGGATCCGGAACCTACTTCTGAAGCTGTGAAACATGGAACACATCATGCAAATTCGACAGACTCGGTGGCAACGCCACCCTATAAGCCACAACACCCACTCTCGTAGATATCTGGTAAGGACCAATAAACCGAGAAGTAAGCTTCTTCGACTTTAATGCACGACCAACGCCCGTCACCGGTGTAACTCTCAAAAATACATGATCGCCCTCTTGAAACTCAAGATTTTTCCTCCTTCGATCATGATAACTCTTTTGCCTACTCTGAGAAGCCTTCATTTTCTCACGAATAAGTTTTACCTTTTCCGTAGTCTGTTGCACTAACTCCGGTCCAACCACCGCACTCTCACCAGACTCGTGCCAACACAACGGTGTTCGACATCTTCTTCCATACAACGCTTCAAAAGGTGCCATTCCAATACTAGAATGGAAACTGTTATTATACGTGAATTCCACCAACGCAAGATAACTATCCCAAGCACCACCTTGTTCAAGAACACAAGCCTGCAACAAATCTTCCAACGACTGAATCGCTCTCTCCGTCTGTCCATCCGTCTGAGGATGATAAGCCGAACTCAATCTCAATTTAGAACCCAACGCCTTTTGTAAACTTTCCCAAAATCTCGAGGTAAACCTCAGATCTCGATCCGAAACAATACTCAACGGAACACCATGTAGCTTCACAATCACACTGATATAAATCTCATCTAGTCTCTCCAAAGAAAAACTGATGTCAATCGGAATGAAATACGCCGATTTAGTCAGCCTATCCACAACCACCCAAATAGAATTATGCCCCCTCTGCGTATTCGGCAACCCTGTTACAAAATCCATAGAAATGCTATCCTATTTCCACTCAGGAATATCCAACGGTTGCAATAATCCACTAGGCTTCAGATGTTTTACCTTCGACTTCTGACACGTCAAACATGAATACACAAACTGAGCCACATCTCGCTTCAATCCAGACCACCAGAAAATCTTCTTCAAATCTTGGTACATCTTATTAGCTCCCGAATGTATACTCAAATTACTCTGGTGTGTAGTGAGCGATTTTGGACGCGGTTCTTAAGCGCTGGTCGCTCTCACTCCGGTTGAGTTTTAACTACAGGTCAATTCATTTTTTATCCTATTGTGAGCTGAATAAGGAAGGGAAATAGATGTCTCCAATTAACTCTACTTTGCATACTGAGTTTAAACATCGGTCTGTTAGGTTACGAATGCTATCAATGTGGGGGCCTTTGTACTGGTTATTTGTATTTTTGCCAATACTGTTTTCTCTCTTTTTGTTAGGATACTGCTTCAGATTAGGATATTTTGGGTTTTTGTTTAGTGTGCTCGCTAAGATTTTTTCTTTCAATCTTATGCCTACGTATTCCCGTTTACCGAAACAGGGAAATCAGAGCCTTCGTAGTTCCTCCTATTCTATGGGAGGAAATTGGTATTTTGGTGTCTTGTTCAAAGCCCAAGACGTGAAGCGAAAGGTTGTTTGTATCTTGTTCAAAGCCCAAGATGTGAAACTGAAGAGTCTATTTGTATCTTGTTCAAAGCCCAAGATATGAAGCTAAAGGTGTTGACTCTAGAGAGAATTTGTCATCTCTAAAGGGGTCTGTTTGTCACAACGTTGGGTGACTGACTATAAAGGAGGATTGCTTTAACCGGGATTTGTGAATCCGGCAATGCCATAATTTACTTTATAGGGGGTTTTAACCTGAAGGGGAAGACTTTAACTCAGCGTAGAGCAATGCTATCTTTCCTTAGGAATTTCTCATGCTAAACGAGGGACAGTGGCATGGATGTAGATGATCCAGAGGCTTGCCACTTACAGCAATTAGATGAAGGGGAAAGATTTGTTGATGTTTGTGTACTGTGAATGAGGCACAACTTTGATGCTAAAAGGTTAATTGGATCAACCAGTGGTTTTCTTATATGAAGCCTAAGAGGAGGCTAATATGTGTCTCGTATAAAGCCCGGGAGAGAGGCTAAAAGGTTTTGACTCAACGAGGGAATCTATTGGCATCTCGTATAAAGCCCGAGATGGAGGCTATTTGACTCAACAAGAGAGTTTTTGTATCTCGTACAAAGCCCGAGATGGAGGCTATTTGACTCAACAAGAGAGTTTTTGTATCTCGTACAAAGCCCGAGATGGAGGCTAAAATTTGTTTAGCTCAATAAGAACCTTTTTGTATCTCGTATAAAGCCCGAGATGGAGGCGAAAGGGTGATTGACTCAACGAGGGAGTCTCTTATGTGTCTCGTACAAAGCCTGAGAGAGAGGCTAAACGTTGTTTGACTCCGCTGGGGAGAATCATTGTATAAAGCCTAAGAGGAGGCTAACTTCACTGGAGAAGGATCATTATACAAAGTCTAAGAGGAGGCTATGGCGACTATTCAGTTAAGTGACAGGTTCAGTAGACTGATTTTTAAAGAGAAAATCAGTTCTTATATGAGCAACACTGTACTCGAGGATTTGATTCGAGGATCTGGGTTATTCCTGTTCTTTAAGGAAGTGGGAAATCCGAAGGGTATTGAGACTGTCCGAGTCTACGGGGTTTTCTTCCTATTCTTGAAGGGTGCTTGAGAATGTCTTTGAGACTCAAGGATATTAGACTGTCCAAGTCTAGAGTTTCATCTTTTGTACTATGCTTTGAGAAACAGTAGTAGACTCTTTGAAAGGACTGTTCTATGCAGATGACCAAGTTCTGTTCCTATACCTCTAGGAGGTCGTCGGGATAATTTGTACGAAGCGCAAGAGGAGGCTGGAAACTTTTAAGAAGCCGACGGGTCCTTGTACTAAGCCCAAGAGGAGGCTATCATTCCCGGAGGAAGAGATCATTATACGAAGCCTAAGAGGAGGCGGTGAATACTTCTAAGAAGCCGAGAGGTCCTTGTACTAAGCCCAAGAGGAGGCGGGGTTGCTTTTAGGAAGCCTGTGGGTCCTTGTACGATGCCCAAGAGGAGGCCGATGCTTTTAAGAAGCCCGTGGTCCCCAAACCCCGAGAAATTCAAGACAGGCTATTCACAAGGAATAGATCAAGCCAGGAAAGTTCGAGATTTTGGAAGAAACTCAAAGATGCCATTCACAGAGAATACATTCATCTCTGGGAGTAGAGTTTCTTGAAAATTCCTAATGAGGACAGTGTTGCACCCCAAAATTTGCCCTCCTTACTTTTTTACTAACTGGCTTATGTTTCATTTCATTTTTGCATTATCATGTATGCATATCATTAGCATAGGGTCAAGATGCTGGAGGCAGTTCAAGAAGGTCCTATCTAGTCTACTACATCATCAAGAGTTCACAGCTTATTCCAGGCACTTTTAATATTTTTGTATTTTCATTCATCTGACTGTATTTCCACTCTGCATCATCTAAATAGCATAAAATAGTGTTTTTCATCTCGCATACTGCCTAAAATATTGGTCGGAATAATTTCTCAGAAATTTACAGACAGAGTGGTCAAATTGAGTTTCAGCGGTGCTCAAAATCAGGGGACAGAAAATTTTAAAATCGAACTTGCAGACGTCAATCATATTATTCTACGGTTCGCGTGTTCGTTTTAATTTTTCGTCATATTTTGACCAATTTGAGCATTTTTACGGATCAAAATTTATTTTAAAATCTGACCAAATGCTGTATTTTTTCGAGTCATATATTTCGTACTAATCATTTTAGTGTACTCGGTTTGTTTTTTCCGATTATTTAGGCGTCCGATTTTTATTTATTTGGGGTCCGTTTATATTACCTTTTTTTAACTAATATTATTTAGAATAAATAATTATAATAACTAGCATTGTATTTTAATTTTATTTTAAATATTTATTTTTTATTTTTAATTTAAATAATGTTTAATAGGCTAATTAGTATTTTATTTTTTGAATAGTCATTTTTTATTTTAAATTTTACTAATTTTAAGAATAAATAAGTAGTGATTAGCATTTTATTTTAATTTTATCTTAAATTTTTATTTTTATAAATACGTAAGTTTAGTTTTTATTTCAGATTTATTAAATTATTTAAATTTTATTTAACTTTTAATATTATTAAACTTGGGCCTCAAATTGGGTATTAGGGACATTATTGGCAACTAAAAGTTAACCCTAATTTGGTCCCTATATATTGTTGTTACTGAAAAAAGAAGGGAAAAAGGGGGACCGAAAGAAAGAAAAAAAAAACGGATACGGGGAGAGCGGCGAATCTACGTTTATTGGTGTTTTCTTTATTCACGGTGAAACATGGAGGCTTTGTCAGTTTGGTAATTGCCAGAATACATTACTTGTCTGATTCATGTTCGGATGCTGGGAATTGATTACAAGTATATATAAGATATTACACGTTTGTTTTAACATGCTGGCAATTGAGTGAATCAATTATAAGGTATTACAAAATACCTTTTAAGTACTGTTATCCACATTTGTTTTAACATATATATATATATATTTGAAGTGTGATAATACTGTTTTTATTTTGTTTATTTAGATCCGTACAATTCGGACCCGGTTGCGATGACCGCGTTTTCGCGATAGCAACATTGTTGAGGTTTTTTTAAAGCTAAATTTCTTTTTTTTTCGAGTTGCCCTTTTTTTGTTATATTTAGATTCGTACAATTCGGATCCGGTTGCGATGACCGCGTTTTCGCGATAGCAACATTGTTGAGGTTTTTCTTTTCAAAGTTAAATTTCTCTTTTTTTTGTTATATTTAGATCCGTGCAATTCGGATCCGATTGCGATGACCGCGTTTTCGCGATAGCAAAGTTGTTGAGGTTTTTTTTATTATTTTCTTTTTTTTAATATTATTTGAATAATTTCCTTTTGAATTTAATTCGTGCACCATTTTTACCATTTTATAAAATTTTCACAAATTTTATTTTTATTTTTATTTTATTTTTTTATCATCTAAACCAATTGTTTAATTCAATTTCTTTTTGCATCACACATTTCATGCATACCCTAAATTGTCTTTGATTTCTAAATTCATGTTTGGATTATAATTACTATTGTTTGCCACGGTTTGATTTTCACTTGCCTTGATATTATTTGTATCCGTTTCGTACTAACCTTTTATGCAGGGACTAAGGTAAGTTCTTTAAGGGTATGCATAGTTATCCACGGTCACCCTTACCCTCTTCCTTCCCTCATCTTTTCTTTCCTTTAGGGTTTAGGTTGTCGTCAAACCTCACTAACCGTAGGTCACCCATGCATGATAACTTTAGGATTCATAGTTTCCCTTTAGAGTTACCCTTGTGTCTTCTCTCTTCTCATCTCAAATTTCTTTAAAACACTTAATAATAATAAGGTGTATTGCGCACGAGCCTTAAGTATGGGGAATGAGAAATGAGGGGCTTCCTCTCATCTTTCTAGAGTGCTTAGCGAGCGTCCTGTCTTGGGACGATGCGTTAAGTATTCGCCCCTGTGCCCTAGACTTTGGTGCAATGCAACTTAGGAACTAACTTAAGCCACTTCTGTCCTAAAAAACACAAACCAACTTCAAACCTTTTTGTCCTTCGGGACCTTTAACTTAAAGGATATTTTCAAAAAGGGCACGTTACTTTCCGTCTGAGTCGCAAACAGGCATCGACCCTAACTGCCGGATGCGAACTTAACGTCGCTCATAAAAAACACAAAAAGAACTTGGTCCGAACTACGTTGACTCTGAATTCCCCATTGCACAAGGGGGGTACGTAGGCCTAGGACGTCGACGTCCTACCGAGTCTGTCTTTATTTTCCCCTCCCGTCTTAGTACAGCCCTAGATGATAGTATAACTCACCCTTAGATTAGACAACAAGCGTGAATCCCATCGAGTACGATGGACGCGTGGGGTGCTAACACCTTCCCCTCGCGTAACCGACTCCCGAACGCAGGTTATGGTTGCGACGACCATTCCTTTCCCTCTTTCCTCAGGTTTATGCAGTGTTCCCTTTCCCTCTCTTGGGATAAATTTACACGGCTGGCGACTCTGTTTTTCCGTGCCACTCTCACGTTTGTACCTGGATGAAAATCCTGGGAGCGACAGCTGGCGACTCTGCTGGGGACCCTGGTTGACCTATGCTGGTCCTTCCCTAAGCGAGTCAGTCCTAACGCTTGCTTGTCTTTGTTCTTTTTAGGTGTTTGGTTTTGATTTGCTTTAAGTGTTGTATTTTTATTTTTATTTTTACCGCATTTTCTGCATTTCATTTTCTATTACTGTCATACTGCTGTGTTGTGCTGGCTGTCTTTGTTTTGCAGGTTGGGTGGGTTTGAGAGCTAAGCCCAATACCAAGGCTTGAGAATACCCTAGGACTAGAGTGGAAAGTAGTGGGACCTACGTGCCCGCTTGGTACGTTTGTGTGTTCACGAAATTCACAACCAGACGAGGCTATCTTGGGACGCATTCTAACGTGTGTGTCTTGCGCATGTTGGGGTGTTGATCTAGAGAGTTGTCGACTCTGGTGACCGATCATTGAGGACCTTAGTGGAAACATCCCTCTTTAGTGGTGACAGTGGCAGACCACATCCTGTGGCAAACCCATTCGCACCCGAGGGCCCGCTTTGGAACTCGCATAGGACGGCCCCTACGTTTTGAAGAGAATCAGCGGAGGCACTCCTCGATTGACTTTAGTACTGTACCCCGAGGAATGAATGCCCCTCGAACGTAAGGATACTTTAGCAAAAGACGCTTACGAATAATATCATCACAGTCCCTTCGATATAAAGATCATAGTCCCTCGATGACCCTTCAAGTTGCCTACAAAAAATGATCTTGTCCCTCGATGACCTTACGGAAAAATGATGGTAGTCCCTACGAATTGCTAAGGTATCCTTACATGTTGCCTCCTATGACCATTTGATGACCCTTCGCTGTCCCTCCACATCCAATAGATAGGACTACCTACCCACTAATGGTATGGATAGTGCTATCTCTCAAGGAAAATGATAAGTACAAGAAAGACCTTATAAATTAAGGGTAGGTAACTTTTAAATGCTCGCTCACAACTCAAAAAACAAATACTTTTCACACCTCACACTTTCAAAAATATTTTCAAAAACAAACGCTTTGTATACGTTCTTACACGAATTATTACAAAGTCAACTTTTACGAAATATTTTCTAAACACACACCACATTTCAAAAAAAAGCAAGTTAAAATGACCTAGCAATTAAGAGCCCGTAGATAACTACGGATGAAAAGGGGTGCTAACACCTTCCCTTTTCATAACTTACCCCCCGAACTCAAAAATCTTTTCAAAACGGTCTTTCCTATTCTTTTCACCTTTCCTAAATAAATTGGATAAAAGAAAAGTCGGTGGCGACTCTTGCTAACCGCAACATGTTTTGCGAAAAACAAAAGTAAAAAGTCATTTCTCCACCGTACTATTGTTTCTCGACCTCAGTGCCAAAGCTGAGGACCTTCCGCCTTGGAGAATCAGTTGAGGCCTCCTCGATTGATGATGATGCCAAACCAGAAATGGTGAACGTATCATCATTTCTCGACCTGAGAGCCCGGGATACTAAACATCCTAGTACCTACACGTGAGAGGGGATGGGTGTTTGCAGGTTTGCAGGTAACCGAGACCTTCAACCTACCCTTATTCTGGATTTCTCATCAATGTCTGATTATGTGGGTTCCTCAGTGGTTCAGAGTTCTGGTTTGCTGGTTTCTCATTCAGCTAATAGCACAGCACATCCAGCAGTGTGCCTTGACCCCATGTTTGCATGAGCATATAATTTTTCTTGCATTCTGACGTGTTTGACATTTTTCAGGGCTTACATCTTACTCTTGATTCCGGTTTTCTGAGGTTACTTCAGTATGGATGTTCAGAGAAAGAAGATTGTTGCCTATTCATTCCCAGAGCCGACTTTGACACTGATTCACAAATTGATTAATATGGCTGGTTCCGGAGTTCGTACAGAGTTCAGTGGAAGGTATGGAAGACTTCTGAAATTTGTCTATAATATCTCCCAGTATGAGAAGGATGCCATTCACACACTTCTTCAGTTTTACGATCCGTCTCTGCGTTGCTTCACTTTCCCGGACTACATCTTGGCTCCGACGTTGGAGGAGTTCTCATTTATTTTGGGAATTCCTATTAGTCATGATATAGTTTTCTTTTCTGAAGAACACCCCGGTATAAAAGATATGGCTGTCGCTCTTCATATTAGTGAGCCTGTTCTGAACAGCAACATTGCGGAAAAACAAGGAGTTAAGGGTTTCCTATTGAAGTTCCTATTTGATCAAGCTTGTATACATGTCAAAGAGAAGAACTGGACTGCTTTCCAAGCTATTCTAGCTCTGTGTATCTATGGGATTGTTCTGTTTTCGAATATTCCTGATCTGGTGGATGTGCACGCCGTCAGGATCTTTATGTCGAAGAATCCTATACCTACCTTGCTAGGTGATGTGTACCATTCAGTTCACTATAAGAATGAGAATAGGCGTGGGAAAACTGTGAGTTGCTGTGCGCCGCTCTTAGCTACTTGGTTTTTGAGTCGTCTCCCTGAATCTGGCGCTTTCGTTGATACGAAAGATTCTCTGAAGTGGTCTAAGAGGGTTATGGGCTTGACTGCCGATAACATCGTTTGGATTAATCGTGACTTGCTAGGAATGGAGATTATTTGCAAATGCGGAGAATTTCCTAATGTTCCCTTGATAGGGAGGAAAGGTGGAATTAACTATAATCCATCCCTAGCTATCAGACAGTTTGGCTATCCTTTGAAGAATCCACCTGAAGAGCGAGATGTCCGAGAATCCTTATTCTTCAATGGTATTGAGGATCAAGGGTTGATAAGGAAAGTTGTGAATGCTTGGAAACAGGTGACTAAGAAGGGTAAGATTCCATTCGGGAAAAGTAACAATCGGGCTTTCCATCCATATAAAGAGTGGATTAAGAAGAGAGCAGAAGAGGAGCTTCTCCCATTCCCGGTGGAACCACCTCTGTATCCTTTGGTGATCGAGCCTCCTACCACCGTTGAGTTGGAGAAGTATAACACATTATGGGCTGAAAAAGAAAGGTTGCGGGAAGAGAATAGTGAGATAAAGAGAGAGATTTATCAGTGGAAGCATGAGCGGGGTGAAGCTGTTCATACCGCCAAGTTAAAGACAGAGCTCCTTGCTAAAGCAGAAAAAGAGCTTGCTGACATGGTTGCATCCAGGGAAAGAATGAAACAAGCTTTGGATGGTATCAGTAGCGTTCTCAGGTCCAAGGAGGAGGAATTAGGCAAGGCTTTGTTAAAGATTCACAGGTTCAATGATCACCAAGAAACTGCCATGGCTGAGAATAAAAGAAAGCAAGACGCTTACCTAGCTAAGATTGATCAGTTGAAGTCTACGCTCAAGAAGAAAGACGTCGAGATTCTATCAGGGATATTCAAGAGGCAAGCTGTCCAAGATCAACTCAACAAAGCTATAGCCTCCATAGAGGAATTGAAAGTCCAAGCTGAAGTGAAGAAACCTAGACATGAGGGTCCTAGCATAGATGGTGCTACTGGAGAAGACGCTTGGGAGCTACATTGCCGATACTTGGATGGGATCATGCACAGGAAAGACCTTCTCATTCAAGGGCTAATTCAGAGGCCGAAGCATCCCGATACCAGAAAGCTGTTCAAGGATATTCAAGACTGGTGCAGAAAGCATAATGGATGGGGAGGATTGACGCTTGTAAACTTTGATGATATGCCATAGTTTTTTGTTTTCTTTCATTGTATATGGATCACCACCAGGCTTGTTGGTTGGGACCTATGGTCTTTATATTCAGACTTGTTATCTCGGATTTGTGATTGTTGACATTTGGCTTTTCTCTGGTTTTCTTAATATATGAGCAGAAGTTCCATTGTATCTTGTTATTAAACCGGAATCAAGGGGTGGATCGCCCTGCTAATATTCAAACATGTTCATTTACATTTGCATATTCATAATCATTGTGCATAATCATTTTGCATGACAGGTGTTTATCTCCGGTATTCTTATCTTGTTCTCATCTCAGAATTGCAGACTTAACTCCTCAGGCCGTTCAGGGTTGATCATGGAGCAAGTTCAAGCTGAGTTGAGGGAAATGCGAAGCCAGATGGGGCAATTTGGGGAAGACATGCTCCAGGAGCAGAGGATGCTAAGGGAAGAGATCAATCAGATGAAGACTCAGATGGGTTTGATCATGGAAATTTTGAATAGGGTGTTGAAAAAGGAAGACAGTCCTGTGCCCGCTTCCACAGCAGAGGATCTCACTCCTCCCATCTCTTTGGGGTCTCCTCTAGACCATGGATTGCCTCGTGGATCCTCTCCACCGTCAGAGCTTTTTCATCAACAACCATTTCTTGAGGGTCTTAATCCAGAAAAGCTTGAAAAGAAATTTGATCAGATTTCGATGCCCTACGCTCAGTTGCTTCAGCACTTGCTCAAGTTTCAGCTGATTGAATTGATTGCTGCGGGACCTCCACACACCAAGTTTCGTATGGGTTCCAATGTCCATGATAGGTGTGAATTCCATTCAGGGGCGCCTGGTCATAATGTTGAAAATTGTAAGATGCTCAAGTATAAAGTCCAAGAGCTCATCGACTCAGGGTCAATCAAGTTTACATCAGTTGGCACTGGTAAACAAAGTGATGTTACTCCCAGTGTTGCAAAGGGACTGATGACTCCCTCTTTTGCCAAAGGATCCACCTCGCATCAGGGATCTCTTCCACAACCCTTGTTTGTACCTCAGCCGAGTGCAGAAAGGAAAGTGCAGGGCCAGACTGGGCGCCCAAATCAGCACCGACAACAGAATTACCAGCAACAGGGGCAATCGAGACCAAGAAGGCCCAAAAGGATAATTGATCCTGTTCCTATCCCTTATAGTCAGCTGTTTACGCGCCTGCTCAAGAAGTCTCTGATTCAAACAAGGGGTACTGCGCCAGTACCGTACCCTATTCCTCCCGATTATGACATGACTGCTAGGTGTGAGTTCCACTCGGGAACGTTCGGGCACACAATTGATGAGTGTAATGTATTCAGGCATAAGGTGCAAGACCTGGTGGACTCAGAGATCATCGTATTCACTGAAGATGATATGTACATCAATGGAAGCCTCCTTTCTCAAATGAACACTCAGTCTGCAAGTACGTCCAGGCGGAATTAAGCTTCCTCGGCAATAGCAACCTTCAGCTTCTTTACTGCATTTTCATTTGTAGTTTTTTTTATTTCTTGTTAAAAGCATCGTGTGTATGCAAGACTTGTTTGTTTTTATGATGATATTAATGCAATGAGTATGTTTTCCTTGAAGTAATCCATTCGTATTCACTCTTAAATGTTTTTATGCACTGCAATACCAATTTTCTTTGTTTAGAACTCTTGAGGGAGGATGACGAAATAAGAACGCAGATTTCTAATGGTGCGCATTCGGATAAAACCCTGTTAAGGATGTACAGGAATTGTTTCAAAACCTTAAACACTGGAGAGATAAGGAGATAAACCCTCGTTAACCCCTTTGAGCCTCGGAGTAGGAGTTTCTTTCGTACGAAAAAGCCCTCATATTTAACCCAGGGGCAGGGTAGGCGTCAGTTAGTTCGACCGAGCGCTCAAATTCCAAGGAGAGTGTGCAAGAGATATGAAACCCCGATGGTTATCCGTCAAAAACTAAGGAGTGAGGCAGTCACAACCCTTTCAAGCAAGTAAGACAACCAGTGTCACACGCTTTGTTCAAAAGGGGAATAAAAAGAGAAAGCCCGCTAAGTCAAAGCTTGAGAACAAGCGACTTAGGCAAAAGTTAAGGCGTCCCGCTGGACTTCAAAATCAAAATAACTCAAAAGAGTCAGTCCAGGCAAAAATTAGGGATCAAAAAAGCAAAAAGAAAAAGCGAAAGGCGAAAAGAAAATCCCCGATAAGAACAAATTCGTGTGATTACAGACACAAAAGATAAAAGGGATGACTGTCACTCCAAAACCTCCTTAGGGGTCAAACCATTAGTGGCATAGGTTCCTTGAAGAACATAAATCTTTCGAGAAATGAGCGTTTGGGTCAGATTAACTGAACATATGACTGGAGAACATCACGAAGAGTGGGTGGGCACCGATAAACTTTGAGCCATAAATCCTTTTTTCTGAAACCGTGAACCAGACCATGTTACAACCCTCTAAAGTCCTAATTGAAACAGGGTTTATTCCGAAGGCGTACTTCAACAGGAGAGCGCTCCCGACTCCTATAAGTTGTGTTAATAAGATTTGTTGGTATTGCATGTGCGCATTGTTTTGCCATTCAAAAATCAAGGTCGCATCCCAGCTAGTGATTCGTTCACAAGGTTGGGCGACGCATTTTCAATGAAAACTTCAAGGTTAACATGAGTGTTACATTAGAATTATCATTCTCATAATAAACTTGTTCTGCTTGCATACATGTGCCTAAGCATCAATACGGTTTACACAGTGAAAGTCAGCCAAGAAGCTTGATCCTGCCAAGTTGGGTTGCTTGAAAAATTCCGAAGGACAATCATATCAAGGGGCACGCTGCCAAGAGACTCAGTGTAGAGTGGGTTCTCCCCAGTAAGTCGTGTTAAGATGGAGCCAATCTGGGGCAGTCATGTCGAGAAGTCCCTCTGAAATTCAGTTATTCTGGGGCATTCATTCTAAGATCAGGGGCAAAGTCACTTCAAAGCTCATATTGGGGCAGGCCACCTCCAGAGCGTGGGAGATTATCCACTCCTGAAAATGGTTAATTGAAAACACCTCTTCAAGGCATAATATTTCAGGTCATTGCAAATCCCTTTTGAAGTAATGTACTTCATGGATTATGAAGACTGGGGCAGTTATGTCGAGATATGATAAATCTCTTCAAGAGTTTGAAGACCCTGGGGCAGTGCGAACGCCCGGTCTTCTGTAAAAACCTCTTGAGGTGATTTCTTCCATTAGACCTGGTGGTCTGGGGGCAAGTGGAAAGTTCAAAGGGCCGTCTATGACCTTAGAAACAAGTCAGGATTGAAGGGCAACAGGATCGTACTTCCCCAGCAGCTTACTCTCCCCAGCATTGAGGTTGTACTTTCCCCAGCAGAGCAGACCTTCCCTAGCAGGAGGCTTAGGAGGTATTTTCCCCAGGTCAAGACGTTATTTCCCCACAAAGTCAAGGTGCTCCTTCTCCCCCATCAGCAGGCTAAGTCCAGCAGTATCCCCAGCAGGTTTTAAATCCAAAGTGATATTTGACACTTTCTTGATCCAGGCCGTGGTCTCCTTTTTCAAAAAGTTATGTATAATCCCCAGTAGAGCGAATGTTCATCTGAGACTTCATCCCCAGCAGAAGTTATTGATCCAGAGAGTCGGTCACGGTGATCCTTCTCAACGGAGTTCTGGGATTCAGAGGACAATTTATTTTTGTCAGCCCGATCTGAATCATTCTTTTCTCTCCGGCATTTATTTTGCTGGAGGGACCCCTTTTTGCATATCATAAGCACTTGCATCGCATCCTCAAACGCGTAGCATTTCCACTTCGTGCGGAGCATTACGGCAAAATTCAAATATTTGCATTCGAAGCATAAGCCAGGTTTGACGCTCTCTTTGCCAGTTTCTCTTTCTCAGCGGAGATAACACAGTTCAGGAGATTTTGGGAGGGACGCGTTCCTCATATTTGGGTTCCCCGGCAGAGTCTTTTATTTAGACTTATCCATTCCCCAGCGAGATTAATCCCCGGTAAAAGTTGCTTTACACCTTTTTTCGCCCGTCCGTGTACCTTTCCGATACCCGTCCGTATTGACCTTTTTACACCCGTCCGTGTACCTTTTAGATACCCGTACGTATTGAAACCTTTACACCCGTCCGTGTACCCTTTTGATACCCGTCCGTATTGAAACCTTTACACCCGTCCGTGTACCCTTTTTGATACCTGTCCGTATTGAGCTTTACACCCGTCCGTGTACCTTTTTGATACCCGTCCGTATTGAAACCTTTACACCCGTCCGTGTACCTTTTTGATACCCGTCTGTATTGACACCTTTACACCCGTCCGTGTACCCTTTTTGATACTCGGCCGTATTAAGCCTTTACACCCGTCCGTGTACCCTTTCCGATACCCGTCCGTATTGACCTTTTTACACCCGTCCGTGTACCTTTTAGATACCCGTACGTATTGAAACCTTTACACCCGTCCGTGTACCCTTTTGATACCCATCCGTATTGAAACCTTTACACCCGTCCGTGTACCCTTTTTGATACCCGTCCGTATTAAGCTTTACACCCGTCCGTGTACCTTTTTGATACCCGTCCGTATTGAAACCTTTACACCCGTCCGTGTACCCTTTTGATACCCGTCCGTATTGACACCTTTACACCCGTCCGTGTACCCTTTTTGATACTCGGCCGTATTAAGCCTTTACACCCGTCCGTGTACCCTTTTTGATACCCGTCCGTATTAAGCCTTTACACCCGTCCGTGTACCTTTTAGATACCCGTCCGTATTGAAACCTTTACACCCGTCTGTGTACCATTTTGATACCCGTCCGTATTGAACTTTTTTACACCCGTCCGTGTACCTTTTTGATACCCGTCCGTATTGAAACCTTTACACCCGTCCGTGTACCCTTTTTGATACCCGTCTGTATTAAGCCCTTACACCCGTCCGTGTACCTTTTAGATACCCGTCCGTATTGAAACCTTTACACCCGTCCGTGTACCCTTTTTGATACTCGGCCGTATTAAGCCTTTACACCCGTCCGTGTACCCTTTTTGATACCCGTCCGTATTAAGCCTTTACACCCGTCCGTGTACCTTTTAGATACCGTCCGTATTGAAACCTTTACACCCGTCCGTGTACCCTTTTGATACCCGTCCGTATTGAGCCTTTTTACACCCGTCCGTGTACCTTTTTGATACCCATCCGTATTGAAACCTTTACACCCGTCCGTGTACCCTTTTTGATACCCGTCCGTATTAAGCCCTTACACCCGTCCGTGTACCTTTTAGATACCCGTCCGTATTGAAACCTTTACACCCGTCCGTGTACCCTTTTTGATACCCGGCCGTATTAAGCCTTTACACCCGTCCGTGTACCCTTTTTGATACCCGTCCGTATTAAGCCTTTACACCCGTCCGTGTACCTTTTAGATACCCGTCCGTGTTGAAACCTTTACGCCCGTCCGTGTACCTTTTAAATACCCGTCCGTATTGAAACCTTTACACCCGTCCGTGTACCTTTTTGATACCCGTCCGTATTGAAACCTTTACACCCGTCCGTGTACCCTTTAGATACCCGTCCGTATTGAAACCTTTACACCCGTCCGTGTACCTTTTTGATACCCGTCCGTATTGAAACCTTTACACCCGTCCGTGTACCTTTTTGATACCCGTCCGTATTAAAACATTTACACCCGTCCGTGTACCTTTTTGATACTCGTCCGTATTGAAACCTTTACACCCGTCCGTGTACCTTTTAGATACCCGTCCGTATTGAAACCTTTACACCCGTCCGTGTACCTTTTAGATACCCGTTCGTATTGAAACCTTTACACCCGTCCGTGTACCTTTTAGATACCCGTCCGTATTGAAACCTTTACACCCGTCCGTGTACCTTTTTAATACCCGTCCGTATTGAAACCTTTACACCCGTCCGTGTACCTTTTAGATACCCGTCCGTATTAAAACTTTTACACCCGTCCGTGTACCTTTTTGATACCCGTCCGTATTGAGCTTTCTACACCCGTCCGTGTACCTTTTTGATACTCGTCCGTATTGAGCTTTCTACACCCGTCCGTGTACCTTTTAGATACCCGTCCGTATTGAAACCTTTACACCCGTCCGTGTACCTTTTGGATACCCGTCCGTATTGAGCTTTCTACACCCGTCCGTGTACCTTTTAGATACCCGTCCGTAATTGATTTTCTGAATTCCTTGACACCCGTCAGTGTTTATCCCCGGCATAGTTAACATTCGTTTGTGTTTATTTCGTGACTTTCCAATACCTTGGTTTTCAACACTCGTACGTATCGTGACAAGTGCAGCATTTTTGTTCGTTCCCCAGTGAGTCGTCCCTCTTCTGTTGGTCGCAAATTTCTGGAGTTCTTTCAGTATTCAATCCCCGTGTATCCTGGAATGTCTGAGAGCCGTTGCTATCATACACTCAGGACCAAGTTGATTGAATAGGGGCAGCTGTTGCACCCCAAAATTTGCCCTCCTTAATTTTTTACTAACTGGCTTATGTTTCATTTCATTTTTGCATTATCATGTATGCATATCATTAGCATAGGGTCAAGATGCTGGAGGCAGTTCAAGAAGGTCCTATCTAGTCTACTACATCATCAAGAGTTCACAGCTTATTCCAGGCACTTTTAATATTTTCGTATTTTCATTCATCTGACTGTATTTCCACTCTGCATCATCTAAATAGCATAAAATAGTGTTTTTCATCTCGCATACTGCCTAAAATATTGGTCGGAATAATTTCTCGGAAATTTACAGACAGAGTGGTCAAATTGAGTTTCAGCGGTGCTCAAAATCAGGGGACAGAAAATTTTAAAATCGAACTTGCAGACGTCAATCATATTATTCTACGGTTCGCGTGTTCGTTTTAATTTTTCGTCATATTTTGACCAATTTGAGCATTTTTACAAATCAAAATTTATTTTAAAATCTGACCAAATGCTGTATTTTTTCGAGTCATATATTTCGTACTAATCATTTTAGTGTACTCGGTTTGTTTTTTCCGATTATTTAGGCGTCCGATTTTTATTTATTTGGGGTCCGTTTATATTACCTTTTTTTAACTAATATTATTTAGAATAAATAATTATAATAACTAGCATTGTATTTTAATTTTATTTTAAATATTTATTTTTTATTTTTAATTTAAATAATGTTTAATAGGCTAATTAGTATTTTATTTTTTTAATAGTCATTTTTTATTTTAAATTTTACTAATTTTAAGAATAAATAAGTAGTGATTAGCATTTTATTTTAATTTTATCTTAAATTTTTATTTTTATAAATAAGTAAGTTTAGTTTTTATTTCAGATTTATTAAATTATTTAAATTTTATTTAATTTTTAATATTATTAAACTTGGGCCTCAAATTGGGTATTAGGGACATTATTGGCAACTAAAAGTTAACCCTAATTTGGTCCCTATATATTGTTGTTACTGAAAAAAGAAGGGAAAAAGGGGGACCGAAAGAAGAAAAAAAAGAACGGATACGGGGAGAGCGGCGAATCTACGTTTATTGGTGTTTTTTTCATTCACGGTGAAACATGGAGGCTTTGTCAGTTTGGTAATTGCCAGAATACATTACTTGTCTGATTCATGTTCGGATGCTGGGAATTGATTACAAGTATATATAAGATATTACACGTTTGTTTTAACATGCTGGCAATTGAGTGAATCAATTATAAGGTATTACAAAATACCTTTTAAGTACTGTTATCCACATTTGTTTTAACATATACATATATATATATATATATATATATATATATATATATATATATATGTATATATATATATTTGAAGTGTGATAATACTATTTTTATTTTGTTTATTTAGATCCGTGCACTTCGGATCCGGTTGCGATGACCGCGTTTTCGCGATAGCAACATTGTTGAGGTTTTTTTAAAGCTAAATTTCTTTTTTTTTCGAGTTGCCCTTTTTTTGTTATATTTAGATCCGTACAATTCGGATCCGGTTGCGATGACCGCGTTTTCGCGATAGCAACATTGTTGAGGTTTTTCTTTTCAAAGTTAAATTTCTCTTTTTTTGAGTTGCCTCTTTTTTTTGTTATATTTAGATCCGTGCAATTCGGATCCGGTTGCGATGACCTCGTTTTCGCGATAGCAAAGTTGTTGAGGTTTTTTTTATTATTTTCTTTTTTTTAATATTATTTGAATAATTTCCTTTTGAATTTAATTCGTGCACCATTTTTACCATTTTATAAAATTTTCACAAATTTTATTTTTATTTTTATTTTATTTTTTTATCATCTAAACCAATTGTTTAATTCAATTTCTTTTTGCATCACACATTTCATGCATACCCTAAATTGTCTTTGATTTCTAAATTCATGTTTGGATTATAATTACTATTGTTTGCCACGGTTTGATTTTCACTAGCCTTGATATTATTTGTATCCGTTTCGTACTAACCTTTTATGCAGGGACTAAGGTAAGTTCTTTAAGGGTATGTATAGTTATCCACGGTCACCCTTACCCTCTTCCTTCCCTCATCTTTTCTTTCCTTTAGTGTTTAGGTTGTCGTCAAACCTCACTAACCGTAGGTCACCCATGCATGATAACTTTAGGATTCATAGTTTCCCTTTAGAGTTACCCTTGTGTCTTCTCTCTTCTCATCTCAAATTTCTTTAAAACACTTAATAATAATAAGGTGTATTGCGCACGAGCCTTAAGTATGGGGAATGAGAAATGAGGGGCTTCCTCTCATCTTTCTATAGTGCTTAGCGAGCGTCCTGTCTTGGGACGATGCGTTAAGTATTCGCCCCTGTGCCCTAGACTTTGGTGCAATGCAACTTAGGAACTAACTTAAGCCACTTCTGTCCTAAAAAACACAAACCAACCTCAAACCTTTTTGTCCTTCGGGACCTTTAACTTAAAGGATATTTTCAAAAAGGGCACGTTACTTTCCGTCTGAGTCGCAAACAGGCATCGACCCTAACTGCCGGACGCGAACTTAACGTCGCTCATAAAAAACACAAAAAGAACTTGGTCCGAACTACGTTGACTCTAAATTCCCCATTGCACAAGGGGGGTACGTAGGCCTAGGACGTCGACGTCCTACCGAGTCTGTCTTTATTTTCCCCTCCCGTCTTAGTACAGCCCTAGATGATAGTATAACTCACCCTTAGATTAGACAACAAGCGTGGATCCCATCGAGTACGATGGACGCGTGGGGTGCTAGCACCTTCCCCTCGCGTAACCGACTCCCGAACCCAGGTTATGGTTGCGACGACCATTCCTTTCCCTCTTTCCTCAGGTTTATGCGGTGTTCCCTTTCCCTCTCTTGGGATAAATTTACACGGCTGGCGACTCTGTTTTTCCGCGCCACTCTCGCGTTTGTACCTGGATGAAAATCCTGGGAGCGACAGACAGCCGAAGAGAAGACTGTATCTGGTGGTCCTATTAAGGATCTAGTTGTCTATTTCTACGAATAAACGAAACGGCGTCACCTAGTTCTAGACGTAGTTGCCGGGGAAACTCGAAATATCTATACTATTATTACACAGTTGATATGAGTTTATGAAAGAAGACTTACAGTGAAACAGCCCCACAATACAGTTATATGTATATGAATGCGGTAAATGAAAACAATAACCACTTACTCGGTTGTAGAGCTTCCATGCTGTTTGGTTAGTTGTTCAACAAAGAAAGATTGAAAATAACAGTATATTCAAAATCAAAGGAGAAAGTGCTTTGAAAAAGAAAGGTTTGGGGTTTACAGCTCAAGGAGAGGCCCAGGGTTTTATCTTTGAGCGCACTGTTTGAATTTGTACAGAGGGACTTATACAAGTGACTGAGGCCCAAAATGTTTTCTGTACAAAGGGATGGGTCTTACACTCTCTCAAGAGGCCCAAAAAGTTTTAAAGAAAAGAAATGGGTCTTACTACACGAGGGTAAGCCCAGTTTGTTTTTCCGTTTGAAATGGCGATCGCGCCGAGATTTTCTTTTAACGCGAAGGGACTTATACAATAAGTGAGGCCCAAAGTTTTTGGTTAAAAGTGGGTTGGGTCTTACACTCTATTAGAGGCCCAAAAAGTTTTTAATGGGTCTTATAGCTCAAGGAGAGGCCCAAGATTTGTTTTTTGAATTGGCGAGCGCGCCGAGGTTTTTGAAAATACAGTGGGACTTATACAATAAGTGAGGCCCAAAAATGGTTTGTATTTACAAAGGATTGGGTCTTACACTCTATTAGAGGCCCAAAAGTTTGAAAAAAGTTTGATAAGGGTTGAATTGATTCAAAACCCTAATTTGTTTTCAAAATGTATTTTTAATTGAATAAAAATTCAATTAAAATGATCAATGTTTGTTAAATATATGAAAACAAATTATGATCTTGGATCAATGTTCCAAAAAATCAGGTTTCTTCCTACAAAATGATTGAAATCAAATTAGGGTTAGAAAACAAAGGGAGAAAAAAATATTTTAAATGCTAAAAACACATAAAACATTAATTCTTTTGCAAAAATATCAAATATATGAAATAAATAATATTTTTGGGATTTTTTGGTAAAATCAAATAATTAAACATTTTTGTGAATTATTGCAAAAAGAACCAATCAAAAATGATAAAAATTGAAGGAGTTATTAATTTTTCAAATCATTAAAAATAATAATATGAAAAATAACAAAATAAACAAGTGATAAAAAGAAGTCTGGGGCGAGGGGGATTCAAACCCCAGACCTCTCGCTTGCCAATACACACAAAACCAGCTGATGAACCGCTGGGGCGCAATGCCAATTCAAATATAACATGGCAAGGGAAAAACATATAGAGAACTTGTTGGATTTTCTGAGAATGGCGCAATGGCCATCTTCTTCCTCTAGCTCGTGCATGAAGCCCTCTATCTTACTCATCTCTCAACCATTTGACATGATTTAAACACCAAACTCATGCGTTTTTTCACAAGGAAGAAGATGCCAATACCCAATTTCATTCATTTTCAGTGTATAGCAAATTATATCATTGTGGCCGTATGAACCCTAATTTTGCAAAAGCAATCGAGTAGGCATGATTATGAGTGTTATGATCAAATTTTTTTAGGGAAAACAATCAACATATGATGGCAAGCAATTGGCAAAAGTATCATGCGAGGAAATATGCATGGATTATGGAGTTGTAGTTTTGAGGCTTACCTTGATGCAAGCTGAAATGGAACTCTGCACAAACCTTGTTCCAGTTGTGAATTAATGATCCCTACAGCTTCAATGGATGTTATGGAGTGTGTTGCAAGCTTTGGAACACTTTGAAACCCTTTGGATCAAGCTGGAGACCTCCACCTGCATAATTAAGGCATAATGGCTTGGTTGAAGAGTGATTTTGAGCCTGAGGTATTACAGTCAGTGTTTAAGTGTTTGGACACCTCAAATACATCATATGTGATGTGTTTGAGCAATTGGAATTGATTGCTTAAGGCTGCAACTCAAAACCCGATAGTGGTTACTTAAAAACCAAAAAACTTGAGGTTTAAGGAAGAATGAGAGAAAGCAGTGTTGTAATTGGATTTGGTGTGAGTTGAATGATCCATTGGAATCTCTATTTATAGGTGATCAATTTTTGTCTTGGAGGAATAGTGAATGGCTACTGGATCAGATCACATTTGCATGGATTGGCTTAGAGGATTTCTTCTCAAGCAAGGTAAACTAGCCATTCCCAAGAGCAGGGCTATGCCTTGACCAAATTCACATTCTTCAGGTGTTTTTATTGTTGTTTAATCAAAGAACTTGACTGAGTAGAGTGACTTTGTTGAAAATGCAATATTCCACATTAATGCCCTTTGAATTCAAGGCAAAATGTGCCAAAGTGGATGAATTTCAAATTGGAAGATTCCTTGGCTTTTTGACTCAGCCTTATCAGTTGGCTCAGATGCATTGTGATTGGTTTGAGTATATGTGACATGCTGATCCTCTGTTTTTGGTTCAAAATCGTGTGTGGCAAGCAAACATGCAAACTGATTTTTCCAAAACAGCTTGCAGCAGCATGGCATTGGGCATGGATTTCTCTTGGCTCAAGTTGAATCAATTCATGTTGTTAAGCTCTTTGAATTCTTGGCAACATTTGCAACAACATTGATGTTTATCTTTGGACTTGATTCAGCTTGCAACTATGTGAAAAAATCTCACAAGTTTTGGTGTTTCAACACAAAATCTGCCTTGCCCAGAATTTTTCTAAGTGTTGAAAAAGTTGTACTTTCATGTTTTTAGTGACTTTGATCACTCCATAACTCAAAATCCCCAATGAATTGGAATTAGGTCTAGTTGAAGTTTTTGTAGAGGGCAATAAGATCTACAAATCAAGCCTTGGATGGGAGAAAATGGGTTTGTAGTTTAGGAGTTATGGCCCTCCAAAGTTGGTACCCTAGCCACTTTATTTTTAACTTAGAAAATTTTCTAAGTTTTTATGGTTACCCCTTTTACAAGTTACCCAACTTTTCTTGATTTTTCTTGATGAATGATGATTAAAATCATACATTAACATCATTTTAGGGTTAAAAATCCATTTTTGTGAAAAATCTCAAAAAGTCAAAGTTGACTTTTGTGCACAGTTGACTTTTTATCAAATGAATTCCAAACTGTGCAATTCTTCATGAAATCATGTCCTTGACCTAAATCAAACTTGATGGGCATGCTCCATGGGTGTCATAGGGTATATTGATGTATGTCATAGGGCTTGGGAGCATGTCCGGGTCAAAAGTCAAAGTTACAGTTGACTTTTTCCTTAAAACCCTAACTGTGGTGCAGACGAAATTGAGACTTGTTGCTCAAACTTCTTGGATTAATCCATTGTTCCAAATGGATCAATATAGTTCATTAGAGACCCTCAAACCCTTTCTTGAGGTCTTGGCTCATGATTTGCCCTAAAAAGTCAACTTAGGGGTGAATTAGGTCAAGAAACCCTAATTCCTGATTTTTTATGAATGCATCCCCTGAGGCAAAATTGACTTGATGAATGGGTCCATGAGGTTCCATGGAGTATATTAGGTTGTGTTTTGGATCTTTGGCTCATGCCCAGAGGAAATTCTCCACCTGGAGGCCCTGGTCGACCAAAACCCTAATTTGGTGACACTGGCGATCTTGAGGCTTGATCCACCCAGAAGGGAGCAGCTTTGTACTTAATCCTTGGTGTGGGGGTCCTCTTGATCCATTGTGGATGTTTGAGAGGTTAGACAAGTTGAAGATCATGTCATTCCTTGATTGACCCTTTGTCTAAGCACTCAGAGAGGGCTTGAAACCCTAATTTTGATTGTAGTGAATGCTCAACAATCCTTGAGGAGATTGATGAAGTATGATGGTTCCTCCATATTGTGATGATGATTTTCACAATGATGGGAAATCTAAGTGGTCAAAATTTGGGGTATAACAGATGCCCCTATTTAATCTTCTTGGACACGAAGGTGTGAATGGAGAAGGTATTCAGGCATTCGGGTGCAAGAGGATTAAATATCGGAATACCCGAAATTTTGATGGTGGTTATGAATGGTAGCTTACGTATTCATCTTCTTTTGCTAAGCAATGATGCTTAGAAAAAAGTAAACTTCCCCTCGATCCTGGTTTCCTACCAAGGAACTAGTCTTAGTTTCTGAAATAAACTTCCCCTCGATCCTGGTTTTCTACCAAGGAACTGGTCTTAGTTTCTGAAGTAAACTTCCCCTCGATCCTGGTTCCTACCAAGGAACTGGTCTTAGTTTCTGAAGTAAATTTCCCCTCGATCCTGGTTTCCTACCAAGGAACTGGTCTTAGTTTCTTTTGTCAATAAACTTTATTGACAAGGGACGCTATTCGTAGCGGTTTTCCTCAAACTTCTCGCCGAATTTTTCCTGGGGAGATGCCATATGACGAAAAAATTTTGATGTCAGACTTGCTGGGGAACCCAGTCGTCTGAATTGTAGAGTTGTACAAACTTCTCTATTGGAGACGCCATTTATTTCTACTGGAGAAAGCGAGTTTCTTGGAAGACTGCTTTCGCTTGGGGTCTTACATCATACTTTTCTCAGGATCTTCTCGGAGAAATGCCATATGATGAGGTCCAATTTTGAGATACCGAGGACCTTTTCCTCAGCGGTCTTTTCGGAGCCAAACTGGCATGCTGCCGAATCTCTGATTACGAGGCTTTCTATGTGGATTTTCCTTAATCCGGGAAAGCAAGGATATCATCTTCAATGGCGAAGAGTGATGCTGACTGAAAGTTTCTCTGGTTTTTCAGAGGTTCAAGTTATCAAAGTGGTCAAGGGCCAACTTCCTTCCAGAAATAAACTGGAGGCTAGGCTGTTCAGACACAGCGTTTCTTAATCGAGGAAAGAACTGACAACTCGACCGAGAAGACAACTATCACTAGGGATAAGACCGACTAGAGTGATAGTGATGCAATATGAAATGTGAATGCAAATCAATAATGCATGATGTGTGTATGTATATGCTAACAAAATTGACGCAACACACAACTGAAAGATGAACATGACTGGATACTCGGCCATCGCGGGGCGTGTAGAAATATCGCGGGTTCAAGATAGCAATTCCACCTTGCTTAGGAAAAGTAGTCCTCGCGGGGAACTATGTTGGTCGGGCTTAGGGGATAAGAACTCGGTCGTGGCGTGTCAGACGAAACAAGGTCTCTGACATAGTTGATCCCTTCATTCAGGCGTACTGGGTTAGAATGAGTACTTTGATTCTGTACTTTGAAGTTCGCTTACTTCTGGAGAAGCGGTCGATGTTCTTCTGATGTTTAACAGTCAAAAGAAATTGCCATCTTTATTTTAAAAGCAGAAAAAGTTTTAGCAAGTAAATTCATTTTTGTTTTATTTCAAGAATCGCTAATTATGTTAAAATGTCATTCTATAAAGCTAAAACAAGTAAGAATTACAAACAAAAGCACAAGGGCTCAAATTTTATTAATAAGATGGAGATCAGCCAAACGCGTGATTCCAAAGAGTATATACAAAGTTAGAAAATGGTAATTTACAGGGAAAAGGGCTACGTTGAAACATAACGACCACTATCCTTCTACCAACTTTGAATTCGGGACATCCTGAGCTTCTGTCGAAGATGACCTTGACTGGAGTTTTCTGGCAGAAGATGTAACTGCTGCTGCTGAGGGACTTGCCTCTGTTGAACATAGTTACTTGCCATTATCCCTAATTTTTGCATGGATTGTACTTTGATTTCCAATCCTTCGGGATGATTTTTTTCATGTCTCTAACTTTTGCCTGGACCGCCCTTTCGGGTTTTCAATCCACCGAGACGTTTTTTTTTAGGCGAAGTATTTCTTGACTACATCAACATTCGTGGGGTAGGCAAATTCCTCTCCGTCCATGGTTGCAAGTCTCAAGACGCCGCCTGAGAAAGCTTTCGTGACCACATAGGGGCCATCATAATTCAGAGTCCATTTACCTCGCGAATCAGTGAGAAATGATTGTATCTTTTTTAGCACGAGGTCTCCTTTTCTGAAGATACGAGGTCGGACCTTTTTGTCAAACGCCCTCTTCATTCTCTGTTGATACAATTGACCATGTCATAGTGTCGTGATTCTCTTTTCTTCGATCAGATTCAGTTCGTCGTGTCGATTTTGACACCACTATGCTTTGGTGAGCTTAGCTTCCATCAATACTCGGATTGACGGGATCTCTACTTCTATGGGGAGCAATGCTTCCATGCCATACACTAGAGATAAAGGGGTTGCCCCTGTTGAAGTGCGGACAGATGTGCGATAACCGTGAAGAGCAAAGGGTAGCATTTCGTGCCAATCTTTGTAGGTTACAACCATCTTTTGAACAATCCTCTTGATGTTCTTGTTAGCCGCTTCTACCGCTCCGTCCATCTTTGGTCGGTAGGGAGATGAGTTATGATGTTCGATCTTGAACTCTGCACACAACTCTTTCATCATCTTATTGTTCAAGTTAGATCCATTATCAGTAATGATCTGGCTCGGAACACCATAACGGCAGATGAGATTATTTTTGATAAATCGGACCACCACTTGTCAGGTTACATTAGCGTATGATGCTGCTTCGACCCACTTGGTGAAGTAATCAATGGCTACTAGGATGAACCGATGTCCGTTTGAATCCTTAGGTTCAATCAAGCCAATCATGTCGATTCCCCATATGGAAAAAGGCCACGAGGAAGAAAGAACTTTGAGATGTGATGGCGGTACATGAATTTTGTCGGAGTATATCTGACACTTGTGACACCTCCTCATGTACTTGTAGCAGTCAGATTCCATGGTCAACCAGTAGTACCCTGCTCTTAGAATTTTTCTCGCCATTGTGTGTCCGTTGGCATGAGTGCCAAAGGATCCTTCATGAATTTCTTTCATCAGCATTTCTGCTTCTGGTCTGTCGACGCATCGGAGTAAGACCATGTCAAAATTTCTCTTATAGAGTGTATCACCGCTTAGGAAGAAGTTTCCAGCCAATCTTCTGAGGGTTTTCCTGTCTTTTCTGAGTGCCCCAGGTGGGTACTCTTGTTTCTGAAGGAAGCATTTGATATCATGATACCAAGGTTTGTCGTCTATGACTGCTTCAATCGTGAAGATGTAAGTGGGCCTTTCAAGGCGCATTATGTCGATCTTAGGTAAGTCGTTCCATTGACCTACACTAATCATGGAAGAGATGGTGGCTAATGCATCAGCCATGTGATTCTCCTCACGAGGGATATGATAAAACTCAACTCTGTTGAAGAAAGGTAGCAACCTTCTTGCGTAGTCTTTGTAAGGAATCAATCCTGATTGGTATGTGTTCTAATCTCCTTTTATCTGATTGATAACCAAGGCTGAGTCACCATATACGTCCAAGTTTTTTATCCTCAAATCAATCGCTTCTTCGAGACCCATGATACATGCTTCGTACTCGGCCTCGTTGTTTGTACACTTGAATGTAAGTCTGGCAGTGAAAGGAATGTGGGTACCCTGAGGGGTGACAATGATTGCCCCAATTTCGTTTCCATAATGATTAACTGCTCCGTCAAAGATTAGTCCCCATTGGGAACCTGGTTCTGGCCCTTCACTGGGTAATGATTCATCGCAGTCTATCATCTTTAGATACATGACATCTTCGTCTGGGAAGTCAAACCCGATTAATTCTTGATTGTCAATCGGTTGATGAGCAAAATAATCGGCTAAAATACTTCCTTTAACGGCTTTCTGAGCATGGTACTCTATGTCATATTCTGATAACAACATCTGCCAACGGGCAATTCTTCCCGTGAGAGCAGGCTTTTCGAAGACATACTTGATTGAATACATTTCTGAGATTAACCAAGTAGTATGACGAATCATGTATTGGCGAAGACGTTTGGCTGCCCAAGCCAAAGCGCAACAAGTTTTCTCAAGCATCGTGTACCGAGTTTCGCAGTCGGTGAATTTCTTGCTCAAATAGTAAATGGCAGACTCTTTCCGTTTGGTTTCGTCTTGTTGGCCAAGTACACATCCCATTGAGTCCTCTAGGACTGTGAGGTAAATGATCAGTGGTCTTCCTTCCACTGGAGGTGATAGAATCGGAGGATTCAACAGATATTCCTTGATACTGTCGAAGGCGGTTTGACAATCTTCTGTCCAAACACAATTTTGGTTCTTTTTTAGTAATTTGAAAATCGGCGCACATGTGGCGGTCATGAGGAATATGAATCTGGAGATGTAGTTCAAACGTCCCAGGAATCCTCTTACTTGTTTTTCAGTTTTCGGAGAAGGCATTTCTCGAATGGCCTTGACCTTGTCAGGATCGACCTCAATCCCTTTTTGACTGACGATGAACCCTAGTAGTTTCCCTGAACGGACACCGAAGGTGCACTTGTTGGGATTCAAGCGGAGCTTGAATTTTCTTAAACGTTCGAACAATTTTGACAGATGTTCAACGTGCTCATTCTCTGTTTTTGATTTTGCAATCATATCATCAACATATACCTCGATTTCTTTGTGTATCATGTCATGAAACAGAGTAGTCATGGCCCTTTGATAGGTTGCCCCGGCGTTCTTAAAACCGAACGGCATTACCTTGTAACAAAAGGTGCCCCATGGGGTAATGAACGAAGTTTTCTCCATGTCTTTCGGCGCCATTTTGATCTGGTTATAGCCCGAGAATCCATCCATGAAGGAGAAAACTTTGAACTTTGCTGTACAGTCAACCAGCATGTCAATGTGTGGTAAAGGAAAGTCGTCATTTGGACTAGCCTTGTTCAGGTCCCTGTAATCAACACACATTCTGACCTTTCCGTCCTTTTTGGGTATGGGTACGATGTTGGGTAACCATTGAGGATATTCAGATGTAGCGAGGAAACCCGCGTCAATCTGTTTCTGTATCTCTTCTTTGATTTTGATGGCCATGTTTGGGTGAGTCCGTCTCAAACTTTGCTTTACTGGCGGACATTCCGATCTTAACGGTAAGTGATGTTCCACGATGTTGGTATCCAACCCTGGCATATCCTGATAGGACCAAGCGAATACATTGGGGAATTCTTTGAGGAGCTTTATCAAACTCTCTTTGGAAGTTGGACTGAGAAGTGCCCCAATCCTGATTTCTTTTCTCTCTTTTTCTGAACCCAAGTTTACCGTTTCCAACGGTTCTTTGTGAGGTTCAATGGACCTTTCCTCTTGTCTGAGTAATCGGGAGATCTCTTCTGGAATTTGGTCGTCATTTTCTTCTTTAGCCTCGAATACCGAGAACTCAAAGTTGGGAGAAGGCATCGGATCGTATGTTTCAACTGGGTTTAAAACAAGCAATCTGCATGACATGATGATTCGTGTTTAGAAGAGATAGAGAAAATGCTAGTGTGTGCAGTGTATTTATTTTACTGCTTGTTTTTATTTGAATTGCTTTTTAGGATTACCATTTTCTGAGAAAGCAAAAAGAGAAAACAACAATTAATGCGGAAATTACAGAACGACGTTATTTTATTAATGAACAAGTCGATCCTTGAAACTACAGCCCTATAAAACAAAACTCTGTCGCTTTGGGCGGAGCGAAGAGGGAAAATTTACAGAAAGCGAGCCCTATCAAAACATTCGTTTCACCTGGGCAGGGTGAAAGGTTAAAGATGGCAATTACTTTGACTGATGAACGATCTTCGGAACCTCGACGGCAACCCATTGACGGCGAACTCCTTGGTGAATCACAAAGTTTGGCACCTTCCTTGATTTATCTTCAGAAATGACGCTGATTTCTAGTAGAGCAGGATCATTGGAATCTGTCTCCCAGGCAGAATTGTCGTAGGAGAATTCCTCTGTTGCATTTTGCATAGCATTTGTGCTCTCAGCTGTATCTCCCCATCCAATTGATTGGATGTCTTCGAGCCTGATACTAGAGCTTTCGGGAGCGGTGTACTTGACCATATAGTCGTATTTTCCACTCAGTTGTCCCTGGGTGTCCCAAACTTATTTGGAACTGGAGGAGTCATCTCTCTCGATGACGTTGACCTCGGGAAAAGCATAGTTGATGAATTCAAGTCCTACAAACGTTGCGAATTCATCTTCATGTTAAGTAGTTTCTGAATGACCTGAGTGTTGATCCCATGACATGGTGGGGACACAGGTATTCTGTTTAATGACGGTCAGCCAATTTTCGTTGTTCGGGTGACTCTCTTGCCCCAAGTTTCCTGGGTAAGGTTGCCACATTGGCAGACCATCCATTGGGCCATAGTAATTGTGGTCGAAGTTGTCTTTCATCAGAGTGTCTTCCTCTAATGAATTTGGCGGAGCACGGCATCCTTCCGGATCACAATCTCCATAGATCATTTCGATGTCTGACCTTGGTATAAATCTCGGACTCTGTGCGGGATAGAAAAATGCCGTAGGCACCTCTTCCTGAGACATATAACTGTCCTTATTAAGATGGGACTTCCATTCTTCATCCGTGTCAGAGGGATCTTCCTCATTGATAGCATGTACTGCTTGAGACACTGGGTGAAGAAAACCTCCATTGTGGAAGAAGTTTTTAAGGGGATGAAGACTTTCATCGTTGGCAGCTGTCCGGGTACAGGTTACAGAAAAACCAAGACCCTTCTTTGTTTTATTGCTAGTAGGAATGACAAGCTGTCCCCATAGTGTTGTATCGGTACTCTCGACCGCTTTAAAAGCATCATTGTATGAGGAAATCGAGGTTCCTCCTCTGAACTGATTGTTCTTACTTACCGAAAGTGCTTGGAACTGAGTTCCAATAACCTCCTCGGGTTCTATACCAGTAGATGGTGACAAGTTACTCACCAGCAAGGCCTGCTCCCCGCAGACTGTGACAAGTTGATCGTTCTTGACGAACTTTAGCTTTTGGTGGAGGGTTGAAGTAACTGCCCCAGCCCGATGTATCCAAGGTCTTCCTAATAAACAACTGTACGTTGCCCGGATGTCCATGACCTGGAAAGTGACTTGGAAAGTATGAGGACCGATAGTTATGGGAAGATCAACTTCGCCGATAACTGTTTTTCTGGATCCGTCGAACGCTTTGACGACGACCTCGCTGATTCTCATCGGAGGGCCTTTGAATGATAATTGCATTAAAGTGGACTTCGGCATAACATTCAGGGCTGACCCTGTGTCTACCAGTACGCTGGCTAAAGCATCGTCCTGGCAGTTAACTGTAATGTTGAGCGCCATGTTATGACGACGACCCTCTTCGGGTAATTCCTCATCACTAAATCCCAAATTATTGCAGGAAGTGATGTTAGAGACAATGCTATCGAACTGTCTGATTGTTTCATCCTGTTCCACAAAGGCTTGCTCCAAGACTTTCTGTAGAGCCTCCCTGTGGGCTTCTGAACTGAGTAACAGTGATAATACCGAGATCTTTGAAGGAGTCTGTAACAGCTGATCCACAATGTTATATTCACTCCTTTGGATGAGGTTCAGCATCTCATCATTATTTTTCAAAAGGTAGGGATTACTGGATTGACCGACTGATGGATCGGGAGCTTCTGTCTGAAGTTCCTTTTCCTTGTTAGGTTCTCCAACTCCTCGGTTGAAGATTCGACCGCTCCATGTTACACGACTGATGTCTGCAATATTCACGACGGAGGGTAATGGAATTTCCTTTCCATTTTCAACTGTCGTTGCACCGTATTTGTAAGGGATAACCTTAGTTGATTCATACGGTAGTGGTCCCGATAGATAGATGACTATGGGAACCTTCTGATTTTTCTGACCATCATAAGTAATCTCGATCCGTTCCCGGTTGGGAATTCTAGATTCGTCAAGTAGAGGGATGATGGAAAAAACATCCCTGGTATGGCGACGACCAGAGATTGTGACAACATCCTCGACTTGATTGGCAAGGTAGTTCAGCGTCTAGTTGATGGGTCCAGAACCCGGATATGGGCGAATCTCTCCACGATCCACCTGACCCTGAAGAGCTGCTCTCACAAGGTAACACCCCTGGTTACTTTCCGAACAGACACTACAATGGTCATAGTTGTGTGGTGGCACCTGACCACGCCCACTTTGAATACAATGTAACCTCACTAGGTTAGCTTCCACAGATCGAACATCCTGACTCTGACGCCGAGTGGGGTTTCTGTTATTGATACTAATTTGCTGAGTATCTTCATCCATATAAATTGGCATCCACCAGTGATTTAACAAGTGTTGAAGTGCCTCCTGGACAAGGGTACAACCCTGATCGTTTTCGCAACCTGCTTTACAGCTTTGATAGTCATGTGATATTAAGAATCCGAGTCGAACCTGCTCAGCATGTAACTCTACCAGGTTGGTATTCATCACGTGAATATCGAAGATCTGAACCATATTGATCTGATAGGGGTTCCTATCATGGTAGTCTTGGATCCATCCAAGATCCATCTGACGCTGGAGGGCTTCTTGTATGAAAGAGCAACCCTGCTTGTTTACCGAGCAAGTCAGACAAGAACTGTAATCGTGTCGCGGCAGATTATGATACTGCTTTGCCTTGAGTGCATTGCCACCAGATTGACATTCATTGCACGGATATCGTAGTTTTGAATGATGTTAGAGTTCGTGTAGACCATGTTAACTCCACGAACTCGGTGCTCTTGGATCCATCCAAGATCCATCTGTTCCTGTAGAGCTGCTTGCACCACAGAACATCCTTGGTTGTCTTTAGAGCAGATATCACACTGATGATAGTTATGAGGTGGAACATGGCCATATCCACTCTGTCTACAATGCATCTCGACCAAATTGGTTTTTAACAAGAGTACATCATGAATTTGATAGACATTGTTAGTCTCTCCTTCTATCAAATTGACTGCAGCCTTCTCATGTTAAGGCAGCGGGTTTGTGAGAACATTAGGATTTGTATCCTTGAAGGATAAGACCCCGCTCCTAACAAGTTTTTGTAAGTTGGACTTGAAATTGAGACAAGTCTCTATGTTATGCCCTGATCCTCCTTGATGATAAGGGCAAATTTGATCCACCTTAAACCAAAAAGGCGGATTTTCCGGTACTGTAAGAGGAGATTTAGTCTGAATGTGCCCCTTAGCCAGTAGTAATGGAAATAGTTCTGCGTACGACACGGGTATAGGATCAAATCCTGATGGTCGCGTTGTACGGTTGTTGTTATATGGAGGATGAGCCTGCTGAAGAGGCTGTTGTGTCCTTTGCTGATTAGGTTAGCTCTGCGCAACCTGAGGTTGATACGTATGAATAGGCGCAGGGCCGATAGCAGGAGTTACAGCTGCTACTGGTTGATAACGTCACCTTTGCTTTTCGAGAGAGATATTCCCAATATCTTGCTCTTTTTTTCTTAGGGAGAGCACTACCGTATTTTTTAGTACCGCTCGTCGATCCAGTGTCTTTTACCAAACGTCCTTCTCGGACAGCTTCCTCAAGACGTACACCCATGCCAACCATTTCGGTGAAATCACTGGGCGCACTGGCAACCATTCGGTCATAGTAAAATGAGCTTAAGGTCTTTAAGAAGATCTTTGTCATCTCTTTTTCCTCCAGAGGTGGACAAATTTGAGCGGCAATTTCACGCCACCTTTGAGCATACTCCTTAAAGGTTTCCTTGTCCTTTTGCGACATCGATCTGAGTTGATCTCTGTCGGGTACCATGTCCAAATTGTATTTGTATTATTGGACGAAGGCATTGCCAAGATCTCTGAATGTGCTGATCGTGGCACGGTTTAAACCCATGTACCATTTGAGTGCGGCACCGGTTAAACTATCCTGAAAGTAGTGAATCAGTAGGTCCTAATTCTTCGTCTGAGCTGACATCCGCCGAGCGTACATCACCAGATGGATTTGAGGGCAAGAGTTACCCTTGTATTTTTCAAAGTCGGGCACTTGGAACTTGTGCGGAACTTTCACATTTGGGACCAAGCAGAGATCTGCGGCGTCCTTTCCAAATAAATCCTGACCGCGAATGGCTTGCAGCTCCTTCTGCATTTCCAAGAACTGCTCCTGGAATTCCTCCATTCTGTCAAACATAGTTTCCTTCTTACCAGAAGGTATCTGTGGAATCTGTCCTTCCGGGACAGTGTGCACCACAGGGGGTGGTACCGTGACTACGGTAGTTAGTCCTGGCGTTTCCCGAAGTTTGTAACCTTCAGGAGTCTTCAGTATGCCCCTGGCATCTTCGCTTTCCCGAAGTTTGTAACCTTCAGGCCCAGCGGCTTCTGTTGTGATTCCCTGATCTTCAGTGATCGACGGAACATATCCTTCCGGGATATAGTTAACAGGCATGCCCCAAGGACGATCTTTCGGCATTTGATACCTAGGATCATACTTCTCCACTATGGGCGTTGAGGTGATCTCTGAGATCATAGTCCTTTGTAGCTGAGCTTCTGCCATGGCTTGCATGTCGTTACGAAGCTTTCTCATATCCTCTCTCAGAGTGTCAATCTCTTCTTTCAACTCTCTGTTTTCTTCCTCAAGATCATCCATCTTTTTCTGACGATTGGCTCGAGTATTATACGAATGAGACAGTTTGACTCTAGAACCGAGACACAAACGTGAGATTCGTAGGTAAGAAGAATACACGATGTGAGAATGATGAATGCAATGATTATATTAATTGTTTAAGGTTTAATCAAAATAAACTTCGACAATTAGATTGCAAATATCAAACGGTGGGGAAACCCCTTTTTATTGAATTCAAAGGATTACAGAAATGGAAATACGGTAGATTACAAGGTGCAGAAATAGAAACCTAAACTAATGGGTCCCAAGTCCTCTCTGAAGAGAAATCAGGTGCTGATTCTGGTACTTTCCTTGTCGGGTTGTCATTCCTTTGCCAGGTGAAAGGAGTGAGCAAATTCCTTTGGTCATCTTGATTCTCTACAGCATGTTGCTCCAAAATTTCAATCAGAGCATCTTTCTCTTTCAGTAATTGCTGTATTCTGATGCACTCTACGTCGAGGGTGCGGTACTTGTTCTTCCAAGACCTTCTCTCCTTTTGAACTTTGTTGAGAGTAACCTGAAACTTTTCAGTTTCCGTCATGAAATACATGACAGATTCCCTTGGCGGAAGAATTCCGTAACAAGGATAAGGCATCTTTAGCTTGAGAGCTCTAGTTTGTACCCAGTGGAGATAAGGATCCACCGAGACACAGTCCGGTTTTCCTAGAGACTCCTGTCCTTTCTTATGAACATGTTTCCAAGCGTGCACTATTTCCATCTTTAGTGCTCTGTCATTCTCTCCTTCCTTGAAGAAAAGACCTTCCAGATGAACACCCCGTGGGACGTGTCTCATCGGGTATCCAAATTGACGCTGAACGAGAACTGGATGGTAATTGATTCCTCCCTTAGTTCCTATAAGGGGTATGTTGGGGAAGTTTCCACAATGGTCAATGATCCTGATTCCATCATAGATCCTATTACACCAATCTATGTCAGAGTTGGTGAGAGACATGATCTTCTGCGACCAGCGCAAGGCACTCTTACAATCCCAAAAAGCAACAGACTTGGGCAAGTGAGAGATAAACCATTTATAAAGCAGAGGTACACAGCACGTGATCTCCCCTCCGCTGTACAAATTTCCCAAGTGTACAGAATGATACGCATCTGCGAGCAAAGTCGGCACAGGGTTTCCAATGAGAAAAACCTTAATGGAGTTGATATTGACGAAGTTATTGATGTTGGGAAACAAAAATAACCCGTAGGTGAGCAAGACAAAGACGCTTTCAAAAGCAGTCACGTTCCCTATACTAGCAAAATACAGGGCTTTCTTTGTCAAGAACTGGGCTGGTAAACCTTGGATGCCACCCTTGGTAGTTAGGTGAGTCTTAACCTCAAACTCGTCCAAATGAATTGCTCTTGCAATGGTCCGATTCTTTGGAATTTCTTCCAGTCCAGAAAATGGAGCTCGATCAGTAATGTAAAAATCGATCAGATGAGAATACTCCTCCAATGTTGGTGCGAGCTGGTAATCCGGGAATGTGAAACAGTGATAAACCGGATCGTAGAAATGGATGAGCGCATCCATGATTCCCTCAATCACATGGACTCTTAACAGTGGTAGCAAACCTCCGTGCTTGGCTCTGAAAGCCTCTGGGTTAATGATCATTTCTGCTAACCTTCTCAAATCCTCTAGCTTTGGAATCCTGAAGGTATAACTATGAGTTCTCCTTCTACCGAAATCCATTAGCGCAATCCTTTTCTCTGATATTTGCAATCACAGTCTTAGTTTAATTTAAAAACAGAGAGACTAGAAGAGAAATTTTTTTGAATGTTTTAATATTTTTTAAATGAATGCATGAATGCAGCACACAAAAACATAGAAAAAACATGGGGTCAAAGGGTCGTTGTCATGAAGTCAAGGCTCTACCCATCCCCAAAGGTTTATACTAAGGTGATTTTTGTACCTGTACTCATTATCATCAGCTCCTCCCAGGAAAGCAAAACAACAAGCGGTTCGCCAGCGAGTTGTAGAGCAATCTTAGAGTAAGTGCCATTCACCGAGAATAGATCACCAGCCTCAAATGAGGGTAGTATCGCGTAACAACTATTCCCGATAGTTTCTGCACTACAAAAGGGTTTGGCTCCTCAGCTTCTCAGACATCACAATCGGCCCATTGTCTAGGTGAGAAAATGGGTTGCATTGGTCAGCCTCCACTGAGGTTGATGGTCGACCTCGTCGCCATCACTTATCTTAAGTGTATACTCAATCTTTCCACATGCGGCATCACACGCATTCCCATTAGCAGAAAAATAAACACGTATAGCAATTAGGAAAAGCAGTATATATATTTGTCCTAATCCTCCTAGACCTTTAAAGCTATGAATCCTAAGTTCCTGACAGAAAATGGGTTCCCCGGCGGAAGCCCCAATCTGCGGTTTTCACATAAGTAAAGAGAAAAAAGGTTTAGAAAACAGCCCCACGGTGGGCGCCATTTTTTCTGTAGCGAGCGATTTTGGACGCGGTTCTTAAGCGCTGGTCGCTCTCACTGCGGTTGAGTTTTAACTACAGGTCGATTCATTTTTTATCCTATTGTGAGCTGAATAAGGAAGGGAAATAGATGTCTCCAATTAACCCTGCTTTGCATACTGAGTTTAAACAACGGTCTGTTAGGTTACGAATGCTATCAATGTGGGGGGCCTTTGTATTGGTTATTTGTATTTTTGCCAATACTGTTTTCTCTCTTTTTGTTAGGATACTGCTTCAGATTAGGATATATGGGATTTTGGGTTTTTGTTTAGTGTGCTCGCTAAGATTTTTTCTTTCATTCTTATGCCTACGTATTCCCGTTTACCGAAACAGGGAAATCAGAGCGTTCGTAGTTCCTCCTATTCTATGGGAGGAAATGGGTGTTTTGGTGTCTTGTTCAAAGCCCAAGACGTGAAGCGAAAGGTTGTTTGTATCTTGTTCAAAGCCCAAGATGTGAAGCTGAAGAGTCTATTTGTATCTTGTTCAAAGCCCAAGATATGAAGCTAAAGGTGTTGACCCTAGAGAGAATTTGTCATCTCTAAAGGGGTATGTTTGTCACAACTGTTGGGTGACTGACTATAAAGGAGGATTACTTTAACCGGGATTTGTGAATCCGGAAATGCCATAATTTCCTTTATAGGGGGTTTTAACCTGAAGGGGAAGACTTTAACTCAGTGTAGAGCAATGCTATCTTTCCTTAGGAATTTCTCATGCTAAACGAGGGACAGTGGCATGGATGTAGATGATCCAGAGGCTTGCCGCTTACAGCAATTAGATGAAGGGGAAAGAGTTGTTGATGTTTGTGTACTGTGAATGAGGCACAGCTTTGATGCTAAAAGGTTAATTGGATCAACCAGTGGTTTTCTTATATGAAGCCTAAGAGGAGGCTAATATGTGTCTCGTATAAAGCCCGGGAGAGAGGCTAAAAGGTTTTGACTCAACGAGGGAATCTTTTGGTATCTCGTATAAAGCCCGAGATGGAGGCTATTTGACTCAACAAGATAGTTTTTGTATCTCGTACAAAGCCCAAGATGGAGGCTATTTGACTCAACAAGAGAGTTTTTGTATCTCATACAAAGCCCGAGATGGAGGCTAAAATTTGTTTGGCTCAATAAGAACCTTTTTGTATCTCGTATAAAGCCCGAGATGGAGGCGAAAGGGTGATTGACTCAACGAGGGAGTCTCTTATGTGTCTCGTACAAAGCCTGAGAGAGAGGCTAAACGTTGTTTGACTCCGCTGGGGAGAATCATTGTATAAAGCCTAAGAGGAGGCTAACTTCACTGGAGAAGGATCATTATACAAAGCCTAAGAGGAGACTATGGCGACTGTTCAGTTAAGTGACAGGTTCAGTAGACTGATTTTTAAAGAGAAAATCAGTTCTTATATGAGCAACACTGTACTCGAGGATTTGATTCGAGGATCCGGGTTATTCCTGTTCTTTAAGGAAGTGGGAAATCTGAAGGGTATTGAGACTGTCCAAGTCTACGGGGTTTTCTTCCTATTCTTGAAGGGTGCTTGAGAATGTCTTTGAGACTCAAGGATATTAGACTGTCCAAGTCTAGAGTTTCATCTTCTGTACTATGCTTTGAGAAACAGTAGTAGACTCTTTGAAAGGACTGTTCTATGCAGATGACTAAGTTCTGTTCCTATACCTCTAGGAGGTCGTCGGGACAATTTGTACGAAGCCCAAGAGGAGGCTGGAAACTTTTAAGAAGCCGACGGGTCCTTGTACTAAGCCCAAGAGGAGGCTATCATTCCCGGAGGAAGAGATCATTATACGAAGCCTAAGAGGAGGCTGTGAATACTTCTAAGAAGCCGAGAGGTCCTTGTACTAAGCCCAAGAGGAGGCGGGGTTGCTTTTAGGAAGCCTGTGGGTCCTTGTACGATGCCCAAGAGGAGGCCGATGCTTTTAAGAAGCCCGTGGGTCCCCAAACCCCGAGAAATTCAAGACAGGCTATTCACAAGGAATAGATTAAGCCAGGAAAGTTCGAGAATTTGGAAGAAACTCAAAGATGCCATTCACAGAGAATACATTCATCTCTGGGAGTAGAGTTTCTTGAAAATTCCTAATGAGGACAGTCGAAGAGAAGACTGTATCTGGTGGTTGTCGCTCCCGGGATTTTCATCCTAGTACAAACGCGAAAGTGGCACCGAAACAGAGTCGCCAGCAATGTGTATTTATCCCAAGAGAGGGAAAGGAAACACCGCATAAACCTGAAGAGAAAGGAAAGGGCATGGTCTCATGACCAAGAGAAAGGGTAAGGGAGTCGGTTACGCGAGAGGAAGGTATTAGCACCCCGCGCGTCCATCGTACCCGATGGGATCCACGCTTGCTTGTCTCGATCAAAGGGTGATAGAAAAGGATACTGGAAGAGGAACTGAAAGAAAGAAAAGAGAAAGAATGGAAAAGGAACGAGAAACAAATGTAGGGAAAATAAAAGAAGTGCTCGCATGGGCCCTACCCCACTGCCTACGTATCTCATCGGGAACATGAGAATCAGAGCGACGTAGTTCCCCTCACTGGGGATGGATTGTTTGTGTTTTTTAAGGAACGGCTAACGTTCTAGCTCAGGTGTTGCAGGCTCGCTGGTCCGAGTGCGTTACCATCTTGCAAGAGAACGAGTAGGAGCACGTTCATACGTTGAGAGTGAATGAGGTGAGAAAAGAATTCCCGAAGGAAAGACGTTATTGTTTGTTTTTTGTCTTTTAGAAGGAAGTGTTTTGGATTTGTTTGCATATGACAGTGTATCTGGATCTTAGTCATTGGAATGTGTACATTCTCACATTCCAAGATGGAATGGGTAAGAAAGCACACTAAGGGTGAAGAAGACCCCCACACTTAGTTCCAATTGTCAAGGTTCAAACACACTAGCATACTTGTGTTTATTAAGTGTTTTTGTTAATTAAGAAATGAAGAAGTGTTTTTTATTTGTACCTTCAACAAGTATTGCATTTAAGTCCCTCATACAAGATCAAATGTTTAACACATTGACCCAAGATGGGCTATATGCTATACATTCTAAGATTATAAGAGAAGACCCCTTATAACCTTTTCTTTATATGAAAGGTCTAAATGTAATAAATGCCTACCTTTATTAGATGTTTTGAGTTTCCTTTAAGAGATGAGAAGAGAGACTCAAGAGAGGAGAAAAGGTAAAACCTATGTGGACTAAGACTCAATCCTAATTGAAGATTAAAGGGAGTGATCCTAAAGGTTTGTGAGGCTTCAACCTAAAGTCTAAAGAAAGAAAGAATTAAACAATTCACTTCTAAAGTAGAAGATGAATTGTAATTCACAAAGGGAAAGTGATGAGTTATTAAAAGAAAGCACATAAGTGCTTAACAAAACATAAAATGGAATTGTAAAAGAGAAAGGATAGAAGTTGAATGTGGATTCCTTATCCACACTCAATTGAAACTTACCAAAGCCCCTACATGGTTAGTAAACATGTATAAGAAGTATAAGAAGTAAAAGAACATGTAATGCATCATAAAACTCAAAAGAATTAAATGAGAAACCAAATCCTAGAGCCCCAACCAGAATGTACATCATATGGAAACAAATGGTTATTATCATGCAAGTCCAAGTGGATAGGCAACAAACATCCTCCATGACATTAGAACATGATATCATGAGAAAAGGGAGAATGAAAGATGAAAGAGAAAAGAAGAAATGTGCATAAATGGAACATGTAATCCATGGATCAGAATTGAAATGAAATGAAAAATGATTCACAAACATCTCACAAGTATTCATGCATGACACATCAAAGCATTTAAGAAGTGATAGAAGAAGTAGGATTGAAATGGAAGTTCCAAACAAAGGAAAGTGCAAACACAACATGTTAAAGGTACACAAGGTTCAAATGATAATCAACAAGCAAAGATGACATATAATATGTACCAATGACCTATAATGTCAAGAGTGTAGCTCACCCAATAGGCAAATGATCATGCAAGTATACACAAAAGAAAACATGTAAACATGCACAAAAGATTACAATGATATGACATGTTATAATGCTTTAAATGAAATGCATCAAACAAATATCAAATGGCCTCATGAAAATTATGAAAACATGGTATTGAAGTTCACTAATCAGAGATGAATCACATATCAAAGTAGCATGCAAGGAACCAAGGCAAAATGATGTCAAACAATGCACTTAGGTCAAATAGACATATCATACAAAGTAGCACAAAAGTGAACACCAAACATGCCATAAAATGACCTAAAAAAATCAAATAAAAATCAATTAACATACCTCAAGATGCTAATGACTCAATGCAAAAGAAGAGCATCAAAACAATTTTTAATGATCAAGAACAAAATTAAACAAGATCATGTACCACATTAAGAATGCACACCAAAGAAATTCAAAGAAAATTATGGAGCAGGGGTAAAAAGGTCATAAAATCAGAAAATAAAATCACCAAAAATTTTCTAAATGTTTTAATGATACTCATGAATTTTTTTGGAATTTTATGATACTATTTAGTATTTTTAAAAATTAAAAAGCAAACGTGTAGAAAAATGGAAAAATAAAATGCAATGCAAAAAGGAATGGGGGTGCATGATTAGTAATTAATCAGTTCAAACTACATTGGGCCTTAAACGAGGGGGTGTGAATATCAATTTAATCCAAGGTCCAAATCTGCGCAAAACACACTAATTAACATACACTCTCAGTCAACAAAATTGACTCGCTCATGACCATTGGATCAAGTCAAGGTCAAACGAAAGTCCAAGTAAACAACATCAACGCACACATGTGAATGACCACACAACATACAATGCACCACACCACATAATGTTTAAAAGAAATCAGATTAAATGCACGTGAGGATCACATGAATTTTAATGTGCTGGCATCATACAAGCCTCACGATCATAGAAAATGGACGGACACGATTAAAACAAGACAAAACCCTAGCAAATACAGTCACCGGCCGGAGGTGACTTCCGGTCACCTTCTCCGGCCATATCACCACCGTCTGCAACTTCAAGTTTCCCAGAATCTCACAAACAAAACACCAAAATGAAGAGGAAGTAGTGGAGAGCACGAATCCAAAGACAAAATGCACAAGATGTTCATGAGATGAGAGAATCGAACAGAGGAAGATTTGCCCTAACTTTTCAACTATGCCTCAAAAGGCCTATCAACCAGTCAGACAAATTCTTGAGCTTATAAGAAGCTTCAAGAACCTGAAAACAACTATACATTAAGTCTATAATAGTGGAGATTCGTACCTGAAGTTTTGAAACCTTGAAGTGTTCTTCAGAAAACCAGAGGTCTTGTCTCTTCTACAATCTTCACTTGGCCAAATAAAGGCTGAAATGTAGAAATTGATGATGATTCAATGGAGAAAAGGTTGAAAACCAATCTTCAAAACAAGTTGCAGTGTTGAGAAATTGAGAGAGAATCAGATAGATTCTGAAGTGAGAGGAACAAAGTGAAGCTCGAGGATCAGTTCAATGGTGAGATTGAGAGAGAAGAAGAGAGTGTTTTAGAGTGAAATGAGAAGAATCAAGCTGAAAATGAAATTGGAGTGTGTGTTTTCTATTTATGGTGAGCTCTAATCATGGTTTAGTGAGTGGAGTTAAGTGAGTCAAGTTAGTTAAACTGAGTCATCCCTAACTAACTGAGTCAAGTTAGTTAGGGAGAGCAGTGCTATGGTGAAGAGGGCTCATGACATGCTATGGTGTGGGAAAACTAAATGGCACGGTTTGTGAAATAGAAGCTTGTTCATCAAAAACTTGCTAAGCAAGTTTTGTCCCTTCTATTCTCATGCAATGCACGTGCCACTGTGCTTAGTGTAAGTAGTGTATGCTTGGTCAAAAGAGGAAACTGAAGTGAATAAGTGTTTGGTGTGTGAGTGAACCAAATTATGAACTGAACTGTCAATGTACCAGTGCCAACATAGGGTAGCTTGTTGAAGCTTTTCTCCTTATTCAATGAATGGTTTGGTATGCTTTTGGAGTCAATTGAAAGAGGAGATATTGAAGAACAATGTTGGTTTGAAAATTGAAGTGAAATGAGGTCTCTAACATGCCTAAAAATGACCACAAACAGATGGAAAAAGAAACTGGTACATGGGTGCGCAGACTTGTGGCATGACCTGGTTGTGACCTGGTCAAATTTCAGTTGCAATGACCATTCTTTGAGCCATCATAACTCCTTAACCTTTGATCAGATGAAAAATTGATAAACACCAACTTTGAAGATCTCACATAGAGGAACAACTTTGATGTTGAAAGGTTTTCCATTTGAAGCCTCTAATCATGAGTAATTGATCAATACATTTGGCCCACCAAGTGTTTGAGAAAATGACTGCGCGCGTGCCCAAAAAATCTGGGTCATGACCTAGTTTTGAACCTACTTTGCTCAAACTTTGATCAATCATATCTCACTCAATTTTTATCCAATGGAGATGTTCTACACATGGATTTGAAGCTTAAAGTAAGACCTTTTGTTGTGGCCTGGTGGAATTTTCATTTGGTGCTTCAATTTTAAATGGCCTTGGTTCAAACTCTGATGCAAAATGGCCAAAACTTGCTATTTTTAGTAACCCTTCTTCTTCCAAAAATGGCAACTTTCTACATCTTGATTTTTTCATGATTCCTTTGGAATTTCTTGACCAAATTTTGTACATTGGACATATGTAACATGAATTTCATGATTTTGGGCTCAAAAAGTCAAGAGTTGACTTTTTCCTCTGATTATTTGACTTGGCCCCAATTTTCCTGATTTCTGATCTTTCTTCCAATTGAACCACTTCCAAAACCAATTGAGAAGCAATTTTCCACCTCCATACACTTAAGAACATGTAGAATACCATGACATCAAGTTTTGTCCAAAAAATCAAAGATTCCCTGATTTAATGGGAAACCCTAGTTTTGGTGCCCACCTCCTAGGAGAAAAATGTGCAGTCTTCAATTTCAAATTCCTCAGAGTATGTTGTGTATCCTCTTAAAGGATGATGAGATATACCATTTGAGGATGATTTTGGATCAATGAGCTATCTCTTTTGAGGGTTTTCCTTCAGTCTTTGAACCTCTTGCATAGTGAAAGATGTAGTGCTTCAATCTCCCATTGAATCTCTCATCCTTGAGGTTGTGGATGATCCATTGAGATGGTATGAGACATGAAAGACCACTTGGCTTGCCTTGAGGAAACTTGATTGACCTTTGAATGATCTCTTGATTGTCCACCTTCCACCTGATCACATGCCCTGATGGTAAGAAGGATGCCATGCTTCATTTTTCTATGTTAAATGCAATGCAATGCTAATGAGATGGATATGATATGATAAATGATAATGCCATGCTATGATGACAAAGAGGGAGAGAAAATTTTGGGGTATTACAGCTGCCCCTATTCAAGCGCTGTAGACCTGAATGCCTGAAAGCAATTGCTTTCGGACTTTCAAGGTATATAGTGATTGAATACCAAATATAACCAAAAATTTGCTCTGGATGATGAGGAAGAAACTCCCACGACATTGCTAGCTTGAATCTTCAATGAAACATTGTCGGAGAAAATTGTCTTTTGAACGACACCAGACGACTACTGGCTTGCCACACTGCTGGTGGACTTTAATAATGTCTTTTATGCAATTCCAGACGACTACTGGCCTGCCACGCTACTGGTGGACTTTAGAAATGTCTTTTTGAACGACACCAGACGACTACTGGCTTGCCACACTGTTGGTGGACTTTAGAAATGTCTTTTTGAACGACGCCAGACGACTACTGGCTTGCCACGCTACTGGTGGACTTTGCAGCTTCGTGCCACCCGAAGATGGACTTTTGCCAATCCACTGTTGGACTTTTGCCCCCCGAAGACGGACTTTTGCCAATTCACTATTGGACTTTTAGAATATGCCACCCTTAGATGGACCTTTCGCCAATCCACTGTTGGACTTTTGCCACCCGAAGACGGACTTTTGCCAATCCACTGTTGGACTTTTAGCTGCTTTGCCACCCGAAGATGGACTTTTGCCAATCCACTATTGGACTTTTAGAATATGCCACCCTTAGATGGACCTTTCGCCAATCCACTGTTGGACTTTTGCCACCCGAAGACGGACTTTTGCCAATCCACTGTTGGACTTTTAGCTGCTTTGCCACCCGAAGATGGACTTTTGCCAATCCACTGTTGGACTTTTGCCACCCGAAGACGGACTTTTGTCAATCCACTGTTGGACTTTTAGAATTTGCCACCCTTAGATGGACCTTTCGCCAATCCACTGTTGGACTTTTAGAATTTTCCACCCTTAGATGGACCTTTCGCCAATCCACTGTTGGACTTTTGCAATATTCCAATACCGGATTGCACTCTGCATCCGTGTCAGACATCTCTGCCGACTTTGCTGAGGAATAATGATCAACGACTTGACTTTAGAGGTTCCTGAGAGGATAATATCTCTGCTGGAGAATAAATGAACAATCCGTCTGCTTCAAATTGTCAAGTTTGCCAAAAATAAATTGAACCTGAAGAATAATAAATCTGCCAGTAAACACTTCATCTGCTGGGGGAATGAATTCTGGTCACAGCGACTCCGCTGGGGATAAGAATTTCTTTGCATGGCGTCCTGCTAAGGAAGAAAAGTCGTAAAAAACTCTGCTTGAGGATCTATCCAATCCAAGACCCTTTGTAGGGGTTATCAACCTTCTGACCCGGCTGGGGAAAGACTGTACCATCCTTGTTGAGGAATAGATTCTGCCGATCCTATAAACCTCTGCGAGGAGAACAACAACTCAGCTGGGGAGTATTGCTGACAAGATTCGATGCTGACCTCTGTGGGGGATCATTACCAGAGACACAATCTTGCTGGGGATCATGGCTACTCTGCCAGGGATATGCAAATCCTGGTTAGAACATTCCACTGCAACTTGCTAGAAAGAGTCCTTAGAGATCTGTTGGGGAAACCCAAAGCAAATCCACAGTAGTCTGCTGAAGAATATGACTGTCGAGCTTAGGATAAGTACCACAATGCCCCATGTTAGGCGAGCTTCCCTTTAGACAATTCCGTTAGGGATGACGAGTTTATAACAAACTCTGCTGGAGGAAACTGCTTTAAAATGTCTCGTGTTGGGGAATGCCTTTTTGAGAGGATTTTACAGAAGACTAACTGTCCTCAAACTCTACTGGGGATGATCAACACTTCATGCTGGGGAAACAAACATGCCCTATGCTTGGACAAACCAACAATTTGTCCCCGAAGAAGATGTCATAAGAGGATTTTACAGAAGATTTAGCCTCTTCAAACTCTTGTGACTTCGCTGGGGATAATGACCATCAGTTTCGGTGTCGGCGAGACCACTCTTTTGGGGAACCTGTGACCGTTATCGACACAGAAAAGCTTGTAGCTGTTGGAAGTACTGTATGAGAGAATCGACTTAATAAGATACAACGGTACCCAGTTGAACTTAATTCACTGAGATCGACCCGTTATGAACAATTGTCGACCGAACGATGAACGCCGATCTCCTTACCCATAATTGCCCCAGTCTTTTGCGTGGGGTGATTTATTACTGGTCTTGTGCTTAACATCATCTGCACCTACTACCTGCAACAAAAGAATATGCACACATGCCCCGAACATTGCGGGCTAGAATCCACCATCCGGGAATATTCATTCAAAGTAATTTCAAATGTTTTTTTTTCGCGCATGTTATTGCAAGGCCGCCATGCTTTCAAATGCAATGTTTTATCAAAATTAGGACGTTTTTGCAAACAAAGCAATAAAACAAAAATAGGAGGCTTTTTATTGAAATTCAATTTATTGACTGAGAGCCCAGAATAGGCAATTACATCCGGAAGCAATCCCTGGAAAGAGGTGATCGCTGAAAATTGAGAAAAGAAACTATCCTAATGGCAATGTGAAAACGGACTTCCACTGAGTTTCCATTCTGTTATGACCAGTATGTCTTCAAAACTCCCCGACCTTGCCTTCTGAGGAATGATCAGACCGATTCCTATCTTTCAGAATGTCAGTTGTTCAAACGATAATGGGGTACAGATAACTCAGACCGTAGTCATTCGCTTAAATCCCTCTTTTGTGTGGACCGCCCTTTCAGGTTTTCGATCCACCAGGATACCCTTTTTTGCCTAAGTTGCCCTTTCGGGTTTTCAACTTACCGGGTGTACAATTTTTTCAATTATATCCCTAATTTTTGCCCGAACCTTATTCTGTTTTTGGTTCGCCGGGATGCCCTTTTTTGCCTGGATTTTTTATTTTTATTATCCAGCGGGTCTATTCATGCGAAGTATTTTTTGACTACGTCCGAGTTGACAGGGGATGAAAAGTCTTCGCCATCCATGGTTGTAAGCAATAAAGCTCCGCCCGAAAAGACCTTTTTAACCACGAATGGACCTTCATAGTTAGGAGTCCATTTGCCCCTGTGATCTGTATTGGGAGGAAGGATCCTTTTGAGTACCACATCTCCGACTTTGTAAACCCGAGGACGCACTTTTTGGTCAAATGCTTGCTTCATTCTGCGCTGATATAGTTGCCCATGGCATACAGCTGCCAATCGCTTTTCCTCAATAAGGCTCAACTGATCAAATCTGGCTCGTACCCATTCAGCCTCATCTAGCTTAACATCCATCATGACTCTAAGGGACGGAATCTCCACTTCAACTGGTAGTACTGCCTCCATACCATATACAAGTGAGAATGGGGTTGCCCCAGTGGACGTGCGTACCGACGTTCGATACCCATGCAAAGCAAATGGTAACATCTCATGCCAATCTTTGTACGTGACAACCATCTTCTGCACAATCTTCTTGATATTTTTGTTGGCCGCTTCGACCGCGCCATTCATCTTTGGGCGGTACGGAGAAGAATTGTGATGTTCGATTTTGAAGTCCCGGCATAACTCAGCCATCATCTTATTGTTCAAATTAGAACCATTATCAGTAATGATTCTTTCGGGAACTCCATATCGGCAAATGATATCCCGTTTTAAGAAACGAGCGACCACTTGTTTTGTAACATTGGCATAGGATGCGGCTTCAACCCATTTGGTGAAGTAATCAATTGCCACCAAGATGAAACGATGACCATTGGAAGCTGTAGGCTCAATCTTTCCGATCATATCAATGCCCCACATGGCAAACGGCCAAGGCGACGACATGATACTCAACGGATTTGGAGGCACATGCACCTTATCTGCATAGATCTGGCATTTATGGCATTTGCGGGCATATTTGCAACAATCTGACTCCATAGTCAACCAATAATATCCCGATCTTAACAACTTTTTAGCCATTGCATGCCCTCCGGCATGGGTACCGAAAGAGCCTTCGTGCACTCAATCATCAACAAGTCTGCTTCATGTCTATCCACACATCTAAGCAGGACCGTGTCAAAATTTCTTTTATACAGCACGCCATCTTTGTTCAAGAAGAAACTACCAGCTAACCTTCTCAACATCTTCCTGTCTTTGGACGATGCCCCGGGCGGGTACTCTTGACTTTTCAAGAAACACTTAATGTCATGAAACCATGGCTTGTCATCAGACGCTGCATCGACCGCAAACACAAATGCTGGTCTGTCAAGGCGAGATACCTCAATCTTAGGTACATGGTTCCATCCTTGCACTTTGATCATGGAAGACAAAGTGGCCAAGGCATCAGCGAACCTATTCTCATCTCGAGGAATATGGTACAGTTTCACGGTTATGAAAAATGTCAGCAATCTCCTTGTATAATCTCTATACGGCACTAGATTTGCTTGGTGCGTGTACCAACTCCCTTTCACTTGATTGATTACCAAAGCTGAATCACCGAATATATCAAGGGTTTTAATCCGTAGATTAACCGCCTCCTCGATCCCCATTATACAAGCTTCGTACTCTGCTTCATTATTGGTGCATCCGAAAGTTATTCGTGCAGTGAAAGGCATATGAACACCTTCCGGCGTGATAAGAACTGCTCCAACTCCGCACCCATTCATATTGACAGCCCCATCAAACATCAGACTCCATTTGGATTCAGGGTCTGGCCCCTCCTCCGGAAGTGGTTCCTCGCAGTCTTTAGCTTTGAGAAACATGATGTCCTCATCAGGGAAGTCAAATTTCATGGGTTGGTAATCATCAATCGGCTGTTGCGCAAGATAGTCGGACAAGATACTTCCTTTGATGGCCTTTTGTGAAGTGTACTGAATGTCATACTTTGTCAAGACCATTTGCCACCGTGCAACTCTGCCTGTCAATGCTGGTTTCTCGAAAATGTACTTGATAGGATCCATTTTTGAAATCAACAAGGTTGTGTGCCTAACCATATATTGCCTCAATCGCTTAGCGGCCCATGCAAGCGCACAGCATGTCTTTTCAAGCATTGAGTATCGGGACTCACAATCATTGAACTTTTTGCTCAGGTAGTAGATAGCATGCTCCTTCCTACCTGTCTCGTCATGTTGACCGAGAACACAACCCATGGAACCTTCAAGCACTATCAGATACATTATCAGCGGTCTCCCTTCAACTGGAGGCATTAGAATCGGAGGTTCCTGCAAGTATTCTTTTATCTTATCGAATGCCAATTGGCAATCGTCATTCCACCTGACCGTTTGATCTTTCCTTAACAATTTAAATATTGGCTCACACGTGGCTGTTAGGTGAGATATGAACCTTGCAATGTAGTTCAATCTACCCAAGAAACCACGAACCTCTTTTTCTGTTCTCGGTTCAGGCATTTCTTGTATTGCTTTCACCTTGGCAGGATCAACCTCGATTCCTCTTTCGCTCACAATGAAACCCAGTAACTTTCCAGAACGCACCCCAAACGTGCACTTGTTTGGATTTAATCTCAGACGGAACTTTCTCAACCTTTCAAACAGCTTTTTCAGGTTAATCAGATGTTCCTCTTCTGTTCTCGACTTGGCAATCATATCATCTACATAACATTCGATCTCCTTATGAATCAAGTCATGAAACAATGTCACCATCGCCCGCTGGTACGTTGCCCCTGCGTTTTTCAACCCAAAAGGCATTACTTTATAACAATATGTACCCCACGGAGTAATGAACGTGGTCTTCTCCATATCTTCAGGTGCCATCTTGATCTGGTTGTACCCGGAGAAACCGTCCATAAATGAGAACACTGAAAACTGAGCTGTATTATCGACCAGCACATCAATATGAGGTAGTGGAAAATCATCTTTCGGGCTAGCTTTATTAAGATCTCGATAATCCACACACATTCTCACTTTTCCATCTTTCTTCGGTACTGGCACGATGTTGGCTACCCACGGAGGATATTTTGTCACAGCAAGAAAACCAGCATCCCACTGCTTCTGGACTTCCTCCTTGATCTTTAAAGCCATGTCGGGGTGAGTCCGACGAAGCTTCTGCTTGACTGGCGGGCATTCTTCTCTTAATGGCAGCCTGTGCACGACAATATCCGTATCCAACCCCGGCATGTCTTGATACGACCAGGCGAAGATGTCAACATACTCGCGCAACATTTTCGTCAAAGTTTGCTTCACATCTGCTTGCAAGCTGGCACCAATCCTGATCTCTTTCTTGGCGTCCTTGGTACCAATATTGATGATTTCTACAGTCTCCTGATGAGGCTGGATGACCCTTTCCTCTTGTTTCAACAATCTGGCCAGTTCTTCAGAGAGTTCACAATCTTTCTCATCCCCTTCTTCGGCTTGATAAATCGGATTGTCAAAGTTATACATAGCCATATCAAAATCGTTATCAGTGGTATCCGGAGGATCAAGTCTGCATGAACGGGTTCATGCCTTATTTTAGAATTTTATTTTTAAGCAAAACAAAAGAAAATGAAACATTGCCATTTTATTTTTTTGTGCAAAAATAAAAACTGAAAGACAGAGAACAAAATTTGATTGCAAAACGTCCTTTATTAATGATTAAACATTGCAAATGCAACCATGGTGGCCCTACAAATGAATCTATACGCCTTGGGCAGAGCGCAAGATTTTGACATGCATTATGGTTAGAAAAAAAACAAAGAAAAATTACTCTGTCTGAAGAGTAACCCGGATGACTTCTTCAACGGACCAGTTTTGCACTTGTTGTCCCGGAGCATGAGGGCGTACCCAGTTGTCCAGGTCACAATTACTGTCAACACTATCCTCTGTGGCTGCACAAGACTGGTCCGTGTAGATAATTCCCCCACTATTGAAAGTAATGGGTCCCCTGCTCCCCGCATCTGAAGTTATAGAGGGATGATAACCAATACCAAATTTGTCTTCCTTCATTGGGGTCTCTATCAACCTGCCCCAACCTTGGGCGTTGCCTGCCCTGACGACTTCGACAGCTTGTTTATAAGATGAAATGGAGGTACCGGCCCCAATTGGTACAGAAGAAGACTCAGGTGCATCGTCAATATTGACTGCTTCAAATGATTGGCACAACATCTCATGAATTTCCCCATCCATTTCAATGTACTTGAACGTGGACAAGTGACTCACAAAGATGTCTTCTTCCCCACACACCGTCACAACCTGCCCTTCAAACTCATACTTTAGCTTTTGATGTAGAGTAGAAGTAACAGCCCCGGCTCCGTGAATCCAAGGGCGCCCCAATAGGCAGCTATATGCAGGTTGTATGTCCATTACATGGAACGTGGATTTGAATACCTGTGGTCCAATTTGTACGGGCAATTCCACCTCACCAAACACAGATCGTCTAGTTCCATTGAATGCTCTGACCACTAATTCACTAGGCCTTAAGATCAACCCATCAACTTCCAGCTTCATTAATGCCTTCTTGGGCAAGACATTGAGTGATGAACCAGTGTCTACCAGTACATGAGATAACACTGCGCCCTTACACTCCATCGTGATATGCAAAGCCTTATTATGGTTTCTTCCTTCAACAGTCAAATCTCTACTTGTAAAGCCCAAGCCATGGCTAACATTAACATTGGAGATTACGCCCTCGAGCTGATTAACAGTAATTTCTTGTGGCACGTATGCACTCTTCAACACTTTTAACAACGCCTGCCGATGCGCATCAGAGCACATCAATAGTGACAAGATTGAAATCTTTGAAGGGGTCTGATTCAGTTGGTCCACAATCTTATAATCACTTTTCTTGATTATCTTCATAAATTCTTCCATTTCCTTATCAAAAGTAATCTTTGTCTCTGCTTCAGGTGTAGGCGCATTTTCAACCACCTGTTTTCCTTTAGCCTTTGCTGCGTCTTCTGCCTCTTTATCACTTCTCAAGGTTTGGGGAACGAACAACCTTCCACTCCTTGTAAAGCCCCCTACACCCCCTACGTTATCAATATTTGGGCTGACTAACGACTCAACTTCCTGCTTTTTACCTTCGTAATATACATCTGCCCCATAGTGCCATGGAATAGCCTTCGTAGACGTGAACAGAATTGGTCCTGGCACCGTGATAGTGACAGGACTGGGCCTTTCTGGCGCAACACTCGCCACAGGAACTGTATTGATCGGCATTTGAATCTCAGCGGGGGTGTAATAGATGGTCACGGTTGATACTTCATCAGTGTCTTTCACGACTCTGTCGAACTGTAGACATCCTTCATCGATCAGATTCTGTAAACCCATCTTCAACTTATCACAGCCGTTCTCCTGATTCATACACTCAGAGCAATCTTGATTACAGCCCGGGAACACCTGTCCCTTCAATAAACGATCTTTTACAACCAACAAAGAAGTTTTCACTTGATGGATATCTGTCACCAGATTCAATCTCCTCCCACCTTCAATAGCGTACACATTTGCTGCACTATGATCAGGCATGGGATGCTGAGTAATATTAGGAGCGGGAGAGAAATTGATGGCTTTAGCATCAATCAAATCTTGTACTTTATGATGGAAAGCCCAGCATTTTTCAATGGAGTGCCCCTGAGCACCTGAGTGGAACTCACAACGAGCATTAGCATCAAAGTTAGGTGGCAGGTTTCCAGCAACCGGAGCTTTCATAGTACGGAGTTCTACCAACTTTAACTCGAGTAGTCGGGGCAACAGCGCGGCATAAGTCATAGGGAGAGGATCCATCTTACGATCCCTCTGCCTAGACCTTTGCTGGAAAAAAGGTTGTTGCTGTTGAACTTGTTGTTGGGGTTGTTGTTTCTGAACAGACGGTGTGGGGATTGTTACAGCATCTACCTGATAATAAGCTTGAGAACGCCCTCTGCCTCGTCCTCTAAACACAGCATTCGTATCACCTTCTCTTCTTTTCTGGTTACTAGCAAACGGTTTCTTCGTCCCCGAAGAGCCAGCCCCACTCACATCCTGGATCTTTCCAAGCTTTAACAGACTTTCTATTCTTTCTCCCGCAATCACAATATCAGCAAATCCAGTTGACGGATAAGCAGCTAATCTATCAAGATAGGCCCCTTGCAAGGTGCCCATGAACATATCTACCATTTCTCTGTCTGACAAGGGAGGTTGAACCTGGGCAGCCATTTCCCTCCACCTCTGTACATATTCTTTGAAACTCTCCTTGGCATTTTGTGACAACCCCTGCAATTGAGTGCGGTTGGGCGCCATGTCAATATTATACTGGTATTGCTTCAGGAACGCTTCTGCCAGATCTTTCCAACTCTTCACAGCAGCTCTATTCAACTTCATATACCAGGTCAAGGACGCCCCAGCCAGACTGTCCTGAAAATAGTGCATCCATAGCTTCTCGTCATCCGTATGGGCTGAAATCTTCCCAAAGTAAGCTTGAAGATGCGTTTGGGGACACGCATTGCCGTGATACTTATCAAAAGTGGGAGGCTTGAATTTAGGAGGAATTCTGACTCCTGTGACCAGCCCCAAGCTGGTAACATCAATACCCATAGAGTTCTTGCATTCTATGGCCCTGATCTTTTCTGCTAACTCCTCATACCTTCGATCACCTTGATTACCCACATCAGCATCCAGCAGAGTAAATTGGTCTTCCAGAGTATCTTCAAGAGTAACACCAGCATGCCTACCATTTCCATTACCCCGATTGTTACCACCAGGAGGAGGGTTGCCACCGGGAGGAGGAATGCCATGTCCCTGTGAATTGTCATGATGATCACCTTCGGGCCCATTGTCTGGACGCTCGACCAGAAGCCTCAACCTCTCCTGATTTTGCGCCATGCCAGTCATGAGGGTCATGAACTGGTCCATACGCGCCCTCATTTCGGCCAAATCACTTTGCACTTGATCCATGATTCTTACTTGATTTCTTCGCGTCGAATATCGGTGAATATGATTCTCAGCTATACTGCCTGAAACCAAATAAAGGTTAGAGACCCTGCAACAAGTACCTGAAAAGCAAGTAACAAAAATGCAGAATGTTATGCAATGTCATGCAATGTTACGTTTATCATTTCCAAAGTGCTTTACACCCTGATTCCAATCCAAACCACGGAAATCTGAAGACCAGAAATCGTGATATAAAGAGACGTGTAGTGGTCATGTGCTTGTGTGCAACTATCTGATAAGGAATAATTCTGAATAAAACTGCTCATACTCATTCAACGAAGTATTCAAGTACATTTAAGAAAGGTTCAACCGCAAATGCGATACAAGGAAAAATGGATCCATCAACAAGCCTGATGGTAACCATTAATAACAAAAAATAAGGAAAAGAACATCAATCTGACAATTCCACATCCTTCAGCCTGTCACTTGAGTATTTGATCTCCTCAAAAAGTATACGGGTACGCTGGTGATTCGGCTTTTCAATCATTTCTTTGATCAAGACATCCCTTTTCTCAAGAGCTTCAGTTAAAGAGCCCATATGCAGCATAAGAGCTTCGTCATCATGCACTCCTTTGTGTCTCTTTACGCCAGCTTGCGTCTTGAGTATCTCTCTTTCTATCATGGCTTCTTCAAGCTCTTTCTTGGTATTCTTCAGCTGGCTTCTAGCTTCTTCTAACTGTTCTTGACTTTTACCGAGACTTTCCCGATACTTTCTCCTCTGCTCATGTGCCTTTTTAAGCTCATCGTCTTTAGTCTTCGACTGATCCTTTAACTCGGCATTTTCAATTCTGACTTCATCCCAAGCTTGACGAAGTTGAGCTAATGAATCCTTGCTTCGGGCTAAAGCCTGTTTTGTAATCTTGTGAGCCTGACTAGTGTCATCTGCTCCCAAAGTAAGTTTCCGAAAGTACCGAGCTCTGTCATCAAAATCTTCCTCTTTGTCAGCCAAGGTTTTTTCCGCTTTCAAGGCTCTCTTTTCCAACTCTTTGTTGTCAGCTAGAGCTTTCTGAAGACATCTGCTCATTCCAGAATTCTCTATCTGCAACTCTCTGACCATTTTCTTCCACTTCTCACATTCTTCAATAGCCACCATAGTGGGTTGTTCTGGCTGTACTGAACATAAAAGAGGTCCCCTTGAGAAGGGTAAAAGCAATTCCTTTACTTTCGTCTCAATCCACCTGTCATATTCAGGATAAGATCTACAATCTCCTTTTCCAAAAACTGCTTTTCCAATTTTGTGCTTATCTTTCCAAGCATTCACTACTTCTACCACCTTCGCATCTTTAGTTCCTGTAAAGAATAAAGATTCTTCCACATCTTGCTCTGTAGGAGGATCCCTGGAAGCATACCCAAACTGTCGGATGGCCAAAACTGGATTATAATTGATCCCTCCTTTTCTGCCAATCAAAGGCACATTTGGAAAATTTCCGCATCTTGTGACAAGCTCTATTCTCAATAACCGGTGGTCAAACCATACAATGTTATCAGCAGTTAAACTCATCAATCGTTTAGACCATTTCGCCACATCTTTAGTTTCCACAAAGGCACCTGTCTGAGGCAAATGTTTGAAAAACCAATGACTCAGCAGTGGAGTACAACAACTAACAGATCCTCCCCTCCTTTTCTCATTCTTGTAATGCACGGAATGATAAAAATATCCTAACAAAGTAGGGACTGGATTTTTAAGGACGAAAACTCTCGTTGCTTGCATATCCACAAAGTCTTGCTGATTGGGAAAGAAAACTAGGCCATATATGCAGAGAGCCAGAATGGAATTGTAAACCGTCCAATTTTTAGCACTTGCAGCCTCTTGGGCTTGTCCAGACAGAAATTCTAAATGAAATATGCTAACTCCATTTTTACTGCTCACACCACTCTTTACCACTGCCTGATCCATTTGTAACGCAGCAGCAATTTCTTTTACTCTGGGAGAACTACCAGAGAAGAATGGTATTGCCGGCGTGATCGGAATTCCCAAAATAAATGAGAATTCTTCCAGTGTTGGCATCAAAATGTAATCTGAAAAAATAAAGCATCTCAACGAAGGCTCGTAGAACTGCAGCAGAGTGTGCAAAGCATCATGTTCATACTTGGTGATTGTACGGACCATCCCAACCAAATTCCCGTAGCTTTTCTGAAATCTATCAAGAATACCCGGACCAGCCATATCTATAATTTTGAGCAATGAATCCAAGACAGGATCTGGAAACTTGTAAGACACATTGTTCTTTCTCTCGGCAACGATCTCTGTTGAACCCATGGATTGGAATCAGAAATGTATTATGCACCTGAAAATGACAAACATAACTGTTATGATATGATAATGCAATGCAAAAGGGCATGTGATCAGGTAATCAAGTGTCTGTGTCTGTATTGAACTGTGTGCACTGTGTCTCTGTACTGAATCTGGCAATATCTGAGATGAACACTTAAATCACTGTCATAGGATACAATGTCTGAAATCATCATAGAATCATAAGTAAGGTAGGTAGGAGGCTGGGTTTCCTGCAAACCTGTAAACATCCCGCCCATACTCACATGTGGTTCTTAGAAAATAAGGCTTGTCAGCTTCGGAGGTTTGAGAAGCAATAGCACATTCAGCCCGTAGGATACAATGCTATGCCAATCAAAGAGGTCGTCCACTGACTCCCCTTAGAAAATAAAAGTCATCCTATGCAAGTTCCAAAGTGGGCCCTCGGGTGCGAATGGGTTTGCCACAGAATGTGGTCTGCCATTGTCACCGCTAAAGAGGGATGTTTCCACTAAGGTCCTCATGATCGGTCACTAGAGTCGACAGCTCTCTAGATCTACATCCTGGAGTACGCAAGATGCGCATGCCACGACGTGTCCCAAGATAGCCTCGTCTAGCTGTGAATTTCGTGAACACCCAACGCACTCCAAACGGCACGTAGGTCCCACTACTCTCCACTCTAATTCTAAGTGTATCCTCAAGCCTGTGTAATGGGCTTATCTCTCAGAAATCCCATCCCGCCAAACAGAAAACAGCACAGTCCAGCATAGCATAATATATCATATGGAATAAAAATGCTAAAATGCAGTAAACGCAGTAAACGCAGTAATATACAGTAATAAACAGTAAATAACTATACAGTAAAACGGTAAATATAGCACAACAATAAACACCCAATGAAAGAAAAACAGACAAGCGTTAGGATTGACTCGCTTAGGATGGACCAGCAATAGGTCAACATGTCCCCAGCAGAGTCGCCAGCTGTCGCTCCCGGGATTTTCATCCTAGTACAAACGCGAAAGTGGCACCGAAACAGAGTCGCCAGCAATGTGTATTTATCCCAAGAGAGGGAAAGGAAACACCGCATAAACCTGAAGAGAAAGGAAAGGGCATGGTCTCACGACCAAGAGAAAGGGTAAGGGAGTCGGTTACGCGAGAGGAAGGTATTAGCACCCCGCGCGTCCATCGTACCCGATGGGATCCACGCTTGCTTGTCTCGATCAAAGGGTGATAGAAAAGGATACTGGAAGAGGAACTGAAAGAAAGAAAAGAGAAAGAATGGAAAAGGAACGAGAAACAAATGTAGGGAAAATAAAAGAAGTGCTCGCATGGGCCCTACCCCACTGCCTACGTATCTCATCGGGAACATGAGAATCAGAGCGACGTAGTTCCCCTCACTAGGGATGGATTGTTTGTGTTTTTTAAGGAACGGCTAACGTTCTAGCTCAGGTGTTGCAGGCTCGCTGGTCCGAGTGCGTTACCATCTTGCAAGAGAACGAGTAGGAGCACGTTCATACATTGAGAGTGAATGAGGTGAGAAAAGAATTCCCGAAGGAAAGACGTTATTGTTTGTTTTTTGTCTTTTAGAAGGAAGTGTTTTGGATTTGTTTGCATATGACAGTGTATCTGGATCTTAGTCATTGGAATGTGTACATTCTCACATTCCAAGATGGAATGGGTAAGAAAGCACACTAAGGGTGAAGAAGACCCCCACACTTAGTTCCAATTGTCAAGGTTCAAACACACTAGCATACTTGTGTTTATTAAGTGTTTTTGTTAATTAAGAAATGAAGAAGTGTTTTTTATTTGTACCTTCAACAAGTATTGCATTTAAGTCCCTCATACAAGATCAAATGTTTAACACATTGACCCAAGATGGGCTATATGCTATACATTCTAAGATTATAAGAGAAGACCCCTTATAACCTTTTCTTTATATGAAAGGCCTAAATGCAATAAATGCCTACCTTTATTAGATGTTTTGAGTTTCCTTTAAGAGATGAGAAGAGAGACTCAAGAGAGGAGAAAAGGTAAAACCTATGTGGACTAAGACTCAATCCTAATTGAAGATTAAAGGGAGTGATCCTAAAGGTTTGTGAGGCTTCAACCTAAAGTCTAAAGAAAGAAAGAATTAAACAATTCACTTCTAAAGTAGAAGATGAATTGTAATTCACAAAGGGAAAGTGATGAGTTATTAAAAGAAAGCACATAAGTGCTTAACAAAACATAAAATGGAATTGTAAAAGAGAAAGGATAGAAGTTGAATGTGGATTCCTTATCCACACTCAATTGAAACTTACCAAAGCCCCTACATGGTTAGTAAACATGTATAAGAAGTATAAGAAGTAAAAGAACATGTAATGCATCATAAAACTCAAAAGAATTAAATGAGAAACCAAATCCTAGAGCCCCAACCAGAATGTACATCATATGGAAACAAATGGTTATTATCATGCAAGTCCAAGTGGATAGGCAACAAACATCCTCCATGACATTAGAACATGATATCATGAGAAAAGGGAGAATGAAAGATGAAAGAGAAAAGAAGAAATGTGCATAAATGGAACACGTAATCCATGGATCAGAATTGAAATGAAATGAAAAATGATTCACAAACATCTCACAAGTATTCATGCATGACACATCAAAGCATTTAAGAAGTGATAGAAGAAGTAGGATTGAAATGGAAGTTCCAAACAAAGGAAAGTGCAAACACAACATGTTAAAGGTACACAAGGTTCAAATGATAATCAACAAGCAAAGATGACATATAATATGTACCAATGACCTATAATGTCAAGAGTGTAGCTCACCCAATAGGCAAATGATCATGCAAGTATACACAAAAGAAAACATGTAAACATGCACAAAAGATTACAATGATATGACATGTTATAATGCTTTAAATGAAATGCATCAAACAAAAATCAAATGGCCTCATGAAAATTATGAAAACATGGTATTGAAGTTCACTAATCAGAGATGAATCACATATCAAAGTAGCATGCAAGGAACCAAGGCAAAATGATGTCAAACAATGCACTTAGGTCAAATAGACATATCATACAAAGTAGCACAAAAGTGAACACCAAACATGCCATAAAATGACCTAAAAAAATCAAATAAAAATCAATTAACATACCTCAAGATGCTAATGACTCAATGCAAAAGAAAAGCATCAAAACAATTTTTAATGATCAAGAACAAAATTAAACAAGATCATGTACCACATTAAGAATGCACACCAAAGAAATTCAAAGAAAATTATGGAGCAGGGGTAAAAAGGTCATAAAATCAGAAAATAAAATCACCAAAAATTTTCTAAATGTTTTAATGATACTCATGAATTTTTGTGGAATTTTATGATACTATTTAGTATTTTTAAAAATTAAAAAGCAAACGTGTAGAAAAATGGAAAAATAAAATGCAATGCAAAAAGGAATGGGGGTGCATGATTAGTAATTAATCAGTTCAAACTACATTGGGCCTTAAACGAGGGGGTGTGAATATCAATTTAATCCAAGGTCCAAATCTGCGCAAAACACACTAATTAACATACACTCTCAGTCAACAAAATTGACTCGCTCATGGCCATTGGATCAAGTCAAGGTCAAACGAAAGTCCAAGTAAACAACATCAACGCACACATGTGAATGACCACACAACATACAATGCACCACACCACATAATGTTTAAAAGAAATCAGAAAAAATGCACGTGAGGATCACATGAATTTTAATGTGCTGGCATCATACAAGCCTCACGATCATAGAAAATGGACGGACACGATTAAAACAAGACAAAACCCTAGCAAATACAGTCACCGGCCGGAGGTGACTTCCGGTCACCTTCTCCGGCCATATCACCACCGTCTGCAACTTCAAGTTTCCCAGAATCTCACAAACAAAACACCAAAATGAAGAGGAAGTAGTGGAGAGCACGAATCCAAAGACAAAATGCACAAGATGTTCATGAGATGAGAGAATCGAACAGAGGAAGATTTGCCCTAACTTTTCAACTATGCCTCAAAAGGCCTATCAACTAGCCAGACAAATTCTTGAGCTTATAAGAAGCTTCAAGAACCTGAAAACAACTTCACATTAAGTCTATAATAGTGGAGATTCGTACCTGAAGTTTTGAAACCTTGAAGTGTTCTTCAGAAAACCAGAGGTCTTGTCTCTTCTACAATCTTCACTTGGCCAAATAAAGGCTGAAATGTAGAAATTGATGATGATTCAATGGAGAAAAGGTTGAAAACCAATCTTCAAAACAAGTTGCAGTGTTGAGAAATTGAGAGAGAATCAGATAGATTCTGAAGTGAGAGGAACAAAGTGAAGCTCGAGGATCAGTTCAATGGTGAGATTGAGAGAGAAGAAGAGAGTGTTTTAGAGTGAAATGAGAAGAATCAAGCTGAAAATGAAATTGGAGTGTGTGTTTTCTATTTATGGTGAGCTCTAATCATGGTTTAGTGAGTGGAGTTAAGTGAGTCAAGTTAGTTAAACTGAGTCATCCCTAACTAACTGAGTCAAGTTAGTTAGGGAGAGCAGTGCTATGGTGAAGAGGGCTCATGACATGCTATGGTGTGGGAAAACTAAATGGCACGGTTTGTGAAATAGAAGCTTGTTCATCAAAAACTTGCTAAGCAAGTTTTGTCCCTTCTATTCTCATGCAATGCACGTGCCACTGTGCTTAGTGTAAGTAGTGTATGCTTGGTCAAAAGAGGAAACTGAAGTGAAGAAGTGTTTGGTGTGTGAGTGAACCAAATTATGAACTGAACTGTCAATGTACCAGTGCCAACATAGGGTAGCTTGTTGAAGTTTTTCTCCTTATTCAATGAATGGTTTGGTATGCTTTTGGAGTCAATTGAAAGAGGAGATATTGAAGAACAATGTCGGTTTGAAAATTGAAGTGAAATGAGGTCTCTAACATGCCTAAAAATGACCACAAACAGATGGAAAAAGAAACTCGTACATGGGTGCGCAGACTTGTGGCATGACCTGGTTGTGACCTGGTCAAATTTCAGTTGCAATGACCATTCTTTGAGCCATCATAACTCCTTAACCTTTGATCAGATGAAAAATTGATAAACACCAACTTTGAAGATCTCACATAGAGGAACAACTTTGATGTTGAAAGGTTTTCCATTTGAAGCCTCTAATCATGAGTAATTGATCAATACATTTGGCCCACCAAGTGTTTGAGAAAATGACTGCGCGCGTGCCCTGAAAATCTGGGTCATGACCTAGTTTTGAACCTACTTTGCTCAAACTTTGATCAATCATATCTCACTCAATTTTTATCCAATGGAGATGTTCTACACATGGATTTGAAGCTTAAAGCAAGAACTTTTGTTGTGGCCTGGTGGAATTTTCATTTGGTGCTTCAATTTTAAATGGCCTTGGTTCAAACTCTGATGCAAAATGGCCAAAACTTGCTATTTTTAGTAACCCTTCTTCTTCCAAAAATGGCAACTTTCTACATCTTGATTTTTTCATGATTCCTTTGGAATTTCTTGACCAAATTTTGTACATTGGACATATGTAACATGAATTTCATGATTTTGGGCTCAAAAAGTCAAGAGTTGACTTTTTCCTCTGATTATTTGACTTGGCCCCAATTTTCCTGATTTCTGATCTTTCTTCCAATTGAACCACTTCCAAAACCAATTGAGAAGCAATTTTCCACCTCCATACACTTAAGAACATTTAGAATACCATGACATCAAGTTTTGTCCAAAAAATCAAAGATTCCCTGATTTAATGGGAAACCCTAGTTTTGGTGCCCACCTCCTAGGAGAAAAATGTGCAGTCTTCAATTTTAAATTCCTCAGAGTATGTTGTGTATCCTCTTAAAGGATGATGAGATATACCATTTGAGGATGATTTTGGATCAATGAGCTATCTCTTTTGAGGGTTTTCCTTCAGTCTTTGAACCTCTTGCATAGTGAAAGATGTAGTGCTTCAATCTCCCATTGAATCTCTCATCCTTGAGGTTGTGGATGATCCATTGAGATGGTATGAGACATGAAAGACCACTTGGCTTGCCTTGAGGAAACTTAATTGACCTTTGAATGATCTCTTGATTGTCCACCTTCCACCTGATCACATGCCCTGATGGTAAGAAGGATGCCATGCTTCATTTTTCTATGTTAAATGCAATGCAATGCTAATGAGATGGATATGATATGATAAATGATAATGCCATGCTATGATGACAAAGAGGGAGAGCAAATTTTGGGGTATTACAGTGGTCCTATTAGGGATCTAGTTGTCTATTTCTACGAATAAACGAAACGGCGTCACCTAGTTCTAGACGTAGTTGTCGGGGAAACTCGAAATATCTATACTATTATTACACAGTTGATATGAGTTTATGAAAGAAGACTTACAGTGAAACAGCCCCACAATACAGTTATATGTATATGAATGCGGTAAATGAAAACAATAACCACTTACTCGGTTGTAGAGCTTCCATGCTGTTTGGTTAGTTGTTCAACAAAGAAAGATTGAAAATAACAGTATATTCAAAATCAAAGGAGAAAGTGCTTTGAAAAAGAAAGGTTTGGGGCTTACAGCTCAAGGAGAGGCCCAGGGTTTTATCTTTGAGCGCACTGTTTGAATTTGTACAGAGGGACTTATACAAGTGACTGAGGCCCAAAATATTTTCTGTACAAAGGGATGGGTCTTACACTCTCTCATGAGGCCCAAAAAGTTTTAAAGAAAAGAAATTGGTCTTACTACACGAGGGTAAGCCCAGTTTGTTTTTCCGTTTGAAATGGCGATCGCGCCGAGGTTTTCTTTTAACGCGAAGGGACTTATACAATAAGTGAGGCCCAAAGTTTTTGGTTAAAAGGGGGTTGGGTCTTACACTCTATTAGAGGCCCAAAAAGTTTTGAATGGGTCTTATAGCTCAAGGAGAGGCCCAAGATTTGTTTTTTGAATTGGCGAGCGCGCCGAGGTTTTTGAAAATACAGTGGGACTTATACAATAAGTGAGGCCCAAAAATGGTTTGTATTTACAAAGGATTGGGTCTTACACTCTATTAGAGGCCCAAAAGTTTGAAAAAAGTTTGATGAGGGTTGAATTGATTCAAAACCCTAATTTGTTTTCAATATGTATTTTTAATTGAATAAAAATTCAATTAAAATGATCAATGTTTGTTAAATATATGAAAACAAATTATGATCTTGGATCAATGTTCCAAAAAATCAGGTTTCTTCCTACAAAATGATTGAAATCTAATTAGGGTTAGAAAACAAAGGGAGAAAAAATATTTTAAATGCTAAAAACACATAAAACATTAATTCTTTTGCAAAAATATCAAATATATGAAATAAATAATATTTTTGGGTTTTTTTTGGTAAAATCAAATAATTAAACATTTTTGTGAATTATTGCAAAAAAAACCAATCAAAAATGATAAAAATTGAAGGAGTTATTAATTTTTCAAATCATTAAAAATAATAATATGAAAAATAACAAAATAAACAAGTGATAAAAAGAAGTCTGGGGCGAGGGGGATTCGAACCCCAGACCTCTCGCTTGCCAATACACACAAAACCAGCTGATGAACCGATGGGGTGCAATGCCAATTCAAATATAACATGGCAAGGGAAAAATATATAGAGAACTTGTTGGATTTTCTGAGAATGGCGCCATGGCCATCTTTTTCCTCTAGCTCGTGCATGAAGCCCTCTATCTCACTCATCTCTCAACCATTTGACATGATTCAAACACCAAACTCATGCGTTTTTTCACAAGGAAGAAGATGGCAATACCCAATTTCATTCATTTTCAGTGTATAGCAAATTATATCATTGTGGTCGTATGAACCCTAATTTTGCAAAAGCAATCGAGTAGACATGATTATGAGTGTTATGATCAAATTTTTTGAGGGAAAACAATCAACATATGATGGCAAGCAATTGGCAAAAGTATCATGCGAGGAAATATGCATGGATCATGGAGTTGGAGTTTTGAGGCTTACCTTGATGCAAGCTGAAATGGAACTCTGCACAAACCTTGTTCCAGTTGTGAATTAATGATCCCTACAACTTCAATGGATGTTATGGAGTGTGTTGCAAGCTTTGGAACACTTTGAAACCCTTTGGATCAAGCTGGAGACCTCCACCTGCATAATTGAGGCATAATGGCTTGGTTGAAGAGTGATTTTGAGCCTGAGGTATTACAGTCAGTGTTTAAGTGTTTGGACACCTCAAATACATCATATGTGATGTGTTTGAGCAATTGGAATTGATTGCTTAAGGCTGCAACTCAAAACCCGATAGTGGTTACTCAAAAACCAAAAAACTTGAGGTTTAAGGAAGAATGAGAGAAAGCAGTGTTGTAACTGGCTTTGGTGTGAGTTGAATGATCCATTGGAACCTCTATTTATAGGTGATCAACTTTTGTCTTGGAGGAATAGTGAATGGCTGCTGGATCAGATCACATTTGCATTGATTGGCTTAGAGGATTTCTTCTCAAGCAAGGTAAACTAGCCATTCCCAAGAGCAGGGCTATGCCTTGACCAAATTCACATTCTTCAGATGTTTTTATTGTTGTTTAATCAAAGAACTTGACTTAGTAGAGTGACTTTGTTGAAAATGCACTATTCCACATTAATGCCCTTTGAATTCAAGGCAAAATGTGCCAAAGTGGATGAATTTCAAATTGGAAGACTCCTTGGCTTTTTGACTCAGCCTTATCAGTTGGATCAGATGCATTGTGATTGGTTTGAGTATATGTGACATGCTAATCCTCAGTTTTTGGTTCAAAATCGTGTGTGGCAAGCAAACATGCAAACTGATTTTTCCAAAACAGCTTGCAGCAGCATGGCTTTGGGCATGGATTTCTCTTGGCTCAAGTTGAATCAATTCATGTTGTTAAGCTCTTTGAATTCTTGGCAACATTTGCAACAACATTGATGTTTATCTTTGGACTTGATTCAGCTTGCAACTATGTGAAAAAATCACACAAGTTTTGGTGTTTCAACACAAAATCTGCCTTGCCCAGAATTTTTCTAAGTGTTGAAAAAGTTGTACTTTCATGTTTTTAGTGACTTTGATCACTCCATAACTCAAAATCCCCAATGAATTGGAATTAGGTCTAGTTGAAGTTTTTGTAGAGGGCAATGAGATCTACAAATCAAGCCTTGGATGGGAGAAAATGGCTTTGTGGTTTAGGAGTTATGGCCCTCTAAAGTTGGTACCCTAGCCACTTTATTTTTAACTTAGAAAATTTTCTAAGTTTTTATGGTTACCCCTTTTACAAGTTACCCAACTTTTCTTGATTTTTCTTGATGAATGATGATTCAAATCATACATTAACATCATTTTAGGGTTAAAAATCCATTTTTGTGAAAAATCTCAAAAAGTCAAAGTTGAATTTTGTGCACAGTTGACTTTTTATCAGATGAATTCAAAACTGTGCAATTCTTCATGAAATCATGTCCTTGACCTAAATCAAACTTGATGGGAATGCTCCATGGGTGTCATAGGGTATATTGATGTATGTCATAGGGCTTGGGAGCATGTCCTGGTCAAAAGTCAAAGTTACAGTTGACTTTTTCCTTAAAACCCTAACTGTGGTGCAGATGAAATTGAGACTTGTTGCTCAAACTTCTTGGATTAATCCATTGTTCCAAATGGATCAATATAGTTCATTAGAGACCCTCAAACCCTTTCTTGAGGTCTTGGCTCATGATTTGCCCTAAAAAGTCAACTTAGGGGTGAATTAGGTCAAGAAACCCTAATTCCTGATTTTTGATAAATGCATCCCCTGAGGCAAAATTGACTTGATGAATGGGTCCATGAGGTTCCATGGAGTATATTAGGTTGTGTTTTGGATCTTTGGCTCATGCCCAGAGGAAATTCTCCACCTGGAGGCCCTGGTCGACCAAAACCCTAATTTGGTGACACTGGCGATCTTGAGGCTTGATCCACCCAGAAGGGAGTAGCTTTGTACTTAATCCTTGGTGTGGGGGTCCTCTTGATCCATTGTGGATGTTTAAGAGGTTAGACAAGTTGAAGATCATGTCATTCCTTGATTGACCCTTTGTCTAAGCACTCAGAGAGGGCTTGAAACCCTAATTTTGATTGTAGTGAATGCTCAACAATCCTTGAGGAGATTGATGAAGTATGATGGTTCCTCCATATTATGATGATGATTTTCACAATGATGGGAAATCTAAGTGGTCAAAATTTGGGGTATGACACGGTGTCCTTCCTCCAAAATCATCCTTTTCAACTCCGAATCATCAGGAATACAAATTCTACCTCAGAACCTCAAAACACCTTTATCATCCACTTTAAAGTCCTCATTTTCACTTTTAACTCCAACCGTCATCAAATCCACAAATTTCACATCCAATTTCTGTTTCTCACTAACAGTCAACAGAAAATCATTAGTAACCTTCAACATACCAAGCCTCACACTGTCAAACGTCAATTCGCACACCAAACTCAAATCCCTAAACGCTTCCAAAAGTTCCCACTCCTTAACTATCAAAGTAGACATATGCAACGATTTCCGACTTAACGCATCGGCTACCACATTAGCTTTACCAGGATGGTAATTCAAGCCAAAGTCGTAGTCCTTCAAAAATTCCAACCATCTACGTTGCCTCATATTCAACTCTTTCTGATCAAACAAGTATTTCAAACTCTTATGATCACTAAATACTTCAAATCTTGCACCGTAGAGATAATGCTTCCAAATCTTCAACATAAAAACCACAGCCGCTAATTCCAGATCATGAGTAGGGTAATTTTTTCTCATGCACCCTCAATTGCCTCGAAGCATAAGCCACAACCTTACCTTCTTGCATCAACACTCCACGTAGCCCAATCAAAGACGCATCACAATATACCACAAACGGTTCACTAGGATTCGACAAAATCAAAATCGGAACTGTCGTCAATCTTCTCTTCAGCTCACTAAAACTTTCCTCACACCGAATATCCCAAATGAACGCTTGACCTTTACAAGTCAACTGGGTCAAAGGAAGTGCTAACTTAGAAAAACCTTCAATGAACCTTCGATAATATCCGGCTAATCCCAAAAAGCTTCTAATTTCAGTAACAGATCACGGAGCCTCCAATTGTAGAACTGCATCTACTTTAGATGGATCCACAACAATACCATTACCTGAAATCACATGACCAAGAAAACTCACTTCTGACAACCAGAACTCACACTTGGACAACTTAGCAAAAAGTCTCTTCTCCTTCAAAATTTGCAACACAACACGCAAATGCTCCGCATGCTCCTCCCGGGACTTAGAATAAATCAAGATATCATCAATAAACACAACAACAAAACGATCCAAATGCTCGTGGAAAATACGATTCATGTACTCCATAAACACACCTGGCGCATTAGAAACCCCGAACGGCATCACAGAATATTCATAATGACCGTAACGTGTCCTAAAAGCCGTCTTCTGAATATCTTCCTCTTTCACCCTTATCTGATGATACCCCGACCACAAATCAATCCTACTAAACACACAAGCACCTACCAACTGGTCCATCAGATCATCAATTCTCAGAAGAGGATACTTATTCTTAATCGTCACCTTATTCAACTGGCGATAATCAATACACAATCGCATACTCCCATCTTTCTTTTTCACCAATAAAACTAGAGCACCCCAAGGCGCCACACTTGGCCTCACAAACCTCTTTTCCAATAATTCATTCAATTGCTTCTTTAACTCAACCAACTCAGATGCCGACATATGATAAGGTGCCATAGATACAGGTCTAGTACTAGGAACTAGATCTATAGAAAACTCCACCTGTCTCTCTGGCGGCACATCTGAAATATCCTTAGGAAACACTTCTGGAAAATTGCACACAACAGGAAACACATCAAGTGAAACTTGACTATCCACAGTCAACGATGCAAACAATCTGAACAACTGAGCTTCATCCGCCAAAAGTTTCTTCAACTCTTTGGTAGATAAGAAACTCGAGTCCTCGTCTTCCTCAAGAGAAGGAAATCTTACTAGCTTATGATAACAATCAATATGAACCCGATTAAACTGCAACCAATTCATACCCAGAACCACATCTAAACCCTCCAACGGCAAACACACCAAATCCATCTCAAAATCTTTACCATAAATGGTCAAAGGACAACTTAAACAAACCAAAGAAGTAGTTACTGACCCCATTGCTGGAGTATCAATAACCATCTCACCACCCATCGAAGACAACAAAAGATTCAAACGTTTCGCGCACTCAGACGAAATAAACGAATGAGTCGCTCCAGTATCAATAATAGCAACTAAAGGCGTACTATTAATAAAACAAGTACCTCTTATCAAACGATCTGCACTAGTAATCTGAGTTTCCGCCAAGGTAAAAACTTTCCCACCAGCTGGAGCTTGCTTCGGTTTCGGACACTTTGTACTAATATGACCAGGTTCACCATAGTTGAAACACTTCGCCACATTCTTCCTCTTGCACTCAGCCGCTACATGTCCTAAACCTCCACAATTGGAACACTTCCTCATATCTTTTCTGCATTCAAACTGGCGATGTCCTAATTCACCACACCTAAAACATCTCGGAGAATTAGACATACCTCCTCCACTGGGCCTTTTCTCAAAATTACCCCTTTGTTTACCCTTATCAGCTGGTGTTACATAAGGACCACTACGAAACGGTTGCTTCCCTTTTCTCTCGTTCACACTCTTATAGTGAGTATAACGAGCTTTGCTATCTTCTTCATAAATACTACAACAATCCACCAAATCAGAAAACCTTCGAATTCTCTGATAACCAATTGCCTGCTTAATCTCAGGACGCAATCTGCTCTCAAACTTCACACACTTAGAAAACTCCGCAGTCGCTTCAGCATAATGTGGATAAAACTGCACAAGCTCCACAAACTTAGCAGTATAATCAACAACAGACATATTACCTTGTTTCAATTCCAAGAACTCTATCTCATTCTTTCCTCTAACATCTTCGGGAAAATACTTCCTCAGAAACTCAACACTAAACAAAGCCCAAGTGACTTCTTCCTCCGCAGCTTCCAACACATGACGAGTACTAACCCACCAATCATCAGCCTCTTCCTGCAACATGTGAGTACCCAGTCTCACCTTCTGATCCTCAGCATAATCCATCACTCGGAAGATCCTTTCAATCTCCTTAAGCCAAATCTGAGCACCATCAGGATCATGTCTCCCTTTGAAGACAGGCGGTTTGTTATTCCTGAACTCATCATTCCCAGCAACATTAGGTGCACTCTGCACAGCCCGAGCCATAGCTTGCATAGCAGCAGCTAAAGCAGCGTCATTCCTACCAGCCATATTCTGTTCATTTCCAATAACAGCAACTATGGTTAAACAAACAGCTCACCCAAACATAACCACCAACAAGGACTGACACAAACTGACACGGACTGGGCTCTGATACCACTTAATGTAACACCCCCAATCTATACCCCCAACTAAAATAAGCGATAAAAGTTAATCAGAGTATAATTAAAAATTCACGGCATAGACAGAGGCGTCACATCAATTTGAAGCAAACATACAACAACCTGCTCATATAGATATGCAACAATTCAGGTAGCACATCTCAAAGGAGCTTAGCTCATAACACCCACAATTTAGATATAGAATAAAAGCGGAAAATATGTAACTGAATCTCATATATATATATATATATATATATATATATATATATATATCATAAAAGTTTGTTATATACAAAGTTAACCATGTACATCCAAAAGATACATATACATATACGCCTAATCACTAACGGTCTCCCCGACTACCCGGTGCCACATATCAGAGCCGACCGACAAAAGAATGAAGACCTAAGCTTCACAAAAAGACCTCCAGCATCTAATCTTCAATGCCTCGTAGAGCATTAAAAATAGCAGAAGGGTGAGAAACACAATCATAATATAATTGCATATCACTATATAATAATACACCAATACACATGTAAAATATTCTCACCATAGCTTACGACATAATTCAAAGACAAAACAACACAATGTATATCACATATAACCATCACCAAGGCATAAAAATCATGCTCAAAGCAATTAACACACATATAGATGAATATATCAAGTCATCAATTTCATTCACAATTCCACACACAATCAATCCATTCATGATTTATGCAAATGCACAGAGACCGACACAACGACTCTATGCAATGCATATACGGTACCATCCATCCATCATCTCATCACTAGTTCACTCACGAACTATTGGAACCATCGCTTGTTACTTAGTGTAACTCCCCGTCGGGCAAACGATGTTCCCCGTCGCTTTAGGTCCTCTTGGTATAAGGCGCACGACGTTTATGGATTGCTTTAGGTCCTCTTTGTATAAGGCGCACAATCTGATCGCTTTAGGTCCTCTTTGTATAAGGCGCACGATCATCTATAATCATCACTTTAGGTCCTCTTGGTATAAGGCGCACGATGTTATAGCGGATTCCCTCTGGAACCGATTCGCCGCTCACACCCACTAGGGCACACGACATCACAAGAATGCATATCATGATACTTGGCATACAATGACTCATGACATTCAAATGCACACATATATGCAACCATCTCAATCAACAATAATCATGCTTTGCAATTCAAGCCCAAAACAATGCATTTATTTGCCATACGGCCACAAACCATCATCACACCATCTAAACACATGCATACGCATCATACAACAGCACACAAGTCATACCATATCTATCAAAGGCATATTGCATGATAACACATCAAATACACACAATTAAAATGGTACAAGTTGACAAAACGACACCTTTCCAATTTCCCGACATAATTTAATCGGCCAACAATCTCAAAACCAGTTTAACAAGAAAGAACATGTCAAAAGCTTTCCAACGCTTCAAACCGCGCCTCAAACCGACTTACGGATCAAAAGTTATAAAGAAAACAAATTGGAAAAACTGTCATGTTCGCAATGCGAAGCTCCTAGCGAGTCCTTCGCTTCCTCATTCGCAGTGCGAATACCCCAGCGAACCATGGCAGAAAGGAAAATAGCCTACAGTTCGCAGTGCGAGTCTCTGGCGAATGCCTAGCCAACACTGGTTCGCTGCCCCATTCGCAGTGCGAACATCTGGCGAACCAAGTCAGAACTGAAATGAGGTAAAGTTCGCAGTGCGAGTCTCTGGCGAATGTTCGCCCTCACCTTCGCAGTGCGAATAGCCAGCGAATGCTCGCTTCCCCTTCGCTAGGGGATTCGCAGTGCGAACCTGCGAATTCAGAAAAACCCAGCAGCGCTGTTACACACCCCAAAACCATATTTTCCCTACCAAAACACTTCCAAACCAACACATAGCAATCAAAACATAACTCAATCATGGTAACAAGTATTCTACAACATTTACACCGATTTTCAACCGCGAAAACATCGATTTCTCTCTTCCGACCTAGAATCGAAAAGCTATAGAACACAACAAACATTCACACACACACACACATACATAATCATACACAAACATATTATAACCGAGTTTCGCACCCTTACCCGATTTAATCGTGTTTGAAAAGTCGGTTGGATTAATTTCTTCTTTTCCAAGTTTTTCTCTCTTTTCTTCTTTCTCTTCTCTTTCCTTCTTTCTCTTTTTCTTCTCTTCTTTTTCTTTCCTTACTATTTTCCTCTCTTTTCTTTCTATTATATGAAAAATATAATATCTACCCAAACAAAAGACCAAAATACCCCTACACTCAAATATCTCGCAAACGTTCCCAAAACGCGATAAAACATATTCACGACGAAAAATAATATATTATCACATAAAAGTCAAAAATAAAATAATATAATAATAAAATAATCAAAACGACTCAATTAAATAAAACTAACTAAAATTGGGGCGTTACACATCCAGTTTGCACTATTACAACGGTGTATATGAATCCGTTGTAACCCTGACGTTGTTGTTTGCGCGTTTTGCAGTAGTGAATATTTTAATTTAACCCCTCATCAAATTAGATATTGACTTACGGTATCTACACAATAATCTAACCTTTCATGACATTTATGTTTTTAACCACAAACTTAATATTATATTAGTTAGACACCTTTAAGTCTTGACTAATTAAAATAATAACACTAACACCATAAATATTACATTTGTGACCCAAAATTCTATAAAAATTATCAATTTTCAGTTAATAAATTAATATATTTCATGTTTCAAGATAGGAAAATACTTGCATGGGAACGAACGTAACATGTGTATTTACAAACAACCAATAATATTTTTTTATTAATTAAAAATAAAAAATAATATTTTCTCTCTCCTACATAATAACCACCAACACATAATTTCAATTAAAATCGAAATTAAATTTATAATAAATTAAATTTTTTTTCTCTTTTCATTAGCTGTTTTCAACAATATAGATTTAAGTGTGTTCCAAACCTAATGCGAGATCAAAACTCAATGGTCATAAATAAAAGATTTTATATTTTATCCTGCTACACTTGCTTTCTTATACTCGTGCAAGCTAGCTTATGCTTACATGTATATAAATCACATGCATACAACATTCAAGTGATGCATTATATGATTAAAATACTAGTCTCCAACAAAGAATTTTCTTTTCTCAATACTAATGTATGGAGTTCAAGATATTATTTTGATTTAGATAACATTGATAATTCTTCACATACCTTTTAATTCATAACTTCCATTATTATATTTATTTTAATTAGTTTCCACTTGGCCATAATAAAGAAACTAAAATTGATATATATATATATATATATATATATATATTACAAATAAAACAAAATTCACGATCTACAAGTACACATGGCGTCACCCTAAGAGTAGACATAGTAAATAACTAAAAGCAACAACTTTGATTCTCATATAATCTTTTTTCCATTCTGTGACATATCACTTTTTAGGACTCAGCTTTCATTGCCAAAAAGGTCAAATGAAAGGTGTATGAATGGTTGAACACAACACAGTGCACACCAACCTATATAGTATATATAGTAATATTTATTAACCCTAACTTGAATAAAAGAGGAAAAACAATGGTATTTTAATTTAAAAAGTCTTTTTTAACAGCTGCACAAGGATGTGTTATAAATTATAATCATTTTATTTTCCGTCAAAAGAAGGGAAAAATGTAGAATAATTCAAAAGTGGCAACAATTAAGGAATATTGGTACATAGAAAGTTGGAATGGAGGGACTGAAAAGGATCTGTTTAAGGTATTTGGTGTGTATGATGACTCATGAAAAGTTGGCAGATTATTTTTTATTCAAGAGTAGTGTTGAGAATTGCACCCTAATATTTGAATAAAAAGTGTATAACTAAAATCCTATTTTTTCACTCATAATTGAAAGGAACTACAATTGAAGTTTAGTACCAAACATGATGTGTTTCTATTTTCATATCATGTTCTTTTGAATATGAGTTGTTATTTTACCAACTTCTTAATATTCTACAAATTTGAAGAGAAAAAAAATGAAAACAATGACATGCATAGTGTTTATCTAACAAATCATAAGTCATAAATGTCAAAAGAATTTTAGAAGAAAAAAAAAGCAATCAAGAATAAAAAAATTGCACGTGATGCATGATATGATGTCTCAAAAGAGGGTCTTTGCAGAGCCAGCTACCTGCCTAACACTCACAGCTCATTTCCAGACCCCATATTACAATAGTGTCCATTGATTTCAAAGAAAATTTCTAGTAGCAACAATATTTCTGATAATTCAATGTCTGACACATACACGACACAAATACATGCGATTATATTCAAATTATTACTGATATAGGTGTGTAAGTGTTGATTTTGTGTCACATAATAACGAAATGAAATTGTGGTATTATGTTAGGTGAGGTTGCAATAAAGTGATATAAAAATATGAATGTACTTTTATGATTTAACATGATTTGGACCTTGTTTTCTTTTCTTACTTTGTTGTGTGTAAGGCTGATTTTTCTAACTTTAGTTTCTAACTTGGAAGCTATAAGCTATATGTGTTATTATCGATGTGCTGTATGTTACCAAATTTGTCAAAGAAAAAAAGAACAAAAGAGAACAACTTAGAGTTAATAGAGACCCACACTCATGTCATATCCCACGTGGGGTGAGCATAACATGCACATGGTCATGAGACATTCATGTCAAAATCACAATCTTCATCAACTAACTCTTTTCTTTAATTTCTTTTTTCATAAGCTCAATCATCAAATTAAGCCGTTTTACTCAAGCCTGGAAGCTCTTTGGCTTGTTTTTAAGCTTGTTTTTAAGAAAGCTTTGACATGGACACAAATGTTGACGTTGACGTGGATTTGTGTGGAGTATGGTTCATATTATGACAAAGAAGAATATAATATTAGAAGTGGCAATTGAATCCATTAAGCACCCAATCCATTCACTAAATTATTCATCTAATCCATTTATTAAATAAAATGTTAGTTAATGGATTGGATTATATCTATCCATTTAAAATTATGGATGAATCCAATCCATCCAATTTATTCTCAAAATCCAATGAATTATATTTATTTTTTATTTTAAATTCAATAAATCAGTTTTAGTATAAAATAATATAAAATATATTTATTTAAAAAGTTAATTATTTTTTAAATTTTATAATAAAATATTTAAAATCTATATCTCTCTTATTATTCTTAAAAAAATTAGTTATATTTCAGTATTACGCTAATTTATTATTTTGTTTATGCAATTGATTATTTTATTTTTTGGGGAGTATATGTAATTAATTTTAATTACTAGAGATTTGTTTTAATTTGTCTATAAAATTGAAATCGTAACTTATCCATATGAATCCAATTCAATGACGCTTATCTCGTAGATTTTGCTTCTCTCGTACTCCTTCTGTACGACAACAGTAATTTAGATATCAATGACATCCTATGAAATATAAAATTGAGTACAAATCATATTTACCTATTCAAAATATACAGGGTAAAGGTTATGAAATCAAAATTCGTTAAATGTGTGCTTATTAACTTTTATACCTATATTATGTCATTTAAAAAAACTAATGGTTAACAAATTTAATTTAGAGAGATATTATAAGAATATTTTTTTAATAAATTTTAAAAATAAAATAAATTGTTAATAAAAAATTAATTAAATTAATTTTGCGGATGGATGGATATCCATCCATTGAAAAGTTGTTAATTGATGGATTAGATAGATTATATCCTTAATGGATGGATTGTATTTGATTTTTTTTTTTTTTAAATATTAGTGAATTGTTAATGGATTAATAGATTTGTTTGATCCATCCATTAACAATCCAATTCACATCCATCCAATCCATCTATTTTGCCACCCCTATATAATATGTAAAATATTTAAACGGATCTTAAGTTCAGTAGTTTTTCGTGAATAAGTGATTGGGGTTGATGGGGCACTTACTGTTGTGGTACGTTTTAAGGGTATAATTTTAAACTGTGTCATATTATTATATTTATATACATTGTTTGATATAATGTAATCCTAATTATTATACAGAAATAAAGAAAATTATAGTTATTCTATAGTTAGAGAAAAATGTAGCCTTAGTTAGAGAAAAATGTAGCCTTGGCCGAACTGCATTAATAAAGACCAATTATGTTTATTGTCTTTTATTTTTGTTTCTCTTTAATCTTTTATACTGATTATTGCTCTAACGATTGTTATCATATGAAGATGATGCGAATTTCGAGGTGACAAGGTTTAACGAAGCGAGTTGTTTTAGATTATGACAAATGAGGGTTAAAGATTTGTTGGCTCCGCAAAGTTTACAGAAGGTGTTGAATGAGACAATATTGGCCAATATGGAAAACACTGATTAGAAAGAAATGAAGGGGAAGGCCGCTGAATTGATTTGCAATAGTGTTTTAGACGAGATGATGTATCATATCCTGGACCTAACGATGCCAAAGGAGGTTTGAGACAAATTAGAGAGTCAGTATATGTCAAAGACACAATGAACAAACAATTCGCGAAGCAACGACCATATAGTCGAAGATGCAGCATTGATCTAATTTACAACAACATGTCAATGTCTTCAACAATAAATCCATGATCTAGTGAGCCTTAGGGTGAAGATTGATGACAGAGATAAGGCAATTATTTTGATGTGCTCGTTACTAGGTTCTTATGACCACTTGGTAACTACTCTTACCTACAAAAAATATAATATCAATGTAGATGTTATTAGTGCTTCACATTTGTCTCATTCTCAAAGAAGATAAAGTGTAAAAGAAAGAACTCAAGGCAATGAGTTGTAAGTGAGGGGGGACAAGATCATGGGCGGAACAAGGGTAAAATAGGTTCTGGAAAAAGAAGTCTAAATCGAAAAACAGTTGAGTGTTTTAGTTGCAAACAGATTGGGTATATTAGAAGAGGGATTGTTCATACATAAAACAGGTCTCATCCAATTCTGTATTTTTGGTTCAAATCAATGATTCTAGCAGTGAAGTAGATATAGTGTGTGTTTCATCCAGCAAGTGCACAAATATGTGGATTCTTGGCCCAAGTTTTTCTTATCACATGACGCCGCATTAAGAATAGTTCACTACATTCAAGTCAAATCATTTTGGATCTGTTTATCTATGTGATGATAAAGCTTGTACTATCATTGGAATGGTGTAAATTAAAATTTACATGGATAATGGTGGCGTGCGAACATTCAACGGTGTTAGATATATTCGAAAATTGAAGAATAACTTGATTTCCCTAGGTACTCTACATGCAAATGATTTCTCCTACAAGTATGATAGAGATATGGACATTATTAAGGTTAGCAAGGGTGTCTTGATTGTGATGAAAGCAAGGAGGATTGCATGTAACATCTATAAACTATTGGGGAACACTATTGTAGATGATGTTGCATCAATTAAGTTTGATAAAGATGTAACCAAATTCTAACACATGTGCATCTAGTTCATCTTAGGGAGTGTGGGATGATGAAACTTCATAAGAGAAATCTATTAAAGGGTGTTCGTAGTTGTAAGATGAATTTGTGCAAGTATTGTATCCTTGGGTAACAATGTCATGTTCAGTTCAAGATCGAAAAGAACAAAACAGAGGGAATTTTAGATTGCGTGCACTCTGATGTGCGAGATCCTACCAAAGAGGTTTTGATGGATGGTTCTAGGTATTTTGTGACTTTCACGTATGATTTTTCTCATAATATTTGAGTATATTTCTGTAAGAAGAAATTTGAAGTCTTTACGAAATTCAAGTCATGGGATGCACGTGTAGAGAATCAAATTGGCATAAAAATTAATTATTTGTGATTAGATAATGGGAAAGAGTACATTGTTTCTAATTTTAAGAGGTTATGTTGAGAACACGAAATTCAAAGGTATTTCTCAGTTCGTAAGACACCATAGAATAATGGTGTGTTAGAGAGAATGAATATATCTCTAACTGAAAAGGAAAGATGTCTCATGTTAAATGTCAGACTATCAAAAGGTTTTTGAGTAGAGACAATTAACATCACATGTTATCTTATCAACATGTTACCACGAGCTTCTTTGGAGCAGAAGGTTGTAGAGGAGCTGTGGAAAGTAATCATATTTATATTGACAATTTGATGATTTTTGGGTGTCTAACTTATGTTCATATATCCAATGAAGGTTGATCCAAACTTAATCTAATGTTAAAGAAACGTGTCTTCGCTGGTTACGCAAAAGGTGTGTAAGGGTTCAAGTTATGGGATACCATTAAAAAGAATATGGTAATCAACACATATGTTATTTTTCATGAGCAACTAATGTGGAAATAGTTAGTTGTAACATATATGTCAGCATCTGAAGGAGAAAATTTCACAAAACAAGTTATTCAGGTGGATGTTGATCTGCCACCATTGAACAATATGCAGGTAGTGCATAAACCACAAGAGGAACCAAACTTTGATATTGAATTTCCATGGACTCAAAGTTTTAGGTGGAGTACATGATTATATTATTTACGTGACAGAGAACATAGTCCAACCAAGTCACAAGAAAGAAATGGGTATGAATACTTGGGAGCATATGCATTTTTTACTAGTTATGAAGGACCTTCCACCTTTCGATGGCTATAGCTAGCCATGAGAAAGATTAGTGGATGAGTGCAATGGTAAAGAAGATGGAGTCCTTGAATAAAAATTAAACATGGGAGCTTGTTCAGATTCCTAAGGGAAAAAGGGCCATCGATCGTAAGTGGTTGTTCACGAGAAAACAAGCACTAAGAGAAAAAGAATGAGAAAATTTCAAGGTTCGTCTTTTAGAAAAGGGGTACTCACCGTAAAAAGGGATTTACTATGACAAAATTTTATCTTCAGTCGTTAGACATAACCCTATCAGGGTAGTGTTAACCTTAGTATCACTACTACAAAATGTATATACAACAACACCATGGTTATCACGGTACCACGAAGGACCGTGATGACATCTTTTACTTAACGCGCGAACATTTTCATTTATTTACTTATTAAAATTTTGATATAATATAATCACAGATGAAAGATACAACCGTGGTTATATAATCACCCTTTCCTGAGTTCGAATCTCAGCACCCTCAAATGTTTTATTTCTTTAACATTTAGTCGCGCCTTTGTATTTTTATTTATTTTTAATTTTAAAATAAATTTGATACCACCACGGTTGAGTAACTCAACCATTATGACTTATTTTAAATATTTTTAAGTGTAATGTACTGACGCTTCAAATGTTTTATTTCTTTAACATTTAGCCGCACTTTTTTATTTTTATTTATTTTTAATTTTTAAATAAATGTGATATCATCACGGTTGTGTAGCTGAACCGGTGTGACATATTTTTCATTTTGTTTTAAATATTTTAAATTGTAATATATTGTCGCTTCTTTATGAAATTTAATTAAGCAAGTAATATATCACCACGGTTCCGATTGTTGACGGTGGTGGTATCATTCATTCATTTTTATCACAGCTAACTAGCTTGTCTCTTCAGTAGCCATTCTTTGCTGAGAAACGATACGATACGAAACACCATTTCAACCCTAAAGTTCAGTACTGAGAAACAAAACACCATATCAACCCTAACATTCATCTTTCATCATCATCGTTCATTGTTTTTTCATCAGTTGTTCAACAGTTCATCTTTTTTCATCGGTTTCCATTCATTGTTCATTTTCAACCCGTAGTCATCAGTTCATTTTCAACCCTAACACCAACAATAACATCATCGTCATCGTCAAGGAGGAATACAACAACAACATTATATGTTTCAACCCAAATATTCACCTTTACTTAGTCATCACGTTTACTGTACGTAAAGCTTTTTTCCCATGCATCTACAGTAAACTTCAGTTTACATTGTTGTTGACGTTGTTGTTCTTGTTCTTTTTCTGGTTGTTGTTGAATGTGTGTGATAAAACTTGATTAATCTTTTGTTATGGTTGTGGTTGTTGTTGTTGTTGAATATGTATGTGATAATGGATGAAAGAGTTTGTTGTTGTTGTTGAGGTTGTTGTTGTTTTAGAAAATAGATTTCATCTTCTTCGTATTCTTCATCTAGTGGCGAGGAAACTATGACAAGTGATGCTTAAAACAAAAAGAAAAGATCACAAATAGGTGCCACAATGCTTACCAAAGTAACAAAAGTCCACAAATATGATGATAAATTGTCTATCGCATTTTATTCATATATAGAGTAGTTGATGGTGAATACCTTTCGCTTTTTAAGAGTTATTTTGCATTCTTTGGACGTAGCAAAGTTAGTATATTGATAGATGATTGGAAACAAGCGCCAGAGGCTGTCAAAGATAGCATATGGACAGACGTTAAGGTATTAATATTAATTTTCATCATTTCGGTATGACTTTCTATAATTTTTAATACATTCTTATTGATTTAAATATAGCTGACTTTTGAGATTACGGATGGTGATAAGCACTTTAAAAAAATGGTTAAGTCATGTTGGTACGTGTTGAAGGAGCTTTAATTCACGACTCACGCGTGACTACATTAGGAAGCCTAAGATTGGTCTTGAGTGTCCATGGGTGAGATATAGTTTTATCTCGAAGTATGGTTTGGAAAAAGTTTGCGAAGGGTCGTCGTTCTGAGACGTTCCTGGTTAGTACTAGTTTTATTTATCTTATAATTTTATGCTAGTGATTTATAGATACTAATTATATTTTCACTATGTTTATAACAGACTAAAATTCAAACAGGAATACAAAATAAAGCGAAAAACATTTACCCCCATAGATTATCTCGTGGGGGTTACAGGAAACTGGAGGAAAAAATGATGGATGAAAAAAAAACAACAAATGGGAGATGAGGACTCCATTAGTCATGATCATAACCCATCTCCACCGTCAAGGCATGAGAAGTGGAAGAGGGCTCGACTAAGACCAAATGGAGAGTACACCTCAGATGCGTCAAGAGCAGTTGCTGAGAAAATTGTAAGTATGATTTGTTGTGCGTATGTTATGTGTTATTTAAATGTTGTGGTAATTACAATATTAATATTATCATGCATATATGTTGTGTAGGATCTGTTGGTTAAGGATTCTCATTTGTTCCAGAACCACGACATGATATACTAGTAGAAGCTATCAGAACAGATGAGCATGGTGGGCGCGTTCGTGGTGTTAGAGAAGGCGTCGGCCTGAGATTATACTTTGGTTCAACCAAAAAAAGCGCTGAAAACACCGAATTTCAAGCGTAAAGAGAAAAGCTTGCGACTGTTGAGAAGGAGTTAGAAGAACAGAGGAGAATGTTAGAAGCTGGGCGGGAAAGTCAGAAGAAAGACATAGAAAAGTTAAGAGAGTTATATGCAGTATGTGTTTTATCTTAAATGCTAGTGTTTTATATGTATGATATATTGTATTTTATATGAAAAGTTAAAAAATATAGAAATGTGTTTATTATGTATTGTGTTCAAAACGAATACTATGTTGCAGAGAATAAATGGATCCTTCCAACAACATACAGATGAAAATGATGATAATGCCGATGATCAAGTTCCCAAAAAAAAATGTTGTACGTGGTGCTAGCACCAAAGGAAGTAATTGTTCAGTCGTCCCCGCTCAAGAGGTCAATGAGATATTGGATCCTTCTGCAAATGAAATCACCACGTTATACCTGTTGGCTGCGGAAAGCGATGACCCGATTCCTCTTCTGCTAGAGCATTGTCCAACGGTAGAAATCTTATATTCTCCTCCTAGTGACATGCGAGATTTTATATCAGGATATAAATGGTTGGACATAAGGATATTGCAAGTTTGGTGCACGTAAGTATATAATTGAATATGCATGTCATTATATATAATACATTATCGTTTTTGTATTTCCTCACTTATTTTATGAATTTTGTTTAACCATTTAGGTACCTTCACCGTGTTTGTATAGAGTTAAATAAATAGAATATTTATGGCATCTTGGATCCGTTTAGTATTCGATGGGCAAATAATGATCCAAAAGGAATTGACTCTTACATTTCAGAACGGTTAAGTCAAGGGGGAAAAGAAATTTACTTAGCACCATTTCTCAAATCGTAAGTGATTTTGAAATTGTGGTTTATCTATTATAGTTAGTTTTGTTTTAGAAAATACTAATTATATATATATGATTGTGCTTATTCAATGATCATTGACAATTGAACATCATATCGCTTAGGACGAATACGATAATGACATTGTGTTCCTTACATAATCCACTAGAACCTAAAATTAAGCAAATTATTAATGGGTGATTTTATGTTTATATGATACTTTTTAGTATTATTTTCTTTGACTTTGTAATTGGTTTAACGCGTAATATATTTAAATAATTTTCAATGTACAGTGTTGTGCATCGACAAAATTTGTTGAACAATAGTAGAAAAAAGCCAACATTTCTCTTGCCTCATGTAAGTGGCCATATTACTTGTGACATTCATTTATATATATTGTTACATGCATGTGTAGTGGTTATAACATTCATGAAATTAATGTTTATTTTTGTAGACGAGGAAATAACCAAATGGATACTAGTGTGAGTATTATGTAATGAAACACATGTTAAACATTGTCTTCGTCGGCATTAATTGTTTATAAATGAGATCAGGTATATATTATATATGTAATGAATTATTTACAATAACATATTATTGTTTAAGTTGGCTATGATTATCATATATGTGTGATATTCACATTTTTGCACTTTTTATGTAGACGTTTAACGACGATACATCATTCTCATGCGAAGACTTTGTAGACATTCATAAACGTTGGGCGTATATTTTAAATGTGCTTAATGGTCCTTAAACATGAGCTTAATTTGTAATATATATATATATATATATATATATATATATATATATATATGTGTGTGTGTGTGTGTGTGTGTATATATATGTGTGTGTGTATGTGTGTGTGTATGTGTGTGTTCGTGTGTGTGTGTGTATGTGTGTGTGTGTGTGTGTGTGTGTGTGTGTGTGTGTGCGCGTGTGTGTGTGTGTGTTTGATGTACATTTGAGTTTGAGTGTTATAAAAAACATTTTTTGATTTGATGAAATAAATAAGTATTTGAGTTTGAATTCAATTATTGTTTCTGTTCTGATACAGGTTATAAAATTTTTCTGTTTTGTCACAAAAATACAAGTTAAAAATTTTCAAAATTTCAAAATGCAAAAATATAATTTTTAAAAAGCATATAATTTAACGACGGTTATTATATATGACCGTGGTTGTATAATGAACGATGTCCAGAATAATATATATACCATAAATGCGCTGTTCAGAATCAGACTTGTGACCTTTAATATATTACAACGGTTAGATAAAGCAAACGTGGTAATATGTCGCGCGCTTTCAGGTTTTCTACAACGGTCATAGGACCGTGATTGTAAGTAACGCATATACAACCACACACTACGTAACAACAGTCGGTCCTAGGTGATAATATATCTTTTCCAACCGTTGTTGTATATGTTTTCCGTAGTAGTGTATCCACTCGGGACATGTATTTAGAGCATATGCATGTGAAGACACTAGTCATGGCAAACTAATTTGTAAATTAAAGATGGGTTCAATGACATTGGATGTGGAAAACTAGTTTGTAAATTAAAGAGGTCTTTGTACGGTTTAAATTAGTCTCCAAGACAATGATACAAGCACTTTGATTCATACATACTTCAAATTGGTACCAAAGGTGTAAGTATGGCTATTATGTTTATGTTAGGAGCTTTGACGATGGCAATTTTAATTTCCTGTTACTATATACTGACGAAATGTTGATTGTTGTTAATCATTTTAAGGAAGTAAATGAACTAAAAATCATGTTGGGAAGATATTTGACATGAAAGACTTAGGTGTTGCTAAAAAGATTCTTGGTATGTAAATTCACAAGAATATGATGGCTAAAAATTTATGGATCTCTAAGAAAATCTATATTTAGATGGTTCTAGACAAGTTTAACAAGCGTAATTTGAACGACATGAGTATTCCATTGGCGAATCACTTTAAGCTCTCATTTGATCATTTCCCAAAGACAAATGTAAAAGTTGGGTCTATGTCAAATGTTTCTTATGTCAATGTTATTGGCTATTTAATGTATGTTATGGTCAACACTAAACCATATTTGGCACAAATTGTATGTAAAGTTTGTAAGTTCATGTCTAAATCGGGGAAGCTTAATTAGGAAGTAGTCGGGGAAGCTTAATGAACAAATTGATCTTTTTGTTGTATGATATGTTGATTAAGAGTATATTGGTGATGTGGATGATAAAATTTCTACAACAGGGCATGTCTTTACTTTAATTTGAGGACCTATTTATTGGAAATCATCGGTTCAATCCATAGTGGTCATGTCAACAACTGAAGCAGAGTACAATGTAACAGGTGAAGTTGCCAAAGAAGCCTTACAACTTCTAAGATTGGGAAATAATTATGTCTAGAGCAAGATGGAATTTGATTGCATTGTGACAGTCAGAGTGTCATTTAATTGACAAACAATCAGGTATATCATGCTAGGACTAAGCATATTGATGTGAGGTTTCACAAGATCAGAAATTTATTTTCATATGGACAAATATTACTTGAAAAGGTTCATACTTCAAAAAATGTAGCTGATATGCAAACTAAATCAATCATCAGTGACAAGTTCAAATGTTGCATGAACAAGTTACATGTTTCTTAGTGTTAAGCAACATGTGTACCTCCCTAGTTGTCAGGATGTGATTCTCATGCATAATGCCTTCATAAGGACTTAATACTTTCCAAGGTAGAGATAGTTGAGTATGATTCATATTAAGACAAAGAGGAACACAATATGTGAAAATTCAAAATGTATTTTAGGCCTAACTGTTTGTTGTAGGTTTAGAGTTCTGCCTTCTAGTTCTTTTCTTGATGACCCTTGTTCATGCCCGTGGTGAGCAGTGGTTGAAGTGCAAGATTGGCAGTATCATCGACTTTGGGCTTTTCGGGGTCGGTGGTTAATACGAGAAGGGAGGGCTCTTCAAGAGAAAAGACGATAGCAGATCAGTTGGAAACCACAACGTGCCTAACCAATTAGCTTGTTTGTCGGGCCGCCCTGGACTCTCCCAACAGTCTTTAGCCTTTTTCTCCAAGCCTCGTTATGTTAATTCTTTTCTGTAACGGATTTCCAATATTTATTCTTGAGCAAAGCCTTAAACAGGTTGTGAGTCCATATTTTGGAATATAATTCCCAAGCAAAGGATCGACACGAAAGTGGCCTTTCTTTCTTATCTTTTTATCCCTGTCTGTATCTTATTCTTAGAGCTCCCATTTGCGTTGTTTATAGGCCTTTTCTTTGCCCTTTGGGAGAGGTAAGGTATAGAGCTTGAATCCCCCAGCTGACATCTTATTCTCCATTGGGCATCCTCATGGCATACTTCTTTAAATAAAAGAGAAAAAGCTTTTGTCGCTCTTTCCTTGGCTTTCTTTTGCGTACGTGTGCTCGTCGAGGAGGAGAAGCACGTAATGGGAATGATCAAGCCCTGCTTCTCACTTCCCCCTCTCCCCGTTCGTTCTACCGTCCAAAAGCCGTATGGAGTATAGCCAAGTGGTAAGGCATCGGTTTTTGGTACCTGCATGCAAAGGTTCGAATCCTTTTACTCCAGATTATGAACACCTGATCGGATCTGTCAAGAACGCACAACTTCGGCAGGGGAAGTTGTAGCTTATGGGGTGGTCGTGGTATAGCCTTTATAGAATATCCTCTCCCCCAGGAAAGCTAACTCAATAGGAATTCTCTCTCTCGCTGATGTTATTGAATCCTTTCTAGTATGACTCTTTGTTGCCTGCCTATAGGTTCTATAGTTGAAAGGTATGTATGGTGAGCAGATCATAGGGGAGTCTGGTGTTCAAGAGAAATGAAAGAGAACTATAAAATATAAATAAAGAGAACTATAATTACTTTATAGTTATAGAGGTAGATACCACAAGTTAAACTGCATTAACAAATATTTATCGTGTTTATTGTCTTTTACTTTCATTTCTCTTGAATATAAGCAATCTTATTTTTGAAAATTCAGAATTTGATTTTAGAATCGAATAGTCTGAGAATTAATTTTATAGCTCATTAGCAAAAATATCGATTAAAATTAGAGTTTTGAGCAAAGCTTTGTATAACTAGTCTAACACATAAATTATTGGCACTTGCGAGATTTAAACGTAATACTTAGAAATGAATATATTTCTTAATCCCAAGCATTTGCTACCTGACTGAACCTGACTGAATTGGACTTTGTTGACAAACTTAACTCGATTAACACTGCAAATCTTATCATAAATTAACACAATAAAATGTTAACACATGAATCATTATCTGACCTTAAGATATTAAACATGTAACGACACCTGATAAACCTATCACACCTTCAATTAGGGGTGGTAAACGAGCATGTATGCTCGTTTAGATATGCTTTGTAAAAACTTGCAGAAAAACGAGGTGGAACACGATGAACATAGTTAAGGGCACAGGCCTAAAATCTTTGCTCGCTCTGTGAGAAAAAATGAAGATAGGACGAATTCGTGGGCACTATATCTTTTAAATCTAAAATTACAAAAATTTATATGTTAGCGAAATTGTAAAAATGAAAGGGACGGATATGAATAAATTTATTAAAGAGTGGGAATCTAATATTTTAACCCGGAAAAAAAATTGCAGATAAAAAATACGTCAGCCGGCATGGACCCATTTTAGTAAACTTACCTTACCTTCCATGTAAAGTTTAAGCTTTTTGTATAGTATCACAAATCAACTAACTAAGATGTGTCTCCAATTCTTACCACCTTTTTTCCATTTAAGCCAATAAGAATTTACCAATTTTGAACATTCATTTTCTAGTGACACATATAGTCAACCACAAATTTGATGATTAATATTGAATCAATATAGTGGTTAGTTCAGCATCAGATCCTTACCAGAAAACATACCCCACCTCAAAAGAAACGACAGAAAATGAAACAGTTGATATTCCTTGTAGGGTAGCTTTTTAATTTATTTTAATTTTAGTGTTGTATTAGATCCAATATCATATACTTCTCTTGCGCAATGGTAAACATAAACGTTTTGATTCCTTAAACTTAATAGGCTAAACTACAGTTTTGGTTCTCCTGTTTATCAAAATTCGCAGTTTTGGTCCTTTTATTTTTTTTTTTAACAGTTTTGATCCTACACTCTAATTTTGGCCCAAAAAAATATGAACAGTAATTTGTCCGTACATGAACAGTATCTGTCCGTACATGAACAGTTCACGTCCGTACATGAACAGTGAGGGGTGGGGGACCAAAACTGTTAAAAAAAAAAATAGGAAGACCAAAACCGTAAATTTTACCAAACAGGAGGAGCAAAACTGTATTTTAGCCAACTTAATAAATAATCAGAAATTATTTCCTCATTCCCCCACTAGTTGTCCTCCAAACTAATCAAAACTAATCAATCTGCTTCTTTTTGAAATAAAAATGTCCATGATGAACAATAAAATTAATTCATATTTTTTTAATATAATTTTAAATTATGATTCGCAACTCAGGTATGATAAGAAAAATTGATTTTCGAAAAGAAATTGCAAATATTATTTTTATTATTAGTAAACAAATTGGTAATAATTATTAAAAACTCACACATAACCGTGAATTCTAACATTTAATCTCTTATATTGATGTTTAATTTAATAATATTGATTTTTGTCAATTGAGTTGATATTTTCGAACAAAAAAAGTTGTTTTAACTGAATTGCATTATAGGCGTTTTAACACAATTTCATACAATTTAATGATAATAAAATTTTGGTTTAAATAGTCAATTGGTCCATATAAGTTAATGAGTTTTTGAGCTTGGTCCCTATAATTTATTTTTGTTTGTCTGAGTCCTTATATCTCACTTTTTTCGTGTGGTTTAGTCCTTAAAGCCAAAATCCGCAGATTTTCTGCTGATTTTGCTTCAGATTTTATTGCAATTTTGACTTTAAAGACTAAAACGCACACAAAAAATAAGATATAGGAACTCATACAAAAAAAATTACAAAGACTAAACTCAAAAACTCGTTAATTTATAGGGGTCAAAAATACATTTAAGCCTAAAATCTTTTTTTTGGAGGAAATTTGTATTGGTCTTATTTTTAATATTAGTCAAATAATTAAAAGAATGAAGTCACACCACTCCTTTATAAATGGAGCATAACAAAGATTATCTTGTGTGTTGACAATCTAAATATATTCATGAAAGAATCAACTAAATTTTTCTAAAGGGGTGACATAAATTCAACCAAAATGCAAAATGGAAATGATTATAGTAGGATATGGTTGGATTTTGGGGGTCATTTAATTTGCATTTATACTCTAAACTATATAATAATTTGCCTAAATTATGCAAAATGCCTTATAATTAGCTCAAGGTCAGATGTCATTACATAATCATTCAGGTAGATTTCCATGAAACCATCAAAAGGTCACAATCACTTCCAACAAAGTTTTTCTTTTTGCATTATTGAGTGATTCCCTCCAATTTATGACCTTGTGATTCAAAACCAACAAAAAATGTTTTGTTAAATTATTTAAAATATCATTGTTAAATTATTTAACTCTCATAATTTAAAATATCATTGTTAAATTAATCGGTCGAAAGGCCGGATATCAAGATTTTCCAAAAAATAAAAACAATATCACTTTTAAATAAAAATGAATATCATTGTTAAGTTATTTAACTCTCATAATTAAATCAACAAATTCTTTTATTTTTAGAAAATAATACTAATATTTAGGGTTACATCAGAGCAAGCTGTCAAAGAATAATTAGGACAAATTTTCATTTAATTTCATGAAAACCACTTGGAGATATCCCTATCAAATTATTAAAGTTGAAAGCAATTAAGTTGTAACTATAGATTGAAAAAGAATGATCATATAAACAGTAATCTGAGGGGCTGCAAAACTTGGTCCCTTCTCATGCACGAACAGTAATTGTTCATCATATTATGAAACCTATGGTTCATTCATATTTATCTGTTGCTTTCACCAACTATCAATAACTAATAGTAGTGTGGTTTGGTCCACACATTATGCTACCAATAATGGTAGCATTTTGTTGTTAATATAAACATCATCCATTTCCAAGTTACTCTATCATTATTTGGTAACTGTCTAATCAATTTCATTGTAGAAAGATAAATGATCATATCAATTGTGGGGGTGTCTGAGAGAATAATGGTCAAATCCTTAATGAGATATTTAACTAAAATATTTTCATCTTACTTTTATTTTTTAGTCACTTAAACTATAAAATATTTTATATCATCATATAACAATTGTGAAATCGTCTCACAAAATGTCTGATCTAAGATTTATTTTAATTTGTCTTACTTAGTAAAAAGATAAATTTTTAAAATTTTAAAAATACTATTTAATTAAGTAGGCTAAATTTAGGATTAAAAAAACCTATTAGTTTTATCGGATCGATTGAAAAAATGATTTCTAAAAAGTAACAAAATAAAATTTTATTACAAAATATTTACTGTTTACTATCTTAAAAAATTGTAATTTGATCTCAAAACTATCAAATACTTTAAAAGTGTGTTTGAGAAAAATAATTGAAAATTTTAAAGAATTTAAAGTTCTAAGTAATTTAAATAATTCAATTAAAATTTATTAATTTTAATTTTTTTTATTAATAAAATATTAAAATTATTCATTGTTAAATTTTTTGGGTTATTTTTAAAATTTTAAATTTATTTACAAAATTGAAAGTTTTAAAAATTATGGCCCAATTTGCAATTTTAAATTTTAAAGAGATCAATTTATAAAAATTGACAAATATTAAGGATCAATTTGCATTTTTTAAATTTTGGAAAATATGAGAACTAAATTACAAATTTTGAAATAATAAAAATCAACGATTAGACATTTTCATTATATTTTATTTTTTAAATTTTAAATATCATTTCAAAATTATTAAATTGAACTTGGACAAAATATTTTATAAATCTTCATTATTTTAATAATTCTTCGTTTTGTTTTCAAACGATAAATTTTATTCAAATTATTTTAAATTTTCTAAAAGCATTACATTCAATCATTAAAATACTTTATTCATATAAATCTACTCCTAAAAGAATTAGTATATTGCTGCTTGAGATACCCATGTAAAAAGGATTATTAGTCATGATGATAATCTTAATTATCACATGGACATAAATTATAATCATGATAAAGAATAGAATGAGGTCAATGTGTTGAACATATTTCAAAGATTACTTATGCTAAATCTTGATATCTAACTTTCACTCAAGAAAATGATATAAAGAATGGAGTGACATTCATTACATGCATACATCAGTACAATCAAATGAGATCTTTAACTAGTAAGTGGTGCACTCTCTTTTTAATTTATTTTATTTTATGATTAAATAAGCAAAATGAATTTGTTGGTGGTAATAAACACATAAGTGGATAGTGTGGAAGTATACACTCAAAATTATTAAATTTCATTTTTCGCTCACATAAAAAAAAATTAGTTCTTACTAAATTATCCCGTCATCAATTTTAATCCTTAATGTTAATTCAACATAATATTTAAAACATTATAAAAAAATTATTCACAAATTTTAAAAATAGAGTGAATAAAATTTTAACTTTTAAACGTTTAAAAATAATAATAATAATAAGTAAGAAAAATCCAGATCTAAATATATAAGAGTGTGAAAAATATTGAATGAACTTCAAATTCCACATTTTGGCCCATTTACATATTTTAGGTCAAGCCCAATAAAATAGCAATGGGATTTTAAGCCTTTCCATTTAGGTTTCTTCTTGCGGTCCGCAAATTATATTTGGTACCTCCCATATTTTAATAATATTTATGTTGACCTTGTAAAAATTGAAGTAAAAAATTTAAACAAAATATCTAGTTGAATGAATTAAAAAATTCGGGTAGTATATATGAAAAATTTGGTTAACCGAAATTTTCAAAATATTTAGAATATTAATTAGTACTGAGTTTTTTTAAAACATTCGAAAGTTATCGAATATTTTGTCTATGAGTGAAAATTTGATAGCTATAAAAAAAGTGAAAATTGAATGGTTGAGATTTTGCCAACACTTTTGTACTACTGTGATTAATGCAGAATAAGTGCACTTCAATGGGGTGAAACCGCCCGTAGAGTTTTGGGTTATGAAAAAAACCTCCTGCCACGTCGTTTTGAGATGAATGATTTGTTATCTGACACCAATAACATAAAGGTGAGAAAGATCGAGTTTCGTTGAATTGGATTGATATTGATGGAAGGGTGAAATACAACCTTATTGAGTTGAAGACCGATGAAGATTTGAAAACTATATGGAGATCATATCACCGTAGGCTAACTAAGAGACCGATCGAGTTTGATGTGACATTTTCTAGATTTGTCGACGACATAATCAAGATGTGAACCTTCAAGAATGATCTAATAGTGTTTATGTTTCTTATATATTATTCTTTTCTTAAGTTATGTAATCGCTTGTCTAAGTCATGTAACCGTTTGTCAAATGTTAAGTTATGTTCATCATGCATCAATAGAAGCGTCAAATTGTTATCTAATAAATAGTGTTATGTAAATGTCTGAGTAATATTACACATATTATATAAATAATACATAAAAATAATGATAATGTCTAAATAGGCCCCCACGAGTTATGTGTATTGTATGCGCTGCCAAATTATAAACCTCGTCATCTGGGTTCAACAAACCCATGAGGTTATCCATAATCATTGCTATCATCTACAGTCGTTAAGCATCATCTGTACCATGTGGAGGCGGCGACACATCATCAAAAGGTACCCAAGTATCAGCATGAGAAGATCCAGAATGTGAATATCCAACATGAAAAGGTTCTATATCATCTTCATGTTGCCCATGTGGGATGATGCGAAGGTGTGATACCGTAAGGTACCACTCCAAATACCCATCCACACACTCCTCGGGGAATTGAACCTCCACTGCACGATTTGTAATGGCACGTGCAGAACTCATAATGTTACCAAGAAACCAACTATCAATGATCTTAGATGGAATAACAGAGACGGGTTGTTGGATGTCCTAGACGTGTACATACTTTCGTAAACACCTCTCAGGTAAGTGTCTATCCGCTAACCCCTCCCATCGCAAATAACAAGAAAAAAATATAGCATCATCAAACTCCTCATCCCCTCTATCCACTCTATGGCCTATGTAGGGTGTCCATATGGCTTCGCCTACAGTAAGTGCATCAATCTTCTTCTTGTACTCCATAACACCCCCCGAATCTGCATGTCTGCCCCTCCATCTCTTGGACCGTGGGGACCTAACAATGGTAGCAATAACCCGCCTGTCACAAATGGACTGGAAATGCTCTTATATCCATCACTACACAATAACCAAGACTCAGATAACAAGAAATTATATCATAAATAGAACTAATATAATAAGAATTAATAATTTAATTATACCTTAAATAGACTCATAAAACCTGCAAGCTTCTTGGTCTAAAAAATAGTCGCCTCTCCAAGGGAACCATATAGAACAGTCAATGTACCACACCCCCATGCCCAGCTACAATGCTCAATGTTGTTAAACAGCCACATGTACTTAGCATCAATATATACATGAGACTTATCCGCTAAGATAGTACATCCTACAAGGTGTAGCATGTATACCCTAGAGGTTACCTCCTGGATACCCTAACACACTAGCTCTTTACACTTATCCCGAAGCCAAGATAGGCGAAATTGAGCACCCCTCATAAAATTAAACTCTTATATCACCTGCAACACAGTAACCCCCAAGTACTGTATAGTTATCATATATGCGGTCTCCTAACTAATGATAGGAACGGTGAAGAAACCATCTATCATAGGAATATGGAAAAGCGAGGAGACATCATCCAATGTAATCGTCATCTCACCAAATGGAATATGGAAGGAAGATGTCTCCTTGTGTCGTCGCTCAACAAAGGTTGTCAATAGCTGGTCGTCGAGCATGGTAAGTGAACATTCCACTAGTGGAAGGAGACCACAATCCTTAACTATTGCCTTCACCTGCGGTGGCATCTCGACATTAGAGAACTTCTTCAGATTCAACCCATGGGTGGGCACCTTAAGCGGAATATGGTCCTATAACAAACAAAGTAAAAAAGCATCAGTTAATTTCAAAGTATCATTAATAAATAAAGTCACATCATCGAAATATATTATACATACACCTCCCTGTCATAATCTGAATGTCACATGATCTGTATTGGGCCCACCAGGGAACCATCCATTCGTGTGTATAGACGGGTCTGTCGAAGTTGGAGTTGTCTCATGAGTAGCAGTGACATATGTCTCAACAAGGGGAGTAACCTCCATATCATCGGTAGTTGGCGCCTCGGTAGCCGTATGTGAAGTAGCCGCCTCAATAACTGACTCCAGAGTAACCTCTACAGTAGCTGCTACATCTGCCTCAAAAGGATGGGGCACCTCTGCCATCTCATAAGTATAAAGCACATATGTCTTAGTCAGATGGGGCATATCAGCCTCTGCCACCATCTGCACGTCATCCTGAAGCGGTGCCTGAACACCACTCGACTCATCCTCATCATCGCTCCCCCATCTAGAAGCAGATATAAATCTTCTACGTTGGGTAGTGCTGGGTACACGAAAGCGAGTCTGATCGGTTAGCCGCCTCCTATGAGAATCGGTCGGTGTTACTCTCCCTGCCCGGAGATGCGAGTCCTCAAAGCCACCTCCCCTCTCTCGAGCCCTCATAGCAGCAGGTCTATCACGATGTCAACCAGCAATCATACCATATGCGCCTATGGTCTTCACTACTAAAAAGAAAAAACAATTTTTTTAAAATTATCGAATTTAAAAAAAAAATCTGAAACTTATGAAGTTACCGCATCTTTTGAATATCCGGTAAAAACATAAAGTTTTTCCAGAATTTTCAAAAAATGTGGTTGAGCATATGAATTTTATCCGAATTTTTTGAAAAATGCAGAAAAACATTGCATTTTTATTGAATTTTTTTTTAAAAGCGTATGAATTTTTTTCGAATTTTTCAAAAAAAATGCGGAAAAAAAAATTACATTTTTTTCAAATATTTCCAAACATTCGATAAAAATTCAAAAAAAATACTAAAAATGTGGTAAAAACACAAACTTACTTATTATTAAATGAAAATATTCGGGTGTGTCTTTAAAATGTGTGGAAATTTACATAACTTTTCAAAAAAATTGAAATGTTTTGATACTTCTTGAAAATGAAATTATAATATAGTGTAGAACTAATATAGTAAAATCAGAAGGAATGTAGGGTATCAAGTTAAATTTGAAGGGTGTCAAGAAGAAACATCATTTCCATTGTAAGGCTAATTCATGGGCTCGTGCGGCCTTTCAATCCAAACAACAACTACTTGAAGCTTTCTTCCAATGGATTCTCCCAAACATGGCATCGGAACCAAACAAGAAGAGGAAAATCGATGAAGCACCATTTATCAGGTAAACATCTTATATACACGAACTAACCCTATGACTTTTCTCTTTGATTTCACTTCACAATCATATAACTTATCCCTAACTCTTTTAATTCAATATAGTTTTTGAAGTTTATTAGTAAATTAAATAATAACCTTAATGTTTATACGAATTTCTGCAAATGAATTTTCTATAAGACTCGAGTTTCATCAATAAATGGGAAGAATATGATAACTGCAACAACTGCAAATCGGTCTATGGTATTCTTTTTTTTTTTGGTTAAATTTCACTTTAATCCCTAAATTTTAGGGTTGAGTTAAACATGAAATTTATATTGAAATTGAATGTATGTGCAGGTTGCAGCATCCCAAAGTAGTGGAATAAATGTTACAGTCTCACAGAACAAATATTTTGCGATGACACAAGCACAACAAGAAGGTTGTACTGGAAATTATAAGATTTTTTATTCACCCTTTGGCAATTTTCTACTGCCTGTAATTCCAACTCGTGCAGAACTATCCTAGTAATACATACATAAATACTATGCAGCAAAATGTTAAATTTTTTGTGGGAGAGTTTTATCATTATAAATACTATATGCTGCAATGAGACCAGGTTATGTGTTACTTTTGTTTTCACACTTCATGATGCGTCTTGTTTTCGTGGGTGGAGATAGAAAGTGTCCAGTTTCATTTAGTTGGTTTATGGAACACGTCATTTTTTTTCGTAGTACATAGATTGCTCGGAAAATATATTACAATAATTTCAACAAGGTTAATGTTACAATAAAAAAAATGTATTGTATTATTTTATTTTCATGTTTTTAGTCTTTATTACATATATAGTTATTTTGTAAAGGTTGTTAAAGTTTTTCTCACTAACCCGTTCTTTTTCTTGGGCCTATATATTCACTAAGCCTATCTTGTATCAGACTAAGAAAAATTTAGGAAAATTTTTAATGCATACTTTATGTTTTGAAGTACCACGTGAAAATATATAAATATTCTCAGATTTTTGAAATGTATCTTCGGATGCACCAAATTTTAATTGAACGTAAAAAGAAGCATCTCTGTAACAATCTAAAACAAATATTATGCATCACACTCAGAAGCCATTATACACTTGTATTATATCGAAAATGCATCTCCGTAACGTTTCAGAAAAAAACTCTTTATGTTATGTTTTGTTTACGTGTATTCATATGAAAATTTAAACTATACACTCAAAATACAAAAAATGATATACATAAATTCAGATGGTCCAAAAATGTCATTTATAAATAAAAGACCAATAAATGTAAAAAAAAAAAGTCGAGAACAATGATAAAGTAGCATAATGTCAAAATAAAATACAATTCATAGTACTACTACTACTATATATTAATGCACTATTGTGTATGTCTGACTACATCTCCTCTGCCTCCCTTGTCCTCCAGCGCTGTCTCCGATACATCAATGCCCCTGTGCCTCTGTCAAGATGGCATTTAGGGCCTATCTCACATCAGATCCATCAGTGAAGATACATGTGTCTATGCCTTCCTATGAAATCTCCACTATGCAACGACATCTAAGCAAGACATCCTCAACATGATCTAAATGTGTCTGCTCCTCCTCTAATATCTCATAATGAGATGGCCTCGACGGATCCCCTGGAACAGTATGCACCATGTACGTATGTGACACCTTGAAGAACCATCTGATATACCCTTTAACGTAGCCACATTCCCTCTCAGCTATGGTACTCCATGTCTCCTCCAAGACGAGATGACACTCATAATCATCAAACATGTCATATATCTAACTACGTGTCAAATCAGTAGGAGCAGAGACAATAGGTTGTCTGGGATGGTATGAGTGTAGTCGAACTGCCACATGACGCGCTTGGGCAGATGAGGAGCAGTGAGACGCGATCCGCAAGCCAACCATCCAGAGTATAGTAATATCTCATCAAATGGTTGTTGTCGCTACCGTGCAACAGTTGCATCTCATGGTGATTAACATTGTTGTTAAAATGTATGTCCTCTGCAACCAAACAGTCAAGATAGACTCTAAAAGGCTCGGTCGCCTGGTTCCTTCTGAGCGGGGGAAAAAGAAGTAGCACGCGGAATATCCTCAGTATAAGTCGGTACACTCGCCCAACCTGACATGCGAGGGAAATGCTGGAGGATCCAAGCCTCAAATGAGAAGTTTGGAACACATAAATTATTAGTAATGACTTTGCAAAGATGAAATAAAAATGACAAAGAAACATTAAAACACTAATAATTATTACGTTAATAGTGTGATGCTGCATGTGACATGTTTCGTCTTCCACATACAACCATCTCTCAACTTCGAGTACAGGTAGACCAAACAAGCGAGCCCCCAGTTGTACTCATGGATCCAAACGAAATCCTCAAAGTACCGTAGGTAGACGATATTTGTATAAGTGGCACTCTTGTTGTAATACCCCGTATTTTTATTTTGCTCTGGATAATATTAGTTGTGATCAACTGGGTTCCAGTGTACTTTGGAAAATTATCTGCAAAGATAATTAGAGTAACTACTGAGCTCAGAGCAGGTCAAATTAATATTATCTGACCCTGAGATTTTATCAAGTGACACATTAGAGACAAATTGGACATTTAAGTTAGTGTTACTAATTAAATTATATCTCTACATATCATAACCTTTTTCCTTTCCTCTTCATTAGTCACAAAAATAGAAAGAATAGAGAGAGGAAGTAGAAAGAAGGAAGAGAAAGGAAAGAAGGAGGAGAAACTTGGAAAAGAAGAATAAGAGCTTGGATCATCATCTCTTCTTCATCAAACCATCTCAGCATCTTCATCATCATCTTGTATTGAGGTGGGTTCTAGTTAGAAACTCTAAGTTCTAGAAATTTCATGTTTTGAACTTAGGTTAGAAATTGAGAGGAAATGAAGAAATTGATAAAATCAATGTTTCTAACGGTTAAAATGTAGAAATAGTCAGTTAATATAGTCGGGTTATGATTGGTGTTGATAGAGTATGAGTTGGAAGTGTTATGGGTGAAGGGATGAAAGTTTTTGGCCTAAAAGACCTATCTTTAGCGCTGCTGGGAATTCTGAGTTCGCAGGGTTCGCCTAGCGAACCCAAGGCGAAGGGTAAAACGAAGGTGTGTCGAGGGTTCGCCTAGCGAACCCAAGGCGAAGGGGAAGGCGAATGTTCTCCTGGAGTTCGCTTAGTGAACTTTATGCCCTTTTTGTTCTATTTTGTTCGCCAGAGTTCGCCTAGCGAACATGGCAGCAAACATGACAGATTCTCCCATCTTGTTTCCTTCATAACTTTTGATCCGTAACTCGGATTGAGGCATGGTCGGAAGCGTTGGAAAGCTACTTCAATGCTCTTTTTGATGGTGAGGTAAAAACATGGTTATATGTCATGGATGGATAGGATAGAGATAAATATTGAAGTGAATGTGAAAAGTGTGGTTTGTGTTTCCACCGAAACTCATGAATCGAGAACCCGATTGGTATGGGACTTGAATCCCTGGAAAGAGAATCCAATGTGCTATTGAATGGTAATGTTAGACCATGATTTATCCAAGGATGCTTGGAAGAGGATAGTAGTGGCTTGTATGCCTTAACAATGTGTGTGAACTACTATGCGGATTATGTTTGACATGTTATGTTATCATGTGTGTTTTATGATTGATATTGTAATATGGTTGTCTAATATTGTTGTTGAACATAATTGAGAGAATAACATGCTTAAAATGAATTAGGAATAGTGATGAAATTTACCCCAAACCTAATGATATAATTCTAGGTTGTGACTAGAAATTGATAGAAACTCTAGATGGCTATGCCCGTGCATTCGATGTAGGAAGGTGCATCCATGACGAGTATTAGTCTAGAAGAGAGTGAAACACTAGTATGGAACATGTGTGAACCATTGTGATTATAAGAAAAGGAAAAAGAGGCCTTAAGGCGAATGTGGCCTTGTGATTGTCGAATACAATCACGTTTATGAAGGTGTGAAAAATGCAAGAAATGGGGGGGGGGGGGGGGGGGGGGGTTGAATTGGTTTTTCAAAATAAATTGTTTCTTTATAAAAAAAAACTTTCTCTTTAAAACTTTACCCCTTTTATTTTTAAAGAAAAACAACTTGGTTAAACAAAGAGATATAAACACGTTATGTTTATACTAATTCACTTGAGAACCTCTCAAGTTAATCTAGTCCACCCGCCAAGGTGATTTCACCTCTCTCAACGAGGTCTTAATCCACTATTCAACAAAATAGTACACTGCACGAGCTAACACAGCTGGTGACTAACAACAACCTCTAGAACTCACACGGTCTAGACTTCTCAAGTAATCCAACCACACAGGTCTTACTTAAGGCACAACCTCTAAGACACACGTCCTAAACTTCTCAAGAGATCTAATCACTAAGACTCTCTTAAGGAATACAACTTTAAGTTCAAATACAATGGGTTTACAGATAATTGCTTCTTATCAAGCTGATAATGTAAACAAGTTTTTAGACCAAGAATGACTTAAGAGAGAACAGAGTTAGAAAGTATTGTAGCAGTTCGCGTGTGTATCTTTCTTCAAGTCTTTGAGCTTCCTTTTATAGTCGAGTGAAAAAGAGTCATTGAGATGGAATCATGATAGCTAAGTAGGCTTACGGCTAGAAGCGTGAGGACAGGTACAAAGTCTTCTGCATGTTGCGCGTCCTGTCTGTGTCAAATTGTCTTGTTTGTACTTCGCACAATCTTCAAGAATTTTAACGTTGTAATGTGGTACAGCTGTACAGTGTGGCAGGTTTTCTTGGCTTCTCAACTACAGAGGCTTTTTGTGAGCATGAGTAAGAAGGGAAAACATTGCACGATTCTTGAGATTATCAAGTCTTCGAATCATCAGCTCTGCGCTTCCAGAATCTTCAGAACTTGTCTTCAGAACCTTGTTCTCTTAATCCATTTTCTTCATATCTCCAGAGGCTTCTGATAATATTTGATTGAAGCATGAGAGTCGACTTTGGGTAGGTCTTTCAGAACCTTGATCAGAGAGCGTGAGGCTTCAGCATCTGGACTCCGTTCCATCAGAACCTTTGTCTTCAGATCTTCAGAACTCATACTCTTTTCCTTTCGAATTCAAGTCTTTCGTGTTATCTTCGTTTAACTCTTCTAAGTGTATAGACGAAATGTCTTTCTTTAAGCATTGTACTGATTCTCAAGAGCATAACCTGTTTGCTAGGTTCTCACAAGTAACAACATTAGTTGTGCAAAATTGTTCATGCCAATACTCATTTGTTATCATCAAAACTTAGAGATAATATTGCAGAACCAAATCTTGTTCTCACAGTTTGTGTGTGTGAGATCACGTAATCGTAACCGTTTTCCCTTGAGTTGCAGTTTCATGAGTCTCGAGCTCCTCTGAAATGTATGCATGATTACTTGGCAGGTTTGATTCCCGCGTGTAGTACGAATGAAACCTATGGGTAGAGACTTGTGATGGTTAACAGGCCATGAGAAGTGACGGTTCACGGTTAACAGACCGATGTTCCCGAATCCATTTCGTATGTCAAGTAAGTTACAAGGATCCATGACTCGGGTCGACTTCTAGATGTAGAAGCGGGCAGGAAAAGGGGATGCCATGGTAAGGTTATCGATTAGTGATATTGTGAGTTGGTGAACTCATGAACATGTTTCCATATAGTGAGAGATTTGTGAACTCAAGGTCACTTCCCTTTCCCTTTGACTTGAGTTAGGATTGATAGAACCATGTAAAGCTGAGAGAACAAATAAGATAGGGAACTCACTGAGATTTAATATCTCACCCCCATGTTGTTGATTATATTACAGGTACAGCAGGTTCCGTGAAGGGTAAGGATAAGGTCGTTTGATTATCCTTACTTTCCTTGACTTTTTGGGATGGCAAGACTTCTGTTGTGGAGATTATTTTGAGATCATTGTTTTGATCCAGTTTTTAGTGTCTTGGAACATCTTGTATACATTGTGTCATAGTTTTTTTGTATTAAGTATTTTGGGCATGTAATGTATATAATGTGTTAACTAGGAACTTATAGTATTTCAGTACCAAACACTTGGCTTCATGTATAGTATTTGTGCTTTGATGTATGATATCATATGTGGGTATTACAGTTGTCCACAAAAATTGCAGTGCCAACCAAATATAATAGGTAAGCTCTCATAGCATGCGATTTATGGAGTACCACCTACTCATCATCACTTATAACCAGTTGTGCTCTCAGGATCTCAGTCATATATATCTTCTTCAGGTATTCAAACCTAGCATGAACCCCCTGGTTTTATCAGCCCCTAGATAGTTTACCATCATCTCAAGTGCCTCGTCTTTGGTAATCCTCCCATGATCTAGAAGTCTCCTCCTGATCGAAAGATGTAACAAACACGAGACATCGTCAAGTGTGATATACATCTCACCATGCGATAGATGAAATGACGAGGACTCCGAGTGTCATCTCTCGACGAATGCATTAAGCATCTCATGGTTAACCGTAGTATAATCGGTCATGCACAAGTCCTTCAGGCCAGATAAGTACAAAAGTGTCTGAAACCAATCCTCATTCGGCTGAAGCAAGTCAATAATCTTTTGCCAGTGGTTAATAAACTTCTGCGGATCATGCTCCTAAAAAAACAAAAATCAATGTCAGAAATTTGTCAATTAAAATTAACTTAAATAAAAAAGAATGAATCCAACTAATGCTACCTCTCCATCCCAGATATGTCTAGCAGAATAGTCTGGGTACAGAGGCAGTAATGAAAAATCTATAGGGCCTCATCCAAATGCCTCTAGCTCAGCATCTGCAGTAGCCTCACCCTCCGGAGGTGGGGAGAAACATGCGCCCTAAAAGTAGATAGCTCTACATGAACAGAGGGACCAAAAGCCTCTAGGACCTGCTGACTCTTCTCCCGCTGCACTGATGCGTGTTATGCAACCCTCCAGTGCCTCAGTATATCGTGTCTATCTGCCATTATGCTTGTAAGTTAAAGTAAAGCGGGCAATTAGTGCAGGAAAACAACACCACAAGCAAGAAAATAAAAAAATACTAAGAAAATTCCGGAGATGCATCTCCAAAATTTGGGAAACCAAAACGTTTAAAAATTCCGGAGATGCATCTTCGAAATTTTCTGCAACTTAGCAGGTGCGTCAATGGCGGCAATACACCTCATGCAATACCAAAAATAACATGCTTTGATCATCCTTTTCAGCCAAAAAAACGTGTAATACACTATGTCTAAACTATCATACATGTAATTTCTACTCATTTCTAACCTTAATCATCAATTTCTACTCATTTACACAAAAACTCAAAAACCTACAAATTTCAACGTTCCTTCAGAGTTGAATGATGTTTCAGATGTTGATTAAAGTTCCCTTGAGCTTTGTTGATTGATTTTTGACTTGGTAAAGAAAAAAAGTTGAGAGAGTTTGAAATTGTTTTTGAGCAAAATTAAAAATAAGGAAGGAGAAGGGTCTGACACGATTTAACATCCAAAATATTCTGGAGATGCATCTCCGTAATATTTTAACATTAATTGAGCCTTTGGTGCTCCCGGAGATGCATCTCCGGAATCTGGGGGCATTTATGTATTTTTGCGTGGTGGCTAAGAAACTTAAAGGGTGCATTAAGAATCTCTAAAAATCAATTGAATATTTTTTCTTCATTTTTTTCATCTCTCTCTCATGAGAATCATGCTTTCATTGCACAAATGTCAACATGATATCAGCAAATAATAATTTTAATATTCTATCTTTTTCCATTAATCTCGTTTCTTTTTGGCATTTCACTGTCATCTCCATATCTTTTAATCTCATCATCTTCTCCCACGAGTCTCACTTTTACTAGAGATTCAAGATTTTGGTTAGAACCATATCACCTTCTAATATAAGTCATCATTATCATCTGCCACCAAATCTTTTTGTGGCTCATTATTATTCGATATCACAAATTCTTATTTTCTCCTCATTTTTATCATTTTCTAACCTCGGAAGAATAACTCATTTTACACACACACACACACACACACACACACTCACTCTCTCTCTCTCTCACACACACACACACACACACTCTCTCTCTCTCTCTATATATATATATATCAAGTTCTCTCCACTCTCACAAAAATCTACCTTCATCATGTTATTCATTCTACAAGAGTATCTACCCAGAAAACTCAAACTCCCCAACATCGTTTCTTCAAACTACCCAGAAAATTCAACCTTTCATCAATCTTTCTTCAAAACTTACATAGAAAACTCAAACTTCCCAAAAAAATTCTTCAACAAACCAAGAAAATTCAACTTTTCATCAATCTTTCTTCTAAGCTTACCCAGATAACTCAAACCACCGAAAAATATTTCTTCAACTAACATATAAGTTTCAACCCCTCAACAATCTTTCAAAACCCTGCATATAAAATTGTAACCTCTCAGCGATCTTTCCTCTTCATACACATAACTTTTTATTCATTTTTATAACCATCTCCATCTCCCATTCATATTCTCTTTCATCGAAATCAAGTTGCACGGGATCACTACAAAACTATGGTCATCCCCTGGCTAACTAACTCCATGGAACGAGAGATTTCTAATAGTGCTCTAAGAATGGGCACATCTTCTAAAATATGGGAATAACTTCATGAAAGGTATCACCAAGATGATGTCTTTTGCATCTCAAATCTCCAAGAAGAGCTCTACTTTCTCAAACAATGAGAATCCAATATCACTTCGTACTTCTCTTCTCTAAAGAAGATTTGGCAAGAATATTATAATTTTAGGTCTCTTCCTCAATGCACATGCACCATATCTTATTACTGCCACTCATTCCTACCATCAAATCATACCGAGAGAGTGACTACATCATCGAGTTTCTAAAATGGTTGAAGGAATAATATGCCATCATTAGGTCCCAAATTATGCTCATGCAACCTCTACCTTCCATCAATAAGGTGTTTTCATTACTTATCGAGCAAGAAAGACAACAACACGATAATCTTGAGGATGATAAAATTATTGCTCACGTCAATAAATCCCAATTTAGTGGGAGATCAAATTATCTAACTCCAAAACGATTTGCAGCAGGAAAAGGACGAGGGATAAAGATTTTCTCCTACTGCAACAAGCTTAGTCACACTATAAAGGCCTGATGATCAATGCATTTTTAATACACCCTCTTTTACTTTGTGCTACAAAACTTCTATAGTTTCTCTTGTTATTTGTATTGTTTTAATATGTTTTTTAAGTTTAGTTTAATTTTGCTTTTATTTTATTTCTGTTACTTATTTTATGAATAAGTTGTAATATGACCCTTTCTTACTGTGAAGATCATAACTTGAGCTAGAAGTATTTGATTGACGCATTATAAGACGTGTTGGAAAGCTAAAAGGAAAATCTATAAGTTTCACGTTGAAGTAAAAATCCAATTCGAAGTGAAGAGGAGTCAAATTATTAGTTTTCGTTCCAGACTTAATAAAATAATTAGATTTTGGGCCAAATTTATGTTTTTTGGGTCAGGTGCAGTTAGAGCCCAATTTTCTTGTATTATTTAAGCAAACACGTAGTGCTACTGTTAGGCTATTCAGTTTACATGAAATTAGAATAGACAACTACGAATTCCATTGAGAACTAAACCACAAAAGGGTGATTTACTGATTTCGGATTCCACCAAAAAAACTTTGAAGTTATTATAATTTTCAATTTAATTTTGATTCCTTTTCTATTTTGTATATGAATCTCGTTTGCTTAATTCGGTTTATTATAGAATAGATTAAATTAAATTCAATTGATGCATGTTCCTAAATTTAATCGCGTTTAACTTAGCTTTTTCGTTAATTCATGTTATCTTTAACCGCATGCTTAGTTCAAAAAATAGGAACATAATTCATATAATAGCGACGACGCTTGTTTGATCGATGTTGTAATAGAGTAAGAATCCTATCCGCTTATGGAATTGGCATTATAATAACCAATGATAAGTTGGAAACCGATGCAGTAGATTAACTCGTTCATCATATTTATTTTTCAGCTTATCTATTTATGATTCAAGTTTCTGAAACCTTTAACCCCCTTTCGTTTCTATCGGTTAAATTAATTAAGAGTTCTTACGATGCGACTCGAGTGTCGCTTCCATATTTGAAGAAACCTAGTGTAACTCAAGTTTCCCATGAAGATACTGATCACACTGAGTCCCATCTCAACAAGATGATGCAATTGGCTTCACCCTAGATCGACAAAAGATTCTACTTGATCTCTTACAATAAAGCATCTTTTACTATTCATCATCCATTCAAGCTCCGAAAATATTCAAGGTAATTTTTGTATCTCTCAATCTCTTACATCATTCTTCCCAAGGATTCTGGCACGGGGCCACAAATCATGTGTGCCACTCAAGTTCCTTATTTCCCCATTTAATTAAAATCAAACCTACCCATATTCGGCTTCCCAATGGAGCTATGATTAGGACTAATTTCTCAGGCACTGTTCATTTTAATAACAATTTCTACCTTAATGGTGTGTTTTATATCCTTGATTTTTCTACCAATCTTATAAGTATCTCTAGACTTACTCATCATCTTGATTGTACTGTAATTTTTAAATCTTCTAGTTGTGTGATATAGGGGAACCATACCCTTATATGATTGGTGTAACTAAGCTCTTAAATGGCTTATACTTGCTCACCTTCCTCTCTATTCCAAACCCTCTTCAAACTGCTCACAACCCTTTTAATTACACCTCTATTGTTAAAATATGTATTTGTAGCATAACCGTTTAGGCCACCCTTTTTATGTTACTATTCGTGTTGTTAATAAAGTTTCTCTTTTGTGTAATACTTCCAAAAATAACACTCCTTGTGATACTTGTTTTTTTTTCTAAACATAAAGGGCCGCTCTTTCTAGACAGCAGATCTAAATTTATTTCTTCTTTTGATTTAACTCACATGAACATATGGGGTCGTTTCCTAACTCCCTTCGTGTTTGGTTACAACTTTTTTTTAACTATTGTTGATGAATATATTAGATTTTGATGGATTTTCCTCATGAAATTAAAATCTAAACTTCTTTTTTAATCAAATATTTTATCTCTTACATTAAAATATAATTTAACAACACTATCATGTGCATAAGGTTTGATAATGGTCCCGAGTTCACTCTTTAAACGTTTTACATGACTCATGGAATCCATCATCAAACTTAATGCACTAATATTCCCAACATAATGGTTTGTTTGAAAGGAAACACCAACACCCATTAGGTGTAACCCTTGCCTTTCTCTTTCAATCCAAGCTTCCTAATTTTTTTTTGGGAACCATGCTCGTTCTCATGTTGTTTAAGTATTAATTAGATTGCTTTATAAACGTTTGCATTTTAGTTCTTCTTTCCAATTATTATATAATAAATGTTGGGTAGGAATATTTAGTAGAGAATGGTCTAGAGGGGAGTGATTAAACCCTTCTAAAAATTTGACCGATACTCAAAGTGAGATATCAAAAAATTTCAATTGCCCAAAAGTCTATAAAATGTGTTTATTTGGGTCTTAAAACTGGTGTTAAAGGTCATACTTTATATGATCTTAACAACAAACAAATTTTTATCTCTAGAGACATTATTATTTTTTTAAATGTATACCCTTATCACACTATTCCTACACCTCCTAACAACACACTCAAACCCAACCCTCATACATATATTGACTTCTCTTTAGAGTATTTATACAATCCTATCACCACCCCTCCCAACACCATCCCCCACCCACATACCTCACTAACAACCCTACTCAAACCTAAACCCCTATATACCCTTATACTTGGCCTAATACCAACCATAATTCTCATGAATCCATAAATACACCTACCACCCAACACACAAATCCAATTCAAACACGTAATACAACCACTCCTCTTATTAGCCACATCCTATCCCAAGTTTTAACCATACTCCAAACCCACCATGACCATAATTTACCTACCCTTAGAAAACCAGGCAGAACTTCTCGACCTCCCATATATCTCCGAGATTATTAATGTTCTCTTATTGAAGGTAATAATCACCCTGCTCCCCCCACTTCAAGTACTCTCTTTTATCCCGTTTCTCATATTATTTCTTATACTAATTTATCCATGACACAATTTTTAAAATTTAAAAATTTCATCGATTATTGAACCTGCTTCCTACACTTTTGCCATTTCTGATCCCAACTGGCATGAACTTCAATCCCTAATTAATACAAATACTTAGACCTTAACATCCTTTTCCCCCTAATAAAAAAATCTATAGGTTGCAAGGGGATTTTCAGACTTAAATTCAATGCTAATGGTAACATACAAAGATACAAGGCTCACCTTGTTGCTAAAGGGTTTAATCAAATAGAAGGAAACAACAATTGGATTTCACCTTGAAAATACGACGACATTTGAGTGCACTTAAACATCCTAGGAGGAAGTGCCACACCCTAGTCTAGAAACCCTGGGCCATGTGTCAAAATGATCATTGTGAAACATCTCAATGATGAGATTAACATTTAATGCACTTGTTCTCTGTGTTACTCACGACAGCTACTAAACCTCTTCAATTTCTCCAAGCAGCGACCCTAGCATAAAGAACCCGGTCCAATTTCCTGAAATAATTCTCGTTGCTACACCACAAGAAGCCTTGGGGGGGGGGGAATTGTTATGGGCTGACCAATGGCCTAAGAAGATAAAGTCCTGCGTCTGATCCATGCCATGAATCTCTGATCACCATTCAGTGTCATCTATCAGTCTCCTAGATTTAAATCAGTGAAGTGCAGACACCTCAACTAACTTTCATAAGATACCCTATACGAGAAAAAAAATACATGACCTAAATCCTTTCTCAATCTAACTTTACTCTTCATTCTTTTAATGACTTAGATGTTAGACTGTTAACTTTACAAGTCAGCTTCATCTCCTCCACATCGAAACTTGCTCTACCGAACATCCCACCATTTCAACAATCATCTCTATTTCCCGCAGAACAAAATGAATCATTTTTTTTTAAAACTTTTATACAAAACTAATCAAATTTACTAAACTCTTTACTAATACTATTCAAAAGCAAACTAATATTCATATTTACTAATATTCAAAATTATACTAATACTATTCAAAATCAAACTAATATTCATATTTACTATATTATTCAAAATTATACTAATACTATTCAAAATTAAACTAATATTCATATTTACTAATATTCAAATTTATACAAACTAATATTCAGATTTACAAATATTCCTTTTTTAGTTACATCGAAATTAAGCTAATTTTCAAAAAAATTTTTTTTACTAAATATCAATGTGAATCAAAGATTACATTTATTTTTCACTAATTTTGACTTGCATTTAGCTTTATTTATTACAGTAAAAACATATTTTTCTCACACTGTTTTTGTTTCTCTCTCTTTAAGCTGTCTTATTCAGACCATAGCACACAAATAAGAACAATTTCTGTAATTTTCAATAAACATTCGATCCGACCCACTTTTCACCTTCCTCCACCGAATCAAAAGTTTCTATCTTTTTGTTCTTTCATCTCAAATTTCAACGACTAACTCGTTTTTCAACTCACTGTGTCCGTGACCTGACTCAATAATGGCAAAAATTATCTTAGGAGCTGCTGCGGCTTTGACGGCGGCGTTGGCGGCTGCTGCGGTGGCGGGACATCATTTAAAAGTGACTGGAAAATGGGGTCATGCTGAAAGTATTTTGAAGGTGTTTGGTGAAGAGTGTGGAACCCCAATTGAGAAGCTTAGGAAAGTTGCTGAAGATATGGTTGTTGAAATGCATGCAGGTCTTGCATCTGAAGGCGGTAGCAAGCTCAAGATGTTGATCTCTTATGTGGATAATCTTCCATCTGGGTTCTTCTCTTTTCTTTTGCTACATAAATTTCTAATTCACTCAATTTTTTGTGTTTCTGTTTTTGGATGCTTGTTGTTCAAGAGTTTATGAATTTCTGTTCAATACTTGAGAATCAAGGTTTTTATGATGAGTGAGTTTCTTTTGTAGCTGAATTTTCTAATGATCATTATGCTGGATAGGTAGCTTTATGTGAATGTTTGTTTCCCTCAATTTCCAATAGTTGTTTGTTGAATGGTCATTGTCAATGTTTCTAACTATGGTTTTTGTTGCTATTGATGATTTATGTCATAATTCATGAAGCGCGGATACGCAATACAAGTATGATAGGATACGAAATACCATACGGCCTAGATATTTGAGTTTTGTGTTTTGGTTTTTGGATGTTTGTTGAATTACCTTGTTGTTAAAGAGTTTAAGAATTTTTGTTCAATAATTGAGAATCAAGCTTTTTGTTGTTGATTGTTGTAATGATCATTATTGCTGGATAGCTCCATATGTGAATTTTTATTCCTCACTTTCCAACAATTGTTTGTTGAATAGTTTTTTTAGTGTTTTAAATTGCGGTATGGATACGCGGATACGAGAAATTATTGACGTTGTGGCACTATTAATAGGGATGAGAAAGGACTCTTTTATGCATTGGATCTTGGTGGCACAAACTTCCGTGCCCTACGTGTGGAGTTAGGTGGAAAAGAGAAAGGTGTTGTCAACGTAGACTCTGAAGAAGTTTCGATTCCTCCTCATTTAATGACCGGTTCTTCACATGTATGTCTGAAATGAGAAAATCTATCAAAGCGATGAGCCTGCTTAGTGCCTACAATACTCCTGAAACATGTTAATTTTTTCACTACAGGATTTATTTGATTTTATAGCGACGTCTCTTGCAAAGTTTGTTAGTTCTGAGCCTGAAGAGTTTCGTCCTCTTCCCGGAAGAAAAAGGGAATTGGGTTTTACGTTCTCGTTTCCAGTGAGGCAAACATCAATTTCATCTGGGACTCTAATAAAGTGGAGTAAGGGTTTCAGTATCGAAGATGTGGTAATTCTTGTTACCTTGATTCTGTTATATTCAATTTTATTTGTTCCACCGTTCTTTCTTTATATTGTATCATATACTAATAAACACTTTCCATTATGGATTCTGTTTGGTTGTTTGTAGGTCGGAGAAGATATAGTTGGCGAACTAACCAAGTCATTGGAAAGGGTTGGCTTGGATATGCGCGTTGCAGCTCTAGTCAGTCCCTCTCTCCATTCTTCACAATTTCCTTATCATTTACCCTATAATTTAGGCTTCGAGAATGATTTTAAGTTTGTGTCCGAAAGAAATTTTAGATTAATGATAGTTAATGTTTCGATGATGGGGTGTTGTAGATCAATGATACTGTTGGAACAGTAGCTAAAGCCAGATTCAGCAATAAGGATGTCATTGCCGGAGTAATTCTTGGTACTGGAACAAATGCGGCATATTTAGAGAATGTTACCGCAATTCCGAAATGGCAAGGTCTTTTACCAAAATCAGGAGAGATGGTAAGTTGCATATGGATCATTTTGAAATTTTGATGATGTTACAAATCATGCTGATAATTGTTACTTCTATAGGTTATAAACATGGAGTGGGGTAATTTTTGTTCTTCCGATCTTCCTCTAACAGAATATGATCGAGCTCTAGATGAAGCGAGCTTAAACCCTGGAGAACAGGTAATGGTTACCTATAGTTGCTTTAACTAGTTATTGTTCATCTATGATATACTTTTACACTGTTATTTGCAGATTTTTGAAAAGATAATTTCCGGTATGTATTTGGGTGACATTGTAAGGAGAGTATTGCTGAAGATGGCTGAAAAAGCTGATTTTTTTGGAGATATTGTTCCTCATAAGTTGAGAATTCCTTTCATACTTAGGTATGATGATAATTTGTCCAAACTAATGCACTTTAATTCCTTTCATAACAACAATGCTGAATTCTAAGAACCTGTTTGGATTGACTTATTTGAGCTTATCTACTAGTATAATTTTTGTGAGACCGTTGGGAGAACTTATAAAAACAACTTATGACATTGTTCATAAGTTCTTTTAGACTTATTTTCAATAGATCTCCTATATAACTTATGGAAACAATTTATAAGTTATACAGAAACTATTTAACTTTATTTTATCTTTTGCTATATAGAAATAGCTTATATATAAATGCTTAACATAATAAGTGTTTGTGCTATAAGCCACAAATAAGTTGTTTATTCATTACCCTTAACTCTTTGTATAGATCTTTAACATCTTTTTTATGGGACGTATAGGACACCTGACATGTCTGCTATGCATCACGATACATCTTCGGATCTAAGGGTGGTTGGAAAAAAACTGAGGGACATATTGGAGGTATGTCCGCTTCTTTGACCATGCGGAAAATACAAATTTGCTTGTTGTTTTTCTAGAATTCGATAGAAGAGGTAGTAAATTTTGGTGAATATGTTGTTTGTAATCTTTTATCACAAGTTAATTGTATTTCTCCTTCTCGAAAATGCTGTTCGGTTTGCTCATTGGTTTCCTTCATTTTTTTAGATTGAAAACACGTCCCTGAAAATGAGGAAGATTGTTGTGGAACTTTGTGATATTGTTTCTGTTCGGGGGGCCCGCCTTGCTGCTGCTGGTATTTTTGGCATCCTAAGGAAACTGGGAAGAGACACCGTTAAAACCGGGGAGGAACAAAAATCAGTGATAGCATTGGACGGAGGATTGTTTGAACACTACATGAAATTCAGAACATGCATGGAGAATACACTAAAGGAGTTGTTGGGAGATGAAGCAGCCGAGACAATCGGTGTTGAACATTCCAACGACGGCTCTGGAATTGGAGCAGCCCTCCTTGCAGCTTCTCAGTCCCAATATTTGGGAGTGGAAGATTCCTAATGTTGCGATTAACGCCATTGCCAAAAGTAAACATGTGTAACACTAGTTTCTTTCTTCATACCAAATAGATCGATAGTTATCAGTTCAGAGGGTTCAACTGGAGTGCGGCCGAAGTTCACTTTGGGGTTATCGGTGTGGCTAAGTGTTCATATGCTGCGACCTCACCGCTTCTTGACTAATTGCCAAGGCATTGTTTTGGTTATACCATGTTTGTACCTCCCACTTTAACAATAATAGGGGAGATGAAAACTTTTGAGAAGTCATGTTTTGGTTTTACCAAATGTAACATGCTTACATTTTGAGAATAAATCAGGATTAACTTATTGGCAAAGGTTAAAGATTTTAATTCAAAGCTTTTGAGTTATCAATGAAGAGTTCATTTTGATTATTATGATATAAGTATTTCTTGGATTTATTTGCTTTGAAGTTTAGAGTGAACGATGCACTATAAAAGAGGAAACATGGAACTATAACAGAGTCCAAAACTCAATTCCCTAGTTTGTTACAAATGTGCATGTATTTTATCACATTATCAAAGGTTACTTATATTCTAAAGTACACTTCCTAACTTTAGAGGAGCTTAATGCAAACTTCTTAACTGTTATTCTGAATAATCCACCGGCTTTTCCCATCTCAAATTCTTCAGAAGTGGAGCATCATCATAAATATCAACAATCTTCTCTGCATTGGCTTGCGGGTCTCTGCAACCGATCAATATCTTCAAGACTTCCTTCATTGATGGTCTACTAGCCGGCAGTGTTGAAGTGCACATAACCCCGAGTTTGAAGATGTTGATCATTTCAATTAAGTTACTAGGTTCCGCAGCGTCTTCGTCCAGAAGCTCTTCTATATCGGTTCCTATCTGAATATGGCGCCACACCCATTCTGCAAGCGACGAGTACTCGTCTCCATGATTAGCTTCTTTTCCTGTTGTCAGTTCCAATAGAACTACTCCAAAGCTGTAAACATCTATCTTCTCATTGACTCTAATTGTTTGAGCATATTCTGCAATTCATGCACGAAATAAACATTGAGATTTAAAATAACTTAAAGATAGTCGAATATTGTGAGAAAATGGGAAATTGAAATTGTTTTTACCTGGAGCAATATAACCAAATGTGCCAGCCACAGCTGACATGGTGGCAAGTTCTTCTGGCTTGATCAGTATCCTGGCGAGACCGAAATCAGCAACTTTTGCGTTGAATTGAGAATCCAAAAGAATGTTACTTGTTTTCACGTCTCGGTGAACAATAGGCGGCGAGCAATCGTTATGCATGTAGCACAAACCTTGTGCAGCTCCAATGGCTATATGCAATCTCTTAGGCCAATCAATGATGTTATGATGAACCGTACCGGACGCAACTGATGTCTTATTCTTTTTGTGCAGCCACCTATCAAGACTCTGATGTTCATGATACTCGTATACAAGTAGTAGCGAATCATCACTTGAGATACAACACATCAACTTCACAATGTTGTTATGCCGAATCTTGCTAAGAATTTCAACCTCTGCAAGAAATGAATCCACAAGCTTCTGGTCTAACTTTCTGCTATTCCCCCTTATCTTTTTCACTGCAACATAACCTAAACCGTCGTCAAGAGCAACACGATACACAGAGCCAAATCCACCGCTACCAATGATGTTATCTTCTGACATCGACAACACAATGTTTGATTTTGTGAAACTGAGCCTCTGAAAAGAAGTTAGCTTCCATGTCCTTTTCAGTGCTCTCTTTCTTTTTCTGTAAAAACTGATAATCGAGAAAATCAACAAGAAAACCGTTAAAGAAGCTACTACCACCAAGATTATGATCATAGCCTTAGACGTAGATGAATCACTTCTTCTCCTTGCAGTTCCAGAATTGCACAAAGTAAGGTTTAGTACTAATGTATCAGCACATAAACCAGAATTGTTCAGAAAGCTTCTGTCATACACAGGGTTTTCGAAATTTTTGGGAATCTTCCCTGTGAAATAATTACAGGAAAGATTTAGATTTGTGAGTTTCATGAGTTGAGGTGGAATTCGGCCCGAGATTTCGTTTTCTGATAAGTCCAACATGTTAAGAGATGGTAACCGACAAATTGCGTCTGGTATTTCTCCAGTGAGTTGATTGTGGCTCAAGTCTAGACTTATTAGAGACTTCCATGATATTACATCCGATGGAATTCGACCAGTGAATTTGTTATGATCGAGTAGAAGAGTTATTAGCTGAGGAAGCGATGTTAACTCCGATGGAATACTTCCATTCAAAAAGTTGTTGCTAGCATTGAACACCACTACATTCTTCCAAGAAGAAACTCCATTCGGAATTCTACCAGAAAACCGGTTGTAACTTAAGGAAAGTCTGGAAAGACTCTGCGACAATCTTTCCGGAAGCTCACCGCTTAACTTGTTCTCACTTATCACAATTGTTGTCAAGTTCATAGATGTCCATAAACCATTAGGAATGTTACCAGAAAGCTCATTATTCTCAACTCTCAGGTATTGTAAACTGCTACAACTACCTAAAGATTCCGGCAACTCGCCACTTAGACTATTGTCATAAGCAGTTAAACCAACAAACCTTCCATGATGACACAAATTCTGTGGTAGATTTCCTTTGAAACTATTAGATCCAATCTGAAAAGTTTCAAGTTTAGAAAACCTTCCAAAATCTTGAGGAAGATTACCAGATAAATTGTTCTGAAAAACAATAAAATCAGTCAGAGCTGGCAGCCGACCGATGCTTACTGGAACCTCCCCGGATAATTGATTCACAAACAAACCCAAGGAGGTTAGCTTTTCGAGATTTCCAAAGCCATCTGGTATTTTACCAGTGAGATTATTCATCGAAAGATCCAAGTCTGTTAACTCGAACGCTTCAATCACATCCGGTATCTCTCCAGAAAGATTATTCTTGTACAAATAAAGTATACTCAAATTTTTCAAAGTGAACAAACCATTTGGAATTTTTCCACTAAAAAAATTTCCTGACAAATCCAAACCCTCCAAAGCCACCATCTCACCAACTGTTTCAGGAATTTCACCAAACAAGTTGGAGTCATGCATATAAAAGATCCTTAATTTCTTCAACTTTGTAAAACTAGATGGCAATTTTGTTCTAGGAAGCATACCATTAGAGAACAATTTCAAAGTTTCAAGATTGAACAAATCACCAATTTCATCAGCAATAGTACCATTAAACAGACACTGATAAAGTTGAAGATTTTTCAAATTCTTCAACTTCCCAATACTCCTAGGAACATCACCTGAAAAGTTGTTTGCCCCGAGGCTAAGGAACTGCAGACGACCCAGTCGATCGATATCGTTCGGTATCTTACCGACGAAGAGGTTCTGCGAGAGATCAAGGTATTGAAGCTTGGAGCATTTGTAAAGAGAAGTTGGAAACTCATAAGGAATGTAATTGTATTGAAAATCAATGTGAGTGAGGTTTTTGAGGTCACAGAGAAAAGTTGGCAGTGTTTGGGTTATGTTTGTGTTAATCATTGAAAGTGAAGTGATTGAGTCATTTTCACAAACAATTTCTGGCCATGAACAATGTGAAGAAGTGTTTGATTTTGTCCAGTGAGTTAGAAATGATGGATTTTGAAAGTGTTTCTTTATGTTTAATAGGATTTCATGTTCTTGATTGTATAACTGAGAATGAGATTGAGAATTTGCACAGGTAAATAAGAAAATGAAAAGGAAAATGAACATTTTTTATTTTGTTATTTGTTTGTTTCTACTTCACACACAACACAAATACATAACTGTGAGATTCAATGGAGAGAAGAAGATAAATCTATATGTGAAAAGAATCTTTCACTAAACAAGTCAAAAAGCATTAAAGTTTCACATCATTTTAGTTTGACAAAATTTGATAGAATACAAATCTATTTTTGGTTCCATAGAAATAAATTTTGATTTTTTTTTATAAAATTAATTTTATTAAAAATGAGTTGAATTTATTTTTTTTATAAAATTTATTCATTTATAAATATCAATAATTTATTTATATTAATACATAAATATAAAATAAATATTATCGTAAAAATTAAATAATAAATTTTTATATAAATATAATGTTTGAATTTAAAACTATTTTTTTAACTTTGAGGTAAAATAAATTCGTGGGAAAAAACAATTATATTTTAATTACAAAATCAAAATTATTATGAAAAGAAGTCGATTATTGAAAAAAGCAATGTTATGGTTTCTCTTAAAGCAACTACTAGTAGTTTTTAGTCGTTGAATATGTGTTGAATAGATTAAAGTAAACAATGATTGGTTTCAACTTGATGGCTAGCTTTGAAAATAGGAGTTCCAATTTACTACTATTTGAAGCATGTGTTTGGAATTTAGATGATTTGTGTCAGCAATTTCTTGCATTTACTCCATTAGCATTTGCTTTCAAAGTGTATTTTTTAAATTAAAAAATAAACTAAAATAAAACCGTCGGATTTAAATTCAAGTAACACCACCGTTTATAATCACATCCACATATTTGTTAGAGGTTTTCATGACAGGAAATTCAAATCTAAGTCTCTAGAGCTTAATGAAAAAAAAAAGTTCATTAATTAAATTAATTAAATTATATATATATATATATATATATATATATATATATATATATATATATATATATATATATATATATATATGGGCATATCAAGTGAGAGTGATTTTAAAATAAGAGATGAGAGGAATAAACATCAGCCATTAGATCATATTATCAAGAGAGAGAGAAATTAATAGTCACATTAATGAATAAGTTTAATCATTATTGTTTGATTGATCTAATGGTTGTTATTTATTCCTCTCATCTCTTATTTTAAAATCACTCTCACTTGATATGCTCACTATATATATATATATATATATATATATATATATATATATATATATATATATATATATATATGATATCCCATGACAACTTCATGATCATATAGTTAGAGTACCAGGAACGCATCCTTGTACCACAACCAACAGACTCTTGGATTGAGGCCAAAACACCATTGATCCCTCTCGTCCAGAAACCATCCATACACCACACGAATTCCTCCTGAATTCTCATGTATAGAATTCCTTGTTCTCTGAGATACAACCCAATTGAATCTGAATGCTTCACATTCCTCAAAGAGACATACAGAGCCCCTTAGTTTGCTAGCTCACCCAGATGTTCTTCACACTTGAAGGACATCAACCACATGCTCTAGAAATCCTCAGCTTATTTGCTCCACAAGCACCAAACTGACCCACTTCTCTCTAGCATGCCTTGTAGCAGAAGAAACCCTCTCTCCACAAGTATTTTGACTCCAACAAGAGTCAGTCTTCTAGATAAACACCCCACGATCCAAGACAGTCTTCAATCTACCATTCTCTACCATTCCCCCATATGATAAGATAGAATACTTTTGATTCAACTGGTGAATATCAGCTTCCATATTCTGAACACATCAGAATCCAGACCTTCATGCAATCAACCCATGATCCACTTCAGTCTGATACCACATTCACATCAGACTTCCAAGACAGTCCTTTACTCATCATTCTCCCGTATGACAAGATAAGTACCTCTTAGACAAGATGTGAGTGTCAAGTTCCACACACAGAACTAAGAATCCTACTCCAAGGATAACCAACCCATAATATGTTCTAACATCAATCAGGACATCCTTCACATATCAACCAACATGATTCTTGATATGCTCCACCACTGGGCTTACTATCTGCATAGTAATCCAACTGAAGATCTTCAAACAATACTGCGCCATCAGCTTGATCAACAAGAACTCCAGGTAATCAAAGAGAGAAATAAACTATCATCCACCAAGAAGGTAATCTTCCATAATCAACTTAGAACTTCTACCACAAGCTCCAAGATAGAACCGAACCAGAACCTCCTTACGTCTTCAACCAACTACCCTTCTGCCCAAGAGTAATTTATTTCAAGCACCCTGCTTGAATGCACAATAAAGATCAACCAAATGCCACTATTTGGTTCATCTTAACTTTTCTTCAGAGTTTCAGACAATCTTCTGATCCACCAATGAAACCTAATCTTCAAGTTACATGATCTACTTACTCCATAGCAAGCCATCTTGGATCCACCAAGCCTTAGACATGTAACATATTCTCCTTCCATAGCTCCCGCAAACTGCGTGAGATAGACCTTTTTTGAAGCATTAATTCCATTTATTTCTGAGAAGATCAACTTATCTTACGATGATGCGCCACAACATCAACTAAGACTCTGAAGTTTCAGCTTGATGTCACGACATCTGATCAGACATCCAGCTGAGGAATTCATCCCTTCTTAAAAGTATGTCAAGGACTCTCTTGTATGTCTTAGAGTTGGAACGCAGAAATACCAAGATAATTCAGCCTTATATCGAATTTGCGCAATACCGACGAAAACTTGATTTGTAGCGAAGAGTGTATGGAATTTTTTCAAGAGGATATTCGATTTGTGATGTGATTTTCTGAATTTCAAAATGGTGTATTTATAGGTCATGTATGTGTTGTTTCACAAGGTTGCGACCCTTGATGAAACTACACCTTTTAACCAAAAGTTATATTGTTTCCAAGCATTACCAATGTTCATTCCGAAGCAACACTTTGCTTCTCTTCAAATTCAAAATTCAAATACACGCATCGACCAAAACGAGAGCAATAATGAGTCTGATCGAAGGTCGGCCGCCGAAGCGCCACTAACGCTGCCTCATAATGCCACGAGTAGCTCGATTGCTCCGTTGCGTCGTGGCTAAGTGCTCAAGTGCTGCCTACAAGCTGCCACTATCACCTCTATGCCCACGCCCTCGGACCCGGTCCCGGACCCGGAGCCGAAGCCAGTGTCGCTGATGGCGACACCGACAAGGGGTATATGGAGGAGACAAGTGGCATAATGCTTAGGACCACCACATTTTTTCATGTGCCATTTTATCCTCTTTTGTCCTTTAGTTGAGTTAATGCTCATAACTCTTTATAAAGACTTTTAAAGTGAGTGAAACTTTCTATGTGAGGCTATTTCCCAATCATTTATTGGCATTTACTCACTTCTATTTTTCTTGTCATTTTAGAACACACCCACAAACATTTATTGTTCATAAATTGCAACAATACTAAGCACAAATTATCCCACCAAATCTTCATAAAATTCCAACATGTATCTTTGCTCTGAATTCAAGTTGGAATTTTTTTTGAAGCTGCTAGCAAGGTGTATCCACTGGTTTACATTACTTTTGACGGGTCCACTAAATTTTTTTTCTTTTTCGTTTTTAAAAGTATAAATAAATCCACTAAATAATTTTATTAGCAACTAGTTGGTGAAGGTTTATGATTTAAAAATGTTATTTTTTCAAATTTTTATATTTAAATTCTACCCATATTAACAATTTAGATATTAAATTACTTCATATTAAAATTATTAATTTGCATTCGTTAGAATGGATTTATGCAGAATTGTCTTTTTAGAAGCGTAATTTATTATCTGCTTATATGCTATTTATAAATAACTTTTTTTTAAATGTGTATAGAGAGTGAGGTTTTAAATATACATTTTTTTCGAGAACGAGGATAAAGAACAAAATTATTTTAAAACTATTTTTAAAACACAGACGAAACAAAGAACATATCTCCTGACTGACAAAGTTACGTGCCTTAATTAACATAAAATCTATAAGCATATATAAAAAAATGAAAAGGAGAATGAACATTTTTTATTTAGTCATTTGGTAGTTTCTGTCGATGCATAAGAAGGAAGAAGATGAACATAATAAAGATGGAAAAGAGAGAATATTTGTAACTAACTTTCACTAAAATAGAAAATGTTGTTACACTGAATAAATCTCTAACAAACTTAAACCAAGTCTTAGCTTATACACACAAGGCCAAACTAAATGAAATACAAATGCAAGCTAAATGCAACTCAAATGTAAACGAATCTGAATTACAATATAACACCATCCCTTAATTCATATTTAGCTACTTAAAATCTACAACACCAATTCCATCCCTTAAGTGGATAAAGTGTTTAGTCTTGATATCCTTAGTTGGTACATCTGTCAGCTGCTTCTGAGTGCTACAGTGGACAACTTCAAGCACTTCATTCTGAACCTGGTTTCTTAGAAAATAGAACTTCGTATCAATGTGCTTGCTCATTCCATGCAACACCAGATTCTTGGCAAGGCTTATAGCTGATTTGTTGTCAATCATCAACTTCACAGGCTTGCTTACCTTGAACTTCGGATCCTGCAACAAGTTCATAATCCACACAACTTGACAAGCAGACAAATCACCTACAATGTACTCAACTTCATAGATTGACAATGCAACAACTGGTTGCTTCTTGGAGTTAGGGGATTGAGTTTGTACTCAGTAGTAGAGGTTGCCTCATACGTCTCGAAGTTGAATAATTCCAAGGAACATCACCTGAAAAATTATTTGCCCCAAGACTAAGGAATTGCAGACTGACCAACCGATCAATATCATATGGTATGTTACAAATGAAGAGGTTCTGAGAGAGATCAAGGTATTGAAGCTTAGAACAATTGTAAAGAGAAGTTAAAAACCCATAAGGAATATAATTGTATTAAAAATCAATGTGGGTGAGGTTTTTAAGGTCACAAAGAAAAAGTGGTAGTGTTTGGTTTATGTTTGTGTTAATCATTGAAAGTGAAGTGATTGAGTTTTCACAAACAATTTTTAGCCATGAACAATGTGTTTTATTTTGTCCAATGACTTAAAAATGATGGATTTTAAAAGTATTTTTAATTATATTTAATAGATTTCATGTTCTTGATTGTATAACTGAGATTGAGATTGAGAATTTGCATAGGTGAATAAGAAAATGGAAAGGAAAATATTGAATTTGCATAGGTGAATAAGAAAATGGAAAGGAGAATGAATATTTTTTATTTTGTCATTTGGTAGTTCACACACACACATGCACACTATGAGACTAATGTAAAGAAAGATAAATCTATATGAAAAGAATCTTTCACTAAACAAGTCAAAAAGCATTAAAGTTTCACATCATTTTAGTTAGACAAAATTGCTCCACAATCTTTTTAAGGATATGTTTGGTTACATTTTTTAAGGTGTGAAAATTTATTCTATAGATAGAATTGATTATAGGGTTAATAGTCATTTACCCCCTGCAATATAGACGAGTTTTGATTTACCCTCCTTTAAAAAAAGTTTGTTGGATTACCCCCTTGAATTTTTAAAATTCTAAGTCTTTTGTCTCTCGGGTAGAAAAATTAACCCCATGTAAAATTTTTTTTTATCCCCCTGGTTTTTACACGCTTAGGGGGGTACCCCCAAATTTTAGGGGGATAATCCAAAATTATTTTTTTAAAGGGGGGCAAATCAAAACTTGCCTATATTACAGGGGTAAATCACTATTAACTCTTGATTTTAATGTGCTGTTAAGTAGAATTTATTTAAATTTAAATTTATAATTTATAATTTTTATGTTTAAATTTATTGAGTATTCAATTCATTTTTAATTAAAATCAATTGATCGAAGATTGCAGAGATTGTGACGATGAACTTGAACTTCTAATATAGTGAAAGAATGACTAATCTGCAAAATTAATGCTCAAACACTCAAATCAATATATGAGTATGATTGGTGAATAAAATTGAATTGAATTGTATCTAAAAAATGATACGTTTCTTCTTTATATTAGTAATATAGTTACAACAACTTATTAATTTTCTGACGTAGAATGCAAGGAGTTGATAGATGGATCCTAAATTTAAATAATTTGTTATAGGGTTAATAGTCATTTACCCGCTACAATATAGACGATTTTTGATTTACTCCTATTTAAAAAATAATTTTGAATTACTCTTCTGAAATTTTGGAATATCCCTTAAGCGTGTAAAAACTAGAGGGATAAATAAATAAAAAATTTACAGGGAGTAACTTTTCTACGTAGGGGGCAAAAGACTTAGAATTTTAAAATTTCAGAAAAATAATCCAAAATTATTTTTTTAAAGGGAGATAAATCATAAATCGTCTATATTGCAAGAGGTAAATGACTATTAACCCATGTTATATTCCTATTCTACTAGTGACTAGGTGAATTGTTGCAATGGATCCGGTTGTTGGGTATTCCCAAAACACATACACATATTCAATCAAATTTGATTATTCTATATTACTACTTTTGAAATTAATTTAAAATATTTTAAAAAATATTTATTTATCATGATGAAACTGATTCTATGTCAAAAAAATTTAGACGTGCATGAATATTAATTTAGTTTATTTAATATAAAAAGAGGTCCATTATTGAAAAAAGCAATGTTATGGTTTCTTTAAAGCAACTACTAGTTTTTAGTCGTTGAATATGTGTTGAATACATTAAACAATGATTGGTTTCAACTTCATGGTTTGCTTTCAAAATTGGAGTTCCAATTTATAATATGCTCTATTTGGAATATGGATGATTTGTGTCAGCAATTTCATGCATTTACTCTATTAGTATATTGTGTCCATGGATAGATTTAAACTAGTCCATATCAACTCGTATGGTAAGATTTGTTAAGATCTTGCCAAAAAGAATGTGTCCAAATAAATAACTACTTCTAATTAGTTTGTTTTTAAGGAAATATTAAACACAAATTATACCACCAAACCTTTATAAAATTCTAACATGTATCTTTGCTCTAAATTCAAGTTTGGGAACTTTTTGGCGAAGTTGCTAAGTAAGGTGTATCCACTAGATTACATGTCTTTTGACGGATCCACTAAATTTCTTTTTTCCAAAGGTAGAACTCCACTAAATTAATTTATTAGCAACTAAAGTTCAAGAGTTGGTGAAAGTTTATGATTTAAAAATGTGATATTTTTAAATTTTATGTTTAAATTTTACCGTTATTAAGAATTTATGTATTATGTTAATTCATATTAGGATGTGAATTAACACATTTTAGTGTGGATTTTGCGAGATAGGAAACACAGTCCTCCCAAAAGTATTTGAGAGACGGGGATGAAAAATATATGATTTATTTGATGAGTTTCATTTTGTCTAAAAAAAGACTATAACGTAATATTAGTTGTTTTAGACGGTTCATAAGACCAAAAACGAAAGATCCATAACCTAAATAAGAGAACGCATGCTCCTAAATAAGAGAACGCATGCGAGCAGAGCCGTCTCAATTTTTTTGGAAGTCCTGTATAGAATAATCGTAGTTTAATCAGAAAAAACAAATAGAGGCCCCATATAACCATTGGTTAACTATTATAAATATTTTAGAGCATTTCTTAATACACCACCCAAGTTTCTTAAGCACCACGTGAAATTATTTTTTTGTCCCCTGATTTCGGATGTACACATCCGGACGCACCAAATTTTTAAAAAACGCTGAAGTGTTCCGGATATGCATATCCTGAAACAATTCTGATGTGCACTTCCGGAAGTATTTCTTATTAATTCGCGTCAGACCTTCTTCCTCCCCCTCATTCTTCCCTTTTTCATTTTCCAAACTCCCTCAAACTCTCTCAAACTCTCAAATTTTCAATCACCTCAAATCTCGATTTTTTCCTCTCGAATTCCGCACAAAGCAACATCTACAACGATCAAGAGACTCCAAATCCTCCGTATCTCATTTTAATTTGTAAGTTTTCAAATTTTAGAGTTTCGGAGTAATTTTCGAGTAATCGATTTAGAGTAGATATTTAGGTGTATAAATTGTTAGGTTGTATGAATAACATAGGTTAGAGACAATGTAGGTCTTTTTTACTGCTTCAAACGGACGACCAGGGCATTAAAAATGCCCTTTTGAATGTTACAGTGGCCATGACTGCCATTTTTAAACTTCAAAAAACGTACCGGATGTGCAGATCCGGAAAGATTTTAACGTTTAGTATTCTGAGTGTTTCCGGATGTGCACATCCGGAAATACCCAACGTTAAAAATTCTGTGTCCTTCCGGATGTGCACATCCGGAAGACTATTTTTTATTTTCATTTTGTTTGTTTGTTTGTTTTTGTTTAATTATTTTAAAAAAAATCTAATTTATTTATTATGCTTTGCAGATTAGATGGCTGGCAGAGACGATCGTGTCATACATGGCCGGACAGCTCAGCACGCATCTGTCCAACGAGAGCGGATGCAGTCTACAGCTGAGGCTTCCGGCGCAGAGGGAGTTGGGGTAAACCCTACAGCTGAGGGACACCCTACACCACATCCTACACCACAACCATCCACATCACAGGTTCAGGCCATTTCCACATCTCAGGTACATGTCACTCCCCATTCAGCCGCCGATTCTACATCTCGTAGACGTTGTGGTAGTTCATCAGGGTCCTAGCCCGCGCGCAGGCGTCGTCGGGAGACTCCAGTTCCATCAGTTGCTCCTCCTCGTTCCCCTGTTCCTGTTCCAGAGGGTGATCACCAAGCACATGGGGGTGGTGACGGCGATGACGATTTCAATGAGCTGGGTGGTTACCCTGGGGGACCGTCTGATATGTCCCTATTCGTGGGGTACTCTGAGCATACTGCCAGATATGTCTGGCTAGGACAGGTAACCTTTTTCGATTTATTTATAGAATTGTTTACGTTGAAAATATGTTCATTTGTAACATTGTTTTATTTGGAAATTTTCAGGAGAAAGATTCTCAGAAGTTTCATAACCATGGGGGCAAGGTTATAAACATGCTTGAGATGCTGCCAGGGGATCAGTGGTTCACGTCTGCACTTGCTACCTCTGGTCTTGGAGGCCTGTCTAGGATTGGGTATCCCCAGATCATGTACGGTATGCTGATGGCCTTTGTTGAGAGATGACACCCTGAGACATCCTCATTCCATCTACCGTACGGCGAGATCACGATCACACTCGACGACATCTCGTGCCTTTTACATCTACCGATCACGGGTACCCTTCTCCGTCACGGTAGGATGACGAAGGCGGACGACATGGAGTTGATGATTACAGAGCTTTGGGCTAGCGCAGAGGAGGCACTTGCGGAGGTGACCCAGTTGAGGGGCGCACACGTCCGGTTCTCCTTTTTGATACACATATTTGGTGAGGAGCTTGACGAGGCACGACAAGCAAAAGGGGATGTAGCTGAGGTGGAGCTCCACAGGCAGCATGCCCTGAGATGCTACTACTTGTTTTTGCTCGGCACGCAGGTGTTTGTGGACATCAGCGCCTATTATGTTGATATCGTCTACCTCAGGTACCTTTTGGATCAGACAAAGATCCATACATACAACTGGGGGCGGCTGCGCTGGCATACACCTATTCTAGGCTCTCTGATGGTTGCCGCTGGGCAGCCAAGACTGTGGCAGGCAGCTGTACGCTATACGTGGTAACACTCTAATATTCTAAGTGATTTTTTCATTTCTTTTCTTTCTATATTCATTATAATGTTTGACACCCATGTTATGTTTTCCATTTCAGGCGTGGATTTTACAGCACTTTTCCAACATTACTGGTTGGGGGAGTGTCGCCGAGTACACTGAGGATATGCTACGTGCTGCTGCATTTGTCCTGCTCAGAGGGAACCAGGTGCCGGACCCCCTTCAGAGTGTATCTTGATCGGATGGCTGCTGAGGACGTTTTGTATAGCCCCTATGCCGAACACCGTGTGACGCGCCCGTTCGATGAGGTTTGTTTGTTCTCATAATGGTTGGCATGCAGTTTGACCGTTACTGCCCGATACCTGCCGGAGCGCGTCTTGCGTCAGTTCGGTTACACGCAGACGATCCCCAGGATGCCTCATGAGTTTGCTGCTCTAGGCTTGATCCGCAGGCAGATATATGAGTTATATGCTGACTACCAGTCCCACTTGGTACCGGAGGAGGCTCGGGCGACCAGAGCGGAGAGAGACTGGAGCGTTGCTGCCGGGTACATCGTGTGGTTCTACACCGTCTCACACCCATGCATGGTGCCCACTGCTGAGGGATCGCCACCCAGACCTGCTCATCAGGAGATATTAGAGGAGCGACAGTCTCAGCTGGACCATACTCAGGATGTCCTACCACGCTGTCGTCAGATAGAGCAGATAGCGCAGCAGACCATTGAGGCCGGTCACCTCCCTGAGGGTTCTGGTGCCAGACTTGCCGTGGACAGGATTATTGCGATTGCTCGGGGGGCACTTCAGTACCGCAGACATCGATCTAGGATGGCGGGTAGGGGCAGAGGAGCAGGGGAGCCAGGAGAGATCCTTCGCCATATGCAGTAGTTTTTTGTTTGATGTATTCTATTTATATTAGATGTATGTACTGTATTTTGACAGAGGTTTATTATATATATATATATCATTTTATTTTATATATTGATGTTGTCAAATGTATATTAAGTTGCGACGATATATTAACATCTGCTGTTTTCCGGATCTGCAGATCAGGAACGTTTTCGGATGTGCACTTCCGGAACGCATCAGCGTTTTTCAAAAAATTGGTGCGTCCGGATATGCACATCCGGAATCAGGAGGCAAAATCGGAAATTCAGGTAGTGCCTAAGAAACAAGGGTGGTGTGATAAGAAATCTTTATATTTTATAAGTCTCTATTTAGTCATAGATTAACTATGACAAATTTGAAACCATATGCAATAGTTCGTCTTGCACGCCCTCAAAAACGGTCTTACATGTTAAAAATATATATTTTTTCATTTTTGTTGAGAATACACAGCTCCATCTCTAAAACATTACCAAATGTGTAAATTAATAAGACGACGGACCGTAATCCACATTGCACTCTCCGCTTTTAATTTAAATGACTCCTATTATTAAAAAAACATAATTCTCGAGTATTTAAATTTATTCTTAATCTGTTGTTACTTTTCATTCCTTCATTTATTTTTGCGTTAGAATGTTAAACTAACAACTAATAATCCACTACTTGTACTAATCAAGTAGCTAGCACAAAACTTTGACTTTGATCCACTTGTGACCACTGACATAGAGACAGTAAAGCATTGTAACCACATGTTCACATTAAATTATTGTTTACATTAAATTATGACCATATTATACGGTAGGCTTCTAGAAAGATAACATACCCACCACATTAAATTTGTATTCTTTTTTGTCACTTTCTTCGTTGCTTCTACGCACACTATTTTTATGGTCAAATTACAATAAATGCTAGTATAAGCCTTTCTTCAAAGATAATGAGAGGATGGAACACCTTGGAAAAATATCCGGCTTTTGTCTATTTTCCCGTGGCTTTTTCCAATAATGTATGTATATTTTTATAATACAATTGATTTGATATTGTGACTAAATATTTTATATAATACCTAGATTTTTAACATTGAATGAAGATGTGATGTGAGCATTTTATATTTGAGTATACATTATGGTCATATTAAATATTTGATTAGATATATTTTTTCCCCTTTAAATATACTATTTTGATTTTTTAAAAATTTCCTTCAAAATTGATTTTTAAAGTTTTTGTTATTAATTTTAATTCATGTTTGTTCATAAAAGTTCTCTCGTTGGTTGAATGTTCAAAATGATTTTTTATTGATTTATTGGTCTCGTTTATTTTAAGTTAACTTTAAAAAAAATATTTTTTTAAAATATTTTTAAATATAACTTCTATAAGACAGACTATTTTTAAAAATATTTTAAAAATCATTTTATGTATTTGTGTGTGTATTTTTTTATTAATGAGAGCTTTCCATTATTTTACAAATGATCCTATACATGGAATAAAATTCTTAAGCATCTTTAAAGAATTGGATTACTTTATATGCCTTTTGTATTTTTCTGTTGAAGCACTATATTTTTTCCTTTTTATATTTTTTCATTTTGATAATTAAGATAAATAAGTTTTTTTTTTGTTTATCATAAAAATTATTTAACTGAAGCACATATTTAAATTATCTCCATTTTTGACAATGATAACCATCTCAAAGAGAAAATGTGCTAAAAACGAATGGTTAGAAAAAATAAATAAGGTCCCCACCCCACTTTGAATTTTGGTTAGATATAATACTTTTCATTTGTCATCATGTAAAAGATTAAATAAGTATTAGGTCCTTGAAAATAATCCAACATTTAAGTTTGGTCCTTATAAATATTTTTTTCAAGGTTTGGTCCTCCTAAAGTTTTTCGTTTGTAACTGTAGTCCCTCTCGTTAGTTTTCACTAACGGAAGATGACCTGGCGTGCCACATGTGTAACCATTCCTTGCCAACTGTGTTTTATTTCATTGACCAGACAGGGACCAAACTTGAATGTTGGGTTATTTTCAGGGACCTAATACCTAAATCCATAATTCTTTCAAAAACTTGATCTTTGCCAACATTATCTTGAACATATCAAAATCATTGTGCATTGTACTTCTCTAACGCAAGCTTGCAGAGGGGAGTGAGACGACGATGAATATCATCGGTTATGGGAAGGGGTCCTGTTGTTAGAAGGACATTTGTAGACTAACTTGGTACAAGAAGAGAGGAGATAAACCTTGGACTGTGAGGATCAAAAAACAAATTTATAGCAAAAATATAAAAGTTGTCGATAAACAAGATCCAATGGAACTTAAATGATTCATAAAGTGAAAAACACACATATTAAAGGCAGATAATATGATTTGTACTAAACAATATGGCTTCAAAATGAAGAGTTCACAAAGAAAGCACATGTACCAAATTTAACACTTTCATAGAGATGGCATTATAACCTGTAGGCAAAAATTGCAGAGTTATCAAGAATTGCAGAGTTGGTGTTAGGTTGGTTCTCCACCATATTTACATTTCATGATTTATCCTTCTAAAGGCAGAAAAATTAACACCATCAGTTGTTACTGCAAAAAAGTTTACAACTCTTATAACAAAACAAACGACCAATAACTGAATAGGAAAGATTCAAAACTGATTAAAATATAGATGACTCTTTCTTCATTCTTGGATGATTACGGTATAACAGTAGCAACAGTAGCATCAAAAAATACCTAGTAGAGTTGAATTCAACTTAATAAATAATCTTTGAACTTCAAATACCACAATAATGATTGTTCTTGGTAAGGATTGTATGAAAAACACATTGAATGCACTAAGTATGTCAGGAGAAAATTGCCAGAGAAAGCAAGATAGAAATAGAAAGTTATTACAAATCACAACTTACCATATTTTTGCACCCTTGTACTTGCTACATTGTTCCACAAATAGCTTTGATAACTATGCACATACCTAAAAGAACAGAAGTACTGGAATGATAAAATGAATATTTTTCGTCTTTTGTCTTCATAGCACACTTGCTTAGCACGACATATAAAAGAGTGATATATGAAAGAGACTTTTTGGATTTTTCAAGCAAGAAACAATACTATTTGTAGTGTCTAAAGTAAAGTGACTCAGAACTAGTACTGCATTTGTTGAGCTATAGAAATGATACTCGATATTTCTAATCCTATGACGTCTCACATGTTTAATGAAGGTAAGTGTTATTCGTTGTTTCCTCATGCTTGCTTATGGTGTTCTTTGTAACCCTTGCAAAGCAAGCTCTTTTATCTAAGATGAATGCTGATCTTGGTATGTATTTTGCATAAACTATCATACTTTCTAATTGTTAGAGCATTGGTTACCGTGTCCAAAATGCCTAGTTAAAGGTTTTTCATATATATAAAAAATAATTTTTGGTTTCTGAAACTCAGGCCCATGGAGAAGATATAAAGTTAGATATGAAGGAAATCATTCATCACAAACTTTTAAAGGTCTTGAGCAGAATTTTCATCATGACAATATTAAGCTGACTAAAGAACAGCAGGATGGAGGGTGGTGGATAGTTTAGTAATTGAAGATAAAGGATAGACCATGGAAAACTTTAGCCCAAACCATTGAGAGATTTAGAATTAAATAAACTATCATTGGAATTAATTCATGACAAAAATATGTGTTGTTGTTGGATTCATGTGGCCAAAACCACCTGGTGTAGTGGGGGAAAAAATTTGGTTTTGACTTTGGTAGTTTTTGAAAGAATTATGGATTTAGGTATTAAGTCCCTGAAAATAACCCAACATTCAAGTTTGGTCCCTGTCTGGTCAATGAAATAAAACACAGTTGGCAAGAAATGGTTATACATATGGCACGCCAGGTCATCTTCCGTTAGTGAAAACTAACGGGAGGGACTACAGTTACAAACAGAAAACTTTAGGAGGACCAAACCTTGAAGAAAATATTTATAGGGACCAAACTTGAATGTTGGGTTATTTTCAGGGACCTAATACTTATTTAACCCTTATAAAAAAGAGGGAAAAGATTTAGAGAATTTTTTACTTTCTTAGACACCACGCGAATTTCCGTTTTTGCCCCCAGTTTCCGGATATACACATCCGGATGCACCATTTTTTTTAAAAACGTTGATTTGTTCCAGATGTGCATATCAGGAATAATTCGTGATCTGCAGATCAGGAAAAATAGCAGAACTTTATTTATTTTTTTTAAAATCAGTTTTGTTGGTTGGTCGTAGATGTTAATATATCGTCGCAACTTAATATATATTCGAAAACATCCATATATAAAATAAAATAATATATATACATAATAATACTCCAATCAAAATACAGTACATAAATGTAATAAAAATAGAATACATCAAACAAAAAACTACTGTGTATGCCGAAAGATCTCTCCTGGCTCCCCTGCTCCTCTGCCCCTACCTACTTTCTTGACTCGATGTCTGCGGTACTGAAGTGCCCCCGAGAAATCACAATAATCTTATCCATGGCAAGTCTGCCACCAGAGCCCTTAGGGAGGTGACCGTCCGCAATGGTCGCCCACGCTATCTCCTCTATCTCACGACAGCGAGGTAGGACATCCTGAGTATGGTTCAATTGAGACTGTTGCTCCTCTAATATCTCCTGATGAGCAGGTCTGGGTGGCGATCCCTCAGCAGTGGGCACCATGCATGTGAGGGCTAAGGTCTTTCATCCATTTCGGTTTTAATGATGTCAATAAATAAGATAGTCATTAGATTGTAATTTGAGCGGTATCACTTCATTGTCGGGCAAATTGTGTCTAATCATCGATTCTCATGTGTCTAAACATATAGGAAGAGGTCTACATAATTTCTACATGTGCATGATCATAACATTGGTGTTTGGTATACTTGTTTCGAGTCTTGGTCGGAAAAAACGTGCAAAAAATGATTTTCTGAAAATCTGCAGGTCTTGGGTTGACCCAAGGTAAGCATGAGTCGACTCATGCTGTTTTGAACAAGTTTTGTGAAATGTTCGGGTTAGTGCACGCTGACCTCCTTGTTACATGCGGTCGACGCATGCTTCTGGGCATTTGAATTTCTGCAAAATCAGCATGCTTACGTCGACGCAAGGTGTTGATGGATCGACGCATGGTCGTTTATTTTGCGTAGTCATTCCCACGGGTTAGCTCATGCTGGCCCCTATATGTGGGGCGGTCGAACGCACGCTGCCAGGGCTATTTTTTTTCATTTAATTTTTCAGTTATTTCATATTGTTGGTCATTTTATTCATTATATATAGTTGGTTCAGCTCTTATTTTATAACAACAAGAAACGTGAAAATAGATACCAATCTTTCTCTTCATCTCCATCTTCAACCTTGAGTAAACAAACAATCACACATAATTGTCGCGGTGAAAATTGGATACCATAGTTATTTGTTAACTAGGATCACATTTTTAATGTCACCACCGGTCTTTGACTTTATCCAAGGGAAGGGAGAAAAACTGAATTCCCACAATGCAATGCAAATGCACTAAGATTCTAAGTTCGGGGGTTGGTTATACCTTGGGAAGGTGTTAGCATCCTAGATATCTGTAGTACTCTACAGGAACCTCTTGATTTTATTTTATTATCTGTTATCTGTTATTTGTTTTTGTTGTTTGCTAAGGGTTTAAGGGTAGGTGATTTATTATTTTTATTCCTAAGTGTGCTCGACAAGATATCGCATCTTGTGCCTACATATCCTGTCAGGAGGGAATCAGAGCACTTGTAGTTCCTTATTAAGGATACTAAATGTTTAAAGGTTTAGGAAAAGAAGACGAGTCATCATCTTAAGAAAGACCACCACAGTTTTGAAAATGTTTGTATTTTGTGGGGTATGGGATTGTATTTCCCTTTCTTTGAGATGATTAACATCTAATTCTTTTGTGTGGAGAATTAGGTGGGCTAAAGTTTGATTAAAGAATCAAAATTGTGGGGGACTAACCTAGGAAATCTATCCTAAGTTGTCTAATAGTCCTAACTTAAGGGTGTCGATTATGATGCAAATGATGTGCACCGTGCACAATAACATAGTTATCATGCATGGGATTTTCCCTTGGATATTTAGGCGATTAATTTATTGTTATTTAGGCGAGGGTGCTAGCAAAGTGATGCTAGACTTGTGTCTTGTGATCAAAAGATCGAATGCGATGCCCGAAGGCGATCGACTTATATGGGTGGAAAATTGGGCTCGACGTTGGATCGAGATTTTATAAGTTTTTTGAAAGGTTTAGAGAATAGTAACGAGCATATATTCATCAAGATAAGCATACAAAAGCATGGCAAAATACAAACAAGATAATAGAAACATTCAAGCGTACGATGGTGGATTCTAATAACTAAGAAAAGTTGAATTGAGGGGGAGATTAGCATGGACTTATTATGGATTTGAAAAGTTATTAGAGATTATTAATTTAGAAAAGGATTAAAGTCTTATCTTATGAAGATGATTTTAAATTAATATTTGCAAGAGTTTTATATATTCTAATTTTAGATACAAAGTTAATATTAATTTGAAAAAAGTTATTAAGCATAATCTAGAAAAAGGATTTACTATTATTTTTTGTGTTAATAATTAAAAAGATTTAAGTTGTACTAAAAAAAATTAATTTATTGGAATTATTTTTAAATTGAAAAAAGCTAAAGATTTTTTAATTAATTTTAAAAGGATTATTTTAGTATTTAAAGTTATTAAAAGAAAAAAGTTAATAAGAGTTTGTTAATTAAAAAGTAATTTTGGTGTTTTAACGAATAATAGTTTTATTTTAAAAGATTTACTAAAAAAAGGTTTTTTTATAATTAGTTATAAATTAAAAGAAAAGTTAAGTTATATTTTTATAAAAGTAATTTTAATGGTTTTTAATTATAAAATAAAAGATTTGATCATAAAAAAAAAGGTTAAAAGGAAAAGAAACGGAGGGATCGGGTGTGACGCGGGGAGGAGGGTCCATCGCAGACCCTTAACTCATGGTCGTGTGATGTACGATAGTGTGATCAGACGGATAAGAGGCGATAGTGCATGATAGGTTGTGTGACGTGTGTGCACATGATGATTTCAGCGAACAAAAATAGCATGATGCTCTCAAACTCTCATTTCTCTCTTTTCTCTCTCGTTAATGTCTCAGAAAAGGGGTTTTCTGAAACCCTAAAAACCTAAATCGCCGCCGTTCCACTCCGTCTCTCCCAATCTCTCGTCTCACTCGATCAAACAAAAATCAAACAAATAAACCCCACCCCCAGCAAACCCTAACCCCAATTCACTATATTTCAGATGATTACATATTACAACGATTATTTGAGCATGGAAAAGAAAAATGATTGCAGCGATGGCGGGGTGAGATGGTTCGCTTCGCAGGTAACGTCTTTGAACTCTTCCTCCTCCTCCGTTGATTTGTTTTGTTGACCGGCGTAACGAGTGTGGGCTCCTTCGTCTCAGGGTTTGCCAAGGAGAATGGGAGAGGAACAATGAGGATATGGCTTCAACGTCCTCAACTTCAACAGATAAGTTGACTCTGAACCTCTTGCATTTTTTCGAGTTTGTTCTTCTGAGAATATGTGTGATTGTGGATTTCTTGTGTAGCTGATGAATGGCTTGGAATGGTAGTGTTTTGCTTACTGCTGTATGATCTATGAATTTGGTGTGTATTAATTTGGTTGATGAATAGTTTGTATGGTTTGATTGGTAATGGATTTTCTGGGTTTTTTGGCGTGATGATTTTTTTCGAATGTTCTGCCATGTGAGTGTATCCGTGAATCCCTTTTCGTATTCTCATCCCCTCTTTTATAGACTCTTCATCATTAAAGTTCCGTTCAAAAATTGAATATAAAAACATTGCCAATTCTATTTTGGAAAGAACTTGCTGGGTGTATTTGAATATGATTTCCAAAGATAATGACATTCCTTTGTAATTTTGAAAACTTTCCTTTTCCAAGTAGACATGCTTGCTGAATGTTTTGGAATGTATTGAATATGTCTGAAGTTTGTTGGTTTTGTTTTGGAAGGAATTTGAAAAGTGTCTTCTACTTGTTCTAATGTCTTGAAGCGTGTTGTTTTGGAAAGGAAAAAGATTGTCTAAACCTGTTTGGGAAAAGAATTGAAGCTTGATTTGGTTTCTTCAATCTTATGTCTGATCAATGTTTTTGAAAAAAGTTTTGATTGCTCATAATACTCGTGAATTTCCAATTTGGAGAATTTGTTTCCTCGTTGATCTGTTTTATCTTGCGTGGGTTTTGGAACTTCTGGCTTGGTTTTCACTTCTTACGACAAAATAATCTTCTCCAAGGATAAAACAATCTGCGATGCTTGTACTTTGCCTGCTCTTCTTCCAACGGCAACCTCATGACGAATGGTTATACTTCTAAGGGTGAGACCGTATTTTAAGCTCATTAATTCTTGATGCTTATGATTCTTGTTGTTGGAATGTGATTCAGATTTCCTTTCTTTCTCGTCACTCTTGGTACCACATTCATCTTCACTTCTTTTTGGTTTCCTTATGAATGCTTATTTTAATGATGAAGATTAATCGCATAAAATTCCCTCCTTCAATTACTGATACAACCTGTAATTTGACTGTTCTTGTATTTTTGCTTTTCACACGTTTCGAAAACAACAACAACCACGGACTCATGGTTTTGCACATGGTGATGCTAATGGATTTGAGGTGCAGTATTCGATCATCAGTGTTCTTGCTTTTCCTTTCGTTCTATACAGGCTTAACGGAATCCTCATCAAGGATGCGGAGTGGAGTGTATAATTCTACGACGAAAATCTCACAACATTGGTGGCGAGTAGCTTGACAAAATGGTACACTCTTTTTTTCCAAATAATTGTTTCTATAATGGTGTATTGCGAACAAAATATTTTTGACTATTTCTCAGTTTTCACTCCATTTTGAAACTGTCCAGGTGGTGCGATGATACGGCATTACGTGAGGAGTAAGATGGATCAACCAACCAAGGTATGCTTTTACCCAACATCAAGGAATTGTATGGCTATTGTTTCAAGTGCTTTGTCATGCCATACAGATTTTTATGGATGATTTGAAGTTCTTATGGCTGTGAACTGTTTTTGAATGTTTAATTATGTTTGGAAATTAATGAATACTTTTTAATTCTTGTTCATAATTTCTTGATCCTCACTTCATGTGATTATTGTCGCTGATACGTTGTCGTGTTATTTGATCACTCGGGTGTCGTCTTTTCATGTGATGATTTTGGATGCAATTGGACGCTTATGGTAACAAACACCAAACACGAATTTCCGGTATGCAGCGCTGACATGAGAAAATGATCATGTATTTGACAATGGCAAAGTGATAAGAACTCAGTTCCAAAATTATCCAATAGTCACCAGCCCTTGACACGCATCAATCAGCAGCCTCACATATTACCCGTTTTTGTGGCTATTTGAATGTACATCACCAATGTAGAATTTCTCTTGTTATCATGGAATACTTTACTTGTTTTGGTCCTGTGAAAAACTTTTGCACTTTTGGACTTTTGCTTGAAATATATCATTGTAATTCTTGGAATGTATCTGGGCATATTGAAAAATCCTTGGAATGTACAACATGAGAAAGGCGTTCCAACTTCAAATGTGGCTTTAATATTTGAATTTAAAAATTTAGTATGAGCTTGAATTTTGTAAGAGCATTAAGTCTTGAAATCAATATAAACTTCCAATTACGGTACTTTGTAGTTTTTTTGTATCCAACCTTGTAAATCTTGAATGAACATCCCATTTGTGGAAGAATTTAGATTCAAATATTGAAGCATAAGCTTCGTGCTTAACTTGAGAGCTTGTGAGGAGTCTTTGAACACTCTTGAATTTTAACCTTAATTTAAAATTAAGATTAAACTTGATGCAATTTACATAAAACCTCTTTGAATGATGAATCTTTCTCATGAATCACTTCTTGCCAAAATTTATGGATTGTAACTTCCAACATAGCTTGAAGCTTACAAAATTGCGCATGGACTTTAGGCTCGAGATTCTGATACTTATCTTTTAATCCCATCCAATCGAACCATCCAAACATTATGAATCAAATCATCTCTTGGTCACTTTGCAAATACTGAATCTTGAAGCCCACTTGAATGAGTATTTTAATCCCAAATCCAGACCATATTGTATTTAAGACATAAATACTTGAAAAAGCTACAAGACATTAGCCTCAAGGAACCCACAACTTCAACTTTTGCACCATGATTCGTGACTTGCACTTTAAGAAAATCTCAAGCTTTTCTCGCCCTTAGTATCTTGATCCCCAACCTGACCTTGCTTTTTTTTTTTTTTTGAGACGTGGCCACCAATTGGTCATACCCTGATGTGAGAATAAAGACCATCTACACTTGAAAGTATTGTACCTGCATGAACTGGTTAGCCATGATAAATATGCGCACAATGTCGTATGACCTAAGGATGCTATGCAAAAAGGAAAAGGGATCTTAGGGTCAAAATTTAGGGTGCAACAGATGCCCCTATTTAAGTTTCTTCTATTCGGAGATATGAAGATTGACATCTTCGTCTCGACGAGATAGGAAGGACTTAAATACAAACATGCACAAATTTTTGGCCCTAAGATACCACCAAATGCACATGCTATGCCATGAAATGCAAGACAGAGATCCTGTGAGGAATGATGTCACAGGGGATAACTGACTGAAACGCTAAAACACAGCTAAAGAAAGAGAGACCCGACAAGGAACGACTCAGCGAGATAAGACTCCACGGGGAAAAATCTAACTCCACTGGGGAAAGAGGCTACCAACTGACAATCACGAGGTGTCTAAGCACGGGGTGATGAACTTGTGATGAAAATCTTCTAATAAAATTCACTCAAAGAACCTGCTATCACGGTCAACCGGAGGAATCTTAGAACTTCATTTGAGAATACTTTCTGCCAAGGTCTTATTGAAAAGGCGTCAACTGGGGATCTGCTGAGAAAAGAGATGACTGTCTGTCAAAGTTTAAAATTAACCAGGGAATCTACTGCCGTGATCCTGGAAATATGCGACTGTTGGTCGAAGTTTAAAGTTAACCAGGGAATCTACTGCCGAGATCCTGGAAAGAAACGACTGTTTGTCGAAGTCTGCTGGAGATCTACTGCCGAGAATAACCAGAGAATTTGAAATGAAATACCTACTGCCGAGGTCTTCTGGAAATCTACTGCCGAGAATAACCAGGAAAATACCTTCTGATAATCAAGCAATCTGTTTAAAGGATAATAAACTTCCCCTCGTCTCGGGTCAGAAGCCACGGACTGGTCTCAGTTTCTTCTTTAATCAAGTATTTCACTTGAAAAGGGTAAAATATAAACCTCCCCTAGTCTCAGGTCATAAGCCACAGACTGGTCTCGGTTTCTTCTTTGAGGATATAATATCTATTACCGGTTTACTGGGTAGTCCTCAAAGAAAATATTACCTACTACCGATTTACTGGGTAGTCCACAAAAGGTAATTTTGCTACCGATTTACTGGGTAGTCTATAAAGAAAAATACCTACTACCGATTTACTGGGTAGTCCATAAAGAAAAGATTATCTCCTGGGGATAGACAAACTGCCTTGAGGTGACTGCCATTTGTCATCTAAATAGAAAACTTGAGAACAAAACAAGTTGCTCAAATAAAGAGGCTGGCACTTGTCGTCTGGTATGAACTCCAAGAAAATGTTGTGATAACTGCTGGAGAAATAACTTCCTGTCTTCCATAAAGATATTTGGATAAATTCTTCCTGGGGAGACAAAGTGAAAAATAAATGCACGCTCGATTCAGGTTTAACACCTCAAAGATATCCAAAATTTGTGATTGTCAGGGACCAAAGTTCAATCCAGGAAATAACTGGAAAGAAACAATCAAACAAGAACCTATCCATTGAGGAATGAACTCAACTGGGGTTTATCTTATCCAAAAATGGAAAAGAAAACTAAAGCAACCATCTTCCACGAGGATCAAACCCAGTGGGGAATTAGAAAGGACGTGCTTTTTCTGCCTAGGGCTGACAACTCTACTTGGAGGGAGCAGACAAACCCAGATCACTTGGGGATAAACACGACCAAAGTGACAGAACAAAACAAACAACACAAAACGCAAGATGCAAAATGCGCACATGCCATGAATCTACATGAAAGGATGCCATGCTATGCTTATGCTTATGCTGACAAAACAACGGCAAGAAGCAAACGGGAGATGAAAACAAACATCTCGATACGGATACTCGGCCGATCTTCGCAATATAAGAAGCATCACTGGGGATGAGTGGAAAACCATATACAAAAACAAGTCCCACTTCAAAGCTTCAAACTTTCTCTGGGGAAAAGAGAGCACTCCACTTGGGATGAACATCATGACTTCACTTAGGATTGTCAAGATGAACCTTGTGATTCTGTTGGGAATGAGAAAGATTCACTGGGTAAGAATCAAACTCGTGATCGAAAAGACTTCATGGGGGAATAAAATAAATATCCACTGCGAACTGAAGTAGTCTGGACGAAAGTTGTAGATGGATAAAATAAATATCCACTTCATCGGGGAAACTTGGATTAATAGTAGTTGGAAATGTAGGAGATAAAAACTTCGAGGGGATGAAATAAACATCCGCTTTCACTGGAGAAGATTGATATAGTCTGATGAGGAGTGAAATAAACACTCGCTCCGCTGGGGAAGGTCGAAATTATAAGAGAATCCACTGAGGATTCTTGGGTTGCCGACTGGGGAAATCTTGCATCAAACGTGTCGTAACTCCTTGAAGTAGAGGTTTACCGGGGAATAGTCGTGACTACCTGAAGTAAAAATTACTGGGGAATTGCTATATTACTCGGGATAGAAACTCTTTGAGACATGAGTGAATAAAGTCGTGAGACTGATGTAACTCTGTATTGATAACCTGCATAGTAGTCGTCATTTTGAACAACAATTATTGTGGATGAGAAGCAATCTTCACTTCTCAAATGCCCCAGGTCACTTGGTTTATAAGAAGAAGTCGTCCCAAGAGGGTTTTACAGAAAACTTGGCGCCCAACTGTCTCAATGTTTTCAAACCCTTGGAGAGATTGTCGAATCTCGACGTAACTAGCCCGGATTGACTGTGTCCTGAGACTTTGAACTTGCCCCTTGGGGGGAGACAGTGAAAGAAACAGCTGGGAAATAACTTGCCCCTGCTCAGCAAAGTTTTCAGGTATCGTGCCCCTGGATACTATCATCTCCTTGAAACAGTACTAAATTTTAGCTCATCAATGCCACACGTATGTTAATTCTACGATGTCAAGCAATGTTAGCAAGTAGAAAATGTTAATTCTGAAACAGATAATGCAACGTATGTTTGTCTTGAAAATTTTATTCAAAATATTTTGGTGGTTGAATTACCGATTTTATAAAGCCAACGCAAATTTGAGCATAGCTCAAAAGAGTCAGGAAACAATATCTCAATGAGTATGCTTTTGAAATAAACCTTGCTTCAATTAGGACTTTTAAGGGTTGTATCGTGGATGGGTTCACGGTTTAAGAAACAAAGGATATAAGGCTCAAAGTTTGTTTATGCCCACCCAATCTTCGTGATATTTTACTCCATTTTTGAAAATTACCCTGCCCCAGGTTAAGAATGAGGTTTTTTGTAGAGAAGAAAACTCCTACTTCAAAGGCTCAACAGGGTTAATGAGGGTTTATCTCCTTATATCTTCGGTGTTTAGGATTTTGAAACAATGCCTTATATCACTAGCAGAGTTTTATTCAAAAGCATACAACAAGAGATATTGCGTTTGTGATTTCGTCATCCTCCATTCAATTCTTTGCCAAGGCAAGAGATTAGGCAGCATTGGCATTATAAAATAGAAAAAGTGTTTTAAAACGAGTGAAACGAATGGATTTCTTCAAGACAAACATTGTTCATTGCATCAATTATTCAAAATTAAACGAGTTTTTACACGCAAAACAAACGCATTAACGAACGTAGAAAATTAACATATGAAAATAGCAAATAAGCTTAAAATATGGCGAGACATGGCCTGGAGAAAACCGTCCTGTGTATCAATCCACCATGTGTAAGGAGGGGATTGCTTCTTGTTCGAGTGAGAGATGGATCTCAACTTGGGGTTCGCACACTTCGAAAGACAAGACTCCCTTCTGAACCATCTCTTTCACTTTCTCCTTCAAGACATGACATTCCTCGATGTCATGGCGGGGTGCCCCTTTATGGAAGGCACAGAAGGCATCAGCTTTGAAATAACTCTCATGGGTCATCGGGATGGATAGTGGAGTTTCCTTCTTGATCAAACCATATTGTAAGAGGGTAGGGAACATATTAGTGTAGAGCACAGGGATATCTAATAATTCACCACTTCGTTCAACTGGCTGGTTGGCTGAGGAGGCAGAAAATCCATCCTGGCGTTGGGACATGGCCAACTCTTTGACCAAATCCATCAGGCTCCTCTTGGTAATCTTTAAGTCTGCAACCTCGTCGCGAAGTTCTTGCTTTTCATGCTCTTGAATGTCTATCAGATTCTTCATAGTAGTAGAAAAAGTTTCCATGTTGACCTTTAGAGTGGCAATCTCTGCTCGGAGTGCTTGGTTTTCCTGTTCTAAATGATCCATCCTTTTTTGCGACCGACTAGAGTATCGTATCGATGATTAGGAGTCTGAGAAGAGAGACACGAATGAGAACTTGGAATGCAAAGGAATGCAAATGCAAATGATGCGTATGATGCAACAAGATTCATGGAACTCGGCTATTTATAATCATTGAGGAATATCAACAGGCTCGCTTTTAATAATCATAAAAAAACGGTTACAGTAATTAGTACCGGAATACTAAATGATTGGTTTAATACAGAAATTAAAACGCGTATGTACACCTTACAACAGTCATAACGTAAAGCTAAATAAAAGCTAATAATGATGGATCTAAGGAGACTCTTCCAACGGTCTTCTTTGAGTTCTTCTTCTAATTGAGCTTCCAAGGTATCGATTTGGGACTAGAGTAACTTCTTTCCAAAATTTATCCTTTTTTAGTCATATTAGCTCGGACATTTACCGAAGATAGTAAATGGATTCTTGTCTTAAATAAGTAACTCCATTAGCTGAGAATATTCTTTAAGAGTTGTCACCAATAGTGATGGACTGGAGTAGAGTAGATAGTATTTCCTTATCAATAAGGGCTTCCCCGTATCTGGTCTTGAACCCTTCTTTATCCGTCAATAAGGTCTCCAGTCCCCTTAGATCATCCAGGTTATGACTATTGTAAGTGTACTTCAACGTTTTTTTTTTCTTAAACAAATTTTTTTAGAGTTCATGGTATCCTTATGATGTTTATAAACAAGACTAAGTTCCATGAATCTTTATGATATGATGCTAATGAATGCAGGGATGCAAACACACAAAGCACAAAGCTCACACAAGCAAAACAAACAAGCAAAGAGTCCTAGGTTTGAAAGGTCATAGCATGGAGTCAAGGTCTACCCATCCCATAGGAGTGTACTATAGTTTCAAATGTATCTGCCGAACGGGTTCTACAAAGTTCCCAGAGTCTACAATCCATCTTTCGGATATTATCAATTTTCCAGATCACTTGGTAGTCAATAATATTCTCAAGAGAATCTCGTCCGAGTGTAGTATCGCGTAGCAACTATCGCAGAAATAGACTCCCGCATAGTCCCCGCACTACGCCCTAATAGGCCAAGTTGGGTTAAAGGTAACTACGGTCCCCAGTCCCGAGGGCCTTTAGATCGAAACCATATCGTCTTCACAAATGAACTCGTTGGACAAATATTTTATTCGAGAGGGCCTAGACTGAGTGGTGAAGTCTCAATTTACTTTTTCAGGAATCGACTCCCTCAAAGTATCATTGAAGTCTCACCATTTTCCTATCTTAATTTCACTCTAGTCCGGGTGTAGGACTTTGTCTCACCACACAAGTAATAACCCAAGCAAACATAACAGATAAATATAACAAAAACATAATTAATCAAGTTAGGGGGAACCCTCTTATGAGTGTCCCCAGTGAAGTCGCCATTTCTGTCGTGGTAAAAATTGGATACCATAGTTATTTGTTAACTAGGATCGCATTTTTAATGTCACCGCCGGTCTTTGATTTTATCCAAGGGAAGGGAGAAAAACCGAATTCCCACAATGCAATGCAAATGCACTAAGATTCTAAGTTCGGGGGTTGGTTATACCTAGGGAAGGTGTTAGCATCCTAGATATCTGTAGTACTCTACAGGAACCTCTTGATTTTATTTTATTATCTGTTATCTGTTATTTGTTTTTGTTGTTTGCTAAGGGTTTAAGGGTAGGTGATTTATTATTTTTATTCCTAAGTGTGCTCGACAAGATATCGCATCTTGTGCCTATATATCCTGTCAGGAGGGAATCAGAGCACTTGTAGTTTCTTATTAAGGATACTAAATGTTTAAAGGTTTAGGAAAAGAAGACGAGTCATCATCTTAAGAAAGACCACCACAGTTTTGAAAATGTTTGTATTTTGTGGGGTATGGGATTGTATGTCCCTTTCTTTGAGATGATTAACATCTAATTCTCTTGTGTGGAGAATTAGGTGGGCTAAAGTTTGATTAAAGAATCAAAATTGTGGGGGACTAACCTAGGAAATTTATCCTAAGTTGTCTAATAGTCCTAACTTCAGGGTGTCGATTATGATGCAAATGATGTGCACCATGCACAATAACATAGTTATCATGCATGGGATTTCCCTTGGATATTTATGCGATTAATTTATTGTTATTTAGGCGAGGGTGCTAGCAAAGTGATGCTAGACTTGTGTCTTGTGATCAAAAGGTCGAATGCGATGCCCGAAGGCGATCGACTTATATGGGTGGAAAATTGGGCTCGACGTTGGATCGAGATTTTATAAGTTTTTTGAAAGGTTTAGAGAATAGTAACTAGCATATATTCATCAAGATAAGCATACAAAAGCATGGCAAAATACAAACAAGATAATAGAAACATTCAAGCGTACGATGGTTGATTCTAATAACTAAGAAAAGTTGAATTGGGGGGGAGATTAGCATGGACTTATTATTGATTTGAAAAGTTATTAAAGATTATTAATTTAGAAAAGGATTAAAGTCTTATCTTATGAAGATGATTTTAAATTAATATTTGCAAGAATTTTATATATTCTAATTTTAGATACAAAGTTAATATTAATTTGAAAAAAGTTATTAAGCATAATCTAGAAAAAGGATTTACTATTATTTTTTGTGTTAATAATTAAAAAGATTTAAGTTGTACTAAAAAAAATTAATTTATTGGAATTATTTTTAAATTGAAAAAAGCTAAAGATTTTTTTAATTAATTTTAAAAGGATTATTTTAGTATTTAAAGTTATTAAAAGAAAAAAAGTTAATAAGAGTTTGTTAATTAAAAAGTAATTTTGGTGTTTTAACGAATAATAGTTTTATTTTAAAAGATTTACTAAAAAAAGGTTTTTTTATTATTAGTTATAAATTAAAAGAAAGTTAAGTTATATTTTTATAAAAGTAATTTTAATGGTTTTTAATTATAAAATAAAAGATTTGATCATAAAAAAAAGGTTAAAAGGAAAAGAAACGGAGGGATCGGGTGTGACGCGGGGAGGAGGGTCCATCGCAGACCCTCAACTCATGGTCGTGTGATGTGCGATAGTGTGATCAGACAGATAAGAGGCGAGAGTGCATGATAGGTTGTGTGACGTGTGTGCACATGATGATTTCAGCGAACAAAAATAGCATGATGCTCTCAAACTCTCATTTCTCTCTTTTCTCTCTCGTTAATGTCTCAGAAAAGGGGTTTTCTGAAACCCTAAAAACCTAAATCGCCGCCGTTCCACTCCGTCTCTCCCAATCTCTCGTCTCACTCGATCAAACAAAAATCAAACAAATAAACCCCACCCCTAGCAAACCCTAACCCCAATTCACTATATTTCAGATGATTACATATTACAACGATTATTTGAGCATGGAAAAGAAAAATGATTGCAGCGATAGCGGGGTGAGATGGTTCGCTTCGCAGGTAACGTCTTTGAACTCTTCCTCCTCCTCCGTTGATTTGTTTTGTTGACCGGCGTAACGAGTGTGGGCTCCTTCGTCTCAGGGTTTGCCAAGGAGAATGAGAGAGGAACGATGAGGATATGGCTTCAACGTCCTCAACTTCAACAGATAAGTTGACTCTGAACCTCTTGCATTTTTTCGAGTTCGTTCTTCTGAGAATATGTGTGATTGTGGATTTCTAGTGTAGCTGATGAATGGCTTGGAATGGTAGTGTTTTGCTTACTGCTGTATGATCTATGAATTTGGTGTGTATTAATTTGGTTGATGAATAGTTTGTATGGTTTGATTGGTAATGGATTTTCTGGGTTTTCTGGCGTGATGATTTTTTTCAAATGTTCTGCCATGTGAGTGTATCCGTGAATCCCTTTTCGTATTCTCCTCCCCTCTTTTATAGACTCTTCATCATTAAAGTTCCGTTTAAAAATTGAATATAAAAACATTGCCAATTCTATTTTGGAAAGAACTTGCTGGGTGTATTTGAATATGATTTCCAAAGATAATGACATTCCTTTGTAATTTTGAAAACTTTCCTTTTCCAAGTAGACATGCTTGCTGAATGTTTTGGAATGTATTGAATATGTCTGAGGTTTGTTGGTTTTGTTTTGGAAGGAATTTGAAAAGTGTCTTCTACTTGTTCTAATGTCTTGAAGCGTGTTGTTTTGGAAAGGAAAAAGATTGTCTAAACCTGTTTGGGAAACGAATTGAAGCTTGATTTGGTTTCTTCAATCTTATGTCTGATCAATGTTTTTGAAAAAAGTTTTGATTGGTCATAATACTCGTGAATTTCCAATTTGGAGAATTTGTTTCCTCGTTGATCTATTTTATCTTGCGTAGGTTTTGGAACTTCTGGCTTGGTTTTCACTTCTTACGACAAAATAATCTTCTCCAAGGATAAAACAATCTGTGATGCTTGTACTTTGCCTGCTCTTCTTCCAACGGCAGCCTCATGGCGAATGGTTATACTTCTAAGGGTGAGACCGTATTTGAAGCTCATTAATTCTTGATGCTTATGATTCTTGTTGTTGGAATGTGATTCAGATTTCCTTTCTTTCTCGTCACTCTTGGTATCACATTCATCTTCACTTCTTTTTGGTTTCCTTATGAATGGTTATTTTAATGATGAAGATTAGTCGCATAAAATTCCCTCCTTCAATTACTGATATAACCTGTAATTTGACAGTTCTTGTATTTTTGCTTTTCACACGTTTCGGAAACAACAACAACCACGGACTCATGGTTTTGCACATGGTGATGCTAATGGATTTGAGGTGCAGTATTCGATCATCAGTGTTCTTGCTTTTCCTTTCGTTCTATGCAGGCTTAACGGAATCCTCATCAAGGATGCGGAGTGGAGTGTATAATTCTACGACGAAAATCTTAGAACATTGGTGGCGAGTAGCTTGACAAAATGGTACACTCTTTTTTCCAAATAATTGTTTCTATAATGGTGTATTGCGAACAAAATATTTTTGACTATTTCTCAGTTTTCACTCCATTTTTAAACTGTCCAGGTGGTGCGATGATACGACATTACGTGAGGAGTAAGATGGATCAACCAACCAAGGTATGCTTTTACCCAACATCAAGGAATTATATGGCTATTGCTTCAAGTGCTTTGCCATGCCATACGGATTTTTATGGATGATTTGAAGTTCTTATGGCTGTGAACTGTTTTTGAATGTTTAATTATGGTTGGAAATTAATGAATACTTTTTAATTCTTGTTCATAATTTCTTGATCCTCACTTCATGTGATTATTGTCGCTGATACGTTGTCGTGTTATTTGATCACTCGGGTGTCGTCTTTTCATGTGATGCTTTTGGAATGCAATAGGACGCTTATGGTAACAAACACCAAACACGAATTTCTGGTATGCAGCGCTGACATGAGAAAATGATCATGTATTTAACAATGGCAAAGTGATAAGAACTCAGTTCCAAAATTATCCAACAGTCATCAGCCATTGACATGCATCAATCAACAGCCTCACATATTACCCGTTTTTGTGGCTATTTGAATGTACATCACCAATGTAGAATTTCTCTTGTTATCATGGAATACTTTACTTGTTTTGGTCCTGTGAAAAACTTTTGCACTTTTGGACTTTTGCTTGAAATATATCATTGTAATTCTTGGAATGTATCTGGGCATATTGAAAAATCCTTGGAATGTACAACATGAGAAAGGCGTTCCAACTTCAAATGTGGCTTTAATATTTGAATTTAAAAATTTAGTATGAGCTTGAATTTTGTAAGAGCATTAAGTCTTGAAATCAATATAAACTTCCAATTACGGTACTTTGTAGTTTTTTTTGTATCCAACCTTGTAAATCTTGAATGAACATCCCATTTGTGGAAGAATTTAGATTCAAATATTGAAGCATAAGCTTCGTGCTTAACTTGAGAGCTTGTGAGGAGTATTTGAACACTCTTGAATTTTAACCTTAATTTAAAATTAAGATTAAACTTGATGCAAATTACATAAAACCTCTTTGAATGATGAATCTTTCTCATGAATCACTTCTTGCCAAAATTTATGGATTGTAACTTCCAACATAGCTTAAAGCTTATAAAATTGTGCATGGACTTTAGGCTCGAGATTCTGATACTTATCTTTTAATCCCATCCAATTGAACCATCCAAACATTATGAATCAAATCATCTCTTGGTCACTTTGCAAATACTGAATCTTGAAGCCCACTTGAATGAGTATTTTAATCCCAAATCCAGACCATATTGTATTTAAGACATAAATACTTGAAAAAGCTACAAGACATTAGCCTCAAGGAACCCACAACTTCAACTTTTGCACCATGATTCGTGCCTTGCACTTTAAGAAAATCTCAAGCTTTTCTCGCCCTTAGTATCTTGATCCCCAACCTGACCTTGCTTTTTTTTTTTTTTTTGAGACGTGGCCACCAATTGGTCAAACCCTGATGTGAGAATAAAGACCATCTATACTTAAAAGTATTGTACCTGCATGAACTGGTTAGCCATGATAGATATGCGCACAATGTCGTATGACCTAAGGATGCTATGCAAAAAGGAAAAGGGATCTTAGGGTAAAAAATTAGGGTGCAACAATAATCATCTTTGTTTGTGTCGCCCATTGTTTTGAAGTGATAATGTTCAGAATTAGGAAGTGTTGTGATATTCTGTTCTGGGTTGAGAATTGGTAGGTGTTTCTTGAATAAAACCTCAGGTTTTGTCCTCCAAGAATCAAGGAGATTTTAGGGGGTTTTTGGCACAAATCGTTTCGTTCTACAGGGATTCAGCCGTGCGAAGGTAACCGACGAACAGAGTACTCGTTCGGTTTAGTATCTACAGTCGGAGGATCGTAGAAGAAAGATTTGGGATCGAATTGTGAAAGATTGAAATCGACCGAGTGAAGGTAACTGAACAACGGTCGGTTCTTTCAGTTTAGTAGCGTGAGACGGTGATTTGTTCAACCAGATTCAAGGCACTTGATTCATCTTGAATCAAGGGGAGAGAAGACTCTGCATCAACAATCAAAGACGTTTGAGGGTTTATATGTTCATTGTTCTTCTCTTGTATAAACAATTTGCAAACGGCAATTTATATATATCTCAATTCCATTTGTGGAATTGGGGGCAGAGGTACCCATAGCGAGGACGATTGAGGAACTTCCTAATCAAATCGTGTTTGTCCTCTCTTTCCCTACTCTTTTACATTTCGATATTATTCGAAGTTGTGAAGTATCAATTGATCGAAATTTCTGAGATAGTGTAATTTTGAGCTGATAAATTATTTTGTAAATTGATACAATCCCTTAGATTGTATTTTGAACCAGCTTAACATTCACATTATTTGGAAATCTGCACTTAGTGTGTTTGTTCACACCAAGTGTTCGATAATTTCATTCAACGCAAAATCGAACGCATTTGCAATTAATTTTTGTCAACCTATCTCGTTGGAGTTGGATTAACATCAAGCAGACAAAACACAGTTGATTGCGTTTAAAATGTGTTGATTAATCTGAATTTTTCTCATCCGTTATTTCATTCCTAAGATTGTCGTGCATATCCAATCCTTTTAGTAGAGGTTCGTTGTAGACGTGTGATTCAGTGGTTGCTTCCGTAAAAACTTTTAAAACCAATTTTTGGTAACCATTTGCGTGTATAAAATTTATGGGATCTATTCAGCCCCCATTCTAGATCCTAGCCATCGTCTAACAAGTGGTATCACGAGCTCCGGTTTATCTGGTGCTTCGGTAAAACTTCTTGGAATATGGCGAACGAACCTAAAAGGGCTTATAATAGAGCTCCAGTTTTTACAGGCGAGAATTACAGCTACTGGAAGGATTGTATGCACGTCCATATAAATTCCATAGATCAAAAGGTTTGGAACGTGATTTTAAACGGTCCTATGTAAATTACAATGACCAATGCTGAAGGCGTGGTCGTTCCCAAACCCGAAGCTCTATGGAATGAGGAGGATGAGAAAAAGTACAACTATGACTGAAAGGCTTGAAATATGTTGATCTCCTCTTTGGGAGTTGACGAATATTATTGAGTCTCTCATTGTGAAACGGCCAAAGCCATGTGGGATGCTTTACAAGTTGCTCACGAAGGCACTAATGATGTTAAAATGGCCCGTATCAACACACTAACGCAAGAGTTCGATCTTTTTTACATGAAGCAAGGGGTAACCATTGCGGATATGCAAAAATGATTTACTCACATTATCAACAAATTGCATGTACTTGGTAAACCAATTCCCAACGAGGTTGCTACTAATAAAATCTTGAGGTGTCTTAGCAGGGAATGGCAACCGAAGGTCATCGCGATCAAGGAGGCCAATGATTTAGCTACTCTAGACCTCACGACATTATTTGGCAAACTGGATGAGCATGAGCAAGTGCTCATCAGCTTGGAAAAACATGAAAAAAGTATAAAGAAGGAGAAAACAAAAGATACAAAAAAGAAGTCGATTGCTTTTAAGGCTTCTTATTTAAAGTCCACATCTAAAGAGCAAAGTGATGATGAAACCAACAATGACGAAGATGATGACTCCGATGATGACATGAGTCTGTTTGTGAAGAGATACAATAGATACGTTCAGAAGAATGAGATTCAACACTCGGATAAAAATCTAGTCAAATTTAGGAGGCAGTCTAAAAAGGAAGGCAACAAGAATGACAAGGTTAAAGGAACGTGTTACAACTGTGGAAAATCCGGGCACTACAAGCCGGATTGCCCATCACTTAAGAAAGACAAGGATAAGGATAAGGATAAGAGTCGTCAACATAAAAAGTCAAACAAATCTAGACGAGCATACATCGCTTGGGAGAGCGATAGCGAGTCAGAAAAAGATGACTGCTCAAGTGACGAAAGTGAATCCGTTAATCTATGTCTTATGGCAGGTCAAAACAAGAAGAAAGAGGTAAAACACTCTAAATATGATCATTATAATAGTATGTCTCATTTAGAATTACAAAAGGCTTTTGATATGTTGCACCATAAGGCTAAGGAAGCTTTTCAACGCTTAGCCTCGAACAAAAAGATTTTTAAATACTTGGAGAGAAAGGTTTCCGATTCCGAAAAGGAATTGGAAACTCTTAAAAACTCCATGGTGGATGCATCAAAAGCTAATATTGATGAGAATAACTCTCCATGGTTCAAGTTTGGGGGCTGTGATACTTGTCATATTTGGCAAAAAAAGGTGAGAACCCTTAAGGCCAAATTAGACAAGGCTTTTAAGCCTAAAGTTACGTTTGCTATTGATCGATAACATTATCGAGAAAGTATGAACAATTCATATCAAAAGTATACGTATGTGATTCGAGATAGAGATAACAAAGGTAAAATCCAAATGAACCGTGATTGCCTATATTGTTGCAAGTCTGGTCATACTATTGCTAAATTTCATTTTAGAAGATTTCTTGTTCCAAAAGGCATTTATCAATGGTTGCCCAAGTGCGATCTTGGTTTCACTCACCGTAAAGGACCCAATGAGAATTGGGTACCTACTCTCCCTTGATTGTTTTGTAGGTACAAAGTCTTGAGACCACCGAAAGAAGATGAGTTCTGGATAGTGGCTGCTCAAGACATATGACAGGAGACATATCTCTTTTCATCGACTTTGTGGCGAAGAAAAAGGGGTTTGTCACCTACGGAGATAACAATAAGGGACAAATTCTCGGCAAAGGTAGTGTAGGTAACCCCTCATCTACTACTATCTCTGATGTGCTGCTTGTGGAAGGCCTTAGACACAACCTTTTAAGTATTAGTCAACTATGTGACAAGAATTATAAAGTATCATTTTCAAAAGATTGTTGCATAGTTGAAGATAGTGACAAAAAGAATGTGTTTAAGGGCTTGAGGGTGAACAATGTATATATGCTAGACTTAAACGAGGTATCGTTGAATGGAGACAAGTGTCTAGTCACTATGAATGAAGATTCATGGTTGTGGCATAGACGGTTGGCTCATATCAATTTTGATTTGCTTAACAAAATAGTCTCTAAAGACCTAGTCATCGGTTTGCCCAAAATCAAATTCACAAGGATCACCTTTGTGATGCTTGTCAAATGGGGAAGCAAACAAGGATCTCATTCAAATCTAAAAACATCGTTTCAACTATGAGACCTCTTGAGCTCCTCCATATGGACCTATTTGGACCATCTAGGATCAAAAGCCTAGGTGGTAACTATTATGGTTTTGTAATAGTCGATGACTTTTCTAGGTTTTGCTGGACTATTTTCTTAGCAAATAAGAGTGATACCTTTTCGGCCTTTGAGAAATTTGCTAAGTTATCTCAAAACAAGTTAAGCACGAACATTGTGGCAATTAGAAGTGATCATGGGGGTGAGTTTGAAAATCATTTGTTTGAAGCATTTTGTGAATCCCATGGAATTAATCATAATTTCCCAACCACGCACCCCTCAACAAAATGGGGTGGTGGAACGTAAAAATAGAATTTTGGAGGAACTTGGAAGGACTATGATCAATGAAAGTGGACTTCCAAAATACTTTTGGGCCGACGCCGTCAGTACGGCTTGTTACGTTTTGAATAAGGTGCTCATCCGACCTATTCTAAACAAGACACCGTATGAGCTTTTAAAAGGGTGTAAGCCAAATATCTCTCACCTTCATGTCTTTGGTTGCAAGTGTTTCATGTTAAACAATGGAAAAGAGACACTTGGCAAGTTTGATGCCAAGGCCGACGAGGGCATTTTTCTTGGATACTCTTGTTAGTAGAGTAATAGTGGGGGTTGTTTTTAATCGTATCCACAGGGATTGTTCGATATTTGATGCGTGTCGTTCAATAGTTGTGATACTTTAAGTTTAATGGTTTCAAAAGTTTCTCAATTGTTGTTAACATTCATTTGTAGCAAAGATTAATTGGTGACAAAGATTTTGTAAAAGTTTTGATAAAAGCATGTCAAGGTTAGGTTTCGCTAATCCTTTTCACGTATAAACGATTAATCAAGCATATAAACTCGGTTTCTGACCAATATAACCGCGTATCCTCCCAACTAAGTTTATGTCTAAAGCGAAGTCGTGAGTATCGTTGTTTAGACTGTTAGATGATGTCTTACGCTAACAATCTAAACAACAATCATTAAGATCAACACAATACGAATAACAAATCCCAAATCTATGTCTAGAGTTTGGTTTTTAAGAGATAAAATTGTTAGGTCATGATTTGTAGAATCTATGTCTAGAGCAAAACAAATCACACATGGATCATTAAGAGAAAACAACATCATCTATATTGATCAAAGACTTTGTTCATGCACAATAGATCAAAAGCAATACATAAAATCAGAATTAACTACATCTAACCTCAACATTGAGTGTTTAGCTACCACTTCTCATGGTAGTTTGGATAACAAGAAAAGAGAGGAGATGAATGAGCATCCACGACGAATAATCGAGAATGGATGCGACTTCAGCTTCTCCAAGTGAAAATCCACTCTTTGATGATCAAAATACTAAAAACTCTGAATTCTAGTGAAAAATGAGCAAAAGATCCCATCCACATAAAGTGAAAATCTATTTATACACTTCTAAAATCTACAGGATTCGCACTGCGAGTGCATCATTCGCACTACGAATGAGAGAAAATGACACCTTAAGTGCCTCTGAGACTTAAACCGCCCCAAGCAGAAATCGTGTGTTCGCAGTGTGAACCATTCCTTCACACAGCGAATAGCTCGCTAGCTCATTCGCACTGCGAATTAACTAGCGAGCCAGGACAATCAAATTCCAAAACTTACTGCCACCCTTCGCTAGAGTCATCGCACACCGAAACAACCAGCGAACCCTCGCTAGGAGTTTGCAGTGCGAACTTTTGGAAATTTCAAAAATGGAACTTTCTGCCACCATTCGCTGGCACCTTCGCTGACGTTCGCAGTGCGAACCTTCGCTGGTCCTTCGCCAGATTCTTCGCACTGCGAATGCTCTGTTGCAGCAACAATTTCAGTGGCAGCTTGCATCCACTCCATGTGTCTCCAATCTTGTTCCTTTCATGCCTAAACCTGCACATTAACACACAAATTACAAGCTCCATACTTGTATTCCAATGTACTCACTACAACACAATTAATCCCTTAAACCAACCAATTACACAAGGAAAGTCATGAAAAATGCCAATTATTGCATCCAAATATAAAACATGTTTGACATCTAACAAACTCTCCCCAACTAACTCTTTGTTTGTCCTCAAGCAAAGTATGCCTCTCACGAGGATTTGCTCGAGCATTCAATTCAACCAAGACGCGAAAAACGGCTCAACTAAACAACGATCACAACAATGCAACAATTACACAATTCAAGAACCTATAATGTAAAAGAACTTGACTCTTAAACAATTTCAAACACTGTTTCAAGAGACAACTAACTTATCATGCACATGTCATTCTACACTCCTCTTCGAAAAAGGATTGAAGGCAAACGTGCATGCAAGCACGGGACAATTACACTCAAATGACCAATGATGCAAATACTAAGCAATTCATACCATATCTCAATGAACACAAAAGAAATCATGGAAGTAAAAGATCACTAAGGACTTCAAGGTTGTAGCTTGGTCGGGTAAACAAAAAAGGGACATTTCTAATGGCCATTGAAACGAAATTGCCGAAGCAAAAGAACATTCACTATACACATATTCACACATCTCAACTTCATTTCACCAATTTTTCATTACACCTTCACAAACTACCGTGCACAATTATTGACTCTACATTTTTTTTTCATTCAAGCAAGCATTTTCTCATTTGTCCAACATATTCACACTCTTTTCTTTACATGCTTACTTGAATTTTTTTCAAAATTTGGAGTAATGCACCCATCTTCTTTTTATTCTCCCCAACTCATTTTCGACTCAACCTAAAGTGAATGTTCCTTGCTTTTTAAGGCAAGGAAGTAAAAGTATACAATTTCAAAGGTTCAAGAAGAAAATGTTAGAAACTCACCAAATTCAGTGATGAACCAAACGTCCAAATTATGTACATAAAACAAGTTCATCACTAAACTGAGTTCTAAACTGATTAGGCTCAAAGGGGCTACCAAATGCTCACTCCTCACGGGTGAATTACTATATGGACATTTTTGTGCTCACTTTCAACAAGTGCCTTGATCACTTCTCCTACTTCCACAAAATCACATGGTCACAAGATAAGGCATGAATTAAAAGTCAAAACAACATTCATTAACAATCCTTAGCATATAATAACACTTTGGAGGCTTCTCACTTTAATGGTTTTTTATCCTAAAATGACACATGCATTCAAAGGAAGTTGTAACATGAAACAACATTATCAATCGCACAAGACACAAAGTTCTAAAACATACAAAATTCTCGAACCAGGTAACGATGTACCTTGTCACAACACAATGCTTAAGGTACTATCATAGCCCTCACATCATGGAGGAATCTTTCTTTAAAAATCAAGTCTCCAACCTACTTCCAAAATTCCATCATAAAAGAAGGAACATTAACATGAAAACATATTAACAATTAAAAACCAACAAATTATTAGTAAAAGCGAAACAATTTTTTTTACTAAAAACACTTAACATTACTAATAATAATAATAAAGTGTTTGGTGTAAAAACACCTACAATATCCAAAATGGTACCACTAGGGTACAAGTACACCAATATTCAAAATATTCCACTATGTGGATACAATAGAATAGTAAAAGCTGAAAAATACAAAATATAAGAAAACTTCACTTTGGAGACCAAAGGAAGTACACACGTCTGAAAATCACAAAATTAGTCCTCATCGGACTCCGTCTCCAAAACCTCGGTAACCTGCTCATCATCATCTCCCTCATCAGAAGTATTACCAGAAACCTCCACATCGGTGCCAACTCCCTCCATATCATCACCATCTCCATCCTCATCAGCATCCTCCCCAGCAGGACCAACTGAATCCTCTCCCCCTCCGAAAACTGGCCTGGCCTCAGGCCATCCAGCATGTGCGAGGAACTGCTCCCTCGACATCATAGTCTGCTCTGCGGCGGGATCCCAAATCTGCAGCTGGAGTACCTGCATAGAGTCATGTAAATCAAGCATGGCGCACTGAGAAGTGGCCATCCAATCCCAGTTGTACTGGCAGATCTCCTGCTGATAAGGATAGAAATTCGACGACTCAAAAGTATCACCGCCACTCGTACCAGCCCCTGCAGTAGCCCTTGGAGACTCAGCCCTAACACCCTTTGGTTTGCAAAATTTGTCGACATATCGATCATCGATAGCCGACGTGATAGTGACCTGACGACGCGAAGGTAAATTAACACCAGCTTCAGCACATAAGGACATGATCAGGCACGGAAATGCAAGAGGGGAATTTTTCCTCGAAGCGTTCCCTCCTAATCCACTCTCGACAATTGCCCTTATTTCATCTGCAATTATCCTTGCGACATAAATCTCCACATTTGTAAGGATGTTGTGGACTAAGTGAGCCAGGGGAATAGGAACGGTTGAGGAATGTGACTTTGGCTTAATGTTGGTGACAACCAAAAGTAATACAAGCTGGGCCAAAGGCAACATGTCCACTCGATGATACCTAACAGCAACTCCCGAATGGTTGAACTTCACATTTTTACCCGGGCGCAACAAATCAGAGGTCATTTGTGTGATATCTCGGTTGCGGTTAAGGTTCCTGTGGTATGCATCTTCCTAACTGGCAGGTAATGGAAGAGGATCTCCCAGAACTCAGCTAATTGTCCTTCTGTCAAACCTCACAGTTTTTCCTCCAACAACAGTAGTCCAATTAAACAGATCCCCCTCATCAGGAAGGGCGTTGGCATAGAATTCTCGAACCACCTCCACATTGTACGAATCAAGGGGAGTTGTCAGCTGATCCCACTTTTTTTCATGCAAGAGGGCAGCTACCGAACGATAACTCCCTTGATCATTCAGAATAAATCTCCTCTGCAAGGATGGTTCTTGTTTCCAAAACCTCATATCTCTGAGCTTGCCTAGGACCCTTGAACCGAGTGTCGTCGAAACTGATCGGTACTTGTCTGGATGTTGATGATTTCCTTTTCTTGGCCAAATTAGTTTTAGGACCCATCTGCATAAATGACAAACAAATCCCACACAAAAACACCAAGACAGATCATTAGAAATTAGGACACAAATACATCAGAATGCACTAATAAAAAAACAAAAATTTGGGCTGCTCGCTGCAACGTTCGCACTGCGAATCTTGGCGAACGCTCGCCCCAGATTCGCACTGCGAGTGGGCCAGCGAATGCACGAAAACTTTGAAAAAAAATAGCAGACCCAGATTTCACAACATGGCATCATTCTACATGTATTCTATACTCAAAAGCCACTAGAAAATTCAACATGCATTGAAAAACCTAAAACAAAATTTTAACCCAAATGCCTAAATATTTCTCATGCAAATTCCCAACCAAAATCACACTAACAGAAAGCACAGAGAAAAGAATTCAAACCTGGTTGGAAATGGCAATTGAGAGAAAAAAAACTTGAGAGATGGACAACACACATACGTGAAAGTGAAAGAGTACTTGAGAGTTTTTCCTTTTCTTTTTCTTTGAATGGTGAGAAGGAAGTGACTAGGGTTTGCCCCTCAAGTCATCAGAAATTCAACATGGGTCTTGGGCCTACGTGCAGGCCCACCCAATACAAAACCCTCACTTTTAATGAGGCGGCAGCAAAACCACAAAGTCTGGTTCGCTGACGTTCGCAGTGCGAATGGCTGGCGAATGTTCGCCCCAGATTCGCAGTGCGAACAAGACAGTTTTGCAAAATTTTCAGGTCTGTCCTACTGCCACACTGCAAATGGTACACTAATATAAAAACACTTCAAACAGCAAATAAAAGCAAAATACTTACAATGTTGGGGTGCCTCCCAACAAGCGCTTGTTTAACATCGGCTAAGCTCGACGGTCCGGAGACTAGACGCCTCGCAAACAAAAGCCAACACATCGGCTACCGAACCGAACACACTACGCGCACACAAACTCATCTGTTAACGTGCCTAGTTTTTGGTCTCCTTTTCTTTAAAAATGACCAATCCCAACATGAATTCATCAAGGCTACCTTTGCATCTTCATTCTTTTTCTTTTCAAATGCTACACGTTCCAACTTCTCTTTTTCCAAGTCTTTTCCTTTTTGCACGACTTCATCCACTTGATTCACAAACATCACTCATTTGAATAATGTAAAACAAGCTTCTTCCTCCATACTACTTTCCTTGATCCGCACTTTCATTAAGCCTTCATCAACATCCACCAACATTTTGGCGGTTTTCATAAATGGTCGGCCCAATATAATCGGTGTATCTTCATCCTCATCCATTTCAACAACCACAAAATCAACAGGAAACAAGAATTTATCTACTTTGACTAGCACATCCTCCACAACACCATACGGACGCGTCTAGACTTATCCGCAAGTTGTAATGTCATGGTTGTTGATTTTATGGTCATATTATCAAGTCTTTTTACCACCGACAAAGGAATTAAATTGATGCTCGCACCCATGTCAACTAAAGCTTTGCATTGAAAATCAGTACCTATTGTAATAGGTAATGCTACTCTTCTCGGATCTTGTTCTTTCTGCGGAAGCACACATTGGATGACGGCACTACACTCGACATTAAGATCAATGTTGTTTTTGTCACTGCACCTCTTCTTTTTCATGAGTATGTCTTTCATGAACTTGACATACCTAGGCATTTGTTCAAGAGCTTCAGAGAAAGGTACGGTAACTTGCAACCGACTAAATAACTCCAAAAACCTTGCATAATGCCTATCATTCTCTTTTTTCTTTGGAGTAGCGGGATACGGTAATCGTCTTTGTAAGAATTCCTTCTCAAACTCCTTCCTTTCTTTTTCTTTTTTCTTCGTCACTTCTTCATCATTCTTTTCAACCACCCCATTTTCATCATTTTTTTTACTTCTTCCAACACAATATCGTTTTCCTTTTCAACTACCACCTCATGTTCAACATCACTTCCACTTGTTCTACCACTTCTTGTGAAAATGCCTTTACACTCCCCTTTGGGATTTGGTTGAGTGGTAGCGGAGAAGGATGACCCCGGTTGGTTTTCGGCTAATTGCTTGGCAAGTTGCCCTACTTGCGATTCAAGATTTCTAATCGAAGCTTCCGTACTCTTTTGAGTTGCCATAGATAATTGCATGAACTTGGTGAAAGTCTCCTCCATTCTTGAACTTCCACTAGTCTCTTGGGGTGGTTGGTAAGGATTTTGTCTCCATCCATGTTGATTTTGGTAGTGGCTTCGAGGTTGATAGCCTTGTTGATTTTGGTACGGTGGTTGAACACTTTGGTATGGAGGTCGTCCTTGATAACCTTGAGTCGGATTTCCAGCATAATTTACCTCCTCCACAAGCGGAGGACAATAGCCGGTAGGATGGTCACCTCTACATAATTCACAAACTAACACTTGCACATTTTTACTTGAAGAATCATGAATTTCTTTGAATTGTTGCGGCAGTTTAGACATTTGCTTAGTCAACAACTCAACCTGTTGTGATAATAATTTGTTCTGCGCAAGGATAGCATCGTTTGTTCCCAATTCCAACACTCCCGGAGTTCGTTGAGAAGGTCCATGGTTGTGACTACCTTGATGATCGTTCAAGGCTATCTTATCAATGAAAGTTGTGGCTTCTGCTGTGGTTTTGCTTAACAAGGATCCACCAGCGGTGTCATCCAATAAGGTTTTATGTACAAGTTGAAGCCCATTTCGAAATATATGAATTTGTGACAATTCATCAAAACCATGGCCCTTGCACTTCCTTAACATTGATTTGAACCTCTCCCAAGCTTCGTTGAGAGATTCATTGGCTCCTTGTGTGAATACCGCGATGGCGGTCTTTGCTTCCATAAACCGAGTGTGAGGGAAAAATCTCTCCAAAAATTTCTCTTCCAATGCATTCCAATCCGTCATTATGGCCGTTGACTGATCAAGATACCATTCTTTTGCCTTCCCAATGAGAGAATGCGGGAATAGTCTCTTAAACAGAGATTCCTCTTCAGCTTTGGGCGGACCAGTCGCTCCCGCTATTTCATAGAATTTTGTCAAATGGGTGAAAGGATCTTCATGATCCATACCCATAAATGGACTTTGATATAATAGCTGGAGAATACCGGTCTTCATTTCAGCATGACAACCGTTGTGTGCATGGCGAGCGAACTGAGCATTGTGTCTCAGACTATTCGTGCATGGCCTAGAAGCAGGTGGTGGTGGTGGTGGTGGATCTGCCTCCATAACTGGAATTATCTGTGGAACTGATGGTGGTGTAGAAGTACTTTCCTCTTGTTCTCGCTTCAGCCTCGCTAGCTGCCTCCTTCGTCTAGTTCTGCTGTTGATTCTACGAGCGGTTCTCTCAATCTCAGGATCAAAAAGAAGTTGGTCCGCCGGTAGTTTCTCTCGCATAAACTAAGTCTGCACACTAAACAAAACAAATTAACAAGTTCAAGATAAAGTGGTAACAAGCTTAAAATAGCTCAACTATCGCAATGCTTGCAATATCACTTAACAATCCCCGGCAACGGCGCCATTTTGTTAGTAGAGTAATAATGGGGGTTGTTTTTAATCGTATCCACAGGGATTGTTCGATATTTGTTGTGTGCTGTTCAATAGTTGTGATACTTTAAGTTCAATGGTTTCAAAAGTTTCTCAATTGTTGTTAACATTCATTTGTAGCAAAGATTAATTGGTGACAAAGATTTTGTAAAAGTTTTGATAAAAGCATGTCAAGGTTAGGTTTCGCTAATCCTTTTCACGTATAAACGATTAATCAAGCATATGAACTCGGTTTTCGACCAATATAACTGCGTATCCTCCCGACTAAGTTTATGTCTAAAGCGAAGTCGTGAGTATCGTTGTTTATATCGTTAGATGATGTCTCACGCTAACAATCTAAACAACAATCATTAAGATCAACACAATACGAATAGCAAATCCCAAATCTATGTCTAGAGTTTGGTTTTTAAGAGATAAAATTGTTAGGTCATGATTTGTAGAATCTATGTCTAGAGCAAAACAAATCACACATGGATCATTAAGAGAAAACAACATCATCTATATTGATCAAAGACTTTGTTCATACACAATAGATCAAAAGCAATACATAAAATCATAATCAACTACATCTAACCTCAACATTGAGTGTTTAGCTACCACTTTTCATGGTAGTTTGGATAACAAGAAAAGAGAGGAGATGAATGAGCATCCACGACGAATAATCGAGAATGGATGCGACTTCAGCTTCTCCAAGTGAAAATCCACTCTTTGATGATCAAAATACTGAAAACTCTGAATTCTAGTGAAAAATGAGCAAAAGATCCCATCCACATAAAGTGAAAATCTATTTATACACTTCTGAAATCTGCAGGATTCGCACTGCGAGTGCATCATTCGCACTGCGAATGAGAGAAAATGGCACCTTAAGTGCCTCTGAGACTTAAACCGCCCCAAGCAGAAATCGTGTGTTCGCAGTGCGAACCATTTCTTCGCACAGCGAATAGCTCGCTAGCTCATTCGCACTGCGAATAAACTAGCGAGCCAGGACAATCAAATTCCAAAACTTACTGCCACCCTTCGCTAGAGTCATCTCACTGCGAAACAACCAGCAAACCCTCGCTAGGAGTTCGCAGTTCGAACTTTTGGCAATTTCAAAAATGGAACTTTCTGCCACCATTCACTGGCACCTTCGCTGATGTTCGCAGTGCGAACCTTCGCTGGTCCTTCGCCAGATTCTTCGCACTGCGAATGCTCTGTTGCAGCAACAATTTCAGTGGCAGCTTGCATCCACTCAATGTGTCTCCAATCTTAATCCTTTCATGCCTAAACCTGCACATTAACACACAAATTACAAGCTCCACACATGTATTCCAATGTACTCACTACAACACAATTAATCCCTTAAACCAACCAATTACACAAGGAAAGTCATGAAAAATGCCAATTATTGCATCCAAATATAAAACATGTTTGACATCTAATAACTCTCAGTCAAGTAAAGCTTATAGAATTTATAATATGAGGTTAAGAATTATTGAAGAGTCGGTACACGTTACTTTTGATGAGTCTTATCTGAAAAATGTCGGAGAAGGTAGTTCTTTTCATGGTGCAGGTGTATCTTCAGAAGACATACTCAAAGACACTGATAAAGGAACTGATCAGCCCAAAGCAGTGCGTATTGAGGAGGAAAAGGATCACCAATCTATAAAGAGTGAGGAGGATCATCCAACTAGTGAAGATGACCTTCCTCCAGCGTGGAAGTCTTCTAAAGACCATCCAATCGACAATATCATCGGTGACATCTCTAAGGGAGTGACCACCCGCTCTAAACTTAGTAACTTTTGTTATTACTCCGCTTTTCTGTCACAAGTTGAACCTAAAAATGCAAAAGAGGCATTACTCGACGAGCATTGGTTTTTATCAATGCAAGATGAACTAAATCAATTCAGGAGAAATGAGGTTTGGGACCTTGTCCCCCCTCCGCGAGATCATCGAGTAATCGGAAACTGATGGGTGTTTAGGAATAAACTTGATGAAAATGGAGTTATAACACGAAACAAAGCGCGACTTGTAGCGCAAGTCTATAACCAAGAGGAAGGAATCGACTATGAGGAAACTTATGTGCCGGTTGCCCGACTCGAGGCTATACGCCTTTTACTTGCTTATGCTTGCACGCAAAACTTCAAATTATTTCAGATGGATGTTAAAAGTGCTTTCCTTAATGGATATATAAATGAAGAGGTTTATGTAGCCCAACCTCTGGGTTTTGAATCTCATGAATATCCTGATCATGTCTACAAACTTAAACGTGCTTTGTACGGACTTAAACAAGCCCCTAGGGCTTGGTATGAACGTCTAAGCAAATTTTTACTTGATCAAGGGTATTCAAGAGGCAAGGTTGACACAACCCTCTTTATTAAACGTCAAGGAAAACATTTAATTTTGGTAAAAATTTATGTTGACGATATTATCTTCGGGTCTACTAACATGACCTTGGTCAAGGAGTTTTCTAGTTTGATGCAGGGGGAGTTTGAAATGAGCATGATGGGGGAGCTCAACTATTTCCTCAGATTGCAAATCAAACAACTCGAAGAGGGTACGTTTGTGAGTCAAACAAAATATTGTCTTGAGCTTCTCAAATGTTTCGACATGCTAAACTGCAAAGTAATAGATACTCCTATGCCTACATGTGCCAATCTTGATCGTGATGAAAATGGTAAGGATGTAGAGGTAAAGAAGTATCGAGGTATGATTGGATCTCTTCTTTATCTTACTGCATCACGATCCGACATTATGTTTAATGTATGCATGTGTGCTAGGTATCAAGCACGTCCCAAGGAATCCCACCTAAAAGCAGTTAAGCGCATACTTTGATACCTTTCCGGTACTCAAAAGTATGGGTTGTGGTATTCTAAAGGTAGTGTTTGTTCCTTAGTTGGCTATTCCGATTCCGACTTTGTTGGGTGCAAATCGGATAGGAAAAGCACTAGTGGCATGTGTCACTTTTTCTCAAATTCCTTGGTGAGTTGGCATAGCAAGAAACAAGTTTCTGTTGCCTTGTCAACAGCTGAGGCGGGATACGTTACCGTCGGAAGTTGTTGTGTATGGCTTAAGCAACAATTGCTCGATTTCAATTTAAAACTTGAGTGTATTCCCGTTCTATGCGATAACACTAGTGCTATTAATCTAACTAAGAACCCCGTATTACATTCACGCACCAAGCATATCGAAATACGTCATCATTTCCTTAGGGATCATGTAGAGAAATGTGATGTGGTCTTTGAGCATGTTGATACTAAAAATCAACTTGCTGACATTTTTACAAAACCACTAGCTACTGAGCCTTTCTTTCACATCCGTAGGGAACTAGGCGTTCTCGATATTTCGGATCGTGTTTGATAATTCTTTAAGATAGTAGCTCTTCACATATATATATGCTTGTTTATGGTTTTGACTAACTATGCCAAGAGTTATTGAGCAATATGTGAGGGCTCTCATCATCGTTCATAGTCAAGGTAATATCGTTCCACTTCATAAGTTTTCTTGAAGATATGTACCATGTTGGATGTTTAAAATTGATGTTCATTACACATTTTAAGCATATATAATTCATTTGGATGTTTGATTTATGTGTTAGCATGTTTATTTATCGTTTATGGGTGCACTTATATGATAAAATATGATTTTTTTCCATGTTTCTCTTGGATGAGTCGACCAAAGCATATCATGGGTCGACTCATGAACTGGAATTTTATTTAAGGAAAAGAACCGGGTTAGCGCGCGCCTACCATAGGTCGACGCGTCTCAAAATTTTCAAAAAAATTTCAAAAACTCGTCAGCTTGCACCGACGCATCCAATGCTTAGGTCAGCTCATACCTAACGAAGTCAGAATCCCTTTTATTGGGAATGCGCACACCGACCTAGTGTCCTTCAAATGCATTACATACTTTCAATGCACTTTATATTTCATCATTGCATGTCATAAATTAGATTTTTCTTGGTCTTCTCCTCTCCTTTTCTTCCAACTTCCCATTCAAAATCCATCAAAACTCCATTAAAACCCATAAAACTCAAAACCCACAAAGTTTGAATTCACAAGGTTATTAAGAAAGGGGTTTCACAAGGTTTCTGGAAGCAAGAACACTATCATCATTCATCCTCCGCGCACTGTTCACTGCACACTGTTCATCTTCTTCCTCACCTTCTTCAACAATGGCTTCTCGACGTGTAATTGGTAAACGGACTACAAGAGCTTCAACATCAAGAGCCGAAACTTCATCAACTCCGGTAAATGCTATGTCTCTACTCTCTAATACTCTGTCTGAGTCTTTCAATAATGATTTCCGCAACCGTGTTGTTATTCGACAGCATGCCTACTACTCTTTGATGGCTCCAAATTATCATCTCACCGAGGTAATTGACATGCTGAATGCTCAGAATTTTGATGAATTTCTTGAATGTGATGATAAGTTTAACTGTGATTTGGTTCGCTTGTTCTATTGCGGGATTGAGGGAGAATTTGAAGGTACGGATTTTACATATTCTATGAATAACGCGTCTCATTCTATGAATAATGTTGTATGAACTAGTTTGTTCAGTTTGGAAACTCATGAGAATCTTCCTGAAGTGACTGACACCAAGTTTGTTCACGGTTATGAGTTTAAAACTGCTTTGAACTCCATGTTGCGTGAACCATACTCGGATGATGTTGTAGCCAGCGAGTTGTTTCCAAAAAATGTTACAACGGGTCATCTAAAATTTGCTGATCGAATTCTGCAGTGGATTGTTGCTCACATTTTGCGACCTAAGAAAGGAGGGTTCTCTAGAGTTGATAAAGCAGAGGTTCATCTCATCTACATTCTGAAGAACAAGATTAAAATCAACTGGCCATATTACTTTACATACCATATGTTTTCCCTACGCGACTCCACAAAAGGCACGACTTTGGGCTATGCGTCATGTATTCAGAATATTTTGAATAAGGCTGGTATTTCTGTTCCGAACATTCGCTATGTCAATATTTCATCTGAGCATCAATTTCAACAAAAGACTCTCACAATGATGGGTTATGCTTGGGATCCGGTTGAAAATGAGTACAAGTACAAATTTAGAGCAACTCACCCTTTTCCTAATGTTCCTGACGACCAAGATATTGCGGAAGGACATGAAAATGAAAACCAAGGTGGTGACAATGCTGATGTGAATATGGTAGACGAAGATAATGAGGCGTGGATGGGCAATTCTCAACCAGAGGAGAATTATGATAATCAGGGTTGGGAGCAATGGCAATACAATAGTTGGACTGCTCTTGGGGATGCATATGTACCTCCTACCTATAGTGATTAAGACTGGCATCAGCCTGACTATTCCAAACCTCCAACTCCTTAACCACAGCCACAACATGCCTTCCAAGACTTTGAAGAAATTCTGGCCATGTTGAACCAGATGAACCTCGAACATAAGGAATTCCAGGACTTGCAAGAACAGCGATACAATGCTCAAGAAGAAAGGTTGACTGCTCTTTCAAACCAGTTGGCTGCCCACACGGGAAACTTTAATAGATTTCCTGGTGCCTCGATGACCAGATTTACCAATTTGGAAAATGCTATGACAATTCAGATTTAGAATCTATCCAACAACCTAGGCATTCTCAATAGCACTGTGATTGAATTTAATCGTACCCTAGAGGAACTACCACCACCAGACCACCATTACTGGGGACGAGGTCACCTATTTAGGGGGAGGAGACTATAGGGATTAACTTCATTCTTAGTGCATGATAATATTTGTGTTTTTGATTATTTGTTTTGCTCTTTGATTGCATGTTGTTTCAGTTTGCTTTTAATTTGAACTATTATGGAATGAATTGTGTTTGCTTCTTTTGTTCCGTATTTATCCGTTTATAGTATCGCATTAACTGTATCATATGTGGATGCTTGTTAGTGTCGCTGTTTTGCAAATTGGTGAATGTACCACTACTTAGTATGATGATATCTCTTTGATCACCTTCTCTTCCACTTTTTGATGTTGTCAAAGGGGGAGAAGGATACTAGCAGTAGAAAATATTAAAGCAGCAGATATTAAAGTGTTAAAGATAGGGGGAGTTTTTCCGTCCTCAAATTACAAATCAAGAGAAAGACAGACAGTGTTGCCATCATAAAAAAGGAGGAGTATGTGAGGGCTAAGGTCTTTCATCCATTTCGGTTTTAAGGATGTCAACAAATAAGATAGTCATTGATAAGTGCAAATTGTACCTATTTTTGTATATAAGTTTTGTTGCACTTATCCTTACTTTGTGTTAAAAATTGGTTGAATAAACCCCACTTTGTGTGTAAATACGTTTACTTTACGTTTTCGGTGTATAGTGCGTTACCGTGTAAATATCATTGAGTTTAATCGATTTTCATTTATTTTTGTAGGTGTTCCAGCAATGGTATATTTCCATATTCATAAAGAGCATTGAATAAGCTTTCCAACGCTTCAAACCGTGCGTCAATCGGAGTTACGGTTCAAGAGTTATGATGAAAACAAGTTCTGGTTTTCTGTCATGCTCGCTAGGCGAGCCCCCGTAGCGAACACTCGCTAGCTTGTTCGCTAGGCGAACCGGGGCGAACGAAAAGTTCCAGAATCGTGAAAAAACTCAACAGAAAGGCGGTTTACGTTTGCCTAGCGAACGGGGACTCGCTAGGCGAACCTGGAAAAGCAGAATTGCCCATTTAAGCCATTTTTCATCATTTTTTAGTTATGGGTTTGATATTTTTAGTTCCAAATCCATCCAATAGCATTTTTTGACCAGAATTAGGCTAGAAAACACATTGGAGCATGAATTAGGATGATCCGGAGTCGAATCATTCATCAATCGGAGCCGACAACTTTTGAGATGTTTGGTTTTTCTCCATTTCTTCTCTATGTATTTCTCTATTTTGTGGGTTATGTTTGTATTGTTACTCTAAACCTATGTACATGTATTGATCATGGTTGTATAATATATATGCTTTACAAATCATTATCGATGTTTTCCTTGATCTTTTTGCATTTATGTTTGGATTTGTGTTGTGTTAGAGATAAACATCATGAATCTTGATTAAGGATGGATATCTATTGTCTAGACTCTAGAGATAGATTTAGATAATAATCTTTATGGTGTCGAAACTTAATGTCTTCCGTGTTTCGAGGCGTCGTGCGCGAGAGCGTCGACGAGAGTAATACGGTTGCTCTCTCAACTGTGCGTTAGACATAACCTTTGTTGTGAGTGATACGTGATGATTTTGATGTGTATTGTATGTTGAATGCGACCGATTGATAGGTTTACGTTTGTTCTGAGTAGTGTATATTCATGCTTGATAGGTTTCTTCTCTTCAAAGAATGTATTCTTTTTATGTTTATCTTTACTTTTCTGTTTGTTTTTACTTGTAAACCATTTTAATCCAAACTCATAAACGCGAGAGACTGTCGAACGGCATTCTTTCCCTCGAATCGATCTCTGTGGACACGACATAAATCCCGGAGGGAATTCTTCCGAAAATAAATATTTTTGCTGCTTGCCGCTATACCGCAGCCAACAAAATGGCGCCGTTGCCGGGGATTGGTTTTGATATTGAATCGCATTGCGATAGTTTCTTTGTTTTTGAGTTTTGTAGATATCGTACATGTTGTATATTTTCACTTGTTTATATTGATACTTGTACATTTTGACGTTTGTTCATATGTTTGGTTAGGACACTTACTTTAGGTTTGCGCGGTGAGGCATCACTATGGCATGAAGGAAGTGAGTTTGCTAGCTAAGCAATGTAAAGGCGTCGAGCTTACGACGTAAAACAAGCATGTTGTATTATTTTCTTTGGTTGTGTGGTGAACTTTCATTAAACAAGTTGTACTCTGATTTTTCGTAAACTTCTCAAATCTTCACTTTACAACTTGTTTAATGAAATTTCTCCCTTTCTTTTCGTTTGTTTATATTAATAATTCTTGTTCTCGCTAAGCGAGTTCTGGCGAAGTCACCAGCGAAGGTTCGCCTGGCGAACGTTGGCGAAGGTGCCAGCGAGGGAGTGGCAGAAAGTATGCAAAAACCTTCAGTAGGAAAACTGGGTAAATTCGCTGGGCGAAGGTGCCAGCGAATGCTCGCTGATGTGTTCGCGAGGCGAAGGTGCCAGCGAGGGGGGTGGCAGAAACTTTCACTTTTGAAAACACCCAAACTTCGCTGGGGCGAAGGATGTAGCGAAGGCTCGCGTCGCGAATGATTCCTTCGCTAGGCGAAGGCTGCTAAGATTTTGGTTGTTGTTTGCTCACAGATTTTGATTGACTTATTTGAGGATGCTGTTGTGATTTTCCAAGTTGGTTCGTTTCAACTTGCGGATGTATGGTAATGATATTGTTAAGTTTTGTACACGTCTGAGGTATGTATTTATCGCTTTCTATACTATAGCATATTCATGATACTTAGGCATTTTACAAACTTCCATGCCATCCATTCTTTTGTATACTTGTTCTATTGTGAATCACTTTAGTTCCTACCCTTTTTGTGAGGAAGCTTTCCATTGTTCATATATTCTCGGAGTACCGACATTCTTGTTTTACTGGATTTTATTATGTTGAATCTGTTGTTTGTGTTGTTTATATGAATGCATGAAAGTGATCAAGGCAATTGTTTCATTTTGAGCACAAATAGTCAATTCACCTTGTGAGTGTGTGAGAATTCGTAACCCCTTTGAGCTTTTTGATCCATGTTTTTATTTGAACTTAATGCTTGTCTATGAGTATTTAGTTCATTTATTTTTGAATGGATTTTGTTTTTTCTTGGACCTCAATTTTGTGTTGTTGTATGGATTTTTTCCTTGCCTTAGAAAGTAGGGAGTATTCACATGATGATGCGGTTGAATTCAAGTTGGGGAGAGAATGGTTGTTTACTCATTGGTTGGATTCTATGAGGATTGAAAAAGAAAAGAAAAAAGAGAAAAATATGACAAAGAAAAGAAAAGAAAAAAGTGAAAAAGAAAGAAAAAAGAAAAATCCTTGAAAAAGGAAACAAAAAGAGTTGCAATAATTGTGCTAAATAAGTATTGCGTGTTGTGTAGCACTTGGGATTTTGGAAGAAGTTGGTTGAAATTTTGTGTGTGAATCTTTGTGAGTTTTCACTCCCTTAGGTTTAGGCAAGTTTTTGTTTCAATTACCTTTAGAAATTGCCCCTTGTTTGTTTACCCGACCACGCTACAACCTTGAAAGGCCCTTGTGATTCTTGCCTTTGTATGTTCAATGTGAATTTTTGGATGTATGCATAATTTAGTCTTTTGTTTGCAAGATTGTTGTGTGAGTGAAAGAACCTCATTTTGTGTTTTTCATCTACCGATGATTGTTTTTGCTAGGTGTGATTCACATTTGAACTTGTGTTGTTTTAGAATTTTTGGCATGACTTTTGTACTTTGCTTTTGTTTCGTTACTATGTTATCGTTGCAGTTTAGTGGTAAGTATTTACTTTTTGTGTGTACCGTTTTCATTTGAACCATTCATTCGTTTTCGTTTTTCAAAACCTGTTGATTCGTCATTCTTTGGTTATTTCTTGCGCATTTTCAAGTTTGTTTGATTCTTGTTTGTGGACAAACAATTATGTAAGTTGGGGAGAGTTTGATAAGTGCAAATTGTACCTATTTTTGTATATAAGTTTTGTTGCACTTATCCTTACTTTGTGTTAAAAATTGGTTGAATAAACCCCACTTTGTGTGTAAATACGTTTACTTTACGTTTTCGGTGTATAGTGCGTTACCGTGTAAATATCATTGAGTTTAATCGATTTTCATTTATTTTTGTAGGTGTTCCAGCAATGGTATATTTCCATATTCATAAAGAGCATTGAATAAGATTTCCAACGCTTCAAACCGTGCGTCAATCGGAGTTACGGTTCAAGAGTTATGATGAAAACAAGTTCTGGTTTTCTGTCATGCTCGCTAGGCGAGCCCCCGTAGCGAACACTCGCTAGCTTGTTCGCTAGGCGAACCGGGGCGAACGAAAAGTTCCAGAATCGTGAAAAAACTCAACAGAAAGGCGGTTTACGTTCGCCTAGCGAACGGGGACTCGCTAGGCGAACCTGGAAAAGCAGAATTGCCCATTTAAGCCATTTTTCATCATTTTTTAGTTATGGGTTTGATATTTTTAGTTCCAAATCCATCCAATAGCATTTTTTGACCAGATTTAGGCTAGAAAACACATTGGAACATGAATTAGGATGATCCGGAGTCGAATCCTTCATCAATCGGAGCCGACAACTTTTGAGATGTTTGGTTTTTCTCCATTTCTTCTCTATGTATTTCTCTATTTTGTGGGTTATGTTTGTATTGTTACTCTAAACCTATGTACATGTATTGATCATGGTTGTATAATATATATGCTTTACAAATCATTATCGATGTTTTCCTTGATCTTTTTGCATTTATGTTTGGATTTGTGTTGTGTTAGAGATAAACATCATGAATCTTGATTAAGGATGGATATCTATTGTCTAGACTCTAGAGATAGATTTAGATAATAATCTTTATGGTGTCGAAACTTAATGTCTTCCGTGTTTCGAGGCGTCGTGCGCGAGAGCGTCGACGAGAGTAATACGGTTGCTCTCTCAACTGTGCGTTAGACATAACCTTTGTTGTGAGTGATACGTGATGATTTTGATGAGTATTGTATGTTGCATGCGACCGATTGATAGGTTTACGTTTGTTCTGAGTAGTGTATATTCATGCTTGATAGGTTTCTTCTCTTCAAAGAATGTATTCTTTTTATGTTTATCTTTACTTTTCTGTTTGTTTTTACTTGTAAACCATTTTAATCCAAACTCATAAACGCGAGAGACTGTCGAACGACATTCTTTCCCTCGAATCGATCTCTGTGGACACGACATAAATCCCGGAGGGAATTCTTCCGAAAATAAATATTTTTGCTACTTGCCGCTATACCGCAACCAACAAAATGGCGCCGTTGCCGGGGATTGGTTTTGATATTGAATCGCATTGCGATAGTTTCTTTGTTTTTGAGTTTTGTAGATATCGTACATGTTGTATATTTTCACTTGTTTATATTGATACTTGTACATTTTGACGTTTGTTCATATGTTTGGTTAGGACACTTACTTTTGGTTTGCGCGGTGAGGCATCACTATGGCATGAAGGAAGTGAGTTTGCTAGCTAAGCAATGTAAAGGCGTCGAGCTTACGACGTAAAACAAGCATGTTGTATTATTTTCTTTGGTTGTGTGGTGAACTTTCATTAAACAAGTTGTACTCTGATTTTTCGTAAACTTCTCAAATCTTCACTTTACAACTTGTTTAATGAAATTTCTCCCTTTCTTTTCGTTTGTTTATATTAATAATTCTTGTTCTCGCTAAGCGAGTTCTGGCGAAGTCACCAGCGAAGGTTCGCCTGGCGAACGTTGGCGAAGGTGCCAGCGAGGGAGTGGCAGAAAGTATGCAAAAACCTTCAGTAGGAAAACTGGGTAAATTCGCTGGGCGAAGGTGCCAGCGAATGCTCGCTGATGTGTTCGCGAGGCGAAGGTGCCAGCGAGGGGGGTGGCAGAAACTTTCACTTTTGAAAACACCCAAACTTCGCTGGGGCGAAGGATGTAGCGAAGGCTCGCGTCGCGAATGATTCCTTCGCTAGGCGAAGGCTGCTAAGATTTTGGTTGTTGTTTGCTCACAGATTTTGATTGACTTATTTGAGGATGCTGTTGTGATTTTCCAAGTTGGTTCGTTTCAACTTGCGGATGTATGGTAATGATATTGTTAAGTTTTGTACACGTCTGAGGTATGTATTTATCGCTTTCTATACTATAGCATATTCATGATACTTAGGCATTTTACAAACTTCCATGCCATCCATTCTTTTGTATACTTGTTCTATTGTGAATCACTTTAGTTCCTACCCTTTTTGTGAGGAAGCTTTCCATTGTTCATATATTCTCGGAGTACCGACATTCTTGTTTTACTGGATTTTATTATGTTGAATCTGTTGTTTGTGTTGTTTATATGAATGCATGAAAGTGATCAAGGCAATTGTTTCATTTTGAGCACAAATAGTCAATTCACCTTGTGAGTGTGTGAGAATTCGTAACCCCTTTGAGCTTTTTGATCCATGTTTTTATTTGAACTTAATGCTTGTCTATGAGTATTTAGTTCATTTATTTTTGAATGGATTTTGTTTTTTCTTGGACCTCAATTTTGTGTTGTTGTATGGATTTTTTCCTTGCCTTAGAAAGTAGGGAGTATTCACATGATGATGCGGTTGAATTCAAGTTGGGGAGAGAATGGTTGTTTACTCATTGGTTGGATTCTATGAGGATTGAAAAAGAAAAGAAAAAAGAGAAAAATATGACAAAGAAAAGAAAAGAAAAAAGTGAAAAAGAAAGAAAAAAGAAAAATCCTTGAAAAAGGAAACAAAAAGAGTTGCAATAATTGTGCTAAATAAGTATTGCGTGTTGTGTAGCACTTGGGATTTTGGAAGAAGTTGGTTGAAATTTTGTGTGTGAATCTTTGTGAGTTTTCACTCCCTTAGGTTTAGGCAAGTTTTTGTTTCAATTACCTTTAGAAATTGCCCCTTGTTTGTTTACCCGACCACGCTACAACCTTGAAAGGCCCTTGTGATTCTTGCCTTTGTATGTTCAATGTGAATTTTTGGATGTATGCATAATTTAGTCTTTTGTTTGCAAGATTGTTGTGTGAGTGAAAGAACCTCATTTTGTGTTTTTCATCTACCGATGATTGTTTTTGCTAGGTGTGATTCACATTTGAACTTGTGTTGTTTTAGAATTTTTGGCATGACTTTTGTACTTTGCTTTTGTTTCGTTACTATGTTATCGTTGCAGTTTAGTGGTAAGTATTTACTTTTTGTGTGTACCGTTTTCATTTGAACCATTCATTCGTTTCCGTTTTTCAAAACCTGTTGATTCGTCATTCTTTGGTTATTTCTTGCGCATTTTCAAGTTTGTTTGATTCTTGTTTGTGGACAAACAATTATGTAAGTTGGGGAGAGTTTGATAAGTGCAAATTGTACCTATTTTTGTATATAAGTTTTGTTGCACTTATCCTTACTTTGTGTTAAAAATTGGTTGAATAAACCCCACTTTGTGTGTAAATACGTTTACTTTACGTTTTCGGTGTATAGTGCGTTACCGTGTAAATATCATTGAGTTTAATCGATTTTCATTTATTTTTGTAGGTGTTCCAGCAATGGTATATTTCCATATTCATAAAGAGCATTGAATAAGCTTTCCAACGCTTCAAACCGTGCGTCAATCGGAGTTACGGTTCAAGAGTTATGATGAAAACAAGTTCTGGTTTTCTGTCATGCTCGCTAGGCGAGCCCCCGTAGCGAACACTCGCTAGCTTGTTCGCTAGGCGAACCGGGGCGAACGAAAAGTTCCAGAATCGTGAAAAAACTCAACAGAAAGGCGGTTTACGTTCGCCTAGCGAACGGGGACTCGCTAGGCGAACCTGGAAAAGCAGAATTGCCCATTTAAGCCATTTTTCATCATTTTTTAGTTATGGGTTTGATATTTTTAGTTCCAAATCCATCCAATAGCATTTTTTGACCAGAATTAGGCTAGAAAACACATTGGAGCATGAATTAGGATGATCCGGAGTCGAATCCTTCATCAATCGGAGCCGACAACTTTTGAGATGTTTGGTTTTTCTCCATTTCTTCTCTATGTATTTCTCTATTTTGTGGGTTATGTTTGTATTGTTACTCTAAATCTATGTACATGTATTGATCATGGTTGTATAATATATATGCTTTACAAATCATTATCGATGTTTTCCTTGATCTTTTTGCATTTATGTTTGGATTTGTGTTGTGTTAGAGATAAACATCATGAATCTTGATTAAGGATGGATATCTATTGTCTAGACTCTAGAGATAGATTTAGATAATAATCTTTACGGTGTCGAAACTTAATGTCTTCCGTGTTTCGAGGCGTCGTGCGCGAGAGCGTCGACGAGAGTAATACGGTTGCTCTCTCAACTGTGCGTTAGACATAACCTTTGTTGTGAGTGATACGTGATGATTTTGATGAGTATTGTATGTTGAATGCGACCGATTGATAGGTTTACGTTTGTTCTGAGTAGTGTATATTCATGCTTGATAGGTTTCTTCTCTTCAAAGAATGTATTCTTTTTATGTTTATCTTTACTTTTCTGTTTGTTTTTACTTGTAAACCATTTTAATCCAAACTCATAAACGCGAGAGACTGTCGAACGGCATTCTTTCCCTCGAATCGATCTCTGTGGACACGACATAAATCCCGGAGGGAATTCTTCCGAAAATAAATATTTTTGCTGCTTGCCGCTATACCGCAACCAACAAAATGGCGCCGTTGCCGGGGATTGGTTTTGATATTGAATCGCATTGCGATAGTTTCTTTGTTTTTGAGTTTTGTAGATATCGTACATGTTGTATATTTTCACTTGTTTATATTGATACTTGTACATTTTGACGTTTGTTCATATGTTTGGTTAGGACACTTACTTTAGGTTTGCGCGGTGAGGCATCACTATGGCATGAAGGAAGTGAGTTTGCTAGCTAAGCAATGTAAAGGCGTCGAGCTTACGACGTAAAACAAGCATGTTGTATTATTTTCTTTGGTTGTGTGGTGAACTTTCATTAAACAAGTTGTACTCTGATTTTTCGTAAACTTCTCAAATCTTCACTTTACAACTTGTTTAATGAAATTTCTCCCTTTCTTTTCGTTTGTTTATATTAATAATTCTTGTTCTCGCTAAGCGAGTTCTGGCGAAGTCACCAGCGAAGGTTCGCCTGGCGAACGTTGGCGAAGGTGCCAGCGAGGGAGTGGCAGAAAGTATGCAAAAACCTTCAGTAGGAAAACTGGGTAAATTCGCTGGGCGAAGGTGCCAGCGAATGCTCGCTGATGTGTTCGCGAGGCGAAGGTGCCAGCGAGGGGGTGGCAGAAACTTTCACTTTTGAAAACACCCAAACTTCGCTGGGGCGAAGGATGTAGCGAAGGCTCGCGTCGCGAATGATTCCTTCGCTAGGCGAAGGCTGCTAAGATTTTGGTTGTTGTTTGCTCACAGATTTTGATTGACTTATTTGAGGATGCTGTTGTGATTTTCCAAGTTGGTTCGTTTCAACTTGCGGATGTATGGTAATGATATTGTTAAGTTTTGTACACGTCTGAGGTATGTATTTATCGCTTTCTATACTTTAGCATATTCATGATACTTAGGCATTTTACAAACTTCCATGCCATCCATTCTTTTGTATACTTGTTCTATTGTGAATCACTTTAGTTCCTACCCTTTTTGTGAGGAAGCTTTCCATTGTTCATATATTCTCGGAGTACCGACATTCTTGTTTTACTGGATTTTATTATGTTGAATCTGTTGTTTGTGTTGTTTATATGAATGCATGAAAGTGATCAAGGCAATTGTTTCATTTTGAGCACAAATAGTCAATTCACCTTGTGAGTGTGTGAGAATTCGTAACCCCTTTGAGCTTTTTGATCCATGTTTTTATTTGAACTTAATGCTTGTCTATGAGTATTTAGTTCATTTATTTTTGAATGGATTTTGTTTTTTCTTGGACCTCAATTTTGTGTTGTTGTATGGATTTTTTCCTTGCCTTAGAAAGTAGGGAGTATTCACATGATGATGCGGTTGAATTCAAGTTGGGGAGAGAATGGTTGTTTACTCATTGGTTGGATTCTATGAGGATTGAAAAAGAAAAGAAAAAAGAGAAAAATATGACAAAGAAAAGAAAAGAAAAAAGTGAAAAAGAAAGAAAAAAGAAAAATCCTTGAAAAAGGAAACAAAAAGAGTTGCAATAATTGTGCTAAATAAGTACTGCGTGTTGTGTAGCACTTGGGATTTTGGAAGAAGTTGGTTGAAATTTTGTGTGTGAATCTTTGTGAGTTTTCACTCCCTTAGGTTTAGGCAAGTTTTTGTTTCAATTACCTTTAGAAATTGCCCCTTGTTTGTTTACCCGACCACGCTACAACCTTGAAAGGCCCTTGTGATTCTTGCCTTTGTATGTTCAATGTGAATTTTTGGATGTATGCATAATTTAGTCTTTTGTTTGCAAGATTGTTGTGTGAGTGAAAGAACCTCATTTTGTGTTTTTCATCTACCGATGATTGTTTTTGCTAGGTGTGATTCACATTTGAACTTGTGTTGTTTTAGAATTTTTGGCATGACTTTTGTACTTTGCTTTTGTTTCGTTACTATGTTATCGTTGCAGTTTAGTGGTAAGTATTTACTTTTTATGTGTACCGTTTTCATTTGAACCATTCATTCGTTTCCGTTTTTCAAAACCTGTTGATTCGTCATTCTTTGGTTATTTCTTGCGCATTTTCAAGTTTGTTTGATTCTTGTTTGTGGACAAACAATTATGTAAGTTGGGGAGAGTTTGATAAGTGCAAATTGTACCTATTTTTGTATATAAGTTTTGTTGCACTTATCCTTACTTTGTGTTAAAAATTGGTTGAATAAACCCCACTTTGTGTGTAAATACGTTTACTTTACGTTTTCGGTGTATAGTGCGTTACCGTGTAAATATCATTGAGTTTAATCGATTTTCATTTATTTTTGTAGGTGTTCCAGCAATGGGATATTTCCATATTCATAAAGAGCATTGAATAAGCTTTCCAACGCTTCAAACCGTGCGTCAATCGGAGTTACGGTTCAAGAGTTATGATGAAAACAAGTTCTGGTTTTCTGTCATGCTCGCTAGGCGAGCCCCCGTAGCGAACACTCGCTAGCTTGTTCGCTAGGCGAACCGGGGCGAACAAAAAGTTCCAGAATCGTGAAAAAACTCAACAGAAAGGCGGTTTACGTTCGCCTAGCGAACGGGGACTCGCTAGGCGAACCTGGAAAAGCAGAATTGCCCATTTAAGCCATTTTTCATCATTTTTTAGTTATGGGTTTGATATTTTTAGTTCCAAATCCATCCAATAGCATTTTTTGACCAGAATTAGGCTAGAAAACACATTGGAGCATGAATTAGGATGATCCGGAGTCGAATCCTTCATCAATCGGAGCCGACAACTTTTGAGATGTTTGGTTTTTCTCCATTTCTTCTCTATGTATTTCTCTATTTTGTGGGTTATGTTTGTATTGTTACTCTAAACCTATGTACATGTATTGATCATGGTTGTATAATATATATGCTTTACAAATCATTATCGATGTTTTCCTTGATCTTTTTGCATTTATGTTTGGATTTGTGTTGTGTTAGAGATAAACATCATGAATCTTGATTAAGGATGGATATCTATTGTCTAGACTCTAGAGATAGATTTAGATAATAATCTTTATGGTGTCGAAACTTAATGTCTTCCGTGTTTCGAGGCGTCGTGCGCGAGAGCGTCGACGAGAGTAATACGGTTGCTCTCTCAACTGTGCGTTAGACATAACCTTTGTTGTGAGTGATACGTGATGATTTTGATGAGTATTGTATGTTGAATGCGACCGATTGATAGGTTTACGTTTGTTCTGAGTAGTGTATATTCATGCTTGATAGGTTTCTTCTCTTCAAAGAATGTATTCTTTTTATGTTTATCTTTACTTTTCTGTTTGTTTTTACTTGTAAACCATTTTAATCCAAACTCATAAACGCGAGAGACTGTCGAACGGCATTCTTTCCCTCGAATCGATCTCTGTGGACACGACATAAATCCCGGAGGGAATTCTTCCGAAAATAAATATTTTTGCTGCTTGCCGCTATACCGCAACCAACAAAATGGCGCCGTTGCCGGGGATTGGTTTTGATATTGAATCGCATTGCGATAGTTTCTTTGTTTTTGAGTTTTGTAGATATCGTACATGTTGTATATTTTCACTTGTTTATATTGATACTTGTACATTTTGACGTTTGTTCATATGTTTGGTTAGGACACTTACTTTAGGTTTGCGCGGTGAGGCATCACTATGGCATGAAGGAAGTGAGTTTGCTAGCTAAGCAATGTAAAGGCGTCGAGCTTACGACGTAAAACAAGCATGTTGTATTATTTTCTTTGGTTGTGTGGTGAACTTTCATTAAACAAGTTGTACTCTGATTTTTCGTAAACTTCTCAAATCTTCACTTTACAACTTGTTTAATGAAATTTCTCCCTTTCTTTTCGTTTGTTTATATTAATAATTCTTGTTCTCGCTAAGCGAGTTCTGGCGAAGTCACCAGCGAAGGTTCGCCTGGCGAACGTTGGCGAAGGTGCCAGCGAGGGAGTGGCAGAAAGTATGCAAAAACCTTCAGTAGGAAAACTGGGTAAATTCGCTGGGCGAAGGTGCCAGCGAATGCTCGCTGATGTGTTCGCGAGGCGAAGGTGCCAGCGAGGGGGTGGCAGAAACTTTCACTTTTGAAAACACCCAAACTTCGCTGGGGCGAAGGATGTAGCGAAGGCTCGCGTCGCGAATGATTCCTTCGCTAGGCGAAGGCTGCTAAGATTTTGGTTGTTATTTGCTCACAGATTTTGATTGACTTATTTGAGGATGCTGTTGTGATTTTCCAAGTTGGTTCGTTTCAACTTGCGGATGTATGGTAATGATATTGTTAAGTTTTGTACATGTCTGAGGTATGTATTTATCGCTTTCTATACTTTAGCATATTCATGATACTTAGGCATTTTACAAACTTCCATGCCATCCATTCTTTTGTATACTTGTTCTATTATGAATCACTTTAGTTCCTACCCTTTTTGTGAGGAAGCTTTCCATTGTTCATATATTCTCGGAGTACCGACATTCTTGTTTTACTGGATTTTATTATGTTGAATCTGTTGTTTGTGTTGTTTATATGAATGCATGAAAGTGATCAAGGCAATTGTTTCATTTTGAGCACAAATAGTCAATTCACCTTGTGAGTGTGTGAGAATTCGTAACCCCTTTGAGCTTTTTGATCCATGTTTTTATTTGAACTTAATGCTTGTCTATGAGTATTTAGTTCATTTATTTTTGAATGGATTTTGTTTTTTCTTGGACCTCAATTTTGTGTTGTTGTATGGATTTTTTCCTTGCCTTAGAAAGTAGGGAGTATTCACATGATGATGCGGTTGAATTCAAGTTGGGGAGAGAATGGTTGTTTACTCATTAGTTGGATTCTATGAGGATTGAAAAAGAAAAGAAAAAAGAGAAAAATATGACAAAGAAAAGAAAAGAAAAAAGTGAAAAAGAAAGAAAAAAGAAAAATCCTTGAAAAAGGAAACAAAAAGAGTTGCAATAATTGTGCTAAATAAGTATTGCGTGTTGTGTAGCACTTGGGATTTTGGAAGAAGTTGGTTGAAATTTTGTGTGTGAATCTTTGTGAGTTTTCACTCCCTTAGGTTTAGGCAAGTTTTTGTTTCAATTACCTTTAGAAATTGCCCCTTGTTTGTTTACCCGACCACGCTACAACCTTGAAAGGCCCTTGTGATTCTTGCCTTTGTATGTTCAATGTGAATTTTTGGATGTATGCATAATTTAGTCTTTTGTTTGCAAGATTGTTGTGTGAGTGAAAGAACCTCATTTTGTGTTTTTCATCTACCGATGATTGTTTTTGCTAGGTGTGATTCACATTTGAACTTGTGTTGTTTTAGAATTTTTGGCATGACTTTTGTACTTTGCTTTTGTTTCGTTACTATGTTATCGTTGCAGTTTAGTGGTAAGTATTTACTTTTTGTGTGTACCGTTTTCATTTGAACCATTCATTCGTTTCCGTTTTTCAAAACCTGTTGATTCGTCATTCTTTGGTTATTTCTTGCGCATTTTTAAGTTTGTTTGATTCTTGTTTGTGGACAAACAATTATGTAAGTTGGGGAGAGTTTGATAAGTGCAAATTGTACCTATTTTTGTATATAAGTTTTGTTGCACTTATCCTTACTTTGTGTTAAAAATTGGTTGAATAAACCCCACTTTGTGTGTAAATACGTTTACTTTACGTTTTCGGTGTATAGTGCGTTACCGTGTAAATATCATTGAGTTTAATCGATTTTCATTTATTTTTGTAGGTGTTCCAGCAATGGGATATTTCCATATTCATAAAGAGCATTGAATAAGCTTTCCAACGCTTCAAACCGTGCGTCAATCGGAGTTACGGTTCAAGAGTTATGATGAAAACAAGTTCTGGTTTTCTGTCATGCTCGCTAGGCGAGCCCCCGTAGCGAACACTCGCTAGCTTGTTCGCTAGGCGAACCGGGGCGAACGAAAAGTTCCAGAATCGTGAAAAAACTCAACAGAAAGGCGGTTTACGTTCGCCTAGCGAACGGGGACTCGCTAGGCGAACCTGGAAAAGCAGAATTGCCCATTTAAGCCATTTTTCATCATTTTTTAGTTATGGGTTTGATATTTTTAGTTCCAAATCCATCCAATAGCATTTTTTGACCAGAATTAGGCTAGAAAACACATTGGAGCATGAATTAGGATGATCCGGAGTCGAATCCTTCATCAATCGGAGCCGACAACTTTTGAGATGTTTGGTTTTTCTCCATTTCTTCTCTATGTATTTCTCTATTTTGTGGGTTATGTTTGTATTGTTACTCTAAATCTATGTACATGTATTGATCATGGTTGTATAATATATATGCTTTACAAATCATTATCGATGTTTTCCTTGATCTTTTTGCATTTATGTTTGGATTTGTGTTGTGTTAGAGATAAACATCATGAATCTTGATTAAGGATGGATATCTATTGTCTAGACTCTAGAGATAGATTTAGATAATAATCTTTATGGTGTCGAAACTTAATGTCTTCCGTGTTTCGAGGCGTCGTGCGCGAGAGCGTCGACGAGAGTAATACGGTTGCTCTCTCAACTGTGCGTTAGACATAACCTTTGTTGTGAGTGATACGTGATGATTTTGATGAGTATTGTATGTTGAATGCGACCGATTGATAGGTTTACGTTTGTTCTGAGTAGTGTATATTCATGCTTGATAGGTTTCTTCTCTTCAAAGAATGTATTCTTTTTATGTTTATCTTTACTTTTCTGTTTGTTTTTACTTGTAAACCATTTTAATCCAAACTCATAAACGCGAGAGACTGTCGAACGGCATTCTTTCCCTCGAACCGATCTCTGTGGACACGATATAAATCCCGGAGGGAATTCTTCTGAAAATAAATATTTTTGCTGCTTGCCGCTATACCGCAACCAACAGTCATTAGATTGTAATTTGAGCGGTATCACTTCATTGTCGGGAAAATTGCGTCTAACCATCGATTCTCATGTGTCTAAACATATAGGAAGAGGTCTACACAATTTCTACATGTGCATGATCATAACATTGATGTTTGGTATACTTGTTTCGAGTCTTGGTCGGCAAAAATGTGCAAAAAAATTATTTTCTGAAAATCTGCAGGTCTTGGGTCGACCCAAGGTAAGCATGAGTCGACTCATGCTGTTTTGAACAAGTTTTGTGAAATGTTCGGGTTAGCGCACACTGACCTCCCCGTTGCATGCGGTCGACGCATGCTTCTGGGCATTTGAATTTCTGCAAAATCAGCATGCTTGCATCGACGCAAGGTGTTGATGGGTCGACGCATGGTCGTTTATTTTACGTAGTCATTCCCATGGGTTAGCTCACGCCGACCCCTATATGTGGGGCAGTCAACCGCACGCTGCCTGGGCTATTTTTTTCATTTAATTTTTTTCTGTTATTTCAGTTATTTCATGTTGTTGGTCATTTTATTCATTATATATAGTTGGTTCAACTCTTATTTTATAACAACAAGAAACGTGAAAATAGATACCAATCTTTCTCTTCATCTTCATCTTCAACCTTGAGTAAACAAACAATCACACATAATCATCTTTGTTTTTGTCGCCCATTGTTTTGAAGTGATAACGTTCAGAATTAGGAAGTGTTGTGATCTTCTGTTCTGGTTTGAGAATTGGTAGGTGTTTCTTGAATAAAACCTCAGGTTTTCTCCTCCAAGAATCAAGGAGATTTTGGGGGGTTTTTGGTACAAATCGTTTCGTTCTACAGGGATTCAGCCGTGCGAAGGTAACCGAAGAACAGAGTACTCGTTCGATTTAGTAGCTACAGCCGGAGGATCGTAGAAGAAATATTTGGGATCGAATTGTGGAAGATCAAAATCGACCGAGTGAAGGTAACTGATTAACGGTGGGTTCTTTCAGTTTAGTAGCGTGAGCGGTGATTTGTTCAACCAGATTCGAGGCACTTGATTCATCTTGAATCACAGGGAGAGAAGACTCTGCATCAACAATCAAATACGTTTGAGGGTTTAGATGTTCATTGTTCTTCTCTTGTATAAAAAATTTGCAAACGACAATTTATACATATCTCAATTCCATTTGTGGAATTGGGGGCAGAGGTACCCATAGCAAGGACAATTGGGGAACTGACTAATCAAATCGTGTTTGTCCTCTCTTTCTCTACTCTTTTACGTTTCGATATTATTCGAAGTTGTGAAGTATCAATTGTTCGAAATTTCTGAGATAGTGTAATTTTGAGCTGATAAATTATTTTGTAAATTGATATAATCCCTTGGATTGTATTTTGAACCAGCTTAACATTCACATTATTTGGAAATCTGCACTTAGTGTGTTTGCTCACACCAAGTGTTCAATAATTTGATTCAACGCAAAATCGAACGCATTTACAATTAATTTTTGTCAACCTATCTCGTTGGAGTTGGATTAACATCAAGTAAACAAAACACGGTTGATTGCGTTTAAACTGTGTTGATTAATCTAAATTTTTCTCATCCGTTATTTCATTCCTAATATTGTCGTGCATATCTGATCCTTTTAGTAGAGGTTCGTTGTAGACGTGTGATTCAGTGGTTGCTTCCGTAAAAACTTTGAAAACCAATTTTTGGTAACCATTTGCGTGTATAAAATTTGTGGGATCTATTCAACCCCCCTTCTAGATCCTAGCCATCGTCTAACAAGGCATAGGTGTGAGACGATATAGAACCATATGATGTACCCGGCAGTAACGCTCGAGTCTCTCGGCGCTCTGGTCGCTCGAGCCTCTTTCGGTACCAAGTGGGACTAGAAGTCAGCATATCTCTCACCTATCTGCATGCGGGTCAAGCCTAGAGGAGCAGACTCATGAGGCATCCTGGGGATCGTCTGCGTGTAACCGAACTGACGCAAGACGCGCTCCGACAGGTATCGAGCAGTAATGGTCGAACTGCATCCCAACCATCCTGAGAATAGCAAAACCTCATCGAACGGGCGCGTCACACGGTGATCGACATAGACGTCATAAAAAATGTCCTCAGCAGCCATCCAATCAAGATAAACTCTGTAGGGCTCGAGCACAAACAGCTGTGTGCCAAGCAAAAACAGATAGTAGCATCTCAGGGCACGCTGCCTGTGGATCTCCACCTCAGTTGGATCACCTGCTGCCCGTCCTGCCTCTGCAAGCTCCTAATGAAATCTGCGTGTCAGAAAGGAGAATCGTACGTGTGCGCATCTCAACTGGGTCACCTCCGCAAGTGCATCATCTGGGGTAGCCCCAAGCTCCTCAGTCAGCATCTCTATCGCGTCCACCTTTGACATCTTACCGAGAGGAAGAAGGGTACCCATGATCGGTAGATGTAAAAGGTACGAGATGTCGTCGAGTGTGATCGTGAGCTCGCCGTTCGGTAGATGGAATGAGGATGTCTCAGGGTGCCATCTCTCAACAAAGGCCATCAGCATACCGTAGCTGATCTGGGGATACCTAATTCTAGAAAGGCCTCCGAGACCAGAGGTAGTAAGTGCAGACTGGAACCACTCATCCTCTGACAGCTCCGCAATCATGTCTATAACCTTGCCCCCATGGTTATAGAACTTCTGGGAATCCTTCTCCTGAAAATTTCTAAATAAAACAATGTTACAAATGAAAATATTTTCAACGAAAACAATTCTATAAATAAACCAAGAAAAGTTACATATCCTAGCCAGACATATCTGGCAGTATGCTCAGAGTACTCCAGGAGTAGGGACATATCAGACGGTCCCTCGGGGTAACCCTCCAGCTCATCGAAATCGTCATCGCCATCACCACCCTCATGTGCTGGGTGATCACCCTTAGGAACAGGAACAGGAACAGGAACAGGCTCCTTAGGTGCGGGTGATGGAACAAGAGCAGGTGATGGGACAGGAGCAGGTGATAGAATAGGAGCAGGTGATGGAACTGGAGTCTCCCGACGACGCCTGCGTGTGGGCGGGGTTCCTGATGAACCAGTAGTAGGAACCCGACGCCTCCGAGATGTAGAAACGGCGGCTGACGGGGGAGTGGCTTGAACCTGTGATGTGGAAGGCTGTGGTGTAGGATGTCCCTCAGCTGTAGGGACTACTGGAACTGCCTCTGCGTCGGAACCCTCGGCTGTAGACTGCGTCCGCTCACGTCGGACAGATGCATGCTGAGCTATCCGTCCATGTATCACAGCGTCCATGGCTCACGTCTGGCAGCCATGTAATCTGGAAAGCATAATAAATAAATTAGAATTTTTTAAAAATAATTAAAAAAACAATAAACAATAAACAAAAAAAAACAAAAATAGAAACCAAGTTGCTTCTGGATTTGCACATCAGGAAAACTTCGGTGGATGCACATCCGGAAGTACCCAGAATATTTAACGTTGGGTTTTTTCAGATGTGCACATCAAGAAAGCAATCAACGTTAAAATTTTTCCTGATCTGCACATCCGGTACGTATTTCAAGTTCTAAACAATGCAGTCATGGCTACTGTACCATAGAAAAGAGAATTTTAATGCCCTAATCGTCCGTTTGAAGCAGCAAACAATACATACATTGTCTCTAACCTATGTTATTCATACTACCTAACAATTTCTACACCTAAATGTCTATTATAAATCGATTACTCGAAAATAACTCCGAAACTCTAAAATTCGAAAATTTACCGATTAAATTAAAATACCGAGGATTTGGAGTGTCTTGATCGTTGTAGAAGTTACTCTGCGCCGAACTCGAGTGAAAAAAGTCGGAATTTGTGGGAATGAGAAATTGAGAGTTTGAGAGAGTTTAATTGTTTAGAATGTGAAAAACTAAAGAATGAGGGGGGGGGGGGAGGGAAGCTCTGGCGCGAAGTTATAAGAAATGGTTCCGGATTTGCACATCAGGAATTATTCCGGATATGCACATCCGGAACAAATCAACATCTTTACAAATAATGGTGCGTCCGAATATGCATATCCAAAAGCAGTGGGTAAAAAAGAAACTTCGCGTGATGCCTATAAAACTTATGAGATGTATTAAGAAATTCTCAAGATTTATATTACCAGATGAAAATATTAAACATTATGGACTGAAAGTCTTTGTTGGATTTTGGATTTGGATTAAAGTGGACCTTTGCAATCATTTGGACCATTTGCACATTTCCTCTATACTTAATCTCTTATATCAACTTACCTCCCCCATCTTTGTCATGGTAACATGAAGTGTTTATAGGAGTTGAATATCTTATCTATTTTGTATCTGAATCGTTTGTGAAGCTCGTTGTAATATTTTGATTAATTTATGAATTTTCCTTCATTTAATTGTTGAATTCGTAGACCAATCATAATTCACTTAGCATAATATTAAAAAAAATGTCTTTATATAAATATTTTTTTTAAGTAACACTAAGATTATATCATCCACATATTAGAATAAGAAGAATGTCATCCTTACAATTTTTTTTTTTTATGAAAAGTGTTGTATCAAACTTGTTTCGAGTAAAAATTTGTTTAAACAATCATATTAATTACTAAAACTTTACGGATCAATTTATTCAAATGATCTATACTCTCATATGACATGACATAGCCAAGTTTCATCCTCTTTGCTAATAAGACAACTCACAACATCATTTGAAGGTAGATCATTCAGATTAACATTACTTTGACCAATAAAAATAGGCTGTTTGTTATTTGAATTTAGGGTTAATATCATTTTATTCTCTGTCATATAGGCGACTTCCAGTTTATCCTTTTATAATTTTTTTTTTTGCAAATGCCTCTTTGTCATTCCAAGATTATATTAATATATACCTTTGAGTATGAGAGAAATGGCGCATGCCAGGTGCATATGTGGCATGCTGAATGGTTTTTTATTTTTTTATTTTTTTTAAATGACAACTAAGCTTATTTGGATGGCTTAGTTGACATTTTTTATTATTATTTATTTTTTAAATTTCATGTGGCATCTTTTATTATTATTTTATTGTTTTGGTGTTAAATGTTAAAATTTCAAAAAATGGCACTTGATGGTATTAAACCCATGACCTTTTGCATCAAGCACCAATGTCTTACCACTAGGCTAATCATTCATTTTGTTTAAAGACTAGCATAAAAAATATATATTGTTAACGTTAAAATTAATAAAACATTAATGTTATAATTAATGTTATAAGCATAATTTAATAAATTAAAATTATTATATGATTAAACTGACGTTAATTAAAAATAATTTAATTAAAATAACTTAAAATAGTTTATTAAAAACTTTAATGTTAATATACTTTAAAATGTATATATTTATTGAAAAATTTATACGTTAATATTAATTTTTAAATTTTTAATATTTTGTAAATTTTAGTATATATTTATTTTTAACTATAAATTTTTTACTTTAATATAATTTTATAATTTTACTGTAAAAATAATTTAATATGATTAAACTGAAGTTAATGAAGAATAATTTAATTAAAATAATTTAAAATAGTTTATTAAAAACTTAACGTTAATATACTTATAAACGTATATATTTATTAAAAAATGTATACATTAATATTAATATTTAAAGTTTTAATATTCTGTAAATTTTATTTATATCTATAAATTTATAATGTTTTAACATATATTATAACTTTTTAAATAAATAATACTATAACTTATTTTAAGTTAACTTTAATTTTTTTTTAAATATAACTTTTATAAGACTTTTTTTAAAAATATTTTAAAAATCATTTTATGTATTTGTGTGTATATCTTATTAATGAGAGCTTTCCATTCTTTTTTCAAATGATCCTATATATGGAATACAATTCTTAAGCATCTTTAAAGAATTGGATTACTTTATATGCCTTTTGTATTTTTCTGTTGAAGCACTATATTTTTTTCCTTTTTTATATTTTTTCATTTTGATAATTAAGATAAATAAGTTTTTTTTGTCTATCTCAAAAATTATTTAATTGAAGCACATATTTACATTACCTCCATTTTTGACATTGATAAACATCTCAAATAGAAAATGTGCTAAAAAAGAATGGTTAAAGAAAAACTAGAGTATGGAGTTTTCACTCCCCCCAAAACAAAATATATTCACTTTGAATTTTGCTTAGATATAATACTTCTCATTTGTCATTATAAAAAAAAGGGGAAAATAATTAAATTACCGAATGGAAACAAATATTAAACATTATGGAGTGAAAGTCTTTGTTAGGTTTTGGACTTGGATTAAAGTGGACCTTTGCAATCATTTGGACCATTTTGCACATTTCCTCTATACTCAGTCTCTTATATCAACTTACCTCCCCCATCTTTGCCATGGTAACATGAAGTGCTTATAGGAGTTGAATATCTTAGGTATTCTGTATTCTGAATCGTTTGAGAAGTTCATTGTAATATTTTGATTGATTTATGAAATTTCCTTCATTTCTTTGTTGAATTTGTAGACCAATCATAATTCACTTAACATAATATTAAAAAAAAAGTCTTTACATAAAGATTCTTTTAGTAGCACTAAAAATTATATCATCCACATATTAGAATAAGAAGAACGTCATGCTTACAATATTTTTAATGAAAAGTGTTGTATCAAACTGTTTTCGAGTGGAAATTTGCTTAAACAATCATATCAATTATCAAAAATTTACAGATCAATTTATTCAAATGATCCATGTGGATATAGGCTATTCTCATAAGCCATAGCCAGGTTTCATCCTCTTTGCTAGTATGACAACACACAACATTATTTGAAGGAAGATCATTCAGATCAACGGTGTAAGTATTTCCATTACTTTGACCAGTAAAAATAGTTTGTTTGTTATTTGAATTTATGACCGTGCATATAGAAGAATTAAATACAACTATATTATATTTGCCACACAATTGACTAATGCTTAATAAATTGTGCTTTAAGCCTTCAACAAGCAAAAACATTTCAACAGTAGGATTGAGACTCTTACAAATAATACTAATATCAAAGATTTTACATTTGCATTTGTCACACCTGACACCTTTATAATTATGTAAATTTGGGCATCAAAACAATTGGGCTGAATAACTGAATGAATAAAAAAGGGTCAAACCAATTGAATGCTTTTCAAAAATATTTTTTTCAGTGGGATTAATAAAGGAGGGAAAACAATAAAATTAAATATATTAACTATTGTTTTGGTTGATAAGAGAAAATTAGGGTACTACGAGTTTGAATTACGTCTGGGTGTTGAGAGCCAGAAGAAAAAGTTTAGGTTTAAATGCACTTTTGGTTCTTTTAGTTTGGACATTTTACACTATTAGTCCCCCTATTATAAAATCTGTGTTTTTGATCCCTTTAGTTTGGTGCGCTTTGCATTTTGTTGGTCCCCCTCCATTTTTGCATAGGTGGCAGTGATGATTCAGATTAAAAATTTACTTTTAATGACTAGATTATTTATTTATTAATACTTTTTAATTGAATTAATTATATATTTTAATTAATGATAATTTATTTTATTAATATTTCTTTTAATTAATATGTTTTTTAAAAATAATTTTAAGAAATTTATTTAGAAGTTAATTACTATACATTATAAATTCTAAAATAGATTTATTGGGCCTAAGCCCATTTGTCTAATCTAAAGTAGCCAATATTCATGATTCAACATGCCATGTGTGAATGCTCTTTATAAGTATTAGTTTTATTTGTTGAAAAAACGATGTGGGACTTTGTTATACATCCAAAATCAAAACTCTTTCAAATGCATAGCAGAACACTGTCTTCTCACACCAAGAATAAGTATCATTTTGCCATAAAACTTAGGAAGAATAATGAACAACATTGGCATATATAATGAACTTGTATAAATGTTGAATTGAAAATGAAACAACAAGATTCATTATCACTGTAATTGAAAATACAGTGATTCATTATCACTGATAGTTGGGTTTCAATTTCAAATCATAAACAGTTAGTTACTTATATAATCATTAGTATTTTATATATTTCATATTTCAAAATCATTAGCATCTTTGTAATCTTTCACTTTTATTGAATTTTATGCAATATTGTATTCTTCTCTGCAAAACTAAAAAATATACTTTCTTTTATGTAGCTTTGTAAGATGAGTTTTAATTTTTGTTAACTATAATATACATTCAATATATATGTTACAAAGTGTTGACAAAACCAAACAGAATATAAACAAGCCTAATACTCTAAGCAGATTCATTTGTCTTCAAACACAGTTTGTCCTCAAACTAATTAATTTTATTAAGATAGTGTACCATAAATGTAACTTAAAATCCTTCTAATGAACATGAACATCAATGCATTTTCTTGCTAATAATATTACCACATTATCATATTCAAAGCAGAATGTATGAAAAGTGAGGTGGAGGGATGTTGGAAAGGGTCACGCATGAATATTCAATGGAAGTAAGTGGAGTAATGGGAAAATGATGGAAAAAAGAATTAGTGAGTGAATGTTTTTATGGTCTGAACACAACAACAAAACGTGTGGGAGAGAGCAATGATCTTGTCATTTTTCTTAATTGCAGTAGCAGTATTGAGTCCCACATTATTTATTTCTATTATAATTCAAGGGTTTATAAAGCTTGATCAAATATGAGTCATCATTTAAATAAGTTGGGATGGAAGTGAACCTTTGGGAGTTAGATATATGTTGCTACAAAATGGGCTACATGCCCTAAAAACTTTCACCATTGAGTTAGATATATATATTCCTTCAAAATTTTAATTAATTAAATAATAATTTAAACTATTAATTCTTTAATAAAAAATATTAAATTAGTTAAAAATATTATTAAATATTAAAATATCTTAGTCACCAATGACATGTAATTAAAAATAATTTTTTAATCCCAATCATCAATGCCACGTCTGCAAAAGTGGAGGGGACCACAAAAATGCAAAGTGCATCTAACTAAAGAGACCAAAATCGCAGGTTTAATAATAGGGGGACTAATAGTATAAAATGTTCAAACTAAAGGGACCAAAAATACATTTAAGCCAAAAGTTTATTTGTTAGTGAGCTTGGGAAGAATATAATTTTCAATCATGCATCCATCATAAGTTCTCCAATTTCTGTAGAATATTTTGAGATGTGTTCAATGACTGACTTCCTAGTATTTTCTGCAAACTTGAACAACTTTACGTATTTAATTCCAATTTCAGCCGATTGCACATATTTAAGGAATGTGGTTGTAAAGAATGATTGTTTTGTGTATCCCAAGTTGATACCAAAATTTTTCAAAACTCGTTTGGCTACTTGATTGAAGTTGTAGTTGACCTGATTAGTTGTTATGTTTCATCATAACATTGCCACTAGCAGGATAGTTTGAAACTAAACCCATTTCTCTGCAATAGAATAACATTTCCATATTATAGAGGTAAAAATTAGTAGATATTGTCACCCATGTGAAGATTGTAGTCATTATTACTAGTTGTTATCAACAATATAATAGTATTAGTTGGTAGAATACTTTAGTTAATACACATGTATGTATAATGTATACAAATACTCATTAGTTAGTTATCACTGTATAACTATATAAGTTACCACTGTAACTGTAATTCACTTTATTTCATCAATAATGAGAACAAGTTTACATTACTCTTTTCATCTTCTTGTGATATCAACACGGTATCAGAAGCTCATATGAGCTCTGGTGACCATTTCTCTCTTCTTCTTCATCGATTGTTTCAGCCTTCTTAACTTCTTCTCTCAATCGATCGTCTCTCTTTGAAGTTTGTTTGCTTCTTCCTTTCTGTTATGGATCACCAGAGCTATGCCGATTTTGCGACGAACTCCGCGAACCCCTATTATCTTCATCCAAACGAAAGCCCAGCCTTGATTCTTGTTGCTCATCCGTTAGACAACAAGAATTATCACACATGGTCTCGATCAATGCATATTGCATTGATTTCGAAGAACAAAGAGAAGTTTGTTGACAGATCGTTCCCAAAACCTCCTATTTCTGATGCTTTGTACGCTCAATGGATTCGATGCAACACCATGGTGCTTTATTGGATTCAACGTTTAATCTCTGAATCCATTGTGAAATCGGTGTTGTGGATTGACACTGCTGCCGGCGTTTGGAAGAATTTTCGCATTAGGTTTTCGCAGAGTGATGTTTTTCGCATCTCAGATATTCAAGAAGAATTATATCGCTTCCGCCAAGGTACTCTTGATGTATCTGAATACTTTACTCAATTGAAAATGCTTTGGGATGAACTTGAGAATTATCGTCCTCTTCCTTATTGTACTTGTTCTTTTGCTTGTTCTTGTGGTGCTGTTGATTCTGCTAAAACATACCGTGAGCAAGATTACGTTATCAGGTTCTTGAAGGGTTTGAATGAACGATTTGCTCACTCAAAATCCCAAATCATGATGATGTCACCATTGCCTTCCATTGATAGAGCATTCTCTCTTGTTATTTAACAAGAACGTGAGCTGAATTATGTTTCACCTGCTGATTCTACTGACTCTATCGACTCTTCTGCCACTGCATTGAATGTTAATACTCAGTATGCAAAAGGCAAAGGTAAAGGCAATTCTTCTGCTAAGGGTACAATACTCGGTAAAGGCAATTCTTCTATCGACTCTTCTGCCACTGCATTGAATGTTAATACTCGGTGAGGGGATGCGCTCGCGGAATATCGAAAGTCTGGTGCATGTAACGTTCATACTTGGGAATGTCAGACGCAGGAACCTTTTGACACGTGTTGAACATACAGCCCCTTTGTCAGACCTAGAGCCGCCTAGGCAATGATGGCCTTTGCGATTCCCCACGAGCAAATGTTTATAAAAGGAGAGAGGAGGGACTCATTTGTTCACTTCCCACAAATTTCCTCTCTTCTTTTTTGCTCTGCACTTTGTTCCCTCGCCGGAGCCGCCATAGATCTTCATTGTCTCCGTTCACACCTTCATCTCCAACTCTCCATATTCAAGTAAGTTATTCATCTTTTCTGCATTTTTCTTAAGTGTTCTTCATTTTCTGGGCGCCCTTCATGAATTTTCTGGTTGAAGATTCATGCGTTCTTTGATGAACACATGAATTTCTGGGATTTTCATGAAGAACGTGATGAACATGGAATGGATGTTGTGTTTTTGCGTAGATTCTCCTTTTTTTGGTTAGGATTAGTTTTAGGTTTGTAGTCGGGCACTAGGCCTGTTCGACACAAAGCTCTGGCTTTTCGCGATGAGCATGCCTTGTTTTGAGCTTAAAGTAACGTAGTTAAGTCGTGGAGATTCGTCCTCGTCCCAGGGGGCAATGTCGTCGTCATATTAGGTTGCGGTCAAAGTGGGATCGGGGTTATCCTCGACTTCTTCCTTGCCCTTTCACTTGACTAGTGGTGGAAGGGTGGATTTGAACTTAGTCGTCGAATTCACTTTTTCTTTCTCTGCTTTTCAGGTGAAAATGGCTGATCCTGGTGATGAAGTCGTACCCGACGCCTAGGCCGCGCAGGAGGAGGCGGAGCAGACCATCGAGTATGCTAACGTTCAGGTTGCGATGGGGGACCTTGAATGGATTGCACACGAGCCGCTGTCGACCAAGTCGACGTTTACTGAGGAGGAGGTTCAGGAGTTCCCCTATCTGGAGGATCGGGCCGAGGATGCGCCCGCGCAATGGAGGGCCATCCGTCCGACCGAAAATGGCAGGATCTGTTCGATTTACCCGGGGATGCGGTTCCCCATGTATGAGTTTGCTTTTGTGGAGGCTAGGTTTCGGCTGCCTTTCACCGACTTCCAGGAGGCCCTTTTTCGTCACCTAGTGTTGCGGTGAAAATCGGATAACAAGTTATTAATTAACTTGCATCGCAAAACTTTGAAGTTCACCACCGACTTTGATTTATCCAAAGGAAAGGTTCAAGATCGAGAAAACCTAAAGGGGGGAGATCTAAGGTTCAGGGGTTGGTTACGCCTAGGGAAGGTATTAGCATCCTAAACGTCCGTAGTACTCTACGGGAACCTCTTGTTTTAACTTGTTATATCTTACTCGCTTGCTAAGGGTGTTATGCTAAAGGTTGAAACCCTAGGGGTTAGTATCTAAGTATACTCGACAAGATATCGCATCTTGCGCCTACGTATCCTTACAGGAGTGGAATCAGAGTATCCGTAGTTCACCGATCTAAGGGTGAGGGATAGGAACCATTGACTATGGCCAAAGTTTCAAGGGGAAAATGAGTATGAGCTCATTTTAGAGTTCACGATAACTCTCTAAGTCTAAGTTATAAGGGGAAAAGTGAGTTCTCATGATGATGAGAATCACATAGAGTTCAAAACTCCAACCTACTTCTACGTTATGATTTCATTGGCTCTCATGAGGCCAAGAAATGGGATAGGCTCCTAAGGTTAAGATAGGGTGGTTGTTTAGTGACTTCATGAGTCAATTTAAGAAGGTCTCCCTTTGGAATTGGGGGGGGGGGGGGGAGAACAGTTGTAAAAATTACTAAAAGATAACAAGTTATAATCAAATATGATGATGCAAAATAGACATGAACAAGATAATGAGATGAGATAAAATTATGATGTCAATGGAAAGTTAGAATCACACATTAGATATGATCAAGCATGATAAACAAAGATAATATGGCAAGATAAATAAAGAGGATATAATAAAACCTTAGAAAAATGCTTCCAATTTTACATGAATAAATGTCTCAAGATTAAACATTCTTAACAATTTCTTTTTATATTTAAAAAGTAAATTTAATTAAAAGAACATAGCAAAAAGAAGAGAATAAAAAGGATGAAAAATAAGCAAGTTATGGAAATTAGAAAATGAAGCATAAACTTGAAAAAAAAAAAAAACCAACAAGCGATAAAAAGTAAGGAAATGGTACACCTAGGGATTGAACCCTGGTCTTCTCGCTTGCAGTCTAAAACTCATACCATCAAGCCAAAGCGCCCTTGAATACATAATGGAAACACACATATATATTTGAAGAGAAGCGAAAAATAAAAAAAAATAAAAGGACTGGGGCGAGGGGGATTCGAACCCCAGTCCGGAGGGTGGTAAGGCGTGATAGTTTGTGCTTGCCACTGGGGTGGCTGTTACATCCGTTATTATAACCAACTAAATAAACATATAATATAAACATACGCGCCTATTTCAAACAAACTACACAAACCGTTCAACATAAAACTACTCACGATGTTAATATCCATGCTATGCCATTCATCAACAACCATTGTCAAACTAAATGCAACAGAAGTACGTAATCTAAACTTGCAGCCATGAAATTCCACACATATTAAACAACAAGCAAGGCTTATCCTATAAATCCACAAAGTAAGAGCATTTGAAAGTAAAAGCCACAAACCACACAGCCATGGCAGCAACAAAAGCAAGGCATGTAATACATTCAGTTGGAAATCAAACAATGACATGTCTCGAATGCAATAAACACACATGTAGACTATAACAGCATAGCAAGCATACAACACATTTCAAATTAATCACAATCCAAGCTACCACACCAACTGCTCACACAAGGGAAACATATAGGCCTAAGACATTCAAAATCAGACATGGTCAGGTAAACTGAAACAGAAACAAGATTATCAACTCAAAACCAAGAATTGCTATACATACTAACTACCAAGTAAGTGTTTTGATCATACCAATTGGTTATCAAAATAACAATGTTTGAATGTATACAACCACAAAATCAAACAAAATCAAAGCAACAAGCATGTTTAAAAGAGGTTCAATAAAATATCTGGGAAAGCAATTAACAAACAAACATGCAGTTCACGGTTCCAAATGGCAATTAGGTGTAGCTCAAGTATCAAAACAATCTCAGGACTTATCACACTTAATGGAGGGCAGCAGAGATGTATTAGAATGAAAATCACATTATTGACAAGGTAATGAGGTTAAAAAGCAAGCAAACATGAGATAGGTTAGGGCATGGTGATAAGTCAGTTCCAAAGATATCTTATCAAAGTTCAAAAGTAATTCCAACATGTTAATCTATTTGTAAAGATAGGTTAAATAAAGACATACCCCAAGATAGATCCAAGCATCAATGACTAGTCTTAAAAAAAACATGCTAAATGAGAGTCACAATAGGATGATATCATAGGGTAAAACATTAACAAGCAATAACATCAATGCTGACAACTAAACAACATTCAGGTCAGTCATAGTACATTCACAAGGCAATGATGGCAACTACCAATGCTAGCATACAAAGCAAAGTATAACCATAGTTCATACATCTTAAATGCATATCTAGGTCAGATCACAAGAATGCCAATCAGTCATAATATCACATGATGTCAAGAAAAATGTATCCAAATATGAAGACAGAAAGCATAGTATTGAGTCATGAAATCAAAGCTAGGTTAAAGGTAGACCAAACACATATAACACTACAAAAAAAAGGTCATCTGCCACGGACAGAAAACCGCGGTTATATGTAAAATAACCGTGGTTGAAAACTTTCGCCACGGTTTGGCCACGAATAAGCGACTGTGGGATATGCAGCCGTGGCCTAAAGAATAAGCCGCGGTTTTCGTGTTTGTGCCACGTTTTATATACATCCGTGGCTTGAATAGGCCACAGTTTAGGTATTTAGGTTAAGGCCGCGGTTTATCATGCGTCGCGCTTCTTAACAGTGGTCGAATCTAGCCACGGTTCTTATTTAATGTATAGGGTTTTAATTTATGGCCACTAATTAAAACCGCGGCTACATTTTGCTCATGGTTTTACACCATTTAAGTAGGCCACGGTTTCTTTTTGTGCCGCATAGTTGTAACCATGTTGTTCTTCATGACATGGCATAAAGAACCATTTTAGATCAATATAATGTATAAACACCCTACCAATTTTGCACGAATCCTTGCAAAGTTTGTTGGTCCCATACGATGCATTTGCAATTATTTGGATCAATGAGTATCCGTTTTATTGTTTATGTCCATACACTTTAAAAAAAATGTTTTTATAAGTGAAAACAGTAGTCATTACATAGTTCTCATGGCCTAAAGAAACTTTGAATTGAGATCATAAGTTTGTACATAAGCTCCATTACGATCATGTGCAAGTTCCTTCGCCATATCCATCAAGCCATCATCCACAATTCGTCTTCACGCCACGGCCAAGAATTCACCAAGTCCTCCACCTACAAATAACAAGTGTATAAAGATCAAATCAGTGAAAAAAAAGGGTGATATCAAGAGGTGTTTTCATTTCGAAATCTTGACACATGAATTGAGTTGGAATTGTTGCTAATAAGTTGAAAAGCTGCCCTAAATATCTTGATGTATTTCTTGATCTCCTGTTGTGCAACATTAGCTGCGATAAGTATTCCTTGAAGAATTCAAGACCCTCGAGTTTATCTATCGACCTGAACAAGAGCAGCAGTAGTAAGAACTTCAACTTTCTCCAAACAAATACAAGCTGAAGCGCATGTGAACCGATTTCATTCAAAATAGCTTTCCATGTGAACCGATTTCATTCAAAATGTTTCCAATACATTGATAGCGTGACTGCATTACTTTCCGATCAAAGAGAATCCAAATATCAATCACATTACAAAAGCAATTAGTATGCTATGAATCAGTATTGAATACAGTTTGATCCAAAAAAAGAGGCAACATAACAGAATCACCTAACACACAATAAGGCAAAGCATAAAATGGCTACTTCTATACAACCAAGCATATCACCAACAAAGACTTGAGGTAGAGTGTGACCAATATGTTCCTTTAGCTTCCTTTCACCAACTGGATGGCCTTGAAACATGTCACCCTGACTCATATTAAGCACCTGTGTTCAGCCATAAACACAATTTTCTGGTCAAAATAATTTCTTCATAAACAAAAGGTAAACATCCTTAAATGACCACAGAAGCCAGAAAATATAAAAAACAGATAATTCAGGGGTTGATAGTTTCGAGCACTCTATGCATTGGGCTTATAGCATCCTCTAAAACCAAGACACTGCAGAAAATCAAGTATTTGCAAACCATCTATATAAAACAACATGCAGCAAACTAGTCACATAAAAAAAACCCCAAACATACATGTTATCCAAACACAATCATATATCACAAAGCTGCATCACATTATAGGAGCAAATAGTATGCTATATCAATCAAGATTGAATACAGTTTGATCAAGAAAAGGGCAACACTAAAATATATCCTAGAGGAAAAAATAGACTATGAATGACAGGAAATAGTAAGGTATTGAGTAGAGTTTGCACCTAACGCAGTAGCATGAAGCCTAGAGAGCATAAAACGGCAACAGTAGAACCGAGCAGTGCACCTGCTAAATGTATATACATCAGGACAGTCCACTAGTAATTTAGATTTCCAAACAAACAAATAGGACCAATGATTCTATAAGTGATCAGTTCATTCAGTAATGGACCAAGTCCAGAGATAAGCTATGTTACCTGCAAGTGTTGTGGTACAATATTCTACTAAGATTATCCATGTCATTGATGCCTTTACAGCCAGCAACCACCTCAAGAACTTGCTTGGAAAATTACTGTCAATCAAACATATTTCCAGGATAGTCTTTTAAGAAAATGAAGGCAATAGATTAACAATAAGGAGATATTTCTTAAAGCAATAGTTACACATTGCTAAGTGAAACCATACCAATTACCTAACTAAACAAGGTTCATTGCGGATTTAACTAATGTTAGCATTCAATCATCACAATCCCACACCATTAATGTGTCTATCTTTATATTTTGATATCAAAACACCAAAAACAACTTTGAACACGGCTTTCCTCAAGTGCGTTTATCTTTTTGCCTCATGAAGCTTGCAATAGCATGATAAAAGCTCACTCTCTGCACGAATTATCACACCAAAACTCAAATTACTACACCAGGTTAAGTTAGAAGTAAGAAAGGTTTGAACCACAACACAAGCAAGTAAAAGGCACTTCGGCTTTATCTCGAAGTTCATAGTCCCCAATTTTAGTCACACCGGTGGTTACTTCCGAACTCTCTACAACATCATCTGCAAACACACGGATCTAAAGAAAGAATATTTATTGTCATTTCTGCACTAAATGTAAGTAGAAATTTAGAAGTCTTCAAGCAAGTCAATCAAAGGACTATAAAACTCACATGCACCTTTGTGGTATCGGATATGAAGATCAGAACATGCTGCTCCACCTTTACAACCATGCCAGTCACACTTTCTTGAGCACTAGAAACAACTTTAACATGGTTTCTAGGTTCAAAATATTTAACAAGTACCCTTTCATGTACTGCAAGAGTTTTCTAGGCAAATGGAAAGAGAGAAAAAACTAGATATACTTAGATCATCATTAAAGCAATTATCACTAATCACCAACATGCAAAACTGGCAGACTATACAGTGAAAAAAAAGTCAAATATCAATTCATACTTACAGGAAGACCTTTTATTTTTTGCCTTTATAAATAATGTAACCAAAAGCCAATGAAGTCAATGCAATGGTAAGGCCATAAAAGCCATCAGAATTTGAGCAGTTGCATTCCAAACTAGCCTTGGCGTTCCTGATTTTCTGCAATATCAAAATTTAAAAACTCAAATCATAAATAACAAATGAAGTCATATACATGTGAATTGAAGAAATATTAATGACTAGTAAACAAACCTGATGTAGTATTCAGAGAGTGAACCGAAAAGAATGCGTCCGAAGAAGGCCCAAATGCTAATGAAAGAAATGAACAAAGAAACATCTCGGTAACCAAGTGCTAATCCCATTTGTCCCATGTTACTCATAACACACAGTCCTGTTCCCACACCACATAGAAATGATAAAAACAAAACCCAAAAATCAATAGTTTTCACCATTTCTATGATAGTATGCTCTTCCCCTAACTATGATAGTATGCTTTTCAATCTTTTGTGCCAAAAGTGGTTCATGAGTTTGTTTTTCTTTATCAAAACCAGGTCTAGTTTTGTTGAAAACCAAATATAAATGAACAAAAAGTGGCATGGCTAATAGGACCAAAAGTCCTATTGTAAAAACCAATGAAACAATATGTTTACGAGGTCCAGAGATATCAAAAACCATGAGATAAACTGCTACTGTAACTGCAATCAAGTTGAAAACATGAAATCTTGTTCCAACATATTAATTTCCTTCCTAAAACATGCTCCGACAGTATGATTTCACAACATTGAATTCAAAAATTGGAACTTAATTCACATGCCTATAAATTACATGAGCAGAGTTGACAGGAGAGAATACAGACACTGCAGCACATACATTCAAAAGCCAAATTGCAGAGAGGATTATCACACCAAGAAAAAGCAGAACATCATACACATACAACCACACCAACACAAAAACACCTCTCCCAAATTCAAAGAGTACAGTCCGAAGCATACACAACAAACACATTTACACCATAAACAAGCATCAACAGCAGCAGTGAAAAACCACAAAGATTCAGAATTCACACACACATCAGAAGCAGCAAGAGTTCACAAACCCACGCACAAAAGTTCACATTCAGAAACAGAAATCACGTATAGCAGGGACCAGATCAGATACAAATAACACACTCATATACAGTGAGGAATTAGAAGAGAGTTCGAAGAAGTTTATGAAAAACTCACCCTTATTCTTTCATCGTCAAACGACAAACCCTTCGAAGGAAAGCTTCCAGCAACTCACCAACACTTCGCCGCCGTGACAACCGTTTCAACCCAGTGCCCTCGACATCGTATCCCGGACGCTTCAGCCGTTGTATTGATTGTCGCGATTCCATCTCGACGGCCACGATCGTGTTCCCGATCGCCACCACCATTGATGAACCCTCCATAAACCTCCATTTTCGTCTCCGTTGTTGAGACAGAGCAAGGAAGGGAAGGCGGAAGAATGGTGAAGCGAGATCGTGAAAGAGAAGAAGAGAGACGCGATCAAGGAAGCGCAGTGAAGAGAATATGAGAAAAAGATACTTGAAGAGTCTAACCTAATTTACTTTTTCAATTTTTTTTTAATTTAAAAAAAATTAGAAAAGAAAATAATTAACTAGAGGGAAACTAAAAAAACGAGAGGGAAATCTTGGCGGGGTGTATTTTTTTGGGCTTGGGCTACATTTTGAAGTGAAAATTATAATTCCGCGGTTTTTCTTTGTGGCTTAAAATATCAACAGTTTTCTGACCGTGGCTTAAATATAAGTGTGATTTTGTAACCGTGGCAATTGAAGAAAAGGCCACAGTTTCACACTCCGGATTCAATATTTCTAAACATATGTCTACGATTTGAAAACCCTGGCCAAAGCTTGTATATGGCCCAAGATTTTGAGTTGTGGAAAAATTTAGCGTGGCCGTAGGCCATTTTTCTTGTAGTGTAAGGTCAAGACAGTTTATATAGGTTCAAAGCATTTAGTACCTCATGAGGCACATATCAACATGATAGTGACATTCCAAATCAAAAATAGCTAGCAAACTGAATTACAAGCAGAAGGTCATACACTCACCCAAGTGGTACAAACATAGTGACAAGTACACAAGCATCATGATGGTCAAGAGCAAGCACATGTATGCAAGGATAGGGAGTGTTACAAGACAATATAACAACCAAACTCAATCAAGTGGTAACAATTAGAAATAGGTAGAAGCAGAGGACTTAGTAAAACCAAATTAGGCAGCAATCATGCAAGCACATTTATCAAACATATATGTATGAAGTCATGATATCACAAAGGCATAACTTAGGAAACATGTTAGAAACACAGCAAGGCTAGCATACACATTATGAACACAGTGTTAACATAGTGAATAAATCATGATATCACCAAAGCATAACTTCTGAGATTAACAGTTCCAATAGAATGACTTTACATGTATAGCATAGTATGGCAAGTCATAGAACATTGAGGCATACAATAGGAACAACTCAAGGCAACACAATCCAAATTCAACATTCATAAGCTTTAAACATATATTACAACAAAATCATTCCAAAGAGATGTAACACAAGTCAGTGGCTTGCATATGTTAACAGTTCAATCAATCCAAACTCAAACACATGATCAATCATTAACAATGACAAAGACAGTGGTGCATACAAATGTGAACAAAAGCTATCAACCTTAAAAACAGCAAACATCCACAATGACCAAGTTTAAAAAAAAATCATGAATAAGTATACAAAATGCTCCTATATTAATGATAGCAGAAAAAGGAATTAGTGCTACTTTAGCAAGAACAACTTGGCAACACCAAACAATCATTAAATCAGCAATAAAGATAGCTAAACTCAGACATTCTACAACCTAAGAGCACATCAGAAATACCAAGAGGAACAGAGGTCCATGACATCCAAATATTTTAGCAGCATCAAATATCCAATCAGTACAATATCACAATGATAATTTATAATTGCAGCCATTTAATGGACAAAATCAGAGACATTATAACTCATCACAAAAACATACATGTGTAGCATATCAATGAAGAACATCATTTTATTTTATGAACTCAAGTCATGAGCAAACAAACAACATATTCAAGCATATACCAACAAGATTCATATGTAAAAGAAAAGCAACATGCATATGACATAATGGCATTAGAGTCACAACGTCTCTTTTGAATTCAAAAACGGTCCACTCCTTGGAGACAAAAGCGCTGCTTATGCTGCCAAAATCTCAAATGTGCAGAGTCAATTCATCACTTCATGTATTGCTTCAGAGCTCCTTCTTTAATTTCATTGGGAGGGGTATCAAATAAGGCAAAGGTTGGGGATGGCGTGGAGAGATCGCAGACGAGAGCAGGTTGAATGCTGAAACTGGAAAATCCTCAGAACCACTTTTATTGAGCCAAACCTTGAAAGCTTAAACGAGCATTGTCCTTGGAGAATTCAAATTGAGCAAATAGCGCGCCAAGGATTGTGGTTGAAACGACTTTGATGAATTGATTCACTTGTTTCCTTTGAATTTCTCTCTTCCATTCTGAAGCTTGCGAATACGACCAAAGAAGAAGAAAACATTTTGGTTGATTTTGTCCCTTTGTATGCCACATGTCGTTCTCCCATTGGTTGATTATCAAAGTTGAAAAGTAAAAAAAACTTGCTTGTTTCCTATTGGTTCTTGGTAATGAACTCATTTTCATATTTTTTGTAACATTTTTGGTCACGATGGGCTTACCAAGGTGGGCTCATGAACAAATATTGGCATTGATTTTTCTTTCTTGTTATAAAAAGAAAATGGTTAGGAAAACAAATAGTAGATGAATAAAAGGTGAATTTGATAAATGATATGGTTATGGTTATGATTTAGAAGGATTAATATTGACAAATAGAGAAATTGGATAAAATTGGTTAATGAAGGACTAATGGAATAGGTTTGGAATTAAAGGTGGCAATTGAGGGTAGAAATTTTAGGTTATAGAGAGGACCATGGTTAGGGTTATGGAGACAATCTCTTAGAGACTTGCTTGATTCAATGCTCCATCCAAGATCTTGATTAATCACTTCTTGAATCTCTTTAAGATAACACCTGAAAAAATGAAATAAACACAAACAAAACCTGATAAAAGGGTTAGCTATGCAATATGATTGACCTAATATGATATGCAAGAGATCAATGGATCTAAGGGTAAAATTTGGGGTACAACAGTTGCCCCTATTTAAATATCTTCACCAGACGGCATGAGAGATGAAAATCCTCATGGAATCAAGGTGAAGGGTATTTAAATACAGATAACCAAAAATTTTGCCCTTAGATGCAAAGACATGCAATGCTACTAATATGATGATATGATGCCATGAAAGATGCAAAAATGCAGACAAAACAGGACGCCGAAGAACAAAGAGCTACCAAACACAGATGAGCTCGCTGGGGAAGCAAAAAGGTTAGTATTCACAAGGAGAACTCCTTGGGGATACAGGCTAACCAACAAAAGAGACTCACTGGGGAGACTCAAAGGCAACACCGGGGATAGAAAACAAAAGGGATTCTCCACTGGGGAAAGATCCAGAGAGGTGGATGACAGGTTCAAACATGACCGGACGACACTGGGGAAAAGACACAATCTTACTGGGCGTGAAACCAGGAAGAATACATGATCTCCACTGGAGATCAGTTTGAAATAAAGTATAGACACCCGGAAAATATTTTCTGGGGATTTCTTATACTGAAGAGTTCAAACGAGATCTTCAAGAAAAGCCAGAAAAGACAGAGACGAACTCTGCGCGCCAGATAAAAACACCTAGAGTTTAAAAGGGAACAAAGTTAATAAACCAAAGAAAAGACTCTGGTACTCATAAGAGTTGGTTGAGATAACAAATAATTGCTTTATGAAGAAAAGTAGTGTGAACTGGATTTGTAATTTGGTTTAGGTTCATATTTGACCTGAGTTTGAGCAATACAGGTTCACGATAACCTGATATATAAAAAAAATCTGGTTCACGATAACCGAAAATAAACAACTGGTTCACGATAACCGGAGGTTTAGGTTCATGATAACCTGATATAAAAAGCTGGTTCACGATAACCAGAAACAAACAACTGGTTCACGATAACCAGAGGTTGAGGTTCACGATAACCTGAAATAAATGACTGGTACAGGTTCACGATAACCTGATATAAAGCAAATGGTTCATGATAACCAGAAATACAGGTTCACGATAACCTGATATAAACAACTGGCTCACGATAACCAGAAATACAGGTTCGTGATAACCTGATTTCAAACAAATGGTTCACGAAAACCGAAAATAAACATCTGGTTCACGATAACCAGAGGTTGAGGTTCACGATAACCTGAAATAAAAGGCTGGTTCACGATAACCAGAAACAAATAACTGGTTCACGATAACCAGAGGTTTATAGTGCTAGTGGTTACTGAAATGTTAGGTATCCAAATGAGGTGATATAGGTAATAAAATGGTTACAGCTTAAACTTCCTGGGGAATACTGCACAAAGGGTCAAAATCTGGCGCACAGAGGCGAAGAAACCGGACACAAGCAAAACAAAGACAAAGAACCAAAGACCCACAAAGAGGGAAAAGGAAAAACAAAACCACACAAACAAAACACCCAAATGCAAAGATGCTTGATGCTATGGTAAGATGCGAATGCTCAATGATATGCAAGAAACGACAGACAGGAGACAACTAACTGGGAAAAAGAAAACTCCGTGTCCACCACAGGGAGTCACACTGAAATCTGAGCAGGTAGTCAGTCTTACAGCCAATGTGAGAACATCCCTAATATACTGGTGAAACAACTTCTCATCAAACATCTTGTGTAGATACTGGTGAGACGTCCTTAAAGCATTTAAATCAGGGAAATATTGCCAATCTTCTTTTAGAGTTCAAAGTTTTCAAAACTTTCCGCTTTTAAATCCATTATTAATAAATAAGTGAAGTTTTGCATAACAATAAAAATACCAGAGTAATGATAAATATCAAACAAAGAAATGGCTCAAAAACTGATTTCATTAGAATGGTAACTTGCCAATAGCGAAGTTCCATGGATCATTACAATTGAAAAATGGCAAAAGGAAAGGATTACATCATATTCAATGACCTACTCCCTAATGACTAAAATCCTAGAATTCTTTTCAAGCGTAATATTTCCGTATTGAGTCAGCATTCACAGGGTGTGTGAGCTGTTCACCATCCATTGTTGTGAGGAATAAAGAACCTCCTGAAAACACAGTCTTTACCACAAATGGACCTTCGTAATTAGGCGTCGACTTTCCACGAGCATCCCTTTGAGATGGTAGAATCTTCTTGAGTACAAGCTCTCCTTCTCGAGATTCCTGGACACGGACCTTCTTATCAAATGCCCTCTTCATTCTTTTCTGATACAGATGACCATGACACATAGCACTCAGCCGCTTCTTGTCAATGAGGTTCAGTTGGTCATATCTCTCTCTAACCCATTCAGCTTCATCAAGCTTAGTTTCCATTAGGATTCTCAAAGATGGTATTTCTACTTCGATGGGAAGGACCACATCCATTCCATATACGAGAGAAAAAGGGGTTACCCCTATTGAGGTTCGAACCGAAGTTCTGTATCCATGCAAAGCAAACGGTAACATCTCGTGCCAATCTTTATAAGTCTTGACCATTTTCTGTAGGATCTTCTTGATGTTTTTATTAGCAGCCTCGACAACTCCATTCATCTTGGGGCGGTAAGGCGAGGAATTGTGATGCTCTATCTTGAAATTGTCACATAACTCCTTCATTGTCTTGTTGTTCAGATTTGTTCCATTGCCAGTGATGATCTTGCTGGGAATTCCATAACGACAAATGATGTTGTTCTTGATGAAACGAGCAACTACTTGCTTGGTCACATTAGTAAAAGAAACAGCTTCAACCCATTTGGTGAAATAATCAATGGCCACTAAAATGAAACGATGACCATTAGAAGCTTTCGGCTCAATAGCTCCAATCATATCAATGCCCCACATAGAGAAAGGCCAAGGGGATGACAACACATTCAACAAAGTAGGAGGAACATGCATTTTATCAGCTTAGATCTGGCACTTATGACATCTTCTGGCGTATTGGATACAATCAGTTTCCATAGTTAACCAATAATATCCAGCCCTCAAAATTTTCTTAACCATGGCATATCCGTTGGCGTGAGTGCCAAAGGCTCCTTCGTGAATGTCGTGAATCAACAGGTCTGCCTCTCATTTATCAACACATCTTAGCAGGACCATGTCATGATTCCTCTTGTAAAGCACGTTGTTACTGAGAAAGAACTTGGATAACAATCTTCTCAAAGTTTTCTTATCAAGATTGGAGGCATTGGCGGGGTATTCCTAAGTTTTCAGATAATTCATGATGTCGTGAAACCAAGGTTTCCCATTTGTTTCTTCTTCAACTAACTGGCAATAAGCGGGCTCGGTCTTGCGCTCTATACTGATGAGAGGCGCTTCATTGTGAAACCTGACTTGCCACACTAAAGCTAACATGGCTAGAGAATCAGCTATATGATTTTCAGTACGAGGTACATGACGGAAAGTGATTTCATCAAAACACTTAATAAATTCCATAATGTATGCACGGTAGGGAATGAGTTTTTCATCCTTGGTTTCCCATTCACCCTTGACTTGGTAAATGACCAAAGCAGAATCACCCATAACCTCAAGAACATTGATTCCAAGGTCAATTGCAGCTTCTAGACCCAAAATACACGCTTCGTACTCAGCAATATTATTGGTGCATCCAAAGTCCAACCTTGCTGTAAAAGGAGTATAACCACCTTCGGGGTTTATCAATACAACACCTACACCATGTCCTTTGAAATTGGAAGAACCGTCAAACATCATCTTCCATCTATAACTGGTCTCAAAACCTTCATTAGGGCTAGACCCTTCACAATCTTTTACTACCATAATGTCTTCATCCGGGAAATCAAACTTGAGAGGTTCATAATTCTCGACGGGCTGATCTGCGAGGTATTCTGATAATACACTTCCTTTAATAGCCTTCTGAGGTACATACTGGATATCATATTCTGACAATAGCATATGCCAACGGGCAAGTCTTCCTGTTTGAGCAGGTTTCTCAAATATATACTTTATTGGATCCATTTTCGAGATCAATAAAGTGGTGTGACATATCAAATACTGCCTCAAACGTTTGGCGGCCCATGCTAAGGCACAACAGGTTTTCTCAAGCAGTGAATAACGGCTTTCACTATCAACGAATTTCTTACTCAGGTAATAAATGACATGTTCCTTGCGACCAGTTTCATCACGCTGGCCCAATACACAACCCATGGATCCCTCTAAGACAATCATGTACATAATAAGAGGTCTTCCAGAACAGGAGGAATCAAAATAGGTGGTTCTTGCAAATAGTTCTTGAGCTTCTCAAAAGCTTGTTAGCAATCAGAATTCCACTCTACAGTCTAGTCTTTGCGAAGTAGTTTAAAGATCGGTTCACAAATTGGAGTCATATTGGAAATGAATCTGGATATATAGTTTAAACGACCCAGAAATCCTCTCACTTGTGATTCAGTTTGTGGAGAAGGCATTTCTTGAATAGCTTGTACTTTGTCGGGATCTACTTCAATTCCCTTTTGGCTGACGATGAAACCAAGCAACTTCCCTGACCTGACACCAAAGGTACATTTGGCCGGATTCAACTTCAATTAATACTTCCGGAGTCTCTTAAACAACTTCAAGAGATGGTCCAAATGTTCCTCCTCGCTTCGGGATTTAGCAATCATGTCATCCACGTATACTTCAATTTCCTTGTGGATCATGTCATGGAATAAAGTCACCATAGCTCTCTGGTAGGTTGCCCCTGCGTTCTTCAGTCCAAAGGGCATAACTTTGTAACAGTAGGTTCCCCATGGGGTGATAAATGTAGTTTTATCCATGTCAGCTGGGTCCATTCTGATCTGGTTGTAACCGAAAAAACCGTCCATGAAGGAGAAAACTGCAAACTTGGCTGTATTATCCACAAGAGTGTCAATAAGCGGTAGGGGGAAATCGTCCTTGGGACTAGCTTTGTTGAGATCCCTGTAATCTACGCACATTCGTACCTTACCATTTTTCTTCATAACTGGCACTATGTTGGCTACCCATTCTAGATATTTTGAAACTGCCAAGAATCTTGCATCCAATTGCTTCTTAACCTCATCTCTGATTTGGAGAGCCATATCAGGTCTACTTCTACGGAGCTTTTGCTTCACAGGTGGACATTCATACTTGAGTGGTAGCTTATGAACTACTATGTCTGTATCCAATCCAGGCATGTCTTGACAAGACTAAGCAAACACATCTACATATTCTTCCAAAAGCAGGACTAGCCGTTGTCTAATTTTTGCCCCGAGTGTTGCTCCAATCTTGACCTCTTTCCTCTTCTCTTCAGTGCCAAGGTTGATGACGACCACTTTCTCTTCGTGTGGCTGAAGATCCGTGTACTGGTACTCACACATTTCTGCCAAATCATCGGGGACCTCATAATCCTCTTCTTCTTCAGCTTGATAAATGGGTGAATCAAAGTCGATAGTGAGAGTAGGGTCATTGAGTACAACGGGTTTGGGAATCACTCTGCACGATGGAGGGATTTATTTTATTAAAATGCACAAACATGAACGCAAGAAGGAGAAATTGTAGTTTTGAAAATATTGCCATTTTTCTTAAAACGAAAGCAAGAACAAAGACAAAGAATTTTAGCAAAACAAACACTTCATTGATTAATAAGATTTAAAAGCGGTGGCCCATACAAAATAATCCGAAAGCCTTGGGCAAGGCTGCGGAATTGAAAACATCAAAGCAAACAAACAAATTACTCTGGCATAGGGTACAAAGTAGGTATCTCAATGGCTTCCCAGTTACTTAAAGCAGCGTCACACCGAAACACCAAGTGGTTGATATCTTCTTCTTCAGCATCTTCAATAATTGCATGGACTTGCTGTCCTCCACTGACGAACACTTCTTGGATGGTCCTTGGTCTTCCTTTTATTGAAGCAGCTCTTCCCTCAAAAGTTGGTTTGTAACCCAACCCTTGGTATTTCTCTCTTTTTGGGACTTCGACGATCTTGCCCCAGCCTTCAGGTACTCCTCCTCGTAAAGCAGATTGAATGCTTTTGAAAGAAGCAAAAGATGGACAATCAGAGGCCACTGGTTCCTTGTTGTCAAGCATAACGGCATTAGCTATTTCAAGAGCCTGGAAATAAGTTTCTGGAGCATCTTCATCCGCTTCAATGTAACGAAACGAGGATAAATTACTGACCATCAGGTCCTCCTCACCGTGTATGATAACTAACTTCTCGTCGGCCACGAACTTCATCTTCTGATGTAAGGTAGAGGTTACAGCACCAGCCTCGTGGATCCAAGGTCTACCCAGCAAACAACTGTAGGCAGGGTTGATATCCAAGATCTGAAAAAGGATGTTGAATGTTTGAGAGCCAATCAAGACAGGTAACTCAATCTCTCCCATCACCGATCTTCTTGAACCATCAAAAGCTTTGACAATAAGAGAAGTGGGTCTCATTATAGCTCCTTGGTAAGACAGTTTATCGAGAGTTCTTTTTGGAAAAACATTCAAGGATGAACCGGTATCTACGAGAACTCTGGCCAATGTATCCTCCTGACATTTTATGGATATATGTAGAGAAAGATTATGATTCCTTCCAGTTCGGGGTAACTCCTCGTCACTGAAACTAAGAGTGTTACAAGCTATGATGTTGGCGATGACATGGTCAAACTGTCCAGCTGTTATATCTTGAGCCACGTGTGCCTGGGCTAACACCTTCTGCAAAGCTGATCTGTGAACTGGTGAATTAACTAACAGAGATAATATTGAAATCTTGGATGGTGTCTGATGGAGCTGATCCACCACTTTGTAATCACTCCTCTTGATAATTCTTAGGAATTCTTCATCTGCTTCTTGAGAAATTACCTCATTTCCTTTGTCTCTAGACGGTGTGGGGACAACAGTTTCCCTGGGCGTGATTTCCTTGAAAGAAGGAGTGTATACTCTACTGCTTCGGGTCATCTTCCCAGTTCTAACTATATTAGTCACATCTTCAACAGTAGTTCCCACCTCTTTCCTTGGAACTACGTCTTCAGCAGCGATTCCCACCTCTTTCCTTGGAATCACGTCTTCTTGTCTTCTGCTACTCATAACATTCTCATAGACCCATGGCACGGCCTTGGTCCCTCGGAACCTAAATGGAACAGGTTGTCTGATGTCACATTGCTTGGAGTGATTAATGGTGTAAGCATCAATCGTTCCAGGATTATTGAAAATTGGTACTAGTTTATTAAAGATGGGGACTACAAACCCAGACCTAGATGTGTTGGACCCGAATACCTGCCCTCTTGGCTTTGGTAGGTTAAACACAGGCTCGATTGCTGCAACTCTGTTCTCCTTTTCTTTGCTGAACACATGTAGGAACCCTTCATTGATCAAGTACTGAACATCATCTTGGACTAAACGACAACCCTTGATGCTGACATTACATTCTTCACAGTCATCATGGCAAACTTCAACTAACCCAGCTTTAAACAGCTTAGCATGAAAAGTTTTGATAGGAGTTTTGATCTTCGTTGCATCCAAAACTAATACCTCATCCTTCTCATCTTCTATGGCATTAGTGGTCACATGAGTAGGCAAAGGATTATTTTTCACATTTGGTTGATTATCAGCAAACGAAAGAATATTCTTCTCCATCAAAACCTTCACTACATTCTTCAATGCTAAACAGCCTTCCAAGTCGTGACCAGCACCTCTTTGATGAAAAGCACAAGTTGCATTTGGGTTGAAGAAAGGCATAAATTTCTCGGTTGGTGGTCCCAAAGGTCTAGTAACGATCAACCCTTGCTCCACTAAAGAAGGGTAAAGCTCTGTATATGACATTGGTATAGGTGGAAATGCCGGCTTTCCTCCTTGCCTCTTGTGGGGAGAATTTTGCTGTGGAACCTGTGGTCTTGGTTGCTGATAATTCTGGTTTTTAGGCCATTGCTGATAAGCTGTCTGTTGATAAGTCGGCGCCTGCTGCGCCGCTTGGTGATTGAAAGTAGGTGTAACAGCAGCTACGTAAGGTTGCTGAGCATACTGCATCTGGTAAATTGGATGCTGAGAGAAGTTTGGTCTCTGCTGTTGCTGATACATTGGTTGCTTCCATCGAGGGCTCTGGGTCTTTCCTGCCATGATGGCATTAGTTTCTCCTTCCCTCTTCTTATGAGAATGACTAGGGGACTTCTTAACACTGACGCTAGTTGAACTGCTCGGAGAACCGATTACTTTTCCACTCTTTAATCCTGCCTCTACCTTCACGCCAATTGCAACAACATCAGCGAAATTAGTACTGACACTGCTGATCATTCTCTCATAAAATTCAGGCTTTACTGTGTCTACAAACTAATCAACCAACTCTTTCTCAGTCAATGGTGGTTCAACCTGAGAAGCAATCTCTCTCCAACGTTGTGCATATTCTTTGAAAGTCTCAGTACTGTTTTGGGCCATACTCAACAACTGCCTATGGTCAGGGGCTAAATCCATATTGTACTTGTAGTGTTTCATAAAAGCATCAGTCACATCCTGGAAACAACGGATCTGGGACTGGTCTAGACTCAAATACCACTTAGCAGCAGCCCCTTTCAAACTGTCCTGAAAACAATGGATCATCAGCTTGTCATTGCGTACGTGCGTGACCATTCTTCGGTAGTACATGATCAAATAGAATTTGGGACAAGTGGCCCCTGAGTACAACTCAAAACTTGGTAACTTGAATTTGGGTGGAATTACTAAGTCTGAAACTAAGCACATGTCTTTAATATCTGTACTAAATGCATTACTCAACTCTATTGCCTTCATCTTCCTCTGCATTGTTTTAACACTCTCTCTCAATTTCTCGTGTTTATCATCTCCTTCTTCTGACACATCAACGTAGTCGTAGGGATGATGGTTTTGGAAAACCAGATGCACTTGTGTTTGCACTGTTGGTGGAGCATAGGTAGGAATAGCTTGCAGAGGCTCATTGACCAAAGGGACTGTTTACTGTGTTGTCAAAGGAACTGTAGCATGGATAAAATCTTCTGGCATGCCCAAAGTGGGATTTGTGACAGGGATGATAGGAGGTTCTACCGTTGTAGTGACAATTTCAGAGACCACTGTGGCCTGAGTGTCCATCTTTGCTTTCATAACATTAAAGGCCTCGAGGGTTTGTCCCATCCCTCCTCGTATCTCATTCAATTCATTGTTGACTCTACCCATTTCTCCGTATATCTCTGACATTTTGAATCGAGCTTGGGCCCGGGTGTTGTAGTTGTGTCTGGGATTCAGTGTGACGATTCTGGAGAGAACACGCGACATAAGACAAAGACAAGGAAAGAAATGCACATGAGGATGCAAATGCAAATGCAAGCTAAACTATCAAGAAACCTGTTAGTTCTTGTGATTGGCTAAAATTTTGGTAAAACAATGTTAATGTCATGGCTGATGTTTCAACATGAGATTCTAACATTATTGTTATGTTTAGTTAACATTCTGGTTTTGTTAAAGTTGTAAGGGTTGCAGGTGTGTGCTGATGTTAAACCCGATGTCTTGACATCAGTTGTGAACATCAGTCTGAGATGATTTATTAGGGCTGCGTGTGTTTCTGGTTTTAAAGAGATATTCTGCTGAAGAGAATCAGAGATTACAGGCGAATATCATGGATTAGTCTGTTGAAATCATTTATGAAGAAGATTAGTTTGTTGCTAATTTAATGCAAAAAGATATGGAGAATAATCAAAGTTAATTATGAAGAGTTGATTGAAGATTTAATTGAAGAAGCAGAATCTTTTGCAGATTTGGTACAGAATATTTGTTGTGATTTGAAGGCCCAAATCCAGTTGGGAAAAAGTTATAAATAGAATGCTTGTAATCTAGAATAGGCACGGGTCCAAGATGTAGATCATTAGGGCTTTGTCTAAGTGAACCACTCGGGTTGTGAGATGGTCACTGTGTTCTTACTCAGAAACCTGTAGGTAATGAGTTTTGTATTGTTCTTGGAGGAAGCTTTGAAGCAACTACAAGATGTGTCATGGAAGTGTGACTTCTACTGTTTGGAGAGTTTTTGGAAATCAAGCTGTTGATGCAGTGACTGAGATGTTGACTGCTAGACATTATAGCGATGATTGGGAGTGAGACGGAGTCTCTTATCTAGGGAGTACTTAGATAGAAGGGTCATTGGGTAGTGATTAAATTAGGTAGATTGTCAACTGGTTTGTTGAGTCTGTAATTTGATACTACTAATAGTGGACTTCCTTCCTGGCTTGGTATGCCCCCAGATGTAGGTTGTTAGACCGAACTGGGTGAACAATCCTTGTGTGCTATTCAGTGATTTTATTTTCTTGTTCATACTGCAGATATTGATGTTGTGACATCACACTTAACATCACATATCTGATACCAGAATTTCAATTGGCATCAGAGCAGGCATCCTGTCTGTTTCTGGATGAGATCATGGGAAGATACTTTCTGGTTCATGAGCAAGGAAGATAGTTTTGCTGAGTTTTGGACTTGTTCAGTACGATCCCTTGGAGTGAAGGATGGATTATTCATGATCTGTCTGTTGTCATCAGGAGAACTGCTGTTGTGAGGTTGATTTGTTGGCACTTGGTTTATAGTGATGGTGTGCAAGGATTATTGAGTAGTGCCTTAAGGTTGTTGAGGAGTTGGTGTGTGTTCCGCTGCTTGGTATCTGATGTAACCCTGGTTGGTTCTTGTATCTCTGGTGGTGAGATTCTAGGAAGGTATTCTCTTGGAAAGACATTAGGGTTTGGTCTCCTCAACAGGATATTCTATGATGTTGTAGTTTATGCAAGACAGCTTCAACCGTTTGGTTAGATATGCCAAAGATACGTGAAGATTATCTCATATCTTTGTTTTAGGAAAGAAGTGATCAAAAGGTGAATGGATCTTATTAAAGACTGTATGACATGGAAGTTTCAGTTTTTTTAAGAAGAATATATTTCAAATCAGGCATTGAAGACCAATCTGTCCAGAACATTGATTCCTTCTTTATCAATTGTCTTGATGGTGAAAGAAGAGGGTGGAGCCAAAGCAAAAGAGTATCACTGTCAAATATTTTATGCGGGAGTGAAGATCTTGATAAGTTATCTCTTAAGTGTAGTTTTGGTGACCTAATTAGGAGGATCTTCCTGGTTATGATGTCAAATGTAGTTCTGGTATATCTGAAGATGAATTCTCTTGTGAAGGTACATGAACTGGAAGAAGTTTTATCAAGAAAGAAGCTGAGCTTAATATGTCAATTCTAATGTCTCGACATCGCGCTACACATCAGCAGTCTATGGTAAATGCTAAGTCAAAGACCTATTAAATTGTAGCTGTTTTGAAGGATCACTGAAGCTATGAAGTTGAACAATTTTTGAGATGTTGTTCATAATGTCATAGCATTTCAGTTGGAGCTGGTTGAAGAAAAGGTAGTTATCTTGATAGTAAAAGAGAAGGAAATGATCCTTGTTTAAACTAAAATGTCTGAGGACAATTGTATAGGGAAAATGCATCCAAGAGTTTGTGTGCAGTAGCAGTGTGAATCAGCCTGTGGTCAATTGGTGTTTGCATGAGCTCTTCCAGTTTTGTGGCTTGAAGGATTGGAAGTAGCAGATTGTCTATGGTATGTTTATGCAGAAGAATGGAAGGTATCACTCTTAAGTTAGACAAGAGGTCTGAGCGTTGTGCTTATAAGAAGAAGCTTCTGGAAGAGTGTGTTATGCAAGTTACTGCAATTTTGTTGGTCTGATCTTGGAAGTTGATCAGAGGTTGATATGTTCTCGTGTGTTCGCTGCAAGAGATATGTGTGGATTACTATGGGTGGAGTGAAAGATCAAGACACTGACCTAACCTGGAAGGCGTTTATGGTATGAATGGTTGTCATAATGGTTGTCATGAAGAAGATTCAGAAGATGCTAGAATCTGAAGAAGGGTTAAACCACAGGGATTTAAAATCAATTGCTATTCACAAGTATTTTGATTATCCTTGAAAGACAAGATTAAGGATGTTCAGTCAATTGTCTTAACATCTTTTCATCAGAGGTTTGGAGAATCATGGGAGGGGTTCTACATTCGCTCACAAGTCGCCTAGGTGTTGACCTGGGATTATTGCTTAGCATCTGTTCCTAGAAAGTATTGTGAATGACTTGTCCAGATGATGGTGCTGGAAGACTATGAAGACATCATAATCTTGATGGTTACAACTTGGATCAGTTTATTTTTGATCTATGTGGTTTAGAGCATGGTGTTTGCTCTGGTTGTGAAGGTCGAGGATAAGTAGCAGTTATCTCTGGCTTTCTACTGACGGCTCTACTAAGGGAAGTGACTTTCTTTAGTATTGCTATGGGGTAGTCTTGGACTACTTATTCAGATGTGGTAGGTTGGAAGTCTTTGGAAGCAAGATGGAGGTTGTCTACTCAAACTTGATTGTTGAATCAAGTCTATGAGAGCATGGAAATCTTTTTTTGCAAAGGGAGAAGGTTCTTCTGAGTGGCAGAAGGAGGAGCTGAATTCAACAGTTGGATGTCATAATGTTCTGACATCTAGCTTAACATCAGGATTCTCAGCTGGTGATGTGGCACATCAGCTAATGATAGGGTGATCTATAGGAATGAACAATAGGATGCTTCAAAAAGATCGTTCTCATGGCAGTTTGCGGGAGCTGCAGGAAGGAGAAGATGTTACATGACCATGGCTTAGGGAGTCTAAGTATGTTTGCTTTTGAGCAAGTGGAACATGTGACTTGTTTCTTTGGGAAAGGTCTGACAAAAGTGAAAAGGTCAAAATGTGGCATTTGATTGTTTTCATATGAGGATTCATGAATGAGGTGATCAAACTGTGGCATCTGGTTGGTCTCAAAAGTGGATTCGAAGAATCAAGATAATCAGAGTATGGGAGCTGGTTATGTTTGAGGAGTGCTTGGAACAAGTTACTCTTGGGCAGAAGGGTGATGAGTTGAAGACTCAAGGAGATTATTCTTCTTGAAGGTGGATGAGAGTTTATTTCTCTAGTTCCTCGGATTACTATGTTATAGTAAGTCCAGTTGGTGGAGCATATCAAGAATCATGGTGATGATATCTTGGTGTGTGGCAGATGTTCCAACTTATGTTGGGACATTATCTGGTTGAATATCCTTGGTGAAGGATGATTTTTCTCTGGTTCAGGAGCTTGGTGCCTACATTATACCTAAGGAGCGTCTACATAGTCATACGGGAGAATGATGAAGTAGAAGGTCTGCCTTGGATGGAGATTGTAGAGAATACTGAAGTAGATCAGGTATGGATTGAAAGTATGAAGGTGAAGAGTATGATAGAGAATGACTGCCTTTGGAGAGTTGGGTGATCTATGTGGCTTTGATCTTTATCTAACTGTTTGTTTGAAGGAGGTTGGTGATCCTTATGAATAGCCTAATTGTGACTTCATGTGTGAGTGACTACTGTGTATGGTCATAAGGGATAGTGGTACCAAAATGAATGTGCTCTGCAAGTATGCTTAAATGTTTATCTCCACCTAGAGCATTAGTTAACCATGACAGGGGGAGTACGTGTCTATGCATCTTGCTGCAAAGGTGCATATATTGTGAAGCTTGCATGATGATCAAGCTTGTGGAGACTGGCTGCCTCTTATGAGGATATAATGTCAGATAACATGTTATGACATTAGGTTGTTGGTGGGCATTGGATGGTTCTAGCTATGTGAAGCTAAGTATTTGAATCATGTGTGCACATACTTCTGAGGAGAAGTCTGAAGACAATTTTATTGTTTTGGAATGTATAATCTTCTGTGGAAGTCTTGGGTTGATAATGTTGTGAGCAAACAGACAGTGTGTGATAAGATGTCAGAACATGGTACAGGACATGTTTTTCTTGAGCCAAACAAGGATTTATTCTGGACGGTGGTGTAAGGATAAGGTGAAACACGTGTCTTCGACTGTGCATGGAACTGTTTTGGCACAATTTATGGTAAGAATCAGTTTAGAAGCAATAAAGGCGGTCAAGACTGTTTTGGATGGTAGACATTGAATTTGGATGGAGTTTTTAGTTCCTAAAATAGCGTTTCTATGACCAAGAACTTTGACTATTCAAGGTTCGTTAATTCCAAAGTAACTGGTCATCTATTTATAGAGGTTATTCTTTGCTCCTTCAGCCAGTGAGTATTCTTGTTTCATAAGTCTTATGGCGTTTGTTCGTTTTTGGGTGAGCACTACTTGGGTCTGGTTCAGTGAGGGATTTCTTTGCCAATTTGTGGCTAAAAAGGGGAGAAATGAAAGGGTTTTGCTAAATGGTTGCAGATGCTATGTCTGGAGTCTGCAGTTCCAGATGCTATGTCGAAGAGGATGTCCTATCCTTAAGTTGGTGTTGAGTCTTTGTGACTTATGTCCTGAGTTATGAACACAGTTGTGACTTGTGTTCTGAGTTACCTGGGTTGGCAGAATGCCACTTCCTAAGTTTCATCTTATGCCACAGATTGACTAGGGGTGTCTGATCAAAGAAGGTGTGCAGAATTCTCTTATGCCACCATTGGTCTTTTATGTATAGACAGACATTTATTTTCTGGAGGAGTCTTCTACATTTGTTCTGGGTATGTCCTGGAAGGAAAAAGAAATGTGTGGTATTGAGGGGGAGTGTCAGATATCTTCTTCCTCATGTGCACCAAATGACTTCAGGACTTTCTACTTCTTAGGTCCTTATGTGCTGCCTGAAGTTGCTGTGCTGTGGTGATCTTATGTCAAACATGATGTCCTAACATCATTCAAAATCTCCCAAGAAGATGATTCTCCATGGTTACTGTACACAGTAGCTACTGATGGTCACTGTTAGGTTCAGTAGTTGCTGATGACTATTAACAGTAGTATAGGGGTGTAATTGCGGCTGTAATCTGAGTTGTAATGTTTATATATTTGTTTTAGCCAAAATTAGCCAAAGGGGGAGATTGTTAGTTCTTGTGATTGACTGAAATTTTGGTAAAACAATGTTAATGTCATGGCTGATGTTTCAACATGAGATTCTAACATTATTGTTATATTTAGTTAACATTTTGGTTTTGTTAAAGTTGTAAGGGTTGCAGGTGTGTGCTGATGTTAAACCCGATGTCTTGACATCAGTTGTGAACATCAGTTTGAGATGATTTATTAGGGCTGCGCGTGTTTCTGGTTTTAAAGAGATATTCTGCTGAAGAGAATCAGAGATTGCAGGCGAATATCTTGGATTAGTCTGTTGAAATCATTTATGAAGAAGATTAGTTTGTTGCTAATTTAATGCAAAAAGATATGGAGAATAATCAAAGTTAATTATGAAGAGTTGATTGAAGATTTAATTGAAGAAATAGAATCTTTTGTAGATTTGGTACAGAAGATTTGTTGTGATTTGAAGGTCCAAATCCAGTTGGGAAAAAGTTATAAATAAAATGCTTGTAATCTAGAATAGGCACGGGTCCAAGATGTAGATCATTAGGGCTTTGTCTAAGTGAACCACTCAGGTTGTGAGATGGTCACTGTGTTCTTACTCAGAAACCTGTAGGTAATGAGTTTTGTATTGTTCTTGGAGGAAGCTTTGAAGCAACTCCAAGAAGTGTCATGGAAGTGTGACTTCTACTGTTTGGAGACTTTTTGGAAATCAAGTTGTTGATGCAGTGACTAAGATGTTGACTGCTAGACATCATAGCGATGATTGGGAGTGAGATGGAGTCTCTTATCTAGGGAGGACTTAGATAGAAGGGTCATTGGGTAGTGATTAAATTAGGTAGATTGTCAACTGGTTTGTTGCGTCTGTAATTTGATACTACTAATAGTGGACTTCCTTCTTGGCTTGGTATGCCCCCAGATGTAAGTTGTTAGACCGAACTGGGTGAACAATCCTTGTGTGCTATTCAGTGCTTTTATTGTCTTGTTCATAGTGCAGATATTGATGTTGTGACATCACACTTAACATCACATATCTGATACCAGAATTTCAAAACCAAAGATATTTTGCAAATAATATAGACAATAGATAAACTTCTTCATTCAAGAGTCTGGTGAACATTACATCAGGAGCAGTGTATCCTCATACTCCAAGTACATAAATAGAAATACATCAAAAGAGGAACATTAACAATACATGCAATAACAACAACAATACTAAGAATTGAATCCACTGGTAGATGATCCTTCTCCTCCATTAATCACTCTCATCAATTTGCTGATACGCTCTTGTGTCTCCTCTCTTGCAAGAACCAACTCTCCTAACTCTTCCACCATCTTCTGCTTTGTCTGGGTAGGTGACTCATGGTGAGGATGTGGCTTCATCATTACACGAGCTATATCACGAGACCATTGCAAGTGAGCCTCTGTGACTGGGCATTCAGCTTTCCATAGTTGTCTGTTAATTTGGCGCCAAGCGCGTTCCAACCGCATCTTCATTTCAAAACCTACCCTTTCATCATAAAACATCATCTGCATATCCTCGTTGTTGCGGTGAAAATCGGATAACAAGCTATTAATTAACTTGCATCATATTTCTTTTACAACCGACTTTGATTTATCAAAAGGAAAGGTTCAAGATCGTGTAAAACCTAAAGGGGAAAGATCTAAGGTTCGGGGGTTGGTTACGCCTAAGGAAGGTATTAGCACCTTAAACGTCCGTAGTACTCTACGGGAACCTCTTGCTTAAATTTGTGTCATTCTATGTTTGCATGCTAAAGATAATCTGTACTAAGGGTAAAGGTAAAGACCTAAGCTCTTGTACCCTAGCCTTCAATGCAAAGCATCTTTCCAGGTTATGGCCTGCACCTCCCTGATGGTATTCACAATGAAGATCAGCCCTATAGCCAGCTGGAAGAGGATTTGGAGGAGGAGGCGGAGGCCTTGTGGTAATCAAATTTTGTTGAACCAAACTAGGGTAAAGTTCAGTGTAAGTCATGGGAATGGGATCAAATTGACCCCTATTATGATACTGGCTCTGTCCTGCAGCTGGACGTTGGAAAGCTTGAGTTGGTTGTGGTGCAGCAACCACGGGAGTAACAGCGGCAACAGTAGGGTGAACAACATACCGAGGTTGAGGACGAGGCCTTCTTACTTCAACCATTATAGCATTAGTCTGATCTTCCTTCTTCTTCTGAAAGTTCCCATAGGATTTCTTCACAGCATTAGAAGATTCAGCAACCTTTGATACTTTTCCCTTCTTAAGTCCTTCCTCGAGTCTTTGGCCGATAGTAACCAAATCAGTGAAATTAGAGGAAACACTTCCAACAATTTTTTCCCAATAGAACGGGGACAAGGTATCCATAAACATTCCAGTTAACTCTTTCTCAGCCAAGGGAGGTTCCACTTGGGAAGCCAGCTCTCTCCAGCGCTGAGCATACTCTTTGAAAGACTCTTTATCATTCTGAGACATGTTTTGCAGTTGACGGCGATCAGGAGCCATGTCAAGGTTATACTTGTATTGCTTCATGAAGGCATTAGTGAGGTCTTAGAAATTGTGAATAGAGTTTTGCTCAAGACCCATGTACCATTTGAGTGATGCTCCACTCAAGCTGTCTTGAAAACAGTGGATAAGCAACTTCTGATCTTTGGCATGAGCCGTCATCCTGCGAAGGTACATAACCAAGTGAGCTCTTGGGCACGAGTGACCTTTGTACTTCACAAAATCTGGAGTTGTAAACTTAGGAGGTATAACAAGGTCTGATACTAAGCACAGGTTGTCTGCATCCACATTGAAGAAATCAGTACCCTCAACGGCTTTGAGTCTTCTTTCTATGCTTTGAAACTGCTCTCGAACAACTTCGGGTTCAACAAAGTCCTCATGGTCTTCACCCTGAGCACTGGCAGCATTGTACTCATAGAGGGGATTCTCAAAAGGAATTCGAGTAGTCTGAACTAAAGGTTGAGGCTCGGTAGAAACAGGAGCTTGAAACAATGGTCTAGCAGCTTGATCAATCATAGCATTAGATGCAAGAGGCGGAGAAAAGTTGTGTGGCAAACGAAACTCTGGCCAAGTAGAAGGCGGCACTTGAACTGGTGGAGGATCAGCACTTGAAACTTCCTGGATGACTGTCCTTTGGGGTGGCTCTCCCCTAACAATCAAAACTTGGAGCATCTCAGTTAGTTTAGTCATGCTCGACTTAAGTTCATCGATCTCCATTCGGACCTCAACATTGTGCATCTCTTGCTCTGACATCTTTTGTCTGTAATTACCTCTAGTCCGGTATCGGTGTCGAGGAATCAACTTGACGACTGGAAGATAGAGACAATTGGCAATGAGCAACTGGACAAACAGACGTATGCAATGAATCATGCAAAGATGCAAATGATATGTAATGCAATGCAAACAGGATACAAAAACACATGCAACAGGATCAAGGGTTCAAGATCACAGCATGGAGTTTGGGTAGAGAACCAACCACAGGGTGTGTACTAGGGTTTATCAATTGTAGAACAGGGTTCTAAAAGGTTCCCAGAGTCTACGTAAATCCTTCGGATATTATCGGCCCATGTAACTACTTACACGGGTTAATAATATTCTCAAGATAAACTCGTCTGAGTGTAGTATCGCGTGGCAACTACTCGGGACTGGCTCCCTCATAGTCACCGCACTACATCCTAAAAGGCCAAGTGGGGTAAAGGTAACTACGGTCCTCAGAATCCCTGGCACTCAATTGAAAAAGTAATATCAATGTGACTGCTCACATCAGACATCAACAATCCCAAAGGGCCTCATCTGAGTGTGGTCATCATATGCCATAAATTGTTGGTACTACTGCCAATAACCGACTATTGATTACACCACAATCCTATCATATATGTGCTCTCAAGTCCGGGTTAGGGCTTATCTCACCACTCAAGGTAGCAACCCTGCACACAGAAAAACCCAAGCACAACAAGTATATATACAGATATAACTATACAAATGTACAAGCAAGCAAACATGTAAATAACACGAATACAAACAAGATAGGCTTAACCCTCTTCAGAGTCTCCCCAGTGAAGTCGCCATTTCTGTTGCGGTGAAAATCGGATAACAAGCTATTAATTAACTTGCATCATATTTCTTTTACAACCGACTTTGATTTATCCAAAGGAAAGGTTCAAGATCGTGTAAAACCTAAAGGGGAAAGATCTAAGGTTCGGGGGTTGGTTACGCCTAAGGAAGGTATTAGCACCTTAAACGTCCGTAGTACTCTACGGGAACCTCTTGCTTAAATTTGTGTCATTCTATGTTTGCATGCTAAAGATAATCTGTACTAAGGGTAAAGGTAAAGACCTAAAGTATATACACTAAGTATGGTCTAAAGGTGTAAAAAGAAAATGTGGAATCCGAGAAGGCATCGGATGTAAAGGAAAAATATGGAAAAAGAAAAAGGTAGCTCGCTAGGATCTCGCAATCCTATGCCTACGTATTCTCAAAGGGTACTTTGAGAAATCAGAGCGATCGTAGTTCCCCTCAACGGGGGTGAGGAACTCTTGACTGTGGTCAAGGTTCCAAGGGAAAATAGGGTGAAAAGCTTGAAAGCAAAGCTTTTGAGGATTGTTTGTTTAGGAGAAGAGATTAATGGCTATCTCTTATGAAAGGATTGTGAAGGAGAAGAGATTAATGGCTATCTCTTATGGAAGGTTTTGAATGAGTTAAGAGTTGTAAGAGATTAATGGCTATCTCTTTGAGAATGCTAGGTTATGAGGGAGAAGAGATTAATGGCTATCTCTTATGGAAGGTTTTGAAGTTAAAAAGGGTATTTGAGCTATCTATGACATGAAGTCAATAGAGAGACTTTTCCTTTGGAAAGAGGCAACACAAAGAGTGTTAAGGAGGAGAAGCCAAAAAGCTAACCTCACTTGGGGGGGGGGGCATTTAATAAAGCTATAAGGATAAACATTGCAAGCAAGATGATCATACAAGGCATGATAAGGATCAAGACATTTCATGGGGATTACATGTGAAGATGCTCTAATCAAACAGGTGATATAAGTGAAAGTGACACTTCTTTGAAAGCTTAAGCATTTATCACGATAAACCAAACATGTAAGCGATCAAAGATGGTTCAAAGACATGGCTTTCAAGGTTCAAGACATAAACTTGTTACATACTTGGTCAAAAAATTCATGTTATCAGACAAATGATCTAAGGAGATCTCATGGTATTTCAAAGGTTATTTTCATGTAAGAACACAAATAAAAAACTCAATGAAATCAAGTGAAACAAAATAAACAATGTCAAGACATCATACAAGGTTTAAACAACATACTTTAGGTCTTTTTTGATCAATGTAAACAAGAAACCATGGTAAAAGGATTAAGAGAAATTAAAGTATCCTTTTATGAAACCCTAAAAAGTCCTTCATTTGTAACATAAACCAATGCTTCAAAAATAATCATTTTCACCAATTTCTTTCCATATTCATAAGATAGACATGTTAAGGAACACTTTGCAAAAAGAATGGATAAAAAAGAGTGAAAAATGAGCAAGTTATGATTGTTTGAAATCAAGGTATAAACTAAAGAAAATAAGAAAACAAAAGATAAAAAAAAAAAAAAGGGAAATGCCCTCCACCAGTTTCGAACCCATGACCAAACGTGTACAAGGCAAGCGCGCAACCGTTGGGACGGCCATACATCCGTTTACTATCACACAACCATTTGTTTTTATTTTAAAACCAAACCACTAAATGGCCAAACTCTCTTCCTCCCTCACGCTCGTCTCTCTCTTACGACCATATTAACACAAACACGAGCAAACTTTCCAATGATTCGTTCTCACTCATTTCTCCATCAAATCACATAAAATCAAAGCCAAAAATGAAGTACAAATTCCCAGGATCATGAATATATCATTGGTTTACATTAATGTGCAACACACAAACCAGAATCTTAAGAACAACAGTGCAACACACATGAAACTTTCAAACACGACATCATGCAATATTGTAAACAAACATCAACCAAATGTATTCAGCAACAACAAAGCAATAACATACTACATTTCTAACGTGCAAATAGTAACAATATGCGCATGAATATGGAGTTTAAAATTCAAGAAAACCTACCTCTTGGAGAAAGTCCAAGGCTTCTTTAAATCAATTGCAGATGAGAAATAGCAACTCCTGGGAGCTTTATGATCCTATTAGAACACGTTCAGATGCTTGGATCCTTTGGAAATAGCCTTGAACTCCAAACCCGATACTTGGTGCAAGGTTGAGGTTGAAAATGGCAGATGAAGATGGAGCTGTTTCACTGAATGTTTAGGTGTTTTAATCTTCTCTATATGATGTTTAGAGAAGGTTTATGAAGTTTGTAGAGGAAACGCACGAGCAAAATGTGCTGCAGCCATGCTTTTGCAAATTGGAGTGTTAAAATGGAAATGGTGGTTGTGGCTGTTACAGAAGTGTTTCAGATGTTTGGAACTTCTCTATGTGATGCTCAGTGAAGGTTTGTAAAGTTTGAGGACAAGTGCTCGAGGGTGAGGGGAGTTTGAAGTGATCTTGCAGATTTGCAAGAAGAGGGAGATGGGAGTGGTTCAGAGTCCAAGTTGTAAGGAGAATAGTGATTTGTTGGAAAAGTTTCTCTCTCCATTGAACCAACTTGCACATGCCTTGTTAAACTATGTTATTTTAAGTTTGCAACTTGCATTTTTCGTGGGATAGGTTCAAGACATGTTGATCTTGCTACTAAACATCAGAAAAGTGAGTTAATTGGGGATTAGAAGAGTTATGTACCATTTCATAAAAGTTGGAAACTTGAAAATCATGAAATGAACCCTAAACTTCAACCATTCGAAACTCCCAGCTCACTCCATGGATGAGGGAGTTCTTGTACTCTTTAGAAAGCCCTTAATGCCCTCTACAATATTCATGTGGGACTCGAATTCTGAATCTTAATGTAGCTTGGTGAAAAATAGGGTTGAAGTTGGCTGTTCATGAAGGGAAAACATGCAGAATTTTACTAAGTCCTTTGGTCAATTTGGCTTATAAGCTCCATAACTCAAAATCCAAGCATTTTTAGGAGAAAAGTCATATTGAAACAATTGAAGATATTGAAGAGAGCTTTCTAATGAGCTTTGAATCACTCCAATTGGATGTGTAGTTTAGGAGTTATGGTCCTTCCAAATTATGCTATTAGGGGAAAAATCTCACAAATGATACTTTTCTTGTTCAAAACCCTACTTCTCTTGCAAGAAACCTCATGAAACTTGATGTGGATGCTTGGAATACTTCATGAGACATTTTATGATGATTAGAAACATTAACTCTCCATCTGAACCAAAAATCCCCAAAAATTAGGGCTTCTGTCAAACCCTAATTTTGCTTGTGAATGTACTGAGATTGAATCTTGTAATCTTGCTTCTTCTTTCTCATCTAAAGGCCTTAGGAGACTCTTGAGGATGTTGATAAACCAATAGGATCAAGAACTAGGGTTTGGGAGCCCATCTTGATGAAAATCAAAGCCATTGACTGATAAGTGTCACAGAAACCCTAACTTGGAGGCACAGTGAGGCTGAGGCCTAAACTTCCCCTGTTGAGGACCCAAAGCCCTTGGATTCTTGTTGAGTGAGACCCTTGACTGTGGATGACTTCATAAGGTAAATGAACCACACAAATCTTGGCTTGATAGAGCCAAATTCTTAGTGATTCCTTCAGAGCAAACCCTAATTCCAAAGTCCTTGCATTGGAGGTCTTTGTTGACTTGACTTGCTTCAAATGTCTTGTGGAGCTTCGTGGTGATATGTAAACCTAATTTGAACACAAATAAACAAACTACAAAATATAGGTTAGTTCACACAAATGCACATATGATTCTAAAATGCACACAAGCTAGATGACATCTAAGGGGTGAAAATTTAGGGTACAACAGTTGCCCCTATTTAGATAGCTTCACCCGATGGCACAAGGAACGGAGATTCCAGGGACATCCAGGTGAAAGATATCTAAATATAGCAAACCGAAAATTTTTTCCCTTAGATGGAATGCAAATGCTAAGGACAAGCGAAAGACATGCAAATGCTGACATGTCATGAACTTTTAGTATGATAATATGATGGATGCAACATGCCGAGGAAACCGACAGGCAAAAGTCCACACAATGAGCAATTACTCACTGGGGAAGGATGAAGGTTTCAATACCCGTGAGGAAAACTCACCGGGGATACAGACTAACCAAAATAAGAGACTCAGAGGGGAGCTCTGAGGAAACACTGGGGAAAATAAAAACACACTCTTTACTGGGCATGGAACCAGAAAGAAGACATGATCTCTACTGGGGGATCAATTTGAAAAGAATAAACATTAACAAAAGATTTTCTAGAATTTTCTTATACTGAAGAGTTCAAACGGGATCTTCAAGAAAAAGTCAGAAAAGACAGAGAAAGGCACATCCGGAAAAACATCCGATGGTAAAAGAAACCAGACATCCAATAATGGCTTTGAATGAAAGGTACAATCACCACATCTGATAATGGCTTCAGATGAAAGTGAACAGAGTAAAGAAACCAGACATCCAATAATGGCTTTGAATGAAAGGTACAATCACTACATCTGATAATGGCTTCAGATGAAAGTGAACAGAGTAAAGAACCCAGACATCCAATAATGGCTTTGAATGAAAGGTATAAATCACAATATCTAATAATGGCTTTAGATAAATGTGAACGAGGTAAAGAAACCAGACATCCAATAATGGCTTTGAATGAAAGGTATAAATCACAATATCTAATAATGGCTTTAGATAAATGTGAACAAAGACTCGATCTGAAAAAAAACATCAGAAGGAGAGACACACATCCGGAAAGGCATCGGATGGTAAATGAACCAGACATCCAATAATGGCTTTGAATGAAAGGTACAATCACTACATCTGATAATGGCTTCAGATGAAAGTGAACAATTAAGCACCCAAGAAAGTATTGAGCAACTGTGAACCTTCAGGAATGACACTGAGAGATATCCAAGCAAATTTGATTGTGGTTATAGAAGATAGGCAAAGCTTCCAGGGATAGCACTGGGAAAAACAAGGGGAATAAGATATCCAGGAATGGCACTGAATGAAAGGACAGGTAACACCTTGGTAAGGCGCCAAGTAAATTGGACTTTGACCACAAGGTAAGACGTAAATAACGACACAACCTCAGGAGAAATGCAAATGAGGATGAAACACTCATGATATGTATATGGATGAAGAATCATGCAGATGCTATATGATCAAATGCAAATGCAGATGTCGATGCTGACGACACCGCTCGACTCTTTTGGGGAGAAGAAAAGATTAGAAGATAGATTCATCAACACGGAGATCACTATCACTCTGGTTGGGACTAGAGATGCTAATGTTGAACACATCATTGCCACACTGGTAAACTGTATCCAAATTGATGATCCTTGTAGGAATGATAAAGAGTTGCTTGGGGATTCTTCAGGTAAACTGCCCCAGGCTAGCTGATTATTGTAGATGAGCTGATCATTGCTTCAACTTGATTGATTCTGGGAATGACCATTTTATGGTGCTCTTAGAAAGCTTGCCTCAGTCTGAGTCTTGAAAGATGATTGTTTTACTGTACACTGGGAAGGCTTGCCCCAGTATGAGTCTTGAAAGGTTTTCTGGATAAACCAACTCTGAGAAGTCGCCATTAAACCACAAATCTTGAACTGATTCTCAACAGGATACGGAAGGAACTTGCACCTGATCGGATCACCGACCAAGTTTCTCGAATGTTCGAAAATTCCTTAAGAAGAAAGCTAGTTTGCAAACAAAAGTATTTGTACAAACATGGTAAATGCAAAGTTCATGCAATTTTTGAAATCAAAATCATTTTGAAAGAGGTGCAAAGTATATGGGATACTGGTCAGAACACGGTGGTTCAAGACATTAAAGTGAAAAGTTTAGGCAAAGGGTGTAATGCCCAAAATAGATGATCTGCAAAGATCTTTAGGAGTCAGGTTACTCAACCTTGCTGTAGTATGCTTTCAAAATAACCTCGCTTCAATTAGGTCTTTTGAGGGTTATAATGTGGCCTGGTTCACAGTTTAAGAAACAAAGGATAAAGGCTCAAAGTTTATTTGTGACCCACCCACTCTACGTGATGAACTTCATTCCTATGCTCAGTTAACTCAGACTCCGTACTCAAATTTCCATAGGTTAGGAATTGCACTGATGATAGTAATGATAATGGTCCAGAAGTTAAGAGGCTTTGTATTAGCGGTCACTACTTCCTTACAAAATTGTTTGCCATTGAGGACTTCCAGGATAAAGGATTTAAAGATTTCCTCCTTTTGGTTGTCATACAAACTTTTTTTTTTTTTTTTTTTAGTGACTGCCTGGCTCAAGGATTACAGTGAACCATCATCAGTGTTTGACTTGAAAGACATCTTCGACACTTGCCTGCTGTGTGCGAAGGAAAACTTGTGAGTGCAACCTCTTGTTGAGAGGTGTCTTAAATACAACTCTTGTATTTGAATGCACAACCAAGTTAACCGAGAACTACCCTGCCCCAGGTTATGATTGTGGGTTTTTATTTGTAAAGAAAAGAAACTCCTACTTCAAGGCTCAAAGGGGTTAAAGAGGGGTTATCTTCCTTATGTCTCCCGTGTTTAGGGATTGAAACAATGCCTTACATCGTCAGCAAAGTTTTGATCTAAAAGCATACTAACAGCAATTATGGGTATAATGTTTTCATCATCCTCCCTCCAATCTTTGCACGATCAAAAGAAAATGGAAAAGAGATAAAATATTTTGCGAAAGATAAAGATGTAAATAGTAGACAAAAATGAATTGCAATGCTCATTTCATTAAACTTGAAGGTACAAACATAATTTGAAAGCAAACAGCTATTACAAAATAAGGAAAGTACAAACAACAAGAAACAAAGGCCTAGTGACTAATCAAACACAAGGATGAGTTGTCCTGTCTTTAAGAAGTAGCTGAGCCGAAGTCGACTGAGGCTTCACTTGGCGTGCCCTGGCAGAGGATTGCTCTGAACATTGGGGTTGTCCTTGAAGGAGAGGACTTTGTTCCTTATCAGCTCTTGTACCCTAGCCTTCAATGCAAAGCATCTTTCCAGGTTATGGCCTGCACCTCCCTGATGGTATTCACAATGAAGATCAGCCCTATAGCCAGCTGGAAGAGGATTTGGAGGAGGAGGCGGAGGCCTTGTGGTAATCAAATTTTGTTGAACCAAACTAGGGTAAAGTTCAGTGTAAGTCATGGGAATGGGATCAAATTGACCCCTATTATGATACTGGCTCTGTCCTGCAGCTGGACGTTGGAAAGCTTGAGTTAGTTGTGGTGCAGCAACCACGGGAGTAACAGCGGCAACAGTAGGGTGAACAACATACCGAGGTTGAGGACGAGGCCTTCTTACTTCAACCATTATAGCATTAGTCTGATCTTCCTTCTTCTTCTGAAAGTTCCCATAGGATTTCTTCACAGCATTAGAAGATTCAGCAACCTTTGATACTTTTCCCTTCTTAAGTCCTTCCTCGAGTCTTTGGCCGATAGTAACCAAATCAGTGAAATTAGAGGAAACACTTCCAACCATTTTTTCCCAATAGAACGGGGACAAGGTATCCATAAACATTCCAGTTAACTCTTTCTCAGCCAAGGGAGGTTCCACTTGGGAAGCCAGCTCTCTCCAGCGCTGAGCATACTCTTTGAAAGACTCTTTATCATTCTGAGACATGTTTTGCAGTTGACGGCGATCAGGAGCCATGTCAAGGTTATACTTGTATTGCTTCATGAAGGCATTAGTGAGGTCTTGGAAATTGTGAATAGAGTTTTGCTCAAGACCCATGTACCATTTGAGTGATGCTCCACTCAAGCTGTCTTGAAAACAGTGGATAAGCAACTTCTGATCTTTGGCATGAGCCGTCATCCTGCGAAGGTACATAACCAAGTGAGCTCTTGGGCACGAGTGACCTTTGTACTTCACAAAATCTGGAGTTGTAAACTTAGGAGGTATAACAAGGTCTGATACTAAGCACAGGTTGTCTGCATCCACATTGAAGAAATCAGTACCCTCAACGGCTTTGAGTCTTCTTTCTATGCTTTGAAACTGCTCTCGAACAACTTCGGGTTCAACAAAGTCCTCATGGTCTTCACCCTGAGCACTGGCAGCATTGTACTCATAGAGGGGATTCTCAAAAGGAATTAGAGTAGTCTGAACTAAAGGTTGAGGCTCGGTAGAAACAGGAGCTTGAAACAATGGTCTAGCAGCTTGATCAATCATAGCATTAGATGCAAGAGGCGGAGAAAAGTTGTGTGGCAAACGAAACTCTGGCCAAGTAGAAGGCGGCACTTGAACTGGTGGAGGATCAGCACTTGAAACTTCCTGGATGACTGTCCTTTGGGGTGGCTCTCCCCTAACAATCAAAACTTGGAGCATCTCAGTTAGTTTAGTCATGCTCGACTTAAGTTCATCGATCTCCATTCGGACCTCAACATTGTGCATCTCTTGCTCTGACATCTTTTGTCTGTAATTACCTCTAGTCCGGTATCGGTGTCGAGGAATCAACTTGACGACTGGAAGATAGAGACAATTGGCAATGAGCAACTGGACAAACAGACGTATGCAATGAATCATGCAAAGATGCAAATGATATGTAATGCAATGCAAACAGGATACAAAAACACATGCAACAGGATCAAGGGTTCAAGATCACAGCATGGAGTTTGGGTAGAGAACCAACCACAGGGTGTGTACTAGGGTTTATCAATTGTAGAACAGGGTTCTAAAAGGTTCCCAGAGTCTACGTAAATCCTTCGGATATTATCGGCCCATGTAACTACTTACACGGGTTAATAATATTCTCAAGATAAACTCGTCTGAGTGTAGTATCGCGTGGCAACTACTCGGGACTGGCTCCCTCATAGTCACCGCACTACATCCTAAAAGGCCAAGTGGGGTAAAGGTAACTACGGTCCTCAGAATCCCTGGCACTCAATTGAAAAAGTAATATCAATGTGACTGCTCACATCAGACATCAACAATCCCAAAGGGCCTCATCTGAGTGTGGTCATCATATGCCATAAATTGTTGGTACTACTGCCAATAACCGACTATTGATTACACCACAATCCTATCATATATGTTCTCTCAAGTCCGGGTTAGGGCTTATCTCACCACTCAAGGTAGCAACCCTGCACACAGAAAAACCCAAGCACAACAAGTATATATACAGATATAACTATACAAATGTACAAGCAAGCAAACATGTAAATAACACGAATACAAACAAGATAGGCTTAACCCTCTTCAGAGTCTCCCCAGTGAAGTCGCCATTTCTGTTGCGGTGAAAATCGGATAACAAGCTATTAATTAACTTGCATCATATTTCTTTTACAACCGACTTTGATTTATCCAAAGGAAAGGTTCAAGATCGTGTAAAACCTAAAGGGGAAAGATCTAAGGTTCGGGGGTTGGTTACGCCTAAGGAAGGTATTAGCACCTTAAACGTCCGTAGTACTCTACGGGAACCTCTTGCTTAAATTTGTGTCATTCTATGTTTGCATGCTAAAGATAATCTGTACTAAGGGTAAAGGTAAAGACCTAAAGTATATACACTAAGTATGGTCTAAAGGTGTAAAAAGAAAATGTGGAATCCGAGAAGGCATCGGATGTAAAGGAAAAATATGGAAAAAGAAAAAGGTAGCTCGCTAGGATCTCGCAATCCTATGCCTACGTATTCTCAAAGGGTACTTTGAGAAATCAGAGCGATCGTAGTTCCCCTCAACGGGGGTGAGGAACTCTTGACTGTGGTCAAGGTTCCAAGGGAAAATAGGGTGAAAAGCTTGAAAGCAAAGCTTTTGAGGATTGTTTGTTTAGGAGAAGAGATTAATGGCTATCTCTTATGAAAGGATTGTGAAGGAGAAGAGATTAATGGCTATCTCTTATAGAAGGTTTTGAATGAGTTAAGAGTTGTAAGAGATTAATGGCTATCTCTTTGAGAATGCTAGGTTATGAGGGAGAAGAGATTAATGGCTATCTCTTATGGAAGGTTTTGAAGTTAAAAAGGGTATTTGAGCTATCTATGACATGAAGTCAATAGAGAGACTTTTCCTTTGGAAAGAGGCAACACAAAGAGTGTTAAGGAGGAGAAGCCAAAAAGCTAACCTCACTTGGGGGGGGGGGGCATTTAATAAAGCTATAAGGATAAACATTGCAAGCAAGATGATCATACAAGGCATGATAAGGATCAAGACATTTCATGGGGATTACATGTGAAGATGCTCTAATCAAACAGGTGATATAAGTGAAAGTGACACTTCTTTGAAAGCTTAAGCATTTATCACGATAAACCAAACATGTAAGCGATCAAAGATGGTTCAAAGACATGGCTTTCAAGGTTCAAGACATAAACTTGTTACATACTTGGTCAAAAAATTCATGTTATCAGACAAATGATCTAAGGAGATCTCATGGTATTTCAAAGGTTATTTTCATGTAAGAACACAAATCAAAAACTCAATGAAATCAAGTGAAACAAAATAAACAATGTCAAGACATCATACAAGGTTTAAACAACATACTTTAGGTCTTTTTTGATCAATGTAAACAAGAAACCATGGTAAAAGGATTAAGAGAAATTAAAGTATCCTTTTATGAAACCCTAAAAAGTCCTTCATTTGTAACATAAACCAATGCTTCAAAAATAATCATTTTCACCAATTTCTTTCCATATTCATAAGATAGACATGTTAAGGAACACTTTGCAAAAAGAATGGATAAAAAAGAGTGAAAAATGAGCAAGTTATGATTGTTTGAAATCAAGGTATAAACTAAAGAAAATAAGAAAACAAAAGATAAAAAAAAAAAAATGGGAAATGCCCTCCACCAGGTTCGAACCCATGACCAAACGTGTACAAGGCAAGCGCGCAACCGTTGGGACGGCCATACATCCGTTTACTATCACACAACCATTTGTTTTTATTTTAAAACCAAACCACTAAATGGCCAAACTCTCTTCCTCCCTCACGCTCGTCTCTCTCTTACGACCATATTAACACAAACACGAGCAAACTTTCCAATGATTCGTTCTCACTCATTTCTCCATCAAATCACATAAAATCAAAGCCAAAAATGAAGTACAAATTCCCAGGATCATGAATATATCATTGGTTTATATTAATGTGCAACACACAAACCAGAATCTTAAGAACAACAGTGCAACACACATGAAACTTTCAAACACGACATCATGCAATATTGTAAACAAACATCAACCAAATGTATTCAGCAACAACAAAGCAATAACATACTACATTTCTAACGTGCAAATAGTAACAATATGCGCATAAATATGGAGTTTAAAATTCAAGAAAACCTACCTCTTGGAGAAAGTCCAAGGCTTCTTTAAATCAATTGAAGATGAGAAATAGCAACTCCTGGGAGCTTTATGATCCTATTAGAACACGTTCAGATGCTTGGATCCTTTGGAAATAGCCTTGAACTCCAAACCCGATACTTGGTGCAAGGTTGAGGTTGAAAATGGCAGATGAAGATGGAGCTGTTTCACTGAATGTTTAGGTGTTTTAATCTTCTCTATATGATGTTTAGAGAAGGTTTATGAAGTTTGTAGAGGAAACGCACGAGCAAAATGTGCTGCAGCCATGCTTTTGCAAATTGGAGTGTTAAAATGGAAATGGTGGTTGTGGCTGTTACAGAAGTGTTTCAGATGTTTGGAACTTCTCTATGTGATGCTTAGTGAAGGTTTGTAAAGTTTGAGGACAAGTGCTCGAGGGTGAGGGAAGTTTGAAGTGATCTTGCAGATTTGCAAGAAGAGGGAGATGGGAGTGGTTCAGAGTCCAAGTTGTAAGGAGAATAGTGATTTGTTGGAAAAGTTTCTCTCTCCATTGAACCAACTTGCACATGCCTTGTTAAACTATGTTATTTTAAGTTTGCAACTTGCATTTTTCGTGGGATAGGTTCAAGACATGTTGATCTTGCTACTAAACATCAGAAAAGTGAGTTAATTGGGGATTAGAAGAGTTATGTACCATTTCATAAAAGTTGGAAACTTGAAAATCATGAAATGAACCCTAAACTTCAACCATTCGAAACTCCCAGCTCACTCCATGGATGAGGGAGTTCTTGTACTCTTTAGAAAGCCCTTAATGCCCTCTACAATATTCATGTGGGACTCGAATTCTGAATCTTAATGTAGCTTGGTGAAAAATAGGGTTGAAGTTGGCTGTTCATGAAGGGAAAACATGCAGAATTTTACTAAGTCCTTTGGTCAATTTGGCTTATAAGCTCCATAACTCAAAATCCAAGCATTTTTAGGAGAAAAGTCATATTGAAACAATTGAAGATCTTGAAGAGAGCTTTCTAATGAGCTTTGAATCACTCCAATTGGATGTGTAGTTTAGGAGTTATGGTCCATCCAAATTATGCTATTAGGGGAAAAATCTCACAAATGATACTTTTCTTGTTCAAAACCCTACTTCTCTTGCAAGAAACCTCATGAAACTTGATGTGGATGCTTGGAATACTTCATGAGACATTTTATGATGATTAGAAACATTAACTCTCCATCTGAACCAAAAATCCCCAAAAATTAGGGCTTCTGTCAAACCCTAATTTTGCTTGTGAATGTACTGAGATTGAATCTTGTAATCTTGCTTCTTCTTTCTCATCTAAAGGCCTTAGGAGACTCTTGAGGATGTTGATAAACCAATAGGATCAAGAACTAGGGTTTGGGAGCCCATCTTGATGAAGATCAAAGCCATTGACTGATAAGTGTCACAGAAACCCTAACTTGGAGGCACAGTGAGGCTGAGGCCTAAACTTCCCCTGTTGAGGACCCAAAGCCCTTGGATTCTTGTTGAGTGAGACCCTTGACTGTGGATGACTTCATAAGGTAAATGAACCACACAAATCTTGGCTTGATAGAGCCAAATTCTTAGTGATTCCTTCAGAGCAAACCCTAATTCCAAAGTCCTTGCATTGGAGGTCTTTGTTGACTTGACTTGCTTCAAACGTCTTGTGGAGCTTCGTGGTGATATGTAAACCTAATTTGAACACAAATAAACAAACTACAAAATATAGGTTAGTTCACACAAATGCACATATGACTCTAAAATGCACACAAGCTAGATGACATCTAAGGGGTGAAAATTTAGGGTACAACACTCGTCGTCGGGAATTCCCTCCTTCAGATGGCCCAACTGACGGCGTGCAAGGGCAGGGTTGTAATTGATACAACCGTTTCTTCCCATAAGAGGCACATTGGGGTAATCCCCACAACTATGGATTATAATGATTCCTTCTTCAGTTGAATCATACCACTCGATGTCGGTATGCTTCAATTCCATCAGCTTTTTAGACCAAATCTTACAGTCTTCGACCTCCCAGAAAGTCGGAGTCTTTGGCAGATAAGAAATGAACCACTTGTAAAAGAGGGCTACGCAGCATACAATTGGCCCACAACCTCTTGTGTATCTGGTCTGTATGGAATGGTAAACATCAGCTAGCAGTGTCGGGACCAGATTGTTGACTGTAAAAAGCTGAATGGCTTGGGTATCCACAAAGTTCTTGGCATTTGTGAACAGAAACAAACCATATATCATCAGAGCTACGGTTGACTCAAACAAAGTCTCACTTCCTCTATTTTTGAAGTACAGAGCCTTTTCTATCAAGAACTGAGCAGGCAGTCCACGCTTTCCTCCTTTGTTAGTTAGGTTAGCCTGGATGTCAGATAATCTGATTCTGGTTACTCTAGCAATGTCTCTGGCAGAAGGCATTTCTTCAATCCCAGAAAAGATGGGAGCTTCTCTGACTGGAATCCCTATCATGGCTGAGAACTCCTCTAGGGTCGGCACCAACTGGAATTCAGGGAATACAAAACAGCGGTACGCAAAAGATACAACTGGACCAAAACTTCAAGGGGCCCTACAGTCACTGGTGTCTTCATTAGTGGAATGACACACCCATATCTATCAGGGAAGGCTGACTGGTCTTCAACCATCTCTCCCAACCACAACAAACGTTCCACCTCTGGTAGTTCAAAGAAATAAGGCCAAACTCTTTTCCCTGCAGCATCCATTTCTACAAAATCTGCAAAACAAAATTAGTATCTTGATAGTTTAGCAGGAATGCAAGATGCAATGCAAAGTTTCATGGAATTCAGGCGCTCACAAAATATCGAGAGATATCAAAAGACCTCATTTTCATTAAATAAAAGGTGAATTACAAGAGTTGATACACTTTCAAAAGCCCTAAACATAAAGCTAAATAAAAGCTAGAAATTCCTAAGGAAATTCTCCTAAGAGCCTTGTGTTGAGTCTTCTGATTTCTTTCTCCATTTGGTCCCTTTCTACGACGAGGTTGTCAAGAATGGATTTCCAAGCAGGGGGCTGAGTGTTAGAGGAGCTTGGATCTTCCAGGGCCTTTCTCTTCTTGCATGAGAGCAACTCTTCATTCTTGGTCTGTAGCTGCTTCTGGAGTTCTAGGTTTTCTTTAACGACCACTTGATACTTGAGCTTCCAGGCTTCTTCTGACCTTTGGGCTTGTCTTAGAGAAATCTCCAGCTCTTCTTCTTTTGACATGAAGTATAAAATAGGCTCTTTCTTCAAAGCGATTGGTTCCTGCCTCTTGTAAGGCATCTTCAACTCTATAGCTCTTCTTCTGACCCATTGGAGATAAGGCTCCAATGACACACAGTTAGGTCTTCCCAAAGAATTTCTTCCTCTCTTATGCTTGCTACCCCAAGCGTTCAGGATCAACTTCTTCTGTTCTTCATTCTTGTCATATGCTTCAAAATAGATGCTTTCCATATGAACACTGAGAGGTTTATCTTCCAAAGGATACCCTAATTGGTGTCGTGCTAATACAGGGTTGTAGCCGATTCCACCTTTAATGCCAAGAAGAGGCACGTTGCCATAATTTCCGCAGCTATCTATAATCAGGATTCCATCATACACCCTATTATACCAGTCAATGTCTGCATGGGAGAGTGCCATAATCTTCTGAGACCACCATCCTTTCTTGGAATCCCAGAATGTGCCCGCCTTCGGTAGATGCGAAATAAACCATCTATACAAATGAGGACACAACAAGTAATCTGTCCATTTCTATGAGCGTTTCTTGTATGGACTGAGTGATAAGCTTCAGCAAGCAGGGTAGGTACCGGATTCTGCTTCAAGAAGATTTTGATTGCATTCAGATCCACAAAGTTGTCAACATTCAGAAACAAGAAAAGTCCATAGATAAGTAATGCAAAAATAGCTTCAAAGGCATCCCTATTAGAGTGTTTAGCAAAGTAACGAGCCTTTTCAAACAAGAACTTAGCAGTTAACCCAAAAATTCCTCCCTTAGAAGTTAAATTGCTTTTGATGTCAACTAATTCCAAATAAGTTTTCTTGGCTATTTCTTCCTCTTTAGAATCCTTCTCGAAGATAGGAAACGGGGACTCATCCTTGATAGGCAAACCAATTATCTGAGAGTATTCCTCAAGGGGGTAGGTAAGAGTTGATAGTCAGGAAACGTGAAGCAGTGATACTTTGGGTCATAAAACTGAAGCAGAGTTGAAAGGAGCCCTTCATCAATGGTCTTCTTCAACAAAACCCACAACTTCCCATATCTGTTTATGAATCCTTCAGGGCCTGTTAGCAAATCTCCCAATTTCCTTAGGTCATCCAATTTGGGACTCTTGAAAGTGTATTTGATGGTGTTTCTTCTTGAGCTATCCATGATATCCCTCTGATATAAGAAAAGAAATCTGAGTTCCATGAAACAGATGCAGCATGAATGCTTATGATGTATGAATGCAAAGCACACAAGACACAAACAAAGGGATAGGTTGAGCATGGAGCCAGGGTTTACCCTTCCCATTGGTATGTACTATTGGTTTTCACCTGCTGAACGGGGTTCTAAGAAGTTCCCAGAGTCGACAACCCATCTTTCGGATTTTATAGACTTCCTAGATGACTTGGTACTCAATAAAATTCTCAAGAGAATCTCGTCTGAGTGTAGTATCGCGTGACAACCAATTCAGAAATAGACTCCATCATGGTCACCGCACTACATCCTAAAAGGCTTAAGTAGGGTTTGGTAACTACGGTTCTCAATATCAAGGGCTCCTAGGTTGAGAGTAGCACGTTTTCACGAATGGATTCGTTCAACATGACTAGACTCTCAAGAGGGCCTCAACTGAGTGACGGTGTCTCAAGTTAACTTTTTCAGGATTCGACTCCCTCAAAGCCTTCTTGAATATACCATCGTCCTATCATAAGTGCACTCAAATTCGGGTTAGGATTTATCTCACCACTCAAGAACCAAGCCAACAAAAGATAATCAAGCAAAGCAAATATACAGGCAATCAAACAGATATACACAGATATAGCAAAATAAAACAAGCAAAAACAAGGTGGCCTTAACCCTAAAAAAGATGGCTTTTCCCCAGTGAAGTCGCCATTTCTATTGCGGTGAGAATCGGATAACAAGCTATTAATTAACTTGCATCGCAAAACTTTGAAGTTCACCACCGACTTTGATTTATCCAAAGGAAATGTTCAAGATCGAGAAAACCTAAAGGGGGGAGATCTAAGGTTCGGGGGTTGGTTACGCCTAGGGAAGGTATTAGCATCCTAAACGTCCGTAGTACTCTACGGGAACCTCTTGTTTTAACTTGTTATATCTTACTCGCTTGCTAAGGGTGATATGCTAAAGGTTGAAACTCTAGGGGTTAGTATCTAAGTATACTCGACAAGATATCGCATCTTGCGCCTACGTATCCTTACAGGAGTGGAATCAGAGTATCTGTAGTTCACCGATCTAAGGGTGAGGGATAGGAACCATTGACTATGGCCAAAGTTTCAAGGGGAAAATGAGTATGAGCTCATTTTAGAGTTCACGATAACTCTCTAAGTCTAAGTTATAAGGGGAAAAGTGAGTTCTCATGATGATGAGAATCACATAGAGTTCAAAACTCCAACCTACTTCTAAGTTATGATTTCATTGGCTCTCATGAGGCCAAGAAATGGGATATGCTCCTAAGGTTAAGGTAGGGTGGTTGTTTAGTGACTTCATGAGTCAATTTAAGAAGGTCTCCCTTTGGAATGGGGGGGAAGAACAGTTGTAAAAATTACTAAAAGATAACAAGTTATAATCAAATATGATGATGCAAAATAGACATGAACAAGATAATACGATGAGATAAAATTATGATGTCAATGCAAAGTTAGAATCACACATTAGATATGATCAAGCATGATAAACAAAGATAATATGGCAAGATAAATAAAGAGGATATAATAAAACCTTAGAAAAGTACTTCCAATTTTACATGAATAAATGTCTCAAGATTAAACATTCTTAACAATTTCTTTTTATATTTAAAAAGTAAATTTAATTAGAAGAACATAGCAAAAAGAAGGGAAGAAAAATGATGAAAAATAAGCAAGTTATGGAAATTAGAAAATGAAGCATAAACTTGAAAAAAAAAATAAAACCAACAAGTGATAAAAAGTAAGGAAATGGTACACCTAGGGATTGAACCCTGGTCTTCTCGCTTGCAGTCTAAAACTCATACCATCAAGCCAATGCGCGCCCTTGAATATATAATGGAAACACACATATATATATTTGAAGAGAAGCGGAAAAAAAAAACAAAAGGACTGGGGCGAGGGGGATTCGAACCCCAGTCCTGAGGGTGGTAAGGCGTGATAGTGTGTGCTTGCCACTGGGGTGGCTGTTACATCCGTTATTATAACCAACTCAATAAACATATAATACAAACATGCGCGCCTATTTCAAACAAACTACACAAACCGTCCAACATAAAACTACTCACGATGTTAATATCCATACTATGCCATTCATCAACAACCATTGTCAAACTAAATGCAACAGAAGTACGTAATCTAAACTTGCAGTCATGAAATTCCACACATATTAAACAACAAGCAAGGCTTATCCTATAAATCCACAAAGTAAGAGCATTTGAAAGAAAAAGCCACAAACCACACAACCATGGCAGCAACAAAAGCAAGGCATGTAATACATTCAGTTGGAAATCAAACAATGACATGTCTCGAATGCAATAAACACACATGTAGACTATAACAGCATAGCAAACATATAACACATTTTAAATTAATCACAATCCAAGCTACCACACCAACTGCTCACACAAGGGAAACATATAGGCCTAAGACATTCAAAATCAGACATGGTCAGGTAAACTGAAACAGAAACAAGATTATTAACTCAAAACCAAGAATTGCTATACATACTAACTACCAAGTAAGTGTTTTGATCATACCAATTAGTTATCAAAATAACAATGTTCGAATGTATACAGCCACAAAATCAAACAAAATCGAAGCAACAAGCATGTTCAAAAGAGGTTCAATAAAATATCTGGGAAAGCAATTAACAAACAAACATGCAGTTCACGGTTCCAAATGGCAATTAGGTGTAGCTCATGTATCAAAACAATCTCAGGATTTATCACACTTAATGGAGGGCAGCAGAGATGTATTAGAATGAGAATCACATTATTGACAAGGTAATGAGGTTAAAAAGCAAGCGAACATGAGATAGGTTAGGGCATGGTGATAAGTCAGTTCCAAAGATATCTTATCAAAGTTCAAAAGTAATTCCAACATGTTAATCTATTTGTAAAGATAGGTTAAATAAAGACATGCCCCAAGATGGATCCAAGCATCAATGACAGGTCTTAAAAAAAACATGCTAAATGAGAGTCACAATAGGATGATATCATAGGGTAAAACATTAACAAGCAATAACATCAGTGCTGACAACTAAACAACATTCAGGCCAGTCATAGTACATTCACAAGGCAATGATGGCAACTACCAATGCTAGCATACAAAGCAAAGTATAACCAGAGTTCATACATCTTAAATGCATATCTAGGTCAGATCACAAGAATGCCAATCAGTCATAATATCATATGATGTCAAGAAAAATGTATCCAAACACGAAGACAGAAAGCATAGTATTGAGTCATGAAATCAAAGCTAGGTTAAAGGTAGACCAAACACATATAAGGTCAAGACAGGTTATATAGGTTCAAAGCATTTAGTACCTCATGAGGCACATATCAACATGATAGTGACATTCTAAATCAAAAATAGCTAGCAAACTAAATTACAAGCAGAACGTCATACACTCACCCAAGTGGTACAAACATAATGACAAGTACACAAGCATCATGATGGTCAAGAGCACGCACATGTATGCAAGGATATGGAGTGTTACAAGACAATATAACAACCAAACTCAATCAAGTGGTAACAATTAGAAATAGGCAGAAGCAGAGGACTTAGTAAAACCAAATTAGGCAGCAATCATGCAAGCACATTTATCAAACATATATGTATGAAGTCATGATATCACAAAGGCATAACTTAGGAAACATGTTAGAAACACAGCAAGGCTAGCATACACATCATGAACACAGTGTTAACATAGTGAACAAATCATGATATCACCAAAGCATAACTTCTGAGATTAACATTTCCAATAGAATGACTTTACATGTATAGCATAGTATGGCAAGTCATAGAACATCGAGGCATACGATAGGAACAAATCAAGGCAACACAATCCAAATTCAACATTCATAAGCTTTAAACATATATTACAACAAAATCATTCCAAAGAGATGTAAGACAAGTCAGTGGCTTGCATATGTTAACAGTTCAATCAATCCAAACTCAAACACATGATCAATCATCAACAATGACAAAGACAGTGGTGCATACAAATGTGAACAAAAGCTATCAACCTTAAAAACAACAAACATCCACAATGACCAAGTTTAAAAAAAATCATGACTGAGTATACAAAATGCTCCTATATTAATGATAGCAGAAAAAGGAATTAGTGCTACTTTAGCAAGAACAACTTGACAACACCAAACAATCATTAAATCAGCAATAAAGATAGCTAAAATCAGACATTCTACAACCTAAGAGCACATCAGAAATACCAAGAGGAACAGAGGTCCATGACATCCAAATATTTTAGCAGCATCAAATATCCAATCAGTACAATATCACAATGATAATTTATAATTGCAGCCATTTAATGGACAAAATCAGAGACATTATAACTCATCACAAAAACATACATGTGTAGCATATCAATGAAGAACATCATTTTATTTTATGAACTCAAGTCATGAGCAAACAAACAACATATTCAAGCATATACCAACATGATTCATATGTAAAAGAAAAGCAAGATGAATATGACATAATGGCATTAAATGAGCATGTTTAACAAGAGGGACAGAAAACGATACCAAGTGGAGTAATGTCCACTGTCTTCAAGTATACTGATTGCTTTCCTTCCAAAGCACTCCAAGAACACCTTTCAACTTGCTTGCTCGAAACTTATGGAACTTTAGAGGATTTTTGAGTGTTTTGTAAGAGATTGTTGGTGTGTTGAGATGTAGAGGCGAGCTCCTTTTATAGGCTGAACAAATGGGCCTGGGTTGCTTTGAGTCCAACCATCAAACATGTGGTGTGCTGAGTAGAAATTAGAGTCACAACGTCTCTTTTGAATTAAAAAACGGTCCACTCCTTGGAGACAAAAGCGCTGCTTATGCTGCCAAAATCTGAGATGTGCAGAGTCAATTCATCACTTCATGTATTGCTTCAGAGCTCCTTCTTTGATGTCACTGGGAGGGGTATTAAATGAGGCAAAGGTTGGGGATGGCGTCGAGAGATCGGAGACGAGAGCAGGTTGAATGCTGAAACTAGCAAATCCTCAGAACCACTTTTATTGAGCCAAACCTTGAAAGCTTAAACGAGCATTGTCCTTGGAGAATTCAAATTGAGAAAATAGCGCGCCAAGGATTGTGGTTGAAATGACTTTGATGAATTGATTCACTTGTTTCCTTTGAATTTCTCTCTTCCATTCTGAAGCTTGCGAATACGATCAAAGAAGAAGAGAACATTTTGGTTGATTTTGTTCCTTTGTATGCCACATGTCGTTCTCCCATTGGTTGATTATCAAAGTTGAAAAGTCAAAACAACTTGCTTGTTTCCTATTGGTTCTTGGTAATGAACTCATTTCCATATTTTTTGTAACATTTTTGGTCACGATGGGCTTACCAAGGTGGGCTCAAGAACAAATATTGACATTGATTTTTCTTTCTTGTTATAAAAAGAAAATGGTTAGGAAAACAAATAGTAGATGAATAAAAGGTGAATTTGATAAATGATATGGTTATGGTTATGGTTATGATTTAGAAGGATTAATATTGACAAATAGAGAAATTGGATAAAATTGGTTAATGAAGGACTAATGGAATAAGTTTGGAATTAAAGGTGGCAATTGAGGGTAGAAATATTTGGTTATAGAGAGGACTATGGTTAGGGTTATGGAGGCAATCTCTTAGAGACTTGCTTGATTCAATGCTCCATCCAAGATCTTGATTAATCACTTCTTGAATCTCTTTAAGATAACACCTGAAAAAATGAAACAAACACAAAGAAAACCTGATAAAAGGGTTAGCTATGCAATATGATTGACCTAATATGATATGCAAGAGATCAATGGATCTAAGGGTAAAATTTGGGGTACAACACCTAGAATTGTGCCCGGCCTAGCTTCATCTGAACGCGTTGGCCTTCATACGTGCCTTCGAGCTGGTGTGTCGCTTTCTCCGTGTTGGGGCGACGGTGGACCTTTTCTTCTGCATCTTCCAGCTCCAGCGAAGTACTACGGGCACGAAGCAAAGCTGGGTGTCATTCAAATAGCAGAGCAGGCTCTTCTGGCCGTACTCCGAGTCTGTTCATCATTTTAAGGATAGATTCCTAGTCGTGAAGCCTGTTTCTGAGGCGGCCAAGAGATCCATCTCGACGATTGAAATGGTGACCGTCGATGGTCGGCAGGTTAAAAAGCCTGTGTCTAAGTTCCCTTTGGAATGGGTGTTCGTCCACTTCAGATACAGGACTGAAGAGTTCTTGGTAAAGCACGATCAACTCTGTGAGGCCGACAAGGAATCCTATTGTGTGCTTCATGCCTATGTGGAGAGCTTTACGCCGGCCTTCGTGGTGGATAGGGACGGTAAGGAACTGATCGGGGATGATGGGGTGCCCATCAGAGCAGGCCGTTATATTAACATTAAGGCCCTCCTCGAGTGCGAAAACGACGACGTGGCCTTCCAGCTTCTTGGTATAACTTGTTCTTGTGTCCGCACTTGTTAAGCTTTTTCTGTCTGCTAACTTTTGTCTTTTTGTATTCGCAGAGAAAATGGCTGACATGAGGGAGCGCTTAATGAAGTCGCAGGCAGCCAAGGCCCAGAAGAAAGTGCCTTCGGTGCCCAAGGCCGGAGCGGCCAAGCAGCAAGCGAAGATAGATAAGTTTGTGTCCGGCGCTGGTCCTACCCCGGGGATGACCTCTGCACCGCCAACTCCTGACTCATCTCACAAGAGGAAACGAGATGATATTGTGTCCTCTCCTGCGGGTTGCTCGGGTGGCTCTCCTGGAGGGAAGTTCGTACTGCTCGCCTGCTATCAACAGGGGCAGATGTTTGACGAGGGGAGCTCTGTCATCGTCCCGGATCTGGATGTTTTGGCGATTCTGTCCGCCGATTCACAGGTACGGAGGAAGCTCCTCAGCCAGGATGCAGCCGAAATGATCAGAATATTGGAAGCGGCTCTAGCCCTTGGAGATGCAGAGGTGGCTTATCGCTCCGACCTTAAAGAAGCCAAGACTAGGATCAATGACTTAGAGTGTGAGAACGTGGGGATATACAATGAGCTGAAGAAGCTGCAGGGTCACCAGGAGGCCAAGATACTGCTTCAAAAGGAGGTGACCCAAATGAAGGAGGAGGTGAAGATTGTCAATGATGAGAATGCCCGCTTGAAGGCGAGGATTGCGGAGCTGGGGGGTTGTCGGCAGTAGGCGAAGATGAGACTGAAGATGAAAAGGCCTTAAGGACGAGGAGGGACCTGATCGAGAGGATCTGTGTCCTCGGGGAGGACAACCTAGGGGAAGCCGAGTTTGGCTTTAATGCTGCTTTGGAGCAGGTGAAGGTCCTCAACTCTGACGTCCAGCTGGCGACTGAGGGAATGGGTCTACTCAATGTGGCCGTCAATGGCGAGGTGGTCCCCCCGGAGGGTGTCAGTGAGGTCTTCTAGTTTGACCATGATAGTTTTTTGATGTATGTGTATTTTGTGGGCATGCGGCCCTTTTTTTGATGTAACGTTTATCGGGCATAGCCCCTTAAATGTACACTTAACTTATTCTGGCCTTGTAGCCAATACTATTGACTTTTTGTTATGGATTCTCATCGCATTTATTTATGCATGCTTGTTTGAATGGATGTTTGCTCGACTTGTTTTTATTATGCCCGACAGTTTGGAACTTGTTGGGGAGGGCAAAGGAATTTTGCCGAGGATGAGACTAGGATCTCGGTTGAGGTACTGATCCCATAGGCTTGGATTGTTCCCATCGCGAGCTGGGTGTCCTGCCTTCTTGGTGAGGCAACGGCGGAGCTCGATTGAGGTGTCCCCGTTGGGCACAGGGTCCGCTCGTCTCATGAGCAGAGGCTGGCCGGCGTTGTAAAGGAGGGTCATGCTTCACCAGGGCACGATCCTGTGGCCGCGCCGTCTCCTTGTTCGGGGAGATCCCGTCGGCAGTTAGTCCGACCTTGTGGTTGGGCTTAACTGTAGTATTGTTTAAGCTTTTCAGCATTCCATGATCGAGCAAATGGTTCTCCGTCCAGAGCTTCTAAGTAGTAGGCTCCTGTGCCCGTTTTGGACTTGACCCTGTAGGGTCCTTCCCATTTTGCGGCCAGCTTCCCTCCGCGCGAACCTTTCTGGTTTCTACGCAGGACCAGGCTGCCAACGGGGAAGTCTCGCTTTATGACCTTAGCGTCGTGGCGCAAGGTTATTTGTTGTTTCAGCGAGGCCTCGCGGAGAGTTGCTCCTGATCGTATTTCTTCGACCAGGTCGAGCTCTTCTCTTAAGGCTCCGTCATTCATCTCCTCGTCGAGGGGAGCTTCCATTCGTCTGGAAGGCTCTCTAATTTCTACCGGTATCACCGCCTCGGTTCCATAGGCTAGTCGGAAAGGGATTTCCCTGGTGGTGGACTGCGGTGTTGTCCTGTAAGCCCAGAGCATGCTATGTAGCTCCTTGACCCATCTCTTTTTGGATTCACCCAACCTTCGCTTCAGACCACGCAGGATCACCCTGTTTGCGGCTTCTGCTTGCCCGTTGGTTTGGGGATGCTCGACGGAAGTAAAGTGCTGCTTTGTTCCTAATTTGGCGACAAAGTCTTGGAACTTTCGGTCTGTGAACTGGGTTCCGTTGTCGGTTATGAGGACCTGGGGCACCCCAAACCGTGCAAGGACATTTCTTTTGTAGAAACGAAGTATATTGAAGGTTGTGATCTTGGCGAGGGCTTCGGCTTCGATCCACTTCGTAAAGTAGTCGACGGCCACGATTAGAAATTTATTTTGATAAGACCCCATTGTAAAGGGGCCGAGTATGTTCATTCCCCACCAGGCGAAGGGCCATGGCGAGGATAGTGTCTTCAACTCATTTGGGGGTGCCAAGTGCATATCCCCGTGACGCTGACACCGGTCGCACTTTTGGACGTGTTCCTTGGCGTCGTGTTACATGGTTGGCCAGTAATATCCTAATCGCAAGGTTTTTCGTTCCAGGGATCTTCCCCCCAAGTGTTGCGCGTTGATGCCCTCATGGATTTCTTGTAAAATCTCGGGGACCTTACTCTCCTCGACGCATTTCAAGAGGGGGATGGAGAATCCTCTTCGGTAGAATTTGCCTTCAACCAGCACATATGAACAGGCTCGTCGTTTAGTTATGCTAGCTTCTTTACTGTCCTCGGGCAGCTCCCTTTTGGTGAGGTAGTCGTATACGGGAGTCATCCAGCCATGGGTGTCCCCGATGATGTTGACGTCGAGCAGCTCAGATGGTTTCTCAATACTAGGCAGGGCTGGTACTTCTTATATGACGAACTTATTTCCTCCTTTCCTTCCAGTGCTGGCTAGTTTGGACAGGATGTCTGCTCGCGTGTTTCGTTCGCGGGGGATGTGTTGGACTTTCCATGCATCGAACTTTGCGATTCTTTCCTTCACTAGCGCCAGGTATTCGGCTAGCTGGTCGTTCTTTGCTTTAAACTCTCCCCATACTTGTGACACTACGAGCTGGGAATCATTGTAGATTTTTACTTCCTTGGCGCCCACGTCCTTGGCCAGGCGTAGTTCTGTGAGGAAGGCTTCGTATTCGGCTTAGTTGTTGGACGTAAGGAAGGACAGGACCAGCGATACTTCTATCAATATTCCTTCCTCGTTTTCGAGGATGATACCTGCTCCGGTCCCTGAGGGGCTGGATGCCCCATCTACGTAAACGGTCCATTTATGTGCTCCACATGACAGGGACGGTAGCGGGGTCATTTCTGCCACGAAGTCGGCCAGCACTTGCGCCTTGAGGGTCTTTCTACCCTCGTATTGAATGTCGAATTTTGATAACTCCAGGGACCATTTAAGCATCCTGCCTGCCATATCTGGTCGGCATAGCAATTGTCTGATGGGCTGGTCCGTACGGACAACTACAGTGTGGGTCAGGAAGTAGTGCCTAGGCCTCCTCGCGGCGGCGATGAGAGCAAGGGCGACTTTCTATATCTGCGCATACCTGACTTCTGGGCCTTGTAAGGCCTTGCTGCTGAAATAGATGGGCTTCTGCCTGTCTGTTGTTTTGCGGATGAATGCAGCACTAATGGCTTCGCTGTCAATAGAGAGGTACAAGTATAAGCTTTCCCCGCATTCTGGTCGGTAAAGCACAGGTGGCTCGGACAGAGCCCGCTTAAGGTGGGCCAGGGCTTGCTCGCATTCTTTTGTCCATTCGAAACTGGTCTCTTTCCTGAGCAGTTTAAAGAAGGGCAAGGCGTGTTGAGCGGATTTGGCCACGAATCGAGAAAGGGAGGCGAGCATCCCATTTAGGGATTGGATGGACTTCTTTGACCTGGGTGTGGGGAACTCCATGAATGCTCAGCACTTATCTGTGTTTGCTTCTATTCCCCTTTCGATGAGATAGAATCCGAGGAACTTCCCTGCTCGCACACCGAAGGTGCACTTTTCTGGGTTAAAGCGCATTTTACATTTTCTGGCCTGGTCGAAGACCTTTTGCAGGTGAGTCATATGATCGGATTCCTCTTGGGACTTTATGATCATGTCGTCCATGTATACTTCGAGCATGTCCCCGATCTCTGATCGGAAGACTTTGTTTATCATGCGCTGGTACGTGGCCCCATCGTTTTTAGACCGAAGGGCATTATGTCGTAGAAATAGTTCCTCGAGGAGGTCATGAATGCGGTATACCTCTTGTCCTCTTCGGCCATAGGGATTTGATTGTATCCCGAATAGGCGTCCATGAAGGACAATAGTTTAAAACCTGCTGGGTTATCTACGAGTTTATCTATGCTCGGTAAAGAGTAAGCATCTTTCGGGCATATGCCCGGTTGAGATCGGTGTAGTCAATGCACATGCGCTATTTTCCACTATGTTTTTTCACAAGTACAATGTTGGACAGCCAGGTTGTATACCTGGCCTCCGATATGAATTTTGCCTCTAAGAGGTCTTATACAAGTTTTTCGGCAGCCTGTGCCTTCTCGTCGGATTGCTTTCTTCTCCGTTGTGCGACGGCGCGGGCAGCTGTATCAATGGTCAAATGGTGGCACGCGGTCTCGGGGTCTACCCCGGTCATGTTTGCTGTGCTCCAGGCAAACAGGTCAGCGTTGTCGTCCAGGCATTTCTTCAGTTGTAGCTTGACCTCATCGGGCAATCCTGCGTCTATCTTCACCCCTCTGTTGGGGTTATTATTGAAGGTGATGACTTTGAATTCCCCGTCTGGAACTGGCCGCATGAAAGTTGAAGTGGGGGAGCTGGTCGTCCCTGTTGGCGCGACCTCACCATTATCTTCCTTGCAGTCTTCTGAAATTCGGCTGTCAAGGTCGATGATGTGCACGGGAAGTGCAGGCTTCTTGTCCGGTTGGTCATCTTCGGTTGGACGATCTTCATCCCTTGGCCGTTTGGCTGCTTTCGGTGCTGCTCCGATCTGGTTCTGTCCCCTGGTCGCTGCCTCGAAACATCTGCGGGCGACTTCTATGTCCCCATATAAAGTTGCGACGTGACCTTTCTCAGTATAATACTTTAGCTTGAGGTGGATGGTTAAAGAAACGACAATCAGTTCTGCGAGTGCTGGCCTGCCCAAAATGCATTGATACAGCGACGGGTAATCGATCACCAAAAATTGGGTCTTGATCAACCCGGACGCTTCCTCCTCCCCGAATGTGACCGGCAGCTCCACGTATCCCCAAGGTCTGGCCGTGGCTCCGTTGAACCCCTGCAGATCGGATCCCACATATGGCGAAAGGTTCTTCTGGTCTAGCTTTTGGGCGCGGAACAGGCCCGTGTACATAATGTCCACCGAACTGCCCTGGTCGACTAGGATCCTCCGGACGTCGGTGTTTGCTAGTCTGGCCCTGATGAGTAGAGGAATGTGAGAATTCAGAGAGCCCTTGGGCAGCTCCTCGCGGTAGAATGTGATTGGTTGGGAGTGTCCCTTGATTTTCTCGAGCGTAGATAACCGGTCAGGACTGCAATCTATAAGCTGCTCGAACTTCCTCTTGACGGATCCTACTGTCAGCTCATTGTACCCCCCGCATGAGATAACCATGGCTGCAGGGAAAGCTTCCCAAGTGTTGTGGGCGGATATCCGGGAAGGCTCTTCGAGGTAATCAGGAATGACGAAGTCCTTTGGTCGCGTAATGGATATGGCGACCTGCGGGGGAGGACTGAACTGAGACGATTCTGTCTCCTTCTTTGGATCTGAAGCCTCTCGTCGGGAGGACTCACCTTTCTTTACGTATTGTTTCAAATGACCCTCCTTGATGAGGATTTCTATTGCGTCTTTAAGGTGCACGCAGTCCTCGGTTGTGTGGCCGTGGCTGCGGTGGAAGCGACAATACTTGCTCTTGTCGAAGTTGCCTTTGGACTTCGTTGTTCTGGGGAACCTGACGCCCCCTGCTTGAATTCCGTATTGATGCATTCGGAGAGAATGCATTCACGGGGAGCCGTAAGCTGGGTATATTCCGTGAAACGGCCAGCAGGTCCTTGACCTTCTCAAGGATGATTGTCTCGTCGCCTTTCTTTTCCTTTCCGGGATGACTCCGGCTCCTCTTTTTTTGGTGCCCGGGTGCTATCTCGATCTCTTGTGTCCCGGGCATGATATGCGGCCTCCTTCTCCTTGTATTGTATATACGCTTCAACTTTTCGGAGGAGTTCTGTCAATGTTCGAGGAGTTTCGATCCCAACGGCATTGCAAAACTCACTTTTTGGTTTCAGGCCCTTTTCGAGAAAATACTTCTTCATATGGTCCGTCGTATGGACCTCCACGGCTTCTTTGTTGAACCGTTCGATGTATGCCCGCAGGGATTCGTCCCTTCCTTGTATAATAGCTTCCAAGGTGGCCTCCGAATTGGGATGTCGTCGGGACGCTGTAAAGTGTCGGGCAAATTGAGTCTTCAAGTTTCTCCATGATGTGACCGACCCTCGAGGAAGGCGCTTGAACCAAGCCATTGCCCCTTTCTTAGTGTGATCGGGAATAATCTGCATTTTATGGCCCCGGTCACATTGTGGTAATGAAGCATTGCTTCTATGTTCTCTATGTGTTCGCCGGGGTCGGTGGTCCCGTCGTAGGTTGCCAGAGTAGGGGGCTTCTCTAACCCGCGAGGAATTCTCGTGTCCATGATCTCCTGTGAAAGGGGGCCATGGACGTCTTCGTCGCTGCTTGAGCTTGGAGAGCGGGAGACAAAATGACTACGACCACGGCTTCTGCTGCGTCGCGGAGAATGCCTGCGCATATGGCGGGGCTCACGCCTATATAGCTGTCGGGACTTCTTAGACGCCGGGGAGCGTCTTGAATTTTGCGGAGGAGATTTGCGGTGTCTTCGGGCGAGATCGGATGCAGGTTCTTTTGATCTTGATCATCTTTTCTCTGGGGAGAGACTTCTAGACCTATCGCGTCTCCGTTTTTAAGGGGGAGACCGAGGACGTGGAGACGGACTGGGCTGTTTCTCAGAAGCAAGCCGCTCTTGGAGGACATGCTCGAGAGTGTTAATCTTCTCTCCTTGCTGGAATATCAAAAGGTTTGATCAGTTAAGAGAGACGATGAAGGAAGCTGTACCTGGATCAGCGTTCTGCGGGACAGGAATGGGTTCAAAAACCCGTTCGGCAGCTGGTGCCCTAGGTTTCACTTCCTCAGGGGTCGGGGACACAGTCTTTCCGTCCCGTAGGTCAGTTTCTTGAAGCATATGTCCACCGAAGATGTGGTCGGCGTTGCCAGTCACAACGGCAACAACAGAGTCTTGGCGGGCATCATTCTTGGTGGAGGCCATAATGATCTTTAGAAGATGAAGCTTTGGTCTTTGAAGTGAAAAAGAGAGGATCTTGAAAAAGACGGGGAAGCTAGTTTCCCACAGACTGCGCCACTGATCGGAGCGGATCAGACTGGATCGTCGTGGCCTTCACGTAGGACAGGTGATGATGCTTGTAGGGGAGGAAAAAGGGTGGAGGTACCTGCAAGGTACTCCGATGCCAAAGTAAGTGTTTGGTCAAAAGAGAGAAAGCAAGTAAGAGATTTCAAGTATTGGATATTTGATACCTGCCCCTCTCAAGCGAGGGGGTATTTATAGGTGGATCCCTAGCGAGCAAAGCGCCTGGTCTACCAATGAGGGATTGCCAAGTGGAGGGCAGGGTGCTTGGCCTTTTGACTTGGACTAACTGTTTCTGTGATATCCGGGGAGGCAGTTGGTCGCGTGAGCTACTTTGCGCGTGAAGAGGACATGCCCAACGGCTAGTTTCTGCCCAACGGCTAGTTTCTGGCTATTGGGTCTGTCCAAAGGCTGAATTGGATTGGGCCTTGCCCCTCTGGGGGCACAGCGCCTGCCCAGTCCAGAACAGTTTTCTCAATTCTCTCCTACATATATTTCTCTCTTTCATTATTTATTTTTAATTTTCTTATTTCTAGTTTTAATTAGGTTAATAAATATTTAAAAATGTAAAAAAATATTGTTTAATTATTAATTAATTTAGATATTTTTATTTAATATTGATTAATTAAATTATTAATTAATCTTATTAAATATTAATATTTAAATTAATTGACAATTCTTCTTGTGGCCCATTTTTTCTTTTTAATACAACTTTATTTTTTTAGTTTAGTTAATCTTGATTAAATATTCTAAAATATGTTAATAATTTCTAAGTTATTAAATTTGCTTTAATTAATTTTTAATTAATCATTTAATTGTTTAAATTGTTTTATTCAATTATTTGGTAATTTATTCTTAGGATTATTTTCAAGTAAAACTTTTGTAAATAATTAATTAAATGTTCAAATTCGATTCTAACCACTTGATAAGACTTAGGGAATTTCTCTATGATCTTTGGTTTTCTCTGCTTTGTCTTTTACCTGACACAGGAGTTCTTATATGATACTTTGGGAATCGTTATCTCGCTTCTAGAAGTCTGAGAAGAGGCATTGGACCTTGCTCCAATAGGTAAGTTTTCTTGAACTCATTATCCATATTTTATTCACACGATGTTTTGTCGTGTATTCAGTTATACCACGATGCTTTGCCGTGAAGTTTCTGTTTATTTTACACGATGTTCTTTCGTGAACGTTTCAATTGCCATGATGTTTTTCCATGATGACACGATGTTTTACCGTGTATATGCTTTTATCTCACGGTGTTCTTCCGTGTATATTTTATCACATGATGTTTTTCCATGTATCCAGTTTCACACACGACGTTCTTTCGTGTATATTTTATCTGTCACGATGCTTTGCCGTGTATTCATTTATTCCGTGATGTTTTGCCACGTATGCATGTTCCCTTAGGATCTCTTAGTTCAAACTTAATTTTCAATTAGGTTTGAAATAAGACAGACATTAGAATAGGTCCATCTTTGCATGATAACATTAGGTTAGATTTTCCCTCTCGCCACCGTGCGATTTAAACTTTATTTTCTGTAGTTCGTGCCCCATAGGGGTGAACTACGACCGCTCTGATTTCTCAAGATCCTGTTGAGAATACGTAGGCATAAGGCTGTAAAGTCTTAGCGAGCAACCTTTTCTTTTTTCCACCATCTCTTTACATCCGACGTTTTCCCGGATATTCGTATTTTCAACCTCTTATTTTTTATCTCTTTCAATCCGACGTTTTCCCGGATATCTGCAACCTTTTCATTTTTTATGTCTTTCCTGCAATCCGATGTTTTCCCGGATATTCACATCACTTATTTTCAAAACAACTTTCCTTGTGATTTAAATTCAAATTCCTATTTGTTATCAAAACTTTCTTCAATTTCTTGAACAACTAACAAAACAGCATTGAAGCTCTACAACGGGTAAGTGTTTATCCGCTTTCTTTTATCTGCTTTCATATACATAACTGTATTGTGGGAAGCTGCGCATGGTTAGTCTTCTTTCATACCTTTTTAATATACTTGTCATATATCAACTGTATATATACTAGTATAGTTATTTAGAGTTTTCCCCTGCAACTACGTCTAGAACTAGGTAAAGCCCTGTTGGTCACTCTTTAAATACAAACAAAACTAGATCCCCCGTAGGTTTCCAGATACAGTCTTCCCTTCTCTTGGGGTTAAACAATATGGAACAAAGAGAAAGGCAGTATTCTCGGTGAACCTTTTCTCAGACTGTCACCCTTAGAAATTGTCAAAGAAATTTTACTCCCCAGAGTTGATCTATTCTCCGTGAGTTTCTTCCAAACCCTCAAACTTTCCTGGAATGATCTCTTCTCTGTGAATTGCATTTCTTGAACTTCTCTTGGTTTGGGGACCCACAGGCTTCCTAAAAGCATCCCCGACTTCTCTTGGGCGTTGTACAGGGACCCTTCGGCTTATTAGAAGTTCTTATGCCTTCTCTTGGGCTTAATACAAGGACCCAATGACCTCTTAAAGGGATAGGACAGAACTTAGTCATCCTTTGTTAGAGCAGTCTTCCTGAGTCAAAACCTCTAACCAGTTTAGGGTTGATTCTCATCCCTTAAAACATCAACCTCCTCTTGGGCATCATACAAAGACCATCCATCATACAAAAATAAACCTTTTTAAAACCAGTAGACTTGGACAGTCTTATTTCCTTTTGGATCTCAAGAAACCCTCTCCTCTTTTTTAACATCCGATGTTTTCCCGGATATTCCTTTTATTTTCATCCGACATTTTCCCGGATATTCCTTCTATTTTCATCCGATGATTTTCCCAGATATTCATATCTCAGTCTTTAATCTTTTCACTCTTTCAATCAACTCCCACAAACACCCTTTTTGCTTCAATCTTGGGCTTTGAACAAGACACCAAATATCTTTTTCCTCCCATAGAATAGGAGGAACTACGATTGCTCTGATTTTCTATTTTTCTTTAACGGGAATACGTAGGCATAAGATCGCGAAATCTTAGCGAGCACACTAAACAAAAAAATCTTAGGTCCAATACCCTACCAAAAACATCAAAAAACCCAAAAACAACAAAAAATATTTTTCAACATCTCTCTACACTCCCAAAGGAGAAACTTTCCCATTTACAGAACAAACACCAGTAAGTAGAAAGCAGTAAGGAAAATTGCTAATAACCCATAGATAACTATGTATAGGATGGGTAATTGACAACTCCCCATTGTATAACCTGACCTCGGACCCCTCAATCTCTTAGCATTTGTTAAAGAAAACATTTGCATGCAAGGTTAGTTTGAGATAACTTCCCTTTCCTTTCCAGCTTCATAGGATAAATAAGAAATCAGAAAGTAGCATTCAATCCCATCCGCAGGCGGATGTGGGCGGTCACGAAAACCGCACTACAATAACCTTATCATTTCTACTCATATAGAAATCAATAGCATAACTTTAAACTAATTCTTATGAGTCGATAACCTACACCAGAATTCAATTAAAGAATGAAAGCGGAAACTTACTGGTATTTGTCATTAGGATTCCCTCAGGTTCGTGGGTATGTGATCTTCTGATTTGTATAATTCCTTAGGGTTCATTAAATCTCTTCTGATGGCGATGAAGAGAGAATCCAGATGAACCGTATTTTTCTATATACTCTATAAAATGGTGACCATAATTCATATAAATAACCCAAGGGTTATTTCTTAGTTTTCAATATTCTAATTTGACCCCTCATCAAATTAGATATTGATTTATGGTATCTACACAATAACCTTACTTTTCACGACATTTATGCTTTTAGCCACAAACTTGCTTAAGATTAATTAGACCCCTTTAAATATTAACTAATTAAACAATGGGCCCAATACCTTAATTGTTACATTTGTGTCCCAAAATTGTAACAATCTCCCACTGGTCATATATGCAACTTTACACACGTGTTAGACTTTATGAGCTCAAAATTTGCCATTATATATATACTTCAAGCATGTCCAAATAATCTCGTTCATTAGTAATGCCAATATACATAACCAAAGTGATATTCGTTATATGAATCATAACTAAACCCATCAATGATCACTAATAATGACATAATTAAATAACATATATTCATCATGAAATGTGTATGAAAATCACATGAATTTCGTTTATTGATATCAATTTTCAACTGATCCTACTTTACTTTAGTGAGATCATTTAATAACCTTATTGTACAAAGTACAACTAGCTGAATATTAGACTTTATTAATTGGAAAAAATATCCAAAACCAGAGTATGCATACATAATACCAAACATAGAACACAAAATTTATAAATGAATAACTCCCACTAAACCAAATATTATTTAAACGATAAAACACCCATGTGAGAAGTGTGCCCATGAAAGACCTTGGGTGGTGGAAGACCTTTTGTTAGAAAATATGCTATCATGCTGTTTATTCCTAAATGTTCTATGGAAATCTTTCCACTTTGTGCCCTTTCCTTAACAGCTAGAAACTTGATGTTAATATGTGTTGACTTGGTATAGCTCATATTATTGTTGGAATATAGGATGACTGATTTATCTTTATAGTATAACTTAAGTGGACTTTCAATTCCTTCCATAATTCACAGCCCAGTGACAAAGTTCCACAACCAAATCCCATGGTTGGATGCCTCAAAAGTATTCTATAAATTCTTCTACCATGGTGGATGAAGCAATGAGAGTTTTCTTGGCAATGCATCAAGAAACTGCACCACCATCCAGTATGTAGATATAGATTGAAGTGGATCTTTTACTATCTTGGCACCTAGCAGAATCAGAGTCAGAATATTTAGTGATCTCCAACTGGTCATACATCCTATATGTGAGAATATATTCTTTTGTTCTCTTTAAATACCCCACGACCCTTTTGGATGCTTTCTAATGATCCACTCCAACATTGCTCAAGTATATGTTTAACATCCAAACTATGAATGCAATATTTGGACGCATACATACTTGGACATACATCAGACTCCCTACAATTGACGCACAAGGAATCTTTTGCATTTCTTGAATTTCTAAATTTCCTTTTGGGCATTGACTAAGACTAAATTTGTCTCCCTTATCAACTAGAGTATCCCATGGTTTATAATATTGCATGCAAAACCTTTTAAGTACCTTATCGATATAGCTTCTTTGTGACAATCCTAGAATACCTCGAGATTGATCTCAGTGTATCTAAATTCATAATACAAAGAAGGCGACACCAATATCTTTCATTTCAAATTTTCTTGATAGAAATTTCTTGGTTTCATGCATCATTCCTATATCCTTTGTGGCAAGCAGTATGTCATCAACATACAAGACTAGGAAAACGTACTTGCTTCCACTGAATTTGTGATACACACAATATTCAACAACAATCACCTCAAAACCGAATAAAAAAATTACTTCATGAAACTTGTGGTACCACTGACGAGACACCTACTTTAATGCATAAATGAATATTTTTCAATTTGCAAACCATATTTTTTGAGTCTCCTGACAAAAAAGTTTTTTGGTTGCACCATATAGATTGCTTCATCAATGTTGTCCTTGAGAAAAGCCATTTTAACATTCATTTGATGGAGTTCCAAATCATAATGTGCAAAAAGAGCCATGATTGTCCTAAAAGAGTCTTTTTGTTGAAATTGGAGAGAAAGTATCTTTAAAGTCAATCCCTTTCTTTTAGGTATAGACCTTAGCCAAAATAGGAGCCTTATACCTCTCTACCTTACCGTTAGAATCCCACTTGGTATTAAAAATCCATTTACAACTAATGGTTTCACACCTTCTAGTAAAGGGACAAGTTTTGAAACCTTATTGTATTGTATGAACATAGAGTACTCTTTCATTGCTTCAATCCACTTTTCCGAATTGGAATTCTGCATGGCTTGGTGGACGTTGATTGGATCGACTTCCATCATACCATTATTTTCCTCATGTTCTTGGAGAAAGACTATGTAATCATCCGGAATAGCATTTCTCATTTCTCTAGTGGATCTCTGCAAAGGTATTGGTTCTTGTAACACTTGTTCTTGAGGATTTTGAGTTTCTTCTTCATGAATTACCAAATCATCTTGAGTGGGAGGAAATTCAACAATGTCTTGTGGAGGTTCTATACTTGCTTGATCAAAAGCAACTGTATGAATCAGATCTGAAATTATTAGTGATTCTTACTTTAAAACAAAGTCCCTAGCCTTATTTTCCCCCTAAAATCAATATCCTCCAAGAATGTGATTGTTCCCGTCTCAAAATTCGAGTTTAATTTGGAATCATAAAATTTGTATCCCCTAGATCTTTCACAATAACCAATAAAGTAGTTGTTCATTGTTTGAGAGTAAAATTTCTTTTCATTTGGCCTATAAGTCCTTGCCTCAACTAAAAATAGCTCAAACTAGAAAATAGCTCAAACTAGGTTTTCACCCAGACAAAAACTCATAAGGTGTTTTGGCAACTGCCTTGGTTGGTACTCTATTCAGAATGTAACCTGCGGTCTTTAGTGTCTCTCCTCAGAGTGACTCTGGCAAGGTAGAATGACAAATCATACTCCTTACCATATCCTTAGGAGTTTGATTTCATCTTTCAACTACAACATTCATGCTAGGTGAATCTGACATGGTGTGTTGTGGGAAGATTCCACATTCCTCTAGGTATTCGGAAAAAGGCCCCAGACGTTGTTCACCGGAACCATTATATCTTATGTAATATTCATCGCCACGATCAGGTTTGACACTCTTAATTATTTTGTCGAGTTGATTCTCAACTTCAGCCTTAAATGATTTGAACACATCCAATGATTAAGACTTTTCATGTATAAGAAATATGTATGCATATCTAGAATAATCGTCTATGATTGATATAAAATATTGTTGATCATTCTAAGAAGGTGTAGGAAATGGTCCACAAATGTCTGCATGTATCAATTTTAAGACATTTGTAGCTCTATATGCACCAAATTTCTTTGTTTTGGTTTTTTACCTTTAACTCATTCAACACAAACATCAAAGTTTATGAAGTCAACATAATCCAAAATTCCATTTGACATTAGTCTCTCAACTCTATTTTTAGAGATGTTACCTAGGCGCTTGTGCCATAATACTCCTGAATTGTTATAATCAATTTTACGCTTAATACCACACGATTCCACATTTAAGGGGTTGCCATAGGTAGCTATTGTGTCCAGCATAAATAAATTATCATGATCCATAAGTGAACCAGTTCCAACAATATCATAATTGAAAGACAACTTGAATTCATTGTTTCTAAGTGAACATAAGTAACCTGCTTTGTTCAAATAAGAAATCAAAATTAAATTATGTCTGAATGACGGTACCACAAAAATATCTTTCAGATCCAAATAAAATTTAGTACATAGTAATAATCTAAAATACTCTACAGCTTCCACCTCTATCTACTTGCCATCTCCAACATAGATGTATCTTTCAACTTCATTTGCCTTCCGGTAGTTTAGGTAACCCCTCATTGAAATATTATTGTTAGTAGTTGCACTAGAGTCTGACCACCAAGTGTTTCTAGATAGTGAAGCTAAATTGATCTCATAACAGACCAAAGCATTTACAACTTCACTCTTGGGCTCGTAAGTTTTCTTTCATTTGCCATTTTTCTTAGAGGTGCTAAAAAATGAGTATTTTCTATTTTATCTTGCTTCAACACTTCCTCTTCTTTCACACAAAATGAAATGAGTTCATTAAGAGATCATTTATCCTTATGACAGTTATAAGATATCTTAAACTGATTAAATTGTGAAGGAGAGAAAGTAATTCTAAATGAATGAGCAAGTCATCTGACAACTCAAGCTTTAGTTCCTTAAGTTTTGAAATAGTGTTAGACATGCTCATAATGCATTCCATCATATTTCATCTGCATTGATACTTCATGGAAATCAAGTTTTGAAGAAGAGTACTTGTTTCCGCCTTAACGCCTTTTACAAAGCACTTTCTAATCTCACTAATCTTTGGCACTTGTTATCTCTTCCGAGATAGTACCCCTAAAGACCTCAGGAATGTCGCGCTTAATGATCATGAGACTCATACGATTGGATCAATCTCACTTCTCATAGTATGTCCTATGTTCAGAGATACTAGAATATGTAGGAGAAGGTGATTGATCCTTCCTTAGTGCAAGTTAAAGATCCATGAAGCCAAGAATAATTTCCATGTTCTTTTTCCATTCCTTAAAATTAGTCCCATTAAAAACCGGAGCAGAACTCATATTAGCAGATATTTATGTAATTGACGCAAAAAACATAACAAAAATAAATACCATAAATATACTCACAAGAACAAAAAAAGCCAAATCTTTAATATGTTCAAATTACGGCATAACCTATCTTAAGATACCTAGTGCACCAGCAATGTCAAGTCTTTGGAGAATAATATTGATTGCTAGTGGTACTCTTGTTGTAATGATCAAACATTGATAATAAAAATATGTCAAATAATAAACCCCCTATTTGAATTGATAAACACACACACACACACACACACACACACACACACACACATACACACACACACACACACATGCACACACACACAAATAAATAAATATATTTAGCATTTCTCACGAGTAATCTCCGTAAAAGAGGTCACTTTGGTGACTTTTTATTTAATTGACTCATTCAAAATATTAAACTATAGTATAAAATACAAACCGTAGACAAAATTTGAACATAAATGTATCAAAATTAATGGATAAAGCAACTAAGGGACACAACCATGCAAACCAGGACGACTCAACCATGTTCCAATTTGTGTCTGCATTGTTATGCGAAGCACAACAAAACACCGTAATTCTGAATTATACAAAAGGCCAATTTAAAAAAAAAATAATTGACATTAAATCACATATATTATTTGTTGGAACTAACCCAAAACCTTTTGAGAATTCCTATTCAATCTTGATCTCAAGATTGTTAACAATCACGCGCAATGACAACGAAAAGAAAAATTAAGAAAGAAAGAAAGAAAGAGAAAAGAGAAATAGTAGCTTTGGAGAAGAAGATGAAAAACTGCAGAATTCTTTCTGCCCACAAACTGTGGAAACTTTCAATATTCACTTGCAACTGCAAATTATGAATTATCAAACTTGATTATTACAATGATAAGGGTTCTTCCCTATTTATAGATTTAGGTTAACTTGCATCTCAAGCTAAAGCCCAAACTATAAAATCCCAAAAATATCTAATCTAATCTTTCTAAATCAAATATGATCGATCTAAATCAAATCTAATCTTTTTAAAACAATGAATTACATATTTAACACACCACCTAATTTATATCTACATTCATCATAGACCTTAGCTTCTTGAACACCTTTCTTTCTTCGCCTCATTTCACATACCCAGTTGGTTGTGAAACATAAACTTCTTTGTCTAAGGGAACATTAAGGAATACACACTTCACGTCCATCTGACATGTGTGCCAATTGTTCATATTTGCTAGACCAACAACCAACCTGATTGTTTCGATCCTAGCAACAGGTGCAAACACTTCGTCGAAGTCGATTCCTTCCTTCTAAAGAAATCTTTTCGCCACAAATCTCGCCTTGTGTCGAGTTACTTCTCCTCTAGGATTCACCTTCACCTTGTAAATCCACTTCACATCAATTGCCTTCTTGCCTTGAGGAAATTCGATAAGTGACCAGGTGTTATTGACTTCGATGCAATCTAACTCCTTATTCATTGCTTTCACCCACTTTAAATATTTCAATGCATCAACTGCATTGACTGGTTCGACATCTGCGTAGAAAACATAATGTACCAGCCCACCCTCTTCATCGACCACATCATCTGATGTAATCACACATTCTTGTAACCTTGCAGGCACGTGTCTTATTCGTCGAGGTCTGCTTGAGCCTGCTTCATCTCTGACTTGTTCCTGTCGAACTTCTCTTTCGACTTCAGTGACTGGTTCTTCACAAGAGATTCTCACTGAATCCTTCTTGACATTCTTAGTCCAATCCCATTCTTTAAGCTCATCTATGATCACGTCCCTGCTGATCACAATCTGCTTATTCACTGAGTCGAACAGCTTGTAACCTCCAGTCGAATGATATCCTATCAAGATCATCTGATTTGACTTGTCATCAAGCTTCCTTCTCAACTGATCTGGGACATGTCTATGTGCTATAGATCCAAACATCTTCAAGTGACTGAGGCTAGGCTTGACACTAGACCAACATTCTTCTGGTGTGATTCCTTCAAGCTTCTTCGTCGGACATCTGTTTAATATGTATGGTGCTGTCGAAACCGCTTCTCCCCATAATTCTTTGGGTAGATGTTTTCCATTCAACATACTTCTCACCATGTTCATGATGGTTCTGTTCTTTCTTTCTGTAATTCCATTTTGCTGTGGAGTGTAGGGTGGCACCACCTCATGCACAATCCCTTCCTTTTCACATAATTCATTGAACTCTTTCGACACATACTCTCCACCACCATCAGTCCTCAGAATTTTTAGCTTTCGACCACTCTGTCTTTCGACCATAGATTTGAATTTGGCAAATACCTCGATCACATCACTTTTCTTCTTGATGAGGTAAGTCCACAGCTTTCGGTTGTAATCATCTATGAACGTGACAAAGTATCTGTTGCCTGCAATCGAATCCACCTGGATTGAACCACATACATCAGAGTATATGACTTACAGAATTTCCTTCGACTTCCTTCCTGCATCCTTGTTGAAGTATTCTTGTGTTGTTTCGACTGAACACACTCTTCACATACTTCACTTGTAATGTCGATTTCTGGTAATCCTGAAACCATATTTCTTCTCTTTAGCTATATGATGTCATTGAAGTTGAGATGGCCTAGTAAAAAATGCCATAACCACTCATCTCTGTTGGCTGCAGTTGCTAGGCACTTGTGCTCCATCACATTGAGTTCAATCTTGAAAGTCCTATTATGAGACATTGGAGCCTTCATGATCAACCTTCCACCAGCGTCGATAACTCTCATCATCTTGTCTTCGATCGACACCTTATAGTTCTTTTCGACCAACTGCCCTATATTGAGTAAATTACTCTTCATGTCTGGTATGTACAACACATTGGAAATTGTTGACCTTTTGCCATCTTTCCTCATAATCAGAACATCACCAACACCTTCAGCTGCTAGAGTGTTGTCATTTGCAAACTTCACCCTGTTCTTCGACGAGGGCTTCATGTTGACAAAACAATCTTTCCTTCCAGTCATGTGTGATGAGCATTCTGAGTCCAAATACCAATGGTTCTGGAATCTCTCTTCGTCTCTTGTTGTGACCATCAGGAACATCTCTTCTTCTTCATGTTTCACCAGCTTTGCATCATTTTTTTATTCTTCTTCTTTTCTGGACAATCACTAAAATAATGACCATACTTCTGACAATTGAAACATTGAATGTGACTTTTGTCCAGCTTTCTACCACCACCTCTTCCTCTACCTGCAGCACCACCTCTTTGGTTGCCTTGGTTCTAGGGTTTTCTTTTATTCGACCAGTTTCCTTCATGCTGATTTCGACCAGACGAATTGTTATAGCCTCTTCTACCTTTGTTGTCATTCCAGCTTCCTTTGTCTTTCCTTTCCTTTTCTGACTGCTCCTGCAAAGCCATATTACTCTTTGATTTTCCTGCAGCTCTTTCAGTCATCCTTTGTTCATGAGACTCAAGCGTCCTTTGAAACTCTTCCTTCGTCAATACTGACAAGTCTTTCGACTCTTTTATGGCTACTACCACGTGGTCGAACTTTGGAGTCAATGACCTCAAGATCTTTGCAACAACTGATCTTGATGTCAACACCTCTCCACATACCATGATTTGATTCACCAGTTTTGTTCCTCCCTATTTATAGATTTAGGTTAACTTGCATCTAAAGTTAAAACTCAAACTATAAAAGCCCAAAAATATCTAATCTAATCTTTCTAAATCAAATATGATCTATCTAAATCAAATCTAATGTTTTTAAAACAATGAATTACATATTTAACACTATTAAGGTTTAAATATGTTTTTAATCCCTCTAAATATAGACTATTTCACTTTTAATCCATCAAAAAAATTTCTTCAAAGAATCATCCTTCTAATATTTTCCGTCCACAACTTTTGATTCCTCACGTCAATATCTATTGACAAAAGCTGGCGGCATGCCACATAGAAATGCTTTGATGATTAAGATATGCGTGGCAGTGACATCATGGCAAAGATGAAGCGTGACATGCCACGTGGCTAAGATAAACATCGTAACTAAACTCATTGATAATTTTAACAAATTCAAAAACAACAAAAATTATCCAATTCTATTTAGTATCGTTGATACTTTTTACTATTTAATGGTATTTGTCATTTCATGTTCTTTAAGAATCATGACAAACAAATAAACTTAAACGTCAAGCCTGAAACATAACATGACAAACAAATGAACATCAACATAAAAATCAAGCCTGAAGCATAACATGTCAATCATTTAGCAAGCAACGTACATTTCATCAGCTTCCAAATTACTTTCATCCTAACCCAAGGATGGCTTCATATTGACAAACCCAACTCCATGAAACACGCAGAGTACAAACTAGATATCCTCTTCTGATAACAAACTAGATACCACAGTACAAGTGTTAGGGCCAACATGCTAATCCTTATGCATGCTTTCTTAAAAATGGGCAATGCTTGTAGTAATTCTAATGTACATGATGAACCACCTGCAAACATGCACTAGAGCTGAATGATCATGACAGTATGATCTAGGCTAGTGCAAGACCTAGGCCTATATGATGATGTAAATAAATTTTAACCAATGGTAGTTGAGTTTGTATACCAAAAAATAGTGTTTGAGTTTAGTAGAACCAATGACTCATGTACAAATCACAATTTGAATCTAAAGTGGACAGTAGAAACATCTAAGTCTAAGATATTTTCAACATACAGACATGAATCTTACTTGGGTTGCAAGTTAATCTAGCTACTATCATTATCAATATCCAACATAGTCTCTCTTTTTGAATTTCTAAGAAGTGGAACAACATCATTGTTATGTTCAATATTCCTCTCTCCATAACCAAAAAATTCACCACAATTGAGCAATACTTGCAACACCTCTTTCATGGAAGGTCTACTAGATGGAAGTGTTGAAGTACACATAACACCAAGTTTGAAAACTTTGCACATTCCATCTATGTGACTTGGTTCCATTACTTCTCTGTCAAGCAACTCTTCAATTCTGCTTCCGGCTTGAATGTGTTGCCAAGACCACTCTGCAAGAGATGAATGCTCATCACCGTAATTAGCTTCTTTACCGGTCGTTAGTTCCAGTAGGATAACACCAAAGCTGTAGACATCAACCTTTTCACTAACTCTTGTTGTTTGAACATATTCTGCAATTCAAACATGTCAAAAACACATTCAAGTTTAACTTGTAATGAGGAAAAGTGAGACAAATGTGAAGGGTTAAAAGTATTTCTTTTTTTCATCTGAACCCTCTGGATCTCGGGGGAAGGGAACCCTGGTAATCCAAAGGTCAATTGGCAATTAAGGGAACCCTGGTAATCCAAAGGTCAATTGGCAATTAAGGGAACCCTAGTAATCCAAAGTTCAATTAGCAAGTAACTTTTGAATAAAGTTTCCTCGAGTTCTAAAATGATTTTTATTTGTGTCCTTAATGACCTTGTTTCGATAAACAGATTAATTAAGAGCTTATAGCATAATGTATAAGTTATTTCTATAACAAAATATAAAATAAACTGAAACTCTTTTCAATATCTATACGCCGCTTTTAAAAGCTATTTTGAAGAGTTTACAGAAATAAGCCGAAAACAGTATATGAACAAGTCGTAAGTCATTTCCATAAGCTCTTCCGACTAGTTTGACAGGTACTTATGCTAGCAGAAAACATGCAAAAAGATAATTATTTATTTTAGACTTTAGAATGAAAACATTTTTACTAGGACTCAAACTTATAATTTCTATTAAAAAGGATCAAAGACAAAATAAGTTCAATTTATAAAGAGAAAAAATTATCTATAGCCATGAGGAAAATCTTAAGAGATATAATTATCAGAGAGTAAAAAATGATGATTAGAATGTCATGGATTTTACCTGGAGCCATATAGCCAAATGAGCCAATAACAGCTGACATAGTAGCAAGTTCACCCGGCTGTATCAACATCGTAGCCAAACCAAAATCAGCAACTTTTGCATTGAATTGAGCATCCAAAAGAATGTTACTTGTTTTCACATCTCTATGAACAACGGGTGGTGAACATTCATGATGCATATAGCTCAATCCTTGAGCAACACCAATAGCTATATGCATTCTCTTTGTCCAATCAAGAATAACATGATGAACTGAACTTGACAACACATTTGAAGACTTCATATTAATCTTCCTGTGCAGCCATCTATCAAGACTCCGGTTTTCGACATACTCGTAAACAAGTAGCATTGTATCATTATTAGAGATACAACACAACAACTTCACAATGTTTCGATGTCGAATGCTGCTCAATATTTTAACCTCACTGTGAAACGATTTCTCAAGATTATTGTCTAGTTTTTTGTTTTCCCAAATCTTTTTCACAGCTACATAGCCTAATCCATCAACAACAACTCTATAAACTGTTCCATATCCACCGCTTCCAATAATATTATGTTCTGTCATTGAAGATACTATATCTGATTCGGTGAAATTCAGTCTTTGAAATGAAGTGAGTTTCCATGATGAGTTATTAAACCCCTGCTTTCTTTTACGGAAAAGTTTGATAATCATGAATGATATCAATGCAGCCACTAAGATGGAAACTATCACCAAGACTACAATTAAAGTAGGAGATAAAGACGAGTCTTTGCTTTGCCGTTGAGTGGTGGAATTAGAATTGCACAAGGTAAGGTTCAATGTTGGTGTATCAGCACATAAACCAGAATTGTTCAAAAAGCTTCTATCATAAGCTGAATTTTCAAATTCACTAGGAATTCTTCCACTTAAATGATTGGACGATAGATTGAAATCTGTAAGTCTAGGAAGTATAGAAGGTATTTTGCCAGAGAATTGATTTTCCGATAGATCAAGAACACTAAGAGAAGGTATATGACCAATTGAAACCGGAATTTCTCCATTAAGTTGGTTTTGGCTCAAATTCAGAGTCACTAATGAGTTCCATGATATTATATCAAATGGAAGTGACCCTTTGAGCTGATTTTGATCAAGCCACAATGTTTGAAGATTAGGAAGTGCTGTTAACTCTTGAGGAATACTTCCATTAAGATTATTCTTGCTTGCTGTAAACTCAACCACATTAGTCCAATAAGATACTCCAATTGGAATTCCACCATAAAACTGATTATAACTTATATCAAAAAGTGAAATACTTGAAGACAAATTTTGAGGAAGTTCACCACTGAACTTATTATGGCTTACCATAAAAATCACCAAATTTTCAGCTTTCCAAAGACCATTAGGAATTTTACCATAAAACTCATTATTGTAAATTTTCACCTCCAACAAGCTACTACAATTTCCAAGTGATTCTGGTAACTCTCCACTTAGATGATTTTTATAAGCAGTTAAATTTTGTAACTCTCCGTGATGGCACAAATTCTCCGGTAACCTTCCCTTAAAACTATTTGTTGTAACATGAAAACTTCTTAGCTTTGAGTGAAGACCAAAATCAGGAGGAAGTGTACCTGACAAGTTTATGTTTTATGTAAAAACAGTACTATTAATAAAAGTATAAACAAAATCAAAAGGAATCAAAACTCATGCAAGAACTCAAACGTACCTGACAAGTTGTTCATAAAGACCTTAAAATCAATTAAAGATGGAAGACGACCTATGCTTTGTGGAATCTCTCCTGAAAAATTATTCAAAGGCAAAGACAAGCCGGTTAACTTTTGCAGCTTTCCAAAATCTTCTGGTATTTTTCCTGTCAGATGATTCTGTGCAAGATCAATGATAGCCAAATTTAACGCGCCAACCTCATCTGGCAACTCTCCAGAAAGATCATTTCTTGAAAGTAACAATCTGCTGAGATTCTTCAACATGAACAAACCACTAGGGATTTCCCCAGTTAAATCATTTTGTGACAAATCCAAATCCTCCAAAGAAACCATATTTCCTATTAGTTCAGGCATTTCACCAAACAGATTGCAGTCATACATATAAAACACCTTCAATTTACTCAACTCCGTCCAATTCATCGACAACTTAGAAGGCTTAAACGGATTTGACGACAAATCCAATATTTCAAGATTCAACAAATTTCCAATCTCATCCGGGAAAGTTCCGTCAAACAAACAAGCTTGAAGTGCAAGAAATCTCAAATCCTTTAACCTTCCAACACTAGAAGGAATTCCACCACTGAAATTAGTGTAACTAAGATTAAGATAGTTCAAATTAGATAAACTGGAAATATCATTAGGAATCTTTCCAACAAAATTGTTCATAGACAAATCAAGATACTCCAAGTTTGAACAATTGTACAGATATGTTGGAAACATCCCAGGTATGAAATTGTTGTTGAAATCAACATGTGTGAGGTTTTTAAGGTCACATATGAAAGAGGGTATGGTTTGATTGATGTTGCAGTTGACCAAAGCCAACCCTGTGATGGAACCACTGGTGCAATTGATCTCTGGCCAAGAACAGTGAGAGGTGTTTGATGAAGTCCAGTGAGTAAGGCTTGGTGGGTTTTCTAGGTGTTGTTTTATTTTCATTAGGGTTTCATGTTCTTGGTCATTAAGATTGTAATGAGATTGAGATTTTGCATGGTTTAGAATTAGAATGATGAGAAAAAAGGTTAGAATATAGTGAAATGAAAATGTTGATATTTTCATTTGGGTGGTGAGAGATTGTTTTTGTTTCTTTTCTGGTTTTTATGTGTTGTGGATTTGTGATGCATTGAATTTGCAATGAGGAGGAAAATGGTTTTGTGATTTGCAATGCCTACAAGATTCTTGATTCTTTATCACAAGAGAAGGACTTATGTCCATGTAATAAATGATCTTAGACTTTAATTTCTATAAACCAAGTGTTTGACTCCAACAATATAGACTAATCTCTCAAGAAGTGAATCACAATATACAACAAAGTTATATAAAGAAAATCAGAATGGAAAAAGAACTTTTGTTTGCATTTTCTATGCTAGTTTCAAACATAGAAATTAAGGTTGAAGTTCTGTGCATGTGTAAGGAAATTCACAACACAAGATTTTAAATAATTAGATATTTCAATTTTGTGTTGGATATTTGTACATAGTCTAATGGTATTTGTGAATTTTAGTGTGTAGAAGTCGTTGATTTGAATCCAGTTACAAAATATTTGTAATTTTAGTTTTTTTTAAAAGACGAGTGTATTTTGTCTGATTTCAATCTAATGATCATAATTTGAATTGTACTATCGAAATTGAAAAGTATGTGACGTGATTAAAGGAGTGAATGCGTTAATGCGTCAATGTTAGACTTTCAAAAGTTGAAAATTGTTGGGTTTCTAGATTCAATTTTGGCGTGTGATGATAAAGTCAATAAGACCAATCTTTTATGGTTGTGACAAAGGTTTGTTCATATCATAGTTTACATCAGCAAAGATTGAATGTCAGTGGTATTAAAAGGTTTTGGTAAAGGGTTTGGTTAGAAATAAAATAAAGTATTTAACCATAGAACTGAATGCTTTTGTGTAAGTCGTTTTACTTTAACATATATTGTTTGAAAAAGAAATATATTTAAAAAGAAAGATTGTATTACCAACAATAAAACCACCTAAAAGAGGTAAGAAGCAGGAAATTCATCAAAGGGTGGACAACAAACCGAAAACCGATTGAAACCATGTTAACCGATAAAAAATTAAAAGAAACGGACGCTTTATTACGGTACTCGGATCTGCTGGGCCATCTTTTCAGTTTCCAATGGATTGAGTCCGGTGATAGCGGTTTTGGAATTTCAATCCATTGCAAACCAGTACCGACCGAGATAGAATAATATTACTTTGCTAGTAACTCTTAAGGGTTGGTTTAGTGGTGGAGGTTTGGGTCTTGAGAGTGTGCTCCTCTCAAAGTCTTAAGTTCGAATCCTACTAGATACAATCAACCCATGTGTGGGCCAGTCCATACGGAGTTTTGCTCCAACTTTAAACGAAATCTCCGCTAATAGACGGTGAAATTAATTCCTCTTGAATTAGTCGGTTGAAAGGTCGGATACCAAGATTTTCAACCCAAAAAAATATTACTTTGTTAGTAGCAGTACTACACTAACACGTATAAAAGTGGCCCTGGGAGCTTTTTCTTCTCTTTCAAATATTTTTAAATTAAAATAATGTATAACAGTATAAAAGTGGATAACACTCCATCCCTTATGCACATCAATCACTTTTCCTTACATATAATTAATGTATCTTTTTTAGTTATTTTGTACAATAATATAATCAGATTTATTTTAAGCAAAGAGAGCCACAGAAGTATCACCCTTTTCTTCTCTCTTTCCCTTCCGGCACATACTACAGAGACTCTGTATTTGCTCTTGTTTGCTTCAATAGAGAAGAAAGATACAACTTTTTCTTCTTATATATTCTTATATATTGTTTGTGTATAAATTTGAACATTCCTGCTAAACATCAAAACTATAAAAAGATGGGAGAAGAAAGAGGTTCTAATAAATTGGTTGAAAAAATGTAACTTTTACTGCATTTTTCACAAATTTCATGAAAAAATAAATAGTTCTTTCATCTTACTCTTTCTCTCCCCCATCTTTATTATTTTGAAGGTAAATTTAATACACCATCCAAGTTTTTTAGGCACCACATGAAATTTTATTTTTGCTTTCAGATTTCGGATTTTTACATCCGGACGCACCAAATTTTTAAAAAACGCTTATATGTTCCGAATGTGCACGAATTTCTGATTTGTAAATCCGAAAAAAAATCAAAAGAATTTCATAAAATCATTTATTTCTAAATATAATTAAAATTAATATCATTTTTTCAATATAATTAAATCCAATATAATTAAAATCTATATTAATTAAAACTAATATGATATTTTATATGATTAATTTTTTTCAATATAATTAATATGATTAATATGGTATTTAATTCTAAATGATTTTTTTATATTGAAAAAATTAATTTAATTATATTAGATTTAAAATTATATGAGATTTACTTCTAAAACTAAATTTGATTATATTGGTATTTACTTCTAAATTATATGGTATTTAATTCTAAATTATATTTAAAATTATATGGTATTTACTTTTAAAATTTATTTAATTATATTGGATTTAATTATATTGAAAAAATCATATTAATTTTAATTATATTAATTTTAATCATATTAATTTTAATTATATTGGATTTAATTAAATTGAATTTAATTATATTGAAAAAATCATATTAAGTTTAATTATGTTGGATTTTAATTATATTGGATTTAATTATATTTAGAAGTAAATAATTTTATGGAATTTTGTTGATTTTTTTCGGATTTGCAGATAAGGAATTCTTCCGGATGTGCACATCCGAAAAAAACTGAAAAATTAAAAAAATATGATACGTCTGAATGTGCTCATTTGAAAATTTGGGGCAAAAACTAAAATTCAGGTGGTGCCTCAGAAACCTGGGTGGTGTGATAAGAAACTCTCAGAATGTATTTGTTCTCATAATGTATTTTTTCAGAATGTATTTGTTTACATTTAAAATAAAAAAAACAAAATATAATTAATAAAAATTAGTAAATTTCAGATTTACTAAATATTAATATGATGCCCGTGCGTTTATACGATTATCCGTCGATGACACGCATTTGTTTTCATTTAAAATTTGGGAAAAAATAGAATTAATAAAAAACAGTAAATATAAAAAAATATAATTTATATTTTTAAATAATAGAATCAATACTCGCAGACATCAGTTGGTATCTTTTATAAAAATATTTACGTAATGAGTTAGTTTTATAAATATCAAATAATACTATAGTATTTGTAAATATTATTTTAATTGTATAAATAAATATTACTAACATAAATAAAGATATTTTATGTAAGTATTATTATAAATATCTAATTTGTGAGATATCCATATCACTATACGTGTGATCGCCCTATTATTGTGTGAAAAAAATATGAATTTTATGGAAATTTTGTATGTTGAAGAATATAATTGAGATAAGGTTGTATTGAGAAAAAGATAATAATTTATATAACAATTAATTGACATTTTGTAATACCATTTACAAAATTAATTAATTTAATATGCTTCAAAACGTTTTTGCCCACAATATTAACAGGAAGAAGGGAAAATAATTTGGGGGAAAATTGAGAAATATTAGAAATGATTGTAAATGGGGAAAGAAGGGAAAGTAAAATTTTGAAGCGTAAAGGGGATTGATTAAATCTCAGAGCCTGTATTGCGAGGCATCAGCGACCGGAGAAGACCAGAGGAATCCAAAATGGACGGGAAAGGCAATGATGGGGGAGAGGTGATGAGAGGCTCGAAGGAGGAAGCAGTGTTGAAAAGTGGTGGTTTGCAGACAGAGGAGAAAAGGTAAAGCATACATTTCATGTTGTCTATTAAGGTTTTAGGTTGAATATGGTTTTGCATGTTTGTTAAATAGTGTTGCAGATGTTTGGGAACTGATTAATTCGTTTGGTTGTAATGGTTAGGTTTGTTGTATGGTATAAGGACATATGGTGTGCGAAGACTGCAAAAAGGAATGTGATGGTAAGTATGTAATTAAGACATATTATTTGTAAAGTTCATATAGGAATATCTATGGTATAATAGGGTTTTTTGGTTGTGATTGTGCAGCAAATTCCGCAACATGTGATTAAGGAATGTGCGGGGCTGGAATCCGATCGAGTTTTGATGTATGACTGTGATATGAAAAAGATTTACAATTGTGAACTGCATATTCGTGACAGAGGGTACCATGTGGAGAAGTTTCTTGGGCATGGTTGGTATGAGTATTCAAAGGAAAGAGAATTGAAGGATGGCGATAGACTTGGATACTGCATTCGCAAGCCTCCTGAGAACAGAATGATGGTTAAGTTATTAAATCGTAAATAAGATAAAAGTATGTATGAAGATTTTAGTTTTAGGTTTAAGTATGTATGATGGTGTAATGATTTTGCACAGAATTATGATAAATCTGTAATGGAAATGTTTAAATATAAATTCAGTATGTTGTTCAGTTATATCAGTTGAAGTTGAGGTTATGTTGTGATTTTGAGAAGGTCTCAAGTTTGTGTTTATTTTAATCGTGTTTAACAGATTTATGTAAGCTTTGTGATTGAATAAGTGTATGTTTGGATGTTTGAATCTGGTGGAAAAAATTGATATTGAGTGAAATGGTTGAGAAACATTGATAGTCGTTGAAAATCAAAAGAGTTAGTTGTTGAAATTAGTAATCTATTGTTAATTTTCTGTTAACTGTCATGTTTAAGATTAATGGCAGTTTCTGTTAATTTCCTGTTAAGTTTCTGTTAATTTTCTGTTTGGTTTTTCGATTGGTTAGGCTATGTTTATTTATTAGTTTTTAATGTTAATTATGTTTGTTGTGTAATGAAACAGGCTCTATGATAGCAATGGTTCCTGATAGACTTCTTATTGTTGGTTTGAGGTGATGGTTCGATAAAAAAATTGAGATAAAATAAAAATGTAGTTGACAATAAGTTTATAATCAAATTGAGTGGTCTCATTGTCATGTATACCACAGGTACATTAGGGGCATCCACCGAACTGAAGTTTATGTCATCAATACAATCTGCGATCCCCCTCTTTGAAGTTGGCGTAACAGGTTCATCGTCACACCCATATGTAACCTTTATTTCCTGTGACCCCAAAAAATGGTTAAAACAATAGAAAGGTGAGTGGCAATAAGTTTGTAACAAATCGGCGGAACCGAATCATCTAAACAATCGCATCAGACCTCATTAACAGACTCAATATTCTTCATCTTTGAAATCGGGAATTTAGGTTGTTAGATGTCAAACATGTTATATATTTGTATGCAATAATTGGCATCTTTCATTACTTTCCATGCGGAATCGGTTGATTTAAGTGGTAAATTGTGTTGTAGTGCTTACATTGGAATACATGAGTGGAGCTTGTAATTTGTGTGTTAATGTGCAGGTTTAGGCATGAAAGGATCAAGATGGTGAGACACATTGAGTGGATGCAAGTTGCCACTGAAATTGTTGCTGCAACAGGGTATTCGCAGTGCGAAGGAGCTGGCGAGGGTGCAGCGAAGGTTCGCACTGCGAACGTCAGCGAGGCTCCCAGCGAAGGGTGGTAGAATGTTTTTCATGGAAAATTTCCCAAAGTTCGCACTGCGAACTCCTAGCGAAGGCTCGCTAGTTGGTTCGCAGTGCGAAGGTCCTGGTGAAGGGAGGCAGAAAATTTTTGAGGCAAAATTTCTCTCATTCGCAGTGCGAATGGATTGTTCACAGTGCAAACCCTCGATGTCAGCATTGGGCGGTTTAAGTCTCAGAGGCACTTAAAGTGCCATTTTCTCTCATTCGCAGTGTGAATGATTTGCTCGCAGTGCGAATGCTGCAGATTTCAGAAGTGTATAAATAGATTTTTACTTTTATTGGAGGGGATCTTTTGCCCTTTTTCACCCAAAAACATAGTTTACAGTATTTTGATCATCCAATAGTGGAATTGTACTTTGAGAAGCTGAAGTCACATCCATTCTCGATTATTCGACGTGGATGTTCATTCATCTCCTCTTGAAACTTGTAATCCAAGCTACCATGAGAATGGGTAGCTAAACTCTCTTGTGTTGAGGTGTTGGCACTAGATTTCGACTGGCAGGTGTTGACCGAGTGTTGACCGGAAATGTCCAAAACAAGCCGACGCAGGAGAGAGATTCAAGGCAGTGTCGAGTCGACACTAGCGGAAAGGCGTGTCGAAGGACCGTCGATAAGTCCTGGCGTCGGAAATAAGCTGATGTCGGTTTCAAGGAACGATTGTTTAGGCGGGAAAAAGTTTGAAAATTCCAAAACCATGGGAAGTTGAAAAGAGAGTGGGGTGCCACGTGTCAGCTTCAGAAAACGTTTGGGCAGACAAACAGTTATTTTTTAGGCCTATATAAGGCATTGTTTTTTCTATTTTTAAGGTCGCATTTTTTCAGATTGTGAAGGGAAAATACTCAAAGTACCAAGCTTAGAGAGAAACGAGTTCACTCCCATAAACAAATGTATACTTGCATCCAAATCTCATTTAATGCAATTTATTTTCCTCTTCCGCATATAATTTAAAGTCTTTATATTTTTTGTTCTTCTTCCGCTTTGCTTTCCCCTGCCTTTCTTTGCTTCTTCTGCAAACCAACTCGCAACCGTTAAGATATTCTTCGCGTCACCCAAGTCACTTAAACGTAACACTTAAACAAACATAAACGAAGTAAAAACATACGCTTCCAATTCCAAGTTCTGGGATTCGTCTGGTCGGTCCCGCAAGCGAACCGACGACGGAAGGCCAGCGTTTGTTCGCGCGGGCGAACAAATTGGCATGCCCAGTGGGACCCGTGTGAATTGAGTATATGTTTTTGCGTAGTGGTAAAATGGTAACACCACGACCAAACGTAGAACCGTCTCCGACGGAAACGGCGGTAGGGACACACACAACTGATGTTGGCTCTGGTACCATATCAGCGGTGTCAACCTCTCCTAGCGGACCAATTACAACACCGCGCCGAAATGACCCTAGGCCGACAACGGTTGGGACTACGGGGCAATATATGCCTAGTATCACCATGCCCATACCTAGATCGTATGGAATGCCACCAGAGTTCATGTCAAGTGTGCATTCTAGCGGGCATTTGTTTGGAGAGAATTCGTCCCCAGTATTTTCGACTTATCAAGGGATAGGACCCTTGTCGAACCCGTTGGTTCGACCTCCGGGATTCAACATGTCCTCTCAATCCATACTGACCTTTACCTCTAGTTTCGTCGCGGTCATGAGGCAACAAATGGACGAGAGTAACCATGAGATGGTTCACATGTTGACTCAGCAGATGGGTGACATATTAAGGCCATTGATACAAGGATCAACCTAGAGTTACCAGCAACTGGCGACTCAGATGACGCGAATCGGTGATTTCTTAGGCGCACCTAGGGCTCAGGGTCGACAGACCCCACCACCGCGACCGGTGACGCCACCTCGTCAAGAAGAAGTCTTCGACGAAACCATAGAACAATCCCGTGAGTTCGAGGAAACTCCTAGGAGGGTTCAAAGACCCCCTGTAATCGTCCATAGGCACCAAGATCCGGATTTTGTTGTCCAACAGGTTCGACAGGACGCTCTGGCTGGAGAACATAACTTGGAAGCTGTGGTAGAACGTATCATGGTCCGTAATGGGGCGAACCCTGGCCTTCGACGGCCAACCTATACATCTCCCTTGCCAGATTTTGTCCTACAGACAGAATTACCTAGGGGATGGAAAATGCCAAAGTTTACCAAGTTCGCTGGGGAAACAGAAGAGTCCACCGTCGAACACGTCGCTAGGTATCAAACCGAAGCGGGTGATATAGCAAACAATGAGGATTTGAAATTGAAATATTTCCCAAGCTCCCTCACAAAGAATGCGTTCACGTGGTTCACCACATTGCCCCCACAGTCCATTCATACATGGTCTCAATTGGAGAGGCTTTTTCACGAACAATTCTATATGGGACAGTAAAAAATAAGCTTAAAAGAATTGGCAAGCGTCAAACGCAAGGCCGCGGAGTCAGTAAACCAGTACTTAAATAGGTTTAGACTTTTGAAAGCACGTTGCTTCACTCAAGTCCCTGAACATGAGTTAGTCGAAATGGCCGCTGGCGGCCTAGACTATTCGATTAGGAAAAATTTGGACACGCAATATCTCAGAGATATGGTGCAATTAGCGGACCGGGTTCGCCAGGTCGAAAGATTGAAGGCTGAAAAAGCTCAGTCTAACAGATACCGAAAAAAGGAAAAAGTGGCTTATGTGGCTACAGACGAATACTCGTCCGACGACGAGGAATCGGTCGATGAGAGCGAGATCCACGTGGCTGAACTTAAGCCAGGACCGCCCTATACATGCAAATTGTTGAAACCATCAAACGGGAAAAATCCCACAGAAACTAACAAGACGGATAAATACGTCGCTAAAACTTATACTTTTGACGTTTCAAAATGTGATGAAATATTTGATTTACTAGTTAAAGATGGTCAAATTATTATTCCGTCTGGTTTGAAAGACCCCCCTCTAAAGCAAAAGAAAAAGAGGGGATTTTGTAAGTTTCATAATTTCCTTGGTCATAAAACAGCTCAATGTGTTCTTTTCAGGGACTTGGTGCAAAAGGCTTTGAAGGAGGGTCGACTCCAATTTGGCGAGAAGCCGAAGATGCAGGTGGACACTGACCCACTGAAGGTCGAAGAGGATTTGTATTCAGAAGTGTACGAGTGTTTGATGGTCGAAGCTACTGAGGGCTCCGACAAACCACCAAGGGTTGAAATGGTGGAATGCATGATGGTCGGAACTACTGAGGGTTCCGATAAGAAAGCAAAGGGTAGACTCGAAGAAGTGTACCCCCAGGCTGGTCAAAGTTTGGAAGAGTTTCAGGAAAAGTGCAGGATAAGCGACTCCAAAGCCGCACTATGCCCTAGGTGTAATGCCGTGTTCGATGAGAAGGCTGCTGAGAGGTACGAGGAAAGCAAGAAAGAAGTGCTGTCAGATAACAAGCCACCTGTCCCAAGGTTTTTGTTCGACTAGAGCGGGGTCCCTCATCGAAACGAAGAGTACAGAAAGTTGTTCCAAGAGGCAAGGCCCAAAACTTTCGTGCCACCATCAGACGCCCCACAGGAAAGGTGGATGGCCCTGGTGAATCAGAAAGGAAGAAAGAGGCCAAAGTGGAAAGCTCTTGATTTGGAGAAGGAAGGGAATGTCGCTGATGAAAGGGTCGAGCAAGCAGGATATAGGGTATCCCCCAACTACAAAGGAAAGAACCCTATGACCAGGACCCAGTGGAAGCGCTATCAGCGAAATAAGAAGGCTGAAAGAGAGGCTGCACCTTCAAAGGCAAAGACTGTCGGAGCATCTGCGCAGAAACGCCAGTACCCAAAAAGAAAGTGGATAACGAAGAGCAAGGTGGCGGCGAACCAGACCATGGCAGTAACTTTGAACGCTTCAGGAGGGAAGGAAGTGGTGTCGACTCAAAGCTCAAAGTGCACTTCGATGGCAGAAAACAAGAAAGAGCCAGAGTATACTCCTCATTCAGACGAAGAGGAACCAAAATATTCTCCTCAGTCCGATGAAGAGTACGACCCCTCACCTAAAGGCGATTTTGATGAAGACATGTATGACGACACCAATGACGACACCTATGGCGAAGATTTCGTGGTAAATTGCGGTATTGTGTCGGTCCTACCAGCTGAGTATAACGTGGTGTCGGAGATCTCTGAGACTGAAGACGACTTCATCACAGGGGAAAATGCGGAAGACAAGCCACTCTGTTATTATGTAATGAACAGTGGCGTGGTCGAGGAACAAACGGCTATGTTCAAATGTCTTACCCCTGCGATGATGTATCATTTGAAGTCGTTGTTCATAAAGGCAAAGATTGACGGGGTGTCGGTTAACAAAGTATTTGTGGATGGTGGAGCGACTGTGAACCTGATGCCTCACAGTTTGTTCAAAAGAATTGGAAAGACGGAGGCTGACCTCTGACAGAACAACATGGTCTTGTCCAACTACGAAGGCAAGACCAGTAACATCCTGGGAGTTGTCCAAGTGGATCTAGCAGTAGGGACGACCAACAGGCTGACGCTCTTCATGGTCATTAAGTCGAAAGCGAACTTCAATCTGTTAGTAGGATGTAAGTGGATCTATGGAATTGGGGCAGTACCATCAACCATGCACCAGAGGTTAAGTATTTGGAGGAAGGATGACATCGTCGAAAATATTGAAGCAGACCAAAGTTATTACAAAGTCGACGAAGCCAAAGGTACTAAGAAATCTTTTGACCAGCACTTAGCCAATGTGGCTCCTTGTGATGACGGATCAGGATCTTACACTTCCGTCGACACGGGTCGTGTCCTGAACCTAGACCCCGACTATGGGTTCATCTGGGACGCTGCTGACGCTGGTATGGAGCCAATGGAGATGCCACCAACAGGGTGGTTTACTACTGGTGAAGATGACTGCTGAGTCAGAAGGTATGACTCGAATTTTGGCCTATTTGGCTGAAAACAGGAAAATGTCGGCACTCGAAAAAGACGAAACTCTCCAAGCAACCAAGGTAGCCGAACATGACAAAGAAAATCAGAGGCTTGATGGCATTTACGACGATGAGCCTCTAGGGTTTGAAAAGGGGCTAGATTATGAACTACAAAGAATACAAGCCCAAGACCCACTTGAGGAAGTCGACTTAGGGGATGGAACGACAAAAAGGCCCGCCTACGTGAGCACCAACGTGGGACCGACCATGAAGGCTAAACTGGTTAGAGTGTTGAAGGAATACAAGGACTGTTTTGCTTGGGATTATGGCGAAATGCCTGGTTTGAGTCGGAGCGTAGTCGAGCATCGCCTCCCAATCCAGCCAGGCAAGAGGCCAGTAAAGCAGCCTCCTCGACGCTTCGCCCCTGAGGTGACGTTGAAGATCAAACAAGAAATCGAAAGGTTGCTCAAAAGTCGGTTCATCAGAACTGCGAGGTATGTAGAGTGGATAGCAAACATAGTTCCGGTTATTAAGAAAAATGGGACCCTTCGAGTATGCATTGACTTTAGGGATTTGAACAACGCTACTCCTAAGGACGAATACCCAGTGCCCGTGGCAGAAATGCTAGTCGACTCAGCCGCGGGATTTGAGTATTTGAGCATGCTCGACGGGTATTCTGGTTATAATCAAATTCTTATAGCCGAGGAAGATGTTCCCAAAACCGCATTTCGATGTCCTGGAGCTTTGGGAACATATGAATGGGTGGTGATGCCTTTCGGTTTGAAAAACACGGGGGTAACCTACCAAAGGGCTATGAATGCCATATTTCATGATTTTATTGAGAATTTCATGCAGGTATACATTGATGACATAGTCATAAAATCGTCATCAGAGGATGGTCATCTCGATCACCTTCGACGCTCATTTGAGCGGATGAGAAAATATGGATTAAAGATGAATCCACTAAAATGTGCTTTTGGTGTTCGTGCAGGGGATTTCCTGGGTTTCGTAGTCCACAAGCGAGGCATCGAGATCAACCAGAACAAAACAAGGGCAATCCTAGATCTCAAGCCTCCGACAACAAAGAAGCAGCTCCAATCTTTGTTGGGAAAGATAAATTTCTTAAGGAGGTTCATCTCAAACCTAAGTGGCAAGACAAAAGTGTTTTCACCACTACTCAAGACCAAGAAAGAAAGTGAATTCCGCTGGGGGCAAGAACAACAAGAGGCTTTCGATGCGATCAAAGAATATCTTACAAAGCCTCAAATCCTACTACCACCTAGTATCAATAAAAACATGAAGTTGTACATTGCGGCGTCGGAAACGACCATAGGCAGTATGCTAGCACAAGAGGATGATGGTGGTGTCGAAAGACCCATCTATTACCTTAGTAGGATATTGATAGATGCTGAGACTAGATACACTATGATTGAAAAGTTATGTCTATGTTTGTACTTCTCATGTATGAAATTAAAGCAATATATCAAACCAGTTAATGTTTATGTTTCGTCGCACTTTGATGTTATTAAGCATATGTTGTCCAAACCTATTTTGCATAGTCGAATTGGGAAATAGGCACTAGCGTTAACTGAATTCTCCCTAACATACGTCCCTTTAAGGGCGATGAAGGGTCAAATAGTGGCTGACTTCATTGTCGACCACACGGTGATCGATACGTCGATACATAGCATCGACGTCGCCCCATGGAAATTGTACTTTGATGGGTCGAGCCATAAGAATGGAGCAGGTGTCGGAATCCTAATAATCTCCCCGCAGGGGATTCCAACTACCTTTAAATGTAAAGTCGATGGAAAATGTTCAAATAACGAGGCAGAATACGAAGCCTTAATTACTGGTCTCAAGATACTCAAAGACTTGGGAGCCAGAGAGGTGGAAATAAAAGGGGATTCCGAATTGGTGATTAAACAAATTACCAGAGAGTATAAATGCGTGAGTGAACATCTTCTGGGTTACTTTTCGTTGGCGAATCGTTGGTTGGAACATTTCAAAGTTGTCAGCATCTCGCATGTGCCAAGGATAGAAAACCAGAAAACTAACGAACTGGCGCAAATTGCGTTGGGGTATAAAGTGTCGGAAGGTAAGTTAAAAGGTTTCGTCAAAACCAGAAAGAAGATGGTGTCAAATATACGCGCGCCACCAAGCATGTCGATACCCAAAGATTCGATGAGTTTGGTCGAAGGTTTAGAAAGTGGTGAGGTTTTTGTTAATGATATGCCACCAACGGACTGGCGAAGAGCAATTATAGAGTATCTGGAGAACCCACAGGGCAGCTCCGATCGAAGGACCAAGTATAGAGCCATGAGCTATGTCCTGATGGGAAACGAGTTACTGAAGAAAACTCCAGAAGGGGTGTTACTAAAGTGTCTGGGAGACACGGATGCATATTTGGCAATCTCGGGGGTACACAGTGGGGCTTGTGGGGCTCACCAGGTCGGCCAGAAAATGAAATGGCTTTTGTGTCGACAAGGCTTCTATTGGCCCAGCATGCTTAAGGATTGTATAGATTTCGTGAAAGGTTGCCAGGACTGTCAAAAGCACGCCAACATCCAGCATGTCCCAGCCAGCGAATTACATGTGATTGTCAAACCATGGCCTTTTCGGGGATGGGCTTTGGACGTAATCGGAGAGATTCGGCCAGCTTCGTCAAAGCAGCAAAAGTTTATCCTCGTAGGAATAGACTATTTCACGAAATGGATAGAGGCCGTACCTTTGGTGAAAGTGGATCAAGAGGTTGTGATAAACTTCATCCAAAATCATATCTTGTATAGATTTGGGATACCCGAGACAGTCACAGTAGATCAGGGTTCTGTGTTTGTGGGGAAGAAGATGCAAGAGTTTGCGGCAGAAACAGGTTTCAAGTTGGTTACTTCGACGCCTTACTATGCCCAGGCAAATGGCCAGGTTGAGGCAGCCAACAAAGTAATAATTGGCTTGATCAAAAAGCACGTTGCGAACAAGCCAAAGAACTGGCATAAAATGTTGTGTCAAGTGCTGTGGGCATATCGGACATCACCCAAAGCGTCAACAAATTCGACTCCATTCCGTCTAACCTATGGACACGACGCTGTGTTACCTGCGGAAGTACACTTGCAATCTGTCAGAGTGCAGCGACAATATGAGATTCCGTCGGATCAATACTGGGAGATGATGTTAGACGAGCTTGTAGACTTAGACAAGGAAAGAATGGTCGCGTTAAACGTGTTGCTACACCAGAAGGCTCGAGTCGCCAGGGCCTACAATAAAAAAGTTCAGGAAAAAACCTTTGCCGCAAACGACTATGTTTGGAAAGTCGTGTTTCCCGTGGATCGACTAGATCAAACGATGGGAAAATGGTCCCCTAACTGGGAAGGACCATTTAGGGTGACGCGAGTGTTCAGTAACAACGCATATGAAGTGCAGGAGTTGGGGGCGGACCAACGAGTCTTAAGAGTAAATGGGAAATATTTAAAAAGATACAGACCCATGCTACAAGAGGTTCGCATCAAAACATAAATTTCATTAAGTATAAGGCCAAGAATGGCTTACAAAAAGGTGCATTACATTGTATCAATATAAAACCTAAGGGAATTCAGGGAATCTAGCCTTAAAGTCATCAAAGAGGACCTTCTCATGGGTTATTTTGCTCTCGAGAATAATCTTACGTTGTTGCATACGGCTGATGGCGTCCTTAATTTTCATCGCCGCTTCGACATGCACAAGGCCCTGAGCGACTTCGTGGTCGATGGTTTCTTGAGAGGGCAAAGGCTCAGCCGAGTCCAAAGAGGCTTTCTGACGTTCGACCTCGGCTATCCTTTTCGTCAGCTCCGTGATTTGGGCTTGATATTCAGATATCTGCTGGTCGAAGGCTCGGTGTTTGTTGGAATGCTCTTGTTTTTTGGCTTCGTAGTCTCCAAGTTTCTGTTCACATACGGAACTAAGATGTCATTCGCGCTTCATGTCTTCGTGACGAAATCGAATCTGGGTGTCGGCCTGATAATGCGTCGAGAGATCCTTGGCCATTTGAATAAAGAAAGCTTCGAACTCAATTAGATAGGTGGCCATGGGGGCAGGAAGCTGGAACTCAGAAAGTTCACTCAGGAGGTTGAACACGTCATTAGCTATGTCAGATTCCTCAGCAACGGCCGCCAGAAACTGTTCCTCAAAAAGGTAAGACATCAGCTGCTGAAGTTTGAGGTTGAAAAAGGCATCCACTTCTGGAGTGGGAATCGAGGTCGAACTGGTGGGCTGAATCTCTTCAGCTGTCTGTCGAAGCTTGTGTAGCGCTTTTAGAGTTGCAGCTGGGTTTGTGGCTTTGTCCGCTAGGAGTGCCTCTGGAGTAGGAGATTCCTCAGCAGTAGGTGGGGCCTTCTCTGGTTGGTTTTCAGGAATTTGGGGTTTTTCTCCGGCGACGGTGCTCACGGCAGACGGAGGAATGACAGTGACCTCAGGGAGTGTGTCATCAGGCTCGACATTTTTAGTTGCAGCAGGAGGTGTCTTCGCCAAGTTTTCCTCATGCATAAGGGAATGAAATTCGTCAGTCTTTTGGGGACTTGGCGTAATGGTTACACTAGCGTTGGGAGCGTCTGCGGCCGATCCGATATCACCCTCATCAACAGTGGTCAAAATGACCACATGCTCCTACCAAAAAATAAAATACCAGTGAGTTAGTCGCCCCCAAGGTCAACTGAGAAGTAAATAAAGTCAAATTACCTGCACAGGAGTCGTTGTCTTGGGAAGGGCGACAGAAGGAATCGGGTCGAAACCGTCCTCAAGGTTACGCGAAACAACAGGGGTCGTTGTCGAGATGTTGGGCTTTGAGGGTGTCCGTCGCGTCAGAACCTTTTTCTTCCTCACCAAAGGGGTAGCAGGAGGAGATGCTGGAGCTGTTACAGTAAAAACTCGGGAGTGAGTACTCTCGTTCGATTCAGTCCTTTCGGGGGACGTTGCCTTCTCAGAAACCTGCGCAGAGACAATATAAGAACCAGGGGATGACAAAGCCGCAGAACAAGGAAATAAACACACCTGTACAAGGTTAGCCCTGGGTTTTTTGGCAGGTCTAGTGGAAGTGGACCCAGTAGTTGTTTCCCGTTTGCGCCCCTGAAAGCAACATTGCCGCTCTTTAGTCCAGACTTACAAAAAATATATATGTATATAAAATCAAGAGTCTGGGACATACTTTTGTTGAAACTTCGTCTGCAGGATCGACATCCACGGTGGTCGACGATTTAGGGATACTAGCTGTAGAAGCAAAGGCGTCGACCACGTTTGCCAGAAAGAGGTTAGGGGTGAAAATTTGGGTTTGATACTCCAACCACCAAGCATCAAATTCCTGAGTAGTGAAAAAGGAAGGTCGGAAGGAGAAAACCGGTAGCTCCAAATGTTGAGAGGCTCTGACGAACCTCATGCAAGCTTTGTGACCAACGTGAGTGAGGCGTCGACCAGACCGGACTATATCATCAGAATGCCTCACCAAAGGTTTTGGTAACATTTAGCTCAAGCCAAATTGTCGAGCAACCAAATTTGGACAGTAGTTCATAAAACCATACCCATTGTTCCCTGTTTCGATACGGAAAGAAATCATGGTAGGAGTAAGAAACGCCCGCCACACAGCATTCGACAGTGCAGCAGCCTGAGGTGAGACTCCAGGGAATGGGTTTCTGAACCAGTCGGGTCCAAACTTACGCTCCACAAATGGCGCCATGTCAGGAACAAAAGAGGAGGTTTCCATAAACATACTCAGATACCTCATGAAAAGGGCTTGTCTTGGAGCTTCTTGAGTAGTCATCAAGGCTAGTCGCAACCCCTCGACAGAATGTGTTTTGTTGAGGATCACCATCCTTGCTGAAGCTGGATATCCCAGCTTATGCTCAAAGGTGGCATTGAGCCAATGCTGTAACAACCACATAGGCCCTGAGATGTTTAAGGCCTTAGTGATTTGATGTAGGAGTTTTAATCTCATGGCCGACAGGCCAAGAGAATGATAAAGGGAGGCCAACAGGAGTTTGGCCAGAGATATTTGTCGGTCTTCATGAATCTGAATGGCCAAGTTAATAAAGCTTTTGGCTATCTGCAGGGAGCCAGGGCAAAACATGTAGTATGATAACCAAAGGGTTAAGAAAGCAATGTGTTCTTCATCAGAGACTTCTTGGGAGTTTTTGTCATGGTGATCCTCTATGTAGTTTTGGAAACTAGCACGCTCGAAGTCGAAAGTGTTCTCCGTCTCCCAAGTCGGGTCGAAAGTCTCACCCAGTGGCGAAAGGCCAGTAATGGCCGCCACATCAAAAAGTGTCAGCGTGAGCATACCACATGGGAGGTGGAATGTGTTTGTCGACCCTTCCCAAAAATACATCGACGATAGGAGCAAACAAGGGTTAACCCTGGGGGCAGTTCTGGAGAGTTGGATGACGTCGAAGATGCCATAATTCTTCCATTATTGTTGACGTTTCCCTTCGACTTTGTCAAGCCAAGCAAGATAATCCTTGTTACCGGGAGTTGGCATAGACCTGAAAACTCTCGACTTTGGTGCCATGTATTTAAGATCCAAGGTACCCCCTTTCTCAAAAGCGGGTGGAATCGTTTGATCAAAACAAGGAAATAACTTCTGAAGTTCTTGAGGACTAGGTTTGTTGTCTGGGAACAGACCATGGAAACCATACAGCGTATTTTCCACTGTGAATGGAATAACCATTTGACGGCACCAGTTGGACACCACCGTTTCGTCAGATGAAAATGGTTGAGGAAGAGATTGATGTGTTTCTGCTTCTGAAAGGACATACGCAACAGGGTTGTTGCCAGTGGTTTGAGGGATGCGAGTGATAGGTGTTCTTGATGAAGCCATTGGAGAAGAGAAGCGTAAAAGGAGACAAAGAGTCAGGGAAGGAAAATGTCACAAAGCTGTTTAGAGCAAATGAGGGTTTGTGAAAGAGGAGTTGCGAAAGTGAAAGGGTTTCTAAAGAGGATTATTTATAGGGCGCATGCAGAAAATGAAAAGTCAAGGCTTCCCAACTTCTGAAAATAAGTGGTGTTTGGTGTTAAAGCCCATAACTTGGATGAGACTAGCCATCATGGCGTTTTTCTTGGAAATCGTGGGAGGAGATTGCCATCATCATGTCAGGCGGCGCTTGCCACGTGTTAAGAAAGAAGACAAAAACGGTTTGCAAAAAAGGGAAGTCGTCGAAATCGTGTGAGAAACCAAAAAGCCAGATTTCTCCGTCGACACAATGCTCAGTCGAAACTGGCCTTTTGAGGGGTAAATTTGTTGGCACTAGATTTCGACTGGTAGGTGTTGACTGGACACGTCCAAAACAAGCCGACGCAGGAGAGAGGTGCAAGGCAGTGTCGAGTCGACACTAGCGGAAAGGCGTGTCGAAGGACCGTCGATAAGTCCTGGCGTCGGAAATAAGCTGGTGTCGGTTTCAAGGAACGATTGTTTAGGAGGGAAAAAGTTTGAAAATTCCAAAACCATGGGAAGTTGAAAAGAGAGTGGGGTGCCACGTGTCAGCTTCAGAAAACGTTTGGGCAGACAAACAGTTATTTTTTAGGCCTATATAAGGCATTGCTTTTTCTATTTTTAAGGTCGCATTTTTTCAGATTGTAAAGGGAAAATACTCAAAGTACCAAGCTTAGAGAGAAACGAGTTCACTCCCATAAACAAATGTATACTTGCGTCCAAATCTCATTTAATGCAATTTATTTTCCTCTTCCGCATATAATTTAAAGTCTTTATATTTTTTGTTCTTCTTCCGCTTTGCTTTCCCCTGCCTTTCTTTGCTTCTTCTGCAAACCAACTCACAACCGTTAAGATATTCTTCGCGTCACCCAAGTCACTTAAACGTGACACTTAAACAAACATAAACGAAGTAAAAACATACGCTTCCAATTCCAAGTTCTGGGATTCGTCTGGCCGGTCCCCAAGCGAACCAACGACGGAAGGCCAGCGTTTGTTCGCGCGGGCGAACATGAGGTTAGAAGTAGTTGATTCTGATTATATGTATTTGTTTTGATCTATTATGTATGAACAAAGTCTTTGATCAATATAGATGAAGTTATTTTCTCTTAATGCTTTATGTGTGATTTGTTTTGCTCTAGACATAGATTCTACAAATCATGACCTAATAAATTCATCTCTTAAAAACCAAACTCTAGACATAGATTTGGGATTTGCTATTCACTTTGTGTTGATCTTCACGATTGTTGTTTAGATTGTTAGCGTGAGACATCATCTGACGGTCTAAACAACGATACTCACAACTTTGCTTTAGACATAAACTTAGTCGGGAGAATACGCGGATTTATTGGTCGGAAACCTTGTTCATATGCTTGATTATTCGGATTATGTGAAAAGGATTACCGAAACCTAACCTTGACATGCTTTTATAAAAACCTTTCAAACTCTTTGTCAAAAATTACTCTTTGCTACAAATTGATGTTAAGCGAAATTGAGAACCAATTGAAACCTTTGAACTTAAATCGGTGTAACTATTGAACGACAAGCATCAAATATCAGGCAATCCTTATGGAGACGATTAAAAACACCCCCACTATTACTCTACTAACAAATTCCCAAAACGGTCGTCATTCTGAAATGAAGACCGGTATTCTCCAACTACTATATCAAAATCCATTCACGGGTATGGATCATGAAGATCCTTTTACCCATCTGACAAAATTTTATGAAATCGCGGGAGCGACTGGTGCGCTCGAAGCTGAAGAGGAATCTCTGTTTAAGAGACTATTCCCGCATTCTCTCATTGGGAAGGCAAAGGAATGGTATCTTGATCAGTCAACGGCCATAATGACGGATTGGAATGCATTGGAAGAGAAATTTTTGGAGAGATTTTTCCCACACACTCGGTTTATGGAGGCAAAGACCGCTATCGCGGTGTTCACACAAGGAGCCAATGAATCTCTCAATGAAGCTTGGGAGAGATTCAAATCAATGTTAAGGAAGTGCAAAGGCCATGGTTTTGATGAATTGTCACAAATTCATATATTTCGAAATGGACTTCAACTTGTACACAAAACCTTGTTGGATGCCACCGCTGGTGGATCCTTGTTAAGCAAAACCGCAGCAGAAGCCACAACTATTATTGATAAGATGGCCTTGAATGACCATCAAGGTAGTCATAACCGTGGACCTTCTCAACGAACTCCGGGAGTTTTGGAATTGGGAACAAATGATATCCTTGCGCAGAACAAGTTATTATCACAACAGGTTAAATTGTTGACTAAGCAAATGTCTAAACTTCCGCAACAATTCAAAGAAATTCATGACTCCTCAAGTAAAAATGTGCAAGTCTTAGTTTGTGAACTTTGTAGAGGTGACAATCAGACCGGTTATTGTCCTCCCGTTGTGGAGGAAGTAAACTATGCGAGAAATCAAGGATACCAACCCCGACCTCTGTATCAACAAGGCAACCAAGGTTACCAACAATGGGCTAACCAAGGTTATCAACAACCGTGGAGGCCGCAAGAAGCTAGGCCGTCAAACCGTCAATAATACCAAAATTACACTCAACCTCCTTAAGCTCCCGTTGGAAATACGAAGATGAAAGACACTCTCACATAATTTATGCAAATGGCAATTTCCAATCAAAAGAATACCGATGCCGCCATAAGGAATCTTGAAACATAAGTCGGGCAATTATCAAAACAATTGGCCGACCAACAAAAAGGGCACTTTACGGCAAATACGCTTCCAAATCCTAAAGATTGTAAGGCAATTCTAACAAGAAGTGGAAGAGAGATTGACATGGGTGTGGGTGAAAGTGTAGTGGAGGAGGAGGGGGTAGTTGAAAAAGAAAAAGATAGTGATGAGATTGAAGTAGAAAAAAATGTTGAGGGTGTTTTAGTTGAATATGAGAAGGAAAAAAGTGAGGATGAGAAAAAAAGAGAGATAGAAGAAAAAGTGAAGAGAACTAGGAAGGGAAAAGAACCGGTGAACAATATTCCGATCCAACATTTACCATATCTGCATGCTCCTACAAAGAAAGATAGTGCGCGACACTATTCTCGGTTTATGGATATTTTTAAACAGTTACAAATAAATATCACATTTTCCGAGGCTTTGGAGCAAATGCCTAAATATGCGAAGTTTGTGAAGGATATTCTCACGAAAAAGAAGAGGTATACGGATCAAGAGACTATTATGGTAGATGCTAGTTGTAGCGTTATCATTCAACGTACTCTCCCGAGGAAAGAATGTGATTCGGGACGAGTCACCTTGCCGGTTACTATAGGAAATATCTATGTGGGCAACAGATTGATTGATTTGGGCTCTAGTATCAATTTGATACCTTTGTCGATTGTGAAACGGTTAGGTGATCGGGACTTAGTATGTCTATAGATTCTGACTGCAAGTGCACAGTCCTATCGCGTAGTTTTAAAAGATATCGAACCCACAAGGACTTGATAATCAATCTAGTGCTATCTATAGTTACTGTGTTTAGCTAAGGCGGATAATGTCACGGTTTCAGTTTCTAAAGAATTAAAGCGGGAAACTAAATTAGATTAAGAAATATTAATAAAGCAGTCGGTATGTAATATAGTGAACCTATGCGGATTTAATCGAAACTAAGCATATGAAAATATTTCACTTAAGTTATTCTGTAGAAAGTATCAGTTTAAAAACCCTCAACTCACACTCTCGTGGTCTTGTATTAGATTATATCCCTAAAGCCCTATGTCTGCTCTCGCTAGCCCATAAGTGTTTAGAAATATTCTTTGAAAACTTAATAAAGTCTAATTGGTTTTAAAGCGCTCTCGCTGTATTTAAATCCAATGCCTAATCTTAGCTATCCGGTTAAAACCTCACACTCTCGTGGTCTCGATTTTATCCTATTTCACTTTTCTTACTCTCGTAATAAAAAGATTAATTTTAAGTATAAAAGATTTCAGCCAGAAAATTAAGTTAATTATTATTTTAGCTTAGAATAATTAAACCCGATCGGTTACTATTATCACATACCGATCTATTAAATTAGCTAGACATTATAATTAAATCAAACAGAAAACAATTTATTATTAAAGACATTAAATCATGCATAATAATTGAATAGCAATTAATTAACATAAACAAAATGCGATTAATTATAACGTGATACAAATACCTGGACAATAAATATTCCTTAGCTCCCTCTTCCACATGTCGGCAAGATTGGAGCTTGGAACCGGAACGGAAAATACTAAATGCTGGGGCTGGAAATAAAATCTAACAATAATAATTTCCTAATGTTGGAAATTATTATGAAGGTTTGGAATAAACGCAAAACAATGAAACAGCAAGAAAATGAAATGCTGGAAATAAATTCTGGTGAAATTTTGGCAGAGCTCTCGCAAATCAGTCGCTTCCCACTCTCCCTTTTTTCTCTTCGTATGTTGGCATATTTATAGAGGAGGAGCTTGTAACAGTTGATCTTTGTTTGTGGGCTTTTTGCTGAGAAAGTGCCGGATACTGGGATTGAGCCGTGTGAGAGAATTTAGGAGTTGTTGAAGACTCCTTCTTTTATGGCCACGTCTCTTCTGTTTCTTCATAATATGTGTGTTGCGTGTTACGGTCGTGAGGATATGGTGACGATCACTAATATGCTTTCAGCGTGTTACGGTCGTAACACATTGCTTACGGTCATTAGACATGAAATAGCGCGTTACGGTCGTGACTGTGGTGTGACGATCGTGAAACTCCCTTGAGCGCGTTACGGTCGTAAGGCATATGGTGACGACCGTCACTGTTACAAAATCTCAGATTTTGACAGTGTGTTTTCTTCTCATTTTCTGTCATTTTTTCTTCACTTCTTCTTTTTTACTATTTTGACTTGAGATGTATTGCACCTGCAAAAAGGCATAAAAACTCGGAATAATCGGGGATTAGTTGAGTCAATGCACGATAAAAATGTACTAAAAACCTAGTAATTATACGATACGATTTCTCTTCATCAAACTCCCCCATACTTAAACCTTTGCTTGTCCTTAAGCAAATAATCGATTAGAAACTCGGACAACTTTTATCGGACGCGCACGCATGATATATCTGTGATTTTCAAAATGATTGTGGAAACCATTCATTGGTTCAGCCGATACTTAAGCAGAACACTAACGATACACTAATGACACACGCATAAAGCTCAGTCGTGGACTTCTATTTTAAGCAATCTGTCCAATAATTCCGTTATGGTCTTACCTAAAGTCTCCGTATCTATTTCACCCGGTTTCGTTCTAGCGCAATCACATTAAGCCCTTTGTCGTAGCACGCACGTAGTGGAGTAACCGGTTAGTGACTTTGATCCTTTTTTTAGCGCGGGGTCTGGTACACGAGTGTGGCAGCCCTTTAATATCCTACTTGGAGGCTGTGGGGGATCGAGCCGCAACACGCCCTACCGAGTTCAGGACCAGATGCCCCTGAACCAACCAACAATGGATTCTTTCTTTATGTTCTCATCTCTTATATGCGACCGTATAAATTGGTGCAAATTTTCAAGTTTTAGCAGCAGAGATAGAAAAGGTATCTTATGATCAAACACTTATATTCATCGGTTCTCCACGTGGTTTGTGTCTAGACGGTGCTGACTGCTAACATAAACTACTGAGGATTAACATAGCATTTAAGACTCGAGATAAAGGTATAATGGTTATGTAGACGGATTGCGTAAGTAAGAAGTTTAAGGTGTCAAGACTATATCGGTCTTGTTGAGTCTTTCTCGGCTTCCTAATTACGATTTCTCTAAGATAGATATATCGAGCTATTGCGAAGATAAAGCAAAATAAAATTTTGGTATGGCTAAATAAAGCGGGGAAAGAATGAAAATAGAGGAATATCATAACATTACTTGTTCAAAAGAAATATGCGGAAAGGGAAATACATGAAATGGAAAGTACATGGATTGGAAAAGTATTTCTCCCACACTATATCAGACATTGTCCTCAATGTTGTGATATAATAGCGGGGGGATAGCACACAGAAGCAAAAACAGAAATGGAAAAATGCAACTAAACTAGTGAAATATTACTGTGGAACATTCCCGCGGCTCCTGGTGCGTGAACGTCTAGAAGGTGTGGCACCGGCATCAGAGTCGTGTATATCCAAACCGCTGATCTCATTCCTCAGAGCTCCTATCTCGCTGAGTGCTTCGCCAAGCTTTTCATCCATGTTTTTCTGGTTGCGAAGGATTTGATCGTTTTGTGCAACCAGACCATCGTACTGCTCCTTGTATCTTCGTTCAAGTGCGGCAGTCATCTGGTTTTGTTGGTGGATGGCAAGGAGGATGTCCTCAAGTGAGATAGGTTGTTGTACAGATGATGATTCGGGAATGTCGGTAGCGGGATGCTGATTGTCAGGATTAGGAATGGTACCTTCAGAATTGGCCGGAGTAAACAACCAATTATCTCTGTTTTGCGGATCGATACGGTCGTTGCAAGGTAAAGTGATTCTGCGATAGACGACGTTGCGGATTACAGGATGAAATTTGCCATCTTCGCGCTCATAAATCAGGTGTGCAGACTTGCAATGGTCCAATGTAAGCAACGCCGGTTCCATATGAGGCAGATTAGTAAGGTTGTCACTAAGATTCAGGCTTAAGGCAATAGAGGTGACAATACCTCCGAGATAGAAGGGTTGGCGACCTCTCATGCAGGTGGCCTGAATGTGAGCCAGAAGGAATGGAGCGGCGTTGATTGGGTGACCGTTCAATGCACAGTAGATGAAAAAGAGCTCTTTTGAATTGAGCTTATGGTTGCTGTCCCGTGCGAAGATAGTGTTGCACAGGATGCGGTGAAGGTATCGGATAGCCGAATTGTGAATTTGTGTTGCGTTGAGGCTCTCAAAAGAAGATGCATGGTTGTTGGTGATGTTGCGCCACAAATTGAAGGCTTCTTCGTTGAAATCATCGGGCACACGGCAATGAACTCCATCGCCGATAGTGAAACCAAGCAGCTGTGCAACTTCTGTCTGACTGTATCGATACTCTCGACCAAACATGCGGAACGTCGTGATGCCGGTAAGTTGGCCAGTCGCTCCGGGTGGTGTGATATACCGAAACGAGCTCAGAAACTCCAAGACGAGAGTCTCGTAAATGAACTGTGGCTGGCTACAGATATGCCACAGGTTGAGGTTCTCTAGCAGGCTTTGAACGCTTTCGAGCAATCCTAACTCCCTCAAGCAGTCGAGGTCGACATACCGAGTCGGTTGAAGACCGCGACGGTGAAACTTCTGGAACTTCGTTCGTTGGGCATTGCCTGCATCGCCCTCTCTGAAAACGATGTCGAGGGGTTGTTGTTGTTGGTTTGCCATTGCATGCAAGGAGTGAAAATGATTTTTGGGTGAGGGTTATGTGAAATACGATAGAAATTTATGGAATAAATAGGGAGAAAATGTGGAATGTGGGAAGGTTAAGATAAATGGAGTAATGGGTAGTTATGGTATGAGTAATGTGGTAGTGGGTAGGTTACAAATAATAATAATGGGTAATGGGTAGTTATGGAAGATGAAGATGAATGGGAGTGGAGAGGGTGAAGAAAACACGCCCCTGGAAGTTCAGGGAGCGTGGGTTTTGAAACCCTTACGGTCGTAACATGAGACTTACGGTCGTAACGCGCTAAAGGGCGTGTTACGGTCGTCATGGATCTGTTACGCTCGTGACCGTTGCAAAATTTGATATTCTTGCAGCAACAGACGGTGCAGATTTCCAACTTCCTATAATATTTTTCTCAGCATCCTCGCATCATATTTAGAGACATAATGTAAACTAACAAGCATGCATTTAATTTAAAACTAGCAAATTCCAAATAGAATTGTTAGTGTCAAGAATATATAACACGAAATGCATAAACTTGCAGTAAATATATAGCTTATAAAAATGTAACCAGTGGAAATTAAACTTATAAAAATGTAAACCAGCAGAATTTTAAAGAGTACTAACAGTGCAGAAAATAAATCAAATATTCGAAAATTTGCGGAATGGTAAACTACCTAGAAACAAAGAAACAAAAAAAAATAAAAAATAAAACTAAACAAATCACTACAGCTCATCAAAGTCGTTTCTTCAGGTCTTCAAGTGCGGCGTTCATATGGTAAAACTGTTCACATGATAAATCGGTTAGGCCTATAATGTCCAATCTCATGCTTTTAACTTCATCCTTAACAACATTAATGTCAGCTTGATATACTTCAAGAGTAGTCAGAATTTTGTTCAAGCTTTCAGCGTATCCTACGTTGTTGATTTCAGGGGTCTCAATGTCTTCATCAATATGGTTGATGTCATGATAACCAGGAGGGGTCTCAGGGTCATTCTCTTCATCAGTCATCATATCATCCCTAATTTGGTAGGATTGTGGTGTTTCAGGTGTTGTTGGATGGTCAGGAGGGTTCAGTTCATAAAGCCAATTGTCACGATTGTGGACACTCACTTTTGCATGGTTCGGAAGGGTGAATAAGGTGACAGCTTCGTCCCTTATCAGGTATTCAAAAGGTGCAGGTCCTATATTTCCTATTAGGCGTCGGTCAAAACAGAAATCTATATTCATAGGACGAATGGAACCAAAGGGTGTGCACCTATTCAGCTGGTATCTAAGTCCAAGTGCATTAGCAATCATAGTGACAAGGCCTCCTATGATGATCGGCGCATCAGGGTCCTGAAGAATGCGGCAAAAGGTTTTCATCATGAATGGCACAGCATTGACAGGGCGGCCTTGAGTCATGCAGTACAGTAAAAATATCTCATCCTTAGACACCTCGGTTCGGTTTTCTTCCTTTCTAAATATGGTATGGGCTAGGATCTTATGGAAATAGCGAATAGCGGGATTATATATTTCATTGTTATCCATGTTATTCGGCTCAGGGTGATAGTTTCCGGTTAAGGTTCCCCAAAAGAAATCCAGCTCAATATACATCAGTTCTACCTGGGTTTCAGTGAAAGCAAAAGGTCCGCTAAGGAATCCTAGTAGGTCAGCTAATTCCTTATGGTTATAACCGAATTCAATACCGAATAGTCTGAAACCGATAAATCCTTTTCGAGGTCCGAAACCGCGCTCAGGTATATGGACTAGAGAGCTCAAGAATTCAAAGTTAAGCTCGCGGTAGGTGACAAATCTAGACTTAATGTGGGCTTTTTCCCATCCAAGTTGGTTATACAGGTAAAGGATACTATCAGAGATACCTAGGATGTTCATAGTTGGCTCATCATAGTACAGAGTCATACCAATGTTCCTCTGTGACAATTCCTCAAACTTCCTCATTTGGTTTCCTCCTCTAAAAGTGGTTTCCATGAAGTTCCTTGGTTGGTCAGCCATAGTTAGTGTTAAAGCGGGAGAAACAAATCAGGGGGAAAATAGGTATGGTAGAAAAGACTTTAGAAAACCTGTAGCATGGAAATTTTATAAAGAATTTAGAAAACAAAAGTTAAAAAGAAAATAAGAAAAGAAATAAGTAAATAAATGAATAAAACGAAACAAAAACAAATAAGTGGGTTGCCTCCCACTAAGCGTTGTTTTTATCGTCATAAGCCTGACGTAGTGCTTAGTACTAGATTAATCAGGAGAGTTAGTGGACAACTCTAAAAGTTTGAGATTATTCGCATAATCTTTGTTTTCAATATTATGGTATTGTTTTAATCGTTGTCCGTTTACTGTGAACGGTTCACTATTCCTACCCTTAATTTCTATTGCTCCGCTTGGGAATACTTTAGTAATTTCAAAGGGGCCTGACCATCTAGATTTCAATTTCCCAGGAAAAAGCCTAAGTCTAGAGTTGAAAAGGAGCACAACGTCTCCCACCTTGAATTCTTTCCTAGATAAACGCTTGTCGTGCCATCTTTTGGTTCTTTCTTTATATATCTTAGCGTTCTCATAAGCGTCTAATCTTAATTCTTCCAATTCGTTTATATCAAGGACTCATTTTTCTCCTGCGGCAGTGTAGTTTATATTCAGCGTTTTGATCGCCCAATATGCTTTGTGTTCTAGTTCTACCGGGAGGTGACAGGACTTTCCATACACAAGTTTAAAGGGTGTAGTTCCTATAGGTGTCTTGTAGGCGGTCCTATAAGCCCATAAAGCTTCGTTAAGCTTGGATGACCAATCTTTCCTAGATATGGCGACAGTCTTTTCTAGAATTTGCTTTATTTCTCTGTTCGAGACTTCAACCTGTCCACTAGTTTGTGGGTGATAAGGTGTTGCTACACGGTGTCTGACTCCATACTTAGACAGTAATTTGTCGAATATTTTCGAGATGAAATGAGAGCCACCGTCGCTAATGACAAGTCTAGGTACACCAAATCTTGGAAAGATTACGTTCTTGAAGAGCTTAATTACTACTCGTGTGTCATTCGTAGGAGAGGCTATAGCCTTGATCCATTTTGAAACATAATCAACAGCTACGAGTATGTACTTATTTCCGAAAGAAGATGGGAAGGGTCCCATGAAATCGATTCCCCAGACATCAAAGACTTCTACTTCTAATATTCCTCTTTGAGGCATTTCATCTCGTCTTGAAATGTTACCTGTGCGTTGACACCAATCACAGTTTATGACGGCGATGTGGACATCTTTCCACAGATTAGGCCAGAATAAACCGGCTTGTAAGATCTTGGCACAAGTTTTAGAAGTGCTTGCATGTCCGCCATATGGAGAGGAGTGGCAATGTGAAATGACATTTTCTATTTCTTCTTCGGGTATACATCTACGGAAGATTCCGTCTGGTCCTCTTTTAAATAGTAGGGGTTCATCCCAATAATAGTACTTGAGATCGTGGAAGAATTTCTTTTTCTGCTGATAGGTTAAGTCAGGTGGAAGCGCTCCAGCGGCTAAGTAGTTGACTATGTCAGCATACCATGACAATCCTACAGTTGTATTGATCTCTTCGAAGGCTTCCTTGACTTTTGGTTTGTTGGGATCTAGTCGAGCTAGGTCGCCTTTTATTGTTGCTATCAGCTGTTCATAAGGGAAATCGTCGTTAATCGGCACTTGTTCGGGTTTAATACCTTCTATTCTAGATAAATGATCCGCTACGACGTTTTCAGTGCCTTTCTTATCTTTAATTTCGAGATCAAACTCTTGTAAGAGTAAGATCCATCTTAGGAGTCTTGGTTTGGCATCTTTCTTGGTCAATAAATATCTGATAGCAGCGTGGTCTGTGTAAATGATTATCTTCGCTCCTACTAAATAGGAACAGAATTTGTCAAGCGCAAAGACAACTGCTAACAGTTCTTTCTCAGTTGTGGCGTAGTTCATCTGAGCGGAATCTAAGGTTCTACTGGCGTAGTAAATTGCGTGGAGTTTCTTGTCCTTCCTTTGTCCTAGAACTGCGCCTACAGCATAGTCACTCGCATCGCACATAATTTCAAAAGGTAATCTCCAATTGGGTGGTTGCATGATTGGTGCGGTGATAAGGGCTGATTTAAGAGTTTCAAAAGCTTTTAGACAATTTCCGTCAAATATGAACTCAGCGTCTTTCATTAATAACTCGGTAAGAGGTTTGGTGATTTTCGAGAAATCTTTAATGAAACGTCGGTAAAAACCGGCGTGGCCTAAAAAGCTTCGTACTTCTCGTACGGTCTTAGGAGGTTGAAGGTCCTTTATGACTTCTATTTTAGCTTTATCAACTTCAATTCCCTTGTTAGATATTACATGTCCTAGCACGATTCCTTCTCTGACCATGAAATGGCATTTTTCCCAGTTAAGCACGAGGTTTACTTTCACACATCTTTCTAGTACCTTTTCTAGATTTGATAGACATCCTTCAAAACTTTGCCCACATACAGAGAAGTCGTCCATGAACACTTCCATGATGTTATCTATGAAATCTGTGAAGATTGACATCATACATCTTTGAAAGGTTGCAGGAGCGTTACATAATCCAAAGGGCATTCGTCTATAAGCGAACGTTCCATAGGGACATGTGAATGTAGTCTTCTCTTGATCATCAGGGTGAATAGGGATTTGGAAAAATCCTGAGTAACCATCTAGATAGTAGAAGTACGAGTGTTTGGCTAATCGTTCTAACATTTGATCTATGAAAGGTAGTGGGAAATGATCTTTTCGAGTGGCCTTGTTTAGTTTTCGATAATCGATGCACACTCTATGTCCGGTCACTACTCTTTGTGATATCGATTCGCCTTTTGCGTTTTTCACAACAGTGATACCTCATTTCTTCGGTACTACATGTACTGGACTAACCCATTGACTATCAGAGATTGGATATATTATTCCAGCGCCTAGCAGTTTCTTAACTTCATCTCTGACTACAGTGCTAAGGATTGGGTTAATTCTTCTTTGAGATTCTCTAGAGGTTTTGCAATCTTCTTCTAGCATAATACGATGCATACAGATTGAAGGACATATCCCTTTGAGATCAGATATGTTATATCCTAATGCAGTTGGGTATTTCTTTAAGACATCTAAAAGTTTCTTCGTTTCGAGTGTTCCTAAACTGGAATTGATTATAACTGGTCGCGTACATTCAGTGTCTAGGAATTCGTATCTTAGGTTCTTGGGTAAGGTTTTTAACTCTAATTGAGATTTCTTCTTGCATGGCATGGGGTCCGGTGTAAGTGCTAAACTTTCGCTTAGACTATCATCTTGATACGGTGCACGCCAATCGTCATCTTCGAAAATCGGAGGGATTTGAATTTTCATAATTTCAGAGTAAGTGGTTTGTTCTGCTTCCATTTCTCTTACGCACTCGTCTATCACGTCAATTAGATAACATGTATCATCCATGGCTGGTGCTTGTAAGAATTGAGTAAGGATGAATTCCACTTTCTCCTCTCCAACTTCAAATGTAAGTCTGCCCTTCTTAACGTCAATTATGGCTCCAGCTGTGGCTAGGAAAGGTCTTCCTAATATGATGGGTGTAACAGAGTCCTCAGTAATGTCCATGATTATGAAATCGGTCGGGATATAAAATTGACCTATCCTTACTGGAACGTTTTCCAGTATTCCTACAGGGTATTTGACTGATCGGTCAGCCAACTGAACCGACATTTTGGTAGGTCTAAGTTCTCCCATCTCCAGCTTCTTGCAAATAGATAAGGGCATGACGCTAATACTTGCTCCCAAGTCGCATAGAGCTTTGTCTATGACGAACTTTCCAATGTTACAAGGTATAGAGAAACTACCTGGATCTTTTAACTTAGGGGGTATATTGTTTTGAATAATAGCGCTACACTCAGCAGTAAGTGTAACTGTTCCATTATCCTCTATCTTTTTCTTGTTAGATAGGATTTCCTTGAGAAATTTAGCATACGAGGGCATTTGAGTGATAGCTTCTGTAAACGGAATAGTAATATTCAACTGTTTCAGAAGTTCAACAAACTTTTTAAACTGGCCCATCGTTTTGGACTTGGTAAATATTTGGGGGTACGGGATTGGTGGTTTATAAGGTGGTGGAGGCACATAAGGCTTCTCATTCTCCACGGCCTCTTGATTTTTGTCTTCCCTCTCTTCTGGTTCATTCTCCTTTTCAGTCGGTTTATCTTGTTTCTGGTACATAGCTGGGTTTTCAATCCTAGGATCAATAGGTCCGTCTAATTCTTTTCCACTTCTTAATATAACTACATTTGCATGACCTTTTGGATTCGGTTGTGGCTGTCCTGGAAATGTGCCAGCTGGAGCAGCAGTAGATGCTTGTTGTTGAGCCACTTGTGAAATTTGAGTTTCAAGCATTTTATTGTGGGTTGCTAAAGCGTCTACCTTGCTCGCTAATTGTTTAATCTGTTCACTAGTGTGTACGTTTTGATTTAGGAATTCTTTGTTCGTTTGAGTTTGGGTAGCTATGAAATTTTCCATCATCAATTCAAGGTTGGATTTTCTAGGAACGTTTGGAGCGGCTATAGCGGGTTTTTGATATCCTGGTGGTACAGCAGGTGCTTGGTTAGGTGCATACAAGGCATTATTGTTCTTATAGGAAAAGTTCAGATGATTTTTCCAGCCTGGGTTATAGGTATTCGAGTACGGATTTCCTTGAGCATAATTCACCTGGTCTGTGGTCATTCCAGCTAAAATTTGACATTCCGGGCCAGTGTGTCCTGGATTTCCGCATATTTCGCAATTTGGACTTACAGCAGCCACGGTGGCTGGGGGTGTTATGGTCAAGTTATCAATCTTTTGGGCAAGGGCATCTATCTTCGCGTGGACGTGATCTAGGCTGCTCACTTCATACATTCCGCCTTTCGTCTGGGGTTTCTCCACAGCAGTTCTCTCACCTCCCCATTGACAATGGTTTTGAGCCATATTTTCAATGAGGGTATAGGCTTCAGTGTATGGCTTGTCCATAAGTGCACCGCCCGCGGCAGCGTCTATTGTTAATCTGGTGTTGTATAGAAGCCCATTGTAGAAGGTGTGAATGGTTACCCAGTCTTCGAGACCGTGATGTGGACATAGTCTCATCATGTCTTTGTATCTCTCCCATGCTTCGTAGAGAGATTCTGAATCCTTCTGTCTAAATCCGTTGATTTGAGCCCTTAGCATAGCGGTTTTACTCGGTGGAAAATATCTGGCTAAGAAAACATTCTTTAACTCCTCCCACGTAGTAATAGAGTTGGACGGCAAGGATTGCAACCAAGCCCAAGCTCTATCTCTTAGAGAGAAAGGAAAAAGACGTAGTCTTATCGCGTCTACAGTCACACCATTTGCTTTCACTGTGTCGGCATACTGCACAAACTTGGTCAAGTGTTCATTAGGATCGTCCGTTGGATTTCCAGAGAATTGGTGTTGTTGTACGGCTGACAGCAGTGAAGGTTTCAACTCGAAATCGTTTCGGTTGATAGCGGGAGCAGAAATGCTAGTATGAGGCTCCTGTTGAGATAGAGTAGCGTAATATTTCAGTGGTCTGTTCTGAGGTCCTTCGGCCATGTCTTGTTCGTTGACTGGTTCAGGAGGATAAGCAAGAAGATCGGGAATGTTATGCCTGCGTTGATACTCTACTATTCCGCGTCTTAGATGCAGGAAACGTTCTAATTCGTCGATTGGTGGTTGCAAGATATCTCCTTGAGAGCGGGTACTTGGCATACAATCGACAAACAAAAGGGAAATATGGTTGGTGCCTTAGCCTATACGGCGCAACAATCGAATTGCACTATTGACTAAATCGAAGTCCCCGGCAACGGCGCCAAAAACTTGATCGGGACTTAGTATGTCTATAGATTCTGACTGCAAGTGCACAGTCCTATCGCGTAGTTTTAAAAGATATCGAACCCACAAGGACTTGATAATCAATCTAGTGTTATCTATAGTTACTGTGTTTAGCTAAGGCGGATAATGTCACGGTTTCAGTTTCTAAAGAATTAAAGCGGGAAACTAAATTAGATTAAGAAATATTAATAAAGCAGTCGGTATGTAATATAGTGAACCTATGCGGATTTAATCGAAACTAAGCATATGAAAATATTTCACTTAAGTTATTCTGTAGAAAGTATCAGTTTAAAAACCCTCAACTCACACTCTCGTGGTCTTGTATTAGATTATATCCCTAAAGCCCTATGTCTGCTCTCGCTAGCCCATAAGTGTTTAGAAATATTCTTTGAAAACTTAATAAAGTCTAATTGGTTTTAAAGCGCTCTCGCTGTATTTAAATCCAATGCCTAATCTTAGCTATCCGGTTAAAACCTCACACTCTCGTGGTCTCGATTTTATCCTATTTCACTTTTCTTACTCTCGTAATAAAAAGATTAATTTTAAGTATAAAAGGTTTCAGCCAGAAAATTAAGTTAATTATTATTTTAGCTTAGAATAATTAAACCCGATCGGTTACTGTTATCACATACCGATCTATTAAATTAGCTAGACATTATAATTAAATCAAACAGAAAACAATTTATTATTAAAGACATTAAATCATGCATAATAATTGAATAGCAATTAATTAACATAAACAAAATGCGATTAATTATAACGTGATACAAATACCTGGACAATAAATATTCCTTAGCTCCCTCTTCCACAAGTCGGCAAGATTGGAGCTTGGAACCGGAACGGAAAATACTAAATGTTGGGGCTGGAAATAAAATCTAACAATAATAATTTCCTAATGTTGGAAATTATTATGAAGGTTTGGAATAAACGCAAAACAATGAAACAGCAAGAAAATGAAATGCTGGAAATAAATTCTGGTGAAATTTTGGCAGAGCTCTCGCAAATCAGTCGCTTCCCACTCTCCCCCTTTTCTCTTCGTATGTTGGCATATTTATAGAGGAGGAGCTTGTAACAGTTGATCTTTGTTCTTGGGCTTTTTGCTGAGAAAGTGCCGGATACTGGGATTGAGTCGTGTGAGAGAATTTAGGAGTTGTTGAAGACTCCTTCTTTTATGCCCACGTCTCTTCTGTTTCTTCATAATATGTGTGTTGCGTGTTACGGTCGTGAGGATATGGTGACGATCACTAATATGCTTTCAGCGTGTTACGGTCGTAACACATTGCTTACGGTCGTTAGACATGAAATAGCGCGTTACGGTCGTGACTGTGGTGTGACGATCGTGAAACTCCCTTGAGCGCGTTACGGTCGTAAGGCATATGGTGACGACCGTCACTGTTACAAAATCTCAGATTTTGACAGTGTGTTTTCTTCTCATTTTCTGTCAATTTTTCTTCACTTCTTCTTTTTTACTATTTTGACTTGAGATGTATTGCACCTGCAAAAAGGCATAAAAACTCGGAATAATCGGGGATTAGTTGAGTCAATGCACGATAAAAATGTACTAAAAACCTAGTAATTATACGATACGATTTCTCTTCATCATTAGGCCATATGGAATTGAGGTCTACTCAAATGACATTGCAACTCGCAGACAAATCCACTACCCGTCCTCACGGTGTAGCGGAAGACGTGTTGGTCAAAGTGGACAAGTTTTTATTTCTGATAGACTTTGTGGTTATTGAAATGGAGGAGGATGAGGATGCTCCTTTGATCCTTGGACGGTCGTTCATGAAAACGGCTTGAATGACAATTGACATGGATGATGGTCTCATGAAAGTGAGAGTCCAAGATGAAGAGGTGTGTTTCAATCTTTATGATGCCATGAAGCACAAGAAAGATAAAGGTGATTGTTTCCGAATCGATGCAACGGAGGAAGTGATTGTTGATGTCACGAAGCAAATTCATGTCATTACCCCTTTACAAAGAGCTTTGGATGATTCCTTGGAAGTATTCTCGGTTGAAGAAGAGCAAGCTCTTGAAGAGTGTTTGTTGGAGCTTGAAGCTTTAGAAGAATTGCAACCTTGGGAGTATGAAGAGGAAATTCTAAAAAAAGTGGTGAATGAGGAAAAATCCCAACTTGAGCTGAAAGTGTTACCGTCGACCTTGAAGTATGCTTTTCTCAATGACGGTGGTAATAAACCAGTGATCATAAGCAGTATTTTATCGGAAAACGAGGAAAGCCGCTTAATTCAAGTGTTGAGAAAAAATCAGGATGCAATGGGATGGACTTTGTCTGATCTCAAAGGCATAAGCCCTTCGTATTACATGCATTGGATATTTATGGAGGAAGATTTTAAACCGGTTGCTCAACCTCAACGCTGGTTAAATCTAATCATGAAAGAAGTGGTTAGAAAGGAAGTGGTAAAAATGTTAGATGCCGGAATGATTTATCCCATTTCTGACAGCCCGTGGGTTAGTCCGGTGCATGTGGTACCGAAAAAAGGCGGATTAACGGTGGTCCGAAACGAGAAAAATGAGCTCATTCCAACAAAAACCGTGACCGGGTGGAGAATGTGCATCGACTACCATAGGTTGAACAAAGCTACGAGGAAAGATCATTTCCCTCTACCTTTTATGGATCAAATGCTCGAAAGGCTTTCCGGTCAACAATTCTACTGTTTTTTGGATGGTTATTCGGGTTACAACCAAATTATTGTGAACCCGGAGGATCATGAAAAAACCGCTTTTACATGTCCTTTTGGAATCTTCGCTTATAGTAGGATGCCGTTTGGATTATGTAATGCACCGGCGACTTTTCAACGGTGTATGCAAGCGATATTCTCGGATTTGATCGAAAAGACAATTGAGGTCTTTATGGATGATTTCTCGGTTTTTGGACAATCGTTCGATTTTTGCTTGAAAAATTTGGATACAATGTTGGAACGGTGTGTGGAAACCAATTTGGTGCTTAATTGGGAAAAATGCAACTTTATGGTGAACGAGGGAATTGTGCTCGGTCACAAAGTTTCTTCAAAGGGCCTTGAAGTGGATAAAGCCAAGGTGGACGTTATTGAGAAATTGCCACCACCGATGAATGTCAAAGGCATAAGGATCTTTCTTGGACACGCCGAATTTTACCGAAGATTCATCAAGGACTTCGCAAAGGTCGCAAAGCCATTGAGCAACTTGCTCATTAAAGATAAGTTTTTTGACTTTGATGAATCTTGTCTTTTTGCGTTTAATTTTTTGAAAAAGAGTTTAACTACCTCACCGATAATCGTTGCACCTAATTGGAAATTGGATTTTGAACTAATGTGCGATGCAAGTGATTATGCGGTTGGGGCCGTTTTGGGTCAGAGGAAAACGAACATTCTGCGAAGGTTTTAAACGAACCTCAAATTAACTATGCAACAACTAAGAAAGAGTTGCTTGCTATAGTGTACGCGTTGGAAAAGTTTCGTTCCTATTTGATTGAGTCTCGAGTCATCGTTTACACGGACCATACGGCTATAAGGTATCTGCTCACCAAGCCTGGTTCTAAGCAGAGGCTGATTCGGTGGATCCTTTTGTTACAAGAATTTGATCTTGAAATTCGTGACAAAAGGGGATCCGAGAATTTGGTGGCGGGTCACTTATCCCTCCTGGTAAACGTTGACGTGACCAAGAATGAATGTGAATTCAAAGAGGAGTTCCCTGATGAAAAATTGTTTAGGGTGCAGGTTAGACCGTGGTTCGCCGACATGGCTAACCACAAAGCCGCCGGATTGATACCGGACGGTCTAACGCACCATCAAAAAAGGAAATTTTTGTCTGATGCCAAGTCCTTTGTATGGGATTAACCTCATTTGTTTAAACTTGGTGTCGACAACCTCTTGAGGAGATGTGTGTCGGTAGAGGAAGCCACGAACATTATGTGGCATTGTCATAACTCTCCGTATGGAGGACATTTCAATGGGTTAAGAACGGCCACAAAAGTCCTTCAATCGGGCTTTTATTGGCCGTCGTTATTCAAAGATGCGCATGCGCATGCCCTAAGTTGTGACAAATGCCAGAGAAGTGGAGGAATTTCACGGCGGCACGAAATGCCTTTGCAAAATATGTTAGAAATTGAAGTTTTTGATTATTGGGGGATCGACTTTGTCGGTCCATTCCCATCTTTATTTTCTAATGAATACATTTTGGTCGCTGTGGATTATGTTTCTAAATGTGTTGAGGCGATAGCTTGTGCTAAAGCCGATGGAAAAATCGTAGTGAAATTTTTGAAAAGAAACATTTTTGCGTGTTTTGGTACTCCGAGAGTGTTGATAAGTGACGGAGGATCTCACTTCTGTAACACTCAGCTTGACAAAGCTCTGGAGCAATATGGTGTGAAGCACAAGGTTTCCACACCATATCATACTCAGGCTAATGGTCAAGCGGAGGTGTCAAATCGTGAAATAAAATGCATCTTGGAAAAAACTGTTTCAGCCTCAAGAAAAGATTGGGCAAATAAACTGGATGATGCTTTGTGGGCTTATCGGACCGCTTTTAAGGCTCCGATTGGTCTCACGCCGTTTAAAATGGTCTACGGTAAGAATTTCCATTTGCCGGTAGAGTTGGAACATAAGGCGTTTTGGGCCTTAAAATTTTTGAACTTTGATCCAACTCTAAGCGGTGAAAAAAGAAAAACTCAATTGCACGAGTTGGATGAATTGCGCCTTCAGGCGTATGATTCCAACAAGCTGTATAAAGAGCGTGTCAAATCTTACCACGACAGAAAATTTTGGTCAAACAGTTTGAAGTAGGCCAACTGGTCCTACTGTTCAATTCCTGCTTAAAATTATTTCCAGGAAAATTAAGGTCTAAATGGTCCGGTCCGTTTCGGATTGTGGAAATCAAGCCGTATGGAGCAATTGTAATTGAGGACACAACGTCAAAGGAAAATTCGACAGTTAATGGTCAGAGATTAAAAGTTTATCTTGCAGGACATTTCGAGCGGAATCCCGTCGTTGTGCCTTTCCGCGATCCTTGAGGTTCCGGTGGACCGTCGAGCTTAGCCGACGTTAAACAAGCGCTTGTTGGGAGGCACCCCAACATTGTAAGTATTTTTGCTTTTATTTGCTGTTTTTAGTGATTTTACAATTTGGAACCATTGGCATTGTGGCAGCAGGACAGACCTGAAAAATTTGTAAAACTGTCTTGTTCGCTGGCTTGTTCGCACTGCGAGTCTGGGGCGAGCATTCGCCAGCCATTCGCACTGCGAACGTCAGCGAACCAGACATTGTGGTTTTGCTGCCACCTCATTAAAAGTGAGGGTTTAGTAAGTGGGTGGGCCTACGTAGGCCCATGACCCATTTGACTGGCTGAAGACTTGAGGGACCAAACCCTAGTCAAAGTTGCCTCTCATTTTCAAAGGAAAAAAAAAAGAAGAAAAACTATCCTTTCTCTCTCACGTTCCATTTGTTGACCATAATTCAAGAGTTTCTCCTTCAATTTCCATACTCCAACCAGGTTTGCATCTCCTTTCTTTATGCTTTCTGCTAGTTTGTGTTAGGGGTGGAATATGCATTAGAAATATGTAGAAAGTTTAGGTTCAATTCTGTTGTTAAGGGTTGTAAGTGATGCATGTTAAATTTTCTGCTGGTTTTAGGGTATAGAAGACATATAGAACCATGATATGTTGTGAAATCTGGGTCTGCTAATTTTTTTCAGAATTTTCATGGATTCGCTGGCCCCTTCGCAGTGCGAATCTGGGGCGAACATTCGCCAGGATTCGCAGTGCGAGTGTTGCAGCGAGCAGCCCAGATTTTTTTTTTTTAGTTCAGCCTTATGCATTTGTGTCCTAATTTTTAATGAATTATCTTGGTGTTTTGTGTGGTTTGTTTGTGATATATGCAGATGAGTCCTAAGACTAATCTTGCAAAGAAAAGGAAAGCCTCTACATCAAGACAAGTACCGATCCAATTCGACGATACTAGGTTCAAAGGGCACAGACAGGCTGAGAGGTATTTAGTTCTGGAAAAGAGGACCATCCTGGCAGAGAAGCGATTTATTCTGAATGATCAAGGGAGTTATCGTTCTGTAGCTGCCCTCTTGCATGCAAAAAAGTGGGATCAGCTGATAACTCCGCTTGATTCGTATAATGTGGAGGTAGTTCGAGAATTCTATGCAAACGCCCTTCCTGATGAGGGTGATCTTTTTAATTGGACTACTGTGGTTGGAGGAAAAACTGTGAGGTTTGACAGAAGGACAATCAGCCGGGTTCTTGGTGAACCTTTACCTTTACGTGCTAGTGAGGAGGATACTTATCATAGAACTCTGAACCATAACCGGGATATCCCACAGATGACTCGTGATATGTTGCGCCCGGGTAAAAATGTGAAGCTCAACCATTCTGGAGTTGCTGTTAGGTACCACCGGGAGGACATGTTGCCTTTGGCCCAGCTGATTTTACTTTTGGCTATGACCAATATTAAACCAGATTCACATTCCTCAACAGTGCCGATACCCCTTGCTCACTTAGTCCATAGCATCCTTACTAATGTACAAATTGATGTCGCGAGGATTATTGCCGATGAGATAAGGGCAATTGTCGAGAGTGGTTTAGGAGGAAACGCTTCGAGGAAGAATTCCCCTCTCGCATTTCCTTGTCTGATCATGTCCTTATGTGCTGAAGCTGGTGTTCATTTGCCTTCGCGTCGTCAGGTTACTGTCACGTCGGCTATCGATGATCGATACGTCGACAAATTTTGCAAACCTAAGGGTGTTAGGGCTGAGTCTTCTGGAGCTGGTACAGAGGCTGGTACGAGTGGGGGTGATACTTCTGGGTGGCCTAATTTCTATCCTTATCAGTAGGAGATTTGCCAGTACAACTGGGATTGGATGGCCTCTTCTCAGCGCGCCATGCTTGATTTACATGACTCTATGCAGGTATTTCAGCTGCAGATTCGGGATCCCGCCGCGGAGCAGTCTTTGATGTCAAGGGAGCAGTTCCTCGCGCATGCTGGATGGCCTGAGGCCAGGCCAGTTTTCGGAGGGGGAGAGGATGTAGCTGGTCCTGCGAATGATGATGTTGATGAGGAGGGAGATGGCAATGGCGAGGATGTGGAGGTTTCTGGTTCTGGTTCTGATGAGGGAGATAATGATGAGCAGGTTACCGAGGTCTTAGAGACGGAGTCCGATGAGGACTGATTTTGTGATTTTCAGACTTGTGTACTTCCTTTGGTCACCAAAGTGAAGTTTTCTTGTATTTTGTTTTTTTCAGCTTTTACTAGTATATTTTATCCACTTGGTGGATTATTTTGGATATGATGTACTTGTACCCTTGAGGTACTTTTTGGATATGTAGGTGTTTCTACACTATGCACATTATTATTATTATTATTATGAGTAATGTTAGTTTTTTCAGTTAAATTTTTTCTGTTTCACTTTTACTTATAGTATGAATGTGCAGTTTTTTTTTTTAATTTGTGTATATGTGTATGTGGTATGCTTGTGAGGAGTTAATATTTCCTTCTTTTTGGTAACTCTTGATTTTAAAGGAAGATTCCTCCAAGATGTGAGGGCTATGATAGTACCTTAAGCATTGTGTTGCGACAAGGTATATCGTTACCTAGTTCGAGAATTTTGTATGTTTTAGAACTTTGTGTCTTGGTGCGATTGAAAATGTTGTTTCATGTTACAACTTCCTTTGAATGCATGTGTCATTTTAGGATCAAAAACCATTAAAGTGAGAAGCCTCCAAAGTGTTACTATATGCTAAGGATTGATGATGAATGTTGTTTTTACTTTTAATTCATGCCTTATCTTGTGACCATGTGATTTTGTGGAAGTATGAGAAGTGATCAAGGCACTTGTTGAAAGTAAGCACAACCATGTCCATATAGTAATTCACCCGTGAGGAGTGAGAATTTGGTAGCCCCTTTGAGCCTTAACAGTTTAGAACTCAGTTTAGTGATGAACTTGTTTTATGTACATAATTTGCAAGTTTGGTTCATCATTGAAGTTGGTGAGTTTCTAGCATTTTCTTCTTGAACCTTTGAAAATTGTATACTTTGACTTCCTTGCCTTAAAAAGCAAGGAACATTCACTTTAGGTTGAGTCGAAAATGAGTTGGGGAGAATAAAAAGAAGATGGGTGCATTACTCCAAATTTTGAAGAAAAAAAAATTTCAAGCAAGCATGTAAAGGAAAGAGTGTGAATATGTTGTACAAATGCGAAAATGCTTGCTTGAATGAAAAAAATAGAGTTAATAATTGTGTACGGTAGTTTGTGAGGGTGTAATGAAAAAAAATTGGTGAAATGAAGTTGAGATGTGTGAATATGTGTTTAGTGAATGTTCTTTTACTTCGGCAATTTCGTTTCAATGGCCATTAGAAATGTCCCTTTTTGTTTACCCGACCAAGCTACAACCTTGAAGTCCTTAGTGATCTTTTACTTCCATGATTTCTTTTGTGTTCATTGAGATATGGTATGAATTGTTTAGTATTTGCATCATTGGTCATTTGAGTGTAATTGTCCCGTGCTTGTATGCACGTTTTCCTTCAATCCTTTTTCGAAGAGGAGTGTAGAATGACATGTGCATGATGAGTTAGTTGTCTCTTGAAACATTGTTTGAAATTGTTTAAGAGTCAAGTTATTTTACATTATAGGTTCTTGAATTGTGTAATTGTTGCGTTGTTGTGATCGTTGTTTAGTGAGCCGTTTTTCGCGTGTTGGTTGAATTGAATGCTCGAGCAAATCCTCGCGAGAGGCATACTTTGCTTGAGGACAAACAAAGAGTTAGTTGGGGAAAGTTTGTTAGATGTCAAACATGTTATATATTTGTATGCAATAATTGGCATCTTTCATTACTTTCCATGCGGAATCGGTTGATTTAAGTGGTAAATTGTGTTGTAGTGCTTACATTGAAATACATGAGTGGAGCTTGTAATTTGTGTGTTAATGTGCAGGTTTAGACATGAAAGGATCAAGATGGTGAGACACATTGAGTGGATGCAAGTTGCCACTAAAATTGTTGCTGCAACAGGGTATTCGCAGTGCGAAGGAGCTGGCGAGGGTGCAGCGAAGGTTCGCACTGCGAACGTCAGCGAGGCTCCCAGCGAAGGGTGGCAAAATGTTTTTCATGGAAAATTTCCCAAAGTTCGCACTGCGAACTCCTAGCGAAGGCTCGCTAGTTGGTTCGCAGTGAGAAGGTCCTGGCGAAGGGAGGCAGAATGTTTTTGAGGCAAAATTTCTCTCATTCGCAGTGCGAATGGATTGTTCGCAGTGCGAACCCTCGATGTCAGCAACTTAAAGTGCCATTTTCTCTCATTCGCAGTACGAATGATTTGCTCGCAGTGCGAATGCTGCAGATTTCAGAAGTGTATAAATAGATTTTTACTTTTATTGGAGGGGGTCTTTTGCCCTTTTTCACCCAAAAACATAGTTTACAGTATTTTGATCATCCAAGAGTGGAATTGTACTTTGAGAAGCTGAAGTCACATCCATTCTCGATTATTCGACGTGGATGTTCATTCATCTTCTCTTGAAACTTGTAATCCAAGCTACCATGAGAATGGGTAGCTAAACTCTCTTGTGTTGAGGTTAGAAGTAGTTGATTCTGATTATATGTATTTGTTTTGATCTATTGTGTATGAACAAAGCCTTTGATCAATATAGATGAAGTTATTTTCTCTTAATGCTTTATGTGTGATTTGTTTTGCTCTAGACATAGATTCTACAAATCATGACCTAATAAATTCATCTCTTAAAAACCAAACTCTAGACATAGATTTGGGATTTGCTATTCGCTTTGTGTTGATCTTCACGATTGTTGTTTAGATTGTTAGCGTGAGACATCATCTGACGGTCTAAACAACGATACTCACGACTTTGCTTTAGACATAAACTTAGTCGGGAGAATACGCGGTTGTATTGGTCGGAAACCTTGTTCATATGCTTGATTATTCGGATATATGTGAAAAGGATTAGCGAAACCTAACCTTGACATGCTTTTATAAAAACCTTTCAAACTCTTTGTCAAAAATTACTTTTTGCTACAAATTGATGTTAAACGAAATTGAGAACCAATTGAAACCTTTGAACTTAAAACGATGTAACTATTGAACGGCAAGCATCAAATATCAGGCAATCCCTGTGGAGATGATTAAAAACACCCCCACTATTACTCTACTAACATAGGTTCAGTGTCATAAACAGAATGCAAAATGTACAGATTTAATATGTTTAGTGTGTTTCAGATGGTGAATTGCTACATAACTTGAACCATGCAGATGCATGCAGGTGACTCAAAAGGTAGCAATCTTATTGTTAAGAGATCAACATCTATTGAGATATGGTATGAAAAATATGTTTATAAGTGGAGACAATCATCACCTTAGTTTGGAAGGGATGATTAGTTGTTAATTAATTTCTGCTGCATTAATTTGTGTTATAAGTAATTATGGTTTTGTTTGAATTTGGCAGCTTTGTGATTGAAATGGAAATGTCATTATATTAGTTCAAAATATATAAGTCACAGATTTATTTTAAAGGCGTGGTCATCGAAGTGTTCCATGTATGAGGTTTTAACATGGGCGGCTAGATCCAAAGTGTGAATGTGGTTAACAGGTTTATTCTTTGGAAACCACAAATGTTTCTATTTTTATTTTTCATTCTTGTATTGAGGGGACTACTATGCCTCCAACTAAAATAATTCGTCTTCTGGTAGTGCTGGCTGCTAGTATTTTGCTGTTTGGTGTTTGAATTTGCAGGTCTGTGTTGTTCAGGAGTTAGTGTGCTCATTTTGTTTTGGTGAGAATATATTTCTTCCAATATTTTGTTTGGTGAGAATATATGTCATGGTGTTTGACAGGAAATATACTGGTTGTGGGGGATGGAAACAACAATGTCACATTATGGAAAGAAGCAGTCGATGGTGAATGGCAACCGGTGACAACAGTGGATCCATAGAATATGATTGTTGAGGTTGTATTTTGTTAATTTTTAAACTATGGTTAAAGTTGCTATGCTCTTTTTGTGGCAGTGGTTTGTCAGCACAATGGTAGTTGATAATTGAGTTAGGTCAATTTCACTTAAATTTTGAGTTTTATTAGAAAATTTGTGTAAAGTAAGATACACTACTATTATAAATATGGTCTGTTTTAAAACTCAACTGTTATATTACAGCAAAAAGTCACAAGAATTGTCATATTCTGCTCTTGGTAGATGGTGAGAATATATGTTATGGTGTTTGACAGGAAATATACTGGTTGTGGCGGATGGAAACAACAATGTCACGTTATGGAAAGAAGCAGTCGATGGTGAATGGCAACCGGTGATAACAGTGGATCCATAGAATATGATTGTTCAGGTTGTATTTTGTTAATTTTTAAACTATGGTTAAAGTTGCTATGCTCTTTTTATGGCAGTGGTTTGTCAGCACAATGGTGGTTGATAATTGAGTTAGGTCAATTTCACTTAAATTTTGAGTTTTATTAGAAAATTTGTGTAAAGTAAGATACACTACTATTATAAATATGGACTGTTTTAAAACTCAAGAGTTATATTCATATTCTGTTCTTGGTAGATTGATTTATAGAATTGGAATACATTGGGATTTGAAAATACGTTTCAAGCAAAAATATAAGTGGGTTTTAATGCCAAATTATAATCCACTTCTCATTAATCTTCCTTACGGGTAGTAATTATTTTGCCTCTGTATCTTCCAATAATACATTTTACAAACTAATTAATGGTTTTGAATTACCAATGCAGGGAGAAGATTAAGAGTGTTAGGCTAAAGTTTATATACAACCTTCTGTTTGTTAGCTACATAAACTACAATTTCGAAAGTTAGGACTGCTTCTATGGCCACGAATGATGGAAAGCAGGTTTCACAGGCTACACCAGTGCATAGTGCGGTTGTAATGCAGGCATTGACGACATTACCAGAGCCAACTGATGTGCATCAAGCAGAAGAGGTTCAATTTCATAAATGGGATATTTTTTGTTGAAAGGCTATATACAGTTCTGCATTTGTCTTTCTTTCCCTTTTGACATTGTTTTTTGTTATTTAATGAATAGGCGCAAGAACAACTTCATGTGGTTGCTCAGGTAACAGCAGAGCTTGACATCGAAGGACTTCCAGAGAATGAACCACATGCTGACAACACCCGAGTTCTGAACCACTGACATCGTCCTGCTGTTGTCCATCAAGCAGTGGAGGTTCAATTTCGTAAATGGATGGGTTTTTTTGTTGAAATACTATATACAGTTCTGCATTTGTTTTTCTTCCCCTTTTGACATTATTTTTTGTTATTAAATTAATAGGTGCAACAACAACTTCATGTGGCTGTTCCGGTAACAGCAGAGCTTGACATCGAACGGCTTCCAGAGAATGAACCACATGCTGACAACATCCGTCCCCTGCATCATCGACATCATTCTGATGTTGAACATCGTCATGAGTTCCAACCGGTATGGTTGTGTTGAATACTGTGTGATTTTGGGGTTTCTTGAACATCTCGATCTTTGTGATTTGTTGTTTGTCTTTATGTCACATGAAATATTCTGTTGTTCTTCTTCACAATAATCAGTTACTGGTTTTTTCCATCAGGCACGTCGCCCTATTGCTGCCCGACAAAGACAGAAGAGGAAAAGATTAAGTAAATCAGGAACGATGGGTAGCAGGTTTAACAAATTTCATGCAGTAGATGATGACGAACTGAAGATTGATATGTATGATTCTGATGATGATGATGAGCATGAGTACAACTGGGAGAACTTTATGACATCGAGTAGTTTTCGAGTTCGTGACTAAGTTTTCAAATTATGGTTATGTGCGTCATGTACTGGTCTACCAAAGTATCTTAATTTGAATTTGATGTTTGTTGATCCGTTATTTTAAGTTTGTCTTTTGTTTGTTTGAGTTGTTATGTTTGTGCACAAACATTAATGTTGCTTATTTTAAAGCTGGTTTTATGAAGTTATTTTATTTGATTGTTGATGAATATATTTTAATTGATTGTTTGATCTGCTAGCATGGATATAAATTATTTTGACTATTTTTTGTTACACTTTAATGATTTCTACAAAACTTGAATTATAGTTATTAAAAAGATGTGCAATTCAATGATTGGTCAAAATCTTTAAATAAGTTGATTCAACAACTAAATATGTATAAATAATTTAATTTTATGAAAGCAATATTTTTCAAGTTATTTAATATTACTGAATAAAATGCAAATTGTTATTAACTTTTATTTCAAAATTCGGGATTAAAAAAACATAACTAATAATAATATAATAATAATAATAATAATAATAGTGATAATAATAAAATTTATAAGTTTTTCAAAAGTTTATAGTGAATAAATAGTTTATTATAAATTTTTTTTTCCTCAAATCAATAATTACCTTTTGATTTATAAGAATTAAAAAATTGATTATAAAATTTGTATTACATAGAGTTATTTAAGTATAGGTTTATATTTAAAAGGGGAAAAAATTGTAAAGTGTAAAATATGCTATGACATCTATAAAATTGATAAAAATGAGATTTGATTAAAAGTAAAAGGAATGTATTTGTTTGTATTTATAAATATCAAATAATATAATAGTAATTGTAAATATTTTGTTCATTTAAGAAATAAATATCATCAACATGAATAAATACATTTTAAGTAAATATTATTAGAAAGAAGAAATTAGGGAAAAATTGAAATATTGTTGATAATAAAAATAGTGATAATAATAAAATGTATAAGGTTTTAAAAAGTTTATATTTAACTATAGATTTATATTTAAAAGGAGGAAAAATTATAAAGTGTAAAATATGTTATGATATGTATAAAATTGATAAAAATGAGATTTGATTAAAAGTAAAAAGAATTTAATAGGGAGGCAAGAAATAATATTTAGAATAGATTTTAATAATAAATCAATTGTTTTTGGGAAAAATACGTTTTGCAAAAGATATTAATGATATAGAGATCATGAGAAAGGTGTTGGAGAGATTTGCAAACTAAATAGGGTAAAAATTATAAAAATAGAATTTAACAATAAATAAAAGCATTGATTTGGGAAATAACATTAATAGGATTTGAGGAGTTGTGCATAAGAATTTAAAATTAGACCAAATTTCTAAATATAAGGAAAATTTGTGTTGAATGATAAGTTATTTAGTAAAAGAAAGTGCAAAGATTAAAGGTTAGTACAGATATGTAATATATTATAGTATCCAACATATGTAACAAAATAACATGTCTTGTTGAAAAAGGGGAAATTACAAAGTTAAGGCAATAGTAATTATCCAAACATAGAATAGTTCGATGATACAAAGTGGCAACATGCCGTTCACAATCTAAGGGTGTTCATGTCTTCTAACAACGGAGACATAGAGCCTTTGGGGAGGAATTGTTATTGTGAATTGAAGCATGTCACGCCTACCAAGCCTCTTATTCACAGCAAACTGGTACCAGCCATTTGTCATAAACTTCTCCATCTTGTTGATTTTCCCGTTACGCCGTGCAGAACGCACATCAGCCTGATAAATTCTGCCGTCATCTACATCGACCAACTCAATAGCTGTCTGGTTGACGCGTAAAATTTCACGTGTAACCTTGTTTAGGAAATGCTGCCGAAATGGTACCATAAGACTGAGTTATACAATTTGTCTGCAGTAACTGTATTATGTTCAAGGACTATGTAATTTGGAACTTACCATGACATTCTTTGTAGCCTTGTATCCAAAAGTGATTGTCTTTTCCCAGTAGAATTCATTGTTGCATTGTTGATCATCCAACATTTGCCCATCAGATTGTTGGTTATCAGATGTTTGCTTGGCAGCCTGTTTGTGCGTTGAAGAGCTGTAATAAATGTTGAAGAGATAGTGATTAGTATAAAGGGGAAATGACGATGACAGATTGAGAGTGTATTGATAGAAAGCCAAAGGTGTGTTTGTGAGTTATAGTATTGATAGAAATCCAAAGGTGTGTTTGATAGTAGAGAGTGGTGGTTTTTCGTTGTAATGCAGCATATATGTTTAGTTATGTTACGGATTACCTGAGGTTGGTTGGAACGTCAATCTTATTCTGGATTTTCTCAGCGGTGTTGTTCCCTTGCATTATGTCTATAGGATGCTGAGTAAGGTTGATGTTCTCAGACAGGAAATGGTCATCCTTTTGAAACTGGACCTGCGATGTGTCTGTATTCAGTTGTCGTAATTATTCGTCAATTTCCTTTCTCTGTCACAACCATGATTCGACATTTCTAGCATGACATAAAAACCATAGAAGCAGTAGTAATAAGTAGTTAATGTAGGATAAAGTTAGTTTTGGCAATACATGAAAGTGTCATATGTGAGGTATACCTTGCCCTACGGGCCCTTAGTGTATCTGGTTCATTAAAAGTAGACCCAGAATTTAGGTGATCTGTGGGAGGGGCTTCCTGGCAGCTATAGACATGGAATATATGTTTTTTGTAAAATATGATAAGAACATATTCAATTGCAGTTGTTACAGTAAAACAAAAGATTAGCAATCAAACGCAGAAAGGCATTGATGAGCAACATAAATTCTAAAACTGAAAGTGTGATCACTTGAGCAGATTACAACAATCGAGCAAGTAAAAAACATATAATAAGAAATGAAACTTTTCTTTGTTTGTTAGACCAGGAAAAAGAGTTTCACAAATCTAAACGTATTTAACAGCAATGAAGTCTAGTTATTGTTCCAAAATGATTTCATTCTTGGAAAGAGTTGAACTCATTCATAAAACCAAAATGATTACTTTCAAAGAATTAAAATCAGATTCCTGAGAATGATAATTGGGATATTTAATGTTATTCCAAGTAATATTGTTTTCAGAATGTTAACATGGAAATGTTGCACTCTTTATTTCGCATTCTGAAAACTAATTATAGAATTTAAACAATATGTACAGTCAGTTAAATTATTTTTAGATTGAAGTAATCTAATGAGCACAACCGAAATTTATTCAGTAGACTTTCTCAATCATATCTCAGAATGGAATTAAGTTACTGCAAATAGGATAAAATATGATGAAATTTCACATAACACAGTTCATTCTTATAACTAATATGACATAGTTCAAGCATAACAAAAATCGTTAGCTGAGTTATGGGAGATTATACCTGGGGCCCATTGGGAGTGCAGGTGTTTGCGGTTGATTGATTACAACCTGGGAAGGTGAAGAAACCTGTATAGGATGTGCAGCAAATGAGACCCTTTTTTTTTAGGAGGGGCTGGTCCGTATTCGGCCGTAGGCGATCCAACTCTGCACCAATGTTGCTGCAATGAAAGGATAGGGAAATTAGTTAGGTTTTGATAAGGCATTGGGTAAACATGCATGCAAAGGAAATAGTGGAACCGTACCGGGGTTGCAAGGTTCCATCTTGCGACATACTGTTCCCTTCTTCTGAATCCGTTCCCAGACACAGTTTGAGATAGTCTCCCTTAGTAAGGACGCCCTTAAGGCGCCGACGGTCCTCAGTAGTTATTGCGACTTCGACAATCAATTTTTTTACGGTTGATGCAACGTCTTGCATGTGGGTGTTGCTGAAAATAGGAATGCGGGTGAGTTTGAACCTGATAAAGAAAGCCTACAACAATTAAAGGGAAATGGTAAGAAAGATTGAAGTGGTTTTGCGTACCCTTGAGGAAGATGGCGCGGTCGATCTGCAGACATGGGTATGTTGCTTTAGGAAGTGTGGTTGGCAACAGTGGTTTTAGCCTTTTTAACATATATAATAGACTATGGTAGTTTTGTAACTTATTATAGATGTAATTTATTTTATCGGGCCGTTGGATGAATAAGGATGGTAGTGGAAACAACTGAGATGTTTATTTATAGATTGTATTTTAAAAAGACTGGGAATAAAATAAAGGAAATTATTTATGTAAAAGTAGAATAAATAGAAATATGTTATCTTGAAAACTGGAATTGTTTATCCAAACTAATAAGAGCATCTCCAATGGTGCTACTCATATTTGGGTTCTTTATAGGACCCATTGAGCCACGTCATCTTGAAGCAACTCATTCAATTTTCACTCCAATTGTGCAATTCTAAAGAACTCATATTGGGTCCCACAACTCTACTTTATATATTAATATTTTATTTAAATAATTTAATTTAAATTAATAAAAATATATAATAAATTAATTAATTAAATTAAACTTAAAATTCAAAATAATAATTAAAATAAAAGCAAATTAACATTTACCAAAAAAATAATTTGTTTATAAAGTTGTTAATATGAAGTTAAAATTAATATTTAAATCATTTATAAGTGAATAAATTAAAAATAAAAAGAAGAAGAAGAAAGAAAACATATTTGATATTTGTTTTATTATTAGTTTATTATTTGTTATATTTGAGGAAAGTTGCACTGCAGTGCAACGGTTGGCCACGGTGGCCAACTCCAATGCAAATTTCTTTTAATGCAACCAATGCCAGGTGGAGAACTGGAGAAAAAACTCCTCATTGGAGATGCTTATCAGCATGAAAAAGCTTAGACAATGTTGGTTTTAAAATTGAGTTAATTTTTTGTATATCAAACATTAATAAATAAAGTAAGTTAATTAAATAATTTAAAAAACGCAATAGTAGAATGTGAAGGGGTGGGTATGGACCGACATGGCTTTGGGGAAGGGTGTGTGGTGTGACTACTATTTGTATCGCAGTGGAATACTAAAAAGTTAACGTTATTGTTTTTGCAAGCAGGGGGACGGATCATGTAGAATTTCATTCCGCTGGTGCCGAGGACAGGGCAAGAGTGTGGGATGGGCCCGAGAAGGCAATGGGATAAGCTTGGCAGGGAGATGTTGTTTCGCCAGGGTATGGAACAACGTCAGGTTGTTAGGACATGGAGGGAGAAGTTTGTCATGGAGCCAGAACGCGCGGCAGTTGCTGGAAGGTTGGAACGGAATACATGTATCTGTAGTGGTTACATGCAAGTTATTATGTCTGTTTTTTTGAAGATATAATTTGCATGATAGTATTTTTCATAGCATATCTATTTTGTGATATGTATGTTTAGTGTTGGATTGATAACGTTATCGTTATTTGCATTGTCTAATCTGTAAAACTGAAGCAAAAACATATTTGGTATTCAATGGGTCAATCTAAGTAACTAACAAACTGATGTGTGTCTGCAGTTCTGATGGAAAGGAAAAAGAAGAGAATGTGGGGTCTGTTAAAGAAGCAGGGAATTCGTTTCAAAAAAGGAAAAGGTACTTTTAAGATTCTTATAATGTAAAGAAGTCATATTTAATGTTTGTTTTGTTGGTTGGGTGCTGAATGGGAAAACTTGTCATCCTGTTGTCTCAATTTGAATAATCTGGAAACTCTGTTGTGTCTGCAGTGCTGATGTAAAGATGAAACAAAAGGGTTCAGTGTCTGGCATAGGAGCAGGGTACTGTCTTGGGAAAACGGGAAGGTAATTGCAATGAATCATACACATATATAATCAATTATATATCAGAAGGTATGTAAGATTACGTATTACCGAAAATGAACTAATTTTATTCCGGTGATATATTGCAGGGGAACTCCTGTTATATTTGAGCATGAAGTAAATTGGACAATGGTGGTAAAGAATGCAAAGAAGTTGAAGAAAAATGTGCATGTAAGTAAATGCAGAATTCCAATGATAAGTTTAGGTTTATATTATTAGGAGATAAATGCATTACTAATATTTGTGTATATGTGCAGAAAATTCCTACTGATGTCATCAGGAAATGCCTCTGTGGACCCATTGACTATGTTCGTCTCTGGGATTCAGACGAATCTGTTGCATACTATTGCGATGTGAAGAAGACACCGAAGAAATTAGAGAAATATCTATTAGGGAGCTGGTATCGTTTTCCAAAAGATCGAGATATAAAAGATGGGGACCGTCTGCATTTTTCAATTCAGTATCCGCCTATAGAAGAAATTGTCGTTTCAGTTGAGCGTGGTGATGGAAGCTGAAGGCCGGTATGCTTGTATGCTGGTGTTGAATCTGCTGGAAGTTAAAGAATCATTTTGTTTAGAGTTGGTTTTCGTTATAAGGTCTTAATTTTGATCAACAAAAAATTCATGATGTTGTAATTCAATGAATTAACTTAGGCTTGGGAAAATTATTTTTTGTGTATGGTTCTGGTGAAATAGGAAAAACATATTTTTGGAAAATGCTGCTTGCAAAATTAAGATCAGAAGGTTTTTTTTTATAAGCACCAAATTATATTAATATAGCATACTAAGAGTACTGTTATCAGCTTTTGTGGATGTAATGATAATTATCCTTGAATACATAATTGGTTTCAACTTGATTATGACAGTATTTGGCAACTTTATTATGACAACTGTTAAACATAAAATGTCAACTTTATTGTGATTGTGATGATGGGTTTTCTTAAAACCCTGTCTCATGTTTCATCTAAATCAGAAATGAGAACTGATAAAATTTGGTTACCATAAACTAATGATAGCATACAAAATGTACTTTTCTCAGTAGTGTAATCAAAATGATGGTACGCTGATTACATGAATATCACGAGTTGAGAACAACATAATGATTATTTATTTATGTTACCTGTTGGTAATTTTTTTGAACAATGAAAATATATGCTAAATGAATTTTGGTGTAGCTCTTCAAAATATAGTACCAACCAATTTAGTACCAACCCTGCATCAAGCAAATCAGTATTTTAGTATCTGCATCTCACATAATAAAAGCATGAACATATGATACAATCATGTATGGTTTACTAATTGATTAACTGACTAACAATAAGCATGTATTAATTTCCTTGAGGTTTAATGTGTAGAACAATAGTTCAGTTACAGTAAAGCATATAATTTGAGGTCACAATATATAGACATCTCTAAGTTTTAAATGCAACATTTCCCATTACCTTTTTAGAATGATCAGAGTAGGATCAACATAAATGGCGTAACAGGAGGTTGGGAAAATCTGTGAACATACCAAATGGATGGTAATGAACAGTATGTGCAAAATGCTGATATTGAGGCAGACTAAACAGTTGTGAAAAGCAGACTCAGTCCTGTACCATTAATGTGCAATGTCATTGGCGTAAATGTCGTAGCATTGGTGCGAATGTGTTGGAAAATTTAGATATTGATTATATTCATATTTAGAAGGAAAGATGTAAGTAATAAATATGATACAGTTCAACCTAGATATTATTGAAAACTTCTTTATATACAACATTTGTTGTTGAGTTTTTGGGTTTATCATCTTCACCATGTATCAATATTTTGATTGCGTTTTTGTTGGTGGCTCTGGATAGTGCAGCGTAGATTTGACCATGTGTAAAAACATCCTTTGGTAAGTAAAGTCCAACATGATCTAGAGATTGGCCTTGTGATTTATTTATTGGCATCGCAAAGGAAACAACAATTGGGAATTGGCGTCTATTTGGTTTAAAAGGCCAGGGAGATTGTGATGGGGACATATCCATTCTTGGTATATAAACCAAGTTGCCAAAATTTGTTCCATCCATTATAGATGCCTCGAGAACATGATTTGCCATCCTTGTTATGACGAGTCTTGTCCCGTTGCATAACTCGACTGCCTGATCAATATTGCGCATAAGCATGATATGTGTTCCAATCTTCAATTTAATGTGATGGTTAGGCAATCCTGAGGTAGCAAGGGAACTAAGGAATTCTGGTGTTAGAATATCAACGACGCCACTGTCATGAATTTCAGATCTATCGACAAAATTTGAGTTGTAATAGTTATGTATATTACCTGTAGACAAAATGAAATTGTGAGGTGAATAAAAAAAATATGGTTGTAGGCAATGAAATGGATACGGTATAAAATTGGAACCTGGCATTAATGTGAGGACTCGATCATTAATTTAATTAACCACCTCCAAAGTTGAAGCCAGTATAGATCTACCCTTAAAGTAGTGATTCGACTGAAAGTTAGACAGGAACTGTGGGTATGTGCTTTCAATTATGGCATCAATAGGGTCGGTGTAATCGGTAATCAATTGTTCATTTGGAATTTCAATGTTGGCATATCCGTCGTTTGGTTCAGAAACTCTGCCCTCACCTATTTTTAAGAGCCAATTTGAGAATTCAAGCATTTCCTTTGTTTCATGTTGATTATGGCTGCAGTGTAGTCGCATATTCTTAGTCAGAGTTAACACCTTTACAGAATGTCATATATATGATGCATTTATCGCATAATGGACTATATCAGAACGACTTCCCCTAGGAACAACTGGTAAAATCTGTCTAAAATCCCCACCGAAGACAATAACTTTTCTCCCAAAGGCACTATCAGAATTGTTGTAACTGCTCATTACATCTTGCAAAGTCTGGTCAAGTGCCTCAATAGCATGCCTGTGTGCCATTGGTGCCTCATCCCAAATAATTAATTTTGTTTGCCTTAGTAATTCAGCAACTTCATCACCATAATTAATCGTACAAGTTGAATTTTCTAATGTGGGGACTGGTATTTTAAACTTTGAATGTGCAGTTCGGCCACCGGGTAATAATAGAGCAGCTATACCACTTGTTACAATTGTTAAACATATATTATGCTTTGACTTCAAGGCAGCTGCTAATGTTCTCCACATGTATGTTTTTCCCGTACCACCATAGCCATGCAAAAAGAAAACCTGACCTTTTTGTTCCGAAACAGCAGTCATAATTTGTTCATAGATCAGCTTTTGTTCATCTAAGAAGATAAAATCAGATATGTAAGAAGCACACATGTAATACACAAAGTGTAATTATAAACATTTGCACACACCTATCATTGTCGCAAACAGACTCGCAAATTCAGATTTCATTGTAGGAATATCATAATTTCTTTCATCATATATAAACCTATTTCCTAGCTGTCGCAGGACATAATCATCTGGATATGGAATAGGTTTAAAATCTTTGAGAGTGCTCCGATTTGCTTGTAGTATTTTTTCAATTTCAGTTAATGTCAAATTCTGCAATTGGTATTCTGATAACACCAAATCTGCAATACAGAAGAGTAATGTTGTTAAATATAAAAATCAATTACCGAGACTGTGATGCACAAAACCTAGAAACAATGAGATTCCATATACTGTCACCTGAATTATTAGCCAAAATCCTATGTTTATATAAGATTCCATCAGATAATAATTGAAAGGATTCTTTCAAAACATGAACTGGCCTATTCACAGCTCCGGACAGGAGCATAACAACAAAAAGTCTCCTCAGAAAATCTCCTGACCCCCATTCACTTGCCTCTCTAATGGCACCAATATACTCTCTATCGTCTTGAAGGAAGCCCATTGCAAAACACGCATCGCGAAAAGAATGGAATTGAGTGTCTCCGATCTTGCATATTTCCTCATATGAGGTTGGTCCCGTGACTACTGTCAATATCATCCGCAAGTAATACAGTTCTCCAGTAGTTGGCGGAACCCATATCAAACGTCTAATTGTGAAACCTTTTTTACGAGCCTTCCATAAATGTTTTGTCCTGACATAAACAAATCTGGAGACAAATTGTGCATATGTTAATAACTTGGCTTCTTCATATTTGGCATTAGCAACTAACCATACAGTAAACATTGATTCGGTGACACTTGCTTTTTCTAAAATATCTTCCATGCGAGCAAAATCAGTGTAGTAAATTGGTTTCTCGCCTATATAATGATAAAACATTTGTTCCACAGATGTTTTCCGACCATGGATATTATATGAAAAAATTCGCCAGCATGCCTGACTTGGCAAAACATATCTGTAATCCAAATATTGTTTTATCTCATCAACCGGTTCCATTCCAGTTTGGGAATCTGACTGGGAATTAACTATTGTAGCTGTTATTCTATCATATCCTTTATGTATGTATTTGGAAAGATATTTGATGGAAGTGCTCTGGTTGCACCATTCCATATTAATATGTGCACGGTATTTTAAAAGTAGCCCAGCATTGTATGGCACAACATGGCGGTTGTCCAATGATATTCCGTATTTGAGAATTGTGTGTGTTTTTAATCTCCTTCTATATAGTGGATAGCCCTCTGAATCAATTATGGTAACTGTCGCTCCCGAGGATTTGCATCCATGGTACAAATGCGAAAGTGGCGCGGAAAACAGAGTCGCCAACAATGTGTATTTATCCCAAGAGAGGGAAAGGAAACACTGCATAAACCTGAGGGAAGGGAAAAGCATGGTCTCGCGACCAAGAGAAACGGGTAAGGGAGTCGGTTACGCGAAGAGAAGGTGTTAGCACCCAACACGTCCATCGTATTCGACGGGATCCACGCTTGTTGTCTCGATCAAAGGGTGTCGTCGTTTGGAGCTCCACTGCTACTGGAAAGGAGAAGAAACGGGAACGGAAAAGAACAAAGAAACGAAGAAGAAAAGAAAAAAAGAAGTGACTCGATGGGACGTCCTCGGAGTCCTAGGCCTACGTATTCCCTCGGGAACAGGAAAATCAGAGTCAACGTAGTTCGGACACGAACTAAGAGGGGAGGTTGCTCGCCAAGACATCGTCGTCTTGTGCCTACGTATCCTCAATCGGACGAGAAAGAGGAAATCAGCGCAGTCGTAGTTCGACTGAACGGAGTCGGTTAGTGTTTTTTATGAGCGACGTCAAGTTCGCGTCCGACAGTTAGGGTCGATGCCTGTTTGCGATTTAGACGGAAAGTAACGTGCTCTTTTTTGAAAATGGTCTAGAACCAAACAATCCCGAAGGATAAAAAGATTTGAATTTGTTTTTGTTTTTTTTTAGACAGAAGTGGATTGAAGTTAGTTCGTAACTTACATTGCACTAAAGTCTACCATGCGGGAACGAGTGAATCGCATGGTCGCCCCCAAATGGGATGTATGCTAAACACTCTAGAAGAGGATGGGAGACCCCTCGTTCTTCATTTCCTACACTTAAGGCTCGAGCGCAATATACATTATATTTTATTAAGTGTTTTTTAAAGAAGTTATGAGATGAGAAAAGAGAGGACTCAATGGAAACTCTAACCTAAAGCTAACATGCAAAGGAGATCCTAGGGTTAGTGAGGTTTAGGAGAGAAACAACTACCTAAGACCTAATGCTAATCCTACTCCAAGCTTAATCGGAAATTAAGTTGGACTAGGTAGCTCTAAGGGGAAAGGAATCCAAGACTTAAACAAGTCTTGAGATTCAATGGGAAAGAAAGAGTGAAAGAGATGAAGAAGAAAGAGAAGGATAAGATGATAAAAAAGATGGGGCAGCAAGCACATCATAATCATCATATCCAAAACATAACATAAAACAAGCTTCAAAGATCATACAAGAACATCTCAAGTATACAAGTGAAAGCACACAAGAAAGGATGCAAGTAAACTTGCATAAGAAGTACAATTAAGCATCAATGAACCTCACACCAAAATGAAATAGATAAAGTAAGATGAAGATGGAACCAAGTCAGAACTTAATACATCTCATGATCAATCAATTCAAGCATACAAAAGTATTTCACATCATGATGCGTTATGAGCCAAAGAAGCAACAAAACATGATGATGATATGCATCATACAAATCAAACCATGATGATCAAGTGAGATGAAAACCAATTAATGAACTCAAGGGGCAGTAGCATAGGTATCAACATCATATCAAAATCAAACCCAAGTCATACAAGATTAATCCTCAAGCAACACAATCAAAACATGCATCAAAGTTAATCCAAACAACCATTTATCATTCATGCAAACAACAAAGGTCACATGAGGCATAAAGTGAAATGAAAATCACATGATGAACCCTAAATCAAGAGGACCAGAACCTCAAGCATGTCATGTAAGTCAAACAAAAGGTTTCATACATGAATTGGATCACACAAATAAGCAATCACATGATTAGGTTGAGCACACCAAAGGATTCAAGTCAAAACATTGTCAACTTAGAAAATCAAGCACAAATAGGAAAATGGATCAATGAGGATGACTCTAAAGCCATAAACAAGGTCAAATAAAATAGGATCACACCATGTAATCACTCCAAGCATCACTCAAACATAAGTAAACAAATACACTCAAACCATGTCAAGTATTCAAGCATGCTTCAATTAAAACCAAACCACAAGTAGGCATCAACCAAAAATAGCAAAGGGGTTCAATAAATTCCCAAAAAAAACAAAGACAAGTTCAATCAATCAAGTAACACGTGCAAAAAGATTGAATAAAAAATAGTTAAAGAACTTGCTCAAAAGTGATCCACAAGGCAAGGTATGCACATGATCAAGCAAAGATCGAGGGTCAATAAAACTTGAGTGGCAAGTCACTAAAAGTAACTCAAACCAACCTCAAACCAGCATTGAAACATCCTTACATCAAGGTCTAAGTGTGACAAAAAAAAATTGGTCTCAAAAGATGAGCAACGACATGAAAATTTCCTAACCCTAAGTGAAGGGTATCATTGGAAAAGCACTATCAAATTAATTCAAATAAAAAATAGGAAAAAAACTAAAAATAAAAATAAAAATTATGAAAATTAAAATAAGACACTAAGTAAACAAGAAAATATTTTTGTGTATTTTTAATATGTTTTTAACAATTAAAACAAAAATAAAATGAAAAGTGAAAAAAAAAGAAAAAAAAAAGATGAAACAGGGAGGTGCAGTAGCATTGTTCCAAGGCAAAGAGAAACAGTTGTGCGTGCATTGGGCCCTAATCAAGGGGTGCGAATAGAAAAATCCTTAAGCCCAAACCACTTTCAAAATCGTGAACAAAAACAAGCAAAAAGAAATAAATGAAACGCATCGTTTTGGCTATGGGACAAGACACGTTGGAATCAACACAAATGCTGACTCCATTTCAATTGGCCAGTCAACCAGTCAACCTGCCTCATCATCAAGACACATCGGATGCCGGAGCCCTAGCTCCGGTCATCTCCTCCGGGAGACCCGTCGGAGTTGCAGGATGAAACTCAATCAAAACCTAAAAATGAGTACATCATTATGCTCAGAACTTCAAGAGGATCTCAAATCTACTTTCCAAAATCATTTAAAACCATAAAAAAGCTATGAAAACTGAGCTTAAAAAATCAATGCTCGAACATGAAATCACGTTAAACGAACACAACAACACCACAATCACTACCTCTACATACAGAGGGCTTCAGAAACACAAACAAACAATCAAAGGCACGTCAGTCATGAGAGTTTCAAGATTTGAAAATTTACCTAACGGAGTAGCTCCGTTGACTCTTGATTTGACGTGGGAACTTCAAACAAAATGATCCAAAGAACTCCTAATGCTTCAGTGATGAAATCTCAGCCCAAGATCTTCAGAGAAAATGAGTGTAAGAGGAGCTTCGAAGGGATGAAAATTTTGAAGAGTGAGAGAGCTTGCTCAGATCTCAGCTTGCACCAACACACTAACCTCCCCCTCGTTTAGGGTTTCTGCCCTTTAAACATGATGGGTTTAGAGTGATAAATGGGCCTGATATTGAGGTATGGTGTTCTGTTTGGAAACTTGCAAAAAAAGAAAGGTGAGAGTGTGGTACGGTTGTTAGCAAATGGGAGGGTGTGTGGAGTGAGTCATTTGAGTGGAAAATGTCATAAAAATATGGTGAAATGGGGCAGGCACGTGAGGGAATGAGTGTGGTCAGAATGTACCATTCTTCTCTTTCAAATTTTTGGCAAAAATGGAATATGTGTGTATGATATGTACATGGCATTGTTTGGTCCAATTTGGCAAAGAAAATGGCATGGAAAATACATGGCTAGCATGTGCAAGGAATATGCTGCAAGAGAAATTCATGTTATGTGAACAAAAATAGCATCTTGCCAACATGTTCAAAACTCATCCATGTGTGCCACTTTACAACCTTATAATTTGATGAAGACTTTGCCAAATGGTACATTCTTGGGCTCATTGTAAAGCTAGCATGGTGAGGAATAAGATTGGTGTTGGAATCATGATGAACAAAGGTCTCTAACACACTTGAAATCAACAAGGAAATCAATAAAACAAAACTGGCCCTATGGGCATGTCAAAGTAAATCGTGCCTGGCAGCATGGCCCATGAGAATTTCAGTGTGAGCTCACCATGTTTGAGCTTTAGTAATTCCTTATCCTTTGATCAAATGAAGAAAAGCCCAACATCAAAGTTGAAGAGGAGATGGCAATGAACAACTTTGATGTTCAAATTTTTTTCATTTGAAGCTTTCTTGATGGAGAAAAATGGCTTGACATTTGGCACGCCACATGTTTGATGAAATGATTGCGTGCCAACCTAGCCTTGCCTGGTCATGACTTGGTTTTTGCCCTAGTTTTGTCAAACTTTGATTGATCATAACTCACTCAATTTTAATCCAATGGAGAAGTTCTTTATATGGATTTGAAGCTTGAAACAAGATCTTTTGTTGTGGCCTGGTGGATTTTTGATTTGATGCTTTAAAATTGAGAAAGCCTGACTCAAATAGAGGTGCTAAAATGGCCAAAACTTACTATTTTTGGAAACCCTACTATTCCAAATATGGCAACTTCTCACATTTCTTGATTTTTGATGAACCTCTCGGATTTTCTTGATCAAATCTTCAGCAATGATCACATTTGACTTGAGAATCATGATGTTGACCTCAAAAAGTCAGGAGTTGACTTTTTCACTGCACAGTTGACTTTATCCCCAATTCTCCTGATTTTGAAATTTCTGATCAATTGAAAACCTTCTGAAACAAATTGATGGGAAATCTTCCATCCCTAGACACTTAAGGACATAAGGAATACCATGAGAACAAGTCTTGCCCAAAAAATCAGAAATAAACTGATTCTAAAGCAAACCTAATTTTGGTACCCTTTGGTTAGAAGGAGATAACACATCCTCCAAATTCAAATTCCTCTGAATAGGATATGTATCATGTCCACCAATGATGACATGTGCCACTTGGAGATGATAAAGAATCAAAGAGCTTGCTCATTGGAGGGTTAAACCCAAGAATCTCAAAACCCTAATTTGAACCATCATGCAAGGAGAGTGTGATTCCCTTGGAATTTCCTGTCAAGCTTGATCATATGATGAGGTGATGGACCCATTAAGATAACTTGAAGCCCAAGGCTCCTTTGTGACCCAAGAATTGATAACATCAAGAATCTTCCTCTCCCTTAGCTTCTAAGACAGTACACATGAACCTTTGCTGAAACCCTGGAAAACATCTTCTTCACCTGAGTTATACCAACTACCTTGATCCCATGCCAAGAGCCAATGATATGCAAAGATGATAGTGCAAGAATGAAATGAAACATAAGCCAGTTAGAGGTTAGAAAAAAGAGAGAGCAAATTTTGAGGTGTTACAGTAACTTCATTGAATTTCTTTGGGAAAATTTTTGAACATCTTCGATTCTTCATACACGGAGAAGTGATCCGGGCAAGACCGCATGGACCATGCATCATGTTCTGTTTGACCAGACAATATAAATCAGGATACTGAACCGGGTCTAGAATTTCAGCGCATATGATAGCATCAATGTCAGATGGCATGGGATATTTGCTCTGAGGATGCAAGAACAACAGAATATGTGTGTGCGACAGTCCTCGCTTCTGAAATTCAATTGGGTACAGAACTGAAATAATCAAAAAACTGCATAGCTTAGAAACAAAATTTCAATATAGCCAACACATAGAAATAGAATAAATAATTCCATAAGAGACGCACATGCTAATACCCTGCCCAGGACATGTTTTTTTGTTAAATCTATCATCAATTTGTTGAATTTGATTTTGAAGATCCTGGAAATTATATCGGGCCTGTCATGTGGCTTCAAACCAGTCCTCGTCAAAACTTGCAAAATTTCAGGCCAAGTCGGATTGCATGTGAACGTCACAAATAAGTCTGGGAATCCTAGTTTGCTGGAAATTGCCATGCCATCGAAATAGAGTTGGTCCATATATCTCTTGCTTCCGACATAAGATGATGGGAGCACAACTCTTTTTCTTTTTTACCTGTTACGTCCTGGGAAGCACTGCCATACTGGTCATTTAATTGCTTGTATTTGCCAACTCGCAATTTAGACTGATTCTTGCGCAACCAATTCAGTCTCTCTGACTCCATCATTGCATATCCATCCACCAAAAATTGCTGAAAAAATCTGTGTGAGTGGAGCAGAGTCTTAGCCTCTGTATCACGTTGTTGCAATCTAAAACACAACCAATCTTTAATGGTTTGTCGATTTTGCTTCGTAACCAAATGCTCATGTTGGTACTTGTGTAGTATATTATTTCTATAACCATCCTCACCGTACACAAAAATAAGAGGATACTGGTATGCAAGGTATGCCGGGTGGAACTCATATATCCTCTGTAATTCTCCATCCCTTGCATGGACAATAATGTCCCTTTTAGACGCCGAATCAACATCACCGACAATTAGTGCTGCTACTTCCGAAACAGTAGGAGTGTTGTAGAGTCTACCGTCATGTTGATGATCATAAATGAGATTTAACTTCAAGTCTAAGAATGAATTACCTTCTAACAGATCTCTTGCCATCCTAAAAACCTTGGCATGAACGTTACAGTCATCTAACATAATTTTTAATTTGCCAACAATATCTCTCATAATCCCTTTGTTATCCTTGTTTGAAGTGAGATAGTAGTTTTTTATGAGATAAAACAGAATGCAAAATAATAATACAAAATTGAAAAGAGTACAATTACCTAAAACAGTCTATCCTGTTTTCAATTTCATTATTGGTGTCATAGATATAGAGTTGGGCATATTGTGGTGGATGACCGACCGCTGGTAGCAAACCACCAATTCTGTGACATGTTTGCCCGTGAAGCCTCAAAGTTGGTGGCCCTATTCCATTAGAGTGTGTTCTGTCAAATTTCATACCTGGTGATGTGAAAGAAAACATTGCATTGTAGGTTCTAATATTGTTTTGGTAGTTGTTACTTTCAGGTGAACTTTGTTTCCCGTACAGGAGGCTCTGTATAAGAAGTGGTGGTTCTTTGAGAATAGGCAGTACAATTTTCCCTCCCTTGCAACAGATGCTGAACTTAGGATTTGCAGTGTGGCGTGATTTCCCCTTGCGTTCTTGGTACCACATTGCTGCGCTACAAAACTGGCATTTATACATAGGGTTGGCAATATCAAAATATCCTGTTTTGAATGATAGACTGTATCAGATAATTATAATGCAGGGAAAAAGGAAGAACTGTTAAATTGATGTAACGAAACATACGCTGACGATTCAAATCAATGACTAATCTATCGGTGGAGTCACCATCTAAATTGGAATTGTCCGTCGTAGTCTGATGATCATCAGAATCAGAGAGACGTTCATCAGATGAATAATCAATGCCATTCATATGGTGATTTATATTCTCCGTATTGACAGCATTTGATGACTGAGGATCATGATTTATGGCATTGTGGATTGGCGTAGCAATACCAGTTGACGATTGAGGATCATTCCTCAGAGGAGTGGGAATTTTGTGTATATCAAGCACATCCTATGTTGGAGTGACGATTGGTTTGTTATGATCTGAATGGTGCAATACATTTGTATTTATTCCAAATTATTGTGGGGCGATGTTGGGATAGTCCCCGAGTAGGGACGGATATGCGAGTTGAGCCTGGTATTTAAAATCAACCTCCTCCTCTTTCTTGCAATGAAAGCAGCAGTAGGCTTTGAACCAGAAACAGATGCATAGACATCAGTTGACTAAAAAACATCAGGGACAACATTGATAGACCTTGGCAGGTTTGCTGCCTCCATATCAGCTAGATTAAAGAAATCAGTGGCACCATAGCCATGTGTATGTGAGTTTTTCTTAAAATTCATTATTAGCTTTCGTCTTTTCCTTGCATCAGAACATTTCGTGTTACCAATTGGTAATGTTGGGAGGTTTGCTGCCTCCATATCAGCTACATTAAAGAAATCAGTGGCACCATAGCCATGTGTATGTGAGTTTTTCTTAAAATTCATTATCAGCTTTCGTCTTTTCCTTGCATCAGAAGATTTCCTGTTACCAAGCGGTAATTTAATAGCATCCATAGAATGAATCAGTTTTATCAAGGTTCTAAGAAAATGCAGTTCAAATTCAATCAGACTACCTGTCTGAACAGAACCAATGTGGCGGAATAAAGGATTTCAAAAATAGATATTAATTGATGTCTTAGAATTTGACATTGTGACGATGTAAGAAATACACACATTATTAAAGAAACAAATTCTGGAAGCCACGTGTGTTGCAGATTATGTTGTGTGAGCAAGGAGAACCCAAGGAAACAGGAAAATATCCATGTAAAGGCATAGGAAAATATCCACACCAGATTTGTGTGCCATGTGGAATCAGCAGGGGCCCCAGAGAACAGTCCCAGGATGTGAAGTGCTATATTTATAGTCCACACAGATGAGTTGCTTTATATAGATGAATCATAGTTTTTCCATTCTTTTGAATATATATATATATATTATGTGATGTGATTAATATGTTGGATAACACACAATTGGCATTGTTGCCACGTGAAACAAAACCTGTCAAGTGTTATATTTGTAGTCCAAAATGATGGCTTGCTTTATATAGATGAATCATAGTTTTCCCATTGTTTTGAATACATATATTATATGATGTAATTATGAGATTGGATAGCACACAACGGAGACTGTTGCCACGTGAAACCAAAGGTCAAGTTAAATAAGGTGGACCCATCTTTTTGGTTGTAAAATGGTATAATACAATAAAGATAAAATGCATGTGATGATGAATATATTGGAATAAATAGAATGGTTTGGCATACCAAATAAGGAATTAAATCTGGTGTGAAGAACCATAAGTGTTGTTACTACTTGCTAAGTTAGGCTATTTGGTTCCGTGTTCAAAATGGCAACAGGGACAGGGATGGGAGCTGCGGATGTCGTGGATACTTTTGAAATTGCAAAGTTGAGCATTCAAGTAAGTTTGTTAGTAATTAAATTAATTCGTATTTGTTTTTCAATTTCATTTTCAAGACACTATTTCCCGTTGCTACAAATCGCAAAAAATAGCAGACAAATTCATGATGGTAATATATGCGGTACATTCGTTTCCGGAAATTGATCCAACATTTGTTAGAAGTCACATAACAGATCTAGCAAAGATATGGACGATAATAAACAATGATGGAAATGTTTCTGAAATTGTATTTAACGCAAATGAGGATGTCCCCCTGGTTGTCACTGGTTGGACGGAGCTGCAACAACTGTATGAACTCCCAAATGATATGGCTGTGGTTGTTGCTTTTTACGGGAACAACAAATTTGAAGTCGCTGCGTTCAAAGAGGTAACTGGGTTGGAGGATCTACCAATATTTCATAGTAGGTACATAAACCAGAAAGGGATATATGCATTTAATGTAGAGCTTTCAGAGGAAATCGTCTCCAGACCAAAATTAGTTGAGTTAGAACTTTGAATGTTATGAATCTTTATTATACATTAATTTGTTTACTTTGAACTGATTTACCATTTTAAACCATTATGTATGATAGAAATTGCAGCCAGAATTCGGAACCGTTCTGAAAGACCATGATTATGAGGTTGTTATGTTGTGCGGCGACAATGGCTGGAGTCAAATGCTACTGATTTTTAACATAGATGATCCACAGCGCACAAAGATAGGATATGAATGAAATTTATTCTATGAGTCAAATCAGCTAAGGGTAGGAGACAGAATCAGATTCAGATTGGATGTAAGCGAAGCAAACAAAAGATGCAACGTATTTAAAGTTTCTAATTTCTAAGTTTCATGCAAAATATGTATTTCGTAGTCAATGTTTGTAATTAGTAGTTAAGTGTTTAATTCACTTCTATCTTTTATGTGAATGGTTAAAATGTATTGATTTTTAAGGAATGTCTGCTTTTCACTGGCTGTTAGTGAAATTGTGATTTCAAAACTAAATTATCAACCATTTTATTATAAATTGGCAACAACCTGGCTATCATAGGTGATTATTGAAAACAAAATATATGACAAGAAACAATCAAAATATTGGATGCAAACATGTTTGATTGAACAACCTACAACATGATTTAGCTGCTACTCTGTTGGGAATTTTGTAAAGGTGAACCTGTTAACACAGAAAGAGTTATATCACAAATCATCATGTATAAAAGGGTTAACATAAGATCTTGGAAGACATAAAAACATGACATACAATATGATACATTACGTGTTGTAGGCAGAGAGAATTAAATTTTCTGTAATTTACATGTAGCGTCCAAGATAACTACGAAAATCAAAAGGTAATATCATTGTATATAATTTAGATGTAACATCCTAGATAACTACCAAAATCAAAAGAGAAACCAATTCCGAAATACAGCATTACAATAGCGAAACGAAAACAAACATCTAGTCCAGCTTCTCCAACTTAATAATCTTCTTGAGTTTCTTGTGGGTTTTGGTAAAATCACAGGCAGGCTGCCTCTTTGAAGTTTGTGCGACAGGTTCAGGTTCACAAATGGATGTAATTTCCATGTCCTGGAACCAGAGAAAAAGTGTTAACACAAAAGAAACCATTGTGGGCTTAAGTATTTTTGTAATTTAGTCACACACTATATATACATACCATATCTATGCCCGGGTCCTCTAAGGAATCATAGGCACCATCATCCACAGGATCTGCATCATCACTCTGAAATTGGAAGCACAGGTTAACGGTTAAACTATATAAATAAAAACATGAATAGACCAGGTTTCACTTTGTAATACATTTGAACACAACAATTGATATGCATACCAGTGACATGGCAGAATCGTCCAATGAATCAGATCCGACCTCATCAACAGGAGCAGTGTTTTCCATCTTTGAAATTTCGATTTTGGGTCCAGCAGCACAGACAGGTTGGACCTCGACAATCTTGCACAATAAAAAAATTGAGATAAAATAAAAATGTAGTTGACAATAAGTTTATAATTAAATTGAGTGGTCTCATTGTCATGTATACCACAGGTACATTAGGGGCATCCACCGAACTGAAGTTTATGTCATCAATACAATCTGCGATCCCCCTCTTTGAAGTTGGCGTAACAGGTTCATCGTCACACCCATATGTAACCTCTATTTCCTGTGACCCCAAAAATGGTTTAAATAATAGAAAGGTGAGTGGCAATAAGTTTGTAACAAATCGGCGGAACCGAATCATCTAAACAATCGCATCAGACCTCATTAACAGACTCAATATTCTTCATCTTTGAAATCGGGAATTTAGGTTCAGTGTCATAAACAGATTGGATCTCCACATCCTGACAGGGGGGAAAAATTAGTGAAGAAATGGAAATAGGTTCATACTGAAATTCTGTGTGCTAATTGGCATACATACCGCATGTAGTGAACCAAACTTAAGGTCATCAACCAAATCTGCATTCTTTCTCTTTGAAGTTGGCATAACAGGTTCAGCATCACACGTCGGTGCAATACCCATTTGCTGGTTTGTTGATATACATACCACAGGCACACCCGAGGTGTCAACACCCGAGGCGTTGACCTTTTCCAACCTGTCTGCCCTCTACACAGTTGAACCAATATAAGTGCGAAAAAAAGAAAGAAACTGTAAAGGCCACAATAAAAAACATCTAATGACACAGATAGAAAGACACCAAACCTGTGACAGATGTGATGTAGTTGTTGGGGAAGAATTTGTAGATACCTGCGACACGGCATGCGGATGAGGTGTTGTGGTTTGGTCAGATGTTGTTGTCTTGCACATAATAAAGAGAAAAATAAAAATTTGTTTAACAAAGGCAAACAAAACATTTAGAGTCAACTACAATGAGATATACCTGAGTTATCTCCCACGGAGCCTTGAGCTGTTTGACAGCAGCTTCATCTCTAAGAAGCATGACAACAGAGCAATTTTCCCATTCAGGCTGCCACTTAACTCTAAAAGCCAACTCCAATCCCAACATTGCATCGAGTCCTAATGGGAACTCCAGAGGATTGGTGATTCCTTTCTGCATTTTTTCCTCTGAATCAGGACCGACAGAAGAACCCAAGACGTGTTTTTCATAATGAAATATAAATATGAATAGAAATTACACCTTCGCAAGCGAATCACGCATTTGAATAGCTGAGACCCCCAACAGTTGATTGCATTCTCTATCCCAGAAAACAAATTTACAACGCCTCTTAGAATAAATAACCTCTATCTCAATCTTGAACCTGACAAAACACAATAAAGAGCATAAAAATTTAATTATAAATTTAACGATTGAGACATGCCGTAATCCAATAAACTTTAACCTAACAGCACCTTAAAATCTCAGTCTCTGTAATATGTCCAGCCTCACATATAAAAGGTGGGCCATCCCCACGAGAAACTTTTGGACATTCATGGCATGCATGATAATACCAACCATGCTGAGAGACAAGAATTTTTGTCGTTGTTGCAACAGTTGCACAGAAGTTAACCTATGTAAAAAAAGCAAAACCATAACCAAACTATCAAGATCATTTATATTTAGAAGCAGAGACATAACATACCTTTAACAGTTTACAGATTTCATCAAGAGGAAGCACAATTGCCTTTGAGATGATTTTTTCAAACGGAGTTGGTGGTGAACCACCCGTGTTCTGCGAATAATGGGAAGATGTGCCTTCGGAGAGTGTAACAACGGACGCAGCAGGAATGCTGAGTTGCAACACAATTTTTTTGTTTAAAACTTAACATAAACAGAAAAGCACAAAATTTAAAGATGCAACATACATACAACCTTTTAATAAAGTCGTTGATTAGTGAAACAACAGCATTAATCAATAATGCAGTGACATTAAATGTATTGGAAATGGATAGAGGGTATTTCCCTACATCAGATGCATTCAAAACACATAAGATCCAAGTTAAGAAAACAATTTAAAACCAATATGCCAAGACGACAATAACATTAATAACCTTCTTCCTTGACTTTAGCATATTGCAGGAGAATAACGGTTGGTCCAGATTGACCAACATGTTTCTTGTGGAATTTCATAAACTGATCCGCATATGCCTCCCACAAAGTACAGTTAATGACATTGTTCCTGCAAATCCAGGGAAAATTTAACACCAGCGACAAATACATAAAAGAACCGGGGCATAAATAATATACAACAAAACCCACGCATTATCCCTGAGCATCAAATTAATCTGCTGTTTCCTTCTTCCACCATGGTTTTGGGTGAAACCTATACTTTCCACCATACCAACAATATATGCGACCAAAACAAACAATAAACAGGGATATAACAAACAGGACAGTAGATGAATAATGACGTGAGTCAAAAGAAACATTATAACTTATGAGCATATCTTTTTTGAAGTTGCTAGTAATGATATCACCAAAACTGGTAAGGGAAAGCGGCACCGCCGGTATATTATGCTTCCCAACATCGGCAACAGAGGTTCCACCGGTAAACTTGGCCATAAACTGGTGTGACGAAGGCTTGAATACTAAATTATTTTGCACAACCTGGAAATTTGATATACTGTATGTAGTGCCAACCTCCATGATGGAACCAAAAGCCTTTTCCACCACCGCTGGCACAACCATATGCATGTCACCACCCTTACAAATGTAAAAACACTAAATAATGTCAAAAGAGGTACTAACAACATAATAAAGAACAACATACACCACCCAAACAACAAACATGGCTGTAAAAGTGAAGCTACAAACTATAATATAAAAACAGAAAATAACAACATAACACTAAAAGAAACAAACTCACAGTATCATCAACCACAAGCATTTCATAATCAAGAACAACATACACCACTCAAACAACAAACATGGCTGTAAAAGTCAAGCTACAAACTATAATATAAAAACAGAAAATAACACCATAACACTAAAAGAAACAAACTCACAGCATCATCAACCACAACCATTTCAAAGTGGCGTTTGTTATTCGTGACGACGGACCACAAATGATGCACGCGGACCGCCACCTTCCAAAGGTCCTTTGTATCGTTAACGTCACCCAAACATGTGAAAGGACGCGCCATTGGAGCCGGAAATGTGAAATGGTATTAAAGCAGAGAACAAAAGAGAGAATAGGTGTTGTATTGGAAGAAGAGGACAATGAAGAATAAGAAGAACGATCAAAGCAGAATGCAACAGATAAGGAAGCAGAAATTGGGAAACGGGATATGAACAGTGGCGCATTAAATGCAGCATGGCATGGTAAGATATTTAGGAGAGTTAGTATATGAAGAAGCATTGAAGGAAGTTGAGTAATATGCAGAATTTCCAAAACACCAAATGCTCAGCATCACCCACGTCAAGAAAGACCACGTGGAGGAGAAGCAGGAGTATAGGTGGAAGGTTGGCGAAGCAGAAGGGTATCATGGCCTTTTCCCAAGCCATTAAACTTCTTATATGTAAGATTTTGGCGTGTGATGATAAAGTCAATAAGACCAATCTTTTATGGTTGTGACAAAGGTCTGTTCATATCATAGTTTACGCAGCAAAGATTGAATGTCAATAATATTAAAAGGTTTTGGTAAAGGGTTTGGTTAGAAATAAAATAAAGTATTTAACCATAGAACTGAATGCTTTTGTATAAGTCGTTTTACTTTAACATATATTGTTTGAAAAAGAAATATATTTAAAAAGAAAGATTGTACTACCAACAATAAACACCTAAAAGAGGTAACAAGTAGGAAATTCATCAAAACATGTAGTATGATATTTTGGTCAAGTTGACCAGGTTTGTGGTACGTGTCAAATTTTGCAAATGGTTAAAAAAATGAGAACTAAAAGAGTGCACGGAAATATGAGATAGAAAAGTATGAAGTAGGACATCAAACCTGTTTTTAAATAGACACCAAACCTATATATGATTAATTTTCTTTACAAAGTATTGGTATAAGTAAGGTTGTCAAAATGGAGACTGTCTGCCCGTCCCGTCTTAAATATCAACAAAAGAAATATGTGTATAATGGACAAATTCATCAAATAAAATTGTGCTAAAAAATCTAATTTGCCCTGTTAAAATGGCGGGTTAGCGGACGGCAGATTTGTCCGTCTATTTTTTATATTTTTATTTTTATTTTTTAGTAGATTAATAAAATTACTTTTACATTTTTATTAGATTTTTCATTTATTTTCTAAAAAAAAATTTTATAAAGTATATTTTTAATAAATTTTACTTAAAAAAATTTATGTATATTAACAAATAAATTATAAAATAGAATCATCAACAAGTATTCCAAAACTATAATTCAAGTATTAACTTTTAACCTGCTCTTTTTTGACAGACTTAAGACGAAGCGGACTTAAAGCGAAGTAGGCTGAGCGAGTAGACGGACACAAAATCCTAATCCAACCCGCCATTTTTTGCCATGGTCCATTTTGCCACCCCTACATATAACCATGCATCTAGAAGTCACAAAATGGATCAAACCCACCTGTCATATATTTTTGGTAAATTTTTTGTCCGACATATTTTGATAGACTTAAATGGAGTGGACGTGTTTTATTAGTTGTTGCCACTTTATGTTTTAGAGATATCAGAATCTAAGAGTAACTCCAGCGGGAGTTTGTTCTCCCAGTTTGCCAGCTGTAGCGCGTTGTTTTGCAAATATCTACCGCTGGAGTTCGCCAACATGGTGCATCAACGCATTGCATTACAACGGTCATATTCATTAAAAAAAATAACAAAGTACATAGAGTTGTTGAACGGCTCTTTTGTTTCTTTTTTTTTTCAATTGTTTATTTACCTATAAATATAGGATGGTAAAAATTTATATATTCAAATTTTTCTCTCACAATTTCATCTCATTAGCTTTTAATTGATCATATACTTTTATCCAAATTTTCATCTTATTACTTCAAATTATTATTGTTAAGGTCAAATGGACCCTAATCAATATAATTTTCAACAATCTATGTTTCATCTTATGCAAAATTATCAAAATCATAATCCTCAAAATTCCCAATTTCCCTCACCACCAACAAACTCTACCACATTTTTTCCCTCACCACGCAACCTAAATATGTATTTTAGAACTCAAATAGTTACTCATGGAGTGAATTTTTCTCATCATGAACCCGAAACACCGATAGGGTTTATGTCCGAACGTCAAGTTCCACAATTTTCAACTCAAGTTGGTATTGAAAATATTACCGTTGAAAAAGAACAAAGGTGTTCCATTAAAAAAAACCTCGAGAGGTATTCACAAGGGAAGAGGATTCATATCTTATACAATCATAGCTCAATGTTTCAAAGGATCCAATTGTGGGAGTAGATAAAAAAGCCGACGGTTTTTGGTTAAGAATCACCGATAATTATAACCAACATCGTGGGCTGGCGCGAGAAAAGCTACAAGGCCAATTAAAATGTCGATGGCATCGAATAAATAGCCTTGTTCAAAAATTTATTGGGTGTTACAATTAAGCTGTTAATGGAAAAAAAAGTGGTACATCAGAAAAAGATATAATGGTTAATGCACATGCTTATTTTGTTCAAGATGATGGTACATCATTCAATCTTGAGTATGCATGGCGATTGTTAAAAGATGAACCTAAATGGACGAGAGCATCAATTGAAAATTCTTCAAAAAGAACAAAGAATTGTGCTAGTGGGTCACACTCAAGTTATGAGTATAACTCATCATCACCAATGGAGCGTCTAATGGGGCAACAAGCAGCAAAAAGGAAGGGTAAGACAAAGGAAATTCCAAATGCAATGCAAGATGCAAGGGATAAAAGAGCAATAACAATGGAAAGACTAGCGCAATGTAAGGAGGAAGAGATAGAATTAAAGGTAATGGAAATCATGATGAAAGACACTTCTACTATGAGCGATAATCAACGAGATATTCATGAAAAATATTGTAATAAGATGAAAAGAAATATGGAATGTAGTTAGTATCACCTATGTAAAATGGTCATTAGTACCACTTTAATTTATCAACACCTATGTAAAATGGTCATTAGTACCACTTTAAATTATAATAAATATTATGTTATTCAAACTAGTCGTTATTCAAACCAGCCGTTATTCAAACTAGCCATTATTCAAACTAGCCGTTATTCAAACCATTATATATATATATATATATATATATATATATATATATATATATATATATATATATATATATATATATATATATATAACCACTTATGTCATTGTTTTCTCATTCTCATCTTATTCTTCTCTCATTTTTCTCTCATTCTTTACTCACTAAAATGGATTCAGACAATTTAGATAATTACGATCAAGAATTTTGGGAGTTGGTTGAAGAAGAATTTATGGACGACAGTGATGAAGAACAACAGCTTCAGAATGAACGTCAATCTGGAAGTTCCTCTAGGCCAAAGAGAAGAACAACGGTAGATCGAGGTCATGAAAAAGGGCACAATCGATTATACAATGACTACTTCTCGGAAAATCCAGTATACACAGATGTTCAATTCCGAAGAAGGTTCAGAATGCATACACATGTCTTTCATCGAATTGTAGACACCCTTGGAAATCATGATGAATATTTTCAAATGAGGGTCGATGCAACTGGTAAAATGGGTCTTTCACCATTGCAGAAATGCACATCTGCTATTCGTATGTTGGCATATGGATCTCTCGCTGACATTATAGACGAATATGTTCGAATCAGTGAAATCACTTTGGTTGAATGCTTAGAAAGGTTTGTTAGGGGCCTGAATGCTGTATTTGGAGCTAAATATCTGAGAAAGCCTAACAACAATGATGTTGAACATCTTTTACAAATGGGAGAATCACGTGGCTTTCCAGGTATGTTAGGTTCCATTGATTGTATGCATTGGGAATGGAAAAATTGTCCCGTTGCATGGAAAGGACAATTTTATCGAGGTGATCCTGAAAAGCCCACAATTATGCTTGAAGTTGTGGCATCACAAGACTTATGGATTTGGCATGCATTTTTTGGTATTGCAGGTTCAAACAACGACATTAATGTGCTAAACCAATCCAACATGTTTAACGAAATTCTGGAAGGGCGTGCTCCTAGTGTGCAATATACAATTAATGGAACACCATATAACATGGGGTATTATTTAGCGGATGGTATATATCCTGAGTGGGCTACATTTGTCAAGACCATTTCAATGCCACAGGGAGAAAAGAGAATACTATTTGCACAACATCAAGAATCAGCTAGAAAGGATGTGGAACGGGCTTTTGGAGTGCTTCAATCTCAATTTGCAATTATACGTGGTCCAGCGCGTGCCTGGCACATGGAAACCCTCAAGCATACCATATATGCTTGCATCATATTGCACAACATGATTGAAGACGAACGACACACATACGAGGGTGATTTTGATTACTCTTATGATTATGTAGATGACAACAACTCAACGACTGGAACATTTAACGGTCCTCATCCGAATCTTGCAACAAGACTACAAAGAAGAGCAAGTCTTCATGAAAAACAAGTTCATCGCCAACTTCAAGGAGATCTAGTCGAGCATATTTTGGAACGTTTTGGACATGAGAATGATGAAATTTAAATGACGAATTATATGATGTTATTTATTTTTATTATTTTTAATTATATGTCATGTATTTGAGATTAATATTAATTATTATTTTAAATTTTATGATTAATTTTAATTTTATTTATTTATATTAATTGAAATTTAAATAATTTAAATTATTATTTTAAATAAAATAAAATTTAATATGAATAATATATTAATATGTTAATTAAAGTGGTGGGACCCAAAATGGGTTATTTAGAGTTGCACCATTGCAGTGAAAATTTAATGAGTTGCTTGAAAATGATGTGGCTCAATGAGTCCCACAAAGAACTCAAAATTGGGTTGCACTAATGAAAATGCTCGAACGAGTCTGTTTGTCTTATTTTTTATTTTTTGATATTTTAATCAAGTTTCTTTATCTGTCTATCCTATTTTTTAGTGGATTTTAATTGAATAGATCTAAATGAGCAGACATGTCGTTTTCACCCATATATATATATATATATATTTATATATAAATAAGAAAAAATGTTAGAGAGATAGAGGAAAATATATGATAATTTTTATCATAAAAATAGATAATCATGACTTACAAAACATATTTTTATGAGCAAATAATTTTATCTGATTCAATAATAAACAAAATTTGTATTCATTGCTACTCATATTTTAGAGCAAAGAGACACACATAACATAAATACTACTTATGATCAAACAAATGAGTTTAGAGCAAAATTAAAGTAACGGAGGGTGTCTAAAAAATCTAAATTCACTCTACCATAAACATTATCAAGATCAAGCTTATAAATAACATTGACTTGTTTCTTCTTGTTCTTTGCATGGAAAATTTTGGTAATTTGATTGAGAAGTCACTGACAACTTTTACATATCACTCGTGATGATCCTAAAATATCTTACTTGTTTTTTGTGGATGATGTGTTTCTGTTTGAAAAGGCAAAAACTTCTCCGACACAATTCATTATTAAATTTGACCATTTTTTTAACACACCACCCATGTTTTTTATATATCACGTGAAATTTCGTTTTTGCCTCTTAGTTTTAGATGTGCACATTTGGACGCACCGTTTTTTTTTAAAATGTTGCCTTGTTCCGGATGTGCAAATTCGGAATGACAAATTACGCGTGTTCCGGATGTGCACATCCGGAAAAATGGCTGAAACTTAAAAGGTATATTAATTTTAAGAAATAATAATAATATGTATTTTAACAGAAGGTTAGAGGAACGAATATGACAGACATCCTTTAATAATAACTTCAAAATATTTATCAAAACGCATGATGGTCAGGCCACTTGTTCCGTATCCAAAAACTGTCTAGTAGTTCTAACCCATATTTAAACAAAATAACGGTCATCCACCTATGGTGACAAACATGACCTCTGTAACCATAAGTTATATATCCTAAAACGACACTGTGAATATCTGAACTCCCAAATCTATCCTCGAAGATTGTAGGACAAATCAAGATCAACAGTAAAACATTACTTCTTTGACGTTATCCAACATAAATGGCAGCAGAGTCGACACAAAGTTGGTGGTACTCCTATTACCAATTGCAGAACGAGAATCAAAATTTTCGATTTCACTTATGTAGTATTGAAGGTGGTGTCACTTCCTGAAAACCAAAATGGTAAATAATAATGAATTATTTATGCATTCAAACACGTTTCTTGTATCGTGTAAGTAAGTAACTACTCTCATTCTTAACCTTTTTTCTCCACAAAGCTCAGTCTTTTCGGTGCTCTGTGCCCTTACAGGTAAATAATAATGTGTTTTTTTATGCATACAAACTTGTTTTTTATTCATCAACGTTTCACTCTGTAATGCATGTTTACTCATTGACATTGACTGAAGATTAATGGCTACACCGAAACAACACATTGAAGAGATACGAAGAACAAAGTTTTTTATTGGAGAGATACGAAGAACAAAGTTTTTTATTGGAGAGATACGAAGAACAAAGTTTTCTATTGGAGAGATACGAAGAACAAATTTTTCTATTGGAGAGATACGAAGAACAAAGTTTTTCATGAGCGGGAAACCTAATCCCTTGACTCAAGATCTTCATCATGCTGTCAAGACCTCCCCCCTTCCCTCATTCGAATGTATATTAACTTGCGATGATATATTAGCGTATGCGACCAACCGACAAAACCGATTTTTAAAAAAAAAATTATGCTATTTTTCGGATCTGCAGATCAGGAATTTAAAAAAATAAAGTTATACTATGTTTTCGGATGTGCACATCCGAAACACATCAGCGTTTTTAAAAAAAACGGTGCGTCCGGATGTGTACATCCGAAATCAGGGGAAAAAAACAAAATTTTACGTGGTGTATAAGAAACTTGGGTGGTGTATTAAGAAATAGTCTTAAATTTTTAGATAAATTATGTTATTTTTCGGATCTCAAAGTGAGCGTAGATAAGCCAAGAGTTTCATTCTGAAAAGATGTATGTCGAGCCATTGAAGATGATCTTTAGCAGCTCACCGATATCTGACTTACCGATCTGTTAGAAAAATACTTGGTATTCAAAATGAAATACAAACACACAAGAAAAGAGGATTTCATGGAAATCTATGATAAGGTAGATAAGTAGCTTCTAAACTTGTTTCTTGGAAATGTATACTCTTGTTGAACAAGTTAAGACGTGTCACTTGAGCCAATATTGTTATTACTTCTTTACCCACATACAATATGCACACAACTATTAGGGGAGATTTTTTCAACTAGGTAGCATTGAACATTGTGGGACTACTTTTCTGAGCAAGACCTTTATGAGAAACACACCACATATTCACCCAAAACCTTAAGGTGGTAGGTGTGTGAGTTCTCTCACTTATATAGTGTTCAATCTTCCCTTTTCTAATCAATGTGGGACTTCTTCCTCACACTTGATTCTCAACACTCCCCCTAAAGTGTGAGTTTATACACAATGCTCTCCCTCATGTGGAAGCTCTCTCCTCCACATACACTTGTATCACCGTTGAACTCAACGGAACACCTTCTACCCACACCTGCGGGAAGTGTTTCGATACAAGTAAGCCGGTCCCTTTCTCGAACCAAAGGCTCATGATACCATTTTTGGCAGAACAATTGAGGGGGTCAACGAGGGAGCATTTCTTAATTGGGACACACCTTTGTGAGAGACACACCACATACTCACCTAAAACCTTAAGGTTTTGGGTGAATATGTGGTGTGTTTCTCATAAAGGTCTTGCTCAGAAAAGTAGTCCCACAATGTTCAATGTTACCTAGTTGAAAAAATCTCCCCTAACAGTGGTATCAGAGCCTGGTTCGAGAAAGGGACGGACTTACTTGTATCGAAACACTTCCCGCAGGTGTGGGTAGAAGGTGTTCCGTTGAGTTCAACGGCGATACAAGTGTATGTGGAAGAGAGAGCTTCCACATGAGGGGGAACATTGTGTATAAACTCACACTTGAGGGGGAGTGTTGAGAATCAAGTGTGAGGAAGAAGTCTCACATTGATTAGAAAAGGGAATATTGAACACTATATAAGTGAGAGAACCCACACACCTATCACCTTAAGGTTTTAGGTGAGTATGTGGTATGTCTCTCACAAAGGTGTGTCCCAAATAAGAAATGTTCCCTCGTTGACCCCCTCAATTGTTCCGCCAACAATGGTATCATGAGCCTTTGGTTCGAGAAAGGGACCGACTTACTTGTATCGAAACACTTCCCGCAGGTGTGGGTAGAAGGTGTTCCGTTGAGTTCAACGGTGATACAAGTGTATGTGAAGGAGAGAGCTTCCACATGAGGGAGAGCATTGTGTATAAACTCACACTTGAGGGGGAGTGTTGAGAATCAAGTGTGAGGAAGAAGTCCCACATTGATTAGAAAAGGGAAGATTGAACACTATATAAGTGAGAGAACTCACACACCTACCACCTTAAGGTTTTGGGTGAATATGTGGTGTGTTTCTCATAAAGGTCTTGCTCAGAAAAGTAGTCCCACAATGTTCATTCTTAAGCGGAAGATCTTTTCTACTTCCACATACACTTGTACCGCCGTTGAATCTCTTCAACGAGACACTCTACCAATAACCTATGGAGATACTTTCGATACAAGTGAGTCGGTCCCTTTCTCGAACCAAAGGCTCTGATACCATTGTTAGCGGAACAATCGAGGGGGTCAACGAGGGAGCATTTCTTATTTGGGACACACCTTTGTGAGAGACACACCACATACTCACCTAAAACCTTAAGGTGATAGGTGTGTGGGTTCTCTCACTTATATAGTGTTCAATATTCCCTTTTCTAATCAATGTGAGACTTCTTCCTCACACTTGATTCTCAACAACAACAAATTACTTCTTCAATAAATTTGCGATACCTTGGATAAAACTGGAATAAATTTTATTTGGCATGGTACAATGATCGCTCCATGCATATTGTTGGTTGAAGTGAGATTATTAAGCCTAGAAAGTTATGTTGTTTAAAGATTGGAATCACCAAGGTTGGAAACATGGTAATAATAATACTTGGATTATTTTTTTTATAAGCAATGATAACATTAAAGGTATACTAAGTGTATATCAATCCAATACAAGAGAATCAACCTATACAACAATACCCCAAGCCAACAAAAATGGAGTATCCTGCTACCAACCATCTATCATAAAAAATCAAAAGGAGCTTTGTACCACTCATAAAAACTACATTTATACTTGTTCCTAACATTTGCACCCAACCAATACCAAAAGGTAAGTTTCACTTGCATCACTATGTCTTCATTCCTCCCAATTCCATCGTTGAATATAATTTGATTTCTCGTCCATTAAATTGACCAACAAGTTGCAATCCAAATCAAACTTGAATTATAAATATTGATAGTAGTGGATTGACGAATGCAAGACAAGCAAGCCATGGTATCTGATGCACAACTCATGACAAATGCAGACTTATCAAACATTTTACATGTAGAGATTCAAATTCTGGTAACAAGTATTATTCTCAATTGGGATGTGGATGCATTTTTTTATCGGATGTGTTTTTTACTCCCTCCATGTATTTTGGTTAAAGGTAAAGTAAATATCAAGATTTCATTATTATGTTAACTTCTCTTCATTAATTTAAAGTTATTTGATTATTGGTTGAGACATTTTCATCCACCACATTCTTAGAGAATAAAAGAAACTCTTATATGAATATCTTTTCAATTTAAGTGTTAATTATATGAAATTTTTTGTGATGGTTCATGCAGAACTATATTATCCTTTTTTGGGATGATGCAAATCAGTCACTCAACCATGACGCCTATAGGATAAAACAGTACAGTTCTATACCGTACGATAACTACTTATACAATAGATAATTAGTCTAGACATATACTCTTTGATGGTACAAAGACCATTTGAATATGGTATAAATACCACTCATAGTATCTAGCATAAAGACCAATCATAATAATTTCTCAATTGAGCTAAGAAAGTCTGTTTCATTGATTTCCAAGATATATCTTCTCCGACTATATTGAATATATATATATATATATATATATATATATATATATATATCCACTAGTTGCTTTGGAATCATATGATAAGGTGTTCCATGACTCTCTCAAAGGCTTGCCAATACTCATTACTCTGTCTACTTGAAAACTCGCACAATAATCAAGTACTACAAGAAATCTTTGTTAATGTAAACTAAGAGTCATGGTCCTTTAATGGTATCATATGACTCTCTCAATGGCTTGCCAATACTCATTACTCTGTCTACTTAAAAACTAGCACAATAATCCTACGACATGTGCAATGTCGAGTCTAGTACAATCAGAGGCATACCTATGACTACCAATGATGTTATCATACCCAATTTGTCTAACATTATCAACAGTGTTCTTAAATATTTCAACATTAGGATCGTGTGCATATAGGTTTATAGTCAAAATAAATATATTTCTTTAAGATCTTTTCGACATAGTGAGATTGATCCAAAGATATTTCCTTTTTTGATCTAGTGATCTTGGTTCCAAGAATCACTCTGGCTACTCAGAGGTCTTTCATATCAAAGTTGTTACACAACAATGAATTCACATCATTAACTACATAAAGGTTTGATCCTAATATGAGTAAGTTATCTACATAGAGATATATGATGGTGTAAATGCCATTTTAAAATTTTAATAAACGCATTTGTCGCTTTCATTCACTTTGTACCCATTCGATATCATTAAGTTATCAAACTTTTCATGTTATTTCTTTGGAGTTTGTTTTAGACCATACAAAGATTTATTTAACTTACAAATCTTGTGTTGTAAATATGCCTTAAAACCTTTGTTGATGAAGAGAAAGAAAACATATTTCAGAAGTTTTAGAAAGTCGAGAAAAAAATCCGGTCAGTGAATAGTGTTGTCCGTATGATGAATAGTGTTTTCGAGTTTTTGGGCTTTTTCGATTCGGTCCATGGATCCATGTGATTTTGGGCTTTGTTTTTTGGGTATTTGCTATTATAAATAGGTATCTCTTATATGCTTGGTGTGTGACAATCTTAGAGTTTACACCAACAAGCGAGAGCAATGGTTTAACGGTATAGCATAGGGTTTCAGCTATTCACAATGAAAACCTTAGAAAAGCAAAGGTTTAGGGAAATCTTTGGAGTTGTTTAAGGTAATTGTGAAACACTGTTACACCTTGGGTTTGAGTGATTCATATATTGAGAGTTGGAGAGGTTGGGAAACACTTGGGTAGAAAATAGGGTTGTTCTTGGGAACCTGGAAGCGAAGGCTATTTTCTTGTAACTCATCTGTAATCTCTTGTAACAACTTTCTGAGTATAGTGAATTGGAGAGCTGCTCTCTCCCCTAGAGTAGATCATTTGATCGAACTGGGTAAACAAACCTTTGGTTTTTTTACTTGGCTTATTTTGTTATATTATCTGTGTACCGATTATTATTGCTGAAGACCATTTATTTTTGTTGCTATTGTTATGTGCCTCACAAATTGATATTGAACTTTGTCGTAATTCACAACAAGATTCAAAACACCTTGTTTTCTTGCCCATGAATTACAACCCTTCAAGTTGGTCCATATAGATTTCTTCTTCTAATTCACCATTTAAAAAAAGTTGTTTTAACGTTCATTTGGTATATTATTCAGTTATAAGTAGCAACAATTGAAATTAGTACCCTAATGGATGTAATTTTAGTGACTAGAGAAAAGTATCGAAGAAATCTATATTTTCTTTTTGCCTAAAACCTTTGGCTACAGAGCGAGTTTTGCACTTATCAACTGCTCTGTCATATTTTAGTATTTATAAGCAATTGGTTTGCAACCTAGAGGCAAGTATACTAAGTGTCAGGTCCTATTAGATTCTAGAGAATCTATCTCATCGTTAATATCTTCTTGCCACAAATATGCATCCATAGATGACAAGACTTCTTGAATATTTATTGGATCTCCTTCTACTATATAGGCAGCATAATGAGTCCCATAGTCTTTAGCAACTCTTACTCGTTTACTTCATCAAAGTTTTATTTCTACTTATTCGTTGCTTTTGGTGCTTTTTATCACAAGAATGTGATTTGATTTAGTGTCTCCATTATTTCTCAATTTGAAAGGAATTTTGTCTTCATAGAATTCAACATTATTTGATTCTATGATCACTTTAGCATTTAGGTTCTAACATTTATATGTCTTACTGTTTGTTGCATACTCGATGAATACATATTTATAGGCTCTACTAGCGAGTTAAACTCGCTTCGGGTCCGGAATTCTGACATAAGTCAGACAATCTCAAGTTCTAAAGTAAGACAAGTTTCGTTGTATTTTCTTCAATATTCCATAAGGAGAGGTCTTGTTTTCTGTATTGGGAACTCTATTTAGAACATCGCAAATAGTTAACAAATTTTCTCCCCACTAGTGAGATGCAGCACCTGAATTCAACATAATAACAACAATTAGCTCAGTAAGAGTTTTATTCTTTCTTTTTGTTTTACCATTCATTTTAGAAGAATATTATGCAGTCATTTCGTGTATAATTTCATGTTGTTTATAAAGTTCATTAAATGAATTGGAATCATACGCAATTTTCCTATCACTATGAAACCTTTTAATATTCTTACTAAATTGATTTTCAATTTCATTCACATAAGTCTTAAACATATCAAGCCCCTTACTCTCATTCTTAATAAATTGATTTTCAATTTCATTCTTAAAAATATTGAACATGTCAATTTCATTTGCAAAAATATCATTCTTAATAAATGTGTATAAGTCTAGCCAAATAGACTGACTAAATCCTGCCTTATTCAAAAGAAAACCAAAGACAAGATTCTTTTTTAATCTCCTGAGTATGCATGACAATCTTCAACATTAAAGTATTTTTTGAGGTGGATTGTGCTCCACTTCTCCAATACTGAAAACATTAGTGGTGTGGACAACTCCCAATAACACTTTCTTATTCGTGTATGTTTTGAACATTGCATGATCATAATAAACATGACGAGATGTCCCAATATCTATCCATCAACCATCAGATTCACCAATCATGTTGATTTCAACGATCAAATCTATAAATTACTCATTAGTTAGGTTAACATGTGCATTAGGGGCTGTAATATCTCATATTCCCTTAAATGCTCAATTGGTGTCAGTAGAGATCAATTGAGTTCCTATACACTCTATCTTTTGTTAATTAGAACAATTGAAACTCCAAAGTACTCTAAATGTTATCAGTTGGGACCAATAGAGTAACTAGTGAACTCTGAAGAGAGATCAATTATTAATAAAAGAGACACACCAATATTAATAAGTGTAAGAGATGACAATTTGGTAACATTAAATATTTGCCAATTGATATTAGATGACGAAATATCAGATGGAGATATTTTATACCATTATATAATATATATATATATATATATATATATATTTATTGATCGTACCTGGATCAGACAGTTATTCAGTGGCCAGCAATGTCGTATGGACTTCAGCTCCGGTGAGGTTGAAAGACGGCCCGGGGGGGGGGGGGGGGGTGTACCTGCAAGGTACTCCGACGCTCAAGTAAGGCAAAGGTCACAAGTAAAAGCAACTACAGAAAAAGGTTAGAGTGTGTGAGATTGTGTAACCTGACCCTCTCAAGTGAGAGGGTATTTATAGACAGCCCCCAGCGCGGGGCCAACGGTCACTAGGATTGGGCTGGATTGTGAGGCTCAATCCAAGTAACTGCCAGGGCTTATGTGGCATAGTGAAGACCAGCACGTGGTCTTCGCCCTGGGGTAAACGTTCCTAGATCTCCAGAATTAGGGCAGACCGATTCCATCGGGAGTGGGTTGTTACATGAGAACGTGTCCTCGCGGGGAGGAGTCTTGCGTGTCGGGGAGAGACGTGTCCTCGCAGGGAGGACTCTTATATGTAGAAGGAGATGGCTCCTCGTGGTAAGGAGCACCTGAGTGTCGAGGAGGAGCGAGCCCGGAGAGGCTTAGCGCCTCTGCCCGATGCTCTATGCTGTGCGTGCCCGAATATCGCCGAGGTTTGGCATGTACCCGACACTGTTGAGGCGGGGCATGTGCTCGACATTGGTCGTGCTAAGAGGCCTTTGTTGGGCTATCCTAGGACGTGTGGGTTAGGCCTGCTCGATTGAGGGGCAAACCCCGGCCCAGTCCAGAACAGGAGCCCCCCAAGTCGTTGCTCTGAGGTGTCAGGGTAATGACTTTAGGGTCAGTACTATGTCGAGGACGTGTCTAGTCGGGGAAGGGACTCTAAACGAGGAACAGTTAGTAAATCGGGCAGAAACAAATTGATCTGTTCGCGCTATACTGGCCGCAGATGGGCGACGTCGCGGGGATATGAGAAGTCTAAAACGAGGTGAATGAAAAGACGTGTGTTGGGGAATGAAAAGATGTGCATGGGGAAGCGTGTGCCACGTGTCACACCTCATCATTGCCTAGGGAGGATACGCTAGGGTAGCGTAATCGATTGCTTAGGAAATCCTCGAGTCTCGTGAGGAGCCTATAAAAGGGCTCGAGTTCGTGTCAGTTGCACGTTTCCACCTTTCTCGCACCCCTCTTCTTCCTATCTCCGTCGCTGCTCCAGCATCGTTCACCGCCGTACGTCGCCGCATCTACCGCTCCAGTCAGGCTTCTACCACCATTCCAAGTAAGCTTTTGATCTCTTTCTTTTCTGTTTTTCTTTCCGTTGGTGGTTTTTCGGTGAACTGATGAAGTTCCCGGTAATCCCTTGAGGGTTCCGGCCGAAAACGGCGGGACGTTCCTAGGGTTCCGGTAGGTTTGGCGGAGGCTTGGGATGAATATCCGGAGGACCCGATGAATACCCCGAGGACATGCGATGAATGTCACGGGGAAGTGAGGTGAGAGGATTGGAGACCCGAAGAAGGGATGGGGGTAACGGCCTCGGACAGTTCGCCGTGTCCCCGAACATTTTCTTTGCTCTCGTTGCCCTTTCACTTGATCGGCGGTGGAAGGGTGGATTTGGTTGCGGCCAACGAATTCACCTATTTCCTCTACTTTTTAGGTAAAAAATGGCCGTGAGGCTTCCGGGGATTCTCCAGATAGACACTGAACCCGACGTGGACGGACCCACGCAGATCCCTTGGGAGGAGCTCGTGCATCCGGCCGCCGAATGGGCCGGCGAGGAGCCTCTACGCATAAAATCACGTTTTGCTGCCAACGACACGGACGTTTTCGCCTTCTTCGAGAACGTCCCTGAGGGCGAGCAGGCGAAGTGGACGGTCTTTCAGCCTCGGGCACACCACCGTATCTGCTCGAATTACTGTGGGTTAAGGTTCCCCATGTATGAGTTTGCCTTTAAAGAGGCCGGTATTCGTCTCCCCTTCAACAGCTTTCAGGTGGGGGTTTTCAACCGGCTGCACCTGGCCCCGTCTCAGCTCCATCCTAATGCGCTCGCCTTCATGCGGGCATTTGAGATCGTGTGCGACTACCTCAACATCGGGACCACCCTCACGCTCTTTTTCTGCGTCTTCCACCTCCAACGTTCAACGGACCAGGGGCGACATAGTTGGGTCTCCTTCAAACAGCCGAGGAAGCTGTTCAAGGCATACTCGGATTCGATTAGGAATTTCAAAGATAGGTTCTCATATGTCATGCCCGCGACGCACGACGCTGTGGGTACGCTTTATAACATCGTGACCGACAGTTCCGGGGAGGAGAGGTTTGTGTCCAAGTGTCCCCTGGAGTGGGAGGATGCGCACTGCGCGCTTGGTATGGACGAATACCTCGTGAAGCCTGGCGAGCTGTCAGAGGAGGACAAAGGAGCGTACGCCACGCTGGTCGCATATGTTTCCAGTTTTAACCGGGCAGAGTGTGTTGGTAGGGATGGCAAATACATCCTCGACTCTCGAGGAAGGGTTATGACCACGACCCGTTACACAAACACCTGGGGTCTCCTTGAGTGCAAGTCTCCCGATGAGGCCAAGAGGTTCTTAGGTAGGAGCTTCTTGTCCTGTTCGGGCGTCTACTTAGTTTTGTTTCTTTATGCTAACTTTTTTCATGTTTTCCCTTGCAGCTCAAATGTCGAACGCCACCGAGCGCATCCTAAAGTTGGCCGCTGAACGGGCACCTAAGCGAACCAAGATCCGCGTTCGAGATGTTATTCAGGATGCGACGTCGACTGGGACGATGAGTGGCTCCGCCTCTCCACAGTGTAGCCAGTCTCCTCCTCCGGAGGGCACCCCTGCAAAGAAAGTGAGGACCGAGGGACCTGTCCTCGTGGATCTCGTGGACCCTGCCTCACCGGAGAAGTTTTTGATGCCCGCCTGTCACCTTCAGCGGAATTTCTTCGGGGGAAGCCCCCCTGTCATTGCTGAGGCCGAGGTGAAGGCATTTCTGGGAATGGACGGTGCGGCTAGGAGAGAGGCGTTTGTCGAGGAACTTACGGCCATGATGCGAGTCTTCGAGACTGCCTTGATTTTGAATGAGGGGACCCCATCTGCCTCCGAGTTACAGAAGCTGAAGGATGAATACACTGCCCTCAAGAAGGAGAAGGACAAGGTCGCGGCTGATCTGCAAAAGGCCCAGGCCAAATGCGAGGACTATGCCAATGCCCTCCGCGAGCTGAATGAGGCCAAGGCTGCACTGAAGGCGACTCAAGAGGAGCGTGATCGCTTTCGGACCAGGATTGGAGAATTGGAAGCCGCTGTCCGTCCCACAGAGAACGAATCTGCCGCGGAGAAAAGATTCGTCGACCGCGCGACCCTGACCGCTAAGATTCGGGTACTTCAGCAAGATAGTCTGGAGGCCCTCGAGATAGGCTTTAAGAATTCAGTGGAGCAGGTCGGTGCCGAGAATTCGGGTGTTCAGCTTGCGCTCAACAGAATCATCCCGTTCCTTCGTGTGGTCAATGGCAAGTTGGACCTATCAGAGGAGGAGGACGAGGAGGATGGATGCCGGGTCGAGGACGAGATCGCTATTTAGTTTTGCTTGTTCGCCCTGCGTGCCACTCTCTTTTGATCTCGGTTTACCTGGCCTGCGCGCCATTTGTTTTTTTTTGTAATGACTTATGCCCGGCCTGTGTGCCAGGGGATTTTTGATACTTGTTTGTAATACCTGTACACCGGGCTTCTGCCCGATTAATGCATTTTTGTTTATCTGCGTGTGTGATGTTTGTATGTTTTTGTTTGTGTGTGATGCTGTTGTATTTGCTATACTTTATTTACTTTTGGCTAAGTAGCAGAGATTTTGGGACTTGCTCGATTTCGATACTCCTCGACCGCGTGGAGAGCTGGTCGAGTGGCCAGGAGCGTATTCCGACCTTTAATGAGGCTAAGAGCTCGTTCGGGGTCTTAGTTTTGTGGCGTGAACTTCCCATCGCGAGCTGGGTGTTCTGCCTATTTGGTACGACGACGAAGAAGCTCGATCGAGGTGTCCTCGTCGGATCAAAGTGCTCGTGCACACACAACTCCGCCCTTGATCATCATGTTTTGTATAGGGGTGTCGCGCTTGTACCCTAGTGTGTCCCCGTAACCGCGGTGCTAGTGTGTCGTGGGCAGTGCTTAACTGTAGTACTGTTTAAGCTTTTCAGTGTTCCATGGTCAAGCAAGTTCTTCCCCGTGCAGATTTTTGAGGAAGTAGGCTCCTGTCCCCGTTTTCGCGCGGACGCGGTACGGGCCCTCCCAGTTCGCGGCGAGTTTGCCTTCTCGCGAGTCTTTCTGGTTCCTTCGTAGGACGAGGGTGCCCACCTGAAAACCACGTTTGATAACTTTGTCGTTATAACGTAAAGTTATTTTCTGTTTAAGTGAAGCTTCTCGGAGAGAAGCACCCGAACGTGTCTCCTCGACGAAATCGAGTTCTTCCCTCAGGGCTTCGTTGTTCGTGCCCCCGTCGAAGGGGGCTTCCGTCCTCCTCGAGGGTTCCCGGATCTCCACGGGGATCACCGCTTCCGTTCCGTAGGTCAGACGGAAGGGGGTCTCCCCGGTCGTGGAGTGTGGTGTTGTCCGGTAGGCCTAGAGGACGATGTGTAGCTCCTCGACCCATCGTTGTTTGGCGTCGCCTAATTAACGTTTCAATCCTCAGAGGATTACTCTGTTCGCCGCTTCGGCCTGCCCGTTCGTTTGAGGGTGCTCGACCGACGTGAAGTGCTGCTTCGTGCCTCGTTTGGTGACGAAGTCTTGGAAGTTCCTGTCGGTGAACTGTGTTCCGTTGTCGGTGACAATAGCTTGAGGCACGCCGAATCGGGCGAGGATCTTTCTTTTGTAAAAACACAGTATGTTGAAGGTTGTGATTTTGGCCAATGCTTCCGCCTCGATCCACTTCGTGAAGTAGTCCACCCCGACGATGAGGTATTTGTTTTGATATAATCCCACGATGAAAGGTTCAAGGATGTCCATTCCCCACCACGCAAACGGCCACGGGGAGGACAGCGTTTTGAACTCGCTAGGAGGAGTGAGGTGCATGTCCTCGTGTCGCTGACATCTATCGTACTTCTTGACGTGTTCCTTGGCGTCCTGTTGCATGGTGGGCAAGTAATACCCTGCTCGAAGTGCCTTACGGGCTAACGATCGCCCGCCGAGGTGCTGTGCATTGATTCCCTCGTGGATTTCCTGGAGGATGCCGGGGACCTTGGTCTCTTCGACGCACCTGAGGAGGGGGATAGAAAACCCTCGTCGGTATAGCTTGTCCTCGACTATCGTGTATGAGCATGCCCGCCACTTGACCATCCCTGCTTCTTTGGGATCTTCGGGCAGTTTTCCCGTCGTCAGGTACTCGTATACTGGGGTCATCCAACAATTGTTGTCACCAATGGCGTTTACGTCCGCCGCCGGAGCGGGTTTGTCGATGCTCGGGCGGGAAAGCACTTCTTGTATGACGGATTTGTTCCCGCCTTTCTTCTTTGTGCTCGCCAATTTGGACAGGACATCTGCTCAGGTATTGTGCTCGCGAGGGATGTGAGTTACTTCCGCGGAGGTGAGTTTTTTCATCTTTTCTTTCACCAAGGTCAAGTATTCGATGAGGCTGTCGTTCTTGGCCTGGTACTCTCCTCGGACTTGCAAGGCCACCAGCTGGGAGTCGGTGAAGATTTTGACTTCCTTGGCGCCGAGGTCCTTGGCCAACCGAAGCCCGGCGAGGAAGGCCTCGTACTCTGCTTGGTTATTCGACGTCGGGAAGGATAGTTTGAGGGATACCTCGATCAGGATGCCTTCCTCATTTTCGAGGATAATGCCTGCCCTGCTTCCCTTCGTGCTGGAAGCTCCGTCGACATAGATCGTCCACTTTTGGGATCCGTTGGTCGAAGGTTCTGGGACGGCCATCTCTGCCACAAAGTCGGCCAATACCTGAGCTTTTACGGCCTTTCTTCCCTCGTATTGTATGTCGAATTCGGCAAGCTCGAGTGACCACCTGAGCATCCTCCCCGCCATATCTGGTCGTCCAAGGAGTTGCCTACGGGCTATTCGGTCCTTACGACGACAGTGTGGGCTAGGAAGTAGTGGCGTAGCCTCCTGGCCGCAGTGACGAGGGCCAGGGCGACTTTCTCTATCTACTGATACCTGAGCTCGGGGCCTTGGAGGGCTTTGCTCGTGAAGTAAATTGGTTTCTGCCCGTCCAGGGTTTCCCGAATAAGGACGGCGCTGACCGCTTCACTCGTGATTGCGAGATACAAGAAAAGTGTCTCCCCGCTTTCAAGCCGTGAGAGGACCGGGGGTTGCGATAGGACTTATTTTAGGTGGAGGAGTGCCTGCTCGCATTCTTCGCTCCATTCAAACGTCACTTTTTGTCGAAGAAGTTTGAAAAATGGGAGTGTGTATTGCGCAAACTTAGCGACGAAGCGGGAGAGGGCGGTGAGCATCCCGTTCAATAATTGTATTGACTTCTTCGAGTCCGGAGTAGGGATCTTGGAGAAAGCCCTACACTTGTCGGGGCTGGCTTCGATTCCTCGCTCTGTGAGGTAGAAGCCTAGGAACTTACCTGCCCGAACGCCGAAGGTGCATTTGTCGGGGTTGAACCTCATACGGCATCTCCTCGCTGTGTCGAACACCTTCTTAAGGTGCGCGGCATGGTCGACTTCTTCTGCGGATTTGACGATCATGTCGTCCATATAGACCTTGAGCATGTCTCCGATTTCAGCCCGGAAAACCTTGTTCATCATCCGTTGGTAGGTCGCACTGGCGTTCTTCAGGCCGAAGGGCATTACGTTGTAGTAGTAATTGCCCGACTCGGTCATGAAAGTCGTGTGCTGTTTGTCGACCTTATCCATGGGAATTTGGTTGTATCATGAGTAGGCGGGTCTTCACCTGTCGGGCAGTGACTTCGGCCCCGAATGTGACCATCAGCTCTACGTAGCCCCATGGTCTGGTGGTGGTTCCGTTGAACCTCTACAGATCTAAACCGACATACGGGGTCAGATGTCTCTCGTCGAGCTGGAGAGTCCCGAACAGATGGGCATACATGATGTCGACCGAACTTCCCTGGTCGACGAGGATCCTTTGAACGTCAAAATTCGCCATCTGTGCCATGACCAGGAGGGGGATAGTGGTGTTGGCCGCTCCACCGGGGAGGTCTTCGAGGTAGAAGGTGATAGGGTTTGATTTCCCTTGCACCTTCTCGAGAGTAGTTGTCTTCGCCGACGTTGCAGAATCCAGTTCGTCAAATTTCCGCTTGATCGATCCGACAGACAACTTCTCGTAACCACCCCCGGAGATGACCATTGCCTTGGGGAAGCCTTCCCAGGTGCTACGGGCAGCGATGGGGTCCTCGTGGGGGAAGTTCGCCCACATGTTGCGAACTGCTTCCTGTCCCTCAATGTCTCCGGGGACGAAAAAGTCTTCGGGTCAAGTGACGCTGAGGGCGACCTGAAGCCTACTCTCTTCGGGAGGAGGTGTCGTCTCCTCGACGTTTTGGGCTTCCCGGGAACTGGGACGAGGAGTATCATTCTTCTAGGCGTATTTCTTTAAGTGCCCTTCCTTGATCAAGATCTCAATTGCATCTTTGAGATGGATGCAGTCTTCTGTGACAAGTTCGTGGCTCCGGTGGAACCTGCAGTACTTGGACTTGTCTGTGTTTGATTTGGGGGGAGTCGGCTTCGGAAAGCGGACGCCTCCTTTCAGAAATTCCGAGTTAAAGCATTCGGAGAAGATTCGCGCGCGGGGAGCGTTAAGCGGCGTGTACTCTGTGAACAGGCCAGTTGGTCCTTTCTGTTCGCGGGAGTCCCGGGGGCGGCCTTCCTTCTTCCTTTCTCCCCCGCGTTGGGGAGGAGAGTCTTCTTTGTGGTCGCGGGGGCCTTCCTTGCGCCTCGACTCGAGGCCGATCTGCGCTGCCTCCGACTCCTCGAGCTCGATGTACGACTGAGCTCGTTGGAGGAGGTCCTCCAAACGGCGGGGTCTGCGGATGCCCACAGACTTGACAAAATCAAATCCAAAACGTAGTCCATGGATGATTAAATACTTCTTTATGTCGTCGATCGTATGAACCTCAACAGCTTCTCTGTTGAATCTCTCAATGTAGTTCCTGAGAGATTCGTTCTTCCCCTGGAAGATGCTCTCTAGGGCGGCCTCCGTCTTCGGGTGTCGACGAGACGCAGTGAAGTGCTTGGTGAAGCGTTGCCTTAGTTGCTTCCAGGATGTGATCGACCCGGGTGCTAGATCCTTGTACCAAGTCATGGCGCCCTTTCGCAAAGGTCGTGGGGAAAAGCCTGCACTTAATGGCCCCTCTGACGTTTCTGAAGTCGAACATGGCTTCAAAACTTTCGACGTGATCGTCTAGGTCGGCCAGGCCATCGTAGGTCCCCAGTGGTGGAGGTTTCCCCATGCCCGTAGGAATTGGGCGTCCATGATCTCCCAGGATAGGGGGTCCTCTGGTCGTCGTCGTCGCTTCCGGCTGGGGACCTTGAAGGGGATTGGTGATGTCGACCAGGTCCTTGTAGCGGAGGGGAATTCCTTGAGCGGTTCCTCGGCCTTTCCTAGGTGGTCTTGCTCTTCTTGGTGGTTGAGGAGGGCTTGGGTTCCTTCCGAGGCGGGGAACAATGACGCTTCTAGGAGATCGTCGGCTGGGGGCGCTCGAGGCGTGGTCGACGTCCCTCTCGCACCTGCGAAGGGGTTAGAGATTCTTCTGATGGGGTCCTTCGCGAGGAAGGAGAACGGCGAGGCGAAGGTAAATGACGATGTCTTCGCGGGGAAGATTGATGTGCCCGCCCTCGCTCTAGTGCTTCAATTCTGAGATTCTGGTGTGCAATCAGCTGGTTGGTCTGATCGACCAAGGCAAATAGGGCCACGGTGCTCGAATCTACATTGGGCAGAGGAGAAACTGGTTGAAAGACGGCTTGCAGGTCGTCCTGCTGGGCGGCGTCGTAAGCCGTGCCTTGGGAATCTGGGGAGGCAGATTGCCTGTCTCTCACGTCGCCTTGTTCTACGTTGAGGGCAGCTGCATCCTCGCGATGGTTTCCATTCTCGAGTTGCGCGAGGATGGTGTCCAGAGCTTTGTTCGCAGACGGGTTGTTGGCCATGCTGGTGATGAACGAGAGGATTGCTTTGGTTTATCGTTGAAGGAAAAACGGGGAAGCAAGAGTTTCCCACAGACGGCGCCATTGATCGTACCTGGATCAGACAGTTATTCAGTGGCCAGCAACGTCGTATGGACTTCAGTTCCGGTGAGGTTGAAAGACGGTGGGGGGTGTACCTGCAAGGTACTCCGACACTCAAGTAAGGCAAAGGTCACAAGTAAAAGCAAGTACAGAAAAATGTTAGAGTGTATGAGATTGTGTAACCTGACTCTCTCAAGTGAGAGGGTATTTATAGAGAGCCCCCAACGCGTGGCCAAAGGTCACTAGCACTGGGCCGGATTGCAAGGCCCAATCCAAGTAACTTCCAGGGCTTACGTGGCATAGTGAAGACCAGCACGTGGTCTTCGCCCTGGGGTAACCGTTCCTAGATCTCCGGAATTAGGGCAGACCGATTCCATCGGGAGTGGGTGGTTATATGAGAATGTGTCCTCGCAGGGAGGAGTCTTGCGTGTCGGGAAGAGACGTGTCCTCGTTGGGAGGACTCTTATGTGCAGAAGGAGATGGCTCCTCGTGGTGAGGAGCACCTGAGTGTCGAGGAAGAGCGAGCCCGGAGAGGCTTAGCGCCTCTGCCCGATGCTCTATGTCGTGCGTGCCCGAACACCGCCGAGGTGTGGCATGTGCCCGACACTGTTGAGGCGGAGCATGTGCTCGACATTGGTCGTGCTAAGAGGCCTTTGTTGGGCCATCCCAGAACGTGTGGGTTGGGCCTGCTCGATTGAGGGGCAGACCCTGGCCCAGTCCAGAGCATATATATATATATATATATATATATATATATATATATATATATATATATGAACGGGTGAATAAGTATTGAATTGAAATGAAAGTGGAATAATATGTGAACAGCGAAGATGAACACCTAGAGTTGTGATGAATACCATGTGAATTGGTTTGGTATTTTGGTGAGTGACCTTTGTTCTGAAAGTCCTATTTTGGTGAGGGGCTTGGCTCCGAAAGTCCTATTTATTATGATGATCATATGTCTTGTGTGCATTATTTATACTTGACTTGTTATGCTAATATACATGTTTTATGTATGATATATGTGTATGTTCATATGATTGATTGTGTGATAACATGCTTAAAACAATATGAAAATAAGTGAGGAAACCTAGGCTTAAAACTAGGAAATGGATTAAAAAGAGAAATAGGTTGCAAGTATGATTTAGATAACACTATAGGGTGACATTCATGTTATTATACCTAAGTGTGTGTCATGGATGAATGGTTGCCATAGTTGTGAGTGAGATGCATGTATGGAACATGTGTTATTGTTGTGCGATTAAGGTGAATGTGGTCACCTTGTGATTGTCGAATACGATCATGTTATGTTGTATTTCATCACGTAGTCGGAAACAAACCCTTGAGACGTATTGTCCCGAGAGTTGATGCTTATGTAGAGCTCATTTAGGATGTACTGACTAATACTTTGGCAGAAGTTTCCTTAAGCGAATGGAGCCTACGGGTAAAAGGGTTGAGATGGGCAGAGGTCCCATGGGAAGCGACGATTTGTAAGGTTGATTATATGTCCCTTAGAATCTGAATCCATTCGTTTGAGTCCTGTATATACGAATAGAGCCTACGGGTAAAAGACTTGAGATGGGCAGAGGTCCCATGGGAAGCGACGATTCATGTGGGAAGCATCTTGAATTTGAATCCATTTCGTATGCCAAAGTATGACACAAGGATCCGTAACCCACGCTAAAAATCCTAGACGTAGGTGAACTCAAGTCTTATTTCCCTTTTCCCTTTGACTTGAGTTATATTTTGATTAGAACCTTATAGAGTCGTGTGAACCCATAAGATAAGGGAATTAACTGAGATTATTATCTCACCTCATTATTGTTGTTGTTTTTCAGGTATTTTCTACATGTTTAGTTTGCAATTGGAGATATGCATGAATGTTTCAAGAGAAGCTTAGATTATGTTTTCCGTTGTGTATATTGTACAATGATGGATATTGTACTTAGATTTTAGATTGGAGAAATTGGAGAAATTAGGGTTGTTGTCTATCAATTGGAGAAATTAGGGCATTTGAAGGGTTTTCATTCTTAATTTTGTTCACAGCATTATTAAGGTTTTGATTCTTTAATTATTTGCCAAATGGTTTCAGAGATACATCAGATTTATTTTTGTTGTTTGAAACAACCAAGACTTTTTCTTTTTGATCATACCGCTAAGATTCTTTTTCAATTCAAAGGCAAATAATCAGACTTTCAATTAAAAAAAAAGTGGTGAATTTTTTTAAAACACTTACAAACTAGGGGTAGTTTTTTAATAATAAAAGTAATTTGAAATTGTTGATATAAAAACATACCTTTAGTGATGATCACATAAGCGATATTTTGAAGTTCGTAGCATTAATCCTCCACGCACCTTTCATATATACCATCTGATACTTTAGGTAGCGGCTAACAACATACTTCTTTGCTCCAACTTCTTTGATGTCATATTATTTATCAAAGCTTCCCAAACCTATTTTGCAGTATCACATCTACTGTAATAATCATACATATCATCTGCGACCCCATACATAATATGATTTTGTATAGAAAATCACTCTCTTTCCATAAGATGATTTCTTGAGTTGTAAATTATTCGCTTTAATCTGTACCGTATATTCAGTTTTAACACTATTAAATGTTCCATTTGAATCCACATATTTCTTAGTTAGTATGCTCGATTGATCTATAAGAAAAAAAAAGGAATTTCATCATTCAGAACGTTGACAACCTTTTTTAAAGCTAAGAAAAATCACAAATTTTATTTCCAGTGTTTGAAGTGTCTTCTCTCAAACTTGAACATGTTGTTAGAGACAACAACCGTAGAAGTACTAATAATTTATTCAATAGCCATGGCAGTTTGAAACATCTTAAAATTGTTGATTTACGGTTTTGAAAAATAGCCACTAAAGAAATTACTGGGTCGAGTCGCGAACTAGGTCGTTCATTTTAAGACATTTTGCGATACTACCCAAAGTTGTGCAAAGAAATCACTCAACCACAACGCCTATAAAATAAAACAACTCAGTTCTATATTGTACGATTACTATTTGCACGGTATATAATCAGTTTAGAAATACACTCTCTAATGGTACAAAGACTATTTAAATATGGTATAAATATCATTCAGAGTATCGGGTATAAAGATAAGTCGTAATAATTTTATCAAACGATAAAAATTCCAAATAATTCTTAAAAAAAAATTCAATAATAGTCATTTGATCACTCAAAATAATTTCTCTAACAAATATAAATTCAAAGAATTCTTATTAATATTTCTCTCAAAAGTATGGGTCCTGCGAGGGAACAACACATGTACTTAATTAATTACAATCCCTGAAAAAACTTGGGCAAAACTATGGTCTATCATGTTTGCAACTCTTGATAATGAAACCGCATATATAAGGAAAAGTCATATCAACTTTTTCTAAATAACAAAATCCAAGAAACCCCACACGGATACCTTTTCAGATTGCTTTATGGTTTTGACTTTATCAATTGCAACTATAACAAGGTCCCCTTTCACATTAAATGCATTTTCCTTTCATATTGCTTTATGGTTTTGACTTTGTCAATTGCAACTATAACAAGAATGAGTTAGAATAGTGATATGTTACAAAAAGAAACTCCTATGCCTATTGGGCAACAAAATGGGTTGGGTTTGACAATTAAGTGCGTTATTTTTTACATGACGAGATAAGGTTTTTGATTCGTCTCTTACCTTTTGTCTCAATCTGTTTTAAGACGCTTGTTTTTTTAGCAATTACAAGCTTAAACGAGATGGACATGATTTTCTTTTTCATTTTAAAGTTTTATGGGTGATAGAACCCTCCTTATTATTTAAGGGGTCAAACCAATGTTTTTAATTTGTCCCACTTTTTTTCCCGCTTTGTCCCACCTTATTGTTTAACAAGTTTTGGCCGGACGAGCGTAAATAGAATGAACACTTAATAAAAAAAGATTATTTTTTATTACACTACTTATGTTTTTTATGCACCACGCGAATTTTTATTTTTGTCCCCAGTTTTTGAATATGCACATCCGGACGCACCATTTTTTTTTAAAACGTCGATTTGTTCCGGATGTGCATATCAGAAATAATTTATGATTTGCAGATCTGAAAAAAATCAAAAGAATTGCATAAAATCATTTTCTGATCTGCAGATCCGGATAAAATAAAAAATATTCTATAAAATCATTTACTTCTAAATATAATTCTTATAAATAGATAAGTTAAAATTTTAAAATTAAAAAATATGAACAATATAAAAAATAATTCTATAAAAAATTGTGCCAGATTTTAATATGATATTTTACAATTAAATTCATATATTTATATTGGATTTTATTATTTTAGATGTTTTTAAAAATAATTCTATAAGAAAATTGTGCCAGATTTTAATATGACATTTTACAATTAAATTCATATATTTCTTACCTTATTTAGCACGCCAAATTTACGAATCTCAATGAAGAATTATATTTAACTTATCTATATATATTATCTATTTATAAGAATTATATTTAGCGGTAAATAATTTTATGCAATACTTTTGATTCGTCTCTTATCTTTTGTCTCAATCTGTTTTAAGACGCTTGCTTTTTTAGCAATTACAAGTTTAAACGAGATGGACATGATTTTTTTTTTTTTTTAAGTTTTATGGGTGATAGAGCCCTCCTTATTTTTTAAGGGGTCAAACCAATGTTTTTAATTTGTCCCACTTTTTTTTTTCTACTTTGTCGTTTAACAAGTTTTGGCGGGACGAGCGTAAATAGAATGAATACTTAATAAAAAAAGACCATTTTTTATTACACCACCCATGTTTTTTAGGCACCACGCGAATTTTCATTTTTGTCCCCAGTTTTCGGCTATGCACATCCGGACGCACCATTTTTTTAAAAAACGTTGACTTGTTCTGGATGTGCATATCAGTAATAATTTCTGATCTGCAGATTCGAAAAAAAATCAAAAGAATTCCATAAAATCATTTACTGATCTGCAGATCCGGATAAAATCAAAAGTATTTCATAAAATCATTTACTTTTAAATATAATTCTTATAAATAGATAAGTTAAAATTTTAAAATCTAAAAATATGAACAATATGAAAAAATAATTCTATAAAAAATTGTGCCAGATTTTAATATGATATTTTACAATTAAATTCATATAATTATATTAGATTTTATTATTTTAGATGTTTTTAAAAATAATTCTATAAGAAAATTGTGTCAGAGTTTAATATGACATTTTACAATTAAATTCATATATTTCTTACCATATTTAGCATACCAAATTTATGAATCTCAATGAAGAATTATATTTAATTTATCTATATTTATAATCTATTTATAAGAATTATATTTAGCAGTAAATGATTTTATGGAATACTTTTGATTTTATCTGGATCTCCAGATCAGGAAATGATTTTATGGAATTATTTTGATTTTTTCCGGATTTGCAGATCAGGAATTATTCCTAATATGCACATCCGAAACAAATCAACGTTTTTTTAAAGGATGGTGCGTTCGGATGTGCATATCTGAAACTAGGGACAAAAAAGAAATTTTGCGTGGTGTCTAAGAAACATGGATGGTGTATTAAAAATTTGTCTAAAAAAATAGGGTAGCTCTTTGTAAAACTAATGTTGTCACATAGGGCAAAAACTTTTTTTTTATCTAGGATTTAACATAATGCATATAGTAGAAATTTCTTCACACGTTGAGAATCTTGAGTTTTACTGGTGATGCTTACATAGATTTCTTTTTCTTAATAAAAAGTTGAATTCAACATTATATTAAACTATTAAAGAAAAAATGAATGTTTTAAATAATGGTCGGTTGTCATGATATTTATTGCAGTCGCATTGTGATCTTTGATATTATAGGAAATCACAATCAAATGTAGTTGAATCAGCCTAACATATAATCGTGTTGGAATTTTATCAAATACTATTTTGTTAGTTAATTGCAATAAAAACCCATTAAGATAGCTCGATTGATAGCTGTATAGGATATCTAATACGGAGGTGTGTTCGAACTCGCGACATTTTATTTATTCATTTTTAATAAAGTGGACTCTCACCATTAAACTACTTAAAAAAACATTATTCAAAACCATAATTACACATACCCTTATATCATAGATCATTGAAAAAGAATAATCAAACATGAGATAGGAAAACAAATAGTGGCAAATATATTTACATTAGTTCCACAAGTTTGCTAGTCACTATCACTATCACTATCAACAACATCAATCCTCCTACTATCTAATTTAGAATTTTTAAGAAAAGGAACAACATCATATTCTCCAACAACATCATTCCTACCTCCAAACACAAACCCTCTTTCACTTCTAACCAATAAGTGCAACACTTCCTTCATGGAAGGTCTACTAGAAGGAAGTGTAGAAGTACACATTATCCCAAGTTTGAAAATGCAACACATTTCATCCAAACAACTTGGTTCCACAAAATCTTTGTCCAACAAATCTTCTATATTGCTTCCAACAAGAACATGCCTCCATGACCATTCTACAAGTGATGAATGCTCATCACCATAGTTAGCTTCTTTACCAGTTGTTAGCTCCAATAGGATCACACCAAAGCTAAACACATCAATCTTTTCATTGATTTTCGTTGTTTGAACATATTCTGCAATTCAAACATCACAATACAAATTCAGATGATTGATAGTGTAAAAAATCTTTACAAATTCGTAGAAAAAATGTTAGTAAGAAAAATCAAAAGAATTGGAATGTTGTTCATTTCACCTGGAGCCATATAACCAAATGATCCAATAACAGCTGACATGGTGTTAAATTCTTCTGGTTTCATCAATGATCTAGCAAGACCGAAATCAGCAACTTTTGCGTTGAATTGCGAATCCAAAAGTATGTTGCTTGTTTTTATATCGCGATGAACAATCGGAGGCGAGCAATCATGATGCATGTAGCACAAACCATGAGCAATCCCGATGGCAATTTGCAATCGCTTCGGCCAATCAAGGACAGCATGTCGCGCGGAACCTGACATATTCGATGATTTATTCTTGTTGTGCAGCCATTTGTCTAGGCTGCTGTGTTCCAAATACTCATACACAAGCATCATGGAGTCCTCATTAGAGATACAACACAACAACTTCACAATGTTTCGATGACGAATATTGCTCAATATTTTAACTTCCGCACGAAATGAAGTTTCGAGCTTTAGCCTTAACTTTCTGTTACTCATGATTTTTTTCACAGCAACATAGGTTAAACCGTTGACAGGAACACGGTATACCGTGCCGAATCCACCACTGCCGATGATATTTTGTTCTGTCATTGAGGAAAGTATGTCTAATTCTGTGAAACTTAGCCTTTGAAATGAAATGAGCTTCCATGAACTTTCCGATTCGTCTTTTCTTTTCTTGTGAAGTTTGATAATCATGAATGATGCAAACAAAGCCAACAAGAAAGTCACTACAATAAGGCTAATAATCAAACCAATAGACCAATGTGAGGTTTTGGTTGGTTTTTCAAGGCCGAAATTGCAAAGGGTAAGACTAAGTTTCGGTGTATCAGCACATAAACCAGAATTGTTCAAAAAGCTTCTATCAAAAGCTGAATTTTCAAAATCACTAGGAACTTTTCCTGTCAAATAATTCGACGATAGATTGAGATTTGTGATTCTAGAAGGTATAGAAGGTATCTCACCCGAGAATTGATTTTCTGATAGATCGAGAGCACTAAGCGAAGGCAAATGACCAATTGAACTTGGGATTTTACCAATAAGTTGATTCTGGCTCAAATCTAGAATCACTAATGATTTCCATGATACTAAATCATTTGGAAGTGACCCTTTAAGCTGATTTTGATCAAGCAACAATGATTGAAGTTTAGGAAGTGCTGTTAGCTCTTGAGGAACACTTCCATTAAGATAATTCTTGCTAGCTGTGAACTTAACCACATTAGTCCAAGAAACTACTCCAATTGGAATTCCACCATAAAACTGATTATAACTTATATCAAAAAGTGAAATACTTGAAGACAAATTTTGAGGAAGCTCACCATTGAACTTATTATGACTTATCATGAAAGTCGTCAAATTTTCAGCTCTCCAAAGTCCATCAGGAATTTTACCAGAAAATTGATTCTTGTAAACTTTCAGCTCAACCAAACTACTACAATTTCCAAGTGATTTTGGTAACTCGCCACTTAAACTATTTTCAGAAACAGTTAATAATTGTAGCTTACCATTATAACACAAATTCTCAGGTAACTTTCCCTTAAAATTGTTCGTCGCAATAAGAAAAAATTCAAGCTTCGAAAAAAGGCCAAAATTCATAGGAAGAGTACCTGAAAACTTGTTTATAAAAACATGAAATTCTGTCAAAGATTCAAGACGGCTTATACTTTCTGGAATCTCTCCTGAAAAATTATTCATGTGCAAATGCAACACCGATAACTTTTGAAGCTTTCCGAAATCGTTCGGTATTTTCCCAGACAGCTTATTCTTTGCAAGATCAATTTCTGTCAAATTCAATGCTTCAACCGAACTCGGTATCTCTCCAGAGAGATTATTCCTGTTAAGGTACACTATGCTCAAATTCTTCAACATGAACAAACCACTAGGAATTTTTCCAGTTAAATTATTTTCTGATAAATCCAATGTCTCCAAAGCAACCATATCTCCAATATTTTCAGGAATTTCCCCTACCAAATTTGAGTCATGTATGATCAAAAATTTCAATTTATTCAACTTGGTTAAGCCTAATGGAAGCTTCAAAGGAAGCAAAGGATTAGAGGACAAATCAAAGAACTCAAGGTTCAACAATTCACCAATTACCTCAAAGGGAAAAGTATCATTAAAAAAACAATATTTAAGGCCAAGGAATCTCAAATCCTTAAGCTTTCCAATACTCGAAGGAATTTCGCCATCGAAATTGGTTGAACCAAGGTTGAGGTATTGCAAATGAACCAAATTTTGGATATCATAAGGAATCTTGCCAACAAAGTTGTTAAAAGACAAATCAAGATACTCAAGATTGGAACATTTGAACAGATCTTTTGGAAACTCACCAGGAATGAGATTGTGGCTGAAATCAACATGTGTGAGACTTTTAAGGTCACATATGGAAGAAGGTATAGTTTGAGTTATGTTGGAGTTGACCAAAGTCAACCCTGTGACAGAATCAGTGGTGCATGTTACCTCTGGCCAAGAACAATAGGAGGTGTTTGATGAGTTCCAATGAGAAAGAAAAGATGGATTTTGAAGGTGAAGCTTTATCTTCAATAAGATAGAGTGTTCTTGTTGAGACTCAGAATTTGCCAGGCTCAAAATTAGAAAGAAGGTCACATGAAAATATGTGGCTAATATTGTCATGCGAATGTTTTTGATGTTTTTTTCTAGTTTGTTTATGGTTTTGAGATGTATTGAAAAGGAGTTTGTATGCAAAAGAAGGATGAAGAAGTAGAAGAATGAGAATTATTGTCTTTTACTAATAATTGTTTACTTGGTTGGAAACTTGGACATTCTACTTAATGTATGAGGATAAGGGACTATAGTTTGTGACTGTTATTTTAGTACTTTAGATTCTATTGGTTTGAGTTTGTTTGTTTCTGTAATTTTATTTTTGGTTTGATCACTATGTCTTACTTTTTGCGTGCTATTTAGTTTTTAAAGTCAAAATTCGTACTTTTTGCGTGCTATTTAGTTTTTAAAGTCAAAATTTGTAGGAAAATTTTTCCTACAGATTTTGGCTTTAGCACTATTACATACAAAAAGTGGGATATAAAAACTCAGACAAAAAAAATTATAGAACCATACTTAAAAACTTGCTAATTTACATAGTAGATCAAAAGTACATTTAAGTCATATTTTATTTAAGTTTGTCAAACTATTTTTTTAAAGTATTATTTGCTTAAGTTTTGACCGAATTTAATCCATATAAGATTTTTTTTTAAAGTTTAATCCATATAACCGAGATCGGTCGGTAGGATTATGTTTGATCTTTTTTTCAAAATATTGGTTATTTCAAATTTTTTATGGGTCATTATGAGGAGAAGTACTTATATTAAAGATTAAAGATTCATTTAAACAAGTGAGAGAGACAGAATATATTCGTTCAAAATCTTAAAGTAATAGATGTATAAATTATCTCACTTATAAAATATTCGACCTATTTCAAGTAATATGAGACTAATACCTTACACTTGTTTCTTATGATGAAATCTATTTTTTAAAACATTGATTGATTCAAATTTTGACAAAATTTAATACAAAAAGCCGATATCAATAAAGTTTAGTTGCTAATCCACTTGGAATTTTTGTACATGAATCTTTATAACGATATCGTCATTTAAAAATCTGTTTTAAGAACAGAGAAATGTTTTAAGATTAAAGAAACGTGAAATTGTTCACAAATTCTATCTTAATTGGCAGAAATTAATATTGTTAAATTGAACGTCATTATCAGAAATCAAATTCAAATATATAATACCACTTCATCTAAAAAAAATTAAAAATAGAGAAAGTTTAATATTGTTTGAATCTCGACGTTATAAGGAGATAACATTTACTTTCAATAATTGTTTATGCTTAAGAAAAGTGAATCCATTTTCAGAAATAAACACCTTTTAAACTAATGTGACTGTGGAATTTGGATCGAACTCTAGAAGAAGCATGTCGTCGAAGTTGGATCACATGCTGCTGTCGAAAATAATGCATGTTTGTAGTCGAAGATTGTTCTAACATGTATTGGTTAATATTGCTAGGTTTGCTAGCATATTGAATTGGGTCTTGTGTTAAGGATCCAATTGTTTAAGTTAGCTTGTACCCTAAGTTAGCTTGTAATGGGTAATTGTTAAAAAGCCCACTAGTTTAGTGTGCTAGGTTTTATTATAAATAGCATGCTAGTCTCTCATTCCAAAGTGTGACAAAACCTAGAAAGAGTGAGAGTGGTTAGTTTGTTATTCTTGTATACTTTTAATCCTTGTTTTAAGGAGAAAGGAAAGAATAACAGTTTTATAATCAATCCTTGTTGTTTACTCTTGTTTTCTTTGTTAACCATAACCCTTGTGGGTTTCTTGACTGATCAAGGAACCAATTATACTTTGTTTCTAAGGTATCCGATTCACAACAGTTTGGTGCGGTGAGCGTGGAGAAGATGCCTTCAACAAAGTATGAGGTCGAGAAGTTCACCGGTGTGAACGACTTCGGCCTGTGGCGCTTGAAGATGAAAGCCCTATTGGTTCAGCAGGGTTGTTTGGAAGCGTTGAAGGGAATGACAGCCATGGATGCTGCGTTAACGGAAAAAGAAAAGACTACCATGATCGAGAAAGCACACAGCGCAATATTGTTGAGCCTTGGTGATAAGGTTCTTCGACAGGTATCAAAAGAGACGACGGCGGCGGGATTATGAACGAAGCTGAAAAGTTTGTATATGACCAAATCCTTGGTGAATCGTCTTTACCTGAAGCAAGCCTTGTATTCGTTCAAGATGAATGAAGAAAAGGCTTTGGCTGAGTAGTTGGATTCTTTCAACAAACTGATTCTTGATCTTGAAAACATTAATGTGAAGATTGATGATGAAGATCAAGCATTGTTGTTGTTGTATGCTTTGCCCAAATCACATGCTCACTTCAAAGAAACTCTCTTGTATGGAAGAGAGTCCCTGACCTTTGAAGATGTTCAATCAGCCTTGTACTCTAAGGACTTGAACGAACGAAAGGAGCATAAACCTTCGACGGTTGGTGAAGGTTTGGCAGTTAAGGGAAAATTCTTGCGAAAGGATGGTAGGTTCGACAAGAAGAAAGGTAAAAGTCAGCAGAAGTCTTCTAGTGGCGAAACATCTGGTTTTCGATGTTATCACTATAAGAAGGAGGGTCACACAAGAAAAGTGTGCCCTGAACGCCTGAAAGATCATGGAGGTAAGGATAATGGCAACGCAGCTATTGTTCAAGATGACTTCGACTCATCTGATGCTCTTGTAGTTTCAAGCGGCATCTCAAGAAAAGAGTGGATTATGGATTCTGGATGTACTTGGCACATGACTCCAAATAAGAATGTGTGTGAAGAATTATGTGATCAAGATGGAGGATCAGTGCTGCTGGGAAACAATAAAGCTTGCAAAATTGCAGGTATTGGATCCGTGAGATTCAAGCTCCATGATGAGTCAATAAGATTATTGACTAGAGTTAGGTATGTACCTGACTTGAAGAGAAATTTAATTTCTCTTGGGGAATTCGACAGAAAGGGATATGTTTTCAAAGGAGAGCAAGGTACCCTGAGAGTCATGAAAGGGTCGAAGGAAGTCTTGAGAGGCGTGAAAAACCAAGGCTTGTATATCTTGGAGGCCGAGGTTGTAAGTGGTTCGACAAATGTTGTATCCACGAAACCTATGTCGAAGACAGAGTTATGGCACATGAGATTGGGCCATGTCAGCGAAAGAGACCTAGTCGAATTGGGGAAGCAGAACTTGCTAGGTGGTGACAAAGTCGAAAAGTTGGAGTTTTGTGAATCTTGTGTATTTGGTAAATCCTGTAGGGCGAAGTTCAACAAAGGCAAGCAAAGAACACATGGATCCCTTGATTACATTCATGCTGATCTTTGGGGGCCTGCAAGGAATCCTTCACACTCAGGTGCAAGGTATTTTCTATCCATTGTTGATGACTATTCCAGAAAGCTATGGGTATTCATTCAGAAGACGAAGGATGAAACTTTTGAGAATTTCAAAAGTTGGAAGATTCTGGTCGAAACTCAAACTGGCATAAAGGTTAAGAGGTTGAGAACTGACAATGGCCTTGAGTTCTGCAACAAAGCGTTCGACAGTTACTGTGTTGAGTCTGGGATTGCAAGGCATAAGACTGTAGCAGGTACTCCTCAATAAAATGGCTTAGCTGAGAGATTCAATCGAACAATCCTTGAAAGGGTTAGATGCATGTTGGTTAGTGCTGGATTGAAGAAGGTGTTTTGGGCTGAAGCTGTTTCGACAGCTGCATATCTGATAAATAGATGTCCTTCGACTGCATTAGATATGAAGACACCTGAAGAAGTTTGGTCGGGAAATCCACCTAGTCTCGACAGACTGAGAGTATTTGGCTGTGTGGCCTATGCTCACATTAGGTAAGACAAGGTCGAACCTAGAGCTCTGAAGTGCATGTTCATGGGATACCCTGAAGGAGTCAAAGCTTATAGGCTATGGTGCCTAGAGCCAGGTCACAGGAGGTGTATCACCAGTCGAGATGTAGTTTTCAATGAAGCTGAGATGGCTTTCAAGAAAATTGATATTGCTGACGAAGAGCTGGAACAGGGAGAGATTCCTGTTGAGGTGAAGCATGTTGATGCTGAAGTGCGTACCCCAGATGAAGTCGAAGACGAAACAGAAGATGTTGTCGAAGATGAGGAAACTGATAATGACTACCTGTTAGCAAGAGACAGGTCGAGAAGAGTCATCAAGCCACCTCAGAGACTTGGGTATGCAGATCTTATAGCTTATGCCTTAATCTCTGCAAGTGAGGTTCTCGACGAAGAACCTAGGGACTATAAGGAAGTTATGAGGAGTCAAAAGAAGACTGAATGGCTGAAAGCCATGGATGATGAGATGAAATCTCTTCATGACAATGACACATGGGAACTGATCAAGAAACCTGCTGGAGCCAGGTTAGTCAGCTGTAAATGGATTTTCAAAGTCAAGGAAGGAATCGAAGGAGTGACGTCGAAAAGATACAAGGCAAGGTTGGTTGCTAGGGGATTCACTCAGAAAGAAGGTGTCGACTTCAATGATGTGTTCTCGCCTGTTGTAAAGCATAGATCCATTCGAATGTTGTTAGCCATGGTGGCACAGTTCGACCTTGAACTGGAACAGATGGATGTGAAGACTGCGTTCTTGTATGGTGATCTAGATGAAATAATCCTGATGAGGCAACCTGAAGGGTATGTCGAAAAGGGGAAGGAAGATTATGTGTGCAAGCTGAAGAGATCTTTATATGGACTGAAACAATCTCCTCGACAGTGGAATAGGAGATTCGACAAGTTCATGGCACACATAAGTTTCATCAGAAGTCAGTTCGACCACTGTGTTTACTTCAGATTTTGACCGGGTAATTCATTTGTTATTTTGTTGCTTTATGTGGATGATATTCTAATAACAAGCAACAATGTCGAAGAGGTAATGAGGGTGAAGGCTGAACTCAGTAAGGAGTTTGAAATGAAGGATCTGGGAGCTGCGTCCTGGATTCTTGGGATTGACATCCGAAGAGATAGAAAGCAGTCGAAATTATGCTTATCTCAAGAGGCATACCTACGGAAGATTCTCGAAAAGTATGGTATGTCGAATTCAAAGCCTGTTGTAACTCCGACAAACCCTCAATTCAAGCTGAGTATAGATCAGTGTCCCAGTACTGATGTCGAAAGAACTTATATGAGTAGCATTCCATATGCTAATATAGTTGGTTCTTTGATGTATGCTATGGTCTGTACAAGACCTGACATAGCATATGCAGTGAGTCTTGTGAGCAGGTACATGTCGAATCCTGGAAAGGCTCACTGGCAAGCATTGAAGTGGATTTTAAGGTACATAAATGGGTCTCTGAATAGAGTCCTAATTTATGGTGGAGCCTTGGGTGAAGATAGTAAAGCAGCAGTCGAAGGATTTGTTGACTCTGATTATGCAGGTTGTATGGATTCCAGAAAGTCTATTTCTGGATATGTTTTCACAATGTTTGGCACAGCAATCAGTTGGAAAGCGACGCTCCAGAAAGTTGTTGCCTTATCAACCACTGAAGTTGAATATATTGCCCTCACTGAAGCTGTGAAGGAAGCATTGTGGCTTTAAGGTTTTGCAAAGGAGCTGAAACTTCAAGGTCGAAGTATCACTGTTAAATGTGATAGTCAAAGTGCAATACACCTGTCGAAGAACTCAGCCTATCATGAGCGAACCAAGCACATTGATGTGAGGCTGCATTTCGTCAGAGGGGTAATCGAGCGTGGAGAAGTCCAAGTGCTGAAGGTTTCAACAGATCATAATGCTGCTGATATGATCACCAAGACATTGCCAAGTTGCAAGTTTTTCCACTGTATGCAGTTGATAAAGCTGCATGAAGAAAGCTAGTTTGTTTTCTTGTTGTTAGAGTTAGATCCAAGGTGGAGATTTGTGGAATTTGGATCGAACTCTAGAAGAAGCATGTCGTCGAAGTTGGATCACATGCTGCTGTCGAAAATAATGCATGTTTGTAGTCGAAGATTGTTCTAACATGTATTAGTTAATATTGCTAGGTTTGCTAGCATATTGAATTGGGCCTTGTGTTAAGGATCCAATTGTTTAAGTTAGCTTGTACCCTAAGTTAGCTTGTAATGGGTAATTGTTAAAAAACCCACTAGTTTAGTGTGCTAGGTTTTATTATAAATAGCATGCTAGTCTCTCATTCCAAAGTGTGACAAAATCTAGAAAGAGTGAGAGTGGTTAGTTTGTTATTCTTGTATACTTTTAATCCTTGTTTTAAGGAGAAAGGAAAGAATAACAGTTTTATAACCAATCCTTGTTGTTTACTCTTGTTTTCTTTGTTAACCATAACCCTTATGGGTTTCTTGACTGATCAAAGAACCAATTATACTTTGTTTCTAAGGTATCCGATTCACAACAGTGACAATAAGTTAATGACACCACTTCATCATCATCGTCAATTGCATAGACTGAATTATAGAGCAAGTCAACGAGTTAAGTCCATTTTCTTAAAATGTAGGGACGTCTATTATTGTCCACGTAGAGTTTGGTGCATACATTCCTTAAATTCAAATCCAACTTTAATGCAAAACTAAGTAATAAATGTCTTTCATTAAGAACTTCATAAAATCAGAGACCAGCTTTTACATCAAATCAAAAACAAAAATACTTCATACACATCTAAATTTGCCTATACATGTAACACATATGATGAATCAAATGTAATGTAAAATTGTGATTAATTTAATTCTATTGAGTAGACAATTAATTTAAACAATATTTAAAATTATAAAATTAATATTGATCCTGTAATTTAATTCATCACAATTTTGATCATAAATGGTTAACCATAGTAAAATATTTTGGTTCAATTTACATATGCACGATAGATATGACTTTGTCAATTCATGTTTGTATTTTCCAGCTATGCAGCACACCATAGTTGAAAATAGACAACCTTAGGAAGTTTGGACAATATTCCATCATATCAATATCACATGATTTCATTATTGAGGTACTCGATAGTGGAAGACCTTGACTAATTCACACGCCTAGGCGACTAATGAATAACTCTAATACAAACCACTACTTTTGTAAATCCACGGTTCATGCACGAGTTGTGGCCACACATTAAAATAAAAACCCTAATGATAAGATAAAAAAATAAAGTGGGTTTTTTATCACACCACTCAAGTTTTTTATATACTACGTGAAATTTTATTTTTATTTCCGAATTTCGGATGTGGACATCCGGACGCACCGTTTTTTTAAAAAACGCTGATGTGCACATCCGGAAACATAGTATAACTTTATTTTTTTAAATTCCTGATCTGCAGATCCGAAAAATAGCATAACTTTATTTTTTTTAAATCGGTTTTGTCGGCTGGTCGCATACGTTAATATATCATCGTAAGTTAATATACATTCGAATGAGGGGAGAGAGAAGGTCTTGACAGCATGATGAAGATCTTAAGTCAAGGGATTAGGTTTTCCGCCAATAGAAAACTTTGTTCTTCGTATCTCTTCAATGTGTTGTTTCGGTGTAGCCATTAATCTTTAGTCAATGTCAATGAGGGGAGGGAGAAGGTCTTGACAGCATGATGAAGATCTTGAGTTAAGGGATTAGGTTTCCCGCCAATAGAAAACTTTGTTCTTCGTATTTCTTCAATGTATTGTTTCGGTGTTGCCATTAATCTTCAGTCAATGTCAATGAAGTAAACATGCATTATAGAGTGAAACATTGATGAATAAAAAAAAGTTTGTATGTATAAAAAAATGCATTACTATTTACCTGTAAGGGCACAGAGCACCGAAAAGACTGAGCTTTGTGGAGAATAAAGGTTAAGAATGAGAGTAGTTACTAACGTACACGATACAAGAAAAGTGTTTGAATGCATAAATAATTCATTATTATTTACCATTTTGGTTTTCAGGGAGTGGCGTGTGGCTTTCTATAAATCAACTGGGTTTAAACCTAAAAGGATTATATTTTACAGGTTCGAAGATTGTAGGACAAATGAAGATCAATAGTAAAATATTACTTCTTTGACGTTATCCAAGATAAATGACAGCAGAGTCGACACAAAGTTGGTGGTACTCCTATTACCACTTGCAGAACCAGAATCATAATTTTCGACTTCACTTATGTAGTATCGAGCGCGAAAAGCTATCAAGTGTTCCCCGATTTTAAAGCAAAACCTGACTGAACTGACCCTCACTTACTCCATATACATAAATATACATTAACATGTATCAATTAGGCACCACGCTCGATACTACATAAGTGAAGTCGAAAATTCTGATTCTGGTTCTGCAAGTGGTAATGGAAGTACCACCAACTTTGTGTCGACTCTGCTGCCATTTATCTTGGATAACGTCAATGAAATAATGTTTTACTGTTAATCTTCATTTGTCCTACAATCTTCGAGGATAAATTTGGGAGTTCGGATACGGAACAAGTGGCCATATTCGTTCCTCTAACCTTCTGTTAAAATACATCTTATTATTATTTCTTAAAATAAATATATCTTTTTAAGTTTCAGCCATTTTTCTGGATGTGCACATCCGGATTACGGGTAACTTGTCATTCCGGATTTTCACATCTGGAACAAAGCAACATTTTAAAAAAAACGGTGCGTCCGGATGTGCACATCCGGAACTGGGAGGCAAAAACGAAATTTCACGTGGTGTATAAGAAACATGGGTGAACAAATGATCTAGTAAAGTGAAATGAAATGAGCATGTCATGGTATGGATCATTAATTCAACAAATCTAACTATACATCGAAACATCTCACACAGATCAATGACGCATGATGTGTGTCTCAATTTGGAAGAACGATTTTCCCAGACCAATAATCCAAGATTTCATCAACTGTGGCATATGCTCTGTTTGATGCAAAAAGAAATTATTTAACTGTTACATAATTTTATACCAAATTCAAAGGTATATATGATGAGTTGAATGAGTTACAACTATTACCAAAATGTTTGTGTGGGGACTCCAAGGAATTGATGAAAAGAGAAGAAGATCAAAAGGTTCACTTTTTCCATGACAGCCTTGACAATGAGTAATTCGCTCATGTCAAAGCAACAATTCTAACACTAAATGAGCAACATTCTACTCTAGTGGAAGCAAACAGAAGTGACGAGATGGATCCAAGCCAAAGTGTGATCATTGTGGTAAAATTGGTCACGTAAAATCAAATGTTTTGAAATAGTTGGATACAATACAACTATGACATGTGCAAAGTACAACACGACAAAGAAAAGTATGCTGGATATGGCACGACTCGCTTAACATCTGCTAATGGAAACCAGAACATGGAAGGCTTGGAGGAAGCAATAGGTCGTGTGTTACATGGAATGCACATAAAAAATGGTGCAGTAACATGTGAAGGCACAACAAAATACAATGGATTCTAGATAGTGGTGCATCACACCATATGACCCCCTTATACAGGGTCGTCTTTGAGGGCGTGCAAGGCGACCTACAGCACTGGGCCTCACATTTTTTCATGAATAAACTTTGACAAAAAGGGCCTCCATACATATTATTCTCGGTTAAATAGGGCCTCTTAAAAATAACTTACGACTAAAATGAAGTTAACTTAAAATTTTTACACAGGGCCTCTCAAAAATTGGAGACGGCCCTGCCCTTATACTCTCTTCTAAAAGAAGTTCAGAAAATTGATAAACCTTTTTATATCACAGTTCCGACTAGGAATGCGGTTTTAGAGAAAATCAAAGGAAAACTAATTTTTGTATAATAACATTAAGCTAGTTAATGTGTTATTTATACTTGAATTTAGTTGCAACTTGATCTTTGTGCACAACCTAACACGTGATTTAGATTGTAGTATCACTTATCATCCAAATTTTTGTGTGATTCAGGATCAGACAACGAAGAAGACGATTGGATCAAGTGACTTGCTTAATGGGGTGTACGTGCTCAAAGAGAAGATGTGAGAGACTTCACTTCTAGCAAATCAAGGAGACATGACCACTACGTGGCACTCAAAATTGGGGCATCCTTCAAGCCAAGCTATTCAGCGCTTATTTCACTTACTTAGATGCAATTTTAATTTCAATAACAATATTGGATGTGATATAAGTTACAAGTCCAAACAATGTAGATTGTCTTTCCCTCAAAGCATTAATGAAGCAGAAGAGCCTTTTAGTTTAATACATTCTGACTTGTGGGGGAGATATCACATTGCCGCACATGACGATTCATAATACTTTCTCATAATTGTTGATGATTATAGTTGTGCGACTTGCATATATTTATTGAGAGATAAAACTTAGGTCACTGGAACCCTGATGATTTTTTGCAACATGGTGAAAACACAATGTAATAAAGATGTGAAGACTTTTCGAAACAAAATTTACAAATTCTGTTTTTCAAGCTTTCCTTCGAGAAAGAGATATTATGAGACCTCATATGTGATTACACCCCAACAAAATGGACGTGTAGAGAGAAAACACCGCATATATTAAATGTGGAAAGAGCACTCAGGTTTCATGCAAATCTTCCCATTCGCTTATAAGGGAATGTGTACTTATCGCAACTCATATAATTAATCAAACTCACACTGTGGCTAACAAAGGAGTTACTCCATATGGAACTCTTTTTGGAAAACCACCTAACTATGATCATCTAAAAGTGTTTGGATGCTTGTGTTATGTGGAAATAACATGTAAACAATGTGACAAGTTTGGACCAAGAGTAGATATATGTGTGTTTTCGGGATATCCACAAGGACAAAGGGGGTGAAAAGTATACAACCTCAAGACAGGGGAGTTTGTTGTGTCACGAGATGTGGTATTCTATGAAACTGTGTTGCCATTTGAAATAGATTAAAGAGGTGCATAATTTAATCCTCTAGGAAATCTATTTCACAACACAACACATCAACATGAAAATGAAATTTTGAGTAAGGGGAGATGACAAAAGGAAATGAATATGTTGTAAACATAATGGAAGAATCAGGTGAAGTGCCTACGCCTCAAACTAATGATAGTGAAGAAATTAAGAATGAAGGGGAGAACCATCATCAACAAATTGAGGTCACACTCATGCCACCAAGAGCACGACAACCACCATCATATCTTTAAGATTACCATTGTTATGCAGTCGGTGAAGTACCCCATGCAAGTCGTTGATCTTCTCGCCATCCTCAAGTAAGGTTCACTCTATCACAAAATTTATGAGCAACGAATATTTTTCTCAAACATATCAAGCCTTTCTTGTAACAATTGTAATGCCCCAAACTGCTTTCAGGATTACCGACTGACCACACAGACTAACATTAGTCTTTTCAGCTTGTCTTATCCTCACTCACACACTTTCCAGAAAACTTCCTAGAAGGTCATCCATCCAAACACTACTCCAAGTCAAGCACACTTAACTATGGAGTTCTTATTTGTCCATCTACTTAAAAAAATGTATATTGTTGGTATAGGTAGTACCAATCAATCCTTGTAAGTCTTCCTTCAACCATGCAGTCTCATACCTGCACAACCTTAAGATTCCTCTCATTCTGATGTGAATTCGGGTGACCACTCCACGCTCTCTTCGGGCTCGGGTGTTACAATTATTCCTCTCCCTCTTCGGCCTCGGGTGTTACATGCCCACCAGTTTCCGCTTGGATCGTCCCCGAACTATATCGTATTGGAAGAGGTTTGCTCTAATATCATTTGTAATGCATTAGACTGCTTTCAGGATTACCATCTGACCCTAGAAACCAACACGGGTCTTTTCAGCATGATTTGTCCTCACTCATACACTTTCCGGGAAACTTCCTAGAAGGTCACCCATCCAAATACTACTCCAAGTCAAACACGTTTAACTATGGATTTCTTATTTGTTATACCACCAAAAAGAAGATGCATCTTGTTGGTATAGGTAGTACCAATCAACCCTTATAAGCCTTCTTTCAACCAAGAAGTCTTATACCTGCACAACCCAGAATCCTCTCATTCTAATGTGAATTTGTGCAACCACTCCCCGCCATATTTGGTATCAGGTGTTACAACCACTTCATGCTCTCTTCTATTAGACGATGGCACTGATCTAGAAGGGGGTTGAATAGATCACTCATTCTTAATAATAATTGGCGCTTAAAAAATGTTTTAAAAATGTGTGGAAGCGACCTTAGATTTAAAATCATCTAAATCGAATGGAATAATATTGATGAGATAATGGAGTTAATAAAGTTCCCAATCAAATAATTCGAATAAAGACCACTTTGAGTGAACCGGTTTCCAATAAATTATAGACGATTAAATTGAATTGACAATTTTACGAATAATTTGTGTGCTAACAATATGTCGAACACTTGGTCGACGCATACATGGTAGCGACCTTTTTAAAATTTATCATACTAGTGTGCGTCGACCTGAAGAAGTCCTGGGTCGACGCATGCTTCCCAGAATGTTTCAAACATCATTTTTCTTTATTGTGAGTCGACCTATATCATGTGTGAATTGACCCAATGCATCAAAATTGACTCAAAACACATTTTAGACATAGAGTATGAGCCTATATGCCTAAATTCATGTATGTAGACTTTTATGCGCGTTTGTAACAGATGAATACATGCTTAGACAAGGTGATACCGTCCAAAATACACAAGTACAAAATTTCCTAGTTTTGACATCATAAAAATAAAGTAATAAAGGAACCTTGCCCCCACATCTTCGGCCTTGGTGTTACATGCCAACCAACTTCTGCTTGGTTCATCCCCAAACCACATTGTACTGGGAGAGGTCTCCTCTGATACCATTTATAACGCCCCAGACTGCTTTCAGGGTTGTTGAGTGACCCCATAATCCAACACGGGTCTTTTCAGAATGTTTTGTCCTCATTCACATGATTTTCAGGAAACTTCTCAGAAGGTCACTGATCCAAATAGTACTGCAAGTCAAGCATGCTTAACTATAGAGTTCTTATTTGTTAGGCTATCGAAAAAAAGATTCATCTTGTTGGTATAAGTAGTACCAATCAATTCTTATAAGCCTTCCTTTAACCATGTCATCCCATACCTGCACAGCTTCCGGATTCCTTTCATTCCGATGTGAATTCAAGCGAACACCCCCACCCTCTTTGAACTTGGGTGTTACAATCACTCATCGCCCTCTTTCAAATGCAAGTGATTACATCTCAATTGAATTATTCTAACTCTAGTTCTATTCATTTCAGTTCAGCCATATCACAATATTTCCTGCATACTCTAAAACAGAATGTATGACTTCAAAATATCACCAAAAATCATGAAAAAACAAACACTTATTTTCTAGTTGTAAAACACGCAGAATGGAGAAATGTCATGGCTCTAGAGCTCAAAATAATTGAAGATAATGAGATGTGGGAACTAGAATTTCCACCATAAGGAAAGAAAGTTGTGGGGTAAAAATGGGTCTACAAAATCAAATATAAGGATAGTGGAGAGATAGAAAAATACAAGTCACTACTGGTAGCAAAAGGGTATACACAAGTAGAAGAGGAAGATTTCAATGAGACTTTTGCACCGGTCGCCAAAATGACCACTGTTTGTTGTTTACTTTCGGTGGCTATTGATAAGTGCAAATTGTATCTATTTTTGTATATAGGTTTTGTTGCACTTATCGATACTTTTTGTTAAAATCGTTCGAATAAACCCCGCTTTGTTTGTAAATATGTTTACTTTACTTTATAGTGTATGTATTGCGTTATCGTGTAAATATCATTGAGTTTAATTGTTTTCCATTTATTTTTGTAGGTATTAAAGCATTGATATTGGAGCATTGTAAGATAGAGCATTGAATAATCTTTTCAACCCTTCGAACCGGGCCAAAAACGAAGTTACGGTTCAAAAGTTAGGAAGAAAACAAGTGCATAAATTTTTCATTCCCGAGCAGACCGGGCTAAGCGCGCCCGGCCGTGCTTAGCGGGCTTTTAAAGCGGTTTAACATTAATAAGGGCGCGCTTAGCGCCCAAAACCGGGCTAAGCGCGGTCTGCGATGATGACAACAATAAATAGGGGTAAAAACACATTTTTTAGGGATGGTTTGGGTGATTTTTTCTCCCATTTCATCATACTTCATTTCTTTAGTAGATTAGCTAAGAAAACATCATGGAAGCTTGCATTTGGATGATCCGGGGTGGATTTCTCATCGATCGGCTCTGACAACCCGCGAAGTGTTTGGTTCATTTCTGATTTTCTTCATGTCTTTCTTCTTTGTTGGGTTTGTATATGTTTTTACTTTGATCTTATGTATATTTATCGCCCATGGCGTTATATTTAATTTGCTTTACAAATCTTTATCGATGATTGTCTCTGATTTTTGCTTTATGCGCGGGGTTTGGGTTGTGCTAGAGATAAACATCGCAAACCTTCATTAGGGATGATTATCTGTTAGTTTCTGGATGCTATAGATAGATTTAGAGCTAACAATCTATTTGGGTGTCGAAGCTTAATGCCTCCGTGTTATTTGTGTCGAGTGCGAGAGTGTCGACGAGAGTAATACGGTTTTTCTCTCAGCTCGGTGTGTCAGAGATGAACACTATTGAGAGCGATGATGGATGATATTGAGGAGTATTGTAGGTTGAGTATAACTGGTCAGTAAGTTTAAGTTTGTGACGAGTGGAATATATACATGCTTGATAAGTCTTTTCTCTCTGACGAATGAATTTTCTTATGTTAATATTTACTTTTCTGTTTTTATGTTTCAACCAATTCTAAACCCAAACTCATTAACATTTAAATTGTCGAACGGCAGTTCAGTAGCACCGATCTCTGTGGACACAATAAATTCCCGGAAAAATACTTCCAAAAACTTTTGTTGCTTGCCGCTATACCGCATTCCAACAAAATGGCGTCGTTGCCGGGGATTGGTGTTTTTATTGAATCGCATTGCGATAGTTTCTTTGTTTTTGAGTTTTGTATATATCGTATATATTATCTATTTTCACTTGTTTATATTGCTACTTGTATATGTTTACCATAATTGTAAATTTTACATATTTTATATACTTGTAAATTTAGTGTATATGTTTGTTTCTCTTCACGTTTGCTAAGTGTTTGGTTAGGTTTCGTCGTCGGTAAGCACTAACCGTGTAAAGAGGCAACTTGGAGAAGTGTGTATAAATAATAGGCGTCGAGTTTACGACGTAAAACAAGCATGTTTTATCGTTTTTTGTTGTTTTATTGTTTTTCATTATATTAATTTAGGAAGTGTGGTAAATGTTGGTTAAACAAGTTGAAATTAGACCAGTTCTTGAAATTCTTACATCTTCACTTTTCAACTTGTTTATCCAATTTTCTCCCATTCTTTTAGTATGTTTATGGTAGTTCGTGTTAAGGTGTTAAGTTTTGTTTTCCTCAAGCTTGTCGTGTTTAACTTGAGGAAGTTTGTATGTGTAAATATTGTATGTTTTGTAATTGAGTTGTGTAGGTGATAGTGGAGGTAGCATGAAATGCATTTTTGCTGTCCTGTTTTTCTGCTTCTTGTGTAGCGCGCTTGTAGCGCGAGTTTTATGTGTGGTTGCGAAGCACTATCGCTTTTGGGTACTACAGCTCGATTCATTTTTTATCCTATTGAAGCTGATGAAGGAAGGGAAATAGATGTCTCCAATTAACCCTGCTTGCAAACTGAGTTTAAACAGATAACTGTTGGTTTACAGCTGCTACAAAGATTATGGGTCTCTCATAGGTTATGTTGTTGAGAACACGGGGTCTAGACTATTGGTAGGATGTTAGGACTGATGCTTTTCAATTGATGTATGAAGGTATGGGATTTTGGGTTTTTTCGTTAGTGTGCTCGCTAAGATTTTCAAATCTTATGCCTACGTATTCCCGATTAACGAAATAGGGAAATCAGAGCGATCGTAGTTCCTCCTATTCTATGGGAGGAAAAAGGTCATTTTGGTGTCTTGTTCAAAGCCCAAGACGTGAAACTAAAGGTGGTTTGTATCTTGTTCAAAGCCCAAGATGTGAAGCTGAAAGGCCTATTTGTATCTTGTTTGAAGCGCAAGATATGAAGCTAAAGGGTTTTAACTTTAGAGGGAATTTGTCATCTCTAAAGAGGAGTTGTTGATGTTTGTATGCTATGAACAAGGCACAGCTTTGATGCTAAAAGGTTGATTGACTCAACCGGGGTTTTCTTTATACAAAGCCTAAGAGAAGGCTATTGACCCAACAAGAGGGTGCTTTTATGTGCCTCGTACGAAGCCCGAGAGAGAAGCTAAAAGGGATTGACTCAACAAGAGAGTCTTTTATACTCAACAAGAGAGTGTTTTGGTATCTCGTACGAAGCCCGAGATGGAGGCTAAAAGGGATTGACTCAACAAGAGAGTCTTTTATACTCAACAAGAGAGTGATTTTTATATATGTCTTGTACGAAGCCCAAGACGGAGGCTAAAAGGGTGATTGACTCAACAAGAGAGTCTTTTATACTCAACAAGAGAGTAATTTTGTATCTCGTACGAGGCCCGAGATGGAGGCTGAAAATGGGTTTGACTCAACTAGAGAGTCTTTTATACTCAACAAGAGAGTGATTTTTATCTCGTACGAAGCCCGAAATGGAGGCTAAAAGGGGTTTGACTCAACAAGAGAGTCTTTTATACTTAACAAGAGAGTGTTTTAGTATCTCGTACAAAGCCCGAGATGGAGGCTAAAAGGTTAGCTCCGCTGGGGAGAATCATTTGTACAAAGCCCAAGAGGAGGCTAACTTTCCTGGGGAAATGATCATTATACAAAGCCTAAGAGGAGGCTATCCGTTGGTGACTGTTTCGGTTTAGTGACAAGTCCAGTATGTCAGATAAAGAGAAAATCAGTTCTTATATGGGTAATGTTGTACTTTGGGATTGATCAGAGGATCGGGGTTATTTCCTGTTCTTTAAGGAAATAGGAAATCCAAAGGAGTATTGAGACTGTCCAAGACTACGGGTGTTTTGAGAAATCAATTCTCAGATAAGTGAATGATCTTTGTATAATGCCCAAGAGAAGGCTGGTATGTTAAGGGATGAAGGTCAACCTATTAACTGGTCTGACACTTGACTCAGAAAGACAACTCTAGCAAATTGATGATTAGGTTCTGTTCCTATACCTGTAGAGGTCTCTGGGTCCTTGTACTAAGCCCAAGAGAAGGTATGAGAGCTTTTAATAAGCCGAAAGGGTTCTTGTACAACGCCCAAGAGGAGGCGGATGCTTTTAAGAAGCCTGTGGGTCCCCAAACCCCGAGAAATTCAAGACATGCCATTCACCGAGGATCAAGCCAGGAAAGTCCGAGAATTTGGAAGAAGCTCAAGAGATGTCATTCACGGAGAAAAGATCATCTCTGGGGAGTTAGAGCTCCTTTGACAATTTCTAAGGGTGCTTTTAAGAAGCCTGTAGGTCCCCAAACCCCGAGAAATTCAAGACATGTTATTCACTGAGAATAGATCAAGCCAGGAAAGTCCGAGAATTTGGAAGAAACTCAAGAGATACCATTCACGGAGAAAAGATCATCTCTGGGGAGTAGAGTCTCTTTGACAACTTCTAAGGGCGACAGTCTGAGAAAGGGTTCAAAAAGAATCTGCCTTTCACATCTCCATATTGTTTAACCCCAAGTGGAGGGAAGACTGTGTCTGGTAATCCTATGGGGATCTAGTTTTGACTATATTTAAGAGCGATCAACGGGGCTTTACCTAGTATGAGACGTAGTTGCTGGGGAAAACTCTAAATAACTATACTAGTATTACACAGTGGATATTTGACAGATATATAAAAGTTTGTGAAATAAGACTTACAGTGAGCAGCCCCACAATACAGTTATATATATATATGAAAGCGGATAAAGAAAACAGGTAAACACTTACTCGGTTGTAGAGCTTCCATGCTGTTTGGTTAGTTGTTCAACAAACAAAGCTTTGATAATAATATTATATTCAAAATCAAAGGAGAAAGTGCTTTTAAAAGATTGTTGGGGCTTACAGCTCAAGAAGAGGCCCAAGGTTTTATCAGTGATTGCACTATTGTTTTTTTTGAAATTGTACAGAGAGACTTATACAAGTGACTGAGGCCCAAAAAGGTTTTCTGTACAAAAGGATGGGTCTTACACTCTCTCAAGAGGCCCAAAGGTTTATTTTTATACAAGTGGTGGGGCTTACAGCTCAAGGAGAGGCCCAAAAATTGTTTGGTTAAAAAGGGATTAGGTCTTACACTCTATTAGAGGCCCAAAAAGGTTTTCTTTACAAGGGATGGGTCTTACACTCTATTAGAGGCCCAAAAGGTTTTGAAAATAATTTGTGAGGGTGAAAATCAAAGAAACCCTAATTTTGTTTTTCTTTAAAAGTAAATATTTAAAGAAAATCAATAAAAATTATAAAAATACCAAATGAGTTTGAATAAGCCACTTGTGATTTTTGTTTAAGGTTTGAAAAATGAGGTTTTAATCACAAGATGAATTAAAACTCATTTGGTTTTGATTTTCAAGGTAAATATTCACTTTTAAAATGTTTAAAAACAATTAAAAAGGAATTTATTCACAAAAATACTAATTATATTAAATAAATAATATAAACTTAATTTTTTGTGGAATAAAATATTTCAATATTTTTGTGATTTTTTGCAAAAAGATCAAATAAAAAATAATTAAAATTGAAGGAGTTATTAATTTTCCAATTAATTAACAAACCATGAAAATATTGGAAAAAATAGCAAAAATGTGAGAAAACACAAAATGACATGGGTGGGGTTTGAACTCACGACCTTAAGGTTATAGAGCGCGCACCTTACCACTGGGATGGTGATACATCCGTTGATTAAAACAAAACAACAAATATACAAGGCTTGCCTTGTTTTCTAGGTCTGGCCAAGGCAAGGCAAGACAAGTTTTGGCTCAGAAACGTGAAGGTCATAACTTTCTCATTTCTCCATGTATTGAGACAAAATTTAGGTCTATCCTGCCTAGAATTTCACAAGGAATCCAATGGTGGTGGTAGTTTTTCAAGATCATGTCCCCATTTTAAAACCCGATAGTGGTTTTGAAATAGGCCTCTAATTGCATTTTCTGTGCTATCTCATGATATAGGCAAGGATTGCATGACAATTTGGTGCAAACACAACACATATAACATGTACAAGATATGCATGATCAGTGGACCTCAAAGCAATGCATATTTTGGAAAGTTCAAGTCATGATGCTTACCTCTTTTTGAGCTTTTGGAGTTTTTTGTGCAATCTGCCAAGTTTCTTGTTCCAGAAATGGTTTGATACTTTGGACACCCTCAAATGATCTCTTAGAAGCTTTTAGGATGGTTGGAATCAGCTGGAAAGCTCAGAAGCAAGTTTGAGCTCTTTCTTGCAAAAGGGGCAAAAGTGGCCAAAATAGCAACTCCCTCAAATGGTGTTCCAGATGTGTGGAACCATTTTGGACAGTTCAAGGATGATATTTGGAGTGTGTTTGAGGTTTTATCTGGTTTAGAAAGTGATTGAATCAAGACATGGCTTGAAAAATGCACAAAAGGCCAATATTGAGGTTTTGAGAAGTGACTTTGTGATTTTGATGTTACAGGTCACTTGTGAGTGTTTGGACAGCTTAGATATGACATATTGGATGTGTTTGGATCATAAGCTGTGGTGGAATTGCTCTCTAACTCAAAAAATCAGAGTTACCTTGCTAAAGAAGGTATTTTTGCCTAGAGAAAGAGATTTTGAGGAAAGCAAGTGTTGTAGTGCTTTGGTGTACTCAAACTGAACACAATTGAGCTCTATTTATAGTAGAACAAGTTTATTTTAGCTGTAATAGTGAATGGCAACTGCAGCAGAGGTTTGGCCAATGTTGAGCAATGAGAATCTAAGTCTCCTCTAGCCATTGACTAGAGGTTAGGGCACAGGTTGCTGGTCCCCTTGGTCTTGGATAAGTCTTGACTGAATTCAGTTGCAAATAGCTCAGTCCATACCACCTTGGTGTATGCATTGAATGCTCCAATCCAAAATTGGAGTCTTGTCCCTCTTTTAGGAAATTCTAGGTTTGGCATGCTACTTCTTGTTCCAAGGACTTTGGAGGCTTGGATCAGTGTTAGTCCCCTTTAGATTTGATCCTCAGATGTGTCCAAAGTGATGACAAGGCTTGGAATTATCTGATTTTTCCAAATCGAGCAAAAGTGCAAAATTCTGCCTAGCCTTGGCAGTTTTCAGCAAGGCATGTTGCCATTGTCATATCTCATAGCTCAAGTGGAATTTAATGGGGTTCTTGGCCATTTTGGAAAGCCCTCATATGATACAACAACTGTTTGATCATATTTGGTTTTGATACTTTTTGGATCCAAGTGAAAAATGCCCCTACATTTGGGAAAAAGTGAAGGCAGATTCTGACTTAGTGAAAATTTCACTAAGTGTTGGAAAAAGTGGCATTTCATGTTTTCAGCCACTTTGATCATTCCATAACTCAAAATCCATAATGAATTGGAATGAGGTGTAGTTGAAGCTTTTGTAGAGGGCCATGAGGGCTACAAATCCAGCTTTGGATGGGGAAAAATGGCCTTGTGGTTTAGGAGTTATGATCCTCCAAAGTTGTTACCCTAGCTTTTCTTGATTTTTCTTTATGAATGATGATTCCTATCATACATTAACATCATTTTAGGGTCAAAGAACCATTTTTGTGAAAAATCTCAAAAAGTCAAAGTTGACTTTTGTGCACAGTTGACTTTTTGTCAGATGAATTCCAAACTGTGCGATCCTCTATGAAGTCAAGTCCTTGACCTAAATAAAACTTGATGGATTGATTTCATAGGTGTCATAGGGTGTATTGGATCATGTCCTAGGGTTTGGGAGCATGTCCTGGTCAAAAGTCAAAGCTACAGTTGACTTTTCCCGCGAACCCTAACTGTGGTTCAGATGAACTTGAAACTTGTGAATCAAGCTTCTTGGATCAATCCATTGTTTTAAATGGATCAATGTGGTTTATTGAGACCCTCAAATCCTCTCTTGAGGTCTTGGCTCATGATTTGTCCCAAAAGTCAACTTAGGGGTGAATTAGGTCAAGAAACCCTAATTCCTGATTTTTGATGAATGCATCCCCTGAGGCCAAATTGACTTGATGATTGGGTTTATGAGGTCCCTTAGGGTATTTTAGGTTATGCTTTGAAGCACTGGCTCATGCCCAGAGGAAAATTTCCATTTGGAGGTCCTGGTCGACCAAACCCTAATTTGGTGACACTGGCGATCTTGAGCCTCGATCCACCTAGAAGGGAGAAGCCTTGTGCTTAATCCTTGAAGTGGGAGTCCTCTTGATCCATTGTGGATATTTGAGAGGTTAGACAGGTTAAAGATCATGTCAATTCTTGATTGATCCTTTGTCTAAGAGCTCTGAGATGGCTTGAAACCCTAAGTTTGATAGTAGTGAATGCTCACCCATCTATGGGGAGGCTGATGAGGCATACTGGTTCATCCATATTGTGGTGATGATTTTCACAATGATGGGAAATCTTAGTGGTCAAAATTTGGGGTATGACATATGCCCCTATTTAATCTTCTTGGACTCGAAGGTGTGAATGGCGAAGGTATTCGGGCATTCGGGGTGTAAGAGGATTAAATATCGGAATACCCGAAATTTTGATGGTGGTTATGAATGGCAGTTTGCGCATCCTTCTTCTTTTGCTAAGCAATGATGCTTAGAAAAGGTAAAAACTTCCCCTCGATCCTGGTCTTCAGCCAAGGAACTGGTCTCAGTTTCTAATATAAACTTCTCCTCGATCCTGGTTTCCTACCAAGGAACTGGTCTCAGTTTCTGAAATAAACTTCCCCTCGATCCTGGTTTCCTACCAAGGAACTGGTCTAAGTTTCTGATATAAACTTCCCCTCGATCCTGGTTTCCTACCAAGGAACTGGTCTCAGTTTCTGATGTAAACTTCCCCTCGATCCTGGTTTCCTACCAAGGAACTGGTCTAAGTTTCTTTTGTCAATAAACTTTCTTGACAAGGGACGCTATGCGTAGAGGTTTTCCTCTAACTTCTCGCTGAATTTTCCTGGGGAGATGCCATTTGATAGAAAAAGATCTGATGTCAGACTTGCTGGGGAACTCAGTCGTCTGAGTTGTAGAGGTGCACAAACTTCTCTGTTTGGAGATGCCATTTGTCGACTCTACTGGGGAAAACAAGTCTCTTGAGAGACTGCTTTCGCTTGGGGATATTATCATACTTTTCTAGGAGATCTTCTCGGAGAAACGCCATATGATGTGATCCAATTTTGAGGTGCTGATGACCTTTTTGTCAGTGGATTTTTCAGAGAAAAACTGCTGTATTACCGAATCTTTGATTAAGAGGCTTTCTCTGGGGATTTTTCTTAATCCGGGAAAGCGAAAATATCATCTTCAATGGTGAAGAGTGACGTTTGTTGAAGGTTCTCTGGCTTTTCAGAGGTTCAAGTTATCAAAGTGGTCAAGGGCCAACTCCAATCCAGGAATAAACTAGAGGAGAGAGATTGTTCAAACGCGACATTTTCGGACGAGGAAGGGGCTGACAACTCGATTGAGAGGACTGTCTATCACTAGGGGACAAGACCGACTAGAGAGATAGTGATGCAATATTAATATGAATGCAAATCAATGATGCATGATGTATGTATGTATATGCTGACAAAACTGACGCGACATACAAAGTGACGGATGAACACGACTGGATACTCGGCCACTGCTGGGGACTAAGAGGTATCGCTGGTCCAAAAGTAGCAATTCTGCCTTACTTAGGAGGGATAGTCCCCGTGGGGAACAACCGTTGGTCAGACTTAGGAGGTAAGAACTCTGTCGGGGTGTCAGATGGAACATGGTCTCTGACATAAGTGATCCTTCATTCAGGCGTACTGGTTTAGAAGGAGTACTTTGATTCTGCACTTTGAAGCTCGATTACTTCTGGAGAAGCGAGCGACGTTCTTTCGATATTCAACAGTCAAAAGAAATTTCCGTCTTTATTTTGAAGCAGAAAAGTTTTACAAGTAAATTCATTTTTGTTTCGTTTCAAGAATCGTTCATCATATTAAAATGTCATTCTATAAATCTAAAACAAATAAGAATTGCAAACAAAAGCACAAGGGCTCAAATTTTATTGATAGGATGGAAATCAGCCAAGCGCGCGATTCCATAGAGTATTTACAAAGTTAAAAAATGGTAATTTAAGGTAAAAGGGCTACATTGAAACATAACGACCATTATCCTTCTACCAACTTTGAATTCGGGACATCTTGAGCTTCTGTCGAAGATGACCGTGACTGGAGTTTTCTGATGGATGGCATGACTGCTACTGAGGGGTTTACCCCCGTTGAACATAGTTACTTGCCATTATCCCTAACTTTTTCCTGGATTGTACTGTGATGTTTCCAATCCATCGGGATGATTTTTGATCGTGTCTCTAATTTTTTCCTGGACCGCCCTTTCGGGTTTTCAGTCCACCGAGACGTTTTTTTTTAGTTTAGGAGAAGTATTTCTTGACTACATCAATATTTATGGGGTAGGCAAATTCCTCTCCATCCATGGTTGTAAGTCTCAAGGCGCCGCCTGAGAAAGCTTTCTTGACCACATAGGGACCGTCATAATTCGGGGTCCATTTGCCCCGAGAATCAGTGAGAAAAGATTGTATCTTTTTTAGCACAAGGTCTCCTTTTCTGAAGATGAGAGATCAGACCTTTTTGTCAAACGCCCTCTTCATTCTTTGCTGATACAACTGACCATGGCATAGTGTCGTTATTCTCTTTTCTTTGATCAGGTTGAGTTCGTCGTGTCGATTTTGACACCATTAAGCTTCTGTAAGCTTAGCTTCCATCAATACCCAGATTGATGGGATCTCTACTTCGATGGGGAGCACTGCTTCCATGCCATATACTAGAGAGAAAAGGGTTGCCCCTGTTGAAGTGCGGACAGATGTGCGATAGCCGTGAAGAGCAAAGGGTAGCATCTCGTGCCAATATTTATAGGTTACAACCATCTTTTGAACGATCTTCTTGATGTTCTTGTTAGCCGCTTCTACCGCTCCGTTCATCTTGGGTTGGTAGGGAGATGAGTTATGGTGTTCGATCTTGAACTCTGCGCACAACACTTTTATCATCTTATTATTCAAGTTAGATCCACTGTCCGTAATAATCTGGCTAGGAACACCATAACGGCAGATGAGATTGTTTTTGATAAATCGGACCACCACTTGTTGGGTTACATTGGCGTATGACGCTGCTTTGACCCACTTGGTGAAGTAATCAATGGCTACAAGGATGAACTGATGTCCGTTGGAAGCCTTAGGTTCAATCATGCCGATTATATTGATTCCCCATATGGAAAAAGGCCACGGGGAAGAGAGAACTTTGAGATGTGTAGGCGGTACATGGATTTTGTCGGAGTATATCTGACACTTGTGACACTTCCTCATGTACTTGTAGCAGTCGAATTCCATGGTCAACTAGTAGTACCCTGCTCTTAGAATTTTTCTCGCCATTGTGTGTCTGTTGGCATGATTGCCAAAGGATCCTTCATGAATTTCCTTCATAAGCATGTCTGCTTTTGGTCTGTCTACACATCGGAGCAAGACCATGTCAAAGTTTCTCTTATAGAGTGTATCACCGCTCAGGAAGAAGTTTCCAACCAGTCTTCTGAGGGTTTTTCTGTCTTTCCTTAATGCCCCAGAAGGGTACTCTTGTTTCTGAAGGAAGCACTTGATATCGTGATACCAAGGTTTGTCGTCTATGACTGCTTCAATCGTGAAGATGTAAGCGGGCCGTTCAAGGCGCATTATGTCGATCTTAGGTAAGTCGTTCCATTGACCTACACTAATCATGGAAGAGAGAGTCGCTAAGGCATCAGCCGTGTGATTCTCATCACGAGGGATGTGATGAAACTCGATTCTGTTGAAGAAAGGTAACAACCTTCTTGCATAATCTTTGTAAGGAATTAGTCCTGATTGGTATGTGTTCCAATCTCCTTTGATCTGATTGATGACCAGGGCTGAGTCACCATATACATCCAAGTTCTTGATCCTTAAATCAATTGCTTCCTCGAGACCCATGATACAAGCTTCGTATTTGGCCTCGTTGTTTGTACACGTGAACGTAAGTTTGGCGGTGAAAGAAATGTGGGTACCCTGAGGGGTAACAATGATTGCCCTGATTCTGTCTCCATAATGATTGATAACTCCGTCAAAGATAAGTCCCCATTGGGAACCTGGTTCTGGCCCTTCACTGGGTAGCAGTTCATCACAATCTTTCATTTTTAGATACATGACATCTTCGTCTGGGAAGTCAAACCCGACCGATTCTTGATCGTCAATCGGTTGATGAGCCAAATGATTGGCTAAAATACTCCCCTTAACGGCTTTTTAAGCGTGGTACTCTATGTCATATTCTGATAACAACATCTGCCAACGGGCAATTCTTCCCGTGAGAGCAGGTTTTTCAAAGACGTACTTGATTGGATCCATTTCGGAGATCAACCAAGTAGTGTGACGAATCATGTACTGGCGAAGAAGTTTGGCTGCCCAAGCCAAAGCACAACAAGTTTTCTCAAGCATAGTGTATCGAGTCTCGCAATCGGTGAATTTCTTGCTCAAATAGTAAATGGCAGACTCTTTCTGTTTGGTTTCGTCTTGTTGGCCAAGTACACAACCCATCGAGTCTTCCAAGACTATTAGGTAGATGATCAGTGGTCTTCCTTCCACTAGAGGTGATAGAATCGGCGGATTCAACAGGTATCCCTTGATACTGTCGAAGGCGGTTTGGCAATCTCTGTCCAAACGCAATCCTGCTTCTTTTTAAGTAATCTGAAGATCGGCGCACAGGCCGCGGTCATGAGGAATATGAATCTGGAGATGTAGTTCAAACGCCCCAGGAATCCTCTGACTTGTTTTTCAGTTTTCAGAGAAGGCATTTCTTGAATGGCCTTGACCTTGTCAGGATCAACCTCAATTTCTTTCTGGATAACGATGAACCCTAGAAGTTTCCCTGAACAGACACCGAAGGTGCATTTGTTGGGATTCAAGTGGAGTTTGTACTTTCTCAACCGCTCGAATAGTTTTGACAGGTGGGTCACATGCTCCTCCTCTGTCTTAGATTTTGCAATCATATCATCGACATATACCTCGATTTCCTTGTGTATCATGTCATGAAACAGAGTAGTCATGGCCCTTTGATAGGTTGCCCCGGCGTTCTTCAAACCGAACAGCATTACCTTGTAACAAAAGGTACCCTATGGGGTAATGAACGAAGTTTTCTCCATGTCTTTCGGCGCCATTTTGATCTAATTATAGCCCGAGAATCCATCCATGAAGGAGAAAACCTTGAACTTTGTTGTACTGTATACCAGCATGTCGATGTGCGGTAAGGGAAAGTCATCCTTTGGACTTGCTTTGTTTAGATCCCTGTAGTCTACACACATTCTGACTTTTCCGTCCTTTTTCGGAACTGGTACTATGTTGGCTAACCATTGAGGATACTCTGACGTGGCGAGGAAACCCGCGTCAATCTGTTTCTGGACCTCCTCTTTGATTTTGATGGCCATGTCTGGATGAGTTCTTCTCAACCTCTGTTTTATTGGCGGACATTCCGATTTTAACGGTAAATGATGCTCCACGATGCTGGTATCCAACCCTGGCATGTCCTGGTAGGACCAAGCAAACACATCGGGAAATTCTTTGAGAAGCTTTGTCAAACTCTCTTTGGCAGTTGGATTGAGCAGTGCCCCAATCCTGATCTTTTTTCTCTCTTTTTCTGAACCCACAATGATTGTTTCCAACGGCTCTTTGTGAGGTTTGATGGACCTTTCCTCTTGTCTGAGTAATCGGGAGATCTCCTCTGGAATTTCGTTGTCATCTTCTTCTTCAGCCCCAAATACCGGGAACTAGAAGTTGGGAGAAGGCATCGGATCGTATGTTTCAACGGGGTTTAAAACAAACAATCTGCATGACGGTATGATTCGTGTTTAGAAGAGATAGAGAGAATGCAAGTGTGTGCAGTGTATTTTTTTTACTGCCTGTTTATTTTGAATTGTTTTTAAGATTACCATTTTCTGAGAAAAGCGAGAAGAGAAAACAGCAATTTATGTGGAAATTACAAAACGACGTTATTTTATTAATGAATAAGTCGATTCTTGAAACTACAGCCCTATAAAACAAAACTCTGTCGCTTTGGGCAAAGCGAAGAGGGATATTTACAGAAAGCGAGCCCTATCAAAACATCCGTTTCACCGGGGCAGGGTGAAAGGTTAAAGACAGCAATTACTTTGACTTATGAACAATCTTAGAAACATCGACAGCAACCCATTGGCGGCGAACTCCTCGGTGAATCACAAAGTCTGGTACTTTCCTTCTTGGCTTCTCCTCAGAAATGACGCTGATTTCTGGCAGAGAAGGATCATTGGAATCTGTCTCCCAGGCAGAGTTGTCGTAGGAGGATTCCTCAGATGTATTTTGTATATTATTTGTGCTCTCAAGCAGGCAAATCTTCCCATCCAGTTGGCTGGATGTCTTCGAGGCTGATGCGAGAGCTTTGAGGAGCAGTGTACTTGACCAAGAAGTCGTATTTCCCACTCAGTTATTCCAAGGTGTCCCACACTTCTTTGGAACTGGAGGAGTCATCTCTCTCGATGACGTTGACCTCAGGAAAAGCGTAGTTGATGAATTCTAGTTCGGCAAGCTTTGACAATTCATCGTCGTACTAGATAGGTTTTGCATGACCTAAGTGTTGATCCCATGACATGGTGGGGACGCAGGTATTCTTTTCAATGATGCTCAGCTGATTGTTCGGCTGATTTTCTTGTCCCGAGTCTCCTAGATATGGCTGCCAGATAGGCAGGCCATCCATTGGGCCATAATAGTCGTGGTCAAAGTTGTCTTTTATTAGAGTGTCCTTTTCTAATGAGTTTGGTGGAGCACGACATCCTTCCGGATCACAATCTCCATATATCATTTCGATGTCTGACCTGGGTATAAATCTTGGACTCTGTGCGGGATAGCAAAATGGCGTAGACACCTCTTCCTGAGACATATAACCGTCCTCGTTAAGATAGGACTTCCACTCTTTATCCGTGTTGGAGGAATCCTCCTCGTTGATAGTATGGACTGTCTGAGGCACTGGGTGAAGGAAACCCCCACTGTGGAAGAAGTCCTGAATAGGATGAAGACTTTCGTCGTTAGCAGCTGTCTGGGTACAGGTTGCAGAAAAACCAATACCCTTCTTTGTTTTATTATCAGTAGGAATGACAAGCTGTCCCCATCCTTTTGTATTGTTACTTTTGATCGCTTTGAGAGCATCTCCGTACGAGGAAATCGAGGTTCTTTTCTCTGATCGATTTTCATTGCTCAATGAAAGTGCTTGGAACTGAGTCCCAACAGCCTCCTCAGGTTCTACATAAGTAGACGATGATAAGTTACTCACGAGCAAGGCTTGCTCTCCACAGACTGTGATGAGTTGATCGTTCTTGACGAACTTTAGTTTCTAGTGCAGCGTCGAAGTGACTGCCCCAGCCTGGTGTATCCAAGGTCTTCCCAATAAACAGCTGTATGCTGCCTGGATGTCCATGACCTGGAAAGTGATTAAGAAAGTGTGAGGGCCAATAGTTATGGGAAGGTCGACTTCGCCGATAACTGCTTTCCGAGATCCGTCAAATGCTTTGATGATAACCTCACTGCCCCTCATCGGGGATCCTTTGAATGATAGTCGCATTAAAGTGGACTTCGGCATAACGTTGATGGTTGATCCTGTGTCTACCAATACGCTGGCTAAAGCATCGTCCTGGCAGTTAACTGTGATATTGAGCGCCATGTTGTGACTTTTGCCCCCCTCTGGCAAGTCCTCATCACTGAATCCTACGTTGTTGCAGGAAGTGATGTTAGAGATGATGCTATCGAACTGTCGTATTGACACATCCTATTCCACAAAGGCCTGCTCTAAGACTTTCTGTAGAGCCTCCCTGTGGGCTTCGGAACTGAGTAAAAGTGATAGCACTGAGATCTTTGAAGGAGTTTGTAACAGTTGATCAACAATGTTGTATTCACTCCTTTGGATGAGCTTCAACATCTCATCATTGTTTTTTGAAAGGTCGGGATTACTGGACTGACCGACTGATGGATCAGGAGCTTCTGTCTGAAGTTCCTTTTCTTTGTTAGATTCTCCAACCCCTCGGTTGAAGATTCGATCGCTCCGTGTTACTCGACTGATGTCTGCAATATTCACGACGGAGGGTAATGGAATTTCCTTTCCATTCTCAATTATTGTTGCACCGTATTTGTAAGGGATCGCCTTATCAGATTTGTACGGAACTGGTTCTGGCAGATAGATAACTACAGGAGCCTTCTGATTTTTCTGACTGTCGTAAGTAACTTCAATCAGCTCCTGGCTAAGAACCTTTGATTCGTCCAGTAGGGGATGATGGTACAAACATCCTTGTTCCTCTCAGGGTCAGAGATTACAACCACGTCCCTGATCTGATCAGCGAAGTAGTTCGGCGTCCAGTTGATTGGTTCGGAACCCGGACATAGGCGAATTTCTCTACAATCCACCTGACCCTGAAGAGCTGCTCGCACAAGGTAGCATCTTTGGTTATTCTCTGAGTAGACTCAACAACGTTCATATTTGTGGGGTGGCACTTGACCATGCCCGCTTTGAATGCAGTGCAACCTTACCAGGTTTGTTTCCATAGATCGGACATCCTGACTTTGACGCCGAGTAGGGTTTCCATTAAGCACACTGATTTGTTGCGTGTCTTCCTCCATATAGATTGGAAGCCAACAGTGGTTTAATAAGTGTTGTAAAGTTCTTTGCACGAGAGCGCACCCTTGGTTACTCTCACTGCATACTTTACAGTTCAGATAATCGTGAGAGAGAAAACCAAATTGGACTTACTTGGCATGTAACTCCACCAAGCTGGTATTCATCATACGAATATCAAAGATTTGAATCATGTTGATCTGATAAGGATTTCTATCATGGTAGTCATGGATCCATCCAAGATCCATTTAACGCTGGAGGGCCTCTTGTATAAAAGAGCATCCCTGTTTATTTACCGAGCAAGTCAGACAGGAATTGTAATCGTGCCGCGGCAGATTATGATACTGGCTTTGCCTTGAGTGCATCGCCACCAAGTTGATATTCATTGCACAGATGTCGTGGTTCTGAAACACAAACTCGATGCTCTTGGATCCACCCGAGATCCAATTGTTCCTGTAGAGCTGATTGCACCACAGAACATCCCTGATTGTTTTTAGAGCAGATATCACACTGGTGATAGTTATGAGGTGGCACATGGCCATATCCACTCTGTCTATAATTTATCTTGACCAAGTTGGCCTTTAACAAGAGTACATCATGAATTTGATAGATGTCGTTAGACTCTCCCTCTATCAAATTGACTGCAGCTTTCTCATGTTGAGGCAACGGGTTCGTGAGAACATTTGGATTTGTATCTTTGAAAGATAAGACCCCGCTCCTAACAAGCTTTTGCACATCGGATTTGAAACTGAGGCAGTTTTCTATGTTATTCCCTAGTCCTCCTTGATGGTAAGGGCAAGTTTGATCCGCTTTGAACCAGAAAGGTGGATTTTTCGGTACTATAAGAGGAGACTTAGTTTGGACATGTCCCTTGACCAGTAGTAACGGAAACAGTTATGCGTACAACATGGGTATAGGATCGAACCCTGGTGTTTGCATTGTACGGTTGTTGTTGTACGAAGGACGAGCCTGTTGAAGAGGCTGTTGTGTCCTTTGCTGATATTGTTGTTGAGTAGGTTGGCTCTGCGCAACCTGAGGTTGATACGTAGAAACAGGCGCCGGGTTGATAGCAGGAGTTACAGCTGCTACTGGTTGGTAACGTCGCCTTTGTTTTTCGAGAGAGATATTCCCAATATCTTGCTCTTTTTTCTTAGGGAGAGCACTACCGTATCGTTTTGTACTACTTGATGATCCAGCATCTTTTACTAAACATCCTTCCCGGACCGCTTCCTCAAGACGAACTCTCATGCCCACCATCTCGGTGAAGTCACTGGGCGCACTGGCGACCATTCTGTCGTAGTAAAATGAGCTCAAGTTCTTTAAGAAGATCTTTGTCATCTCTTTTTCCTCAAGAGGTGGACAAATCTGAGCGGAAATTTCACGCCATCTCTGAGCGTATTCCTTAAAGGTTTCCTTGTCCTTTTGGGACATCGATCTGAGTTGATCTCTGTCCGGTGCCATGTCCAAATTGTATTTGTATTGTTGGACGAAGGTAGCGCCCAGATCTCTGAACGTGCCGATCGTGGCGCGGTTTAACCCCATGTACCACTTTAAGGCGACACCGGTTAAACTATCCTGAAAGTAGTGAATGAGCATGTCATACCCCAAATTTTACCCTTAGATTTTTGTGGCCTTTGTCATATCATCATAAGCCAGTCATCTTTGCATTTTCTTAGTTAAATACCTCGTTAATCATTAACTATACATTTTTATTCTTGATTTGATTTATTTTCATTTTATATTTTGTTAAATAATCATCTTGAATTAGTTAGAATTAATTTAGGTAATTTTGTTTTTTGTTAAGTTAATATTTTAATTAAGTTTTAGTTTTAATTTAGTTTACTCTTAATTTTTAAGTTTAACTTTTTCTTAGTTTAACTTAATTTAATTGGTTTTCATTTAATTATTTTCTTTTGTTAAAAAATCATTAAAAATGTAAAGTCCTTTCATTGTGCTCATAAAATGCATCAAAAATGCAAGAGTCCAATACAGTTTGTAAAGGTCAAGAGTCTACTATCCAAATTTAAAATACAAAGTCAAAGTGCAACCAGCCTTCAAACCGTACAAAAATTCTGCATTATAAATCCTGCTCTACATTTCACATGCATACAAGCAACAACTACAACTCCTTGCTACACAACAAAACCAGGGACACTTTCATCAAAACCAGTCCTGCTAACACTGCTACTATGCCAAAACTTTGACCTGTTACCAACAATAACCTGTGTCATGAAAACAACATCACGACACCAAAACCGGCCTGCTACAACACGTAAAACCAACTTTAACACAGACCTGCTACCAAGCAAAATAGTAACAAGTCAAAGATGCCCTACTGTCCAAAGATACCAAAAACCTGCAATTTGAAAATTACTCATCAATTGAAGACTGATTTAACAAGTTTAGTTTTTTGTTTAAAAGGAGGAGAAAACAGATTGAAAGAGGGGGACGAACCTGAATACCTTGAGAATCCCTCGTCCATCTAAAATCCTTCAAAACATCAAAACTTTTCCTTTCTTCAACAACCACAATGACCCAAACCCTTTTCAATCGAACCCTTCAAACACTACCTCAATCCTCCGACCACAAACAACAACGACAATAACCTGTCATTGATCTCTCCTTTCAGAACCTTCTTTCAAACTCTTCTACAAACACCAAATCACCCTTCAAATCGCAAATCGAACTTCAAAAACTCTTATCCAAAAACACCAAACTCTGTTTATCCATTTCAAAAAAAACTTCTTCAAACCGAACCCTCTCCATTCACAACAACAACAAATCGTACACCACTCTCCATTGAAACCCAGAATTATTCTAAGTCAGTAACAGAGGAAAAATGTTGAGATGAAGAGAAAGTGAAGCCTGGTCGAAACACACAAACCCTCACAAAATGTCTTAACTCACCATTACCCTCCATCTTCAAATCAAAACCCAAATCGTTTTCCAACCTTCACGACCTCCACCGACCCACAACCTCTAACCTGTTATCATCACAAAACTATCGCGACATCGTCAACCACCTTAAACCACCACACATCCTATAAACGGCCGTAGACCAGGGAGAATAGAGAAAGCGATTCGAAGACAAGAGCACGTAGAGAACGATGAGAAGGTGGAACATCGAGACGAAGCCGTGAATGAGCAAAAGAGTTTCTTTCGCACGAGATCGAGAAGGAGTAAGGTTTGGAGAATTGATTCTAATTCTGTGAATTATGTTTTTTTCCTGAACGTATTGATGTAATGGTTCACTTTTGCAATGTTTTGTTTTTGGAAGAAGCGACCGCAAGTTCATGTTAGGTTTATCCACAAACCTTATTCTGTTGACCTAAAAACGAACCGGGTTTTGGGGTCTATTGACCCGACCCGTATGCCCTTCAGCCAGTGCCCTTTTGGGGCTTTTATTGCTTCAATTTTCTAAAATAAAAAAAGGTAAGAAACCAGCCCATTTTGCTGGATTGTTTTTAAAATAAAAAGGGGTTTCTTTTGGTTATCGTAAGTTTTATTTTAAATTAGATCATAACATTATTATGCCTAGTATAGTCTCCCACAAATATCTCTTTAGTTTCTAAACTCATTTCTCATGATACTATAGTTACAGTAGAAACTATTATGATGGTTATTTCCTTATCGTGTATGCTAATTGATCACATCAAGAGTTTCCTAGCTTATAAATAAATTATCACATTGTTTATTAAATTTACTTATTGTAACTTGTCATTTTAATAATTATGAAGGTTCTAAAAATAATAATCAATTTAATAAAGATTATATTCATTTGAATTCAATAAAACCATTTTACAAATTATTTTCAAACTCAATCAATTTGTTGCATTTCAAATCTTTTTGACATCAAACACAATGTTAAAACTTTTTCAGTAAACGCGGAAGAAGAGGAGTGTTAGAATCTAGCATTCTAGCATAAACCTCAAATGATTGGTCCCAAGTCTCGCATTTTGGGGTAGCCATTCATTCACCCTTTCGCCTCTCAAAATACCTTTATATTAACTTGGACGAATAAGAGCCGTCAAGATCTAGCATCTTGGCACAATTCTTTGAACAATTGGTTTTCATCAAACGTTCATAATCCGTTAAGTAACTTTCATATTAACTTGGACACACAAGGACCGTTAAGATCTAGCATCTTGACATAACCCTTTTGAGCTTTCTTATCATCAAAAGCTCGTTGTCCATTAAACAATCTTAATCATAACTTAGATGAATAAGAGCCGTCAAGATCTAGCATCTTGGCACAACTCTTCGAACAATTGATTTTCATCAAGTGTTCATTATCCATCAAATATTTTGCATCAACAACTCGAACGAATAAGAGCCGTTCGAGTCTAGCACTCTGGCATAACTCTTTGAGCATTTTCTCAAATGTTCGCCAATCACTTAACATATCTCAACCAAATCCCGTAGTAATCAGAACTACGGACGCTCTGATTCCTCATTCTTCAATGAGAATACGTAGGCACAAGAATCCTAATTCTTGGCGAGCCACCTTTTACCATTTTCCACCTTTTACCATTTTCCACCTTTCACCTTTTTTTTTGTTCCACCTTTTACCTTTGTCAATCGTCATCTCAAGAATCCATCTTTCTTTGAGGATATCAATACTTCAAAGTACATCAAATCCTTTTTTCGAAATAAACTTGAAAGAAAAGGATTGTTGGAATCTAGCATTCTAGCATAACCCTTTGAAAGATTAGTCTCAAGTCTTGCACATTGAGGTAGCCAATCATTTCTTTCCTTCATACTTAAAACACTTAATAATAACTTGGACTAAGAGATGTTAGGGCCTAGCACTCTAGCACAACTCTTTGAACCATTGATCTTTATCAATGTTCGTCGTCCGACAAACAATTTTCTCAAACTAATCTTGAATGATAGAGAGTGTTAGAGTTTAACACTTTAGCATAAACTCTTGGATCATTTGATGATCATCATTCTAAAAAATACATCCAATCATACTCAAAACTCCATTTTATGGACAGATCTTGATTTTCATCAAGAAACCAAAACATCTTTCCTTGACCTCATAGTCATAGGATACTTTCCCCTTGGCCTCATAGCCACTCACATTACAACTTAGAATTAAAGAGTTCTTTAACTCTATGTGAGTATCATAATCATGAATACTCATTCCCCTTGGAACTTTGGCCATAGTCAATGGTTCCTCACCTTAGTTAGGTGAACTACGATTGCTCTGATTCCATCCTCATAAGGATACGTAGGCACGAGACTCTGAAGTCTTTGCGAGCACCCTAGTAATAAAACCTCTTTAGGTTCCCTCTCCCTTAACAATAATCATTTACCTTCCCATTAAGTAGAAGACTAGAAACAAACCTTAAGCTAACACTCTCTTTTAACCTTAACTAAACTGTTCCCGTTGAGTACAACGGACGTGAGGGGTGCTGACACCTTCCCCTTGCGTAACCGACTCCCGAACTCAGACAATGGTTGCGATGACCATTTCTTATCCTTTCTTTTAGGGATTTTTTTCGATATTTTCCCTTTCCCTCTATGGAATAAATAAAGATCGGTGGCGACTCTGTTAAGTCCATCCCGCGGGCGTGCGATTGCGCTTCGCGAGGTCGTTCTCATTTTTCGAGGTACGACAGATGGCGACTCTGCTGGGGAATTTAGAAGATATCCCTAAGTGAGTCAAGCCTAGTTTAGTTAGGTTTTTTATGTGTGTTTAGCTTTGTTTGTTTCTCTTTCTTGTTTATTATGTGTTTTATTGCTCTTGCTTTATTGCTTATTCATATATATCTCTGTATATTCATGTGTGGGCTTTGGGGATTCAATATCTTGATAAAAGCTCTACACCCGAATTTTGGAAAAAGCAAAGAGAAAACATAAGGTTAGATTTGGCAGTTGGTAGTGTTAGACTACGAGGGAAAGCTCCTTGTAGCAGCTAACATGAAGGCTCCTCTAGAGTAGACCTGTTTGTAGATCTCGTTATAAAACAGCTAGCCTGTTGCATAACGCTGATTCATGAAGGGTCCATGACTCTAGGTCCCCATTTAGAACCAGTATTATTTCGGTGGTTGCGTAATATTAGACTTCAAGGACATCTCCTTGCTCCAACCAATATGAAAACCCCAATCAGAAGAGACCTTTTCGTCACTCTCGTTGTAAAATGGCTAGCCCATTGCATAACGTTGATACGACTAAGGTCCGTGAATCTGAAACCTTTACCAAAAAACCTAGAAACTATCACGTGAGCGGGTTTAAGGGTAAATTGTCGTAGAACCATCTTTTAAGAGGCCTACCAATTAGGGAGTTATGAGGTGTTTACCTTATCCCAAACCTTTACTATGCATTCATGAAGCCTCTAAAACTTATGTGCTTCGTTGTATGTACATATGCCTGTGTTTTTGTGTACCCGTGTTTGTGCATTGCATACATCTCATTGCATCCATTGTTGGTTTCAAGGAACTCAGAATTTCATTTCCTTTTCAAAAGATCAACAAAGCTTGGATCTTAAAAATAAAAACTCTTCAATTTTCCAAAAAAAATTTTACAACTTGCCTTCGAGTTCCTTGAAACCAGTTGGCTTGCATTAGCATTGCATGCGCATTTGCATTGCATTTTCATTTCTTAGCCTTGAGGCTCATCCATCCTTTGTTCGTAACCCAGCAGTTGACTTCCCAAAGCCATCATTAGACTTGAAGTAGCTTTTGAAGGATCATGAATTCAGAAGACCAGAACCAGTTTGTGACCAGAGCGGATTTTGACCTGTTGAGAAACCAGTTGGATCAGATTATGATAGCCTTGGCACAAAGAGATGACAATATTCAAAGGACTCCTGTGATTGACGTTTCCCAAGCTCAACCTGTGCAGATTCCTGTTGAGAATCAAGTTATACAAGAGCGTACCATTGTCCCAGATGGACGTTCCTCTTCTATTGATGCCGTGGAATACCGCAGTTTTGCTTTCTCTGAGCTAGATTCCCAAGAGGTAGTCCCTGTGGTGAAAATCAAGGATCCACGAGACATTGGGTTAATGGAAAAATGTCGTGCCTTGGAGAAGAAGCTTGATGCACTTCAGGATCGTGACTCTGCTGATTTGAATGCTCTGAACATGTGTTTGGTACCTGACCTTGTGATACCTCCTAAGTTTAAGACACCAAAGTTTGAGAAGTACAAAGGGGATAGCTGTCAAAAGCAGCATTTGGTGATGTTTTGCAGAAGAATGACTTCACATGTCCTCAATGACAAACTCATGATCCACTGTTTCCAAGACAGTCTAAGTGGAGCATCACTGAATTGGTATATGCAGCTAGAGAGTCACAACATCCAATCATGGTCAGACCTAGCTAATGCCTTTGTGAAGCAATACAATTATAATCTTGACTTGGCTCCCAGTCGTCTGCATTTGCTAGATTTATCTCAAGAAGATAATGAATCCTTCAGAGGATATGCTCAGAGATGGAGAGAAGTAGCAGCTAGCGTCCAACCACCACTTTGGTTGATTGGTTCGTGGATACCTTGCAAGGCCCATACCGAGAAAAGCTGTTTAGCATGGTGACATCAAACATCTCCGATTTGGTAAAAGCTGGAGAGCGCATTGAGAGCGGTCTCAAGAGCGGAAAAATCCAGGGCACCGGAAACATCCCAGTTAGTGAGAGTGAATCAATTGTCAGTTCTCAGGAAGAATGGGAGAAAGAAAGTAATTCCACTTGGGAATCTCCGACACTTCAACCTCAGCGCTCATGCAACTCAAGTGCTCAGAGTCAGCAATCTTTTGGGTCTCAGCGTCAGATACCATCCTCTCCACAGGGTCAATATCCTTCTCCAAATCAAAGACCTCATCATTATCAACAGTCATACCGCCATTAGGAGCGGTAGCATGCACGACAAAGGCCAAGAAAGCCAAAAAGGAATTTCACTCCATTTCCAATACCCTACAGTCAGTTCTTACCAGATTTAATCAAAAGTGGATTGATAGTGCCAGAGGAGATAGATCCAACGTCTTTTCTAGACTCGTCGGACTTTGACACCGACGTCCGTTGTGACTACCATGCTGGGGCACAGAGGCATTCAACTGAAGATTGTAGAGTGCTCAGAAACAAGGTTCAGAGTCTGTTAGACTCTGAGAAGATCTCATTCACACCTCAAGGTATTCAAGTCAACAATCCTGCACCTAATCAAGCGGATTTATCAGGCTCTGAAGTGGAAGAAATTCCTGAGAGTGGATGTGAAGATGATTCTCAGACTGATCTCGACAAACAACTCTGAAGACGGTTATCACAGCTTGGCAAATCAAGAAGGGAGTTCCAGTTCCCCGAAGCCGGCAAACTTTTGACTGTTTAGCATTTTATTGTTTTTTTTCCTTTGCATATTTGAATATGTTTTTGCTTATAAGCTTTGTTGTACTTTCAAATTGGCAAGATTAATGGAGTGTTTATGCATCTTTTGATTAAATCCATTCGTTTCACTCATTTACTGTTATTCTCATAAAAGCAAAAAATATCTTTATCTTATTTCTTTCCCTTTATTAAACTATTTGTTTAAACAAAGATTGGGGAGGATGACGAAAACATTACATCCCTAATAGCTATGGTATGCTTTTGATTTAACCTTGCCGAGGATGTAAGACATTGTTTCAATTCCCAAACACTAGAGAAATAAGGAAGATAATCCCTCGTTAACCCTTTGAGCCTAGAAGTAAGAGTTTTCTTTCCTTACACAAAAAACCCTTAAATCTCAACCTTGGGGTGGGTAGTTCTCAGTTTAACTTGGTTATGCATTCTAATGCAAGCGCTTCATGCAAGACACTAGTTAGCTCTCTCAGATCAAATGAGTTAGCATTATGCAAGTTGTTCCTCCAAGCTACAAATGAGGAAGGATCGTCGAAAATCCTTAATCGAAGAATAAGCCGAGTCCCTTTCAAGGCAAAAGCCAAGAAAGATGGGAAGCCCAAAACTTCGCCTTATACAAGAAGGTTCGTACAACAATCAAGACGAAGCAGAATCTCATAATATCAATCAAGCAAATAGGAGGTCCCAAAACCTCAGTGAAGACAAGAAAAGGTCTCAAAGCCTCAGCAATAAAGGATAACCAAATTCTACAAGGGAGTAATGACTACCAAGGTGTCTGAACCATCATCAACTATCGTCAATTCATTCCTAGTCTATAGGTACGTGAATGTGTAGCTTAAGTTAACTGAGTATAGGATTGGAGTTCATCACGAAGATGGGGTGGGTACAAATAAACTTTGAGCCTTTATCCTTTGTTTCATAAACCGTGAACCAAGCCACGTTACAACCATTAAAAGACCTAATTGAGGTAAGGTTGTTTTGAAAGCATACTACAGCAAGGTTGACTAACCTGACTCCTAATGATCTTTGCTAAATTGTGTGTGTTTATCACTTCATCTGTCATTTTGTAAATGACTAGATCCTTTTTTTGATTATTTAATCATTCCACTGTATGTGTTTCATCAATAAACTTTGTTTTTCAAAAGCTTGCATGAATTTTGCATTGAAATTGCCAATTTTAAATGAACAATACTTGTTTGCAAAGACAATTAAATGTCAAAGAAATCCCAACAAATGCAACCAGCTAGGGAATTCGATTTGATAAAGGACGCTCAGTCAGGGGCAACCAAGCAGGAGGTTCTGCCAATCCACCAGTTCAAGAGCTATTGAATTAGGGGCAGAACTTTCCAAAAGTAGGATATTGGGGAAAGTCTTCCTGAGGTCATCTTATGACAAGTGTGGACTCCAGTGACCCATCAACAAGGGCAAGTTTGTTCCCCAGTCGTTTCTACTGCAGTCTGAGGATTTTGTATCACGAATACCATTAATCAGGGGCAATCAAGTCGAGATTCGGTAAATCTCTAAAAGGCCAATCAGTCTGAGACATCTCCTTCACGGATCAACCAGTCTAAAGAACAAGTTCAAAGACTTTGTTGTGTAAATACAGTAATATGGGGCAGAGAAGATTTGAAGGTTACCTGTTGCAAGAGTTGTTGTTTATTATGGTAATCATCATACAAGTCAGGATGCAGAATTACCCTATTTTTGTGATATCCTTGGCCAACTTCCTAGTAAATTGTTACTTCGGTCGAGCTTGGACAATCTCCATGGATCTTCCTCCTCCAGCAAGGAAATTAAGCTCATGATGGCAATCCTAGTGAAGTCATGATGCTATACCTCAAGTGGAATACTCCTTTTCCCAATGAAGTAGATCTGATGATCCTACTTTTTCATCCCCAGTAATGGTCCAATCTGATGAGTTTGGCTGGGTATCCTTGTCGAGATGTTTATTTCATCTTCAGTCTTGTTTCCTTTTTCCTGTTTTGTCAGCATAAGCATAAGTATGGCATAAGCACTCATATGCATAGCATCTTAGTATTTTGATGTCTTCCTGGTGTTTACCTGTCTTTGTTCACTTTGGTGTTTATCTCCCCAAGTGACTGGGTTTGTCTTTTCTCTCCAATAGAGTTGTCAGCCTTAGGCATAAAGTGCCCATCTTTTCTGAATTCCCCACAGAGTTTGATTCTCGTGGATGATGGTTGGTTCAGTTATCTTTTCCACATTTGGATAAGATAAATCCCCAGTTGAGTTCACTCTTCAATTGGAGTCTTGTTTGGCCTTTTCTTTCTAGCTTGTTCCTAGATTGAACTTTGGTCCCTGACAGGTGTGGTTTCTGAGCCCATCTTGAACGTGCATTTATTTTGCACTGTGTCTCGCAGAAGAATCTTTTACATATCCTCATTAAAGACATGATTATTTCTCTAGCAGTGTTGTAATATCAACATCTCCTTGAAATTTATACCCAACAACAAGTGGAAATCTCCTTGAGAAGCTTGTTTTGCTATCATTACCTCTATAGCGATAAGTGGCAATCTCTCCCAAGAAGCTTATCCGTCCTTGGTCTTATTCATACTTCTACAGTTACCAATGGTGTTACCTTCAATCAGTCACTTTCCATTAACCTGTTTGATGTGATCCCTATTCTTGTTTCATTTTCATCAACCCGTTTGATGTGATCCCTATTTGAGGTGCTCCTTGTCGTCAATCTGTTTGATGAGGTGTTCCGAGTTCAGGTTCTATACCCTCGAATTTGTTTTGTTTCCTTGCCATCAATCTGTTTGATGAGGTGTTCCGAGTTCAGGTTCTATACCCTCGGATTTGTTTTGTTTCCTTGTCGTCAATCTGTTTGATGAGGTGTTCCGAGTTCAGGTTCTATACCCTCAGATTTGTTTTGTTTCCTTGCCGTCAATCTGTTTGATGAGGTGTTCTGAGTTCAGGTTCTATACCCTCGGATTTGTTTTGTTTCCTTGCCGTCAATCTGTTTAATGAGGTGTTCCGAGTTCAGGTTCTATACCCTCGGATTTGTTTTATTTCCTTGCCGTCAATCTGTTTGATGAGGTGTTCTGAGTTCAGGTTCTATACCCTCTGATTTGTTTTGTTTCCTTGCCGTCAATCTATTTGATGAGGTGTTCCGAGTCCAGGTTCCGTACCCTCGGATATGTATTATTTCCTTACCGTCAATCTGTTTGATGAGGTGTTCCGAGCTCAGGTTTCGTACCTTCGGATGTGTTATTGTTCCTTACCGTCAAACTTCTTGACGATGTGATCCCTATTTTGATCTCCTTGCCGTCAGTCTAGGTCATTAGAACCTTAACTTCAGATTATCGTGAGTCTGCTGTTTAAACCGTTCTTGTTTGAATCGAGTTAAACCTGAACCTAAACTTTGAGTTATCGTGAGCTCGTTATTTATCCTTTGTTTGCTTTAGATTATCGTGAGTCTGTTGTCAAAACCATCTTTGTTTGAATCGAGTCAAACATTGTTAGCTTCAAATTATTGTGAGTCTGTTGTCTAAAACCGTTCTTGTTTGAATCTAGTCAAACCTGAACCTAAACCTCGAGTTATCGTGAGCTCGTTGTTCATCTTTTTTATTTCAGATTATATCTGTTCTTGTTTGAATCGAGTCAAACCTGAACCTGAACCTCGAGTTATCGTGAGCTCGTTGTTCATCCTTTTTTATTTCAGTTTATCTGTTTCTTTGTTTGAATCGAGTCAAACATTGCCTAAAACTTCAGATTATCGTGAGTCTGTCGTTTAAAACCGTTCTTGTTTGAATCGAGTCAAACCTGAACCAAAACTTTGAGTTATCGTGAGCTCGTTGGTTATCCTTTGTTTGCTTCAGATTATCGTGAGTCTGTTGTCTAAAACCGTTCTTGTTTGAATCGAGTCAAACCTGAACCAAAACTTTGAGTTATCGTGAGCTCGTTGGTTATCCTTTGTTTGCTTCAGATTATCGTGAGTCTGTTGTCTAAAACCGTTCTTGTTTGAATCGAGTCAAACCTGAACCCAAACTTCGAGTTATCATGAGCTCGTTGTTTAAAGCCTGGTTATCGTGAACCCGTTGTTTGTATCTGGTTATCGTGAACCCTTTTGCTTGCTTCAAGTTATCGTGAACCTAAGCCTTCCGGTTATCGTGAATCGTTTGTTACCCAGACCAACTTAATTTGGTACCTTATTCAGCTCAGATTGGGGGATACTGACATATCACTTCTGAGTCCAATCCTTGTTGGCACTTTAATCTGGTTCTCGGCAGAAGTTCAGTCATTATCATTATCTCTTTGAAAGTCCTTATGATTGATCACCATTTGGCGCGCAGAGTTTGTCTCTATCTCTTTTGGCTTTTCTTGAAGATCCCGTTTGAACTCTTCAGTGTAAGAAATCCCCAAAAAATCTTTTATTTGAATCTCTACCCTTTTATTTCAAGTTGATCCCCAGTGGAGACCGTGTCTTCTTTCTGGTTTCATGCCCAGTAAGAATGTATTTCATTTCCCCAGTGTCTTCCGGTCACATATGAACCTGTCATCCATCTCCCTGGATCTTTCCCCAGTGGAGAATACCTTTCTGGCTCCTATCTCCAGTGAGGATCTGCAGAGTTTCCCCCTCAATCTTTTTCTATCCCCAATGTTTCCTCATAGTCTCCCCAATGAGTCTCTTTTGTTGGTTAGTCTGTATCCCAGTAAGTTTGCCTTATGGATACTAACCCTCATCCTTCCTCAGTGTTACTCACCTGTGGTTGTCTGCTCTTTATCTCTGGTGTTGTTTGTCTGCATTCTTGCACTATTATGACATCATATCATCATACTAGAAATTCATGGCATGTTAGCATCTGCATTCCATCTAAGGGCAAAAATTTTGGGTTTGCTATATTTAAATACCTTTTACCTTAATGTCCAGAGGATTTCCATCCCTCGAGCCATCTGGTAAAACTTTTTAAATAGGGGCAACTGTCATACCCCAAATTTTACCCTTAAATTTTTTGGCTTTTGTCATATCATCATAAGTCAGTCATCTTTGCATTTTCTTAGTTAAATACCTCGTTAATCATTAACTATGCATTTTTATTCTTGATTTGATTTATATTCATTTTATATTTTGTTAAATAATCATATTGAATTAGTTAGAATTAATTTAGGTAATTTTGTTTTTTGTTAAGTTAATATTTTAATTAAGTTTTAGTTTTAATTTAGTTTACTCTTAATTTTTAAGTTTAACTTTTTCTTAGTTTAACTTAATTTAATTGGTTTTCATTTAATTATTTTCTTTTGTTAAAAAATCATTAAAAATGTAAAGCCCATTCATTGTGCTCATAAAATGCGTAAAAAATGCAAGAGTCCAATACAGTTTGTAAAGGTCAAGAGTCTACTATCCAAATTTCAAATACAAAGTCAAAGTGCAACTAGCCTTCAAACCGTACAAAAATTCTGCATCATAAATCCTGCTCTACACTTCACCTGCATACAAGCAACAACTACAACTCCTTGCTACACAACAAAACCAGGGACACTTTCATCAAAACCAGTCTTGCTAACACTGCTACTATGCCAAAACTTTGACCTATTACCAACAATAACCTGTGTCATGAAAACAACATCACGACACCAAAACCGGCCTGCTGAACACGTAAAACCAACTTCAACACAGACCTGCTACCAAGCAAAATAGCAATAAGTCAAAGATGCCCTACTGTCCAAAGATACCAAAAACCTGCAATTTGAAAATTACTCATCAATTGAAGACTGATTTAACAAGTTTAGTTTTTTGTTTAAAAGGAGGAGAAAACAGATTGAAAGAGGGGGATGAACCTGAATACCTTGAGAATCCCTCGTCCATCTAAAATCCTTCAAAACATCAAAAGTTTTCCTTTCTTCAACAACCACAATGACCCAAACCCTTTTCAATCGAACCCTTCAAACACTACCTCAATCCTCCGACCACAAATAACAACGACAATAACCTGTCATTGATCTCTCCTTTCAGAACCTTCTTTCAAACTCTTCTACAAACACCAAATCACCCTTCAAATCGCAAATCGAACTTCAAAAACTCTTATCCAAAAACACCAAACTTTGTTTATCCATTTCAAAAATAACTTCTTCAAACCGAACCCTCTCCATTCACAACAACAATAAATCGTACACCACTCTCCATTGAAACCCAGAATTATTCTAAGTCAGTAACAGAGGAAAAATGTTGAGATGAAGAGAAAATGAAGCCTGGTCGAAACACACAAACCCTCACAAAACGTCTCAACTCACCATTACCCTCCATCTTCAAATCAAACCCCAAATCGTTTTCCAACCTTCACGGCCTCCACCGACCCACAAACTCTAACCTGTTATCATCACAAAACTATCGTGACATCGTCAACCACCGTAAACCACCACGCATCCTATAAACGGCTATATACCAGGGAGAATAGAGAAAGCGATTCAAAGACGAGAGCACGCAGAGAACGATGAGAAGGTGGAACATCGAGACGAAGCCGTGAATGAGCAAAAGAGTTTCTTCCGTACTAGATCGAGAAGGAGTGAGGTTTGGAGAATTGATTCTAATTCTGTGAATTATGTTTTTTTCCTGAACGTATTGATGTAATGGTTCACTTTTGCAATGTTTTGTTTTTGGAAGAAGCGACCGCAAGTTCATGTTAGGTTTATCCACAAACCTTATTCTGTTGACCTAAAAACGAACCAGGTTTTGGGGTCTATTGACCCGACCCGTATGCACTTCAGCCAGTGCCCTTTTGGGGCTTTTATTGCTTCAATTTTCTAAAATAAAAAAAGGTAACAAACCAGCCCATTTTGCTGGATTGTTTTTAAAATAAAAAGGGTTTCTTTTGGTTATCGTAAGTTTTATTTTAAGTTAGATCATAACATTATTATGCCTAGTATAGTCTCCTACAAATATCTCTTTAGTTTCTAAACTCATTTCTCATGATACTATTGTTACAGTAGAAACTAATATGATGGTTATTTCCTTATCGTGTATGCTAATTGATCACATCGAGAGTTTCCTAGCTTATAAATATATTATCACATTGTTTATTAAATTTACTTATTGTAACTTGTCATTTTAATAATTATGAAGGTTCCAAAAATAATAATCAATTTAATAAAGATTATATTCATTTGAATTCAATAAAACCATTTTACAAATTATTTTCAAACTCAATCAATTTGTTGCATTTCAAATCTTTTTGACATCAAACACAATGTTAAAACTTTTTCAGTAAACGCGGAAGAAGAGGAGTGTTAGAATCTAGCATTCTAGCATAAACCTCAAATGATTGGTCCCAAGTCTCGCATTTTGGGGTAGCCATTCATTCACCCTTTCGCCCCTCAAAATACCTTTATATTAACTTGGACGAATAAGAGCCGTCAAGATCTATCATCTTGGCACAATTCTTTGAACAATTGGTTTTCATCAAATGTTCATAATCCGTTAAGTAACTTTCATATTAACTTGGACACACAAGGACCGTTAAGATCTAGCATCTTGACATAACCCTTTTGAGCTTTCTTATCGTAAAAAGCTCGTTGTCCATTAAATAATCTTAATCATAACTTGGATGAATAAGAGCCGTCAAGATCTAGCATCTTGGCACAACTCTTCAAACAATTGATTTTCATCAAGTGTTCATTATCCATCAAATATTTTTCATCAACAACTCGAACGAATAAGAGTCGTTAGAGTCTAGCACTCTGGCATAACTCTTTGAGCATTTTCTCAAATGTTCGCCAATCACTTAACATATCTCAACCAAATCCCGTAGTAATCAGAACTACGGACGCTCTGATTCCTCATTCTTCAATGAGAATACGTAGGCACAAGAATCCTAATTCTTGGCGAGCCACCTTTTACCATTTTCCACCTTTTACCATTTTCCACCTTTCACCTTTTTTCTGTTCCACCTTTTACCTTTGTCAATCGTCATCTCAAGAATCCATCTTTCTTTAAGGATATCAATACTTCAAAGTACGTCAAATCCTTTTTTCGAAATAAACTTGAAAGAAAAGGATTGTTGGAATCTAGCATTCTAGCATAACCCTTTGAAAGATTGGTCTCAAGTCTTGCACATTGAGGTAGTCAATCATTTCTTTCCTTCATACTTAAAACACTTAATAACAACTTGGACTAAGAGATGTTAGGGCCTAGCACTCTAGCACAACTCTTTGAACCATTAATCTTTATCAATGTTCGTCGTTCGACAAACAATTTTCTCAAACTAATCTTGAATGATAGAGAGTGTTAGAGTTTAACACTTTAGCATAAACTCTTGGATCATTTGATGATCATCATTCTAAAAAATACATCCAATCATACTCAAAACTCCATTTTATGGACAGATCTTGATTTTCATCAAGAAACCAAAACATCTTTCCTTGACCTCATAGTCATAGGATACTTTCCCCTTTGCCTCATAGCCACTCACATTACAACTTAGAATTAAAGAGTTCTTTAACTCTATGTGAGTATCCTAATCATGAATACTCATTCCCCTTGGAACTTTGGCCATAGTCAATGGTACCTCACCTTAGTTAGGTGAACTACGATTGCTCTGATTCCATCCTCATAAGGATACGTAGGCACGAGACTCTGAAGTCTTTGCGAGCACCCTAGTAATAAAACCTCTTTAGGTTCTCTCGCCCTTAACAATAATTATTTACCTTCCCATTAAGTAGAAGACTAGAAATAAACCTTAAGCTAACACTCTCTTTTAACCTTAACTAAATGGTTCCCGTTGAGTACAACGGACGTGAGGGGTGTTGACAACTTCCCCTTGCGTAACCGACTCCCGAACTCAGACAATGGTTGCGATGACCATTTCTTATCCTTTCTTTTAGGGGTTTTATTCAATATTTTCCTTTTCCCTCTATGGAATAAATAAAGATTGGTGGCGACTCTGTTAAGTCCATCCCGCGGGCATGCGATTCCGCTTCGCGAGGTCGTTCTCATTTTTCGAGGTACGACAGAGCAGTTCCTGGTTCTCTGTCTGAGCGGACATTTGCCGAGCGTACATCACCAAGTGACTCTGTGGGCAAGAGTTACCCTTGTATTTTTCAAAGCCGGGCACTTGGAACTTGTGTGGAACTTTCACATTGGGGACCAAGCAGAGGTTCGCGGCGTCATTTCCAAATAAATCCTGACCACGAAGGGCTTGCAGTTCTTTCTGCATTTCCAGGAAATGTTCCTGGAACTCATTCATTCTGTCGAACATGCTGTCGTTTCCACCAGAAGGTATCTGTGGAATCTGTCCTTCCGGGACAGTGTGTACCACGGGCGGTGGTATAGTCATTATGGCCGAGACTCTCGGTGTTTCCCGAAGTTTGTAACCTTCAGGCCCAGCTGCTCCTGCTGCAGTTCCTTGATCCTCATTGATCAGCGGAACATATCCTTCCGGGATATAGTTGGTAGGCATGCCCCAGGGACGATCTTTCGGCATCTTGTACCTAGGATCGGACTTCTCCACTATGGGCGTCGATGTGACCTCTGAGATCACAGTTCTTTGTTGTTGCATCTGAGCTTCTACTAGAGCTTGCATGTTGTTATGAAGCTTTCTCAGATCCTCTTTCAGAGTGTCGATATCTTCTCTCAACTCTCTGTTCTCTTCCTCGAGATCATCCATCTTTTTTTGACGATTGGCCCGAGTATTGTACGAATGAGACAGTTTGACTCTAGAATTGAGACACAAACGTGAGATTCGTAGGTAAGAAGAATGCGTTTATGAGAATGATGAATGCAATGTTTATTAATTATTTTTGTTTATTCAAAGTAAACTTCGACAATTAGATTGCAAATATCAAACAGTGGGGAAACCCCGTTTTATTGAATTTAAAGGATTGCAGAAATGGAAATACAATAGATTACAAAGTGCTGAAAAAGGAACTCTAAACTAATGGATCATGAGTCCTCCCTGAAGAGAGCTCAAGTGCTGGTTCTGGTACCTTCCTCTTTTTTGACCGGGGCTCTTGGGCCGTTGTCGGGTTGTCATTCCTTTGCCAAGTGAAAGGCGTGAGCAAACTCCTTTGGTCATCCTGATTTTCTACAGCATGTTGCTCTAAAATCTCAATCAGAGCATCTTTTTCTTTTAATAGTTGTTGTATTTTCTTGCATTCCACATTAAGAATACGGTACTTGTTCCTCCAAGACCTCTTCTCTTGTTGAACTTTGCTGAGAGTAACTTGAAGTTTTTCCGTTTCAGACATAAAATAAAGGGTAGAGTCCCTTAATGGAAGAACTTCCTGGCGAGGGTAAGGCATCCTCAGCTTGAGAGCTCTAGTTTGTACACAATGGAGATAAGGCTCCATCGAGACACAATCCGGTTTTCCTAGAGACTCTCGTCCTTTCCTATGAACGTGTTTCCAAGAGTGCACTATTTCTGTCTTTAGTGCCCTGTCATTTTCTCCTTCCTTGAAGAAAAGACCTTCCAGATGAGCACTTCATGGGACATGCCTCATTGGGTATCCAAATTGACGACGAACCAACACCGGATGATAGTTGATTCCTCCCTTAGTTCCTATAAGGGGTACATTTGGGAAATTTCCACAACGGTCAATGATTCTGATCCCATCGTAGATTCGATTGTACCAATCGATGTCCGAGTTGGTAAGAAACATGACTCTCTGTGACCAACGTAAAGTATTCTTTTGATCCCAAAATGCAGCAGACTTGGGCAAATGGAAAGTGAACCATTTGTATAGCAGGGGTACACAGCATGTGATCATTCCTCTGCTGTATAAATTCCTTAAGTGTATCGAATGATACGCATCTGCGAGTAAGGTCGGTACAGGGTTTCCGATCAGGAAAATCTTAATGGCGTTGATATCTACGAAGTTATCAATGTTGGGAAACAAAAATAACCCATAGGTGAGCAAAACAAAGCTGCTCTCGAAAGCGGCCACGTTCCCTATACTGGCAAAGTACAGGGCTTTCTTTGTCAAGAACTGGGCTGGAAAACCTTGGATGCCACCCTTAGTGGTCATGTGAGTCCTGACTTCTGACTCGTCCAAATAAAGTGCTCTTGCAATAGTCTGATCCTTTGAAATTTCTTCCAGTCCAGAAAAAGGAGCATGTTCAGTGATATGCAGATCAGTCAGGTGAGAATACTCCTCCAGCGTTGGTGCAAGCTGATAATCCGGGAATGTGAAACAGTGATGGACCGGGTCGTAGAACTGGATTAGCGTAGACAGGATTTCTTCGATTACATGGACCCTTAACAATGACAACAATCCTCCATACTTGGCTCTGAAAGCCTCGTGGTTAGTGATCATTCTCGCCAAACCTCTCAAATCCTCTAACTTCGGAACCTTGAAGGTGTATTTAAAAGTTTTCCTTCTACCGAAATCCATTGCGCAATCTCCTTTCTCTCTGACATTTGCAATCATTGTCTCAGTTTAATTTGAAAAAGAGAGAGACTAGAAGAGAATATTTTTTCTTTGTTTTTTTAATGTTTTTTAAATGAATGTATGAATGCAGCACACAAAAACATAGAAAAAACATGGGGTCAAAGGGTCGGTGTCATGAAGTCAAGGCTCTACCCCCCCTCCCCCAAGGTTTATACTGGTGATTTTTTGTACCTGTCCGCAAAATCATTGACCCCTCTAGGATGACAACAGCAAGCGGATCGCCAGCGAACTGATGTATCCCTGAGTGATCTCAGATGAGGGTAGTATCACGTGACAACTATTTCTGATAGCTTCCGCACTACAAAAGGGCTGCAGTCTGTTAAAAACCTCAGCTTCTCAAATAACCCAGTCGACCACACTACTTTCAACAACCGAAGTCGTATAGGCAATGTATCTGCAAAGGGAGTCTCCACAGAGTTTGATGGTCGATCGGGGGCTCTTAACTGGAATTCACTCCGAGTAAGATTACCAGCATTACCATCACCTATCTTAGGTGTATACTCAATCTTTCCACATGCAGCATCACACGCATTCCCATTAGCAGAAAAATAAACACAGATATCATTTAGGAAAAGCAGTATATATATTTGTCTTAATCATCCTAGACCTCTAGCCTTATGATCCTATACAGACAATGACTCCCCAGCAGAGCTGTCATTTCTATGATATGAATGTGAACTCAAGGTCTCTGTCTATGAGATTGGAACATCCGATAAGGACAGATGGTCCTCAGCAAAGTCACCATTTTTCTGTAGCGCGAGTTTTATGTGTGGTTGCGAAGCACTATCACTTTTGGGTACTACAGCTCGATTCATTTTTTATCCTATTGAAGCTGGTGAAGGAAGGGAAATAGATGTCTCCAATTAACCCTGCTTGCAAACTGAGTTTAAACAGATAATTGTTGGTTTACAGTTGCTACAAAGATTGTGGGTCTCTCATAGGTTATGTTGTTGAGAACACGGGGTCTAAACTATTGGTAGGATGTTAGGACTGATGCTTTTCAATTGATGTATGAAGGTATGGGATTTTGGGTTTTTTGGTTAGTGTGCTCGCTAAGATTTTCAAATCTTATGCCTACGTAATCCCGTTTAACGAAACAGGGAAATCAGAGCGATCGTAGTTCCTCCTATTCTATGGGAGGAAAAAGGTCGTTTTGGTGTCTTGTTCAAAGCCCAAGACGTGAAGCTAAAGGTGATTTGTATCTTGTTCAAAGCCCAAGATGTGAATCTGAAAGGTCTATTTGTATCTTGTTCGAAGCCCAAGATATGAAGCTAAAGGGTTTTGACTTTAGAGGGAATTTGTCATCTCTAAAGAGGAGTTGTTGATGTTTGTATGCTATGAACAAGGCACAACTTTGACGCTAAAAGGTTGATTGACTCAACTGGGGTTTTCTTTATACAAAGCCTAAGAGAAGGCTATTGACCCAACAAGAGGGTGCTTTTATGTGTCTCGTACGAAGCCCGAGAGAGAAGCTAAAAGGGATTGACTCGACAAGAGAGTCTTTTATACTCAACAAGAGAGTGTTTTGGTATCTCGTACGAAGCCCGAGATGGAGGCTAAAAGGGATTGACTCAACAAGAGAGTCTTTTATACTCAACAAGAGAGTGATTTTTATATATGTCTTGTACGAAGCCCAAGACGGAGGCTAAAAGGGTGATTGACTCAACAAGAGAGTCTTTTATACTCAACAAGAGAGTAATTTTGTATCTCGTACGAGGCCCGAGATGGAGGCTGAAAATGGGTTTGACTCAACTAGAGAGTCTTTTATACTCAACAAGAGAGTGATTTTTATCTCGTACGAAGCCCGAAATGGAGGCTAAAAGGGGTTTGACTCAACAAGAGAGTCTTTTATACTTAACAAGAGAGTGTTTTAGTATCTCGTACAAAGCCCGAGATGGAGGCTAAAAGGTTAGCTCCGCTGGGGAGAATCATTTGTACAAAGCCCAAGAGGAGGCTAACTTTCCTGAGGAAAGGATCATTATACAAAGCCTAAGAGGAGGCTATCCGTTGGTGACTGTTTCAGTTTAGTGACAGGTCCAGTATGTCGGATAAAGAGAAAATCAGTTCTTATATGGGTAATGTTGTACTTTGGGATTGATCAGAGGATCGGGGTTATTCCTGTTCTTTAAGGCAATAGGAAATCCAAAGGGGTATTGAGACTGTCCAAGTCTATGGGTGTTTTGAGAAATCGATTCTCGGATAAGTGAATGATCTTTGTATAATGCCCAAGAGAAGGTTGGTATGTTAAGGGATGAAGGTCAACCTATTAACTGGTCTGACACTTGACTCAGAAAGATAGCTCTAGCAAATTAATGACTAGGTTCTGTTCCTATACCTGTAGAGGTCTCTGGGTCCTTCTACTAAGCCCAAGAGAAGGCATGAGAGCTTTTAATAAGCCGAAAGGGTCCTTGTACAATGCCCAAGAGGAGGCGGGGATGCTTTTAAGAAGCCTGTGGGTCCCCAAACCCCGAGAAATTCAAGACATGCTATTCATTGAGAATAGATCAAGCCAGGAAAGCCCGAGAATTTGGAAGAAACTCAAGAGATGTCATTCACGGAGAAAATATCATCTCTGGGGAGTAGAGTCTCTTTGACAACTTCTAAGGGTGACAGTCTGAGAAAGGGTTCAAAAAGAATCTGTCTTTCACATCTCCATATTGTTTAACCCCAAGAGGAGGGAAGACTGTGTCTGGTAATCCTATGGGGATCTAGTTTTGACTGTATTTAAGAGCGATCAACGGGGCTTTACCTAGTACTAGACGTAGTTGCCGGGGAAAACTCTAAATAACTATACTAGTATTACACAATGGATATTTGACAGGTATATAAAAGTTTATGAAAGAATACTTACAGTGAGTAGCCCCACAATACAGTTATATATATATATATATATATATATATATATATATATATATATATATATATGAAAGCGGATAAAGAAAGCGGGTAAACACTTACTCGGTTGTAGAGCTTCCATGCTGTTTGGTTAATTGTTCAACAAAGAAAGCTTTGATAACAATATTATATTCAAAATCAAAGGAGAAAGTACTTTGAAAAGATTGTTGGGGCTTACAGCTCAAGGAGAGGTCCAAGGTTTTATCAGTGATTGCACTGTTGTTTTTTTGAAATTGTACAGAGGGACTTATACAAGTGACTGAGGTCCAAAAAGGTTTTCTGTACAAAGGGATGGGTCTTACACTCTCTCAAGAGGCCCAAAGGTTTATTTTTATACAAGTGGTGGGGCTTACAGCTCAAGGAGAGGCCCAAAAATTGTTTGGTTAAAAGGGGATTGGGTCTTACACTCTATTAGAGGCCCAAAAAGATTTTCTTTACAAGGGATGGGTCTTACACTCTATTAGAGGCCCAAAAGGTTTTGAAAATGATTTATGAGGGTGAAAATCAAAGAAACCCTAATTTTGTTTTTCTTTAAAAGTAAATATTTAAAGAAAATCAATAAAAATTATAAAAATACCAAATGAGTTTGAATAAACCACTTGTGATTTTTGTTTAAGGTTTGAAAAATGAGGTTTTAATCACAAGATGAATTAAAACTCATTTGGTTTTGATTTTCAAGGTAAATATTCACTTTTAAAATGTTTAAAAACAATTAAAAAAGAATTTATTCACAAAAATACTAATTATATTAAATAAATAATATAAACTTAATTTTTTTGTGGAATAAAATATTTCAATATTTTTGTGATTTTTTGCAAAAAGAACCAATAAAAAATAATTAAAATTGAAGGAGTTATTAATTTTCCAATTAATTAACAAAACATGAAAATATTGGAAAAAATAGCAAAAATGTGAGAAAACACAAAATGGCATGGGTGGGGTTTGAACCCACGACCTCAAGGTTATAGGGCGCGCGCCTTACCACTGGGGTGGTGATACATCCATTGATTAAAACAAAACAACAAATATACAAGGCTTGCCTTGTTTTCTAGGCCTGGCCAAGGCAAGTTTTTGCTCGGAAACGTGAAGGTCATAACTTTCTCATCTCTCCATGGATTGAGACAAAATTTAGGTCTATCCTGCCTAGAATTTCACAAGGAATCCAATGGTGGTGGTAGTTTTTCAAGATCATGTCCCCATTTTAAAACCCGATAGTGGTTTTGAAATAGGTCTCTAATTGCATTTTCTGTGCTATCTCATGATATAGGCAAGGATTGCATGACAATTTGGTGCAAACACAACACATATAACATGTACAAGATGCGAATGATTAGTGGACTTCAAAGCAATGCATATTTTGGAAAGTTCAAGTCATGATGCTTACCTCTTTTTGAGCTTTTGGAGTTTTTTGTGCAATCTGCCAAGTTTCTTGTTCCAGAAATGGTTTGATGCTTTGGACACCCTCAAATGATCTCTTTGAAGATTTTAGGATGGTTGGAATCAGCTGAAAACCTCAGGAGCAAGTTTGAGCTCTTTCTTGCAAAAGGGGCAAAAGTGGCCAAAATAGCAACTCCCTCAAATGGTGTTCCAGATGTGTGGAACCATTTGGGACAGTTCAAGGATGATATTTGGAGTGTGTTTGAGGTTTTATCTTGTTTAGAAAGTGGCTGAATCAAGACATGGCTTGAAAAATGCACAAAAGGCCTATTTTGAGGTTTTGAGATGTGACTTTGTGATTTTGATGTTACAGGTCACTTTTGAGTGTTTGGACAGCTTAGATATGACATATTGGATGTGTTTGGATCATAAGTTGTAGTGGAATTGCTCTCTAACTCAAAAACTCAGAGTTACCTTGCTAAAGAAGGTATTTTTGCCTAGAGAAAGAGATTTTGAGGAAAGCAAGTGTTGTAGTGCTTTGGTGTACTCAAACTGAACACAATTAAGCTCTATTTATAGTAGAGCAAGTTTGTTTTGGCTGTAATAGTGAATGGCAACTACAGCAGAGGTTTGGCCAATGTTGAGTAATGAGAATCCAAGTCTCCTCTAGCCATTGACTAGAGGTTAGGGCACAGGCTGCTGGTCCCCTTGGTCTTGGATAAGTCTTGACTGAATTCAGTTGCAAATAGCTCAGTCCATGCCACCTTGGTGTATGCATTGAATGCTCCAATCCAAAATTGGAGTCTTGTCCCTCTTTTAGGCAATTCTAGGTTTGGCATGCTACTTCTTGTTCCAAGGACTTTGGAGGCTTGGATCAGTGTTTGTCCCCTTTAGATTTGATCCTCAAATGTGTCCAAAGTGATGACAAGGCTTGGAATTATCTAATTTTTCCAAATCGAGCAAAAGTGCAAAATTCTGCCTAGCCTTGGCAGTGTTCAGCAAGGCATGTTGTCATTGTCATATCTCATAGCTCAAGTGGAATTTCATGGGGTTCTTGGCCATTTTGGAAAGCCCTCATATGATACAACTGTTTAATCATATTTGGTTTTGATACTTTTTGGATCCAAGTGAAAAATGCCCCTACATTTGGGAAAAAGTGAAGGCAGATTCTGACTTAGTGAAAATTTCACTAAGTGTTGGAAAAAGTGGCATTTCATGTTTTCAGCCACTTTGATCATTCCATAACTCAAAATCCATAATGAATTGGAATGAGGTGTAGTTGAAGCTTTTGTAGAGGGCCATGAGGGCTACAAATCCAGCTTTGGATGGGGAAAAATGGCCTTGTGGTTTAGGAGTTATGATCCTCCAAAGTTGGTACCCTAGCCACTTTATTCCATAACTCAGAAAAATTTCTAAGTTTTTATGGTTACCCCTTTTACAAGTTATCCCACATTTCTTGATTTTTATTGATGAATGATGATTCCTATCATACATTAACATCATTTTAGGGTCAAAGAACCATTTTTTGTGAAAAATCTCAAAAAGTCAAAGTTGACTTTTGTGCACAGTTGACTTTTTGTCAGATGAATTCCAAACTGTGTGATCCTTTATGAAGTCAAGTCCTTGACCTAAATCAAACTTGATGGATTGATTTCATAGGTGTCATAGGGTGTATTGGATCATGTCCTAGGGTTTGGGAGCATGGCCTGGTCAAAAGTCAAAGCTACAGTTGACTTTTCCCGCGAAACCCTAACTGTGGTTCAGATGAACTTGAAACTTGTGAATCAAGCTTCTTGGATCAATCCATTATTTTAAATGGATCAATGTGGTTTATTAGAGACCCTCAAATCCTCTCTTGAGGTCTTGGCTCATGATTTGTCCCAAAAGTCAACTTAGGGGTGAATTAGGTCAAGAAACCCTAATTCCTGATTTTTTATGAATGCATCCCCTGAGGCCAAATTGACTTAATGATTGGGTTTATGAGGTCCCTTAGGGTATTTTAGGTTATGCTTTGAAGCATTGGCTCATGCCCAGAGGAAAATTTCCATCTGGAGGCCCTGGTCGACCAAACCCTAATTTGGTGACACTGGCGATCTTGAGGCTCGATCCACCTAGAAGGGAGCAGCCTTGTGCTTAATCCTTGAAGTGGGAGTCCTCTTGATCCATTGTGGATATTTTAGAGGTTAGACAGGTTGAAGATCATGTCAATTCTTGATTGATCATTTGTCTAAGAGCTCTGAGAAGGCTTGAAACCCTAAGTTTGATAGTAGTAAATGCTCACCCATCTTTGGGGAGGCTGATGAGGCATGCTGGTTCATCCATATTGTGGTGATGATTTTCACAATGATGAGAAATCTTAGTGGTCAAAATTTGGGGTATGACAACGTTTAGCGCGGGTGTGCTAGCTTAGCGCGCTCTGCTGAGATGAGCTAGTGAATTCTTTTTGTTTCACTTGCCTTCCTTTTTCCCACTTTCTCCTAGGCTTTAGATAGTACATAACCGTAGTATAACTAATTCTTTTGTTGTTGTTTGGACTCAAATTTTGGTTCGATAGCTTGAAGTCGCATTCGGTGATTTTCTGATTTTGAGTGTTTTAACTTGCGAATGCGTGGTAATGATAGTGTTTATAGTTTTGTACACGTTCAAGGTATGTGTTTATCGCTTTCTAGACTTTAGCATATTCATGATACTTAGGCTTTTTACAACTTCTATGCCATTCATTCTTTTATATACTTGTTCGTATGTGAATCATTTTAGTTCCCACCCTTTTTGTGAGGAAGCCTTCCATTGTTCATATATGCTCGGAGTACTAATATTCTTGTTTTAACTGGATTTTATTATGCTTAATATTTTGTTTGTGTTGATTATTTGAAAGCATGAAAATGATTAAGGCACTTGTTTCATTTTGAGCACAACTACCTTAGCCAAATAGTCAATTCACCTTGTGAGTGTGTGATCGTTTGTAAACCCTTTGAGCCTTTGGTCATTATCCATGTTGTTTGAGTTTTATTCGTATCTATGAGTGTCAAATTCATTTTTTGTGTGGATCTTGATTGTTGTTTTTTTCTTGAACCCTCATCTTTGTGTTATTGTATGAATTTTTACCTTGCCTTAGAAAGTAGGGAGTATTCACATGATGATGTGGTTGAATTCAAGTTGGGGAGAGCAATGTTTTCTCACTTATGTTATTGGTTGCTATGAGGTTGAAAAAGAAAAGAAAGAATAGAAAAATATGAAAAAGAAAAGAAAAAGAAAGAAAAAAATTGAAAAAGCTTTGAAAAAGAAAAACAAAAAGAGTAGAATAATGGTGTGCTAATAAGTTCTATGTGTTTGGTGTAACACTTGGGATTTTGGAAGAAGTTTGATTGAAATTTTGTTTTTGAACTTTTGTGAGTTGATCACTCCCTTAGGTTTAGGCAAGTTTTTGTTTTGATTAGCTTTAGGAATTATTCCTCGTTTGTTCACCCGACCACATTACAGCTCTGAAAGTCCTTTTGATTCTTGCTTTTATGTTTTCAGCATGATTTTTGGATGATTGCGTAATTTAGTCTTTTGTTTGCAAGATTGTTGTGTGAGTGAAAAATCCCTCATTTTATGTTTTTCATCTACCGATGATTGTTTTTGCTAGGTGTGATTCACATTTGAACTTGTGTTGTTTTAGAATGTTTGGCATGACTTTGGTATTTAGCATTTGTTTCGTGATTATGTTATCGTTGAAGTTTAGTGGTAAGTATTTACTTTGTGTGTACCATCTTCGATTGAACCATTGCATTTGTTTTTGTTTGTAAAAACTTGTTGTTGCGTGATTTCTTGGATTTCGCTTTTGTTCCTTTAGATGTTGGCTTTGTTTGAGGATAAACAATTATGTAAGTTGGGGAGAGTTGATAAGTGCAAATTGTAGCTATTTTTGTATATAAGTTTTGTTGCACTTATCGATACTTTTTGTTAAAATCGTTCGAATAAACCCCGCTTTGTTTGTAAATACGTTTACTTTACTTTATAGTGTATGTATTGCGTTATCGTGTAAATATCATTGAGTTTAATTATTTTCCATTTATTTTTGTAGGTATTAAAGCATTGATATTGGAGCATTGTTAGATAGAGCATTGAATAAGCTTTCCAACGCTTTGAACCGGGCGAAAAACGGAGTTACGGTTCAAAAGTTATGAAGAACACAAGTGCATAAATTTTGCATTCCCGAGCAGATCGGGCTAAGCGCGCCCGACCGCGTTTAGCGGGCTTTTAAGGCGGTTTAACATTAATAAGGGCGCGCTTAACGCCCAAAAGCGGGCTAAGCGCGGTCTGCGATGATGACAGCAATAAATAGGGGTAAAAACACATTTTTTAGGGATGGTTTGGGTGATTTTTGCTCCCACTCCATCGTACTTCATTTCTTTAGTAGATTAGCTTAGAAAACATCATGGAAGCTTGCATTTGGATGATTCGGGGTGGATTTCTCATCGATCGGCTCTGACAACCCGCGAAGTGTTTGGTTCATTTCTTATTTTCTTCTTAGTTGGGTTTGTATATGTTTTAACTTTGATCTTATGTATATTTATCACCCATGGCGTTATATTTAATTTGCTTTACAAATCTTTATCGATGATTGTCTCTAATTTTTGCTTTATGCGCGGGGTTTGGGTTGTGTTAGAGATAAACATCGCAAACCTTCATTAGGGATGATTATCTGTTAGTTTCTGGATGCTAGAGATAGATTTAGAGCTAACAATCTATTTGGGTGTCGAAGCTTAATGTCTCCGTGTTATTTGAGTCAAGTGCGAGAGTGTCGAAGGGAGTTGTAACGCCCCGAAAATCTAAATTAATCATTTAATTATTTATTTATTTAATTTAGAAGTAAGTAAGAAGTTTTGGTAATTTTGGAGAATTTTGGATCAAAAGAGTATTTGTTTTAATAATTTAATAGAATGAATAATTAATGTATTATTTATACTATTATTATTATTATTAAAAATAATAAGAAAAGGGGCAAGGTGGTCATAAAGGAAAAGAGGTAAGGGTAGAGTTGGAAGTTCATAAACTGGAATATTTTGTCTAAAGAGGAGTTGACCGATCACTTTTCTAACGGATCGTGTTTTTGTGAAGAACGCTGAAGAAGCGAAGAGAAGGAGAAGAACCCTAAGACTTGAAGGTTGCTGAAGAATTATAGAGAAGGCGGAAAGCTACTGAATTTCTCTAAGGTATGGGGAGTTTTCATGGTTTCTTATAGTTCTTTAGGACATGGTGATGAATAGATTAGGTATTCATGAATTGTGTATAATTGTGGTGAATGTTGATGTAGAATGAATGATTTGATGAGAATATGATGAAATTGAGTGGTATGTGTTGATATATGTGTATTATGTGAGCCTTTTGATCGAATTTCCGTGGGGGAAAAACTGATTTTTGGGGTAATCGAAGTCAAAAACGTAGAAAATCACTTTTCGGGAAAAGTTGGGTTTTGTCGCACCCTGACACGGGCCGTGTCACACAACACGGGCACCCGTGTCAGCTTTCTGGTTGGGCGTGTGAAAATTTTTGTTAACAGGTTGCCTGACACGGGCCGTGTCACAGGACACGGGCGGCCGTGTCAGACTACTGTTCCTGCTGCATTTCTTTTTGGTTTGGATTCTTGCTACAGAGTTTCGGACACGGGCCATGTCACGGGACACGGGCGGCCGTGTCAGACCACTGTATTTGTTGTATTTTGTCTGTTTCGTGTTTTGAGTGCAGGTTTCCTGACACGGGTCGTGTCACAGGACACGGGTGGCCGTGTCAAACATGCTGTTTTGCTGTTTTTGTTGTTTTCTTGAGGTTTCTTGACGTTTTCTTGTGCTGATCTTTGTTGTCGAGTTGTTGTTGATGTAAGATGATCAAACATGGTTGTATGATAAATACTTGTTGAATATGAAATGAATGATGCACACGTTGATGGTTGAGGAATTGCGGAGGTTTAGCATCATTGCATTTCATAGCATTTTATGTTGGGACTTCGGTCCATTGGTAGCTTTAATCCCATTGTGCGGATTGAAGCGATACGTTGATTATGTTGTGCTCATTTTGGAGGGTTGATGGCAGTGTCCATCCACGTTGAATCGGTACCACATGCATCTTTTGCATTTCATTATAGTTGACATTGCGTATGAATGAAGTAATTGTGATTGGGTGGTGAGGATTATGCTGATGATGTTATGATGTTGTTGTTGCTTATTCTGTTTATTTTCCACGTCCTTATATTATTATAATGAATTGTGATTTCTCACCCTGCCTGCTTGAAAATGTTGCCTCTTATGTGGGTAACTTGCAGATAACCAAGAGTAGACTTGCGGTGCTGGAGGATTGAGTCTTGGAGCGTTCTTTTGTCGTTTTAGCCGTGTTTTAAGTGGTGTCCTACTCTGTGTCATGTAACATCGGGTTGGGATTAGTTGTGAACCCCGTATTTCCTTTTTGGTTCTATGTTAGAATTTCTTTTTATATTGTTGATGCCATTTTGAATTGGAGACTTTTACCTATGAAGTGTTTTGTTGACCTGAACTAAAAGTTTGATTCCGCTGCGTAGTTGTTAATTTATGTTAATGATGAATGAATAACCCGTGTTACGGGACAGGACAGTGATTTTGAATGTTGCTCGAATATATGTGGCACCTTTCTTGCTGATTTTTACTCTGATAATATTAAGTGTTTTTTGTAAAATTGTATGTGGGGTAGAAGGGTGTTACATTAGTGGTATCAGAGCAGGTCGGTCCGTCCGGCCAAGTTGTCGAGTCGTAGTTTGTTTAACAATCGAGTATTGTTAACTAGTCCTAACTTTGTTTATGTTGTAGTGATAAGTTGAGATGGCTGGAAGGAAGGATGCTGCAATTGCTGCTGTGTTGGAAGAAATGGCTCAGGCTTTGCAAAATCAGCCGAACGCTGACGAGAATGTTGGATCTCGCAGTTTGGCAACTTTTCAGAGGGAGAATCCGCCTACCTTAAAGGGCAAGTATGATCCTGATGGAGCGTTGGATTGGTTGAAAGAGATAGAGCGAATCTTCCGTGTGATGGACTGCACTCCAGCGCAGAAGGTTCGATATGGGACTCATATGCTAGCATTCGAGGCTGATGACTAGTGGCTAGAGACTCGTCAGAGGTTGGAAACTGCAGGTGAAGGTATCACTTGGGATGTGTTCCGAAGAGAGTTCCTGAGGAAGTATTATCCAGAGGATGTTCGTGGTAAGAAGCAAATCGAGTTTCTCGAACTGAAGCAAGGGAACATGTCGGTTACTGATTATGCTGCAAAGTTTGTTGAATTGGCTAAGTTTTATCCGCACGGGAAAACTTGTTTCAAATGTGGGAAACCTGGTCATAAGAGTAATGTGTGTACTGATGAAGTGAAGGGGTGTTTCCGTTGTGGTAAGACTAGGCATGCCATATCTGAGTGCAAGCATAAAGAGATGATTTGTTTCAACTGTGGCGAAGAAGGACACATTAGTAGTCAGTGTCAGAAACCGAAGAAGGCTCAAACCGGTGGGAAAGTGTTCGCTTTGGCTGGGACTCAGACAACTAATGAGGACAGACTCATCAGAGGTACATATTTCATTAATAGTACTCATTTAATTACTATGATTGACACTGGTACTACTCGTTGTTTTATTGCTGCCGAATGCGTTGAAAGATTGGGTCTTGTGTTGTCTTCTATGAATGGAGAAATGGTCGTCGAGATTCCGGCTAAAGGATCGGTGACTACTTCTCTTGTGTGTTTAAAGTGTCCTTTGTCGATCTTCGACAGAGACTTTACTGTTGATTTGGTGTGTTTGCCGTTATCTGGGATGGATGTAATCTTGGGAATGAACTGGTTAGAACATAAATATGTTCATATCAATTGTTATAACAAGTCAATGAGATTTTCTACTGCTGAAGAGGAAGAAGCTAGTTTGTTGTCTTTTAATCAGTTACAACAGTTGATGCAAGAAGGAGCTCAGATGTTCTCAGTGATGGCGTCGTTATCTGTTGAGAGTCGAGCTATAATTGAGGAGTTGCAAGTGGTGCGTGAATTTCCTGAAGTTTTCCCTTATGAAATTCCCGATGTGCCTCCAGAAAGAGAAGTGGAATTTGCAATTGACCTTGTACCTGGTACCAGGCCTGTTTCTATGGCACCATACATGATGTCTGCATCTGAATTGTCAGAATTAAAGAAACAATTGGAGGATTTGCTTGAAAAGAAGTTTGTAAGGCCAAGTGTATCGCCATGGGGAGCTCCAGTGTTGTTAGTAAAGAAGAAAGATGGAAGTATGAGGCTCTGTGTTGATTATAGACAACTAAATAAAGTGACGATTAAGAACAAGTATCCACTCCCGAGAATAGATAACTTGATGGATCAATTGGTAGGTGCTCGCGTGTTTAGCAAGATTGATTTGAGGTCGGGCTATCATCAGATTAAAGTGAAAGATGAAGATATTCAGAAGACGGCCTTCAGAACGCGTTATGGACATTATGAGTACTCAGTGATGCCTTTCGGTGTTACTAATGCACCGGGAGTATTCATGGAGTACATGAACCGTATCTTTCACACTTATTTGGATCGGTTTGTGGTGGTGTTTATTGATGATATATTAATTTACTCTAAATCAGAAGAGGAGCATGCAGAACACTTAAGACTAGTGTTGCAAGTTTTGAAGGAGAAGAAGTTATATGCAAAGTTGTCCAAATGTGAATTTTGGTTAAAGGAGGTTAGTTTTCTCGGTCATGTCATTTCAGGTAGTGGCATTGTTGTGGATCCGTCTAAAGTAGATGTTGTGTTGCAATGGGAGACTCCAAAGTCGGCTACCGGGATTAGAAGCTTTTTGGGACTAGCTGATTATTACCGAAGGTTTATCGAGGGATTCTCTAAGTTAGCACTTCCGTTGACTAAGTTGACTTGTAAAGGTAGAGCTTTTGTGTGGGACATTCAATGTGAAGGAAGTTTCAACGAATTGAAGAAGAGATTGACATCGGCTCCGATTTTGACATTACCTAACCCAGGAGAACCTTTTGTGGTATATTGTGATGCTTCTAAGATGGGGTTGGGAGGTGTACTTATGCAGAATGACAAGGTAGTTGCTTATGCGTCGAGGCAGTTGAGAGTTCACGAAAGGAATTATCCTACACATGATTTAGAACTTGTCGCGGTTGTTTTTGTGCTGAAGATTTGGAGACATTATCTTTATGGTTCTAGATTTAAAGTATTTAGTGACCATAAAAGTTTAAAGTATTTATTTGACAAGAAGGAGTTGAATATGAGACAACGAAGATGGTTGGAGTTATTAAAAGATTATGATTTCGGTCTAAATTATCATCCAGGAAAAGCTAATGTTGTGGCTGATGCTTTAAGTCGAAAGACTTTACATATGTCGGCGATGATGGTTAAAGAGTTGGAATTAATTGAACAGATCAAAGATATGAGTTTAGTTTGCAAAGTGACACCGCAGAGTGTTACGTTAGGAAAGTTGAAGATTAACAATGATTTTCTGGATAATATCAAGGAAGCTCAGCAATTAGATGTGAAACTGGTAGATTCAATGGTTGGAATCGATCACTCGGAGAATGATGATTTCAAGTTAGATGCACAAGGTGTATTGAGATTCCGAAATCGAATTTGTATTCCTGATGATGCAGAAGTGAAGAAAGCAATTTTGGAGGAAAGCCATAGAAGTAATTTGAGCATTCATCCGGGAGCTACAAAAATGTATCAGGACTTGAAGAAATTGTTTTGGTGGCCTGGGATGAAGCGTGATGTAGCTCGTTTTGTGTATGCAGGTTTAACTTGTCAGAAGTCGAAAGTTGAACATCAGAAGCCTGCTGGGTTGATGCAACCATTAGAAGTTCCAGAATGGAAATGGGATAGCATTTTAATGGACTTTATGACAGGATTAACTAATACTTCAAGAGGACATGATTCTATTTGGGTGATTGTTGATAGGCTTACGAAGTCGGCCCATTTTATTCCTATTAACATCAGTTTTCCAGTATCGAAGTTGGCAGAGATTTATATTCGTGTAATTATGAAGCTGCACGGTGTTCCTTTGTGTATTGTGTCGGATAGAGATCCGTGGTTTACTTCTGATTTTTGGAAGAGCTTGCAAGAAGCGTTGGGTTCTAAGTTGAGGTTGAGTTTGGCGTATCACCCTCAGACGGATGGTCAAAGAGAGAGGACTATTCAGTCGTTGGAGGATTTGTTGCGAGCATGTGTTCTCGAGCAGGAAGGTTCTTGGGACACTCATTTACCGTTAATAGAGTTCACTTATAATAACAGTTATCATTCCAGTATAGGAATGGCACCTTTTGAAGCATTGTATGGTCGGAGATGCAGGACTCCTTTATGTTGGCATGAATCTGGAGAAAGTGTAGTGTTGGGACCTGAAATTGTTCGAGATACTACTGAGAAGGTGAAGTTGATCCGAGAAAAGATGAAATCTTCCCAAAGTAGGCAGAAGAGTTATCATGACAAGCGAAGAAAAGATTTAGAATTCCAAGCAGGTGACCATGTGTTTTTTAGAGTTACACCTGTGACAGGTGTAACACCCCCAATCTATACCCCCAAATAATAATAAAACAATAAACACTTAATAAAAATTTTGTCAGAGTATATTTAAATTATCATGGCATAGACAGGGAGAATCACATTATATTTGAAACAAAACATACAACACCTGCTCATAAAGATATGCAACAGTGGGGTAGCAATCAACAGAGGGACTCAGTTCCTTACACCCACATATATCTAGTATCCAATATGCTCGCATATTCGCACATAAGATATACCAAGTCATAACATTTAGAAACACATTACACATCACATAACACATGTCATTCATAACCAATGCATTTATCACATATGCACATCAAAGTACCAATGCTATCATAATCTCAATACATAACAAATCAATGCACAATTTCCACACATCATCAATCCATGATTTTCCACAAATAATGCATCCATTCACAATTCTCACACATCATCAATCAAATCATGATTTTCCACACATAATGCATTCATGATTTATGCAAATGCATAGAGACCGACACAACGACTCTATGCAAATGCCATGCGGTACCGACTCCAATATTTCATGTCTCATCACCAGTTCACTCAGGAACTATTGGAACCATCGCTCGTTACTGAGGGTCGCTCAAGTAACAACCTGTCGAGCATACATTGTTCACCCGTCACTTTAGGTCCCCACATGGGCACACGACGTTTATGGATTGCTTTAGGTCCTCTGGGTATAAGGTGCACAATCCGATCGCTTTAGGTCCCCACATGGGCACACGATCGTCTATAACCATCGCTTTAGGTCCTCTATATTTTTAAGGCACACGATATATCAAATCGCTTTAAGTCCTCTTATTTTTAAGGTGCACGATGTTATAGCAGATTCCCTCTGGAACCAAACCGTCACTCAGGACGTCACAACAATGCATATCATGATGCTTGGCATACAAGAACTCATGACAATCAAATGCATCTTCACAAATCAATAATATGATTATCACATCATCATATTCATGCATTGAAAACAATTCAAACAATGCATTTCATCACATACCACATACCACAACAATCATACAATCATCACAATTCATTCCACAAGAGATTCACACCACAAAGGCTATTCACAACACATCATTACAACATCCTTAATTATGCATCGAAGTTTAACCCAAACAATGCACATATTTTCCATAAGGCCACCAAATAACACACATTGAATTTCACATAAGCAATGCATTTCACAAACCATAACAACAAACCACGAACCAACACAACATCATAACCACATACATTGATATTCAATCAAACAATGTATTTACCGCACAACAACAACATTATCACAACCCCGCATCACAACACCTTATCACAACATCTCATTACATGTATTCACATCATATAACAGCACACAAGCTATACGTTATATAACAAAAGCATATCACACGGTAAAACACCGACCGCACGCATTTAATGCGATAAAAACCCGACAACCCAACACTTTTCCAAAACCACGACCTAAATAAATCATCTACTGCCCTACAAACCATTTTTAATAGAAAGAATATTTCACTAGCTTTCCAACGCTTCAAACGGGAACCAAAACCGACTTACGGATCAAAAGTTATGGGTTTTTGAAAATAATATTTTTCTAAAACTTACACTGTTAATCGATTAACGCATTTGGTTAATCGATTAACCATCGCGAAACAGCAGAAAAACCAGAATTTTATGACACAAAATCCCTCCAAACTCATCCTTAAACCCCCCGATCATACCAACAAGTATTCCCGACTAAATCCTATCATTTCCCGACTATTCTACTCGAACTATTCCGCATTCTAACCGTTAAAACCTCGATTTCTATCAATTGCTCACAAATTCAACCAAATAGAAAACATATATTTTTCACCCAAACATTCAAACAAAACATACATATACATATACAAGCATGATATAATCGAAACTTCTCACCCTTACCCGATTATTCGCGCTCGAAACGGAGTTTTCCTGGTTTTTCCTCTTTCTCCTCTTCTCTCTTTCTTTCTTCTCCTTCTTTCTCTTTTTCTCTTCTCTTTCTCTTTTTCTTTTTCCTTACTATTTTTCTCTCTTTTCTTTCTTTTTATGAAAATATCTACCCCCCAAAAAGACCAAAATACCCTTCAGCTCAAATATCTCGCAAACGCTCTCAAAACGCGATAAAACATAAACAACGATGAAAAATAATATATTGCCAAATAAAAGTCAATAAAAAAATAATACAAAACCAAAACCAATTAAATCTACTCTATTAAATAAATTTAACAAAACTGGGGCGTTACAACTCTCCCCCACTTAGACATTTTCGTCCTCGAAAATATACCGAGACGAACAACTCCGGACACGACTCTGGCATCCGACTAACAAACCAACATGCCAACAAAAGGCACACCACGAATAACACAACTGACAAACCACCTTGCTAACTACAACAACGACACGACAACAACGACAACTACAACGACAAGATGCAAAGCCCATACAATGCACTTGACGGCAAACTCACGACTCAAAGAAAAACCAAGATACCAACACACAGGTTCACTCTAGAAACGAAACACAACAAGATCGTTACCCTACCCTAGGTAACACTCCCCTAATTCCCCACACAGGAATTAGCTACACACACTCGAACCATCACCATGGAAACGAGGCAACAACACAAACAAGAACATAAAGTTCCACGATACCACAAGGTCTCAACAACATCAACAAAACCAGAACACCAACATCCTTGTCACACAACCATACTACAACAATGCTACGATTCACCAATCGAACATACAACCAAACATCCATCTACATAGTAGCCCATGGATAACATTTAAACCTTTCACCTAACACTTCAATTCTGAAACGTCCAATAGTCTCACCATTCCTACCTGTTCCCAATGTTCAACCTATGAATTCTTACAAGTCCTACACGCAAATACAAAATGTGCCACATCACGCTTCCGCTGCGCACTCTGATTACTCGAAACCATCAAGTCTGCCAATCTCACGTCCAAAGTCTAACTCTTTCTCACCTCTGCCAAAAATCACTGTGCACTTTAATATACCCAACCTCGCACTCTGCATGTTAGCTTACACACCAGACACAAGTCTTTGAACTGCTCAAATAATTCTAACTCCCTGACCATCAAAATAGACATGTATAAAACCTTCGACTTAACTCATCAGGCACGACATTAACTTCACCAATGGGATAATTCCAACTAAAGTCATAACTCATCACAAATTCCAACCATCCTCGCGGTCTCATACTATATTCCTTCCGACCAAACAGGTACTCAATATTCTTGTGATTACTAAACACTTCAAACCCAAAACCATAAAGATAATACCTCCAAATTTTCCAACGCAATATAACCGCAACCAATTCCAAATCCTAAATAGTATATAGATCCTTCTATGAATCCTCAATGGTCGTAAAGCATAAGCCACGAATTTACTTTCTTGCATTAACACACTGCCTAAACTCATCAAAAACACATCACAATACCTCACAATGAACATCCAAAGCAAACGACTTACCCTTTGCAAGTCAACCGAAGTAACGAAAATGCTAACTTGGAAAAACCTTCCATAACCTCCGGTAATAACCAACTAAAGTCCAAAAAGCTTCTAATCACCTTAACCAACTTCGGAGCCTCTCATTGTAGAACTGCATCTACTTCCGATGGATCCATAACAATACCATTACCTGAAATAACATATCCAAGAAACTAACCTTTTTCAACCGAAATTCTCACTTGAATAACTTAGCATAACACTTTGTCTCTTTTCAACACTTGTGATTTAATTCTCAAACACTCTACTTGTTCTTCCTTTGAGTTCATAACAGATCCCAATATCCTCAATCAAAACCACTACAAACTTATCCAAATTCACGACACAATCAAATCGGCCACTGGCAGCAAAATCATTTTTATAAGAAAGAACATCTCATTAGCTTCCTATCACTTCGAACGGAGGCCAAAATGGACTTACGATTCGAAAGATATGAATTTTTAAAGTTTTGGATTTTTCAAATTTTTGCCTTGGTTAATCGGTTAACGCATTTGGTTAACCGGTTAACAGTATGAAACTAACGTAAAAACACACAAATTTTTCACGTGTTAATCGGTTAACACATTTGGTTAATCGGTTAACACTGATGAAGAACCACCAAAAACTCTGTTTTAATGACAGAAAAACCAACCGAAACCCGATTAAATCCCGTAGGCTCATTCCAACAATTCCACCCGATTAAATACCAGCCAATAACAATTATACCAAACCTATCCAAACACCATTCAATCAATCTCAACCAAACCATTCCAGTCATCTATTCTCGAAAGTGGGCACTTATTCTCAATCGTTACCTTATTCAACTGTTAGTAATCCATACGCAATTTCTTCTCTTGACCGTCCAATTCCACAAATTCCAACATGTATCAACGACCAACCAAAAAGAACTCTTAAATATTACATCCACACCTAAGGATTCTCTCAAAATTTCCCTTAATGCTCTACAATTCCAAAGACTCCAAACCTCACCAGAACTCTAAGTTTGGCTTTCCATAGTCTCAATACCCTTATACACATCTTGCTTATTATTCCGCTCAATCATCTTTCCTTTTTGTTACTAACAATATTGGAGCCCTCCAAGACGACACACTTGGCCTCACAATTCTCCTTTCCAGTAAATCTTCTAACTGCTCTATCAGTCCGGGTACTTCTAATGCTAACATCCAAGATTCCATCCGGAAATACCTCTGAAAATCACGCACAACTGGCAGCCCCTCACTGTGGCCTTTCTGCCAATTTCTAGAACACTATCATCACAAACATGACAAACATCTGAGTTTCACTTCCTAAAAGTCCTTCTACTTACTTAGCAGATCCAAACCTCAAATCCTCACCTTCATCAAATTTGAGTTCACACTTTACTCTCTGAGAACAACCATTAACGATACCCAATCGTTCTCTCTCAATGACTTCCCAACTGGAGTAACATACCAAAACCTCTAACCCGTCTCATCTTCCAATATAGTAATCTTCATCGACTCATCAAAACAATCCGTAATCATGTCCTTAAATTTCAAACAATTCATTGCACACACTATCAAAGCCGAAAAGACACGTCTATTCCATCCAACATAATTCCCATCTACTATCAACAAGAGATTAAGGGTGATCAGTTCCTCAATTTGTCAATAGACAGCCGACAATCATGATGGGGCATAAACCATCTTTACCAAATTATAATAGCATTTCTTGCATCCTGTGCGCAAAACTACCTAAGGCACAAATCCTTAGTTGACATAAACCTTACCTCTGCATCCCCTCTTAAACCGGGAACCAACACGGCCCAAACAACACTCACACTCTTGCAACCAACGGCACACTGAGCCAATGCTCCCCACCTTAAGCAACATGGAGAAGTACAAGCTCCTCCCCCCACTTATCTCATTCTAACTCCTGCAGACAAAGGATTAGAAAACCAAAAAGTACTGACAGTGTTCCACACACCTATCACGTACTAAGGGACAAACAACAACGACAGTATTTAACTGTCACACTAACTGACTCAACAACTTGGCCGGACGGACCGACCTGCTCTGATACCACTAAATGTAACACCCCCAATCTATACCCCCAAATAATAATAAAACAATAAACACTTAATAAAAATTTCGTCAGAGTATATTTAAATTATCATGGCATAGACAGGGAGAATCACATTATATTTGAAACAAAACATACAACACCTGCTCATAAAGATATGCAACAGTGGGGTAGCAATCAACAGAGGGACTCAGTTCCTTACACCCACATTTCAGATTTTAGAATAAAAGCGGAAAATCTAAAACCGAATATCATATATATATATATATATATATATATATATATATATATATATATATATATATATCACATAAAGGTTTATCTGTTATCAACAGAATCATGTATATATACAACTCCAAAAGATAAAGATGCATATACACAACATCACAAAATAATCCTAATCAATCTCCCGACTACCCGGTGCTACATATCAGAGCCGACCGACAAAAGAATGAAGACATAAGCTTCACCAAAGACCTCTAGCATCTAATCTGCAATGCCTCATAGAGCATTATAAAACAGCAGAAGGGTGAGAAACAACAACTAAATCAAGATTGCATAATAATATACAAAAACATATAAATTCACATCCATAGTTATTCTCACCACAAGCATCACATATATCTAGTATCCAATATGCTCGCATATTAGCACATAAGACATACCAAGTCATAACATTTAGAAACACATTACACATCACATAACACATGTCATTCATAACCAATGCATTTATCACATATGCACATCAAAGTACCAATGCTATCATAATCTCAATACATAACAAATCAATGCACAATTTCCACACATCATCAATCCATGATTTTCCACAAATAATGCATTCATTCACAATTCTCACACATCATCAATCAAATCATGATTTTCCACACATAATGCATCCATGATTTATGCAAATGCACAGAGACCGACACAACGACTCTATGCAAATGCCATGCGGTACCGACTCCAATATTTCATGTCTCATCACCAGTTCACTCAGGAACTATTGGAACCATCGCTCGTTACTGAGGGTCGCTCAAGTAACACCCCGTCGGGCATACGATGTTCACCCGTCGCTTTAGGTCCCCACATGGGCACACGACATTTATGGATTGCTTTAGGTCCTCTGGGTATAAGGCGCACAATCCGATCGCTTTAGATCCCCACATGGGCACACGATCGTCTATAACCATCGCTTTAGGTCCTCTATATTTTTAAGGCACACGATATATCAAATCGCTTTAAGTCCTCTTATGTTTAAGGCGCACGATGTTATAGCAGATTCCCTCTGGAACCAAACCGTCACTTAGGACGTCACAACAATGCATATCATGATGCTTGACATACAAGAACTCATGACAATCAAATGCATCTTCACAAATCAACAATATGATTATCACATCATCATATTCATGCATTGAAAATAATTCAAACAATGCATTTCATCACATACCACATACCACAACAATCATACAATCATCATAATTCATTCCACAAGAGATTCACACCACAAAGGTTATTCACAACACATCATTACAACATCCTTAATCATGCATCGAAGTTTAACCCAAACAATGCACATATTTGCCATAAGGCCACCAAATAACACACATTGAATTTCACATAAGCAATGCATTTCACAAACGACAACAACAAACCACGAACCAACACAACATCATAACCACATACATTGATATTCAATCAAACAATGTATTTACCGCACAACAACAACATTATCACAACCTCGCATCACAACACCTTATTACAACATCTCATTACATGTATTCACATCATATAACAGCACACAAGCTATATGTTATATAACAAAAGCACATCACACGGTAAAACACCGACCGCACGCATTTAACGCGATAAAAACCCGACAACCCAACACTTTTCCAAAACCACAACCTAAATAAATCATCTACTGCCCTACGAACCATTTTTAATAGAAAGAATATTTCACTAGCTTTCCAACGCTTCAAACGGGAACCAAAACCGACTTACGGATCAAAAGTTATGGGTTTTTGAAAATAATATTTTTCTGAAACTTACACTGTTAATCGATTAACGCATTTGGTTAATCGATTAACCATCGCGAAACAGCAAAAAAACCAGAATTTTATGACACAAAATCCCTCCAAACTCATCCTTAAACCCCCCGATCATACCAACAAGTATTCCCGACTAAATCCTATCATTTCCCGACTATTCTACGCGAACTATTCAGCATTCTAACCGTTAAAACCTCGATTTCTATCAATTGCTCACAAATTCAACCAAATAGAAAACATATATTTTTCACCCAAACATTCAAACAAAACATACATATACATATACAAGCATGATATAATCGAAACTTCTCACCCTTACCCGATTATTCGCGCTCGAAACGGAGTTTTCCTGATTTTTCCTCTTTCTCCTCTTCTCTCTTTCTTTCTTCTCCTTCTTTCTCTTTTTCTCTTCTCTTTCTCTTTTTCTTTTTCCTTACTATTTTTCTCTCTTTTCTTTCTTTTTATGAAAATATCTACCCCCCAAAAAGACCAAAATACCCCTCAGCTCAAATATCTCGCAAACGCTCTCAAAACGCGATAAAACATAAACAACGATGAAAAATAATATATTGCCAAATAAAAGTCAATAAAAAAATAATATAAAACCAAAACCAATTAAATCTACTCTATTAAATAAATTTAACAAAACTGGGGCGTTACAACAGGTGTTGGGCGTGCGCTGAAGTCTAAGAAGCTTACTCCTCGTTTTATCGGTCCGTACCAGATTTCAGACATAGTTGGAAATGTTGCTTATAGAGTGGCTTTGCCGCCTAATCTGTCTAATTTACATGATGTGTTTCATGTGTCACAACTCCGAAAGTATGTTCTAGATCTATCTCATGTGATTCATATGGATGATGTGCAAGTACGGGATAATCTTACTGTGGAAACGATGTCTGTACGAATTGCGGAACGTGAGATGAAGATTCTAAGAGCCAAGGAAATTGCGTTGGTGAAAGTTGTCTGGTTAGGAGCTGCCGGAGAAAGCATGACTTGGGAGCTGGAAAGCAAGATGAAGGAATCCTATCCCGAGTTATTCGAATCAGGTAAATTTTCGAGGACGAAAATTCTTAAAGTAGGGGAGAGTTGTAACGCCCCGAAAATCTAAATTAATCATTTATTTACTTATTTATTTAATTTAGAAGTAAGTAAGAAGTTTTGGTAATTTTGGAGAATTTTGGATCAAAAGAGTATTTGTTTTAATAATTTAATAGAATGAATAATTAATGTATTATTTATACTATTATTATTATTATTATTATTATTATTATTATTATTATTATTAAAAATAATAAGAAAATGGGCAAGGTGGTCATAAAGGAAAAGAGGTAAGGGTAGAGTTGGAAGTTCATAAACTGGAATATTTTGTCTAAAGAGGAGTTGACCGATCACTTTTCTAACGGATCGTGTTTTTGTGAAGAACGCTGAAGAAGAGAAGAGAAGGAGAAGAACCCTAAGACTTGAAGGTTGCTGAAGAATTATAGAGAAGGCGGAAAGCTACTGAATTTCTCTAAGGTATGGGGAGTTTTCATGGTTTCTTATAGTTCTTTAGGACATGGTGATGAATAGATTAGGTATTCATGAATTGTGTATAATTGTGGTGAATGTTGATGTAGAATGAATAATTTGATGAGAATATGATGAAATTGAGTGGTATGTGTTGATATATGTGTATTATGTGAGCCTTTTGATTGAATTTTCGTGGGAGAAAAACTGATTTTTGGGTAATCGAAGTCAAAAACGCAGAAAATCACTTTTCGAAAAAAGTTGGGTTTTGTCGCACCCTGACACGGGCCATGTCACACAACACGGGCACCCGTGTCAGCTTTCTGGTTGGGCGTGTGAAAATTTTTGTTAACAGTTTGCCTGACACGGGCCGTGTCACAGGACACGGGCGGCCGTGTCAGACTACTGTTCCTGTTGTATTTCTTTTTGGTTTGGATTCTTGCTACAGAGTTTCGGACACAGACCGTGTCACGGGACACGGGCGGCCTTCTCAAACCACTGTATTTGCTGTATTTTGTCTGTTTCGTGTTTTGAGTGCAGGTTTCCTGACACGGGCCGTGTCACAGGACACGGGTGGCCGTGTCAGACATGCTGTTTTGCTGTTTTTGTTGTTTTCTTGAGGTTTCTTGACGTTTTCTTGTGCTGATCTTTGTTGTCGAGTTGTTGTTGATGTAAGATGATCAAACATGGTTGTATGATAAATACTTGTTGAATATGAAATGAATGATGCACACGTTGATGGTTGAGGAATTGCGGAGGTTTAGCATCATTGCATTTCATAGCATTTTATGTTAGGACTTCGGTCCATTGGTAGCTTCAATCCCATTGTGCAGATTGAAGCGATACGTTGATTATATTGTGCTCCTTTTGGAGGGTTGATGGCCAGTGTCCATCCTCGTTGAATCGGTACCACATGCATCCTTTGCATTTCATTATAGTTAACATTGTGTATGAATGAAGTAATTGTAATTGGGTGGTGAGGATTATGTTGATGATGTTATGATGTTGTTGTTGCTTATTCTGTTTATTTTCCACGTCCTTATATTATTATAATGAATTGTGATTTCTCACCCTGCCTGCTTGAAAATGTTGCCTCTTATGTGGGTAACTTGCAGATAACCAAGAGTAGACTTACGGTGCTGGAGGATTGAGTCTTGGAGCGTTCTTTTGTCGTTTTAGCCGTGTTTTAAGTGGTGTCCTGCTCTGTGTCATGTAACATCGGGTTGGGATTAGTTGTGAACCCCGTATTTCCTTTTTGGTTCTATGTTAGAATTTCTTTTTATATTGTTGATGCCATTTTGAATTGGAGACTTTTACCTATGAAGTGTTTTGTTGACCTGAACTAAAAGTTTGATTCCGCTGCGTAGTTGTTAATTTATGTTAATGATGAATGAATAACCCGTGTTACGGGACAGGACAATGATTTTGAATGTTGCTCGAATATATGTGGCACCTTTCTTGTTGATTTTTACCCTGATAATATTAAGTGTTTTTCGTAAAATTGTATGTGGGGTAGAAGGGTGTTACAAGAGTAATACAGTTTTTCTCGCAGCTCGGTGTGTCAGAGATGAACACTATTGAGAGCGATGCTGGATGATATTGAGGAGTATTGTAGGTTGAGTATAACTGGTCGGTAAGTTTAAGTTTGTGACGAGTGGAATATATACATGCTTGATAAGTCTTTTCTCTCTGACGAATGAATTTTCTTGTGTTAATATTTACTTTTCTGTTTTTATGTTTCAACCAATTCTAAACCCAAACTCATTAACATTTAAATTGTCGAACGGCAGTTCAGTAGCACTGATCTCTGTGGACACGATAAATTCCCGGAAAAATACTTCCAAAAACTTTTGTTGCTTGCCGCTATACCGCATTCCAACAGCTATGGAAAAAGATTAGGAATTAGACCAAATGGATGTAAGTAATGCATTCATACATGGGAAATTGGATGAAGAGGTTTACATGAAGGCACCAGAGGGTTGTGTAGTCCTGAAGGCAGGTGTGGTGTGTCGTTTGAAGAAATCCTTATACGGATTGAGAGAAGCTTCAAGAAATTGGTACTCAAAGTTTTCATATGCACTACTAGAGTATACATTTAATGAGAGTCATATAGACCTTAGTCTCTTCACTTATTCACATCAATCCACATTTCTTACGGTTCTTATCTGTGTAGATGATCTTGTCATTTTTGGAAACGACACAACAACGTGCACTTATTTTAAACAATATCTAAGTGGATGTTTTCACATAAACGATTTAGGACCTCTCAAATATTTCCTTGGATTGGAATTAACTCGAGGGAAATCAAGTTTATTTGTCTGTCAAAGAAACTACATGTTGGATGTCCTAAATGAGTGCAATATGTTGGGGTGTAAGCTTTCCTCCTTTCCAATGGAACAAAATCATAGACTTGCACTAGCTTCGCTAGAAACTTATGCAGAGCCGAGTTGTTACCGTAGATTGGTTGAGCACCTCATTTACTTGACCATTTCCTCGACAAAAAATTACGTATGTAGTGCATACACTCAGTCAATTCATGTAGTGCCCACAACAAGCACACTGGGATGCATCCATATGTGTCCTTCGTTACTTGAAATCATCCTCGGGTAAGGGTATTGACTTGCCACGAGAAAATGAGCTCAAATGAGTTGCGTATAATGATTCTGATTGGGCATCATGCCCATTAACAATGAGATCAGTATCAGGATACCTATTGAAGTTAGGTTCAGCGCCCATCTCTTGGACAACAAAAGAGTAATCTACAGTGTCTAGATCATCCAGCAAAGTAGAGTACAGAGCAATGACTCACACCACTAGTGAAATATTGTGGTTACGTCAATTATTGTCATGCTTAAAAGTTAATTGTAACTCTCCAACGATTCTTCACTATGATAACCAATCAGCCATACATCTTACTGTCAATCTGGTGTATCAAGAAATAACCAAACATATCAAATTGGATTGCCACTTCATCGGGGAACACATACAAGATGGAACAATACTCATTGATTATGTCCTAACTAAACAACAACTCCTTGACATCTTCTCTAAGTTATTGGGATCCACACAATTTTAAACTCTATCGGTCAAGTTGAGAGTTCATAACCCTTACACTTCAACTTCCATTGATTATGTCCCAACTAAACATCAACTCCTTGACATCTTCACTAAGTTATTGGGATCCACACAATTTTAAACTCTATCGGTCAAGTTGAGTGTTCATAACCCTTACACTTCAACTTGAGAGAGAGTATTAGAAAAGTAGCAGTACATTGTTGAAATATTTTGTAATCAAGTCACAATAATTACTTAGTAGGCTAAGTTTTCATCTGCTTTATTCTAATCTAAGATGGTAGATCTTAAAACATTGCTCCATATATATCAACTAATTTGTACTTAGTAAAATTACATAAAATGAAAACAAATATTCTTTAATAGTTTTTTTTAAGGTTTAATACTTTTTAGTCCTGTATCTTAATCTTGCGGTTCATTTTGATCCCTTAACTTTAAAAAGATTCATATTGGTCCCTTAACTCTTCAAAACGTTTCATATTAATCTTTTTTGTTTAATTAGCGGCGAATTTAACGACTGGTTTTTTAATTTTTCTGTCGCTATTAGGACAAAAATGACTAATATGAAACGTTTTGATGAATTAAGAAACCAATATGAACTATTTTTAAATTAAGGAATTAAAATGAACCCCAAAATTAAGATACGGAAAAAATATATATTAAACCTTTTTTTAACCATTGAAACGTAGTTATTTGAAATGTGGGTTAGTGTAATGGTATTTTTTATGGATAATAATTATTATAGAGCTAAATACACATTGTTTTTAACTATTTAAATTGATTTAGTGGGGTGTGAGAATCTCATTTTATTTTATTTAAATTGATTTAGTGGGATGTAAGAACACACTTTTGTTTTATTTTATTTTAACTAATTACTTAAGTTAATTATATAGGCTTAATGACACTTTTGGTCTCTATGTTTTGGTCAACTTATGAAATTGGTCCCTATGGTTTAAAATTGAACGATTTAGTCCTTATTCCCAATTCACTGTTGAATTTTAGAGAGGGGGAAATGGAAAATGAGGACTAAAACTGCATAAAACATTAAATCATAGAGACTAGTTCGTTCAATTTTAAATCATAGGGCCCAATTTTGTGAGTTGGCCAAAACATAGGGACCAAAAGTGTCATTAAACCAATTTTATACGATGACGCGTTTGTTTTATTTTTATTTAGTTAACTTTTATTTAGTAAGAGTGTGAGGATATACATTTTGTTTGATTTTATTTTAATTAATTACTTTATATTAATATTATTATTTATTATAAATTTGTGGAGACTTATTTAATATTGGCGGTGTAGAAAACAAAATTAAAAATTAAAAATTAATTAATAGTGGTAGAAGTTAAAATATCAATCTTAATTTTAGAAGTTTTATTGAAAAAATTGATGGAGACATCTTAGTACTATAATTTAGTATAATGATTTGAAGGAACTTGTACTTGTCCAAGTATGTAACAATTCCATGATTGTCTTTGTGAACATCCACAACCGATTGATTCTCAAAAGGTATCTCTGCAACTTGCTGACAATTTATGCAAATTCTAGTAGTTTTCCAACTGGCAATGCGTTGTGGTATTATTTGTTTCGGTTGGAGATGACCAACATGGCGAACATTGCTTCATAGTGCAACGGTAGTATTGAATATAAAATTAGTAAAAATAAGAGTTGTTATTCAACAGCTCTTTTACTTTTTTTTCCTTTCAAATATTTATTTACCTATAAATATGGGAGGATAAAAATTATATATTCAAATTTTTCTCTCACAATTTCATCTCATTAACTTTTAATTGTTCCTATATTTTACTCAAATTTTCATCTTCTTATTTCAAATTATTATTGTTAAGGTCAAATGGACACTAATCAATATAATTTTCAACAATCTATGTTTCATCTTATGCAAAATTATCAAAATTTTAATCTTTAAAATTCTCAATTTTCTTCACCACCAACAAATTCTCAATTCTCAATTTTAATTATTATTTTAAATTTTATGATTAATTTTAATTTTATTTATTTATATTAATTAAAATTTAAATAATTTAAATTATTTTTTTAAATAAAATAAAATTTATTATGAATAATATATTAATATCTTAATTAAAGCGGTGGTATCAAAAATAAGTTCTTTAGAGTTGCACCATTGGAATAAAAATTGGATAAGTTGCTTGAAGATGATGTGGTTCAATGGGTCCCACAAAAAACCCAAAATTAGGTTGCACCATTCGAGATGCTCTAAGTATGTTTTAAATATGAAATTGAAACAATGCAAAAACCAGAGTTGAGTTACCTATACCTTCCGTGTATCTCAGTTGAGTTTTCCATCCGCATACATCTCTTGTTTGGAAAAGCAAGCTCTGATGAATCCGGGGAGTAAAATGTTCCCTCATATTTGTTCCACAATTGTGAGGGAACAAATTCTACTTATTCTCTAGTTGTCTGGGACACAATTGTTTAAATTCCCATCTATCTGCATTTTAGGAGAGTTGTAGAGGGGAGGAATAGACGTCATATGGATCATTAATGGAGTGTTGGAGAGGAGGAATAGACATCATATGGAGATTAATGATGGAGAGTTTGATAGTAAGTAAAACTCGATGAGTTGATCACATGCTTCAGGTATGAAGTCATTACATTTCATTACCTATCTCATTCAAGAAGTACTGTGAAAAGTGGGAACGCACATGACTGATCATACAACTTTTTGAGCTCAAAATGATGCATATCTTGGGTTAATGGTTATGCTTTCCTTATTATAATTATATAAATTTTTGATATGTTGTTATAATTATATAAAATTTAGTAAAAAAGGAACTTAACTAAATTCTTGTGAAGTCCGCGGCAAAGGAGGTGAACGGTTCTCGTATGCAATACTTGTTAAGTCGATTAATGCGTATCGGACTTGTGACTTATTACAATGCTTCCTCACAAGTCAAATACCAAACCAACCTAACATATCATTTTTAACCGAATTAACCAAGTAAAATTGTGAGACACACACTTCAATAATCAGAAAGTACATGAATTCCTACAGTCTATAGACAAGAAAACATACAAAAAAAATTCTTGACACAACGCATATTTTCGAGTTCGGTGACTACGTCCTTTCTGGCTTGGTCTAGAATAAGCCCTATTGATTATTAAACATAGGATAGAAGAGGCAGATTGATCTCTCAGAGGTCTCATCCCTCGACTTTTATGGAGTGTGATACCAAGAGGAAGATAAATAAAATATCAACAGATGAGCAGCAAAATTCTAAGGCTGCAAAAAACCTGCAAAGCCAAAAACACACAAGCCACACAAGCACACTTTCTACAAACAGACAGACAACCCGCAAACATAGCCGATTTCATCCGCTACCACCGCTCTATACTTTCACATCTCAAAGGTAATGCAGAAGCAACGCTACTCCAAAGACAATCAGTTCCGAAATACTACCTAATAGAGCAGCACAATAAAACCAGCAGAAAACCAGACTTCAAAGGTAGACTTGATGAAAAACCGAGCTCCAAATTCGATCCCAGACTTATTTCTTACTATTATTATTATTATTAAAACCAGTCACCAACCAGATTCTCACTTTGACAATATCCTCCTATTTTCCCACCTAAATTCACTGTGTTTCCTCTGTAAAGAAATTGGTCAATTAATGTGTCACTCGAAGCATTGAGTGGTTCCACACAGTATATACTTTTGTGGACGGTTTGCTGTCATTTTACCTTTTACAACTCTAACAAAAAGGTTGCCAACTCGGAAATTTCATGCAGTTATGATTAGAAGAAGTACGTCATATTAACTTGAAAGGTATCATGATTGAATTTGTTAACAGCTTATTAAAACCACAATTCATTAATAACTTGAACTGTGATTCAATATTGCTGATTGTTAAATTATTCAATATGATGATCACCATGTGAGAAAAGATAGTATCTTTTCTCATGCTATGATGTGAAAAAAAAAAGATAGCATTTCTTCTCTTGTGAACTTGTATAAGCTGCTGTCAGTACATTAACATGTGCACATTCTATATGACCAGTTTATGCTTACCGTGAATTAAGAAATGAAAGGATCATAATCTAAAGAAAGCAAATTATGCAAAGGATTCAAAAATCTATATACTACGACTGTTTACCTACAATAAGATATGATAAGATTGATATACCAATTAAATTGGCACGCCAAACCTATCACATAAACTACCCCTAAACATTTATTCATTAAAAGATTAAAAAAGTTAAACTTAGGGGATTGGACCAAATACCCAAAGACAAAAAAACAAGCTCACTTAGAGAAACTAATTGAATACACATAATTCTAGAAGGAGCATAGTAATTTTCGAAAACATCATAATTTTGTAAGGAGTATAGTCATTTTTAAAACATCAAAAAACTGTAAAGATTGTTGTGCACTTTTTCCCTATATTTTTTTTATGACATAGATTGTTGTGTTGTCCTTTTCTTCTTGCTCTATCAAAAATAAAGTATTGTCAATCATATAAAATAAAAGGTTAAATATGTTTTAGGTCCTCCTAAATATCTCAACTTTTGTTTTTAGTCCTTTAAAATATTTCCTTCAAAGAACGGTCCTCCTAAAATTTTTCATACACATTTTTGATTCCTGATAATAAAATAGTTGCTAAAATCGTCGTTAATTCTGTCACTATATTGTAAAAACCATCGTTAAATTGCAAGAACCAAAACTGTGGATTAAAAATTTTAGGATGACAATTTTTTGAAGGAAATATTTTGAGGACTAAATACGAAATTGAAATTGAAATATTTATGAGGAATATAAACATATTTAACCCTAAAATAAACTAAATTTAGTTAACCAGAAATCTGAAAACTACACAATGTTTGCTAACTTCTAAACCTATATAGGGCCAAGTTAATATCATTGCAAACATTTCTTTTTCGCTAAAAAATTAAGAAAATAGGTAACAGGGCCGCTAAATTCCTTTTTATCAATTTGTACTTGTCTGACATCGTCAAATAAGACTTTCCTCAAATCAAAGAAGTAATCCTCGAAATAAATACTTACCTTATCTTCTCCAATTACAAGAATTCTTAAATGGACTTTAACCTCCTCAGCCTCGATGAACTACACTCAGCATTATATCAAGAAATCCTGCATCCGAAAAGACGGGATGAGTTCCATGATGCTATTGCACGGCAGGTGGTTGTTGCACATATAAGGGAACATCGTTGGAGAACATGTTGTCGACATTGGGATCGGCATAGTTGTGCACGTTGCCAGCATTGTCACCGAACATGTTGTCGGCATTTGTTTCAGCATAGCTCTGCATGTTGCCGGCATGGTCGCCGAACATGCCGGCATTGAACTTCGTATGGTTGTGCATATTGACAACGCGCACAATATGGATTTGCTCAGATCAAATCATAGAATCTGGTTGCTAAGTCATTATCATCGTCATCTGTAGGAGCAAGATGTTGTTGCACGGCAGGAGCGAGTTGCTGTTGCACGGAAGGTTGTTGTTGCACGGCAGAACCACGTATGTGCAAGAGTACATTGTTTATATATGTTATAATATGTATGACTCTCCTTAATTGCTTGTCTTAATTAGAGACTAAATAAGATTAGATTCAAATGTTTTTCTCTTATTTGTGTTTATTTTGGTTCAGCTTGGATGTAGAAAACTGATTTTGTTCAATTTATAATAGTTTGGAACTAAAATTAAAGTTTTCTACATGAGTTAATATTAGCAACAATGGATAAAATTGAAGTTATAAGCTATCTTTTGAGAAGAGGTATTCCTAAATCCATCTCTTGGAAGTCTATAAACACTAAGAATGGATTTTAAATCAAAATAGAAACCTTGGTTGCAAATATGGAATAGTCGTACATGATTTGTTAGCACTAAAACATGTATTTGTTAGCACTAAAACATGTGGTCAAATCAAAGAGTATTTCTCTTATTTGTGATTTTCTCTCCTTAATTAGAGGCTAAATAAGACTAGGTTCAAGTGTTTTTCTTATTTTTGTTTATTTTGGTTCAACTTAGATGTAGTAAACAGATTTTGTCCAATATATAACAGTTTGGAACTAAATTTTGTTCAATGTATAACAATTTGAAACTGAAAATAAATTTTTTTTTTACCTAAGTGAATATTAACAACAATAGATAAAATTGAAGTTATAAGTTAGCTTTTGGGTTGAAGTAAACCTAAATCCACACCTTAGAAGTCTTAAAATAGAAACGTTAAGAATTGATTTTATATCAAAATAGAAACCTTGGTTGCCAAAATGGAAACATGTGGTCAAAGCAAAGAGTTTAGAAACATCAATATGGTTTTGTAGAAGCACGAAGCACGGTGAAACTTGCGTTTGTTGTGTTACCTGTTGCTTTAGAGATAGTGACAGTGGCATTACACGGAGGCTGCATTTCCTCTTAAATACTTGATACATACTTTTTATTTTGATTGTATTTATCTTTTATTTTCAATAATTTTAATTTTTTTTAACTAAATGACACAATCACGCCATGAGCTTAGCCTGAAAATTGTGTTTTCCAATGATCAATCTAGACGAATGGGTAAGATTTGATATATTGTAATTGATTTGACATTTATATTTCTTTTGAACGTTTTTATTATTTTATTTCTGAATTAAATGCCAAAGAAAATGACGTATTTGGAGAATGTTTTGCAAATCCAAGAGACCATTGAGAGCTATCCCTCTCCTCCCAAACTGAAAATGAGAAGACTTCAAAAAAACATTCTCAAAAATTATGACATTCAGACGGTATCCAGAGATGATCACAATGTGAACATGTCCTCATCATCGGTAACAACATGTTGCATGGAAGGGTGTCATTGTTGCACGACATGAGCATGTTGTTGCACAGGATGTAGCACAGAAGATTATTATTGCACTGCATATTGTTGTTGTTGCACAATATGGATTTGCTCAGGTTGAATCACGGAAATTGATCATTTATAGGAGCATGTTGTAGAAGAATGTTTGTTGTTACACGGCAAGAGCATGTTGATGTTGTTGCATGAGAAGGTTGACGCTGCACTACAACAACTTACCATGCAACAACAACCTTCCGTGCAACATAACGTGCAACAACAACAAAGACATTCTTTCATGCAACACCCCGTGCAACAACATGCTGATAGGAACCAGCTAGTTGAGAAAGAAGTGCCACGTGAGCAGCTGATTTACAAAGAATCGGGTGGACCCCAGACTTGGAAAGTATATTCTAGAAGGAAGGGTAAGAAGGGAATTGGTGGCTAGTTAGTTACAAGAATTATGACGTGGCTTGAGTGGAGAGAGAGCACCTTGCATCCCGTTTCCACAATATAAGGAATCAGAGAGAGGGTGTAGATCTTATCTGAGATTATAGTGATTTACTAGTATGTATAGGGAGCTCTAGCTTCCTATTAGGAGCCTAGCTCTTGTCAGATCCAGGGTTTCATTCCCTTTTCTGTATCTGTTTCCTTTTTTATTCACTATAATAAAGCTCTCTTATCCTCTGTTTGCTTGTTTGCACTGTTATATTCAAATATTCTGTTTTTGGTACGTATCAAGTGGTCCGACCTGCCGGATTCCGACGACGGAGCCAGTGGATGCCACCTAAGAAGGTAACGTTACCAGCGTTCACGAAGATGGAAGCTAGGGTCGAAGCTTTAGAGAGTGAAATTACAGAGGTGCGATCAACTCTCGCCGAGGTGCAGAACTCGGTGACGACAAACCATACTAATTTGATAGCAATGCTGGAGAAATGCCTGGGTAAGTCGTTGACTGTGGACGAAGTGAACGAGAGCACTTCCAGTCAAGGTATTCCTAAGAGTACTGTTGTCAACAACCGCCATGGAGACCCTTTGACAGAGTATCGTCAATCTGTTAAGAAGGTGGAACTGCCGGCGTTTGACGGTGAGGATCCGGCGGGATGGATCTCACGTGCTGAAGTTTATTTCCGCGTCCAGGACACGATACCAGAGATGAAAGTGAGTTTGGCTCAATTATGTATGGAGGGAACAACGATTCATTTTTTCAATTCCTTGATCGGAGAAGAAGAAGGGTTGACATGGGAAGCGTTGAAGGAGGCATTGTTGGAGAGGTATGGAGGACACAGTGAGGGTGATGTTTATGAACAGTTGACGGAATTGAAGCAAGAGGGAACGGTTGAGGAATACATCACGGAGTTTGAATACCTAACGGCTCAGATTCCGAAACTTCCGGAGAAACAATTTCGAGGATATTTCTTACATGGGTTGAAGACAGAGATTAGAGGGAAAGTGCGTAGCTTGGTGGCAATGGGAGAGATGAACAGGACCAAATTGCTCCAAGTCACTAGAGCTGTTGAGAGGGAGGTGAAGGGTGGAAGTGGTTCAGCCTTTAATCGTGGGCCTAGATCTGGGTATAACCCAGCTCAGAATGGGTCAACAGAAAGGAAAGCTGGATCTGATTGGGTCATGATAAGAGGAAGAGACGGTGGGTCGCATGGGGGTGTTAAGAGTGGAGTAAGTGGGCTCAAAGGAGACAAACAGGCCCAAAACGAAAAAAAACATACTGGACCTCGTGATAGGGGTTTCAAACATTTGTCTTACAATGAGTTGATGGAAAGGAAGCAAAAGGGGTTATGCTTTAAGTGTGGAGGTCCATTCCACCCTATGCATCAATGCCCGGAAAAACAACTTAGAATTTTAGTGGTGGAGGAGGGCGGAGATGAAGAGGATGAGAACAAATTCTTGGCTATAGAGGTGGATGAAAGTGATGAAGAGGAGAAGGTAGAGATGAGTGTACTTAATTTGCATCACATTGCACACAAGACTCATCATACCATGAAATTCCAAGGAACAATACAAGGAGTAGAGGTATTGATTTTGGTGGATAGTGGGGCAACACATAATTTCATTTCTCAGAAATTAGTGCATCAAATGGACTGGCCAGTTGATACTACGCCTCAAATGACGGTTAAATTGGGAAATGGGCTCCAAATAGCAACACAGGGGGTGTGTAGAGGAATGGAGTTGTGTATTGGGGAATTTAAATTAGACCCAGAAATGCATTTATTTGAACTAGGAGGAATTGATGTGGTTTTAGGCATTGAGTGGCTTAAAACATTGGGGGATACTATTACTAATTGGAAACAACAAACAATGAGTTTCTGGAGTGAGAAAAAATGGGTGACTCTTAAGGGGCAGGAGGGGTACACAAAGTCAACAGTGGCTTTACAAAATATATTGAGTAAGTCCAGGCCCAATACGCTGGATTTGTTGTGGACCATAGAGAAAACGAAACCCAAAGAGACTGAGAAAAACACTTTATCTGGCCAGCAACAATTGGAGTTGGAGAACGTATTGCACAAATACGATCAAGTGTTCCAAACAGTGTTAGGTCTTCCTCCAAAAAGAAACAAAGAGCATACAATCAACCTTGTGGAAGGGCAAGGAGCAGTAAACGTGAGGCCGTACCGTTATCCCCACCATCACAAGAACGAAATAGAGAAGCAGGTAAAGGAGATGTTGGCCACGGGAATCATTCGCCACAGCACGAGTTCTTTCTCAAGCCCGGTGATTTTAGTGAAGAAGAAGGACTGCACATGGCGAATGTGCATTGATTATCGTGCTTTAAATAAGATCACTGTACAGGACAAATTCCCTATACCGGTGATCGAAGAGTTGTTGGACGAGTTGCATGGAGCAAAGTTCTTTTCAAAATTGGATTTGAAATCGGGATACCACCAAGTGAGGGTGAAGGAATCCGATGTGTGCAAAACGGCTTTCAGGACACATGAAGGGCATTATGAGTTCCTTGTGATGCCGTTCGGACTCATGAATGCTCCGTCAACGTTCCAAAGCCTAATGAATGATGTTTTTCGTTCTCTGTTGAGGAAACATGTGCTGGTCTTCTTTGATGACATCCTCATCTATAGCAAGAGCTGGGAAACTCATGTGAAGCATTTAGAGGAAGTGTTGAGTTTGCTAGCTCATCACAGTCTCGTAGCTAACAAGAAGAAGTGTTTTTTTGCCCAGCAGAGTGTGGAGTATTTGGGACACTTGATCACAGAGTACGGTGTAGCTGTAGATCCTGGAAAGGTGGCCAGTGTGATTCAATGGCCACAACCCAAGAATGTCAAAGGGGTGAGAGGGTTCTTAGGACTCACTGGATATTACAGGAAATTCATAAAGGACTATGGAAAAATTGCTAGACCTTTAACTGAGCTTACCAAGAAGGATAGTTTCAAATGGGGAGTGGAAGCTCAACAAGCCTTTGAAGAGTTGAAGGGGAGGCTTACGTCGGCACCGGTGTTAGCTTTACCGGATTTTTCCAAGAGTTTTCTGATTGAGTGTGATGCTTCAGGAGGAGGAATAGGGGAGATCTTAATGCAAGATAAGAATCCAATAGCTTATTACAGCAAGGCCCTTGGTGTGAAAAATTTAGCTAAATCGGCATATGAAAAAGAATTGATGGCAGTAGTTTTAGCAATCCAGCATTGGAGACCATACTTATTGGGAAGAAAATTTGTAGTATCAACTGATCAAAAAAGCCTCAAACAGTTACTGCAACAAAGAATTGTAACTGCAGAACAGCAGAACTGGACTGCTAAATTGTTGGGTTATGATTTTGAAATTGTGTACAAGCAAGGTAAATTGAACAAGGGAGCAGATGCCTTATCCAGAATTCATGAAGGAGAGGAGTTAGCTATCATGAACTACCAACGGAGATGGCCTCAAGAGGAACAAATTAAAATAGAAAATCAACAGGATGAGGTTGCAGAGGATAATAGCAGGGGTTCAGCAGGATGCAGAAGCATGGCCTGGTTATGAGTACAAGCAAGGTGTTTTGATGTATGAAGGTAGGTTGGTGATTTCCAATAAGTCCTTGTTAATTCCTACACTGTTAGAGGAATTCCACTCAACACCCCAGGGAGGACATTCGGGGTTCTACAAGACTTATAGAAGACTCGCTAGCAATGTGTATTGGATAGGCATGAAAGGAACCGTACAAGATTTTGTGAGAAGGTGCGACATTTGCCAAAGACAGAAGTACATAGCTGCATCTCCCGGAGGTTTGTTACAACCTCTGCCCGTTCCTCATCGAATTTGGGAAGATATATCGATTGACTTCATCACCGGGTTGCCAAAATCTAAAGGGTTCGAAGCTATTTTGGTGGTGGTGGACAGGTTGTCCAAGTACTCTCACTTTATTCCTCTGCGACATCCGTATACTGCCAGGAGTATTGCCGAGGTATTTTGCAAGGAGATAGTCAAACTCCATGGCATACCTTTTTCCATAGTGAGTGACAGGGATCCCATTTTTATGAGCAGTTTTTGGAGGGAGCTGTTCAAATTGCAGGGGACTAAGCTTAAAATGAGTACCGCATATCACCCCGAATCGGATGGTCAGACAGAAGTGGTTAATAGGTGCTTAGAGACCTATTTGAGATGCTTCATTGCGGATCAACCTAGGACATGGGTATCTTGGGTACACTGGGCCAAGTATTGGTTCAATACAACTTTTCATGCGGCTACCGAGAGGACACCATTTGAAGTAGTTTATGGGAGACCTCCTCCAAAACTAATTCAATGGACTCAAGGAGAGACTAGAGTAGAAGCTGTGCAGAGAGAATTGTTGGACAGAGACGAGGCTTTGCGACAATTGAGGAATCAATTGTTGAGAGCACAAGAGAAAATGAAGAGTCAAGCTGATAAGAAACGCACTGACAGGAGTTTTGTTTGTGGGGAGTGGGTGTTTGTCAAGCTTAGAGCTCATAGGCAGCAGTCGGTAGTGACAAGGATTAGTGCTAAATTAGCATCAAGATACTACGGTCCTTATCCCATTATTGAGAAGATTGGAGCAGTGGCATACAAACTGAAGTTACCTGAGGGGTCCAGAGTGCACCCTGTTTTCCACGTATCATTATTGAAGAAAGCTGTGGGAAACTATCATGAAGAGGATGAATTACCAGAATTATTGGAGGAACAGACTGAAGTGTATGAACCAGAAGCGGTACTAGCTACTAGGAAGGTGAAACAACAAAATGAAGAAGTCAGACAATTCCTGGTACACTGGAAGGGCAAGACAGCAGAAGAGGCAACTTGGGAGGATGAGATAATGATCAGAAGCCAGTTCCCAAAGTTTGGCCTTGAGGACAAGGCCATTGCGGAAGGAGAGGGTATTGATAGGAACCAGCTAGTTGAGAAAGAAGTGCCACGTGAGCAGCTGATTTACAAAGAATCGGGTGGACCCCAGACTTGGAAAGTATATTCTAGAAGGAAGGGTAAGAAGGGAATTGGTGGCTAGTTAGTTACAAGAATTATGACGTGGCTTGAGTGGAGAGAGAGCACCTTGCATCCCGTTTCCACAATATAAGGAATCAGAGAGAGGGTGTAGATCTTATCTGAGATTATAGTGATTTACTAGTATGTATAGGGAGCTCTAGCTTCCTATTAGGAGCCTAGCTCTTGTCAGATCCAGGGTTTCATTCCCTTTTCTGTATCTGTTTCCTTTTTTATTCACTATAATAAAGCTCTCTTATCCTCTGTTTGCTTGTTTGCACTGTTATATTCAAATATTCTGTTTTTGGTACGTATCACATGCACCTACAAATGATGACATGCCTTCATATGCAACAGCAACAATGCAACACCAACTTTTCATGCAACACCAACCTGCTCATGTCGTGTAACAACAACAACGTGCATTACTACAACCACCTTTTGTACAACACCCCGTGCAACAACGATACCCTTCCATGCAATAGCAATTTGCTATGAGGACATGCCTTCATATTGTGATTATTATCTTTGGCTACAGTTTGAATGTCATAGTTGTGAAAAGATTTTTTTTCAAAATCTTCTCTTTCTCTTTTTCGGTCGGTATAAGTTATTTCCTTTGATCTTTAATCATGCAATAAAATAAAATAAAATAAAATTCAAAAGAAATATAAATATACCAAATCAATTATAATAACTTACCTATTCGTCTAAATTAGTTATTGTAAAATGCAGTTTTAGTGCTAAATTCATTCTTATAGTGTTTCTATCCTAAGACCTAAGACTTTCGAGGTATGAATTTAAGTCTACCTCTACCCAAAAGCTAGCTTAAGAGATCAAGATTACTGAAATCCAATTTTGAGAACAAATCATAACCATTAATTTTAACAACTACAGTTAGTATTCACTCATATAGAAAACTTCAATTTTAACCACAATTACTAATATTCACTCATATAGAAAACTTTAAAGAGAAAAACAATTGAACCTAGTCTTATTTAGACTATAATTAAATAGAGTAATACACATTATGACATATAAATGTACTCTTGCATATATTAGCATTTTTATGACATATAGCAACATTTTAATGTATGATATGAATGAAACTCTTTTCAATGAAATGAAAGATATGCACAAAGTTTCATTTTTGATGAATATATAAACACTTGAAAAACTTGTTTGAATTATGTAAAAATTGACATAGGCAAGAGGTGGGTTGAAATCTGATATAAAATGCCTTAAATACATGAATAGGTACATATGAATGGAGGGGTTCCATGAAAGTTTCTCATGCAAAACAAACAGTGTCACTAGTTGATGAAAAAGTGCATGTTTTCGGGTGGTAATCGATTACTGAAAAGTGATAATCAATCAATTACCAATGCAGATATGCATATGTCATTTATGAAATAGAGAATGTTTTTATGAAGCATGAATTGCAATCCAACTTTAATCTTGATTTCAAAGGATATGATCAATTGATCTTAATTGAGCTACCCTGTTTCTTTGATAAACTTTTTATTCATCAACATCCAACTAATATAAACTATTGTATTCATCAAAATCCAACTAATATAGATGATAAAAATCTTAACAATCATACATATTATCAACCAAAAATAAAATATAAAATTAAAAGTTTAAAATTGTAAAAAAAAATTAAGGAGAATAGCAATGAAAACCTCAATGACTCTTGTTGGACGATGTCCACTTTCACCAAAGGTGATGCCATCTGAATCCTAATCTGCCACATTTGAAAAGGATGTGAATATAGCATCTGTACCAATAGATTTGGATGTCGATAGGTGTTGCCGTCGCGACAAAGGTGAAGAGAGGTGAATAAGTAAACCCTAAAATCGAGAAGCTTGCAAACTTTAACCCTAAAACCAATTGATCTGTAGGCTTTAGTTTCTCTTGTTTGGACTCATCATCTTTTTCTTAGTATAAACAAGACCCTTCGATTCTAAGAATTAGGTAAGATGACGGAACAACCTGAACTTCGTCATCTTTACTCATCGGCATAGAACGGAAGTTGTTTTTGGCAAGGAGGTCGGCGGAGAAATGCGCGCCATGAGAAAACGGAGGAAACTTGAAAGTACCGTGAAATGAGCCTTGCGGCTCTTGCAGCGGCGGCGGCTTTTGACACTCTAGGGTTGAACTTCATTTTTGTGTTTTTGGTAAGAAATGAAGGCGTCGTTGCTGCTAGACACTCTTAACTTAACTTAATGGAGTGGGTTTGGGTGAAATATAAAACAATTTTTTTTTAATAAATAAAATAACTTAATTGTATTATAAACTATTAAATTATTGAGAATATTAATTTACTTTAAAATAATAAATTTAATTTGTATATTTATACTAAATATAAATTAAATTAATATTTTTAATATTTATAACTATACAAATTTGTGTATTAGATTAAAACAATATTAAAAATTAAATAAACATATAATATATCAAGTTGCAATAGGAAAGATAACTCTTTTTTCTTGTTTTAAAAAAATACACCTATATAATTATATAAACTTGTTTTTAAAATGAATTTAATTGGTATGTACTGACAGTGTACAATTATCATTCTTGTGTATCCCGTCATATCAGATTATAATTTTTAAATTAACGGTGACAGATTAATAAATTTCTATTAAATGATAGTGTAAAATTATTTTACACTGTCAGTGCATATCAATTAAACTCTTTAAAAATATAGGACGGAAATCAAAATTTCGGCTCAAATTTGTGAGATAAATTTTAACTTGCCTTAAATTGGTGACCGCAAATTAATTTCATCCAAAAAAAATTAAGAATTTTTGTAAAATAGTCCAAATTCCATTGCAATTTAATTATTTTGGAACGAAAAATATTTTTGTCACAAAATTTCGTCTTAATTTAATTTATTTTATTGTAGGAATCCGAAGTAACGGTGTTTAGATTATTCCTTTCCATGGTGGATGGAGGATCACATTTGATTGCTGAAGAGCGTTGTTATTGAGGTTCGCTTCGCCAATATGATGAGTAATGTTCGGTCGACTACTGATTGATGCTACCACACCAACGACTAGCAAGGTGGATTCAAATGCAGTGGTAGAACGAGTGGTTCTTGATTCAACCATTTCTACCCCTCGACGAAGTTCTAGGAGCACTGAAAAACAAAGATCTGAAGAATCAGTAATTCTTTATCAGCATTAAGCTTGATTTTGTCGGACGCAACTTAACCTTCTTTGAGTTTTTGAATCCTCTTGTTCGAATTTGAGGAGAGTCCTATGCTAGAGGAGTGCACTTGGAGATAGGGAATCGTAAGGTACGCGGGAATCAAATGTTGTTTCCCACAAACGGAGCCACTATTTTGTATCGGGACCAAAAAAGTGTGCAGTCATTGTTAGAGGGCAATTCGAGAGGGTCAACGAGGGAGCATTTCTTATTTGGGACACACTTTGTGAGAGACACGCCACATATCCACCTAAAACCTTAAGGTAATTGGTGTGAGGGTTCTCTCACTTATATAGTGTTCAATCTTTCCTTTTCTAATCGATGTGAGACTTCTTCCTCACACTTGATTCTTAACACTCCCCCTCAAGTGTGAGTTTATACACAATGCTCCCCCTCATGTGGAAGCTCTCTCTTTCACATACACTTGTATCACCGTTGAACTCAACGGAACACCTTCTGCCCACACCTGTGGGAAGTGTTTCGATACAGGTAAGCCGGTCCCTTTCTCGAACTAAAGGGTCATGATACCATTGTTAGAGGGCAATTCGAGGGGGTCAACGAGGGAGCATTTCTTATTTGGGACACACTTTGTGAGAGACACGCCACATATCCACCTAAAACCTTAAGGTAATTGGTGTGTGGGTTCTCTCACTTATATAGTGTTTAATCTTCCCTTTTCTAATCGATGTGAGACTTCTTCCTCACACTTGATTCTCAACAGTCATAGAAGATACTACGAAGGAGAGCTTTCGATGCGACAGAGCGGGGGTGTATCTGCAAGTTTAGCACTTCTACGTTCAAGTCGGTATGTGTAGGATGAAAGAGTATTCAAATTCTCTTTGAAACTTGTTACCTGAAATGGCGTCACCCATATATATATATATATATAGGAGTTGAGTAACAAACCTGCTAACTTTCTGGCATAGAATAAGAAGACTGTTGGTTGCGTTGGAGGAATAGATCCCCTACTTCTAGATTTAATGGAGGTTCATTGGTCAGAAGAACCTTTCAGAAGCTCAAGCATCACCTTGAACTAGATTTGGGATGTTATGTCTAGAAGTGGTCGGAGTAGAAATGGTGATGTATGGATCAGATCAATACAGAGAGTTCTTCATTTAGGGCGGTCGGATCTATGTGGAAGGGCAAGATTGTAAGAATATTGTCGGGCCAGAACAAATCCAAAAGTCTCACTATGTCAAACAAGACATTAGACAGTGCTTTTTTAGGCCTTAGACAGCGCTTAAAAGCGCTGCCTAAGGTTGCGCTGTCGTAGGTAAAGACAGCGCTTTTGTTTTATGAAAAAGCGCTCTCTAAAGTATACATTAGACAACGTTTTTTCCGTAAAAAGCGCGCTCTAAAGTGGGCCTTTAGACAACGCTTTTTCAAATGCGCTGTCTAATGTATACGTAAAAAATTTTGATGAATTTTTCTATATACCTTTAGAGAGCGCTTTTTCAAGAAAAAGCACTGTCTAAAGGCCCCTTTAGACAGCGCTTTTTAAAGCGCTGTCTTATGTATGCCTATAATTTTAGTTATCAATTTTTCTATACTTTTAGAGGGCGCTTTTTAGGAAAAGCGCTTTCTTTTGTGAACTATAGACAACACTTTTCCTAGAAAGCGCTGTCTTTTCTCTACGTATAATTTTGATGATTTTTTTTAAAAATCTCATTTTAACCATTTTTTTATGCAGAAACCTGTATAATTCAAGCCATTTCAATAAACCTGTATATTTCACATTTCCATTAACATTTTCTAGTATGGTTCATTAACCATTTCCACTAATCCCATAAATCACATAAACCACATAAACCATTTCCACTATAATTCAAGTTATTTACATTAACTATTCACAAAACTATACAATTACAATCCAAAAACACATAAAGGGCATAAACCATTCACTAAACTATACAATCCCATAAAATAAATCATTCACAAAACTATACATTCACATAATCCCATAATCCTATACATTATATAAGATTTTTTATTTCAATAAGGTATTTGCACAATTCCTCCTTAATTTCTTGCAATTTATCCTTCGTGTAATGAAAACACGCGTATTCATCAAAGTACTACATAACAAAACAAAATATGCATGATTTAGTTAAAAATAATAAATTATATGACATATCCGATAAATATTAAAATAAATCCTAAGTTATAAATCCATGCATACCGTAAGAGGAATCTCTAATCGATCCATTTGAAGGATTTCTCTCATAAACCTCAAAACGAAATACCCGCAGTCTATGCCATTACGCTGACGAGGGCACTACACATAGACAAACAAATAAGAATTAATATATAGTTGTTTTGTGTTATCAAGTAGCATCACTAATAAGCAACATTGTGAAAATTAATATACCTCCACTTTGACCCATGTAACGTTGGTTGCTTTAGCCCGTGCTACTCGAGATTCTCTTTGTGCTCGGTATACGAGTATTGCTCTATAAAAGAAAAACGTAAATTTAGAACAATCTCATAGAAATAATTAAATATACAAATACACACGAATATTTCGAACAATCTCACTTACGTATCAACCACATCCTTCATATCCTGATATGTTGACCAATCAGTATCCAATGAATTCAGATAATAGACCACTTCTCTTGTAGGATTAATGGCAACCAACAACCAGTGTCCACTGTAAAATATAACAAAAGTTTAGATGGATAATTTCTACGAAAAAGATACAAATTTAAGATTAGAATGAAAATCTTACCCGTTTCCAGTATTATACGGTAAAAGAAACAAATTTTCTGTCTTGCTGGCCATAAATCTCTCAGTTAAGTGGTCTCTTACTGAAAGTGCATTCATACCAATTATCGGTGCATTGACAAGGGTGCAAGAGATGAAACGGAATCTGTTTGACAATTCCGTCCCCCGCATCAATTTTTCATACAAGCACCTTAAATAAAAACAAAATAAACATTAGACTATTTTCATTGAAATGTTTAAATAAATTGTTCAACTAAATAAATAATAGATTGATCAGAGTACCAGATGTATGAATGCATAACACCGATGCCTAATTCAATATGCTTGAAAATCTGCTCCATGTCCTCTCTTCCGATTATCTCAGAATGATGAAAACCAATAACACCTTCGTCCATGTTTATTTGACGAATAGCACCATCCATCAAATCTGACATTGCCATAAGTGTTTCTAGACACGACTGTGATCGCGACTTTATGAGTCGAATGGGGTTACTAACTACAAGCGCACAGTCTATCGCGTAGTTTTAAAAGGATATCGATCCCACAAGGACTGATAATCAAACTAGTGCTATCAGATTGTTACTATGTTTAGCTAAGGCTAATTGTTCTAAGGGAAATAAGGGCGACAGGAATTAAATCTAAGAATACTAACTTTAAAAAAAAATAATTAATAACTAGATATCAGTATGTAACGCATTACTCGTCGGGAATTTAGTAAGTCACCGGTGTAGGTTTAAATGCCAAATTACTTTTCAGTAGAAAATACTCATTTAAAAGACCTTATCTCACACTCTCGTGTTTATTGATTCAGACTATACCGTTAAATCAGAATGAGCGCTCTCGCTGTATCATTTGCATTTAAAAATACTTTTTGAAAATGAATAAGTCCTAATCAATTCTAAAGTGCTTCCGCTGTATTTAAAATCAATGCCTAGTTTCAGCTATCTGGTTAAACTCTCAAACTCTCGTTTATCTTGACCTTAACCTTAAATGCCTTTTTACTTTCGTAAGAAAAACCAATCGATTAGAAATAAGAAACCAAAGTCTAAAAACTAATTTGTAAAAATTAGCACCGATTATTACTTAATTCCGTCTTAATAACTTGTTTACATACTGATACCAAATAATCTAGCCAGACATGGTTGGAATGGAAAACATGCTAACACAATATATATTACTAGTACTAATCATGCTGCAACAAACGATAAATAAAAGCATATAATAAAAACCTGGAATTGAAATAATCTGGCAAATGAATTCTCGTTACAAACTTGAAGTGATCCGCAAAGCTTGATTACACGAGGAAAACAAGAAACTGGAAGTGCAGAAGTGCAGAAAAAAAAAACAAAAACTAAGAATTGTTTAATTGAAAAAAATGCAGAAAACTAATTCACTCAAAGCTCTCTTGAAAATTCACGGACCCTCCCAAATGAGGGCTTCAGTTCAATTTATATCAGTCGTCTGGCCGTTGAGAATAACGTGTGAATCGTGTGGAAGTTACTTGAGGAAATCACGCAAGGAAGTTGAAAACCCTAGAGAAAGTAGGAAAGGTGGTGGAATTCTTTTTTTTTCTCTTCCCAGAAAGTAGGTGGCTCGCGCCACCTCATCTCCTTGCTCCCATGTGGCTTGCGCCACTTTGATCTTTGGTGGTGGACGCCACCCACAATGTGGCTTGCGCCATATGTGTGGTGGTGGGCCCACCCTTTATATTTTTTTTTCTTTTTCTTTTTCTCTTTTCTTTCCTTTGCATTTCTTTCCATTTACTTTCTCTTCTCTTCATTTTCTTTCCTCTTCATTTCTTTTCTCTTCAATTTCTTCAATAAATATTTATTTTCCGTTAAATCCCAATTCGACTCGAGTGCCTGAAAAACATAAACAAATATGTGTAAAATAAAGCATAAATCGGGCGAAAGCAAATAAATCATAGTATAAATTCATGCATGTCAAGTCAAATACACGATATAATTTCGCGTTATCAAACTCCCCCACACTTGAACCTTTGCTTGTCCTCAAGCAAATGAAACATCTAAGCACGGGTTTGAAACAAAAACACGACACAGATCATACAGTGATGCTAAGCCTTGTCAGAAAGATAGGTACTAAATATCAATACCAAGGATACCGTAATGACACAGAATTACATCATGTAATCAAGGACTCCCACCTTATACAGACAGATCTAAATCATGGTATTATAACTCGACCTATTCTCTTTCACCTCTTTTTCATTCTCGCGCAATCACATTAAGCCCGTTATCCACGCACGCCCATGGTAAGTAAACCTGTTAGTGTTCAGTGATCTCGTTTTCCCAATCTTTTGCATTTCTTTTTCTTTTAGTTTCGAATTTCAAGAGTCCGATCCGTTGGGCTAAATGGTCGGGTGAAGACCACCTAACTTAGAAGGAACATGTCCTTTATTCTCCTTTTCTATTAATTCATTAAATTCACTTTGAGATCGAACACATATTTGCATCAGTTTATTACTTAGTTTGTGCCTTAGGATGGTGCTGACTGCTAGTATAAACTAATCAAGAGGTTACTTTTTAACATTTCAGGTCTCGGCATAATAAGTACTCAGATTCATATGTATATTCGGGGGGTTCAGGGTGTCAAAACAGTACCGATTTTATTAACACTTTCCCAAGTCTTTCTAACTTAGCCTAATAAATTCTTAAAGTGTCGTATTATGTAACAGCCCAAAAATAAAATTTTTTGTTATGGCTCAAGAAAGTTAGGAGAATCTAAGTAATAGCAGAAACTATGTGTAGAGACTCGACAGTACATGAATTTCTTTTATTGGAAACAGGACGCTGAGCAAACTAATGAAAGGAAATAAGCATAAAAAAATTTAAATCTTCCTAGAAAAATAGTAAATAACCAAAACAATTTAAATGAAAGCGATAAAACTTCCTCCCCCACACTTAAATTGAGCATTGTCCCCAATGTAACAACGTAAGGTGAAAAAGGAAGGAGAAACCTGGGAGAACGGGCTACTGGTGGCCTCTTCCTCGAGTCCTAGTTCGCCTGGTGTTTCTGGTTTGTTGTTCTGAAGTACATAGATCTGGATTTTGATCATGTGCTTGCACAGACAGACCGGCCATCCCTTGGATCAGCTCTGCCATGTTGTTCTGGCCTTGCTGCATTCGTTGTAAAACCTGGATCATCTCCGCTTGTTGGTTGTACATCTGGGTCTGCTGAGCCATCATTTGAGCTTGCTGAGTTGCGATGCTTTGTATGGTTTGGTCGCGGAGGGCGTTTGCTTCGCTCTGCCTCATCACCTCAGCGTATATGCTTTCTAGAGTTTTGGATGATTCTTCCTCTTGTCTCCTGGGCCTGCGTCTGGATGATGTACCTGCAACAAATTCAGAGGAGGATGGTGCGGTGTGTGCTTGTGTGTTAGTTTCATCCCCGCCAGCAGCAACATTCTCAGGAATGTGTGCGGGGCCTGGGTTATCAGTATAACAATAGTTTTCCTCTCGCCGCACATTTGTGCGACTTGGGTTCGGAAGTGTAAAATTTGGGAAAACTTTATTGTCAATCAGTAGATTATACCTACCGTCTTCTCTTTTCTTAACCAGTTTCATACGTTCGGTCATTTTCAAATCAATGGTAAGAGAAGGAAGTGGTGTTAAGGCTGCGAAATGGGATTCGAGCTCAAGGGCTCGAGCTATAGTTGCTATTAGACAGCCGAATGTGATGGCGCCTTTGTTCGAGGCGGTAATGGAGCACATATGATTAAGCATGAATGGGACATGGTTTATTCGGCGGTCTGCAAAGGTGTTAAGTAAATAGAAAAATTCCTTCTCATTCACTTTGTTTGAATTAGACCGGCCAAAAATTGTAGTAGCCAATAGTTGGCAAAAATAACAAAAAGCCGGGTTTTGAATGAGAGTGGCTTTGTTTCCTTCACAACTCTATGTATGAGTGCCTGTTAGACCTCTCCAAAGACACTTGTAACTGTCAACCCACTGAGGTCCACTCGGGATACTATACATTACATCGTTTCCTACTAGGAAATTTAGTTTAGCAGCCAGTTCGTCAAAAGTGAATTTAAATTTAGTATTAAACATTCGAAACTGGACCGTCCCTTCTGGGTCAAAAATAATCGAGCTAAGAAACTCTAAGGTAAGTGGGACATAGATAGGGTCTCTATTAGATAAAAAATGTTTCAAATTTACTCGTTCTAATAAAAAGTCTATGCTTTCAGTAAGTCCTAAAACTTCTAAGCAATTAGTATCCGCATACCTTGTTGGCTCGATCTCGCGTTGTGTAAGCGACCAGAGAAGAGTAGCTTGGTCTTGATCTCTGCAAAGTACTGTATACCCTTGTGCTTGTGGTGCTAGTTCCATGTTTAGTTGTAACTACACACTCACAACTTAGACGTGCAAAAATATTCTAAATGCAAAATATGTGTGTGAGTGAATGTTACTGAAAGTGTGTATTTATAGTAGAAGAATTTATCATTTAATTTGTGTAGTTATGGTAGGTGGCGGTCAAAGGAAAAATTTTGAAATCTGGCAAGTGTGTGACATGCACATGCAAAAAGCATGCATAGGCCAAAATAGGAGGTGGCGGGGGCCACAAGGAAAGGTGTGGCGGAAGCCACATAAATTAAAGTGGCGAGAGCCACACTTCTAATGGAGTGGCGGGAGCCACATGCTCCTAAGTGGCGGGAGCCACTTCCATTTGAATTCAATACTTCTCTTTTTCAGACCTGCATGTGATAAATTTCAGAGATTCCCTTGTACTTTTTATTTCTGCATGTGACAAGATTGGTCATAGGAAATGCAAGCAGGCTACTACATGACATTTTTATTAGGACCATGCGTGTCCTTACTTTTATCATCATTAATCATGTAACAGAGTGATGATAGATGATACAGTAAGCATATGAATAATACTTAATAATGAAATAGCAGAATAATAAATGAAATAACAGTCAGTATCACACGCTTGTACTGTAATAGTCAGTGAAAATAACTGAATCGAAATTAAATGTAACCAAAACAAGACAACAGACTGAAAAATTAAAACTTGAAATTTAAGTCAATTAAATCCAAATTCAACGGAAATGAATTTTTTTTGTCTAAATTGTAAACAACAGTAAAAAGAATTAAATTATGGAAATGAGAAAAACTGAATGCAAAACTCTCTTCCGTCTCCCACACTTAGAATTAACGGTGTCCCCACTGTTAAAATGCAGAAGCCCGGATGTGAAATAAATACTCTCCTAGCCATTTTGATTTGGATTGTTAGCAAGTCCTCTAGAAAATAGTTGTTGATGAAAATGATCCAATTGCTCTACCACCATATCCATAAATCCATGAAACTCAGTGCGAATAGTGGTGAATTCTTCTTGAAGGCCAGTCACTCGGTTCTCCAAGGCTGTTATGGCAGCGGTGAAATCAATGGGTGGAGGAGGAGCTACAATAGGTGTGTGAGATTCAGCATCAGAAATATAGTTATCATTAAATTCATAAATCTGTGGTGTATCAGGTGGTGATGGTGGGGCGTGATGTGGTTCAGTCAAGTCATAAAACCAATTGTTTCTGTTATGGACACTGGTGTGCTCATGGTTTGGTAAAGTGAAAAGACGGACGACATCATTATCAATTAGGTAGTCAAAGGTATCTGGTCCGAGGTTTCCTATGATTCGGCGGTTAAAGCAGAAGTTAAGGTTCATAGGTCGGAAGGTACCAAGAGGGTTAAACCTGATCAGAGGATGTCTCAGTCCTATGGCATTTGCTATCATGGTGACTAATCCTCCTATTATGATTGGTGCACGAGCATCCAGTACAAGACTCACAAAATTAGTTATCATAAAGGTAGCAGCATTTACGGGGCGGCCCTGGGAAGCACAATACAAAATATAAAGCTCAGTTCTGGATACAGAGGTATCATTTTCTTCCTTACCGAAAATGGTATGGGCGAGGATTTTGTGAAAATACCGGATGGCTGGGTTGTGGATACTCTCGGAAAACATGCCAAAGGGTTCAGGATTATAATTACCAGTTATGTTACCCCAAAAGTAGTTCAGGTCGAGGTCAAGGAGCAATTCATCTTGGTATGCGGTAACCACATCAGGTCCACTGGGAAATCCTAGGAGTTCAGCAAGTTCTTTATGGTTATAAGTATAATCATTATCAAACAGTCTAAAAGTGACCAACCCTCTATGGAATCCGTAACCATGGTTAGGTATGTGAGTAAGGGAGCTAAGGAACTCAAGTGTCAGCCTACGGTAAGAAGTAAACCTTCTTCTGATAGAAGCGGTCTCCCACCCCAGTTGGCTAAACAGAAACATGATGCTGTCCCTGATACCCAACTCAGCCATGGTAGGTCCATCATAGTAAATAGTCAAAGCCATATCTCTCTGAGCTAACATCTCAAACCTCCTCCTCTGAGCTATGCCTCTGAAAACAATGTTCATGTAATCTACTTGTTGCATCTTGAAAGTTAGTTACTAACTAAGCTAAGTTAGCCTGTAAGTAAGCAGATAGTCATGCAAAGTTAGTAATGAACATGTAAATTATGGCATCAAGAAATGGGGAGAATGAGAGGAAATAGAAAAATAAAAATGCAATAAAAAGTAAGAACTAAACAAGGAATGAAATAAAATCAAATAGAACAAAATAGAATAAAATAAAATAAAGCATTTGAAATTCAGGTATTAGAAATACGTGGGTTGCCTCCCACCAAGCGCTGTTTTTAATGTCGTAAGCCTGACATAGTTCTAGTGCAATGTCAGTTTTCAGAATGAACGGGCAGCTCTAGGAGCTTTAGACTAGCTGAGTAATCTCTATTGTCTACGCAATGATAATGTTTTAAACGCTGTCCGTTTACTATAAATGGTTGACTAAATCTACTTTTTATTTATACGGCACCACTTGGGAAGACCTTACTTATTATAAAGGGACCTGACCACCTAGATCTAAGTTTTCCTGGGAAGAGTTTAAGGCGTGAATTAAACAGGAGTACTACGTCGCCTTCATTAAATTCTTTACGGGAAATTCGTTTGTCATGCCATTTTTTAGTTCTTTCTTTATATATCCTAGCATTCTCGTATGCGTCTAGTCGAAGTTCTTCTAGTTCGTGAATGTCTAAGATTCTTTTCTCACCTGTGGCAGTATGGTCTAAGTTTAGGGTCTTAATGGCCCAGTAGGCTTTATGCTCTAATTCTACAGGTAGATGGCATGATTTTCCATAGACTAACTTAAAAGGTGTGGTTCCTATTGGGGTCTTATAAGCTGTCCTATATGCCCACAGAGCTTCGTGTAATTTTGATGACCGGTCTTTCCTAGAGGTTGCGACAGTCTTTTCTAAGATTTATTTTATTTCTCTGTTCGAGACTTCGACTTGTCCACTTGTTTGTGGATGATATGGTGTTGCTACACGGTGTCGGACTCCATACTTCAGTAGAAGTTTTTCAAATATCTTTGATATAAAATGGAAGCCTCCGTCACTGATGACAAGTCTGGGCACACCGAATCTAAGGAAGATTATGTTCTTGAAAAGCTTAATTACTACTCGTGTGTCATTTGTTGGAGAAGCTACAGCCTCGATCCATTTTGAAACGTAATCGACAGCAACGAGTATATACTTATTACCAAAAGAAGATGGGAATGGCCCCATGAAGTCAATCCCCCATACATCAAAGACTTCCACTTCTAAAATACCCTTTTGTGGCATTTCATCGCGTCTAGAGATGTTACCAGTGCGTTGGCACCGGTCGCAGTTTAATATCGCGATATGGACATCTTTCCATAGATTGGGCCAGAATAGGCCAGATTGTAGGATCTTAGCGCAAGTCTTCGAAGTGCTAGCGTGTCCGCCATAGGGAGCAGAATGACAATGTGAGATTATGTTTTCTATTTCATCCTCGGGGACACATCGACGAAAAATTCCATCGTCACCTCTCTTAAAAAGTAGAGGCTCATCCCAATAATATTGTTTAAGGTCATGAAAGAATTTCTTCTTTTGTTGGTAAGTTAGATCTGGTGGAAGTACCCCGGCAGCTAGGTAGTTAACAAAGTCAGCATACCATGGTAGTGTTGTATTCGTTTAAATTTCTTCCACTAATTCCTTTGGATTGGTATCGTTCAAGGTTAATTCAGACATATTGCTTTCCAGTTGGGCTATCAGTCGCTCATTTGGGAAATCATCATTAATAGGCACTTGCTCAGGCTTAATACCTTCTATTCTTGATAAATGGTCTGCGACTACATTTTCGGTGCCTTTTTTATCTTTTATCTCTAAATCGAATTCTTGTAAGAGTAGGATCCATCTTAAAAGTCTAGGTTTGGCATCTTTCTTACTTAATAGGTATCTTATCGCGGCATGATCGGTATAGATAATGATTTTCGCTCCTACCAAGTAGGAACGGAATTTATCCAGAGCGAACACGACAGCTAGGAGTTCCTTTTCAGTGGTGGCGTAGTTCATTTGGGCAGGATCTAGGGTTCGACTTGCGTAGTAAATTGCATGGAGCTTTCTGTCCTTTCTTTGTCCTAAGACTGCGCCTACGGCATAGTCACTCGCATCACACATGATTTCAAATGGTAATCTCCAATCAGGTGGTTGCATGATAGGTGCGGTAACGAGAGCCGTTTTTAATTGTTCAAACGCTTTTAGGCATTTCTCATCGAAGATAAATTCAGCGTCTTTCATTAATAAATCGGTCAGTGGTTTGGTAATTTTCGAGAAATCTTTGATGAATCGTCGGTAGAAACCGACGTGTCCTAAGAAACTTCTTATTTCTCGTACGGTTTTTGGAGGTTGGGGATTTTCTATAATCTCTATCTTCGCTTTATCAACTTCAATCCCTCTATCAGATACTATGTGTCCAAGTACGATTCCTTAATTGACCATGAAATGGCATTTCTCCCAGTTTAGTACGAGATTGGCTTTCACACATCTTTCAAGTACCATTTCTAGGTTCGATAGACATCCTTCAAAACTCTGCCCACAAACAGAAAAATCGTCCATAAACACTTCCATAATGTCATCTATAAAATCAGCGAAAATTGACATCATGCATCTTTGGAATGTTGCGGGAGCGTTACATAGTCCAAACGGCACTCGTCGGTAAGCAAATGTACCGTAGGGACATGTGAAAGTTGTCTTTTCTTGGTCATCAGGATGGATAGGGATTTGGAAGAATCCTGAATAACCGTCTAAATAGCAGAAGTAAGAATGTTTTGCCAATCGTTCCAACATTTGGTCAATGAATGGTAATGGGAAATGATCTTTACGAGTAGCTTTGTTCAATTTTCTATAATCGATACACATTCTACTGCCAGTTATAGCTCTTTGCGTTATAGGTTCACCTTTTGAGTTCTTAACAACTGTAACACCTCCCTTCTTAGGTACGACATGTACTGGGCTAACCCATTTACTGTCTGATATCGGGTATATAATTCCCGCATCTAAAAGCTTTTTCACTTCATCCTTGACTACAGTACTTAAGATTGGATTAATCCTTCTCTGGTGTTCTCTAGAGGTCTTACAGTCTTCCTCTAGCATAATGCGATGCATACAGATAGAAGGACTTATTCCTTTAAAGTCAACGATGTTGTAGCCTAACGCAGTTGGATATTTTCTTAAGACATCTAAAAGTTTCTTAGTTTCGGGTTGTCCTAAGTCTGCATTGACTATTACAGGTCGTTCGAGTTCTGTGTCTAGGAATTCATACCTTAAGCTATCGGGTAGTGTTTTCAGTTCTAAAGCTGGTTTCTTTGGGCAAGGAAGATGATCGGGTGTAAGTGCTAAACATTCGCTTAGGCTATCATCTTGGTACGGTTCACGCCAATTATCATCTTCAAAAATCAGAGGTATTGGAATTTTTATAATATCCGAGTATATGGTCGGTTCCATCTCCATTTGTCTTACGCACTCATCTATGACATCTAATAGGTAACATGTGTCCTCTATGGCTGGTGCTTGTAAGAATTGTGTTAGGATAAATTCAACCTTCTCTTCACCGACTTCAAAGGTTAGCTTACCTCTCTTTACGTCTATAATGGCTCCGGCGGTAGCTAAGAATGGTCTTCCTAATATGATAGGTGTAGTGGAGTCTTCTTTAATTTCCATGATTATGAAATCGGTAGGAATATATAATTGTCCTATACGAACTGGAACATTCTCTAGTATACCAACGGGATATTTAATAGAGCGGTCGGCTAATTGAACGGACATTTTAGTTGGTCTTAATTCTCCCATATCAAGCCTTTTGCATATGGACAAGGGCATTACATTGATACTGGCACCTAAGTCGCATAGAGCTTTGTCTATGACGAACTTTCCAATTACACAGGGTATGGAGAAACTACCTGGGTCTTTCAGCTTAGGAGGCATGTTGTTTTGGATTATTGCGCTACACTCAGCAGTAAGTGTGACTGTTTCGTTATCCTCAATCTTTTTCTTATTAGATAAGATTTCTTTAAGGAACTTAGCATATGAGGGCATCTGAGTGATAGCTTCTATAAAAGGTATTGTGATGTTCAATTGTTTCAGCAGTTCAACAAATTTCTTAAATTGCCCTGCGGTTTTAGAATTTGCGAATCTTTGAGGATACGGAATATGGGGTTTATATGGTGGTGGAGGCACATAAGGCTTTTCCACGGCCTCTTGGTCATTATCTTCCTTTTCCTTGGATTCATTCTCCTTCTCAGTATTAGGTTTTTGGTACATGGGCGGATTCTGAAGTCTTGGATCAATGGGTCCTTCTAGTTCTTTACCACTTCTCAATATAACGGCATTTGCACGTCCTTTCGGATTAGGTTGTGGCTGTCAAGGAAATGTTCCTGCAGGAGCAGCAGTAGGTGCTTGTTGTTGTGCCACTTGCGAAATTTGCGTTTCAAGCATTTTGTTGTGGGTAGCTAAAGCGTCTTATTTGTTTGCTAATTGCTTAATTTGCTCACTAGTGTGTATGTTTTGATTCAGGAAGTCTTTGTTTGTTTGAGCCTGGGTAGCTATAAAGTTTTCCATCATTAGTTCAAGGTTGGACTTCCTAGGAACATTAGGGGCAGTTTCAGCAGCCTTTTGGTAGCCTGGTGGTGCAGCAGGTGCTTGACCAGGTGCATATAATGCATTGTTGTTTTTGTAAGAGAAGTTTGGGTGGTTCTTCCAGCCCGGATTGTAGGTATTTGCATAAGGGTTTCCTTGAGCATAATTTACTTGGTCACTGGAGACTCCTGCCAAAATTTGACATTCAGTGGCAGCATGTCCAGGTGTTCCTCATAATTCGCAGTTTTGAGCTACAGCAGCCACGGTGGCTGCAGACGTTATGGTCAAGTTATCGATCTTTTGGGCAAGGGCATCTACCTTAGCATTGACACAATCAAGGCTACTAACCTCGTACATTCCACCTTTTGTTTGGGATTTTTCCACTGCAGTTCTTTCTCCTCCCCATTGGTAGTGGTTTTGAGCCATGCTTTCGATCAGTTGGTGGGCTTCTTCATATGGTTTATCCATAAGCCTACCACCAGCGGCGACATCTATTGTCAATCTTGTATTGTACAAGAGACCATTGTAAAATGTGTGGATGATTAACCAATCTTCAAGACCGTGATGCGGGCACATCCTCATCATGTCTTTATATCTTTCCCATGCATCGTAAAGAGATTCGTTATCCTTCTGTCGAAAACTATTAATTTGGGCTCTCAGCATAACTGTTTTGCTTGGGGGGGAATATCGTGCTAAGAATACCTTTTTCAACTCATCCCATGTAGTAACGGAGTTTGATCGCAAGGATTGCAACCAAGCCCAAGCTCTGTCTCTTAATGAGAAAGGAAAAAAACGTAGTCTTATCGCGTCTGCAGTTACACCATTTGCCTTTACTGTGTCTGCGTACTGCACAAACTTGGTCAAATGTTCGTTAGGATCTTCTGTAGGGTTTCCAGAAAACTGATGTTGTTGTACGGCTGACAGCAATGAAGGTTTCAACTCGAAATCGTTTCGGTTGATAGCAGGGGAAGCAATGCTACTATGTGGTTCTTGCTCAGACGGGGTAGCATAGAACTTAAGAGGACGGTTTTGTGGTCTTTCACCCATGTTTCGTTCTGATTCTGATTCTGACTCAGAGTCAAGTTCTGTTTCAGATTCGGGTTCGGATTGAGATTCAGGTTCTGATAAAGGAAAAGGTATTTCGTGGGCTAAACAATATTCTTGGATTCGTCTTTTCACGCTGAGAAGACGTTCAGGTTCGTCCGTCGGTCGTGTGAGGTCTTCGCCTTTTGAACGAGTACTTGGCATACAACCGACAAATTAGGGGATTTGTTGCCTAAGTCTATACGGCGCAACAAATGAATCGCACTATTGACTAAATCAAAGTCCCCGGCAATGGCGCCAAAAACTTGATCGCGACTTTATGAGTCGAATAGGGTTACTAACTGCAAGCGCACAGTCTATCGCGTAGTTTTAAAAAGATATCGATCCCACAAGGACTGATAATCAAACTAGTGCTATCAGATTGTTACTATGTTTAGCTAAGGCTAATTGTTCTAAGGGAAATAAGGGCGACAGAAATTAAATCTAAGAATACTAACTTTAAAAAAAATAATTAATAACGAGATATCAGTATGTAACGCATTACTCGTCAGGAATTTAGTAAGTCACCGGTGTAGGTTTAAATGCCAAATTACTTTTCAGTAGAAAATACTCATTTAAAAGACCTTATCTCACACTCTCGTGTTTATTGATTCAGACTATACCGTTAAATCAGAATGAGCGCTCTCGCTGTATCATTTGCATTTAAAAATACTTTTTGAAAATGAATAAGTCCTAATCAATTCTAAAGTGCTTCCGCTGTATTTAAAATCAATGCCTAGTTTCAGCTATCTGGTTAAACTCTCAAACTCTCATTTATCTTGACCTTAACCTTAAATGCCTTTTTACTTTCGCAAGAAAAACCAATCGAATAGAAATAAAAAACCAAAGCCTAAAAACTAATTTGTAAAAATTAGCACCGATTATTACTTAATTCCATCTGAATAACTTGTTTACATACTGATACCAAATAATCTAGCCAGACATGGTTGGAATGGAAAACATGCTAACACAATATATATTACTAGTACTAATCATGCTGCAACAAACGATAAATAAAAGCATATAATAAAAACCTGGAATTGAAATAATCTGGCAAATGAATTCTCGTTACAAACTTGAAGTGATCCGCAAAGCTTGATTACACGAGGAAAACAAGAAACTGGAAGTGCAGAAGTGCAGAAAAAAAATAACAAAAACTAAGAATTGTTTAATTGAAAAAAATGCAGAAAACTAATTCACTCAAAGCTCTCTTGAAAATTCACGGACCCTCCCAAAGGAGGGTTTCAGTTCAATTTATATCAGTCGTCTGGCCGTTGAGAATAACGTGTGAATCGTGTGGAAGTTACTTGAGGAAATCACACAAGGAAGTTGAAAACCCTAGAGAAAGTAGGAAAGGTGATGGAATTCTTTTTTTTTTCTCTTCCCAGAAAGTAGGTGGCTTGCGCCACCTCATCGCCTTGCTCCCATGTGGCTTGCACCACTTTGATCTTTGGTGGTGGGCGCCACCCACAATGTGGCTTGCGCCATATGTGTGGTGGTGGGCCCACCCTTTATATTTTCTTTTTATTTTTCTTTTTCTCTTTTCTTTCCTTTGCATTTCTTTCCATTTACTTTCTCTTCTCTTCATTTTCTTTCCTCTTCATTTCTTTTCTCTTCAATTTCTTCAATAAATATTTATTTTCCGTTAAATCCCGGTTCGACTCGAGTGCCTGAAAAACATAAACAAATATGTGTAAAATAAAGCATAAATCGGGCGAAAGCAAATAAATTATAGTATAAATTCATGCATGTCAAGTCAAATACACGATATAATTTCGCGTTATCAGACTGAAAGCGAGGAGGAGCTCTTTTTGCCTGCACGGTCCTAGTAGGAGCTTTTTTCTTGCTGGCCTGTTGTGAAGCTTGAGCAGGAACCTAACAATCATATAAGTTAGGTAAAGTAGAAAATCATGAAACTTTTGAATTTGGATAATAGAATAACACTTAAAATGTACCTCTCTTTGTGATGCAACAGACTCGTTTTGCCGCAAAACCCCTTTATTCTTAGATGCGGGTTTTGTAGGAGTCTAACATTACAATGTAAAAAATGTAAGTAATGGTTCAGAATGATTTGACATTTGAATACTAAGAGATTCGTAATGGTTTTCAACATACCTCATCATCTATGTAAATGAGGTCTAACGACCATGCAACAAACGAACCTATTGCATCTCGCAGCAATGTAACCTCTGAAACCGAGTTAGGTATGGGTAGTACCGCATCCGTATCTAAAGCGCTATCAACCGACACTTTCAGATGTCCATGAGGGAGCGGTTGATGGTGAAGTAACTCTCCCACATGGTTATGCACTTTTCCCTTGCCAACCATGCGATAAGTCGGTAACGACAAATACAGCTGGCAAGATGAAATGCCCTGAAGCAATAATAAATATGTAACTGTTAATGTGTATAAAGGTCAATTAAAATAAATGTGTTAATTTAATTAAAATAAATATATGCTAATTACCTCAGGAATTTTATTTTGACAATTGATACTAGCTTTGTCACTAGTATCTTTCAAACCGGAACCGCGCTTTTCCGCCTCATATCTCTCTTTATCCTTTTGCAATTCACGGACTTGCGCCTTTAGTTCTTCCAAATCCTTTTGCAATTCTCGGTTGCTGGGATTTTTTTTTCTTTGGATACAAGGAAGATGGAGTCACACCAAATCCTTTACCTCTCACCCGGCCGGAATACTCATGAACATTTAGTACTCGACTAAGAATGCTCATGCAATCCTCCTCGCCTGTGGTTAAGGATTTAGATAGAGTCGCCTGAAATTCATTGACAAATCGAAAATTATTAGTGGGGATTACTAACATAAAACACCAAATAGTAAACATTGTCGTCGTTTTCGTTTTTGTTTCGTAAAACACCAAATATGAAGCAAGAACAACAACAACAACGTACCTCTTCTTTTCGTTTTCGTCTTCTCCTTCACGAATGCAAGAATGAACGATGGCAATGGCGACGACAACGGTTCAGAACGACAGCTACGGTGACAGCAAAGCTTCAGAACGACGGCAATGAAAGCAGTTTCAGCATAGAACGATTGAACGCAAGGGTTTCAACAGCAAGAACGGTCGAGAGCAGAAAATGAAAAGATGGTTCTGAAAATGATATGAAATGTGTTTTATATTTTAATTCATAAATGACCTTAGAGGGCGCTTTTCAAAAAGCGCTTTCTTAAGTGCTACCTATGAGAGCGCTTTCCTTAGAAAGCGTTTTCTAAAGTGAGGAGAATTTAAGACCTATAGCAGCGCTTTCTGAAAGCGCATTCTAAGGTTAACCTATAAGAGCGCTTTTTTAAAGCGCTTTCTAAGGTAAAACCTATAGCAGCGCTTTTGAAAAAGCGCTTTCTAAGGTGGATTCTATTTAGGGCATTTAACAGCGCTTTTAAAAAGCGCTTTCTAAAGACTGTCTTTTACAACGCTTTTTTTTAGCGAAATTTTTTAAAGACCTATAGTAGCGCTTTGTCTAAAAAGCGCTGTCTTTGGTACGATGTGAAAAGCCAATTTTGGCGTAGTGTCTATACATGTGTTGTGCATACTTGCAAACATTTGTTGATGAATGGGAAAATATCTATTTATAATAGAGTTAAATAATTTTTTGGTCCTTTTAAATATACCAATTTTCCGTTTAGTCCCTCTAAAAATTCTCTTCAAAGAATGATCCTCCTATTATTTTTCATTCGAACTTTTGGTCCCTCTTGCTAACGGACATTAAGAGAATCCGACGTGACATGCCACGTGGAAGTTTTTTGTGATTGGGCATACACATGACAATATCGGCGTGGCAAGATACTGACGTGGCATGCCACATGGCTAAACTTAACATTGTTCATGAACCCAAAAAAATTCGTAGTTAATCGGTAGCTAATCTGTAACAAATACATTGCAAGAATTCTGGTTAAGAAAATGCAGTCTGTTAAAAAGAAAATGCAAGCATTTATCAACAAGTGTTTTTTTTTTCTATAGCTCTTACAGGACCAACCAACAATATAAAAACAATAGAAGAAGAAAATGAATTGTTGGTACTTCAAAAGTTTTAACATTGAGATACTTTAAAAGTTATAAAGGATGACCAAAACAACATTTTACAAGCCATTTGTCTTTCAATAATTAAAACATTCCTTCGAGACACCAATAGATAGGTCAGCAAGTCCTCTCCGAAGAATTATTATGCAGTGCACTAATGAGCTCATGGGTATGGGTAGAATAAGCATACCTATCTCAACAACATCAACATATGCTTTTTCTTTAATCAAATATTCACACAACTCACAATTCCTTGTGCTAGCTGCCCGATGCAACGGAGTGCAACCAACCTTGTCATATTACGATATTCAGATACATACTAATTATTATAATGCCATCTTTAATAATGTGATTATAATGATTATGATGTCAGCTTTAGCATGGTTTGTGATTATAATTGTGATATTTTATTTATTTGTGCAGAGGATGAGTATACATGCAGAACAACAACCTAATATGAGCCCTTCCAAGTGCTGTGGAGGCCTTGTGATCATAATCACAAACCATGTTAAAGCTGGACCTAATATGAATGTGCTAAGAATAGTGAAATCCTGCACATGATGAGAAAATTCGTGATTGATATTGTAATAGGGAAAATGGCACCAAGAAAATGCAAAAATTATGAAGCACGAATATTTATATAAATTGATGGATCCAAAATTTATATAACATATATAATAAATTATGATGGAAAAATATTACAATCAAGTAACTTACAGAATTACTCCTACTGTGTTCAATCAACCAAGATTAAATTGATTATATCCTCCATAACCAAACACAACCTGCAAAAATTTTATATTTAGGCAGAATCTTAGGCATGTTAGTCCTTCATAACATGAAAAGATAGACACACTCGAACTAGATGAGAACACTGTATGACGGACTGGATTCAAAGAGTTAATTAAACTCTGAAGTTTCAATGTTCAGTTTCCTTACAAAGGTATCACAATCTCATTCCATCAATCAAATTCTAAAAGTTAGAAGTTTTACCTAATCCACTTATTTTCTTTTCTTTTTCTCCTTTTTCACTTATTGGTTTTTTAGAATATTGCATAGTTTGAAAGTGATACAATAATTTATACAATCATTCTTCTTTTAACTAACTGTATTAGGTTAAAGGATAAATATATAAATTTGAAGGACTATGAAACAAATAGGAAAAACCCCAATGACTGAAATTGCACCTCATGAACAACAACCTACATCTGCTAGGCTACCGGCCTCCTAAACAACAAAGGAAGGTTCTTGGGTGAAGTCACTAAAATGATTTCTTTGGTGAAGTCATTAATCTGACCAATAAGAAACAAGCCCTAACAAGCCATAATTTAATCAATGACACATCAGTGTTATAGTGCAGCACATTTATAGTGAACCTTTTTTTATTTAAAACTTTTATTTATTGCATATCAGTCCTTCATTAAATTAATAATAATTTACAAATTTAAATATAACATTTATTTAAATTTAAATTATATAATTTTCAAATTAAAAAATAGAGTATCAATTGATTTGTTCTTCTTGGTCTTCTTCGTTCTTCATTTTTCCACCTTCAAACCACCATTATTGGACCACTCCAAACACCACCTCACAGGTTCTCCCAACATGACTCTCTCTAATAGCAACTACACACTCCAGATCATTTTCAATCATAGTCAAAACCTTTCGAATAGCAACCTCGGATTCCGATTCTATGGCATTTTCTGATTCAATTGCTCATCGGATATAACACCACAATTATCATTCGAGGGCGACATTCGTATTGAAGACACAGTTGCTAAGGTGAATACGAAATTGTTTGTTATATTTATTTGAAATTAGTTATTAAGATTTACTGATTTCGAATAAATTATAATTGGAGGTGTTAAATTTGATTTCAATTTGGGAATTAGGGTTCATGCTTGAATTTGTTTTCTATATATGGATATTTCAATTTAGGAATTAGGGTTTATGCCTGATTTTGTTTTCTGTATATGGTTTTCAAATGTAATGATTTCGATTTTCAATGTTGTTATTTACTGAAATTCTGGTACAGATGTGTGATGTCTTTGCGCAATGTCACAACATCGCAATCTGCTGAACAAGACAATAATAGACACAATAAATAACACACTGAATTGTTCACCCAGTTCGGTTCAACAACCTACATCTGGGGGCATACCAAGCCAGGAAGGAAGTCCACTATTAGTAGTATCAAATTACAGACTCAACAGACCAGTTGACAATCTACCTAATTTAATCACTACCCAATGACCCTTCTACCTAAGTCCTCCCTAGGTAAGAGACTCCATCTCACTTCCTATCATCACAATGATGTCTAGCAGTCAACTACACCGTCACTGCATCAACAGCTTGTTTACCAACAACTTTTCTAACACAGAAAACCAGAAGACACACTTCCATGACTCACATTGGAGTTGCTTCAAAGCTTCCTCCAAGAACAAACCCAAACTCATTACCTACAGGTTTCTGAGTTAACCACAGTGACCATCTCACAACCCGAGTGGTTCACTTTGACAAAGCCCTAAAGATCTACATCTTGGACCCGTACCTGTTCTAGGTTACAAGTAATCTATTTATAATATAATCCCAATTGGATTTGGGCCTTCAAATCATATCATATCTTCTCTAACAAATCTACAACAGATAGATCTTCAATCATATCCTCAATTAAACCTTCAATAATTAACTCTGAATATTCTTCATATCTTTATGCATTGAATTCGGAACAAACTGATCTTCATAATCTTCACTTCTTAATTCAACTGCAAGATCTTCTCCATAAAAATATCTGATTTGAAATAGATTTTATCTTCAAATCTTTTTAAATCTTCAGCCCTTAAACACAGCAACAAATCTGCACAAAATCAGATTGCAACAGAAAATATTTCTCCCAAGATATTCGCACACTAAATCTCTAACAGATCTGATCAAATCAAACTTAAACGCGCAGCCCTAAAACATCACCACCTGATGTTCTAATGTTCTGGTATAGTGATGTCAAGACATCGCATGTGACTTCACTCTTCAGCACTTTAACTCTTCATCACCTTAACATTCACTAATGTTATGACTCAATGTTAAGACATCAGACACATGACATTAACATTGTTCAACTTTGTTTTACCAAAATTCCAGCCAATACAAGAACTAACATTTACCTTTGACAAGTTGAAGATTGGGGTTGTAGATAAGCTTCACCAAGGACTCTTGGAGTTGGTTTGTCAAGTTACTTCTTGATGAGAGTAGGTGGCGCTTCATATTTGATCAGCAAAAGGTATTTTTAATGGGCCATTGGTGGTTATTGTAGTTGCTTGTCATTATAGTTTACTAATGATCTATGTTATTATGTGTTTAGGGAATAATGCACGTATTTGAGGAAGAGTATACTGATATTGAAAACGGATTTTGTCTAATGCATTTTTATGCTAACTTCAAGAAGTAGTTTGGAGGTGGTACAGTCTTCAGAGATCACTTGATGGCTGCAGGAAAATTGATGCATTTAAAAGTAGTCTAAAAGCGTGGTAAGTGATGAGTCAAAAATTGTGTTTAAAATTAGTCTAAAATTTTATTTAGTATTATTTTGTAAAAAGTCCGAATTGAATATTTGATCATTTCTGTGAGCTTATGATTTGGATTTGATGATACAATGTGCTTTTGTTGCATTTTGAAACAACATATATGAGTATGCATCGTGTTGAATAGAGGTGAAGTCAACTTGGAACCGCTCAAGTCAGACGTTAGTTCAATTCAGTTGTGCATGGCCAGATAAAAGAGGTATGTGAAATCCAGATGTGAAAAATCATCATTTTTGTGATTTGGTGTGTATTTGTCATAGACTAGTACTAGTAGTATTTTGTTTTGAATTTCTTAAAAAGGTCAAAACACATAGTAAACAAAGCAACAATGTTTTAAAACTTGAACTCTGATGAGCTGAAACAATGCAACTGGATTTGATGTCTTAAAATTCCCAAATTCAAAATCACATAGTAAACATCTATTACATAAGCTGAAACAGCCACTCCAACTACAAATAAGCCTACTAACAATGTAAATGAAACAATGTTTTAAAACTTCAACTGTTAAAGATTCACCAATGCCAATGCGTTCACAAGGATTATCCCAACGATGTAATAAATGCTTTTCACAATTGATAACACTAAAACACACTATATATATTTGACTCCGATTGCACATATTTTTAGTTGTTTATTTGTTATTTTCCCTTGTTATTATGGTATTTTGTTTTACTTTCAGATACATTGCCTGATTTAAGCCTTCAGTAAAGAAATGACGTAAAACGGAGCTAAAACGGAGATTTCCTGTGCAAATTGTACACTAGCCGTTTCACTCAGCGAACGCCATAGAGGATGTCGTTTAAGCAGTATGTTTCACCCACACTCCAACGGTCACAAAATACGTTTGATTCAAAATGCACACTCGCGGACGCAGAGAGGGGGTTGGCGGACGCCGAACGTTACAATAGGGCAAGGTCAGAAACGTTAGAAGCAGTTACACACGAAGAAAATTATTACTCAACCGTTTCTCCATAATGCTGCGTGGTAGTTACAGCTTCATGATTACTATAAAAAGCCTTGCATTTTCATTTTTGGATTATCCAATTCTAGTTTCCAACCTTAGGCATAAAGTCCACTTTGTAAAGCAATAATCTGTCACATCGAGGGGTTATTGCACTATCGTTGTTAGTTAGATTGAAGCAATCATAGTTAGGAGTTTTATATTCGAAGTTATTTACATTCAAGTCAGATTTTTGTTTCTCGCAATTTACTTTCTAGCTCTGTACCAGATTAAGTCTCCGCTTTGGAGCAGGTTTCTTTTATAATTTGCAATTTATCATTATCCGCATTGCCTTTATATTTATTTACTTTATTGCACTGCTTTATATTTGTTTACTTTCTGTCTCTGTCATTACTTTATTACTTTAATCGTTTGTGTGATTTGTCTTTTGGAACTGAACTTAAGCGTGACACTTTTGTTCATTCTCTAGAAATGCACTCTCACACTTCACACATTTTTTATATCTTATTTTGCAAACCAATTTATCGTTATGTTTCTAATTACCATTCCAACATAGTCTTATTCTGATTTATTTCTATTTTTCGTTCTGTGGAAAACTTTTACTCTGATTTTTAGCCTTAGATAAACAACGTAACAATAGTAATCGATAGATTGACATTGGTCTCTGTGAGATCGCTAAACCTTTTATATTACTCTGACGTAATCCGTATACTTGCAGATAGCACGCATCAAGTTTTTGGTGCCGTTGTCGGGGACCAATTACGTCAAAATTTCGTACCCTGTTGTTACACCGTCTAGACTAAGGCATCCCTTAGCCGGTAAATGCGAAGAACTCGCAGTACCGAAAACTTAGGTGATCCATTAGAAGAACCTGAACGTTACGCCCGAGTTCGTCTTCTACTTCGAAAACTCAAAAGAGCAATGGCAGACGAAGAAAACGCTAAACCTCTTAAGGATTTCGCCCTACCCTCTAACGAAGAACCTCGTTCTAGTATATTTAACCCAGCTATACAAGCTAATAACTTCGAATTAAAACCATCTCTGTTATAATTAGTACAACAGAACCAGATCGCAGGTCTTCCTACGGAAAACCCGAACCAACATTTTAAAGTCTTTATTCAACTAGTCGATACCTTAAAAACGAACAGAGCTCCTCCTGAGGCAATATGTCTAAGACTATTCCCATTTTCCCTCAGAGATAGAGCCTGATCATGGTTAGATTCCCTTCCAGCCAACTCTATAATCACTTGGAATGACCTAAAGAAAGTATTCCTCGCTAGATACTTTCCACCGAGTAAAACTGTTGTTCTACGAAACCAAATAACTCGATTTACCCAAAGCGAGGGAGAATCACTTTTCGACGCTTGGGAGAGATATAAGGAACTATTTAGAGCATGTTCACATCATGGCTTAGAACAATGGCTTATAATCCATACCTTTTATAATGGACTCATGTACAACACAAAGATGACCATAGACGCTGCCGCTGGTGGAGGTCTAATGAACAAACCCTACCCCGAGGCTTGCGCTCTCATTGAGGATATGGCACAAAACCATTACCAATGGGGAATCGAACGAGCACCGGTGGAGAAGAAAGAGACCAAAGGAGGTGTGTATGAAGTGATTTGTTTTGACCATATGAACGCAAAGATGGATGGTCTAGATCAAAAGGTAGAAAACCTGACTATTAACCTCACAGCAACCATAGCAGCTATACAACGCGGATGAGAAATCTGTGGAACCTCAGGACATACTGTAGCTGAATGCAACCTTTTAGCTGAGAGTGCCACAGATCAGGTTAATTACACCCAAGGAAACCCTTATTCAAACACATACAACCCTGGATGGAGGAATCACCCAAATTTTTCCTATAAGAATAATAACCCTACTCAAAATTCAACACCTCAAAGACCACCCGGTTTCCAAACTCAAAGACCCAATCAATCTGCACCATATGCCCCTCAGAAATCAAATTTTGAGAAAAAGATGGACGAATTCATCTCAGCTCAATTACAATAGAACAAGGAGTTCATGAACCAAAACATTCATATGAATGGACTAATTACCCAGTTGGGTACTAAACTCGATTTTGTAATTACCCATAACAAAATGCTTGAAACCTAAATCTCTCAAGTAGCACAACAACAATCCACCCATGCTACACCTGGAGGACAATTTCCTGGACAACCCCAGCCTAACCCTAAAGGGCGCGCGAATGCTATAGGCCTAAGGAGCGGGACCACTTACGATGGGCCTATAAACCCTAGGTTGAATAATCCATAAACTCCTAGGAAAGAAGTTATGAACACACCTGAGAAAGAAGTTGAGAAATCGGTGGAACCTGAGAAATCTAAGAATACGGAAGTTAAGGAAAAAGAAGAGAATGAAAAAGTTTATGTACCACCTCATCCTTATAAACCTCCGATTCCATACCCACAAAGACTTAAACAAAACAAATTAGATAACCAATATAAGAAATTCATAAAAGTGATTCAGAAACTCCACGTAGAGATTTCATTCACAGAAGTTATTACCCAAATACGATCTTATGCCAAATTCCTTAAAGACATTCTAACTAACAAACGAAGATTAGATTATCCTAAACTTTTAGAATGTAATTCAATTGCTGAGAATAAGCTTGCTAAGAAAGAGAAAGATCCAGGAAGTTTTTCTATACCTTGTGTTTTGGGAAACCAAGTTATTGATAAAGCACTTATGGACTTAGGAGCAAGTGAAAGCTTAATGCCTTTAGCCGTTTGTAAAAGGTTAAACCTAGGAGAAATGCAACCGACTAGGATGTCTCTTCAATTAGCCGACAGATCAGTTAAGTATCCAATTAGAATTTTGGAAGACGTCCCAGTTAGGCTAGGTAAACTTTATATTCCAACAGACTTCGTCGTAATGGACATTAAGGAAGACTATAAGATCCCAATCCTTTTAGGTAGACCCTTCTTATCAACAACTGGAGCTATAATAGATGTCAAAAAAGGAAAAATGACATTCGAGGTAGGTAATGAAAAAGTAGAATTTATACTATCCCAATTCTTAAATGTACCAGCCATAGATGACTCATGTTATGCCATCGATATAATTGATGAATGCATAAGAGAACTGGATAAAGAAGATCTAGTAGAAACCATCAAACTACCTTCGATCCCCATAATGGAGGACGACGGATTCGAATGCTTATCTGAACCTTACATAGATAACAGTATTTACGAATGCTTGGCACTTACCCCAGATCATATGCCATGTCCGAAAAAACCATCTATAGAGCTTAAGGAGCTTCCTAAGAATTTAAGATACGAATTCTTAGACAAAGAATTAAACCGCCCAGTCATAGTCAGTGCCACGTTAGATGGTTCTGAAACCAATCAATTGTTAGATGTTTTAAGAAAATATCCCTCAACTCTAGGTTATAATATCTCCGATCTCAAAGGAATAAGTCCTTCCATGTGTATGCACCAAATTATGCTAGAGGAAGACGCAAAACCCTCCAGAGAACATCAACGAAGGATAAATCCTATAATGAGTGACGTAGTAAAAAGGGAAGTGTTAAAGTTGTTAGAGGCTGGAATAATATACCAAATATCCGATAGTAAATGGGTAAGCCCCATACATGTGGTACCTAAGAAAGGAGGTGTCACCGCTGTACAAAACGAAAAAGGAGAACAAATAGCCAAACGTATAGAAAATGGTTGGCGGATGTGTATTGATTACAGGAAGCTTAATAAGGTAACTAGGAAATATCACTTCCCACTTCCATTCATAGACCAAATGCTCGAACGTTTAGCTAGGCATTCTTACTTTTGCTATTTGGATGGATACTCAGGATTCTTCCAAATACCCATTCACCCTGATGATCAAGAGAAAACAACCTTTACATGTCCCTATGGAACATTTGCTTGCAGACGAATTCCATTTGGACTATGCAATGCCCCAGCTACATTCCAACGATGTATGATGTCAATCTTCGCAAATTTCCTTGATGAGATCATGGAAGTATTTATGGACGATTTCTCGGTATGTGGATCCAGTTTTAAAAACTGTTTAACCAACCTTGAGAAAATCCTAGAAAGATGCGTAGAAGTCAACCTTGTTCTAAACTGGGAAAAATGCCATTTTATGGTTACTGAAGGCATAGTACTAGGACACATAGTGTCCGAAAGAGGCATTGAGGTTGATAAAGCCAAAATAGAAGTAATAGAAAACCTTCAACCACCCAAAACCATTAAAGAAATCCAAAGTTTCCTTGGACACGCCGGTTTCTACCGACACTTCATTAAAGACTTCTCCAAAATAACTAAACCATTAACCAACTTACTTATGAAAGACGCCAAATTCAAATTCGATGATAAATGTCTTGAAGCCTTTAAATACTTAAAACAAGCACTGATTTCCGCACCCATCATTCAATCTCCTGATTGGAACCAACCTTTTGAAATTATGTGCGATGCTAGCGATTACGCTATCGGCGCTGTTCTAGGACAAAAGAATGATAAGAAACTCCATATGATTTACTACGCCAGTAGGACTTTAGATGCGGCTCAGCTTAATTATGCCACAACCGAGAAGGAACTCCTAGAAGTAGTCTTTGCAATCGACAAATTTCGATCCTATTTAGTAGGATCAAAAATCATAGTCTACACTGATGATGCTGCGATAAGATATCTATTAAGCAAAAAGGATGCTAAGCCTAGATTACTACGCTGGATCCTTTTACTTCAAGAATTTGATTTGGAGATCCGAGATAAGAAAGGCACTGAAAATGTGGTTGCTGACCACCTTTCAAGGCTTGAATATCTAAAACCCGATCTTGCTCCTATCAATGATGATTTCGCATACGATAGATTTGTAGGAGCAGTTAGAACCATCCATGATGATGATCCTGACCCCTATTTAGAATTAGACATTAAAAAAGCTCTCGTAGTGACAACCATACCTTGGTACGCAGATTTTGTTAACTATCTAGCAGTTGATATCATACCACCTGATCTAAATTACCAACAGAAGAAGAAGTTATATCACGACGTGAAACACTTCTATTGGGACGAACCCCTCTTATTCAAAAGAGGCGCATATGGCATTTTCCGTCGCTGTGTCCCTGAAGAAGAAGTTGAAACTATAATTAAACATTGTCACTCTTCACCATATGGTGGACATCTAGGCTCATCCAAAACATGCGCTAAAATACTTCAAGCAGGTCCTTTCTGGCCAACTTTATGGCGCGATGTTCATGCCTACATTGTAAGATGTGACAGATGTCAACGCACAGGGAACGTCTCAAGAAGAGATGAAATGCCTCTGAGAAATATTCAGAAGGTAGAACTCTTCGATGTTTGGGGTATAGATTTTATGGGACCTTTTCCATCTTCGATGGGAAACAAGCAATGGGAGAAATAAGACAGGTTGCGAGCACGCAACATTCTTGCGACGAGGTACATTAATGATATCTGTCTGTACAACCTTGGTATAAGGTATAGCGTATTTTATCTGTTAGAAAATTTAAAATTAGATAGTATCTTTATTCGCCAGGAGCCTACTTATGCAAGGCTAACCCACGAATTCTTTAGTTCTTTGGAGTACACTGTCAGAGAAAACACCGCTAGCACTGTAGGCACAGTAAGGTTTAGAATGTTTAATGTTGAATACATTTATACCACAGATGCACTTGCTAAGTTATTAGGATTCCATTACGGAAATGGTGCGGTTTGTGAGGCACCTATAGACACAAATTGGTCAACTGAGGCTTTCCAACTGTGGAAAGACATCACAGGTCAGACCACCTGCTCCTTTGACGGAAATTTGACCTCCCTCTTTTGCCTTTTTACATAAGCATAAGCATTCGCATCGCTGGCATACGCATTCGCATTCTTTTCCTCTGGTGTTTTGATTGCAGGATATTCAGGTTTTCCATGCCCGATTAATCATATCCTCACAAGGTCATCGCATCATCAAAACAAGCACAAAATGAAGGTTTCCATACCTATTCCCCAATACAAGAGGTGGAAAATCAAAGCCGGGACCACAACACCCTTTTTTAGGCAAATTGGGCACATTTTGGCCTGGTTAATCGATTAACCATTTGCAGTGCAATTGTGTTAATCGATTAACACAGGCAAAATAGGCACAATTTGCTGCTTTTTCATGACAGCACCTTTGCACACATTTTGGTCTTGGATTATAGCAGCATATGGAATATTCTAGACACCTCTAAACATTTCCAAGCTACTCTATTCATTCCAAGTGCATTTGGTATGATACTTCACTTCAAATCAAGTGCACCATGTTCCTTGTTCTCCAAGTAATGTGGATCTTTGGATGTTGGAATTCACCTTGGGATGGTTACCGAGTTGGTTCTAACTAACCGAGTTAACCGCCTTGACTCGGTGAGTCAAGTCCAACTAACTCCTAACCTAGCTCCAAACCCAAAGCTAATTCCACACCAAATTCCAAACCATCTCATATTCCAAACCTAAAGCCTATATAAACACACCTTCACTCACTTTTCAAATCCTCAACCATTCTCTACCATTTTTCACCAAACTTCTCACCTTTCACTTTCAATTCTCTCACTTTTTCTCTGATTTCTCTACTCATTCTTCATCTTCATCTCAATTCTTCTCCATCAAACCTCACCAAAAGCTCTTATTCTTGGAGGATAATCACTTTTCACATTGAAAGTGATTAATTCTTGAGCTCAACCTTCATCATTTGGCATCCTTTGGTTGGATTTCTGGAATTACATCTCATTCTACTTCAATCCAAGGGTTTCACACCATTTATTTTGGTGCAAGTTCGGTTTCGGTGCATTTTCACATTTTTTATCGGTTTCGACGCGTTTCGTCTACAATTCAAGGATCCTCTAGTTTTCTTTAATCTTCTACACCAAGATCACAATGCAATATTTACCAAGGCACATCTCAGCCTTGTAGGTTGGTGGATTTCATTCATTTTATCATTTCGATCATTTTCATATCGTTTGCGGTGTAATTTTGATATTCTTGCATGTGAATTGATTACACTTTTGTTTGACCCATGATCTTGATTGTTAATTGATTTTATTGTTGATCATTTGCTATTTCTAAGCTTGATTTTTCGTGCATAATTGTTTGCCCTAGCATTGGAGTGATTGCACAATCAAAAAGTTGGCCAAAAGCACTTTTCAAAACTAATTTTCTGCTCCCTGTACAGTGTTAATCGATTAACACATTGCAGTGCAATTGTGTTACTCGATTAACCAGTGTTTTTTTGCACTTTTTCAAGTGTTAATCGATTAACACTTTGCAGTACAATTGTGTTAATCGATTAACACTGAACCAGAAGGCCATTTTCTTGCATTTTCAAGTATCTTTGCCATGCTTTCTTCATTTTAACTTCCATTGATTATCATGCTTGATTTTATGGATGTTTTTAATGTCATTTCACTTCTGGTTGAAGCAAATTCATGAACTTTCGATGCACATTTTCGATTATTCATTTGTTTCATGTTCTTAGCATTGTATGAACATAGCAATTCTTGCACTATTTTTGTTCACATGATACATGAGTTTGTGTGGCATTTTGGTGATCATTTGGCACTGTTTTGCACCTTCCATTTCAGATTTGCATTAAGTTTATTCTTCATGGATAAACTTAATCTTGTGTAATCAATAATTCACTCCTTTTTGCTTTAATGACTTTTCATCCTCTTTGGAAAGTTGTTAGCATGTTTATACCTTGATTAATTGATCGAAACTTTGTTTCAATTAATCAATCTTCCCTTTTCCTCTCTTTAGGCCTCCTTTAGAGCTTTCTCTCTCATTCCCCCCCGTGGAGTTGGAGTTTCGCGCTGCGCCTTGCATCGGAGCACTGTACAAATTGACGACATTATGTTGTCCATTTCTCTACACAGGAGCACTGTACAACTTGGAGTTGTTGGGCCGTCTGGTTCAACTTCCGCATTACACCCTGTGTGTGTTAGGGAAGGGATGGGAAGGGAGAATTCCTACTCTCATTCTGACTACTTCAGGTAGGGGATGAATGACCCTGTGCTTGGCTTAGTCATCTCTATCTCCAGGCAGTAATGTGCTTTCTTTCCCCAATCGAGTTGATCATTGATCACTCTCCTCTCTTTGCGATCTCTTTCGATCCTTGATCACTCCTATCTCGATCTCTCTCTTGATCTATCGCCATTCTTCTTGGTTACGATCGTATGTTCCTTGGTTTAGCAAGCTTTCTTCGTTTCAACACCCTATGCTTTTCTTACGATCAATCATTGCTTTTTGATTCCCCTGAAGAGTTTCAATTCTCTCTCTTTGGTCCAACACAGTTTTCCTGTCACGACCATTTTTTTCCCCAGGAGTTCGCAACCTTCTCTTGGTTCTTCTCCTTTCGTGGGTTAATCACCTTCTCTTGGTTAATCACCCGTCTCTTCAGTTAATCACAGTCCGTCTGTTAATCACTGAGCACCTCTTAGGTTAATCACCTCCTCTTGGTTAATCACCCGTCTCTTCAGTTAATCACAGTCCGTCTGTTAATCACTGAGCACCTCTTGGGTTAATCACCTCCTCTTGGTTAATCACCCGCCTCTTCAGTTAATCACAGTCTATCTGTTAATACCGAGCACCTCTTGGGTTAATCACCTCTTCTTGGTTAATCACCCTTTTCTTCAGTCAACCACAGTCCGTTGTTAAAATACTGAACCCTTTCAAGTTAATCACCTTCTCTTGGTTAATCACTCGCTTTTCTCTTCGGTTAGTCACAGTCCGTCTGTAAACACCGAATCCCTCGCAGTTGGCAACCTCCTCTTAGTTCGAATACTTGCACCCTTGGGTTAGTAACCTTTCTTTGGTTCAAATACCCTTTCTTCGGTTGAGTATTGTTTGTTCAGTCAGTTTAGCGAACCCCTTTGGGTTACGACCTTTGCTCAATCCTATACCCGTCCTTTGGGTTATGATCTTTATTCAGTCCTACACCCGCTTTTCTGGTTAATCACAGTTTTCTCTGCTAAAACCAATGTTTCTCTACCCCCACAGGGTTGCAGTCCTTTCTTTCCTCGGTTAATCACTGCTTACCAGTTAATGTATCGAGGCCCCTTCAGAGTCAAACACCTTCTCTCGGTTCAACACTCTCTCTCTTGGTTTATCACAGTCTGTCTGTTGACACCAGCTTCTTTTCCCTGCCAGGGTTCTACTCTCTTTCTTCGGTTAGCCACTGCCAGCTAGTTAATATACCGAATCTCCTCTTGGTTTCAACACCAATCCTCTTTGCTATCCCCAACGGAATTTCTTTCATTCTTGGTTTTGACACCATTCTTCTCCTATCCTTTTGTGCAATCACTCTTACTGCGGGGTCTTTCCCAGTAGAGTTTTTCTTTCTCCATCTCTTGCTCTTAGTTTCGACACCACTTCTTTCGTCTCCTTGTTTCTTTCTTGTTTTCCTTTTCCGTTCAGTTCCCCGAACTACGGAAGCTCTGATTCTGCATTCTTTTGAATGTATGATACGTAGGCATGAGATCGCATTGATCTCGGCGAGTACACTTCCACCTTTCTTCTGTCTTCCCCCTTCTTCCTTCGTTTCTGTCCCCTGGTTCCATGAACTACGGCGCTCTGACTTCCTCATTGCACTATGAGGGTACGTAGGCACGAGGACTTTGTTCCTCAGCGAGCACTTTCCTTATTTTCTTTCTTTTTCCCCTTTCTTCTCTCTCTCTCTCTCTCTCTCTCTCTCTCCTTTGTTTAGTGAGTACGACGGATGCGTTAGGTGCTAATACCTTCCTTTCGCATAACCGACCCCCCGTTCCCGTTTCTCTTCCCCTTGGGTTTTATCGATATTTTCCCTGTCCTTTGGGACTAAATAAAGTTCGGTGGCGACTCTGTTGTTATCTTTGAGTGTGCGATTCACTCAGGTAGAAACCAGCCATCTTCAGCTGGCGACTCTGCTGGGGAAAGATTGACCTCTTACTGGTCCATCCCTTGAGGGGTCTCGCCTAGTTTTGTTTGTTTTCTTGCTTGTTTGGGTGTTTATCTTTCGTACTTTACTAGCTTTATTTTTATGCTTTAGCTTTATGTGTATTTATCGCATTTCTTTACTGCTTTGAGTATTCATATGCTGCATATTCTGGATATCTACTATTTTCTGCTGTTGTTGGGATGGGTAGATATTATTGGAGAGAAAGGTCTTATCACCGGGCCTAGTATACACATAGGTTAGAACATGGATAGTAGTGAGGCATGCGTTTTGCGCGTTGGGATATCACGAGACCCACATCCCAAATTGTGATTCGTTTGAGAATACTTTCGTCCTGTGAGAATTCACTACGGCGGGGGGTTTTCATCCTGAGTCCTATGGTTTGGGCGACCTTTTCTACGGACCACCTTGTTGTGTCTAGATCACACCCGTGAGGGGGATGGGTTTTTGCAGGAAAACAGGCCACTTCATACCCTTGTTCTCACACACGCCAGATTTCCTCACCGACACATCAGATTATGTTGCACTGACACAGATTATATGCAGATATCCAGATTGTTCAGATTTGATTATTCGGGCAGTGCTGGCTTCTTATTGTTGTGTTGCATATCATTTCATCATGTAAATTAATTTTTTGCATGTGCATTTCCAGGTATTCGAGGGCTTATCTTTTATTGATATTATCATAGAGATGAGTACTGGTTGTCGTGGCATCTTCAGTTACAAGTTTGTGGAGCCTAAGCTGAGTGTTTTGAGAGGTTTGGCATCTTTGTTGGTTGGAGATCATAGAGGGGTTTTCATAGGTACTTATGGTAATCTGTTGACCATCCTCAACACTGAAGTCAACATCACTGCTATTCATACTCTGGTTCAGTTCTACGACCCGCCATATAGGTGCCTCACATTTCAGGATTATCAGCTAGCACCTACACTTGAGGAGTGTGCTTATATTCTTGGGGTTGAGATCAAGAAGCAGGTTCCTTACGTTTACACTAGTGGTTGTCCGAAGTTTCATCTTATTGCTGATGCGCTTTGCATTAGTAAGAATGATATGGAGGATAATCTCGAGACCAAAGGGAAAGGTATTCGAGGGTTTGCTTCGAAGTTCTTGGTTGACAAGGCCACTACTTTTGCTAAGGGTGGAAACTGGAAGGCTTTCAGCGTCGTTCTTGCTTTGCTGATATATGGGATTGTCTTGTTTCCAAACATGGAAGATTTCGTAGATCAGGCTGCCATCAGCATTTTCTTGTCCAAGAACCCTGTTCCGACGCTTCTTGCTGATACGTACCATTCTATTCATTCCAGGAATGAAAAGAAGAAAGGAACCATTATCTGTTGTGCTCCTTTGTTGTACCGATGGTTCATGTCTCACCTTTTACAGAAGGGTCCCTTTGTTGAGAATAAGGATAATCTCAAGTGGTCTAAACGAATCATGTCTCTTACCGCTGATGATATTTCTTGGTATTCTCGAGTATTCGACGACATTCCGATCATTCTTCATTGTGGGAAATTCTCCAATGTGCCTCTCTTGGGTACAAAGGGTGGAATTAACTACAATCTGATAATGGTTTTCCAACAGTTGGGATACCCTATGGTTGACAAACCTGATCCTGAGGTAGTGGAAGAGTTCATCTTTCATAAAGGGGTTGATGACATGGGTGTGCTGAAGAGGTTTAGTGCCGCTTGGACTCAGATTCATCTCGAAGGAAGAGCCGATTTGGGTAAGAATAATTGCGTAGCCAAGGAAGCTTACACACTTTGGGTCAAAGAGGGCGTCAAAGAGATCTTGTTGCCATTCTCTCCTGAGCCTTCCATGAATGCCAAGCCTCCTAAACTTGCCATTGTTCCTCCATCTGAGGTCGATCAAATCAAGCTGATTATTGAGAAGTTGAAGAAGGAGAATGCTGATCTTTGTCTCAACCTTGATAGAGTCACTTTCGAGAAGGATAGCTTACAAATTGAGCTCCATCAGAAGCGCGAGTGCATGCTCAAAGAGGTGGAGGTTGAACAGAACAAGCGTAGGAAGGTGGGTGATGCTTTGAAGAGCACCTATGAGGGACTTGTTTCAAAGAAGAGACAACTCGCCGGTGCTCATTATCAGGCCTACAAAGAGGAGTTGAGCTACAACAAGCAACTTGAAGAGCTTCGAGGGAAGTTATCCGAGTTCAAGGCAAAGTGGCAAAGTGAACAAGACCGTGCTAATCAGTTATCAAAGGACTTTTCCCAATGTCAAGGTAAGCTCGACAAAGTCTTCGGTGAGATTCAAAAGCCGCGAGATCAAGCACATCAGGGCCAAGAGCAGATTAGCCAGTTCAACACAGAGAGTACTCATTGGGAGCATCAAAGTCATCATCTACAGAACCTCCTGGATCAGAAAGAGGCCTTTCTTCAGGACATGCTTCAGGGACCTAATCAATCTTTGATGCGCAACCTCATGAAGGATGCAAAGTACTGGAATGAGAGGCATGACCGTCTAGCTAGATTTGCTGAGCATGCATTGGAGGACCTACCGGGGTTGTTGAGGGATGCATACGCTGATGCATTACCGCACCGACTTCCTTGGGCTGTTTTTCATTTCTTATCTGTGTGTAGGGTGGTATTTGATAGGATTCGTGTGAATTTTGTTGTAGCCCAAAAGACAGATATTTGACTTGTATTCGACTTGTACTTCTTTCCTCTATTAAATGAATGAATGAATATGCTTGCTCACTCTATCTTTTATGCCTTTACTTGTATGATTTATGATTATTGTCAACAAAGATAAGTTTAAGAATTCCTGGAATTTAAAACTTTATTTTTTGCATGCATATCATACATTCATCTGCACACATATGCACGTCCCTTCATCCGAAACTGTTGCTCATCCTTGTCCGCATTCCTTGTAGCAAGACGACGACTCGACATCGGTATTTTACTCACTTAAGCAAATCTAGAATCATGGCCGACTTCGAAGCTGAGAACACTGCGTACAAGGAAACTCTGGCACAATTCCAAGGTCGGATGGATCAGTTCCAGGTGAACATGGATGTCATTATGGAGCTTCTTCATGCTCAGAGGGATACTGCTGCTGCTGCCACTATTGTCGCAACCACTACTGATGCAACTGTTGTTACTCCTATTATGACTGTTCCTCCTGTTGTTACAGCTACTCCTGCTATTGTTGTTCCTTCTCCTGCTAGAGTTGAAGTGCCAGTTGAGCCTGTGAATCAGCCTGTCGTTCAACCCAGTTTGAACCAGATGCCCGCTGGTTTTCCTTGGGGCATGCCTCTGAATTACACTCCTCAGATTGCAAATAATGGTAGTGCCTTCATGCCATATCAGCCTTTTGTTGCACCCATGCCTAATGGGAATGTTGTCGCCTATCCATGGGTCATGCCTGCTCCAGTCCCACCTCCAGTGGTGAATGATGATCCTGAGAATCTTCAGGCTCAAACTCATCAAACTGTCAGATTGGTTGATACCGAAACTCCTGATGATGAAGAGCATGTGTATAGGGGTCCTCCTATTCATGTTCCGATTCCGTCTCAAGTTGCTCAAGCCGCTGTTCCGAATGCTCATCCTGGGATGTTCTATCCTGGGGCATCTTCCTCAGCTGTTGTGATGCCTCCTCCGATTTATTCGTATAGTGTTCCGATGGGTTAGAATGCTGGTCAAATGGTTAATCCAGGTTTGGTGTATCCTTCTCAGTTTGTTGCAGGCTCGCTGGTCCGAGTGCGTTACCATCTTGCAAGAGAACGAGAAGGAGCGCGTTCATACGTTAAGAATGAGTGAGATGAGAAAAGAGTTCCCGAAGGAAAGACGTTATTGTTTGTTTTTTGTCTTTTAAGCCAGAATTGTTTTGATTATTGGTGTTTAGTAACTCACATTGTATTTAAGTCTTTCATGTGAGATTGAATGCCTCGCACATCGTCCCCAGACGGGACGTATGCTAAACATTCTAAGAAAATGAGAGAAGATCCCTCACTATCTCATTCTTACATGAAAGGATCAAATACAATATTAGTTATGCCTTTATTAAGTATTTTTTACTCTTTATTTTGACATGAGAGAAGAAAGACTAAAAAGCAGATCAAAGGTGAAAATCTAATGAGGGAGACTAAGACTCAACCTTAATGTTATCATACATAGTGATCCTATGGTTAATGTGGTTCAAGAAACCTACTTCTAAAAGAAAGAAGAAGAAGAGCAAAAGAAGCAACTTACTTCCAAGATGAAAGTTAAGTTGTTTCTAAGAGGGAAGAAAAAAAGATTATGAAAGCAAAGCATTATTGAATGCTTAAACAACACAAATTGAATGATTAAAAGATGAGGGAAGAAATTAGAATGTGGATGCATATCCACACTTAAATGACTTACCATTAGCCCCTGAAATGGTTAGTACAATTATTTACAAGTGAAGAAACTAGTTAAGATGAACAAATGAAACTTAAACAAATCAAGAATCAAAGTAAAAGGATATTAAAGGTTAAAGGAAACACAAGGTCAGAATGTACATCATAAGAATGTTCTCCAATAATATGAGAGCAAACATAAATCAAATGCACACACACACTTCCTTAAATCACAAAGAAATGCATTATGAAAGAATTAGATGAAGAATGAATGGATATGCAAAGTGATCATGCGATAATGCTTCAAGTAATGTCAAAGTAAGAATGAGGATAACCTAAACAAGTGTCTAAACATGATATACAAATGTCCAATGAGGCATACAATCAAGCATCCAAACATTGAGAGTGATTAAGAGAAGAAGTGAGAAGATATGAACATGGAGCTAACATGGAAAGAAACATTCATGGCATAAGTCAAACCCAATAAGAAATCAAGATGAAACTCAATTATCCCATTCAGAAGTGATATGACATATTAATATGAATATAAGATGCACAAGCCAATCACATTCAAGCAATTACAAGTCATTTAAAAGCTAGAAGAAAAAGAAACACTCATTTGGATGAAACATGTTCAAGTATGTAAAGTAAGACATGAATAGCATATGGAAGGAAAGTAATGCTTTAAGGTTAGAGGCATACATCATATGAAATGCAAATGAATAGTATGATATGGCATAAACAAACCAAATACAATGCAAGTTGGCACTTAGATGCAAAAGAAAGAGGAAATAGGTCAAAAGGAAACATGTAAAACAAGTATTGAACATATACACAAAAAGACATCAACTTCAAACCAATGACCTATAATTTCAATTAACAAACCTATAATGATCTGAACATGGCTCAAGAAATCAAGAAGAGTGATCTCATACAATGGCACAAGTGCCTTATCAAGCAAGTAAACAAAAATGATCAAAGAAGGTCATGAAAAGGGACATCAAACAAGAGTCATCAAACAAATAGCAAACACAATTCAAAAATCACCAAATAAGGTCTCCAGAGACCTCTACCAGAGGCAAATATCATACCAAAAAATCATACAAAATTCAGAAAGAAAGGACCTTAAACAATCAAGCAATAGTCACTTATAGGTTTCACATGATCATGCACAAAGAAATAGCTCAAAGAGGATGCAAAGTTGATTTTAAAAATAGGACAAAAATGTTTTCATATACTTCAAAGTGTCCTTTAAAATATGCAAAAATAATGAGGACCAAACTATGTACCAATGATGAGAAATAAAATCTATAAGATCAAGAGTGCACAAATGAACCACTTCAAAAAGAAATTCAAGCAATAATTCATTCAGAGGCAAAAAATAATAGAAAAATAAAAAATAAAATTTGAATTTTTTTTATAAAACTATAAGGATTGTCCATGAATTTTATTATGATTTTTAGAAGTCATTTACTATTTTTAAAAAGCAAAATCCAAACAGATGTGAAAAAGAAATTAAAAGAATAAAAGAAAATGAGAAGGGGTGTATCCCTAGTAATTTTCACGTCCAAAATTTACAATGGGCTCAGAGTGGGGGTGCAGATATCAATTTGAGTCCAGTCCAATTAAAACTGTGATCGTGTGTGATGAGTGTGCATGCAGTCAATGTACACAATCCATCATGGCCACATGATGATATGAATCTCAATAAGTCAACAATCTAACGCCTCACAAAAATCAAATACATGGTAATTATTATGCACGCACCTACATGCATACCTCTGAGGAAAACAAGAACGCACATGCCATGGACCTTCACTCATTAATGCATTGGCATGATGTTAAGCATTAGATCAATCAGTTATCCACATCATACAAATCAGAAGCGAGGTTCACATCAAGTAACATGCACGCACACACACAAGATCAACTAAAATCAGAAAAGATAGCACATGCAAATCACGCGCCAATTTAATGTGTTGGCAAATTCTGAACCACACGATGCACAGATCAAACGGTCACAATTCAAACTGGATCTAAAACCCTAGCATTAACACTCACCGTCCGGAGAAGGACCTACGGTCATCTTCTCCGGCGAGCAACCACCACCTGCAACCTCAAAATCTCCAGAAATGCACAAACATGATATCAAAATGAAGCTGGCGTTACGTACATCATGAATCCACCATTATTTTTCACATAACAAGTACATACATAAAGAACAGAGGGGATTAAAATATGCCCTAGGTTTTGAAACTATGCCTCTAAGAGGCCTATCAACTAGCCGGATACTTCAGAGCTCCTAATGAGCTAAAATCAACAAGAAACAAGTGATACTGAAGAGAAAACGTGCACTCAAAGTTGGAGAAATCAAACCTGAAACTGATGAGGCTTTGAATATACAAGAACACCAGAGGAATGTGCTTCTTCCTTGAGTCTCGATTGGCCAAATAAAGGCTGAGAAAAGCTTTGAATCAGTGAGAAATTGATTGAAACAGTTGGAGAACAAGATGAAGATCTATGCAACTTCAATGTATTATGGATGAAGATGGAGAATCTTGATGCAAAACTCTGAAGAAAACTGAAGAACAGTGAATGAGTTCTTGAAGAATTCCAAGAGAAAATCAGAGAGTTTGGTGTAGGTGAATCGTGAGAAATGAGAGAGATTGAAAAAATAAAGTTAGAGTTCCATTTCTGAAGTGAAATTCTGATTTATATGTTGGGTTTAAAAATTTAACTCAAGGTCAAGTGAGTGAGTTAGAGTGAGTTAACATGGTTAAGGTGAGTGCACCCTAACTAACTGAGTCAAGTTAGTTAGGGGCGAGTCATTGAGGGTTGTGATGTAGTGAGGTGAAGGTTTATGGTGTTATGGTGAGGATGAAGAGAAAGAGTGGTGGTGATGTGTTGTTCTGATGCAACAGCTTCCAAAAAGAAACTTGCTGCGTAAGTTTTCCCTTTTCATGTATGGCATAGGTTATGGCAAGGGTGTGTAAGAGTTATGTTTGGTTTAAATGAGGAAAAGAGGGGTGACTGGTGTAGAATATGCGTGTAAGCTTTGAAACAACAACAACAATACTGTTTATTTTCTCTGATTTCATAGTAGCTTACTTAATGCGCCAATGGATGTTTGGCAACGAAATTCTCTATGTTCATGGCATGGAATTGCATGCTTTTGGAATCATTGGAAAGAAGGAACATAGTAGGACAAGTTTGGTATGGATCTTGGATTGAATTGAGGGGTGTAGGATGGCGTAGAATGGCTTAAAACATTGAGGTTTGAAAACTGATTGAAGGGCGTGGCAGCTTGGCATGGCAAGGCAAAATAGCACATGAATTTTCAGCACGATCATAATGACTTTGAACCCTTATAACTATCTCATAACTTTCTCAAATGAAAATTTATCCAACATCAAAGTTGAAGAGGACATTGAGATGAACAACTTTGATGTTCAACATTTTTTCATTTGGAGCTTCCATCATTGAGAAAAGTGGGTGGACATTTGGCACACCAAGTGTTTGACAAAATGATGGCCGGTGGGCATGGTCACGCTTGGTCATGACTTGGTTTTGGACCTAGTTTTCTCAAACTTTGATCAACCATAACTCACTCAATTTTTATCCAATGGAGATGTTCTTTATATGGATTTGAAGCTTAGAACATGAACTTTAATTGGCTCAACTTGGACCTGAGGTTTGAAGCCTTTATTTTGGAGAAAGAGAGCCTCAAAGTAGGGTGCAAAATGGTCCTAATTTACTATTTTTGGCAACCCTAAAGTTTCTATTTTTGGCAGTTTTGTGACTTCTTGATTTTTCCTTATTCCTCCATCATTTCTTGATCAAATTTTGTCCATTGAACATATGTAACATAAATTTCATGAATTTGACCTTAAAAAGTCAGGAGTTGACTTTTTTCACTGCACAGTTGACTTTTTCCCCAATTTCTTGATTATCAAGCAACTGACCAATTGAAACTCCTCTGAAACCAATTGATGAGCAATTTTCCATCCATATACACTTAAGAACATGAGGAATACCATGAGATCAAGTTTTGTTCAAAAAATCAGAGATAAACTGATTTTAAGTCAAACCCTAATTTTGGCACCCTCTGGTTAGGAGGAAATATCACATCCTCCAAATCCAAATTCCTCTGAATATGATGTGTATCCTCTCAAACAATAATGATATATGCCCTTTGGAGGTGATAAAAACTCAAAGAGCTTGCCCATTTGGGGGTCAAATCCCAAATTTTGACTGCCTTGTGTAGGAGATAATGCACTGCCCAGTCTTCTTGATGGATTCTCCCTTTCCCATGCCTTGTGGATCAAAGTAGGGATGACATATGGCTTAAGGAACCCTTGAGACTTGTGAGAAACACTTGGCTCTTATTCTTTAGTTTTGAATGATCAACACCTCTGAAGAACCACTGATCACATGCCCTTATGCAAGAGGCAATGCTAAATGCTTGATGTTTTATTTTATTTTTATGCTTGAATGCAATGCAATAAAATGAAAGCTCATGCTAAATGATATAAAGAAATGAGAGGGCAAATTTTGGGGTATTACAGCTGCCCCTATTCAATCACTGTAGACCTGAATGGATGATAGCGATTACTGTCAGACTTTCAAGGTATGGAGGGATTGAATTCCAAAAATAACCAAAAAATTTGCACTTTGTGGAGAAGAAGAAAAGGGATATAAACCCAACCAAATGAACTCTGCTTGAATACCACTATGATGGGAAGAATAACACTGAAGAGATGTCCTTTTATACAACGCCAGACGACTACTGGCTTGCCACACTGCGGGTGAACTTTAGCAACGTCTTTTGTACAACGCCAGGCGACTATTGGCTTGCCACACTGCGGGTGGACTTTAGCAACATCTTCTGTACAACGCCAGGCGACTATTGGCTTGCCACACTACGGGTGGACTTTAACAACGTCTTTTAACACAACGCCAGACGACTACTGGCTTGCTACACTACGGGTGGACTTTACCAACATCTTTTAACACAACGCCAGACGACTACTGGCTTGCCACACTATGGGTGGATTGTCTTTTTGAATGGAGCCAGAAGACTACTGACTTGCCACACTACGGGTGGACTTTCGCCAATCTACGGTTGGACTTTGCAACTAAAATGCCACACTGTGGGTGGACTTTTGCCAATCTACGGTTGGACTTACTGATGATTTGCCACCCTTGGATGGTCTTTTGCCAATCTACGGTTGGACTTAGTTGCGTTCTTTTAAAGGGAGTCAGACGACTACTGACTTGCCACACTACGGGTGGACTTATGCCAAGCTACGGTTGGACTTTAAAAATTTGCCACCCTTGGATGGACCTTTTGCCAATCTACGGTTGAAGTTTGAGAATTTGCCACCCTTGGATGGACTTTTTGCCAATCTACAGTTGGACTTTGAGAATTTGCCACCCTTGGATGGACTTTTTGCCAATCTACGGTTGGACTTTGAGAATTTGCCACCCTTGGATGGACTTTTTGCCAATCTACGGTTGGACTTTGAGAATTTGCCACCCTTGGATGGACTTTTTGCCAATCTACGGTTGGACTTTGAGAATTTGCCACCCTTGGATGAACTTTTTGCCAATCTACGGTTGAACTTTGAGAATTTGCCACCCTTGGATGAACTTTTTTCCAATCTACGGTTGGACTTTGAGAATTTTCCACCCTTGGATGGACTTTTTGCCAATCTACGGTTGGACTTTAAGAATTCCAATACTGGACTACTCTCTGCATTCGTGTCAGACATCTCTGCTGACTCTGCTGAGGAACAATGGTCAATGATTTGACTTTAGAGACTCCTGAAAGGATAATATCTCTGTCGGAGAATGAATAAACAATCTGTCTGCTTCGAACTGTCAGGCTTGCCAAAAATAAATTGGACTTTGGGATATGAGGGGAATGATGATTCTGCCAGGAATTACTTCATCTGACTGGGGACGAATTCTGGTCATAGCAACTTTGCTGGGGATGAGAATTTTCTGACTTGGCTGGGGAAAGAATGTACTAACACTCTGCCGAAGAAAACAAGTCATTAAAACTCTGCTTGGGGATCTATCAAATATGAGGAGAATATGCTAACACTCTGCTGAGGAAGATATTCTGTTAACTCACCAAGCTTCTGCGGGGAAGAAAAACAACTCAGCTGGGGAGTATTGTTGACAAGATTCAATGCTGAACTCTGTGGGGATATAACTGCCGGAAATACGATCTTGCTGAGGACCAGAACTACTCCGTCGGGGGTACGCAAATCCTGGTTGGAAGACATTCCGTTGCAACATGCTGAGAAAGAGTCCCTAGAGATCTTGCTGGGAAAACACCAAGCAAATCCATGGTAATCTGTTGAGGAACAAAACCGTCGAGCTTAGGATAAGTGCCACAATGCTCCATGTTAGGCGAACTTACCATTTGACGACTCCTCTGGGGATGATGAGTTTACAACAAACTCTGCTGGGGAGAACCGCTTCCAACATCTCGTGTCGGGGAACGTCTCTTGAGAGGATTTTACAGAAGACCGAGCGTCTTCCAACTCTACTGGGGATAATAGACCAGGAACATCTCCTGCTAGGGAAATCCAAAATGCCCCATGCTCGAGAGGGTCAACAACTTGGTCTTTGCTCCATGATACAAGACTTATCTGAAAAATGTCCTAAGAGGATTTTACAGAAGATTAAGCATCTTTAAACTCCTGGAAATTTCAATGGGCATTGACCGTTAACTTCGGTGTCTGCGAAGCAACTCTACTGGGGAATTCGCATCCGCTATCGACACAGAAAAGCTTGTAGCTGTTGGAAGTACTGAATAGGAGAATCGACTTAATAAGATACAACACTATCCAATTGAACTCCAATATCTAAACGTCGTGACCGACCGCCAACCGAATGATGGACTCAATTAGTAAACGTTGTGACAAAAGGGTGACACGTGAGCCCTTCCCTGAACATGATTGCCCCAGTCTTCTGCATGGGGATAAGTGTTTACTCGTCTAGGAGAGATGCCTCTTGTGATCTTGGGATGACCTGCCCCTTTGTTTTAATCTTTTTGGCTGATTAACTACATACGCGTGAACAATAGTTTTTTACATGCCCAAACCGTCATGGTCCACCAAAAGAAATTGTCCCAAGAGGATTTTACAGAAAACTTGACATCCAAAATGCCTCAATGTCTTCAAACTCTTGGAGAAATTAGTTGGGTCTCGAAGTAACTACCTCAACCCGTATGGTCTACAGAGAAACTCGCCTCGAGAAGATTCGTAAACAATCTCATATCCCCACGAGATATTCTGCCCCAATACTCTGAACCCTGGATAGGCTGATCAGTCGCCTGGATGGACTAACTTCCTGTGCTCTTGGGATGACCTGCCCCAGTATGAACCTTGAAGTGGTTTTGCCCCTGACTACTGATCTTCGAAGGAAGACCAAGAATGCCTGCATTTGGAGAGATTTGAATCTCGAAGTAATTACCCCAGTCTGGATGGACTCTGAAGAGATTTCTCGATGTGATTGGCTCAGATTGGCTACACCTTAAAGAGATGATTCGACGTGACTGCCCCAGATCGACTACGTCTTAGCACACCTTGTTGGAAAAGACCCCGCTCAACAAAGTTTCCTGAGGAAGTACCATTGGATGTGGTTGTCCTTCAAGAGTCTCAGAATTCTCAACTCGGCAAGATTAAGCTTCTAGACTGAATTTCCATATGTAAACTTCTTTTGATGTCAAACAAATGTATGCAAGCAGAAAATGTTTTAATCTGAGAATGAAAGTTCTAATGCAACACACATGTTAATCTTGAAGTTTTACTGAAAAGATGTCGCAAAGCTGTGAACGAATCACGGGTTAGGATACGACATTAATTTTTGAATGAAAGAAATGCAATGCACATGCAACACCAACAAAGATCTTTTAGCACAACTCATAGGAGTCAGGAACGTTATCTCTTGGTAGTATGCTTTTGAAATAACCCTGTTTCAATTAGGACTTTTTAGGGTTATATCGTGGCCTGGTTCACGGTTTTGAGAAAAATGGTTTATGGCTCAAAGTTTATCGGTGCCCACCCACTCTTCGTGATGTTCTCCAGTCCTACGTTCAATTAATTTGACACAAGCGCTCATCTCTCAAAAATATGTTATGATCTTTAAGAAACCCATGCATCTGATGGTTTGACACCTAATGAGGTTTTAGAGTAACAGCCACCCCTTTTGTCTTTTGTTCGTAGTCACACGACTTTGTTCTTGCTCGAGGATTTTCTTTTGTAATCCTTTTCGCATTTTGCTTTCACATTCTTTTGCTTATCCCTAACTTTTGCCTGGACGGATTCTTTTGAATCTTTAGATTTTGAAGTCCAGCAGGATGCCCTAACTTTTGCCTAAGTTGTTTGTTTTCAAGTTTCAACTTAGTGGGCTTTTTTCTTTTTTATTTTATTCTTTTTTTTCCTTGGAACAAGTCGTGCGACACTGGCTTGTCTTGACTTTGTTGAAAGGGTTATGACTGCCTCACTCTTTGATTGTTGATGGATAACCATTGTGGTTTCACATCTCTCGACCTCTTGATGGTGGCATAGAAGGTAATGGATCCTCAGATGCATGCTCATTTTGAAATTTGAACGCTTGGTCAAATTAACTGACGCCTACCCTGCCCCTGGGTTGATTGTGAGGGTTTTTTTGTACGAAAAAAAACTCATACTTCAATGCTCAAAGGGGTTAACGAGGGTCTATCTCCCTTATATCTTCAGTGTTTGGGGAGTTGAAACAATGCATGTACATCCTCAACAGGGTTCTTATTCAAAAGCACACCCTTAGAGATTTCTGTGTTTTTACCTCATCATCCTCCCTCATAGAGTTTAAGTAGAAAATTGGTATTGCAGTGCACATTAGCATTAGATGAGTGAACACAAATGACATTTTTCAAGAAAACATATTCATTATATTAAAATCATCATACCAAATACAAACAAGTTTTAACATGCAAACAATGTCTGAACAAACAAATGAAAACTACATATGAAAATGCAGCAAAGAAACGAAGATTGCCATTGTTGAGGAGGCTTGACTCCGTCTGGACTTATTGCTTCTGATGATGTCTTCCCTTTTTACGTGCTTGCTTGGGAAGCTTTAGTTAACGTACAGACCATCTGCAGTGAAAATAATGATCCCAGCGTCAATCAGATCTTGAACTTTATGCCTGAACACCTTACAATCTTCAATGGCATGCCTCTGTGTCCCTGAGTGGTACTCGCACCTAGCATTCTTGTCATAACCTGGTGGAAGAGGATACGGGACAGGAGCAACTTCCCTTAACTGAATCAAAGAGTCTTGAAGTAAAAGGTCGAGCAGCTGACTGTGAGGAACAGTAATGGGATCAAATTTTCTCTCAGGCTTTCTGGGTCTTTGATATCTCTTCTGGGAGCTAGTCTGCTGCTGATACTGATTCGGGTACGCCTCTTTTCCCAGCATTTTCCTTTTCAAACTTGGCCTAAAATCGGGAAGAAGTTGCTGATATGGGGATTTCGAGACCAAAGACTGCAAGATATGCCCTTGACTTGATGCCGCTTCAAGAGGGAACGCCGGGAAATTCATATTTCCTGCAGCAGTAGGAGTAGAATTACTCTGTAAGCTTACGCCGCCCGGCGCGAAATCTATCGCCTTTGAATCAATCAGATCTTGGACCACATTATGAAAGGCTTTACATTTTTCCACATTGTGCCCCGGCGCACTAGAGTGAAAATCACAATGGGCACTTGCATCATAATTGAGTGGGAGCTTTCCACTAGGGGGATTTACTGTTCGAAGTTCAACCAATTGGAGTTGAAGTAGGTACCTCAACAGCTGAGCATAAGGCATAGGAAGCAGATCAAAAATTCTGTCAGTTTTTTTCGACTTTGGTAGGTACTTCCTAGCCTTGGAGCCGTATGGGGAAACAAGAGGTAACTGCTGGTGAGTAAGTTTCAGAACTCCAGGTGGTGCAGAAAATCCGTGAGGCACATCACTCTTGGGGATAGGTTCCACAGGCAAGGTTGGAACGACAACTTCTGTTATAGCCTCAGGTGTGGGATTACCATCCTTTTTTAGCACATTTCTCACAACTTCAATAACAAAACTCATCTGGGTCTTCACTTGATTGACCTCTTCTTTTAGCATTTTCTGGCCCTGAATCAAAGCTTGCATGTCCATCATAAAGTGCCCCAGTTGGGCCTTCATCTCATTCACCTCCGCACGGAGTTGTTCCATATCTGAACCTTGATTGTGGTGAATCGAGTAGTTGGAAGAAGTCATGTTTTCCATCCTGCAGAGAATACCCAGTCAGAATGAGAAATTCGCTCCAGAACACCTGTTATGCAAAAATGTTTATGATTATGAGGATGCAAATGCAAAATGCAAACAATCATATTTAAACATTTCCAGGCCGAATCTGCTTTGATTCCAGCTTTGAAATCGGGCAAGGGATCAGACACAACATCGGAAAATAAATCCGAATCCAGAAATATTGCAGAATCAATCAAAAGATAACCCCTTTCAAACACTGAGAGCTATTGAGACAAATACGGCTGAACCAAATGTTGCAATATCATAGCATAATAAGTTATACAAATAGGTTCAATACAATCAAAAGTGATTCCATCAACAATCCTGATGGTAATCACAGCAAAAAACAAACAACAGAAATACTACAAGCCAAATCCAAGTAAACCAGTTTCAATCTCCTCAGGAAGGTTCACAGTATCTGGATGAGTAGGTCTTTCTAGCAAACCCTTGATCAGTCTGTTTCTCTTCTCGACATCCTGATTCAGCCTAACAATCTGCTCTTCAACATCGTTGCCTTCGTGCTTTGACTTCTCGATTCCCGCTTGTAGTTTGAGCTCTTCAATTTCTTTCTGGGCTTCTTTCCACTTACCAGAGAAGTGTTTCTTATCTTCCTTCATTCTTTGAAGTTCTTCTTGTAACTCCCCATTCTCAATCTTGAGCTCTTCCCACATTTCCTGATATGTGGCAAGTTCGTCTTTAGTTTTGGTCAAGAGCTTCTTGGTTTCCCTGTAAGCTTTACCGGATGATTCAGCAGTCATACTGATCTTTCTACAGTGCTGAGCTCTGTCATCAAGATCCTTCTCCCTTTTTTCCAAATGCTCTATCAAATCTTGGACCTTCCATTTCATCTCCAAGTTGTCATGTAAAGCGCCCTGAAGTCTACTACTCATACTAGCATTTTCCTCTCTCAAATCTTGCACCACTTTTTGCTGCTTATCAAATTCTTCAATTGGTACGGTGATTTGTTCCTCTATCACTTTGGGATATAAGGAAGGCGCCCAATCAAAAGGAAAATAGTACTCTTCAACCCTCTTCTTTACCCATTGATCATATGGAGGGAAAGTTTGATTGTTAGGCACACCCCAAATGGTTTTTCCTCTCTTCTGTTTACTGAGCCATGCTTTGGAAGCTTTCTGCGCCGTATCTAATCCATCGTCAGCCATGTGAAAATACAGAGACTCTTCCAATTCCTTTTTAACTGGGGGACTTCTCAGAGCATACCCAAACTGCCGGATAGCCAAGGAAGGGTTATAGTTAACCTCCTTTCCTCCCTATCAATGGGGCATTGGGGTATTCACCACAACTATGCAAAATGTCTTTACCCAGCACTCCGTGATTCACCTAAACAATATCCTTAGCATCTAGACCCATCAGACGTTGGCTCCACTTCAGAGAATTTCTAGTATCCTTGAAAGCACCTGACTGGGGTAGACGATTGGCAAACCACTTATAAAAAAGAGGTGCACAACAATAAACTGTCCCACCTCGTTTCTTCTTGTTCCTGTTGTATAAAGCATAATGAAGGTCTCCTAATAAGGTTGGCATCGGATTCTGAGTTACAAATATCTTGATAGCATCCGTGTCAACAAAATCAGGCTCATTTGGGAACAAGACAATACCATACACACAGAGAGCCAACACTGCACTGAAGACATTCCATTTCTCTTCCTTTGCTGCCTCTTGAGCCTTGCTGGCCAAGTATGATAGGTGATAGCCACGAACCTTTCCTTTGGCAGAAATATTAGCTTCCAAAGTTGACTTGCTCAAATAAAGAGCACCAGCTACAGCTTGGAAATCAAGATCTGCCTTCGACCCACAGAAAGGAACACCTTCTTTGATGGAAATTCCCAGGATGTTAGAATACTTCTCCAGAGTGGGAACAAAACATAATCTGTCAACACAAAGCACCTCAAGGACGGATCATAGAACTGCATCAAGGTGTGCAAGCCGTTATAGTCATATTCACTGATGTTGCAAACAAAGGATAAGATCCAACCATACTTCTCTCCGAACCTTCCTAACACTTCTGGACTGACCATCTCTTGCAATTTACAAATCTGACCCAGGATGAGCTTCGGGAACTTGTACACAATGGTATTCTTCCTACCCTTCTTGGTGTCCATCCCTATGACTGCCCCTTAACTGGAATCAAAATCAGATACTACCTGAAACTGAAAAAATATGAATGTTAGAGAAAAAGATGCAATGCAGGGCATGTGATCAAAGTGCCACATCTGCGCTGGACAGTGAACGATGTCAGTGTAGCTCTGAGATTAATATAGAACCATAGATAAGAACCATCTGAATATAATAGGATGAATTCTCCTTTTGTGTAACTACGCCAGAAAACCGGGTATGTAGGAGGTTATGGTTACCTGCAAACCTGTAAACAACCCGCCCTTCTCACATGTGGGCGCTAGGATGTTCAGTATCCCGGGATCTTAGGTCGAGAAATGATGATACGTTCACCATTTCTGGTTTGGCATCATCATCCATCGAGGAGGCCTCAACCGATCCTCCAAAACGAAAGGTCCTCAGCTTCTGGCACTGAGGTCGAGAGGCAATAGTACATTCATCCCTCGGGGTACAGTACTATCGCCAATCGAGGAGTGCCTCCACTGATTCTCTTTTAAAAGGGCATCCTATAGCAAGTTCCCAGTATTGGGTTCTCGGATCGAGAATGTGCAATGGGTTTGCGACAAAATGTGGTCTGCCACTGTCACATCTCGGGAGGAGTGCCGCAACTGAGTCCTCGGGAATGGTCACCAGAGTCGACAGTTCCTCAAGAGAATAACTACTGGCCTGCATAACATGCAGTAGCAAAAAGCTCCTGATAGAACCTCGTCTGGTTGTGGGTCTCATGAACAACAATACGTGGTCACCACCACGCAAGCGTCATGACTATCCACTCTAAAACCTACGTGTGTACTCAAGCCTGGGTAGTGGGCTTATCTCTCAAAACACCCTGCCCACCAAGCAGAAAACAACAGCACAGTCCAGCATAATAATGATATGTAATGCAGTAAATGCGATAAATACAGTAAAGTACAGTAATACAATAAATAACAGTACAGTAAAAATGATAAACAGCAAAACACAACATCACAGCAAACACCCAAAAAAACAAATAAGCGCTAGGATTGACTCGCTAAGGAAACCAGAGATTTTGGGTTCGTCCCCAGCAGAGTCGCCAGCTGTCGCTCCCGGGATTTTCATCCTAGTACAAACGCGAAAGTGGCACCGAAACAGAGTCGCCAGCAATGTGTATTTATCCCAAGAGAGGGAAAGGAAACACTACGTAATCCTGAGGGAAAGGAAAGAGCATGGTCTTGTGACCAAGAGAACTGGGTTCGGGAGTCGGTTACGCGAGAGGAAGGTATTAGCACCCCCTCGCGTCCATCATACCCGATGGGATCCACGCTTGCTTGTCTTGATCAAAGGGTGTAGGGAAAGGATGCCGAAAAAGGAACTGCTAGCTGGAGAACTGGAAAAGGAAAGGAAAGAGAAACAAATGTAGGGAAAATAAAAGAAGTGCTCAAATGGGCCCTACCCCACTGCCTACGTATCTCATCGGGAACATGAGAATCAGAGCGACGTAGTTCCCCTCACTAGGGATGGATTGTTTGTGTTTTTTAAGGAACGGCTAACGTTCTAGCTCAGGTGTTGCAGGCTCGCTGGTCCGAGTGCGTTACCATCTTGCAAGAGAACAAGAAGGAGCGCGTTCATACGTTGAGAACGAGTGAGATGAGAAAAGAGTTCCCGAAGGAAAGATGTTATTGTTTATTTTTTGTCTTTTAAGCCAGAATTGTTTTGATTATTGGTGTTTAGTAACTCACATTGTATTTAAGTCCTTCATGTGAGATTGAATGCCTCGCACATCGTCCCCAGACGGGACGTATGCTAAACATTCTAAGAAAATGAGAGAAGATCCCTCACTATCTCATTCTTACATGAAAGGATCAAATACAATATTAGTTATGCCTTTATTAAGTATTTTTTACTCTTTGTTTTGAGATAAGAGAAGAAAGACTCAAAAGCAGATCAAAGGTGAAAATCTAATGAGGGAGACTAAGACTCAACCTTAATGTTATCATACATAGTGATCCTATGGTTAATGTGGTTCAATAAACCTACTTCTAAAAGAAAGAAGAAGAAGAGCAAAAGAAGCAACTTACTTCCAATATGAAAGTTAAGTTGTTTCTAAGAGGGAAGAAAAAAAGATTATGAAAGCAAAGCATTATTGAATGCTTAAACAACACAAATTGAATGATTAAAAGATGAGGGAAGAAATTAGAATGTGGATGCATATCCACACTCAAATGACTTACCATTAGCCCCTGAAATGGTTAGTACAATTATTTACAAGTGAAGAAACTAGTTAAGATGAACAAATGAAACTTAAACAAATCAAGAATCAAAGTAAAAGCATCTTAAAGGTTAAAGGAAACACAAGGTCAGAATGTACATCATAATAATGTTCTCCAATAATATAAGAGCAAACACAAATCAAATGCACACACACACTTCCTTAAATCACAAAGAAATGCATTATGAAAGAATTAGATGAAGAATGAATGGATATGCAAATGATCACGCGATAATGCTTCAAGTAATGTCAAAGTCAGAATGAGGATGACCTAAAAAAGTGTCTAAACATGATATACAAATGTCCAATGAGGCATACAATCAAGCATCCAAACATTTAGAGTGATTAAGAGAAGAAGTGAGAAGATATGAACATGGAGTTAACATGGAAAGAAACATTCATGGCATAAGTCAAACCCAATAAGAAATCAAGATGAAACTCAAGTATCCCATTTAGAAGTGATATGACATGTTAATATGAATATAAGATGCACAAGCCAATCACATTCAAGCAATTACAAGTCATTTAAAAGCTAGAAGAAAAAGAAACACTCACTTGGATGAAACATGTTCAAGTATGTAAAGTAAGACATGAATAGCATATGGAAGGAAAGTAATGCTTTAAGGTCAGAGGCATACATCATATGAAATGCAAATGAATAGTATGATATGGCATAAACAAACCAATTACAATTCAAGTTGGCACTTAGATGCAAAAGAAAGAGGAAATAGGTCAAAAGGAAACATGTAAAACAAATATTGAACATATACACAAAAAGACATCAACTTCAAACCAATGACCTATAATTTCAATTAACAAACATATAATGATCTGAACATGGCTCAAGAAGTCAAGAAGAGTGATCTCATACAATGGCACAAGTGTCTTATCAAGCAAGTAAACAAAAATGATCAAAGAAGTTCATGAAAAGGGACATCAAACAAGAGTCATCAAACAAATACCAAAGACAATTCAAAAATCACCAAATTAGTTCTCTAGAGACATCTACCAGAGGCAAATATCATACCAAAAAATCATACAAAATTCAGAAAGAAAGGACCTCAAATAATTAAGCAATAGTCACTTATAGGTTTCACATGATCATGCACAAAGAAATAGCTCAAAGAGGATGTAAAGATGATTTTTAAAATAGGAGAAAAATGTTTTTATATACTTCAAAGTGTCCTTTAAAATATGCAAAAAGAATGAGGACCAAACTATGTACCAATGATGAGAAATAAAATCTATAAGATCAAGAGTGCACAAATGAACCACTTCAAAAAGAAATTCAAGCAACAATTCATTCAGAGGCAAAAAATAATAGAAAAATAAAAAATAAAATTTGTAAAAATTTTATAAAACTATAAGGATAGTCCATGAATTTTATTGTGATTTTTAGAAGTCATTTACTATTTTTAAAAAGCAAAATCCAAATAGATGTGAAAAAGAAATTAAAAGAATAAAAGAAAATGAGAAGGGGTGTATCCCTAGTAATTTTCACGTCCAAAATTTACAATGGGCTCAGAGTGGGGGTGCAGATATCAATTTGAGTCCAGTCCAATTAAAACTGTGATCGTGTGTGATGAGTGTGCATGCAGTCAATGTACACAATCCATCATGGCCACATGATAATATGAATCTCAATAAGTCAACAATCTAACGCCTCACAAAAATCAAGTACATGGTAATTATTATGCACGCACCTACATGCATACCTCTGAGGAAAACAAGAACGCACATGCCATGGACCTTCACTCATTAATGCGTTGGCATGATGTTAAGCATTAGATCAATCAGTTATCCACATCATACAAATCAGAAGCGAGGTTCACATCAAGTAACATGCACGCACACACACAAGATCAACTAAAATCAGAAAAGATAGCACATGCAAATCACGCGCCAATTTAATGTGTTGGAAAATTCTGAACCACACGATGCACAGATCAAACGGTCACAATTCAAACTGGATCTAAAACCCTAGCATTAACACTCACCGTCCGGAGAAGGACCTACGGTCATTTTCTCCGGCGAGCAACCACCACCTGCAACCTCAAAATCTCCAGAAATCCACAAACATGATATCAAAATGAAGCTGGCGTTACGTAAATCATGAATCCACCATTATTTTTCACATAACAAGTACATACATAAAGAACAGAGGAGATTAAAATATGCCCTAGGTTTTGAAACTATGCCTCTAAGAGGCCTATCAACTAGCCGGATACTTCAGAGCTCCTAATGAGCTAAAATCAACAAGAAACAAGTGATACTGAAGAGAAAACGTGCACTCAAAGTTGGAGAAATCAAACCTGAAACTGATGAGGCTTTGAATATACAAGAATACCAGAGGAATGTGCTTCTTCCTTGAGTCTCGATTGGCCAAATAAAGGCTGAGAAAAGCTTTGAATCAGTGAGAAATTGATTGAAACAGTTGGAGAACAAGATGAAGATCTATGCAACTTCAATGTATTATGGATGAAGATGGAGAATCTTGATGCAAAACTCTGAAGAAAACTGAAGAACAGTGAATGAGTTCTTGAAGAATTCCAAGAGAAAATCAGAGAGTTTGGTGTAGGTGAATCGTGAGAAATGAGAGAGATTGAAAAAATGAAGTTAGAGTTCCATTTCTGAAGTGAAATTCTGATTTATATGTTGGGTTTAAAAAGTTAACTCAAGGTCAAGTGAGTAAGTTAGAGTGAGTTAACATGGTTAAGGTGAGTGCACCCTAACTAACTGAGTCAAGTTAGTTAGGGGCGAGTCATTGAGGGTTGTGATGTAGTGAGGTGAAGGTTTATGGTGTTATGGTGAGGATGAAGAGAAAGAGTGGTGGTGATGTGTTGTTCTAATGCAGCAGCTTGCAAAAAGAAACTTGCTGCGCAAGTTTTCCCTTTTCATGTATGGCATAGGTTATGGCAAGGGTGTGTAAGAGTTATGTTTGGTTTAAATGAGGAAAAGATGGGTGACTGGTGTAGAATATGCGTGTAAGCTTTGAAACAACAACAAAAATAATGTTTATTTTCTCTGATTTCATAGCAACTTACTTAATGCGCCAATGGATGTTTGGCAATGAAATTCTCTATGTTCATGGCATGGAATTGCATGCTTTTGGAATCATTGGAAAGAAGGAACATAGTAGGACAAGTTTGGTATGGATCTTGGATTGAATTGAGGGGTGTAAGATGGCGTAGAATGGCTTAGAACATTGAGGTTTGAAAATAGGTTGAAGGGCGTGGCAGTTTGGTATGGCAAGGCAAAATAGCACATGAATTTTCAGCATGATCATAATGACTTTGAAACCTTATAACTATCTCATAACTTACTCAAATGAAAATTTGTCCAACATCAAAGTTGAAGAGGACATTGAGATGAACAACTTTGATGTTCAACATTTTTTCATTTGAAGCTTCCATCATTGAGAAAAGTGGGTGGACATTTGGCACACCAAGTGTTTGACAAAATAATGGCCGGTGGGCTTGGTCACGCTTGGTCATGACTTGGTTTTGGACCTAGTTTTCTCAAACTTTGATCAACCATAACTCACTCAATTTTTATCCAATGGAGATGTTATTTATATGGATTTGAAGCTTAGAACATGAACTTTAATTGGTTCAACTTGGGCCTGAGGTTTGAAGCCTTTATCTTGGAGAAAGAGAGCCTCAAAGTAGGGTGCAAAATGGTCATAATTTCCTATTTTTGGCAACCCTAAAGTTTCTATTTTTGGCAGTTTTGTGACTTCTTGATTTTTCTTTATTCCTCCATCATTTCTTGATCAAATTTTGTCCATTGAACATATGTAACATGAATTTCATGAATTTGACCTTAAAAAGTCAAGAGTTGACTTTTTTCACTACACAGTTGACTTTTCCCCCAATTTCTTGATTATCAAGCAACTAACCAATTGAAACTCCTCTGAAACCAATTGATGAGCAATTTTCCATCCATATACACTTAAGAACATGAGGAATACCATGAGATCAAGTTTTGTCCAAAAAATCAGAGATAAACTGATTTTAAGTCAAACCCTAATTTTGGCACCCTCTGGTTAGGAGGAAATAGCACATCCTCCAAATCCAAATTCCTCTGAATATGATGTGTATCCTCTCAAACAATAATGATATATGCCCTTTAGAGGTGATAAAAACTCAAAGAGCTTGCCCATTTGGGGGTCAAATCCCAAATTTTGACTGCCTTGTGCAGGAGATAATGCACTGCCCAGTCTTCTTGATGGATTCTCCCCTTCCCATGCCTTGTGGATCAAAGTAGGGATGACATATGGCTTAAGGAACCCTTGAGACTTGTGAGAAACACTTGGCTCTTATTCTTTAGCTTTGGATGATCAACACCTCTGAAGAACCACTGATCACATACCCTTATGCAAGAGGCAATGCTAAATGCTTGATGTTTTATTATTTTTTTTATGCTTGAATGGAATGCAATGAAATGAAAGCTCATGCTAAATGATATGAAGAAATGAGAGGGCAAATTTTGGGGTATTAAACCAAGTCCAAAACTGAAGATGATCACTTGGTTCATCTGAATAAATTGTTTGACAGACTCCGGAAGTTTAGAATGTGGTTGAATCCTATGAAGTGCGCCTTCGGAGTTCGATTTGGTAAACTGTTGGGCTTTATTGTGAGTCAGAAAGGCAATAAAGTTGATCCTGATAAGGTTCGGGCAATTCAGAACATGCTGCCTCCCAAAACAGAAAAAGAAGTCCGTGGCTTTCTGGGCAGACTCAATTACATTTCAAGGTTCATCTCCCATTTGACGGCTACCTGTGAACCAATGTTCAAATTGTTAAGAAAAAATCAATCGGTTGAATGGAATAATGATTGTCAGGAAGCATTTGACAAAATCAAAAAATACTTGCAAGAACCACCGATCTTAGTACCACCGATCTTACTATCTGAGCAAGAAGTTCACTGATTGTGAGACCAGATACTCACTCTTGGAGAAAACTTGTTGTGCTCTGGTCTGGGCTGCTCGACGCCTACGACAATACATGATTTGCCATACTACTTTGTTGATATCCAAAATGGATCCGATAAAGTACATATTCGAAAAGCCTGCTGTCTCTAGAAGGATTGCTCGGTGGAAGATGCTGTTAACTGAGTATGATATCCAACATGTTACCTAGAAAGCAATAAAAGGGAGCGTCTTGTCTGACTACCTTGCTCATCAACCTGTAGAGGGTTATCAACAGATGAAGTTTGACTTTCCCGATGAGGATGTTCTGTTTATCAGAGATTATGAGACTCCAGATCCTGATATAGGACCCGAACCAGGGGCACGATGGACGCTCGTGTTCGACGGTGCCTCGAATTCTAAAGGTCATGGAATCGGTGCTATCCTCATCTCTCCAACACGTTTTTACCTTCCCTTCACTGCTAGATTATGCTTTGCATGCACCAATAATATGGCTGAATACGAAGCATGTATCTACGGTATTGAAGCGGCAATTAACATGAGAATCAAGATTCTTGAGGTCTTTGGAGATTCTGCCTTGGTCATCGGTCAAGTCAGAGGGAACTTTGTGACTCGGGATTCCAAGCTGGTTCCGTACCAACAATACATAGCGAAGTTGATTTCTTACTTTGATGAGATCACTTTTCATCATATTCCCAGAGAGGAAAATCAACTAGCTGATGCTCTTGCCACTCTAGCATCCATGTTCAAGGTCAAGTGGAAGAATGAAGCTCCTCATATCCGCATTGATCACTTGAACGAACCAGCACACTGTTTAGCAATCGAGGATGAGTCTGATGACAAGCCTTGGTTCTACGACATCAAAAGATATCTGGAAAAACAGGAATATCCCGAGGGTATCACTATCACTGACAAGAAGGCTCTTAGATGGCTTTGCGCCAAATTCTTCTTAAGTGGTGGTATACTGTACAAGAGGGATTATGATTCCGTGTTGCTCAGATGCGTGGATATACACGAAGCAAACACGATCATAAGGTCCATACATGAGGGCTGCGAGGGTGTACATGCTAAAGGTCCTGCTATGGCTAAGAAGATCCTTCGAGCTGGGTATTACTGGACAACAATGGAGGTAGATTGTTACAAATTTGCCAAAAGATGTCACAAGTGCCAAATCTACGGAGACAAGATCCATGTGCCTCAAACTCCATTGAATGTTTTGACTTCACCTTGGCCATTCTCCATGTAGGGTATAGATATGATTGGAATAATCGAGCCGAAGGCTTCCAACGGTCATCGATTCATTCTGGTTGCTATCGATTACTTCACCAAGTGGGTTGAAGCTGCTTCTTAGGCAAACGTTACACGACAAGTGGTTGCTAGATTTATCAAGAAAGAGATAATATGTCGCTATGGCATTCCTAGCAGCATTATCACTGACAATGCAAACAACCTGAATAACAACACGATGAAGGAATTGTGTCAAGAATTTAAGATCGAGCACCACAACTTTTCACCATATCGGCCCAAGATGAATGGCGTTGTTGAAGCAGCAAATAAAAACATCAAGAGGACTGTCCAGAAAATGGTCAAGACTTACAAGGATTGGCATGAAATGCTTCCCTTTGCACTGCATGGCTACAGAACTTCAGTTTACACTTTCACTGGGGCAACTCCGTACTCACTTGTGTATAGTATGGAGGCAGTTCTACCCATCAAAGTCGAAATTCCTTCGCTCAGAGTCATCAAGGAAGCAGGTCTTGATGAAGCTGAATGGGTTCAATCCAGATACGACCAATTGAATCTCATCGAAGAGAAGCGCCTTACAACCATTTGTCATGGTCAATTATATCAGAGATGCCTCAAGCAAGCTTTTGACAAGAAAGTTCTCCCTCGAATGTTATACGAAGACGAACTCGTGCTCAAGAGGTATTCACCTGTTCACTCGGATCCACGAGGCAAATGAACTCCCAATTACGAAGGACCTTTTGTTATCAAGAAAGACTTCTCAAGCGGAGCCCTGATCCTCACCACAATGGATGGGGAGGAGTTGCCATCGCCCGTGAACTCCGATACAGTCAAAAAATATTATGCCTGAAAAAAAATGGATAAGAGTCCGCTAGATTGACATCCGCGAGGACAATCTAGGCAAAAATGGACGTCCCGATAGACCAAAAAAAGAAATGTCCATGCAAAAGTTAGGGACAATGAAAAAAAAACAATAATAGCCCGCTAAGTTGAAAACCCGAAAGGGCGACTTAGGCAAAAATGGACATCCCGGTGGACGAAAAAAATGTGGAAACATGTCCAGGCAAAAATTAGGGATAAAGGCATTTGACTGTGAACACTTGAGCCTTTTTTCCTCACGGCTAGACCTCAGACGGTAACAGAATATTCCAATCATCATCGACTGGTGCAAGGCGTTGGAACCTAGACTTACTATGGATGGTGGTCAATGTTGTAATTAATGCAAAGCATGATTTCCCTTTGCCATTTACATTTGTTTTCCAATTTCATTGCAAACTTCCTCATCAAGGATTTTGCATCCTTGTACACACTTTATGTACAAAAATTTTACGTTCAATAAAATGCATTCTTTGTTATCTCAATTTGTTTTCATTCCAGTATTTTGTTTGCAAAATAAACAATTATTTGCGATCACATAATACTAAAAAATGTTGAGAACAATAAAAAGCTAAATCAATCGAGAAAGCATTATGCATCGCATGTGTTACTGGTAACTCCTGCAGGGTGATCGATAATATCCATTGGTAAGCCTAACGACTGGCCGGCAAGGGGATGATTATATGAAGAAGTTGTTGTCTCCTCATCAGAGTCATCATTCTCCCCAGCAGGTGGCCAAAGGTGTTCCCCAGCAAAGACGCTTTGTTCACTTTTCCCCAGCAAGGGTTGTACATCATCTCCAATGATTAGGAATTATCTGTCACCAGCAGTAGTGGTTTTTCCACAGCTGAGTCAACGTGATTCGGGAATCCCTTTTCCCCATGCAGAGTCGCCAGCTGAAGATGGCTGGTTTCTACCTGAGTGAATCGCACACTCAAAGATAACAACAGAGTCGCCACCAAACTTTATTTAGTCCCAAAGGACAGAGAAAATATCGATAAAACCCAAGGGGAAGAGAAATGGGATCGGGGGGTCGGTTATGTGAAAGAAAGGTATTAGCACCTAACGCATCCTTCGTACTCGACGGGAACCATTTCGCTTGCTTCTAGGCTTGGATGGGTTATCTATCTAAATGCTTCTAGCTAAAAGAAAGAGGAGAGAGAGAAAGGGGAAAAAGAAAAGAAAAGAAGGAAAATGCTCGCGGAGGAACGAAGTCCTCGCGCCTACGTACCCTCATAGTGCAATGAGGAAGTCAGAGCGTCGTAGTTCATGGAACCAGGGGACGAAGAAAGGGAGAAAGAAAGGAGAAAGACGAATGAAAGGTGGAAGTATGCTCGCCGAGATCATTGCGATCTCATGCCTACGTATCATACATTTAAAAGAATGCAGAATCAGAGCTTACGTAGTTCGGGGAACTGAATGGAAAAGGAAAACAAGAAAGAAACAAGGAGACAAAAGAAGTGGTGTCGAAACCAAGAGCAAGAGACGGAGAAAGAAAAACTCTATTGGGAAAGACCCCGCAGTAAGAGTGATTGCACAAAAGGATAGGAAAAGAATGGTATCAAAACCAAGAATGAAAGAAACTCCGTTGGGGATAGCAAAGAGGATTGGTGTCGAAACCAAGAGGAGATTCGGTATATTAACTAGCTGGCAGTGGCTAACCGAAGAAAGAGAGTAGAACCCTGGCGGGGAAAAGAAGCTGGTGTCAACAGACGGACTGTGATAAACCAAGAGAGAGTGCTGAACCGAGAGAAGGTGTTTGACTCTGAAGGGGCCTCGGTACATTAACTGGTAAACAGTGATTAACCGAGGAAAGAAAGGACTGCAACTCAGTGGGGGTAGAGAAGCATTGATTTTAGTAGAGAAAACTGCGATTAACTAGAAAAGCGGGTGTAGGACCGAATAAAGATCATAACCCAAAGGACGGGTATAGGATCGAGCAAAGGTCGTGACCTAAAGGGGTTCGGTAAACTGACTGAACAAACAGTACTCAACCGAAGAAAGGGTAATTGAACCAAAGAAAGGTTACTAACCCAAGGGTGCAAGTATTCAAACCAAGAGGAGGTTGCCAACTGTGGGGGATTCTTTGTTTACAGACGAACTGTGACTAACCGAAGAGAAAAGCGAGTGATTAACCAAGAGAAGGTGATTAACTCGAAAGGGTTCAGTATTTTAACAGACGGACTGTGGTTGACTGAAGAAAAGGGTGATTAACTAAGAAGAGATTATTAACCCAAGAGGTGCACAGTATTAACAGATAGACTGTGATTAACTGAAGAGGCGGGTGATTAACTAAGAGGAGGTGATTAACCCAAGAGGTGCTCAGTGATTAACAGACGGACTGTGATTAACTGAAGAGACGGGTGATTAACCCACGAAAGGAGAAGAAACTAAGAGAATGTTGCGAACTCCTGGGGGAAAAATGGTCGTGACAGGAAAACTGTGTTGGACCAAAGAGAGAGAATTGAAACTCTTCAGGGGAATTAAAAAGCAATGATTGATCGCAAGAAAAGCATAGGGTGTTGAAACGAAGAAAGCTTGCTAACCCAAGGAACATAGGATCGTAACCAAGAAGAATGGCGATAGATCAAGAGAGAGATCGAGATAGGAGTGATCAAGGATCGAAAGAGATCGCAAAGAGAGAAGAGTGATCAATGAAGAACTCGACTGGGCAAAGAAAACACATTACCGCTCGGAGATAGAGATGACTAAGCCAAGCACAGGGTCATTCGTCCCCTACCTGAAGTACTCAGAATGAGAGTAAGAATTCTCCCTTCTCATCTTTTCCCTAACACACACAGGGTGTAATACGGAAGTTGAACCGGATGGCCCAACAACTCCAAGTTGTACAGTGCTCCTGTGTAGAGAAACGGACAGCATAACAGCGTCAATTTGTGCAGTGCTCTGATGCAAGCCGCAACGTGAAACTCCAAATCTACGGGGGGAATGAGAGAGAAAGCTCTAAAGGAGGCCTAAAGAGAGGAAAAAGGAAGATCGATTAATCGAAAAAAAGTTTCGATCAATTAATCAAGGGATAAACATGCTAACAACTTTCCAAAGAGGATGAAAAGTCATTAAAGCAAAAAGGAGTGAATTATTGATTACACAAGATTATGTTTATCCATGAAGAATAAACTTAATGCAAACTGAAATGGAAAGTGCAAAACAGTGCCAAATGATCACCAAAATGCCACACAAACTCATGTATCATGTGAACAAAAATAGTGCAAGATTTGCTATGTTCATACAATGCTAAGAACATGAAACAAATGAAAAATAAAAAATGTGCATCGAAAGTTCATGAATTTGCTTCAACCAGAAGTGAAATGACATTAAAAACATCCATAAAATCAAGCATGACAATCGATGGAAGTTAAAATGAAGAAAGCATGGCAAACATACTCGAAAATGCAAGAAAATGGCCTTCTGGTTCAGTGTTAATTGATTAACACAATTGCACTGCAAAGTGTTAATCGATTAACACTTGAAAAAGTGCAAAAAACACTGGTTAATCGATTAACACAATTGCACTGCAATGTGTTAATCGATTAACACTGTACAGGGAGCAGAAAATCAGTTTTGAAAAGTGCTTTTGGCCAACTTTTTAATTGTGCAATCACTCCAATGCTAGGGCAAATAATTATGCACGAAAAATCAAGCTTAGAAACAGCAAATGATCAACAATAGAATCAATTAACAATCAAGATCATGGATCAAACAAAGGTGTAATCAATTCACATGCAAGAATATCAAAATTACATCACAAACGATACGAAAACGATCAAATGATAAAATGAATGAAATCCACCAACCTACAAGGCTGAGAAGTGCCTTGGTAAATGTTGCAATGTGATCTTGGTGCAGAAGATTAAAGAAAACCAGAGGATCCTTGAATTGTAGACGAAACGCGTCGAAACCGATCAAAAACGCGAAAATGCACCAAAACCGAACTTGCACCAAAATAAATGGTGTGAAACCCTTGGATTGAAGTAGAATGAGATGTAATTCCATAAATCCAACCAAAGGATGCCAAATGATGAAGGTTAAGCTCAAGAATTAATCACTTTCAATGTGAAAAGTGATTATCCTTCAAGAATAAGAGCTTTTGGTGAGGTTTGATGGAGAAGAATTGAGATGAAGATGAAGAATGAGTAGAGAAATCAGAGAAAAAGTGAGAGAATTGAAAGTGAAATGTGAGAAGTTTGGTGAAAAATGGTAGAGAATGGTTGAGGAATTGAAAAGTGAGTGAAGGTGTGTTTATATAGGCTTTAGGTTTGGAATATGAGATGGTTTGCAATTTGGTTTGGAATTAGCTTTGGGTTTGGAGTTAGGTTAGGAGTTAGTTGGACTTGACTCACCGAGTCAAGGCGGTTAGCTCAGTTAGTTAGAACCAACTCGGTAACCATCCCAAGGTGAATTCCAACATCAAAAGATCCACATTACTTGGAGAACAAGGAACATGGTGCACTTGATTTGAAGTGAAGTATCATAGCAAATGCACTTGGAATGAATAGAGTAGCTTGGAAATGTTTAGAGGTGTCTAGAATATTCCATATGCTGCTAGAATCCAAGACCAAAATGTGTGTAAAGGTGCTGTTATGAAAAAGCAGCAAGTTGTGCCTATTTTGCATGTGTTAATCGATCAACACAATTGCACTGCAAATGGTTAATCGATTAACCAGGCCAAAATATGCCCAATTTGCCTAAAAAAAGGTGTTGTGGTCCCGACTTCAATTTTCCACCTCTTGTATTGAGGAATAGGTATGGAAACCTTCATTTTGTGCTTGTTTTGATGAGGTGATGACCTTGTGAGGATATGATTAATCGGGCTTGGAAAACCTGAATATCCTGCAATCAAAACACCAGAGGAAAAGTGCGAATGCGTATGCCAGCGATACGAATGCTTATGCTTATGTAAAAAGGCAAAAGAGGGAGGTCAATTTCGGGTTCCGACAGCTGCCCCTATTTAATCCGCTTGGACCTGAATGTACGAATTGCGCTAGCTTTTCGATGATTCGAGGTAAAAGGGGATTAAATAAGAGAGTAGCTCGAGAATTTGGTCGATGGCGACAAAGGAAGAGTTGCCAGTGTTTGAAGGTGGATAAGTGCAAGGATAGTTGAAAATCTGCTGGGAGATAAGTCAGGCAAAAAAGAGAGGGAGTATGATCGATGCATATGCTATGTATGCGTTTCTACATGATGCTTGATATCATGCAATGCAAAGGCTCAAGCTGAGGCACAGTGTGAAGTGATTAGGCAGAAATCGTAGCAAAACGACTTCGACACCCTCGGTCGGGGAGCGGACCCACAGATAAAGACAATATATGTTAGAGAAGAAAGTTCACAAAGGATGATGATTCCGTCGGGGAAAGAAACTGAGGACACCTCAGGTTTCTAAATCACCATGGCTGTCCCTGTCGGGGATGGAAGAATTATATCAATCCTTCCTACCAAGACTGGCTCTGCGTAGGGAAAAGAGATTCCCGAATCACGTTGACTCAGCTGAGGAGAAACCACTGCTGCTGGTGATAGATAATTCCTAATCATTGGAGATGACGTACAGCCCTTGCTGGGGTAAAGTGAACAAAGCGTCTTTGCTGGGGAACACCTTTGGCCACCTGCTGGGGAGAATGATGACTCTGTTGAGGAACTGCTGAGGAGACAACAACTTCTTCATATAATCATCCCCTTGTCGGCCAGGCGTTAGGCTTACCAATGGATATTACCGATCACCCTGCAGGAGTTACCAGTAACACATGCGATGCATAATGCTTTCTCGATTGATTTAGCTTTTTATTGTTCTCAACATTTTTTAGTATTATGTGATCGCAAATAATTGTTTATTTTGCAAACAAAATACTGGAATGAAAACAAATTGAGAGAACAAAGAATGCATTTTATTGAACGTAAAATTTTTGTACATAAAGTGTGTACAAGGATGCAAAATCCTTGATGAGGAACTTTGTAATAAAATTGAAAAACAAATGTAAATGGAAAAGGGAATTCATGCTTTGCATTGATTACAACATTGACCACATCCATAGTAAGTCTAGGTTCCAATGCCTTGCACTAGTCGATGATGATTGGAATATTCTGTTACCGTCTGAGGTCTAGTCGTGAGGAAAAGAGGCTTAAGTGTTCACAGTAAAATACCTTTATCCCTAATTTTTGCCTGGACATGTTTCCACATTTTTTTCGTCCACCGGGATGCCCGTTTTTGCCTAAGTCGCCCTTTCGGGTTTTCAACTTAGCGGGCTATTATTGTTTTTTTTCATTGTCCTTAACTTTTGCATGGACATTTCTTTTTTTGGTTCATCGGGACGTCCATTTTTGCCTAGATTGTCCTCTCGGATGTCAATCTAGCGGACTCTTATCCATTTTTTTTCAGGCATAATATTTTTTGACTGTATCGGAGTTCACGGGCGATGGCAACTCCTCCCCATCCATTATGGTGAGGATCAGGGCTCCGCCTGAGAAGGCCTTCTTGACAACAAAGGGTCCTTTGTAATTGGGAGTCCATTTGCCTCATGGATCCGAGTGAACAGGTGAATACCTCTTGAGCACGAGTTCGCCTTCGCAGAACGTTCGAGGGAGAACTTTCTTGTCAAAAGCTCGCTTAAGGCGTCTCTGATACAATTGACCATGACAAATGGCTGTAAGGCGCTTCTCTTCGATGAGATTCAGCTGGTCGTATCTGGATTGAACCCATTCAGCTTCATCAAGACCTGCTTCCATGATGACTCTGAGCGAAGGAATTTCGACTTCGATGGGTAGAACTGCCTCTATACCATACACAAGTGAGTACGAAGTTGCCCCAGTGGAAGTGCGAACTGAAGTTCTGTAGCCATGCAGTGCAAAGGGAAGCATTTCATGCCAATCCTTGTAAGTCTTGACCATTTTCTGGACAATCCTCTTGATGTTTTTGTTTGCTGCTTCAATGGCGCCATTCATCTTGGGCTGATATGGTGAAGAGTTGTGGTGCTCGATCTTAAATTCTTGACACAACTCCTTCATCATGTTGTTATTCAGGTTGCTTGCATTGTCAGTGATAATGCTGCTAAGAATGCCATAACGACAGATTATCTCTTTCTTGCTAAATCTAGCAACCACTTGTCGTGTAACGTTTGCATAAGAAGCAGCTTCAACCCACTTGGTGAAGTAATCGATAGCAACCAGAATGAATCAATGACCGTTGGAAGCCTTCGGCTCGATCATTCCAATCATATCTATACTCCACATGGAGAATGGCCAAGGTGAAGTCAAAACATTCAATGGAGTTGGAGGCACATGGATCTTGTCTCCGTAGATTTGGCACTTGTGACATCTTTTGGCAAAGTTGTAACAATCTACCTCCATTGTTATCCAGTAATACCCAGCCCGAAGGATCTTCTTAGCCATAGCAGGACCTTTAGCATGTACACCCTCGCAGCCCTCATGTATGGACCTTATGATCGTGTTTGCTTCGTGTCTATCCACGCATCTGAGCAACACGGAATCATAATTCCTCTTGTACAGTATACCACCACTTAAGAAGAATTTGGCGCAAAGCCGTCTAAGAGCCTTCTTGTCAGTGATAGTGATACCCTCGGGATATTCCTGTTTTTCCAGATATCTTTTGATGTCGTAGAACCAAGGCTTGTCATCAGACTCATCCTCAATTGCTAAACAGTGTGCTGGTTCGTTCAAGTAAACAATGCGGATATGAGGAGCTTCATTCTTCCACTTGACCTTGAACATGGATGCTAGAGTGGCAAGAGCATCAACTAGTTGATTTTCCTCTCTGGGAATATGATGAAAAGTGATCTCATCAAAGTAAGAAATCAACTTCGCTATGTATTGTTGGTACGGAACCAGCTTGGAATCCCGAGTCACAAAGTTCCCTCTGACTTGACCGATGACCAAGGCAGAATCTCCATAGACCTCAAGAATCTTGATTCTCATGTCAATTGCCGCTTCAATACCATAGATACATGCTTTGTATTCAGCCATATTATTGGTGCATGCAAAGCATAATCTAGCAGTGAAGGGAAGGTGAAAACCTGTTGGAGAGATGAGGATAGCATCGATTCCACGACCTTTAGAATTGGAGGCACCGTTGAACACGAGCGTCCATCGCGCCCCTAGTTCGGGTCCTATGTCAGGATCTGGAGTCTCATAATCTCTGATAAACAGAACATCCTCATCGGGAAAGTCAAACTTCATCTGTTGATAACCCTCTACAGGTTGATGAGCAAGGTAGTCAGACAAGACGCTCCCTTTTATTGCTTTCTGGGTAACATGTTGGATATCATACTCAGTTAACAGCATCTGCCACCGAGCAATCTTTCAAGAGATAACAGGCTTTTCAAATATGTACTTTATTGGATCCATCTTGGATATCAACAAAGTAGTATGGCAAATCATGTATTGTCATAGGCGTCGAGCAGCCCAGACCAGAGCATAACAAGTTTTCTCCAAGAGTGAGTATATGGTCTCACAATCAATGAACTTCTTGCTCAGATAGTAAATTGCATGTTCTTTTCTGCCAGTGTCATCATGCTGACCCAATACACATCCCATTGATTCATCGAGAACGGTGAGATACATGATTAAAGGCCTACCAGGAACCGGTGGTACTAAGATCGGTGGTTCTTGCAAGTATTGTTTGATTTTGTCAAATGCTTCTTGACAATCATTATTCCATTCAACCGATTGATTTTTCCTTAACAATTTGAACATTGGTTCACAGGTAGCCGTCAAATGGGAGAAGAACCTTGAAATGTAATTGAGTCTGCCCAGAAATCCACTGACTTCTTTTTCTGTTTTGGGAGGCGGCATCTTCTAAATTGCCCGAACCTTATCAGGATCAACTTCAATGCCTTTCTGACTCACAATAAAGCCCAACAGTTTACCAGATCGAACTCCGAAGGTGCACTTCACAGGATTCAACCGCAGTCTAAACTTCTGGAGTCTGTCAAACGGTTTCTTCAGATGAACAAAGTGATCATCCTCAGTTTTGGACTTGGCAATCATATCGTCCACGTAAACCTCAATCTCTTTATGTATCATATCGTGAAAGAGGGTTGTCATGGCACGCTGGTATATTGCCCTTGCATTCTTTAGATCGAATGGCATGACCTTGTAGCAATATGTACCCCACGGCGTGATGAAAGTAGTCTTTTCCATATCAGTTGGGGACATCTTGATCTGATTATATCCTGAAAAACTTCCATGAAGGAAAAGACAGAGAACTGCGCAGTGTTGTCTACCAAGACATCAATATGAGGCAAAGGAAAATCATCCTTCGGGATTGCCTTGTTGAAATCTCGATAATCCACTCACATTCTGACCTTGCCGTCCTTCTTTAGAACTGGGACGATGTTGGCAATCCATTCAGGATACTCGGAAGTGACTAGGAACCCAGCATCAAGCTGCTTCTTTACCTCTTCTCTGATTTTGAGTGCCATGTCAGGTCTAGTCTTCCTGAGCTTCTGTTTGACAGGAGGACATCCGGGCTTGAGTGGCAAGTGATGTTCCACGATGTTGGTATCCAACCCAGGCATATCTTGATAGGACCAGACGAAGATATCAACATACTCTTTCAATAACTTAACTAACTTAAAGTGTACATGCTCTGCGAGGGATGCGCCAACCTTGACTTCTCTTCTGACCTCATCAGTACCAAGATTGACAACTTCCACTGGCTCTTTGTGTGGCTGAATCTCTCTACGCTCGTGCTCAAGGAGCCTCGTCAGTTCAGCCGGTAATTCACAATCTTCCTCACTATCTTCTTTGGCTTTGTTAATTAGAATTCCAGAATTACAATTGATGTTTGCTATGTTGTTATCAATGCTTTTATTAGTTCTGCATGTTTATGAATATGTTTAGAATGAGCTATTTAAAAAGTGATAAGAAAAGAAACTTTTGCCATTTGTTTTGTGAAAAGAAAAATAAAGAAAGAAAATAGAGCATGATTTTGAATGCAAAAAACTTTTATTCATTGATCACATAATATTGCAAAAGCGTGAGGCCCTTTACAAGCTATCCACTCATCTCGGACGAGGACGAGGGAATGAGAAAGCAAAATGCATTACATGTTATATGGGAAAACCATAGGAATCACGGTAGATTTCAAATTTTTGAGCTTGAAACCCGCCAGACATTTGCGCGCAAAGCTTGAAATCTGATTACTGGGACCAGCATCATCAGCAGCTGCCAAGATGTCACCTTGCTGGAAACCCGCGTTATGGAACTTGATCAAGTTGCATTGCTTCTGAACAGAAGAACATTCAGCCACTGAATTATCCTCAATTATGTTAACCGCAGGCCCACCGTGATTCGACAACGGATTACTCTGAATGTTGGGTCCTTCCTCAGCAAAAGTCAGAACCTTCTTATCAATGAGTTCCTGAACCTTGGTTTTGAAAACAAAGCAATCCTCTGTTGCATGTCCTATGTATCCAGCATGATAAGCACAAGACGCATTTGGGTTATGCTTCGGGCCAAATGGAGGAATTGCAGGTGCAATCTGCTTGGGGACAATTGCCCCTTGGTGAACCAAGTAAGGAAACAGTCCCGTGTATGACACCAGAATTCTATCAAAATTCAGACGCTTACAGTTTCCTTGACTGTTGTTGTTCTGACGGTTTTGATTCTGCTGATTTTTGTTCTGTTGATTCTGTTGCTGATTTTGAGCATTATGAACTGGTTATTGCGGATGATACTGATATGGAGGCTGTTGATATTGTGCAGCAGCAATGTATGGATACAGATAGTACGACAAGGGAGCCATGAGAGCTTGATAATGAGGAGAAACTTGAGCTGTCACAGCATTGGCTTCACCTTCCTTTTTCTTGGAATGACTGTCTTGAGATTTCAGAGTGGCCGGTTGCTGGGAAGCAGCTCCAGGAATCTTTCCAGTCTTCAAACCATTCTCAATCCTTTCACCAATGGTTACAACATCAGTAAAACTCGATGAAGAATTACCCACCATTTTCTCATAGTAAGATCCTTGTAATGTACCCATAAAGATGTCAACCAAGTCATTATCAGAGAGAGCCGGTCGCACACGAGATGCCATCTCACGCCATCTTTGTGCATACTCCTTGAATGTTTCAGCTGAGCGCTGAGACTGATTCTGCAATTGCAACCTAGTTGGAGCCAGATCAAGATTATACTTGTATTGTCTCACGAACGCTTCAGACAAATCCCTCCAAGTACGTATTTTGCTGCGCTCCAGGCCCATGTACCAATCCAATGAAGCACCAGAAAAACTATCTTGAAAACAATGAACTAGTAATTCATCATTATCAATATGGGATTCCATCTTCCTGCAGTACATAGTGATGTGACTACGCGGGCAGCTCAAGCCTTTATACTTTAGCAAATCAGGTATCTTGAATTTCTGCGGTAGCACAACATTTGGAACCAGACACAAGTCTTTGACTTCCATACCAAAAGCAGAGAACCCTTCGATAGCTCTGATACGGTCTTCCAACAACTTGTAGTCAACCAATCTATTCTGATTAGTGGGCCTGACGAGAATTTGAGGATTTGGCAGCTGAGAAGCAGCAGGAGCATTCACTTGCGGAGTAGCAAACTAAGAAGGATACACCAAACCCGGATTAACCATCTGACCAGCATTCTGGCCCAATGGAACACCATACGGATAAATCGGAGGAGGCATCACAGCAGCTGAGGAAGATGCCCCAGGATAGAACATCCCAGGATGAGCATTCAGAACAGTAGTTTGAGCAGTCTGAGATGGAACCGGAACATGAATAGGAGGACCCCTATACACATGCTCTTCATCATCAGGAGTTTCAGTGTCAACCAATCCAGCAGTTTGATGAGTTTGAACCTGAAGATTCTCAGGATCATCATTCACCACTGGAGGCGGGACTAGAGTAGGCATGACCCATGGATATGCGGCAGCATTCCCGTTAGGCATGAGGGAAACAAAAGGCTGATATGGCATGAAGGCACTACCATTATTTACGATCTGAGGAGTATAATTCGGAGGCATGCCCCAAGGAAAACCAGCGGGCATCTGGTTCAAACTGGGTTGAATGGCAGGCTGATTCACAGGCTCAACTGGCACTTCAACTCTAGCAGAAGAAGGAACAACAACAACAAGAGTAGCTGTAACAATAGGAGGAACAGTCACAATAGAAGTGACAACAGTTGCATCAGTAGTGGTTGCGACAATAGTGGCAGCAGCAGCAGTATCCCTCTGATCACGAAGGAGCTCCATAATGACATCCATGTTTGTCTGGAACTGATCCATCCGACCTTGGAATTGTGCCAGAGTTTCCTTGTACGCAGCGTTCTCAGCTTCGAAGTCGGCCATGATTCTGGATTTGCTTGAGCGAGTAAAATACCAATTTCGAGTCGTCGTCTTGCTACACGGAATGCGGACAAGGATGAGCAACGGTTTCGGATGAAGGGACGTGCATATGTGTGCAGATGAATATATGATATGCATGCAAAAATAAAGTTTTAAATTCCAGGAATTCTTAAACTTATCTTTGTTGACAATAATCATAATGCATACAAGTAAAGGCATAAAAGATAGATTGAGCAAGCATCTTCATTCATTCATTCAATAAAGGAAAGAAGTACAAGTCGAATACAAGTCAAATATCTGCCTTTTGGGCTACAACAAAATCCGCACAAATCCTATCAAATACCACCCTACACACAGATAAGAAATGAAAAACAACCCAAGGAAGCCGATGCGGCAATGCATCAACGTATTCATCCCTCAACAACCTCGGTAGGTCCTCCAATGCATGCTCAGTAAATCTGGCTAGACGATCGTGCCTCTCATTCCAGTACTTCGCATCCTTCATGAGGTTGCGCAGCAAAGAATGATTAGGTCCCTGAAGCATGTCCTGAAGAAAGGCCTTTTTCTGATCCAGGAGGTTCTGTAGATGACGACTTTGATGCTCCCAATGAGTACTCTCTGTGTTAAGCTGGCTAATCTGCTCTTGGCTCTGATGTGCTTGATCTTACATCTTCTGAATCTCATCGAAGACTTTGTTGAGCTTAGCTTGACATTGGGAAAAGTCCTTTGCTAACTGATTAACACATTCTTGTTCACTTTGCCACTTTGCCTTGAACTCGGATAACTTCCCTCGAAGCTCTTCAAGTTGCTTGTTGTAGCTCAACTCCTCTTTGTAGGCCTGATAATGAGCATCGACGAGTTGTCTCTTCTTTGAAGCAAGTCCCTCATAGGTGCTCCTCAAAGCAGCACCCACCTTCCTACGCTTGTTCTGTTCAACCTCCACCTCTTTGATTATGCGCTCGCGCTTCTGATGGAGCTCAATCTGTAGACTATCCTTCTCGGAAGTGACTCTATCAAGGTTGAGACAAAGATCAGTATTCTCCTTCTTCAACTTCTCAACAATCAGCTTAAGTTGATCGACCTCAGATGGAGGAACAATGGCAAGTTCAGGAGGCTTGGCATTCATGGAGGGCTCAGGAGAGAATGGCAACAAGATCTCTTTGGCGCGCTCTTTGACCCAAAGTGTGTAAGCTTCCTTGGCTACATAATTCTTCTTACCCAAATCGGCTCTTCCTTCGAGATGAATATGAGTCCAAGTGGCACTAAACCTCTTCAGCAAACCCATGCCATCAACCCCTTCATGAAAGATGAACTCTTCCACTACCTTAGGATCAGGTTTGTCAACCATAGGGTATCCCAACTGTCGGAAGGCCATTCTCGGATTGTAGTTAATTCCACCCTTTGTACCCAAGAGAGGCACATTGGAGAATTTCCCATAATGAAGAATGATCGAAATGTCGTCGAGGACTCAAGAATACCAAGAAATATCATCAGTGGTAAGAGACATGATTCGTTGAGACCACTTGAGATTATCCTTATTCTCAACAAAGGGACCCTTCTGTGGAAGGTGAGACATGAACCATCGGTACAACAAAGGAGCATAACAGACAATGGTTCCTTTCTTCTTTTCATTTCTGGAATGAATAGAATGGTAGGTATCAGCAAGAAGCGTCGGAACAGGGTTCTTGGACAAGAAAATGCTGATGGCAGCGTGATCTATGAAATCCTCCATGTTTGGAAACAAGACAATCCCATATATTAGCAAAGCGAGAACGGCATTGAAAGCCTCCCAGTTTCCATCCTTAGTAAAAAGTAGTAGTCTTGTCAACCAAGAACTTCGAAGAAAACCCTCGAATACCTTTCCCTTTGGTCTTGAGATTATCCTCCACATCTTTCTTATTAATGCAAAGCGTATCAGCAATAAGATGAAACTTCAGACAACCACTAGTGTAAACATAAGGAACCTGCTTCTAGATCTCAACCCCCAGGATATAAGCATACTCCTTAAGTGTAGGTGCTAGCTGATAATCCTTAAATGTGAAGCACCTATATGGCGGGTCGTAGAACTGAACCAGAGTATGAATAGCAGTGATGTTGACTTCAGTGTTGAGGATGGTCAACAGATTACCATATGTACCTATGAAAACCCCTCTGTGATCTCCAACCAACAAAGATGCCAAACCTCTCAAAACACCCAGCTTAGGCTCCACAAACTTGTAACTAAAGATGCCACGACAACCAGTACTCATCTCTATGATAATGTCAACAAAAGATAAGCCCTCGAATACCTGGAAATGCACATGCAAAAAATTAATTTACATGATGAAATGATATGCAACACAACAACAAGAAGCCAGCACTGCCCGAATAATCAAATCTGAACAATCTGGATATCTACATATAATCTGTGTCAGTGCAACATAATCTGATGTGTCGGTGATGAAATCTGGCGCGTGTGAGAACAAGGGTACGAAGTGGCCTGTTTTCCTGCAAAAAACCCATCCCCCTCACAGGTGTGATCTAGACACAACAAGGTGGTCCCTAGAAAAGGTCGCCCAAACCATAGGACTCAGGATGAAAATCCCCCGCCGTAGTGAATTCTCACAGGACGGAGGTATTCTCAAACGAATCACGATCTGGGATGTGGGTCTCATGATATCCCAACGCGCAAAATGCAGGCCTCACGACTATCCACGTTCTAGCCTATGTGTATAATAGGCCCGGTGTTAGGACCTTTCTCTCCAATAATATCTACCCATCCCAACAACAGCAGAAAATAACAGATATCCAGAATATGCAGCATATGAATATTCAAAGCAGTAAAGAAATGCGATAAATAAACATAAAACTAAAGCAAGTAATAAAGCATGGTAAAGCGCGAAAGATAAACACCCAAACAAGTAAGAAAACAAAAAAAAACTAGGCGAGACCCCTCAAGGGATGGACCAGCAAGAGGTCAATCTTTCCCCAGCAGAGTCGCTAGCTGAAGATGACTGGTTTCTACTTGAGTGAATTGCACACTCAAAGATACAACAGAGTCGCCACCGAACTTTATTTAGTCCCAAAGGACAGGAAAAATATCGATAAAACCCAAGGGGAAGAGAAACGGGAACGGGGGTCGGTTATGCGAAAGGAAGGTATTAGCACCTAACGCATCCGTCGTACTCGACGAGAACCATTTCGCTTGCTTCTAGGCTTGGATGGGTTATCTATCTAAAGGCTTCTAGCTAAAAGAAAGAGGAGAGAGAGAAAGGGGAAAAAGAAAAGAAAAGAAGGAAAGTGCTCGCGGAGGAACGAAGTCCTCGTGTCTACGTACCCTCATAGTGCAATGAGGAAGTCAGAGCGTCGTAGTTCATAGAACCAAGGGACGAAGAAAAGGAGAAAGAAAGGAGGAAGACGGATGAAAGGTGGAACTGTGCTCACCGAGATCATTACGATCTCATGCCTACGTATCATACATTCAAAAGAATGCAGAATCAGAGCTTCCGTAGTTCGGGGAACTGAACGGAAAAGGAAAACAAGAAAGAAACAAGGAGACGAAAGAAGTGGTGTCGAAACCAAGAGTAAGAGATGGAGAAAGAAAAACTCTACTGGGAAAGACCCCGCAGTAAGAGTGATTGAACAAAAGGATAGGAAAAGAATGGTGTCAAAACCAAGAATGAAAGAAACTCCGCTGGGGATAGCAAAGAGGATTGGTGTCGAAACCAAGAGGAGATTCGGTATATTAACTGGCTGGTAGTGGTTAACCGAAGAAAGAGAGTAGAACCCTGGCGGGGAAAAGAAGCTGGTGTTAACAGACGGACTGTGATAAACCAAGAGAGAGAGAGTGCTGAACCGAGAGAAGGTGTTTGACTCTGAAGGGGCCTCGGTACATTAACTGGTAAACAGTTATTAACCGAGGAAAGAAAGGACTGCAACTCTGTGGGGGTAGAGAAGCATTGGTTTTAGTAGAGAAAACTGCGATTAACCAGAAAAGCGGGTGTAGGACCGAATAAAGATCATAACTCAAAGGACGGGTATAGGATCGAGCAAAGGTCGTGACCCAAAGGGGTTCACTAAGCTGACTGAACAAACAGTACTCAACCGAAGAAAGGGTATTTGAACCAAAGAAAGGTTACTAACCCAAGGATGCAAGTATTCGAACCAAGAGGAGGTTGCCAACTGCGGGGGATTCGGTGTTTACAGACGGACTGTGACTAACCGAATAGAAAAGCAAGTGATTAACCAAGAGAAGGTGATTAACTCGAAAGGGTTCAGTATTTTAACAGACGGATTGTGGTTAACTGAAGAAAAGGTGATTAACCAAGAAGAGATTATTAACCCAAGAGGTGCACAGTATTAACAGATAGACTGTGATTAACTGAAGAGGCGGGTGATTAACCAAGGTGATTAACCCAACAAAGGAGAAGAACCAATAGAAGGTTGCGAACTCCTGGGGAAAACATGGTCGTGACAGGAAAACTGTGTTGGACCAAAGAGAGAGAATTGAGACTCTTCAGGGGAATAAAAAAGCAATGATAGACCGCAAGAAAAGCACAGGGTATTGAAACTAAGAAAGCTTGCTAACCCAAAGAACAAAGGATCGTAACCAAGAAGGAGATTGATCAATAGAGAGATTGAAAGAGATAAGAGTGATCAAGGATCGAAAGAGATCGCAAAGAGAGAAGAGTGATCAAGGATCAACTCGACTGGGGAAGGAAAGCACATTATCGCTTGGAGATAGAGATGACTAAGCCAAGCACAGGGTCATTCGTCCCCTACCTGAAGTAGTCAGAATGAGAGTATGAATTCTCCCTTCCCATCCCTTCCCTAACACACACAGGGTGTAATGCGGAAGTTGAACCGGACGGCCTAACAACTCCAAGTTGTACAGTGCTCTTGCGTAGAGAAACGGACAGCATAACAGCGTCAATTTGTACAGTGCTCTGATGCAAGGCGCAGCGTGAAACTCCAACTCCACGGGGGGAATGAGAGAGAAAGATCTAAAGGAGGCCTAAAGAGAGGAAAAGGGAAGATCGATTAATCGAAACAAAGTTTCGATCAATTAATCAAGGGATAAACATGCTAACAACTTTCCAAAGAGGATGAAAAGTCATTAAAGCAAAAAGGAGTGAATTATTGATTACACAAGATTAAGTTTATCCATGAAGAATAAACTTAATGCAAATCTGAAATGGAAGGTGCAAAACAGTGCCAAATGATCACCAAAATGCCACACAAACTCATGTATCATGTGAACAAAAATAGTGCAAGAATTGCTATGTTCATACAATGCTAAGAACATGGAACAAATGAATAATCGAAAATGTGCATCGAAAATTCATGAATTTACTTCAACCAGAAGTGAAATGACATTAAAAACATCCATAAAATCAAGCATGACAATCAATGGAAGTTAAAATGAAGAAAGCATGGCAAACATACTTGAAAATGCAAGAAAATGGCTTTCTGGTTCAGTGTTAATCGATTAACACAATTGCACTGCAAAGTGTTAATCGATTAACACTTGAAAAAGTGCAAAAAAACACTGGTTAATCGATTAACACAATTGCACTGCAATGTGTTAATCGATTAATACTGTACAGGGAGCAGAAAATCAGTTTTGAAAAGTGCTTTTGGCCAACTTTTTGATTGTGCAATCACTCCAATGCTAGGGCAAACAATTATGCATGAAAAATTAAGCTTAGAAACAACAAATGATCGACAATAGAATCAATTAATAATCAAGATCATGGATTAAACAAAAGTGTAATCAATTCACATGCAAGAATATCGAAATTACATCGCAAACGATACGAAAATGATCGAAATGATAATATGAATGAAATCCACCAACCTACAAGGCTGAGATTTGCCTTGGTAAATGTTGAAAAGTGATCTTGGTGCAGAAGATTAAAGAAAACCAGAGAATCCTTGAATTGTAGACGAAACGCGTCGAAACCGATCAAAAACGCGAATATGCATCGAAACCGAACTTGCACTAAAATAAATGGTGTGAAACCCTTGGATTGAAGTAGAATGAGATGTAATTCCAGAAATCCAACCAAAGGATGCCAAATGATGAAGGTTAAGCTCAAGAATTAATCACTTTCAATGTGAAAAGTGATTATCCTTCAAGAATAAGAGCTTTTGGTGAGGTTTGATGGAGAAGAATTGAGATGAAGATGAAGAATGAGTAGAGAAATCATAGAAAAAGTGAGAGAATTGAAAGTGAAATGTGAGAAGTTTGGTGAAAAATGGTAGAGAATGGTTGAGGAATTGAAAAGTGAGTGAAGGTGTGTTTATATAGGCTTTAGGTTTGGAATATGAGATGGTTTGGAATTTGGTTTGCAATTAGCTTTGGGTTTGGAGTTAGGTTAGGAGTTAGTTGGACTTGACTCACCGAGTCAAGGCGGTTAACTCGGTTAGTTAGAACCAACTCGGTAACCATCCCAAGGTGAATTCCAACATCAAAAGATCCACATTACTTGGAGAACAAGGAACATAGTGCACTTGATTTGAAGTGAAGTATCATAGAAATGCACTTGGAATGAATATAGTAGCTTGGAAATGTTTAGAGGTGTCTAGAATATTCCATATGCTGCTAGAATCCAAGACCAAAATGTGTGCAAAGGTGTTGTCATGAAAAAGCAGCAAATTGTGCCTATTTTGCATGTGTTAATCGATTAACACAATTGCACTGCAAATGGTTAATCGATTAACCAGGCCAAAATATGCCCAATTTGCCTAAAAAAAGTTGTTGTGGTCCCGACTTCGATTTTCCACCTCTTGTATTGAGGAATAGGTATGGAAACCTTCATTTTGTGCTTGTTTTGATGAGGTGATGACCTTGTGAGGATATGATTAATCGGGCTTTAAAAACCTGAATATCCTGCAATCAAAACACCAGAGGAAAAGTGCGAATGCGTATGCCAGCGATACGAATGCTTATGCTTATGTAAAAAGGCAAAAGAGGGAGGTCAAATTTTGGGTTACGACAGTAGGCACAATAAGGTTTAAAATGTTCAATGTTGAATACATTTATACCACAGATGCACTTGCTGAGTTATTAGGATTCCATTACAGAAATGGTGCGGTTTGTGAGGCACCTATAGATACAAATTGGTCAACTGAGGCTTTCCAACTGTGGAAAAACATCACAGGTCAGACCACCTGCTCCTTTGACGAAAATTTGGCTTCCGACATTCATAACCCAGCCATACGAGTATTCCGCCGTTTATTAGCTGATACTATTTTTGCTCGTGAAAATTGTAACAAGTTGAATTCCAAAGAATTTATATTTTTACAGACTGCTTTACTTAGAAAAAGATTAAATCATGTACCATTTATGATAACACATATGCAGGCTATTGAGAAAAAGGGCAGTACCGTGTCATTTGGAGGATTGATTACCTTCATTGCACGAGCCCTCCACCTGGACACCGAGTTGGCCACATTGGAACCACTCCCGCCTCGCATCATTGATTTAAGATTTCTGCGAGATATGCGTTTATGCAAAGTGAGGCCGGAAGGGGGCTACATCCTCATGGTTCGAAATGCCACCGTCCCGAGTGTCTCTTTACCTTGTTCAAGACGCACTGATGTGCGCCAAAGATGAAACTGGCTCTATGATTTGAAGGTTGCTCCTATTTTAGGCCTGTTACTACCAAACATCCCCGAGGACGAAGGAAACGAGACGGAGGATGAGTTTGACCGTATGGAACATCTCCTATTCATGTATCACCTGCACACACCCCACATGTTACTAACCGTCCTGCAGGTACTTCTTCCGGATTTTATATCACCGAAGAAATGTGGCAAGCACAACAAGCTAGAGAAGAAGAGCGTGATGGCATGTTCTATGCCATGTACCAACAACAGCAGAAGATGATGGATTTTATGCGGGAGTCACAGCAGTCCAATCTCGAGAACTTCCAAGCACTTAGAGATCAAAATGCCTCTCTAATAGAGAGGATTGAGCAGATGGAGCTGTCACATACCACCCGACACCGCATTAGGAGCCGTCTTCCAGACGTTCAGAGCATGATGGAAGTGGCCCCAGTGGCCGACATGAGTGATTGCCAGGTTTTACCTATCCCTTTCTTACTTTTATCGAAACATTGAGGACAATGTTAGGTTTAAGCGTGGGAGGAGATATTTACTGTTTTTACTTGTCTTTACTATTACTATTTTATTATTTCTTTCTAGTATAGTTTAGTTTGTTCTAAAAAAGTTTCACATGTGCTTGACGAGTCATTTTGTGTGAGTTTGTCTATTTTCCCATTTCTTGAGCCTTAACAAAAATTAATTTTTCTTTTGAACTAAGAAAACAACATTTATTTTGAAATTTTGGGCTATTAGGACAAGTTTGCAAAGGCTTGGGAAAACTTTTGAAAAATCGATATCGTTTTTACACCGTAAGTTTTTCAATTATAGGAGCCTATCCAGTTTTTTTATACGGTAGCCTTAAAATCTCACCCTTCATCACTTACCCTTAAGTAGTTTATTATAGCAGTCAGCACCATCTTAACCACCGCTAAGTGACAAACCGATGCAAATAGTTAAGATCCTGCAAAAAAAAAATTTGCAAAAAGTATCAAGATTTTGATATAATAATAGGATCAGGATAACCACAGGTTATGTTCACCATGCGAATGAAAGATAATAGGCTTAATGTGATTGCGCCTGAATGAAAAGGGGTAAGAAAGGAATGAGTAAGATATGCCTAAGTATAACATCATGGTTTGGATTGGTTTGTATAGGAGAGAAACTTATGTCCGCAAATCGCGGAAAATGTCATTATGATACCCTTGGTTCACTAGTTAGTACCTACCGATGCATCATTGATCAGATTTAAGCCTTTAGCCCAGATAAGATACTTGTATGTTTGCTGTTTTTCTTTTTCTGCTTATGAGAGTTTGCTTGAGGACAAGTAAAGGTTTAAGTGTGGGAGAATTTGATAACACTAAAACACACTATATATTTGACTCCGATTGCACATGTTTTTAGTTGTTTATTTGTTATTTTCCCTTGTTATTATGGTATTTTGTTTTACTTTCAGATACATTGCCTGATTTAAGCCTTCAGTAAAGAAACGACGCAAAACGGGGCTAAAATGGAGATTTCCTGTGCAAATTGTACACTAGCCGTTTCACTCAGCGAACGCCATAGAGGATGCCGTTTGAGCAGTACGTTTCACCCATACTCCAAAGGTCACGAAATACGTTTTATTCAAAATGCACACTCGACGGACGCAGAGAGGGTGTCGGCGGGCGCCGAACGTTACAACAGGGCAAGGGTCAAAAACTTTAGAAGCAGTTACACACGAAGAAAATTATTACTCAACCGTTTCTCCATAATGTTGCGTGGCAGTTACAGCTTCATGATTACTATAAAAAACCTTGCATTTTCACTTTTGGATTATCCAATTCTAGTTTCCAACCTTAGGCATAAAGTCCACTTTGTAAAGCAATAATCCGTCACATAGAGGGGGTTATTGCACTATCGTTGTTAGTTAGATTGGAGCAATCACAGTTAGGAGTTTTATATTCGAAGTTATTTACATTCAAGTCAGATTTTCATTTCCTGCAATTTACTTTCTAGCTCTGTACCAGATTAAGTCTCCGCTTTGGAGCAAGTTTCTTTTATAATTTGCAATTTATCATTATCTGCATTGCCTTTATATTTATTTACTTTATTGCACTGCTTTATATTCGTTTACTTTCTGTCTCTGTCATTACTTTATTACTTTAATCGTTTGTGTGATTTGTCTTTTGGAACTGAACTTAAGGGTGACACTTGTGTTCATTCTCTAGAAATGCACTCTCACACTTCGCACGTTTTTTATATATTATTTTGCAAACCAATTTATCGTTATGTTTCCAATTACCATTCCAACATAGTCTTATTCTGATTTATTTCTATTTTTCGTTCTGTGGAAAACTTTTACTCTGATTTTTAGCCTTAGATAAACAACGTAATAATAGTAATCGATAGATTGACATTGGTCTCTGTGGGATCGATAAACTTTTTATTTTACTCTGATGTAATCCATATACTTGCGGATAGCACGCATCAACAATCATACAAACATTAAACATCAAACTTCAATCACATTTCAGCGATGCCTTATGACGCTTTTCCTGATTATTCCAATAAGCTTTTGACCTTGACACCACTTCATCTAGCAACACATTATTGGCTGAATGTACCAAAAATATTGCTAGTTTCATTCTTGTCGATGTCGAAACCTATGTATAATTAAAAACATTTAGGACAATTAGAAATATAATTACAAGAGAAATGATTAAATTAATCATTTTCACATGAATTCAACTTACGGTGATATCATCTAAATACCACCATTGTAAGCAACACTCAATCATCCATTTGCAGACCTAAATTCCACAATTATTTATGTGTTCATGTCACTAAGTGCATTAGTGACACATAATAGGTAATACTATCAATTGAATAAAAAACAATAATGTATGAGTACTTACGATCCGGGTCGTTGTTGAAGGCACGTCGGTTGACATATGCTGAATATTGTTATTACAAAACAAGGTGATTTGGTATCACAAAAGGATTCATGCATAAGAATTTCCTCAAGAAATATGGCCTGCCACATAGTACAAACCAAAGTTAAAAAAAGCTAAACAATTGATTGGATAGTATAAAAACCAATTCGCACACACATGCATACCAATTTTTTAATTGCATGGTGTTTGATATGATGTCTTTTAGGACAATCCCATGAGTCCAACCAAACCAATTTGTTGTCCAAAAAATCAACAACAATTAGACCCCAGTGCACTCCTATGTCGTTCATGGGAATAAAAATCTGCAAAAACTTAATATTTAGTAGTAGGATGAAATTTTTTTATGTGCCTACTATTTTGGCAACGAAGTGACACACAACTCACTATGGAAACCCATTCTTTTGGTCTCATTATGGAAGGTTGGTATATATTCCTCACATATTCAGCAGTATGATGTCCGCTCAGGGCATATTTCTGCAATTAGAATAAGTGTATCTTAAGTCAATAATTAATACTAGAGGAATGTACATTTGAGGGTACTATTAGTAGTAGTAGTCACCGCAAACTCAGTAGGCAGATACCAATAGGACTTAGATTTTCCCATATTATTTATGAACCAGTTTTGTCTTGAAACGACAAGATTGATAATCTGTATAGTCAAATGAAAATGATTTTAACAAAATTATACATTAATGGGATAACTTATACTCATAATCATATTAACAATAACCTCCTGGTCCATAGGGCATTCTGGCATCAGCGTCCTCAGAGCTTTCCTATTTCCATATACACTTGTAGTTGTTTTGACCAAAACCTCATCACTACAGAGAAAATAAATATAATCATCAAAATAACTGTGATAAATAAACTTACTATTAGGTTTTAGCATGTGTATTAAAAATAAATACCCGTTAAGTTCTTCTTCGTCGCCCATAAAGATGTATGCGGCTGTGTAAGAACAAATGTCATTTAGATACGTGGTTTGAGGTGGTCTATATGTGATTGGTATCCACTGTGATTAAATAAATATGAAACAAAGAATGTTTTAACAAGAAATTATATAATATCGTGTAGTATTAGGATTTATTGAAAATAAATAATCAATACTTACGTCAGGAATTGTAGTAGGAGCATCAACAACTTTATATCCAACAAAATCACCTAAATGACAGTTGATGTAAAAGTCATTATCGCAGGGTTCCTCATTGACTGAAAAGCGTCTTCCGAATCTTTTGTAATTTCCCGTCATTTATATTTCTCTTACCCCCTTCCTCTCTGTTTTTTTGGGGGAACCGAGGTTGTGCCCATAGTCGCCTTACTTTTATACTTTGTGGCTTTCCTTTCAGTTGCCGCAAAATTTTTAGTGGTACGCTTGCGATCCACGATAGGTGTAGACGTTGAGGATTCATAACCATGTGATTCGTAGTTGTCACTGCCCAATGTAGTAGTATGATGGCTATTCAAATCATTTTAATAATCAGTTTACTAATAGTATAGAAGTAGAATACAAACTAAAGTTCCACAATGTGTTATAACCAACATATATGATATTGAAAACTTGATTCTCAAATTTGAAAAATTATCAATCAAACATATGTAAGACCTTGAATTTATGATAGAATCTCACACACACATACACATAGAATTTTTGTGACTGCTCTCCTTATGAAACAACAAATCCTCTCCTTATGAAATTTGAAGAAAGTTTACATAAAAATGAATGAAAATAATTGGTTACTAGTTTCCTTGACTTTAGAATTTCATGGCAAACTAAAATTTTGTTGCTAAAACAATATAGCTCAGGGCACTGAAACACACACTTGCCAATGTTCTCATGCATTTTCAAACCATAATATGTGAAGTATAAAGGGAAGAAAATGATTGACTGCTAAAGTAGAAAGTAGGAAACAATGATTTATTACCTGGATGATATCTCGATAATCTCAGTTTGTAGGTGCTTCATGCGAGTCTCAGAGTAACTGTCCCTAACTTGTTTTGAATGAGTTGAAATGTTTGAAGTATTTTTGCTCATCTTATATGTTGAATTCATTTTAGTTTTATTGCGTTTTGTGCGTCTGTTTCCCATTGTTGGAGAAGTTTGCTTCATTTTGATTGTTTATGAAGTTGTAGTGTGTTTCAAATGTCAATGGAGTTGTGAACTTGTGAGGTTTTGGAAGAGTAAGTGCTTAGTTAAAATGTTTTGGCAGTTGGAGTGTTAAAGTATGATTATGATTAAAACACAACGTTTAGAATGCCAATGCCCAATAGTCATGTCAGATGTTGTGTCTTCAATGCACTTGAAAACTGCAACTGTTGGTGCACAATAAATGGGAATAAGAATAGTCACTTGTGTTAAAAGCCACATTATGAAGTTTGCATGTTAACTTTAAATGGATTATTCTTTGTTGGTATGTAGTTTTAATATCAGTTTTTCCAGATCCCTTGAGGAGGTGGTATATCTGAGAGATGTGAGAGGAAAATTAATGGATGATAACTTTGTGGAGTTTGAAAGAAACAACACAAAGAGGTTGAAACGATCAGATTTTATTTCAAGGTAAGATTTCAACGGCTGATATTTTAAAGCAGTAGTATCTGTAAATTTGTAATGGTTAGAGTTAAAGCAGAAAAATTTGAATAGTGCATTTTCTTAACATGTTTTGTGTGTAATTTGTGTGCAGTAATGTGGAAGAAGTAGCTGTTGAATATCCAAACATTGGTGATGGTGCAGCAAGGCAAACATGGTGCCTTTGGAAGATAGAAGTCAATGATCCAAAGATTATGTAGAAAAATGTTCTGGTAAGTTAGTTATTGTTTCATTGATCCAACCTAACACATTGATAGTTATGTGTTATTATAGTAAGGATGTTCATTTAATTTAATTGACGGTTGCTTTTGAAATGTGCAACATTTCCCTCAGACAGTGATAAAGACCTGTGATTTAATAGGAAAGAGTATTATAGAGCTTGTTGATTCCGCGATTGGTGATACTTGTCTTTGTGATCTTCACACAAATGTGAAGGAGGACTGTGTGGAGAAGTTCATATGCCACGGGTGGTATGAACTTGCAAAGGACATGTGGCTGGAAAAAGGAGATGTGTTGGGATTTAGCATCAAATATCCCTCAGTTAGAAGTATGACTGTGACTCGTTTGAACCGTTGAATCCAAAGATGATGTTGCTGGAAGGTCAAAGTTGATGGGGTGTTTTTGGAGAATGCTGGTGGAAGTTTTTTTTTTTTTTTTATGTTTACATTTATTTTTTTTAGTTAATAGTAAGTTAATGTTAACTGATACAATGTGGTTTTGAGGATCTTTTGTATGAATGATCATGTTTGGCTCAACATGCAAAGGTTGTTTATGTATTACTGTTTAAGTCCAATGAAGCAATTGTTATGTTAAGTATTTCAGGTATTATGTTGTGTTGTTTTCAATACGTTATGGCTTTAGTTAGTTGAACCAGAATGTTGTTCCATATCGATTAAGTTTTAAAGTTGTATCATTTTGGTGAAAAGGATTGAAGAAGTAAGGGATTGTTTTACATCGGAATTGATCAATGTATTCATTATAAACATTTGAATTGATTTACATTTGAATTGTTTTAGTTGATTGGTGAAGTGATGAATTTATAAACAATATTCATTATAGAAGTTAAAGTACAGGGGCAATATTTTGAATTGTTTAGGGATCACATGGTCATCTTGTGTGTCATCTAATGATTACTGGGAATGTGATCTAATTGTTTTTAAAATGGCAGTTTCATAGTTTAGTTATCAGTAGGAATTTGGAAAATAAGAATCAATTGATTAGTTTTCAAAACAGATTGCCATACAAAACAACACTACAACTACTCTTAATTCTTCAACTTAGACAAACAAACTTAAACAGTTTTCATAGTATATAAACACCTTACATAGAAACCTTAACAAATCCTTGAAACACATTTAACATCACAAAGTTTCACATAAAAACCTTACATAAGACCTTAACCAGTTTTTAGACAAACAAAGTTTCACATACACTACATAAAAACCTTAACCATTAGTCCTAACCATTAGTCATTACCAAAACTCATTTAACATATACTTCAAATAACCCTAATCATTACCAACCCTAACCAATACTGTACGCTCCACCAGTTTCACATAAAGTCGATCGCCTGGATAGGTTACCCAAAACCGAAGTCTATCCTTTCTTCTAAGCCTTTTTTTCTTAGCATATTCATACCATCCATGACCTATAAACTTCTCCATTTTCTTAACCTTTCCATCTTTATTGGAACAGTGTATTTTGGCTTGGTAAGTCTTCCCAGTATCATCATCAACAAGCTGAATCGATTTTTGGTTCAAACCTAGCTGATTCCTTGTTACAGCTCTAGGGAAGTGCTACACACAACAACAAACGGTTACTCATTAAATTTCTGCTTTAAAACATATGCAAATATGGAAAAAGTTGGACATAAAAACCCTTACCAAAACATTCTTGCATGCATGGAAAATATATGACACTTTTATTCAAAAACTACCCAACTACATACAGACTTATATTTTTTTCCATTAACCACAAAAAAATCTATCTAAACAGTAAAACCATCGTACCCGGATGCATTAGTTGTTCGACGGTGGCCGGCCATTGCTGTTGATTTCTCTTTTAATCTTTTACAATCGCGAGATGGCGGACCTTTTTGGGAACTGGAAGGAGGAACAAAACGCTTTTATGTGGGAAGTTGAAGAACAATGCGTTTTCATCGATTGCACTTATTATATGGCCATATGGATTGAACTCTTTCACGACCCATTTGCCTTTTCAAATTCTGATTAATGTTTCTCAAAATTAATAATATTTAATTGCACAACTATTATATTAGGGTTAGGGTTAGATTTAGGGTTACGATTAGGTATAGGGATATGGTTATATTATCTCTTGTTAAACACATTTTTCCCAATTAAAATGAACTTTTAAACACATCTTCTATATTTATAGGTTTTCATTAAGTTTTTTTTTATATTAAAACACATCTTTCATATATTCATTATTTGACACATAGATGAGTATCTATTAATTTGACACATAATTGAGTATTATCTATTATTTGACACATAGTTGAGTATCATCTATTCATTTGACACATAGTTGAGTATCATCTATTATTTGACACATAGTTGAGTATCATCTGTTCATTTGACACATAGTTGAGTATCATCTGTTCATTGGCCACATAGTTGAGTATCATCTGTTCATTTGATACATATTTTGAGTATCAACTATTATTTGACAGATAGTTGAGTATCATCTATTCATTTGACACATAGTTGACTATCGTCTATTATTTGACACATAGTTGATACTCATCTGTTATTTGACACATAGTTGAGTATCATCTATTATTTGACACATAGTTGAGTATCAACTATTATCTGACACATAGTTGAGTATCACTATTATTTGACACATAGTTGAGTATCAACTATTATTTGACACATAGTTGGGTATCATCTGTTCATTTGACACATAGTTGAGTATCAACTATTATTTGACACATAATTGAGTATCATTTATTCATTGGACACATAGTTAAGTATCATCTATTCATTGGACACATAGTTGAGTATCATCTATTCATTGGACACATAGTTGTATCATCTGTTCATTTGACACATAGTTGAGTATCATCTATTCATTGGACACATAGTTGAGTATCATCTGTTCATTTGACACATAGTTGAGTATCAACTATTATTTGACACATAGTTGAGTATCATCTATTCATTTGACACATAGTTGAGTATCATCTATTATTTGACACATAGTTGATACTCATCTGTTATTTGACACATAGTGGAGTATCAACTATTATTTGACACATAGTTGAGTATCTTCTATTCATTTGACACATAGTCGAGTATCATCTATTATTTGACACATAGTTGATACTCATCTATTATTTGACACATAGTTGAGTATCATCTGTTCTTTTGACACATAGTTGAGTATCATCTATTATTTGACACATAGTTGATACTCATCTATTATTTGACACATAGTTGATACTCATATGTTATTTGACACATAGTTGAGTATCATCTGTTCTTTTGATACTCATCATGTCAACATGCCAGATAAGATTAAAATTAATTCCAAGGCTGCACTAGAAATCTTATGGCAGTCGTTGATTTCGTTGAATATTAAGTTGTTTGTGTGGCGTTTGATCTTAGATAGACTACCGACTCGTAAAAATCTTACGGTCAGGGAGCTAATTTCAAATCCTCGTGATTTGGTGTGTGTGTGTGTGTGTGTGTGTGTTGTGCTTTAATGTCTTTGAATCGTTAGATCATGTTTTCATTAGCTGTGTAAAAAGTAGAGTGGTGTGGAGAGTCATTTCGAATTGGATTGGTGTAGATTGGATAAATTTCGATAATTGTAGGGATCATTTGATGAAGTGGTTTATTTGGCTGATAGGAAGAGCTTCGAAAAGAACGTCGAATTTGATTTGGTTCTATATTTGTTGGAACATTTGGTGGTTAAGGAACCAAATCATATTTAAAGATGAGATTTGCAATGTTGAAGAGCTTGTTTTTAGAATTCAACATTACTCTTGGAGGCGGTTATCTATAGGTTTTTCTAATTTAGCTCCATGTACATTCTATGATTGGTTGAAGCACCCAATAAATTTTTTGTAATGGATGGTCTATAACCTATCCTTGTTAGCATTTTGGTGATTGTTGGAAAAACTCAGTTGTAAATTTGCTGTTTGGATTGCGTCTTTGCTTTCCATCCATTTATATTGGAATCATTTTTGCTAATAAAAACAATGAAATTAAACTAGGTAGTCAATGGCGAATAGAGAAGCAAAACAACAAATATTAAAGAATTTGGTTCTTGCATGTATGGGTGTGCAAATAAACTGGTTCAATTGAACTATTTTTAAAAAATTGGTGCACCAAAAACTGGCCCAGATACATTTTAGTAAAACCCAAAAATTTCCACTTTAGAAAACCAATTTTAGACCCGGTATCCATTTTAAAAACAAATTTGTAAACCTAATGTATCAATAGTTGTCATTTCCTCGATCTTCTGTGAGTTTCACTTCTTCTCTCATTCTACTTATTCGTTCATTTTTTTTCTTTCTCAAAATTAACATCATTTAGTTCCTCCAACTTGTTCTCCAATTGTCTTGATTTAATTCTTATATGGTTTCCTTTCAAAGCCACAATCCAATGAGGTTTTCGTCATTTTTTCATGGCTTTGGTGCTAAAAAATATCCAAAAGACAAAAATTAAAAGGTAAAGCTTTGCTTCCAAAAGATCTTGCGGCACTAGAATATACCTATACACCTTCTTAATTGTTTCAGAGGAATATAGCTAATTTTAGAAATACAAAAAACTTGGATAGTTCAATTTCATAAAAAAAAAAAAATTAAAAAAATTATTATAAGAAAAATCATGATTTACTCTTTACCACTTATCAATAGTTTTTTCTCAAGTATATATTTTTTTTAAATATATGATCTTTCATTTTTATTTTTCTACTATCAATTTTTTTTAATAATATACATTACTATTTTTCTGATTATCATTTATGATATATTACTAACAAACAAGTATATTGTCAAATAAATTACAAATTAACTTAACTTTTTTTATTTGATTTAATTGGTTTAAATTTTTTAATTACTAAATCAATCTTACTCCCAACAAATCAACATATATAAATAAGTGTTTTAAAAATTAAAATTGAAAACCGGTTTGAAAAAAAAACTAACTTTGTACTGGTTTAAATAAAAAACCGGTTTTAAACCGAACCGTACCAAATATAAACTGGTTTTGTCAAAATAAATTGGTTTTATTAAGCAGTTATAAAAACCAAACCTAAACCACATATTTTGACCAATTTAGATTTGTTCAACATCCATGCACATCCTTACTTGCATGATAAATTTTTTAGTTCTTGAATTTGCTACAAATTAGCTACGACTTTAGCTACAGATTAGCTACGAATTTTTATGGGTTCAATTATAATGTTGACTTTAGCCATGTTGTATGCCACGTCAGCATCTTTGCCACGTTGGCACTGCCACGTGCAATGTGACGCCCCCGATCTATACCCCCAAAACACGCAATTAAGGCGGTAAAAGAAAATTTGAAAATTGATCAGAGTATAATTGAATTATCATGGCATAGAAAGGGAGAATCACATCAAAGTAACCAAACAACTAACATGCAACACCTGCTCATTTAGATATGCAACGTGGGGTAACAATCATACAGAGGAAACTTCGTTCCTTACACCCACTTTTCAGAAATTAGAATTAAAGCGGAAAGATCTAAAATCTGAATGACACATATACATATATACATATAAACTTGTCCGTCATACATCAAGTTATACATGTACAGCCAAAATATATTATCAGATAAACAAAACAATCACACACGGCCACCCTATGCTACCCGGAGTCACATATCAGAGCCGACCGACCAAAATAATGAAGACGCAACTCTTCACAAAAGAATACCTCCAGCAACTCTAATCTGCAACGCCTCATAGAGCGTTATAAAACAGCAGAAGGGTGAGAAAAACAACCATAATATAATTGCATAAGATTATATATATAAACACAAAAATGTACAAGTAACACATTCTCACCACAACCACATATAACATCATATCGCACAATTCTCAAGCATCGAATACCATTACACGCCACACATATACCATACACTCGCCAATCACATTCACAAATTTACACACAATTAATTCATGATTTATGCAATGCACATAGACCGACACAACGACTCTATACACATGCCATGCGGTACCGACTTCCAATATCTCTTGTCTCATCATCAGTTCACTCAGGAACTATTGGAACCATCGCTCGTTACTGAGAATCTCAAGTAACTCCCCGTCGGGCCTACGATGTTCACCCGTCGCTTTAAGTCCTCAGGCAACGCCTCATATTTTCGAGGCACACGACGTTAAGGATTGCTTTAAGTCTCCAAAGGAGCCCACAATCGTCTATACTTATCGCTTTAAGTCCTCAGGCAACGCCTCATATTTTCGAGGCACACGATGGTATAGTGGATTCCCTCAAGAATCAAATCGTCACTCAGGACGTTTCAACAATGCACAATATGATGTTTGGCATACAACGACTCATGACTTTCACATTGCATGCTCACACACATCAACAATCATGCATATATCATCAAATATCACACATAGCATTTTCTTGCCTTTCGGCCACAAATCATCATCACAACATCTCATCAAAAACAACTATTCACGATTAATCGGTAAAGTCGGCCAAAAGTCGGCTAAAAATAATATATTTCTTCACCAAATCATAGAACGTATTTTTAGCTTCACATCCATATAAAGAACACTTAAATCGGATAACCAACGAAGAAGATATGAATATTTCAAAATAACGCAAAAACATAAACCGTACGCCCGACACTACGATACGATTCGAAAATACTGTACCAATTGGACTAGATTCAGACCTCAAAACTATTTTTCCTAGAAAGAACATCTCGTTAGCTTCCCAACGCTTCGAACGGGGACCAAAACCGACTTACGGTTCAAGAGATATGAATTTCCGAAGTTTCCCGACAAACCAGAATTTTATGGCTCAGCACAGTATGTATCGATACATAGGCTTTATGTATCGATACAAAAAGACCTTATGTATCGATACATAGCACGCATGTGTCGACACATGCTGTAGTGAAAATGCTGTTTTTCCCAATTTTCACAGTATGTATCAATGCATAGGGGTTATGTATCGATACATAAGCCATTTCGTATCGATACATAGCTGTTATGTATCGATTCATACTCTGTTTTTCCCTAAAAAACCAGAATTTCTCAAAATGCACCTTTGCTGTCATTTTTCCAAAATGCCCGAAAACTCGACTAAATCGAACATTTTCACCGAAACAAACATATACGCACAACCACCAAATACATAAGAACAATTTAGAACACATAGACGAAATTTCTACGACGTTCGATTTTTCGATTAAATTTCAACCTTTCAAAAACCAGATTTTTCAAACCTCACCGAATCGAATAAAAAGCACGCTATACGACGACCTAACCTTGCTCGATACAACTACGTAATTTATTTCGAATTCTAACCGTGAAAACATCGTTTTTTATCGATTCCTTACAATTCGACCTAAACGGACAAAACAACGGAAACATAACGAAAACTAACCAAAACATAACCGAACTTCATGAAACTTTAAACAGCAGCTCACATACATATAATCCACCAACACATGTATTTATACGACTTTTCGACCGTAAAAACATCGGTTTCTATCGATTTCGTCAAATACGGCATAAACGGAACATATGGAAAACCAACCAAAACATCCACACAAAACATACATAATCATATACAATCATAGTATAATCGAGTTTCGCACCCTTACCCGATAAATTCGCGTTCTAGAAAGTCGGGAGATTGATTTCTTCCTTCACAAGTTTTTTCTCTCTTTTCTTATTTCTCTTCTCTTTTCTTCTTCTCTATTTTTCTGGTTTTTCTTTCTTTTTCTTTCTATACTTTCTATTTATTCTAACTTAATCAAAATATCTAGCCACCCAAAAAGACCAAAATACCCCTACACTCAAATTTCTCGCAAACGATCCCAAAACGCGAAAAAAATATATTCCCGCCGAAAAATAACACATTTTCACATAAAAGTCGAAAATACAATAAAATAATAATAAAATAATCAAAACGACTCAATAAACAAAATTGGCAAAACGGGGCGTTACAATTCTCCCCCACTTAGAAATTTTCGTCCTCGAAAATCTTACCTGATACAAACAACTCCGGATACGACTCCCGCATCCTACTCTCCAATTCCCACGTCAGATTACCATCAGCAGCGCCTCCCCACGCCACTTTCACAAGTGCAATCTCTTTACCCCTCAACCGCTTCACCTCGCGATCCAAAATCCTAACTGGTAATGCCTCGACCGTAAGGTTATCCCTTACCTCAACCTCGTCCATCGGAATCACATGTGAAGGGTCCGGAACATACTTCCGAAGCTGTGAAACATGAAAAACGTCATGCAAATTCGACAGATTTGGCGGTAACGCCACACGATACGCTACAACACCCACTCTCGCAGATATCTGGTAAGGACCAATAAATCGAGAAGTAAGCTTCTTAGATTTCAAAGCACGACCAACACCCGTTACCGGCGTAACCCTCAGAAATACGTGATCACCCTCTTGAAACTCAAGATCCTTTCGTCTCCGATCATGATAACTCTTTTGTCTACTCTGAGAAGCCTTCATTTTCTCACGAATAAACTTTACCTTTTCCGTCGTCTGTTGCACCAATTCCGGTCCAACCACAGAACTCTCACCAGTTTCGTGCCAACACAACGGCGTTCTACATCTTCGCCCATATAAAGCCTCAAAAGGTGCCATTCCGATACTAGAATGGAAACTGTTATTATACGTGAACTCAATCAAAGCAAGATAACTGTCCCACGCACCACCTTGTTCCAAAACACACGACCTCAACAAATCCTCCAACGACTGAATCGTTCTTTCGGTCTGACCATCTGTCTGCGGATGATAAGCCGAACTCAACCTCAATTTAGAACCCAAAGCCTTCTGTAAACTTTCCCAAAATCTCGATGTAAACCTAGGATCTCGATCAGAAACAATACTCAAAGGAACCCCATGCAATTTCACCACCACACTGACATAAATCTCAGCTAACCGTTCCAAAGAAAAACTGATGTCAATCGGAATAAAATGCGCCGATTTAGTCAGCCTGTCCACAATCACCCAAATAGAATTATGCCCTCGCTGAGTATTCGGTAATCCCGTCACAAAATCCATCGAAATGCTATCCCATTTCCACTCAGGAATATCCAACGGTTGCAACAAACCACTAGGTCTCAAATGTTCCACTTTCGATTTCTGACAAGTCAAACAAGCATACACAAACTGAGCCACATCTCTTTTCAAACCAGACCACCAGAAAATCTTCTTCAAATCTTGGTACATCTTATTCGCTCCCGGATGAATACTTAAGTTACTCCGGTGTCCTTCCTCCAAAATCATTCTTTTCAACTCCGCATCATCGGGAATACAAATACGACCACGAAATCTCAAAACACCAAAATTATCAACCTTGAAATCCCCATTCTCATTCATCATCAAATCAACAAATTTCAAATCCAACTTTTGTTTCTCACTAACCGAATTCAAAAATTCATTCGTAACTTTCAACATTCCAAGCCTCACACTAACCGATGTCACTTCACATACCAAACTCAAATCTCTAAATGATTCCAAAAGTTCCAACTCTTTCACCATCAATGCGGACATATGCAATGATTTCCAGCTCAATGCATCGGCTACCACATTAGCTTTACCAGGATGGTAATTCAAGCCAAAGTCGTAATCTTTCAAGAATTCCAACCATCTCCGTTGTCTCATGTTCAACTCTTTCTGATCAAATAAATATTTCAAGCTTTTATGATCACTAAAGACCTCGAACCTTGCACCATAGAGATAGTGCCTCCAAATCTTCAACACAAAAACTACAGCCGCTAATTCAAGATCATGAGTAGGATAGTTTTTCTCATGAACTCTTAATTGCCTCGAAGCGTAAGCTACAACCTTACCTCCCTGCATCAGCACACCACCCAAACCAATTAAAGAAGCATCGCAATACACAACAAATGGTTCATTAGGATTCGGTAAAATAAGAATCGGAGCTGTCGTCAATCTTCTCTTCAGCTCACAAAAACTCTCTTCACATTGAATATCCCAAATGAACGCTTTGCCCTTACAAGTCAACTGCGTCAAAGGAAGAGCTAGCTTAGAAAAACCTTCAATGAACCTCCGATAATAACCAGCCAAACCTAGAAAACTTTGAATTTCAGTAACGGATCTAGGAGCCTCCCATTGTAGAACTGCTTCTACTTTAGATGGATCCACAGCAATACCATTACCTGAAATTACGTGCCCAAGAAAACTCACCTCAGACAACCAGAATTCACACTTGGACAATTTGGCAAAAAGCTTCCTTTCCTTCAAAACCTGCAAAACAATACGCAAATGCTCTGCATGTTCTTCCCGAGACTTAGAATAGATTAAAATATCATCAATAAACACCACCACAAAACGATCCAAATGCTCGTGGAAAATCCGATTCATGTATTCCATAAACACACCAGGCGCATTAGAAACCCCGAACGGCATCACCGAATATTCATAATGACCGTAACGTGTTCTAAAGGCCGTCTTCTGAATATCCTCTTCTTTCACTCTTATCTGATGGTACCCCGATCTCAAATCAATCTTACTAAATACACAAGCACCAACCAACTGATCCATCAGATCACCAATCCTTGGAAGCGGATACTTATTCTTAATCGTCACTTTGTTCAACTGGCGATAATCAATACATAACCTCATACTCCCATCTTTCTTTTTCACTAACAAAACTGGAGCACCCCAAGGAGAAACACTTGGCCTCACGAACCTCTTTTCCAACAACTCATTCAACTGCTTTTTCAACTCCACCAATTCAGATGCCGACATTCTATAAGGTGCCATAGAAACAGGTCTAGTACCAGGAACTAGATCTATCGAAAATTCCACCTCTCTCTCTGGCGGCACATCTGAAATATCCTCAGGAAATTCGCACACAACAGGAAACACATCAAGTGAAACTTGACTATCCACCGATAACGATGCAAACACACCAAGCAACTGAGCTTCATCCGCTAAAAGTTTCTTCAACTCTTTAGTAGACAAGAAACTCGAGTCTTCATCTTCCTCAAGAGAAGGAAACCTTACAAGCTTATGATAACAATCAATGTGCACCCGATTAAATTGCAACCAGTTCATTCCCAACACCACATCTAATCCTTCCAACGGTAAACACACTAAATCCATCACAAAGTCTTTGCCATAAATGGCCAAAGGACAACTTAGACACACCAAAGAAGTAGTTACTGACCCCATCGCTGGAGTATCGATAACCATCTCAAAATCCATTACGGACAACACAAGATTCAAACTCTTTGCGCACTCAGACGAAATAAACGAATGAGTCGCTCCAGTATCAATAATAGCAATTAAAGGCGTATTATTAATAAAGCAAGTACCTCTTATCAAACGATCTGCCTTTGAAGTCTGAGTTCCCGCCAACGAAAACACTTTCCCACTAGTCTGAGCCTTCTTCGGATTAGGACACTTCGAACTAATGTGACCAGGTTCTCCACAATTGTAACACTTCACGACATTCTTCCTTTTACAATCCGCTATAACATGTCCAATACCACCACAATTAGAACACTTATTCACTTTCTTCCTACATTCATGCTGGCGATGTCCCAACTCACCACATTTAAAACACCTAATAGGATTAGACATACCTCCTCCACCTGACCTCCGATCAAAAGAACCCCTTTGTTTACCTTTATCAGCCGGTGACACATACGGACCACCACGGAACTGTTGCTTCCCTTTCCTGTCACTTACACTTTTATAATGAGCTGAACGAGCCTTACTGTCTTCATCATAGATCCTACAGCATTCCACCAAATCAGCAAACCTTCGAATCCTCTGATAACCAATCGCCTGCTTTATCTCAGGACGCAACCCACTTTCATACTTTACACACTTAGAAAATTCAGTTGTCGCTTCTACATAGTGAGGATAAAACTGCACAAGCTCCACAAACTTAGCAGTATATTCAACAACAGATAAATTACCTTGTTTTAGTTCCAAAAACTCAATCTCCTTCTTTCCTCGGACATCTTCCAGAAAATACTTCCTTAGGAACTCTCGACTAAACACCTCCCAAGTAATCTCTTCTTCCTCCTCCTCAGCTTCCAACACTTGACGAGTACTGATCCACCAGTCGTCAGCCTCTTCATGTAACATATGAGTGCCCAGCCTCACCTTATCCTCCTCGTCACAATCCATTACCCTGAAAATCCTCTCAATCTCCTTTAACCACAACTGTGCACCATCCGGATCATGTTTCCCTTTAAAGACCGGCGGCTTATTCTTTCTAAACTCATCATTTCCTGCAGCATTCGGTGCACCCTGCACAGCTCGTGCCATAGCCTCCATCGCAGCAGCCAGAGCAGCATCATTACGACCAGCCATATTCTGTTCGTCCAAATACAGAACTATGGTTAACAACAACTCGCTCAACACAACTCGCCCAATATGCCAGACACAACAGCCACAAACGACACAACTGACACGGACTAGCTCTGATACCACTTAATGTGACGCCCCCGATCTATACCCCCAAAACACGCAATTAAGGCGGTAAAAGAAAATTTGAAAATTGATCAGAGTATAATTGAATTATCATGGCATAGAAAGGGAGAATCACATCAAAGTAACCAAACAACTAACATGCAACACCTGCTCATTTAGATATGCAACGTGGGGTAACAATCATACAGAGGAAACTTCGTTCCTTACACCCACTTTTCAGAAATTAGAATTAAAGCGGAAAGATCTAAAATCTGAATGACACATATACATATATACATATAAACTTGTCCGTCATACATCAAGTTATACATGTACAGCCAAAATATATCATCAGATAAACAAAACAATCACACACGGCCACCCTATGCTACCCGGAGTCACATATCAGAGCCGACCGACCAAAATAATGAAGACGCAACTCTTCACAAAAGAATACCTCCAGCAACTCTAATCTGCAACGCCTCATAGAGCGTTATAAAACAGCAGAAGGGTGAGAAAAACAACCATAATATAATTGCATAAGATTATATATATAAACACAAAAATGTACAAGTAACACATTCTCACCACAACCACATATAACATCATATCGCACAATTCTCAAGCATCGAATACCATTACACGCCACACATATACCATACACTCGCCAATCACATTCACAAATTCACACACAATTAATTCATGATTTATGCAATGCACATAGACCGACACAACGACTCTATGCACATGCCATGCGGTACCGACTTCCAATATCTCTTGTCTCATCATCAGTTCACTCAGGAACTATTGGAACCATCGCTCGTTACTGAGAATCTCAAGTAACTCCCCGTCGGGCCTACGATGTTCACCCGTCGCTTTAAGTCCTCAGGCAACGCCTCATATTTTCGAGGCACACGACGTTAAGGATTGCTTTAAGTCTCCAAAGGAGCCCACAATCGTCTATACTTATCGCTTTAAGTCCTCAGGCAACGCCTCATATTTTCGAGGCACACGATGGTATAGTGGATTCCCTCAAGAATCAAATCGTCACTCAGGACGTTTCAACAATGCACAATATGATGTTTGGCATACAACGACTCATGACTTTCACATTGCATGCTCACACACATCAACAATCATGCATATATCATCAAATATCACACATAGCATTTTCTTGCCTTTCGGCCACAAATCATCATCACAACATCTCATCAAAAACAACTATTCACGATTAATCGGTAAAGTCGGCCAAAAGTCGGCTAAAAATAATATATTTCTTCACCAAATCATAGAACGTATTTTTAGCTTCACATCCATATAAAGAACACTTAAATCGGATAACCAACGAAGAAGATATGAATATTTCAAAATAACGCAAAAACATAAACCGTACGCCCGACACTACGATACGATTCGAGAATACTGTACCAATTGGACTAGATTCAGACCTCAAAACTATTTTTCCTAGAAAGAACATCTCGTTAGCTTCCCAACGCTTCGAACGGGGACCAAAACCGACTTACGGTTCAAGAGATATGAATTTCCGAAGTTTCCCGACAAACCAGAATTTTATGGCTCAGCACAGTATGTATCGATACATAGGCTTTATGTATCGATACAAAAAGACCTTATGTATCGATACATAGCACGCATGTGTCGACACATGCTGTAGTGAAAATGCTGTTTTTCCCAATTTTCACAGTATGTATCGATGCATAGGGGTTATGTATCGATACATAAGCCATTTCGTATCGATACATAGCTATTATGTATCGATTCATACTCTGTTTTTCCCTAAAAAACCAGAATTTCTCAAAATGCACCTTTGCTGTCATTTTTCCAAAATGCCCGGAAACTCGACTAAATCGAACATTTTCACCGAAACAAACATATACGCACAACCACCAAATACATAAGAACAATTTAGAACACATAGACGAAATTTCTACGACGTTCGATTTTTCGATTAAATTTCAACCTTTCAAAAACCAGATTTTTCAAACCTCACCGAATCGAATAAAAAGCACGCTATACGACGACCTAACCTTGCTCGATACAACTACGTAATTTATTTCGAATTCTAACCGTGAAAACATCGTTTTTTATCGATTCCTTACAATTCGACCTAAACGGACAAAACAACGGAAACATAACGAAAACTAACCAAAACATAACCGAACTTCATGAAACTTTAAACAGCAGCTCACATACATATAATCCACCAACACATGTATTTATACGACTTTTCGACCGTAAAAACATCGGTTTCTATCGATTTCGTCAAATACGGCATAAACGGAACATATGGAAAACCAACCAAAACATCCACACAAAACATACATAATCATACACAATCATAGTATAATCGAGTTTCGCACCCTTACCCGATAAATTCGCGTTCTAGAAAGTCGGGAGATTGATTTCTTCCTTCACAAGTTTTTTCTCTCTTTTCTTCTTTCTCTTCTCTTTTCTTCTTCTCTATTTTTCTGGTTTTTCTTTCTTTTTCTTTCTATACTTTCTATTTATTCTAACTTAATCAAAATATCTAGCCACCCAAAAAGACCAAAATACCCCTACACTCAAATTTCTCGCAAACGATCCCAAAACGCGAAAAAAATATATTCCCGCCGAAAAATAACACATTTTCACATAAAAGTCGAAAATACAATAAAATAATAATAAAATAATCAAAACGACTCAATAAACAAAATTGGCAAAACGGGGCGTTACATGCAAGCCCAATCATAATGGATATAAGACACACTGACGAGCACTCTATTTCAAGGAATCGATGTGAGGATATTGAGCCTCAAATGCAACTAACTTTCGCTGAAAAGCTTCCTCTCCTGTCAGCATCACAGATAACGAAGGACATGATTTCTGCTTCAATTTTTTGCCCCGTAAAACATCATCTTCCATAATCTTGAGTTGATCCTCAATGCTCTCCAACTACTTGGCAAGTTCTGTCGAGGATCCATAAAGACACCTTTCTTCAGACAATAAGAACCCAGGCTCTACACGGCCTTGCAATAACATGCGATCCTCCACGAGACTCGTTTTCTTTGTCTCGAAAAGGTCACGTCGAGCCCTAAAAAAATACACCTCCTAAGGAAGAACAAAAGAAGCTAAAAACTCTTCTGGCTCAACAACTAACTGTAGGTGTGAAAAACACAAGAAAGGGGGTTTGAATTGGGTTTTTAAAACAAAAGCTTTTTAACCAACTCAAAAAGTCAATACAATCAAAAGATTTAAGGGAGAAAGACAAAGCTAATCCAGTCCACCCGCCAAGGTGATTTCGCCTTATACACAAGGACTTAATCCACTATAATCGACTGATTACAAATGCATGGGCAACAACTGGTGACTAACAAACCACAATGACAAACTGTCAAAGTCTTCTCAAGGATTCTGACCTAACTAGTCCCTTAAGGAAACACAAACAATAAGTTTGAATAAAGATTTTATGTTACAATTTGGTTTTATACAAGCAGATTTTATACAAATGAATTATGAACACTTAAAGAAAAGAAAGTACAAAGTTAAGAGCTTTTCACGTAGAAACAGTTTTGTAAAGTTGGCATCTTCTCTTCTTTTTCTTCAAGTCTCCAAGTCCTCTTTATATAATGAAAAAGGAACCGTTGAAGGGCAAATTAGGAATGTGCAAAAATGCAGCTGTCCACTAACGTATTAGTGACAGTTGTGAAGAATAGTACAGTCTTTCGCCCACAATTTCAGGTTAGTGGAAGGAATATTTTTGTTTTGTACCATGTACTATTTGATCACGTATCCTCTTGATCTTATCTTCAAATTCATTGGATTCTGATGAAAAGTTGATGAAGCATAAAAAGAAGAACCACACAACTGAAATCAAAATATTCAGAATCTTTAGTCAGAACCTTGACAGCGCCAGCGTCAGGTTTGAGATCTTCAAAGTCTTCAGCTAAGTACCAAAACTTCAGAAGCTTGATGATCAGAGTCACATCCAGAAGCACAAGTGGAGAGAATATTGCAGCAGCAACATAATGTCTTTCCAGAAGCTTCTTATGAATGAATCAACGCAGAAGCGAATTTTTGAACACAAAGTTCAAAAACTGATGACGTTGCATCTCATATACTCAGAATCAGAACTGGTTGTTATAGCTACACAATAACAAACTGTTAGGGTACCAAAATTATTCTCACACAAATATTACATTGTTATCATCAAAACTCAAAGGTATAGGTGCAGAACCAATTCTTGTTCTAACAATCCCCTCTTTTTGATGATGATAAAACCATGTATTTTGATGAACAATTTGTACCGGGTAATCACAAAAATATACATCAGAAAGAAGCACAAAGCTCCCCCTGAGATGTACAATCCTAAAAAAGATAAAATCAGAATGAAAGAACACTTTCCTGATTAACCTTTTTGCAGAACTAGAATGATCTTCCATCAAAATATGGTTTGTCTTCAGAAGTTGCTTGAACTTATCTAGAACACTATTTGTTAAAGTCAACACTCTGCTTAGCTTCACTTCAAAAGCTTCGTTTTAAATCTTAGCGTGATTTGAAATCTTTTTGAAAGAGGTTCATAACTTGTTTAAAAACCATAAAACTTAATGTCAGGTTATGTCTTGTTGAAAGTCTTTCTCAAACAGTGAAGTTAATCCTTCAGACTCAGAGAGTAAACTATTTCTACAAAAACCGGTAACTGAAGTTATGATCTGAAAACTTTCAAGAGCTTCTGATTTTCTTGATTTTCCCTGAAAAATAACTAACAAAATATCTTCAAAGTAGTTGTTATCAGAAACATTTTAAAAATGTTTGGGTTCTAATTCACGAACATAGATATATCAAAATTAATATGCTGCTCCTCTTTTGTCATCGATCAAAAAGACATAGACAAAAATAAAGAAAAGAAACATAATTTCATTGATAATTTCTTGAAGACACAACAATACAGAATAAACAAAACAAAAACAAAAACACTTAGATAAACTTACACAAAAATGCATAAACAAATTTTGAAAACAAAGGGTTTTGGTTCTGTCGCAGAGGAGGAGGAGGCAGATGTACGGAGATAATCATCTCAAACATAGAATCCTGCTTATCCAAGCGTTATTTGACCAGAGCACTATCTTTTTTAATCTCAACAAGAGTCCTCATAATCTCAGGAATCACCACATAAGAAGTTCTAGCAGCCTGTTTATTTTCAGAAACAACAATTTGTTATTCTGACACACTGTCTTCAACTTGCTATTGATCTTCAGAGACAACTTGCTTGCCCTTGTCCAGTTGAGCAGAAACATCTTCCATGAAAACGTCTAAAAGCGCAGAAGCTTCCTCTGTCCCCTTTGATTTTTCCACAATCTCAAGAGCATGAAGACATAATGGATTACGATGTAATTTCAAGGCTTTTGCAACCATAAGACTTTCATAACAAGTACATACTTTGTACTTGGCAACCTCTTCGTTAACCTCCTTCAAGTCGCCTTTCGTAACGACCCAAACAACATTTCCATCAAGGAGTGAGATTAGGCTGATAAAAGCATTATTCCCAGTCTTCTCAGCATGCATCCTAACAGATCTTTTCATCATAGTGTTCTTCCTCATAAGTGCCAATGAATCCCTGAGAAGTCTAATTAGTTTGAGGAATCTAATTTACTCATACATTGTAATGCATAGCCCGACTGATGAGACACTTAGTCCCTCTAGAGAGGCGTGTTAACATTTCTGGTGGGACTTCCCTTGATCCTTCTAGCAAGACTGGTTCATCAAGTCTCACGGGCTTGATATAGGCCACGCCTTTGAGGCATGTTTTATTGGAAATAATCTCACCCGAGGAGATACTAAGTCTTATATGCTATAGTCTAATTAGTTTGAGGAATCTAAGTTCATCAGACACTGTAATGCATAACGCGACTAATGAGACACTAAGTCCTTTAGTCAAGGCGTGTTAACCTTTTAGGTGGGACTTCCATCAAGCCCTCTAGCAAGATAGGAAATCAAATATCTGGGGCTTGATATAGGTAGTGCCTCTTAGGTGTGTTTTATTGGAAATAATCTCACCCTAGGAGACACTAAGTCTCTCAGGAAATAATCTAATTAGTTTAAGGAATATAGGTTCCTTAAACACTGTAATGCATAGCCCGACTTATGAGACATGGAGTCCCTCAAGTAAGGAGAGTTAAACTTTCAGGCGGGACATCCATCGAGCTCTTTAGTAATACTGGAAATCAAGTCTCTGGGGCTTGATATAGGATGCGTCTCTTAGGCATATTTTATTGGAAATAATCCCACCCAAGGAGAAACTAAGCCTATCAGGCAATAGTCTAATTAGTTTGAGGAATCTTAGCTCCTCAGGTACTGTAATGCATAACCCGGCTGATGAGACACTTAGTTTCTAAGGTGATGCGTGTTAACCTTTCAGGAAAGACTTCCATCGATCCCTTTAGCAAGAATGGAAATCAAATCTCTGGGGCTTGATATAGGTCGCGCCTCTCAGGCATGTTTGATTTGAAATAATCCCTCCTAAGGAGACCTTAAGTCTCTCAGGTGATAGTCTAATTAGTTTAAGGAATCTAAGTTCCTCAAACAATGTAATGCATAACTCGGCTGATGAGACACTGAGTCCCTCGGGCGAGGCGTGCTAACCTTTCAGGTGAGACTTCCATCGAGCTCTCTAGCAAGACTGGAAACAAAGTCTCCAGGGCATGAAATAAGTTGCGCCTCTTACATGTGTTTTATGGAAAATAATCTCACCCGAGGAGACAATAAGTCTTTCAGGCAATAGTCTAATTAGTTTGAGGAATATAAGTTCCTCATACACTATAATGCATAACCCAACTTGTGAGGTATCGAGTCCCTCAAGCAAGACGTGTTAACCTTTTAGGCGGGACATCCATCGAGCCCTCTAAAAATACTGGAAATAAAGTCTTTGGGGCTTCATATAGGTTGTTTCTCTTAGGCGTGTTTTCTCTTGGGGAGACACTAAGTCTCGCAGGAGATAGTCGATTTAGTTTGAGGAATCTAAGTTCTTTAGACACTGTAATGCCTCGTCTAGTTGATGAGACACTTAGTTCCTCGGGCTAGGCATATTCAGCTTTCAGGCAATACTTCCATTGAGCCCTCTAGCAATACTGGAAGTCAAGTCTCTAGGGCTTGATATAGGTCGTGCCTCTTAGACGTGTTATATTGGAAACAATCCCACCAAGGAGACACTAAGTCTCCCAAGCGATATTCTAATTAGTTTGAGGAATCTAAGTTCCTCAAACACTCTAATGTATAGCCCGACTGATGAGAAATTGATTCCCTTAGGCGAGGCATGGTAACCTTTTAGGCGATACTTCTATCGAGCCCTCTAACAAGACTGGAAATCAAGCCTCTAGGGCTTGATATAGGTTGCGTCTCTTAAGCGTGTTTTATTGGAAATATTCCTTCTTGGGGAAACATTAAGTCTCTAAGGTGATAGTCAAATTAGTTTGAGGAATCTAGGTTTCTTAGAAACTATAATACATAGCTCGACTGATGAGACACTGAGTCCTTTAGTCGAGCCCTTAGGCAAGACTAGAAATCAAGTACCTCGGGCTTGATATTGACCATGACTTTTAGGCGTGTTTTATTGAAAATAATACCACCCAAGAAACACTAAGTCTCTCAGGAGATAGTCTAATTAGTTTACGAAATATAAGTTCCTCAGACACTATAATGCATAGCCTAATTGATGAGACACTGAATTTCTCAAGCAAGGCTTGTTAACCTTTCAGGCAGGACTTTCATCAAGTCCTCTAGCAAGACTAGAAATCAAGTTTCAGAGGCTTGATATAGGTTGCGCCTCTTAGGTGTGTTTTATTAGAAATAATCCCGCCCAAGGAAACAATAAGTCTCTCAGACGATAGTCTAATTAGTTTAAGGAATCTGAGTTCTTCGGACACTGTAATGCATATCCCAGATGATGAGACATTTAGTCCCTCCGGCAAGGCATGTTAACCTTTCATGCGGGACTTGCCTCAAGCTCTCTAGAGAGAATGGAAATCAAATCTCTAGGGCTTTATACAGGTCGTGCATTTTAGACGTGTTTTTTTGGAAATGATCTCGCTCGAGGAGACACTAAGTATCTCAAGCGATATTCTAATTAGTTTGAGGAATCTAAGTTTCTCAGAAAATGTAATGCATAGCTGGCTGATAAGACATTGAGTTCTTCAGGCAAGGCTTGTTAACCTTTTAAGGCGGGACTTCCATCAAGCTCTTTAGCAAGACTGGAAATCAAGTCTTCGGGACGTGATATAGGGCACGCCTCTTAGGCATGTTTTATTTGAAATATTCTCGACCGATGATACATTAATTCTCTCAAGCGATAATCTAAACAGTTTGAGGAATATAAGTTCCATAGACACTGTAATGAATACCCCGACTGACCAGACACTGAATCCCTCAAGTGAGGCATGTTAACCTTTAAGGCGGGACTTCCGTCGAGGCCTCTAGCAAGACTAGAAATCAAATCTCTAGCTCTTAATATAGGTCACGCCTCTTAGATATATATGTCTTGGTCAACTTATTAGTATAGTCTTGGAGGGTGTCAAGGATCCTCCAATAAAGATCCAACGTTCTTGTATTTTGCCCTGATAGGCGGCAAGGATCTTCCCGTGGGAGTCTAGTAAATGTAATCACCTCGAAGGGAGGCAAGGATAGACGATGTAATTTCCTCGAGGGGTGGTAAGGATCTTCCCATGGAAGTCTAGTAGATGTAATCGCGTCGAGGGGCAGCAAGGATCTTCCTATGAAATTCCAACATATATAATCGCCTCGATGGGTAGAAATGATCCTCATGTAAAAGTCTAGAAGACGTAATCGCTTCAAGGGACGACAAGGATCTTCCTATAGGTCATTTGAAGACATTGTCGAGCCTTCCATTTTTTATAATTGTTTTCCCTCAGTCTTGGACAATGCTTCAGTCTTGGACAATTTGCAATTATGCTTCAATACACTAGGCAAAAATGGATCACAAGTGATATGGTGGGACCCAACCCCTTGTAGTATGCAAGGAAGCAAACTGAATAACCTTAAAAACTTCATAAATATTTCTTGTAATATACAGGCAAATATTTGGCACTTGCAAGAGCACTTTTGAAAGATCAGGAATTAGTTGCAGCTGGATTCCCAACGCACTTAGTCTCTTATTTGTATTTATTTCTCCCACCAATGATACACATATGCTAACTTATGATATCATTATTACATGTACATGCTCTTTTCTATTATCCTGAATATACTCTTAAGGGAGTTCCCAAACTATGGCAGAACAATACGATAAACATTTACAAATACTCTGAACACTTCAGACCTATCTTTCATGAGAAGTTTTTGTGTAACTTAAGCAGAGTCATCGACACAAAGAACTAAATAATTTGTAAGGATATTACACATAAATAACACCAAAAAACTTACAATAATCACAAGGTTTATTGCACGTTGGTTTTTGTTTCAATTATCGACGAGAGCAGTGACCAGAAATTCCTTTCATTGATAAGATCGACTGCCGTTACAACAACACGTACTATTAATACATTCCATAAGAGATGTACCAAAATATGTTGAATAACTAAAGGAAAAAAGCTTGGACAACTCAATATTTAAAATTCAATGAGTATGTATAAAAGAAAGAATGTGTTTGAATAACTCAATAGTTTAAGAATCCTTTTTGACAGTTCGTCCAATATGCGTAGGCATGCGTGTACCGAAAGTATTTATCGTCTCTTTGTGATGACCCACATAAATATTAATTGTCCCCAATTGACTTTGTTATTAATAGGCCTTCCTTTTGATAAAATCATATAAAACTTAACACTCTTGCCTAAAGCACTTCAAGTGTTATCATGCAGTAAGAAAGGGAGCTAATGCTTACTGTAATTAGGAAAATGCCTAGAAGCTGCGTGACTTAGAAGCTTAATCTTATGCATAATCGTATGTATATATGTGTGCATGTTGGCATGTATGATATCAATACTTGTAATTAATGTGTTATATTCTCCTGTTTGATTCCAATATCTTTTAAATTTATTTGAATAGAAGTTATCGCAGTCAATAATCAAGCTAGACCAAGCTATCAACGTTTTTGGAACAAACTTCCCACGATGTAATTTTGTTGAAAATGCTGGAAGGATCAGTCTGACCCAGCAACATCCACATCCTTGGGTATGTTGCCGCGAATGCCTTTACGACCGGAAAAATTCAAGCCAGTCTTCCATATTCTTGAGTGTGATTCTTACAGCATCCATACCATTTGCTTCATCATCATATCATCGTTTTGAGGCCAGAGATTTTTCACATAAATCGAGCTGGTTCCGTCGTGGGACGTTGGATGATAGGAAGTTTTCCTATCAAAGATTTGAGACTAGGGTTTAATGATAAAAGAGAGAGAATTAAAACTATCTAAAGAAAAATAAAAGATAAAGATAACTTTTGATTTCTTGATTGATTCTCAAATAACACATTACACTTTAATATATAGAACTCTAATTGCATAATAGCCATACATGTGGCATAATCTCAAAACCTTAAGAACATTCTAGAAATATTAAAATACTAAATAATATATTAAAACTACTAAATAAAATATCTAATATCACTCTCTATCACTACTTACCCCTTCAAAATCAACCTTGTCCTCAAGGTTGTAACAATAATGTCATAATAGAAACTTTTCCAGGATCCCACTGTGTAAAGCAGTTAAAATAACGGTTGACATTAGTACCTCTCAAATCAACTTGACCACTGTGGCTACAAGCAGATAGAACACTAACAAATGTTACACTGTTTGGTTGAACAACACCAGATGCATGAGTCAAGACAGGAAGGTTGGCAGGCCCTGGCCTTCCAAGCTGAGAACTCTGGTTCCACCCCCATGAAGCAATGTTTGTAGCCCCCACAGTGTCGCTACTGCCATCTGATTCATCAAGCTGGCATATTGCCAAAGAATGACCAAGCCCTACTGCTACAGAAATGGGATTAAAATTTATCTCAACAGGAAAGAATCCCAAATCTTTCGTAGCTCTCCCCAATTGGCCATACACGTTACTCCCACAACTCAAGAGGACACCATCACGGCAAAGAACTAAAGAGTGATCAAGGCCACGTGCAATGTCGACAACTTGAACATTACGCAATTCTTCTACCAAGCGAGGTTCCCATATTATTGGCATGTTATTCTCCTCCTCCATTCCTTGTAAGACTTTCTTTTCAGCAACTTCTAGGTCTGAACTCGTGAATTGTGCGTTGTTTGAAAACACGGTTGCAGTGGAATCTAATGGAGATGACTCCAAGTGACCATTTCCCATATTTCCTATCCTTCCATCCGCATAATAGCCCCACCCAAACAACTTTCCATCCTCAGTTAATGCAAGAGCATGCCCCCAACCAAATGAGACATTTTTTATGATTTCTCCAGAAAGAGCTTCAACTCCGGAAGGCACAACAGCTTCAATCACATCTTTCCCAAGACCAAGCTGTCCACGTTTGGATATCCCCCAAACCCAAACAGAACCATCTTCTCCGACCGCAGAAGAACTTGTGCTTGACATTTCATCAATTTCGTCTCGGTTACCCATAATTAATGTGAGGTTAGCAAGCTCTCTAAGAGGACGACATTCTCCAAACGCTTTCACCAAAGTTGTGATGTTCTTTTTAGGATCTGGTCTGGCAAGAGCGAGTATCACAAACACTTTCTCAGACTCAGAATTAAGCTTAAATGGATCCTTTTGGCGACAGATTTTGCAGACACAATCAAGCATGGCATTGTAAGCCCCTACACCAAGCTCAAAATTCTTCATTATATAGAAAACAGATGGTAGAACTTCATCAAAGAGCTCCATGGAAATTCCTTTAGCTTCCTCAGAACTTACAGCAACACTAATACCAACACTGCCAACAACATCCTTGTTTTCTTCATTACCCTGTTGTACTCGAGCAGCCGCAGTAACCGAAACAATCTCCAAGACATTCAAAGCAACACGAGCATCACCGTCACAATTATTAGCTATAAAATCAACCACATCCTCACCAAAACTAACATCAACATGGGAAGAACCAGAACCAGAATCATAACCAAAACCGAGGCTTTTCACCAACCCTTTATCTCTATCAGTAACAGCACGGTTAAGAAGCAAACCGAGGTGAGGGGTTGAAGAGGTTTAAGAGTAAGGACACGACAGCGAGACAAAAGGGGTGTGATCAAATGAAAAGAAGGGTTTTCAGTAGTAGCACCAACGAAAACAATGCTACCATCTTCAATAACAGGTAAGAAAGAATCTTGCTGAGATTTATTAAACCTATGAACCTCATCCACAAAAAGAACAGTAGTTTGATTTGTTTTGAGTCTGAGTTTTCTTGCTTCATCAACAGCTTCTCTAACATCTTTAACACCACTAGTAACAACAGATAAAGAGACAAAGCGATAGAAAGTTGAAGTTGTTGTTGATGAATGGACAATAGCTTTGGCGATAGTGGTTTTACCTGTGTCGGGTGGACCCCACAAGAGCATAGAAGGTAAACGGTTGCGTTGGATTGCGGGACGGAGAATGGAATTTGCTGATAGAAGATGATCCTGTCCAACAACCTCGTCCAATGATCTGGGGCGTAAGCGTTCGTATAAGGGTTCATGAGTGTGGGTTTGAGTTTGAGCTTGTTTCTTGGAACGGTTGAAGGAAAACGAGGGTTTGTTGTTTTGCAGTGAAGGTGTTTGAGTTTGTGTCTGTGAGAGTGCTGTTGGCGATAGCTTTATACGTTTGGTTGGTTCCTCTATATCAGTTTCTTGTTATTTTTGATGTTGTTGCGAATCAATGGGTTGTGGTGGAGATGGGTTTGGGCTTGGGTTTTGGAAGAACCGGTCGAGTTTGGGTTGGAATGCGAATGATGAAGGTGGTGGTGGTGGCGGTGGTGATGGTGAGGGTGAAGGGTTGTTGTTGTTGGTGGTGGTGGAGGTAGGTTTGTGAGTGAGAATTCATTCGGTGGCTTTGACGGTGGATTTACCGCCGGTTGCAGCTAAGGCTTGGGCGGCTAACTCGTCGGGAAAACCCATGCTAAGAAGCTGTTGCATCTCCATGTTGGTGGATGATGGGTAGAGTTTTGGCAGTGATTTTATAGTGACAGAACAAACCAACAACCACGAGTGGCCTCCTATTTCTTTGCAAGAAAATTGGAGCTGTTTCGATTTGGCTGCTTTTTTTTTAAATAAGGATGAAACACTTTCAAATGCTTCTTAAAATCACTTCTAACACTAGAATGGGTTTGATATTTGTGACTAATTATGGAGAAGTTGTTTGGTGAGTTTTGGAATTGATAGGGATTGTTGTAATAGTATGGATAATGAGATGTAGAATAGGATGAATATAGGTGAAGATTAGGTGTATGTGGTGAATACCCATGATTTGGATACAAACTTGGTGATGATGAACCAACATGAGTGTAACAAGGTGTAAAAAGTTCCCATGGAAAAGATGGAAATGAAGGTGTGGTAGAAGATGTAAAAGAGGGGTTTGTGGGATAGGTAGGAGGAATACACCATGGATGATATGAAGGTGTATGATAAGGATAATCCATAGGAGGATTTGAGTACATGATGAAAGCACCAAATTGATAGGAAGTTTTCCTATCAAAGATTTGAGACTAGGGTTTAATGATAAAAGAGAGAGAATTAAAACTATCTAAAGAAAAATAAAAGATAAAGATAACTTTTGATTTCTTGATTGATTCTCAAATAACACATTACACTTTAATATATAGAACTCTAATTGCATAATAGCCATACATGTGGCATAATCTCAAAACCTTAAGAACATTCTAGAAATATTAAAATACTAAATAATATATTAAAACTACTAAATAAAATATCTAATATCACTCTCTATCACTACTTACCCCTTCAAAATCAACCTTGTCCTCAAGGTTGTAACAATAATGTCATAATAGAAACTTTTCCAGGATCCCACTGTGTAAAGCAGTTAAAATAACGGTTGACATTAGTACCTCTCAAATCAACTTGACCACTGTGGCTACAAGCAGATAGAACACTAACAAATGTTACACTGTTTGGTTGAACAACACCAGATGCATGAGTCAAGACAGGAAGGTTGGCAGGCCCTGGCCTTCCAAGCTGAGAACTCTGGTTCCACCCCCATGAAGCAATGTTTGTAGCCCCCACAGTGTCGCTACTACCATCTGATTCATCAAGCTGGCATATTGCCAAAGAATGACCAAGCCCTACTGCTACAGAAATGGGATTAAAATTTATCTCAACAGGAAAGAATCCCAAATCTTTCGTAGCTCTCCCCAATTGGCCATACACGTTACTCCCACAACTCAAGAGGACACCATCACGGCAAAGAACTAAAGAGTGATCAAGGCCACGTGCAATGTCGACAACTTGAACATTACGCAATTCTTCTACCAAGCGAGGTTCCCATATTATTGGCATGTTATTCTCCTCCTCCATTCCTTGTAAGACTTTCTTTTCAGCAACTTCTAGGTCTGAACTCGTGAATTGTGCGTTGTTTGAAAACACGGTTGTAGTGGAATCTAATGGAGATGACTCCAAGTGACCATTTCCCATATTTCCTATCCTTCCATCCGCATAATAGCCCCACCCAAACAACTTTCCATCCTCAGTTAATGCAAGAGCATGCCCCCAACCAAATGATACCTTTTTTATGATTTCTCCAGAAAGAGCTTCAACTCCGGAAGGCACAACAGCTTCAATCACATCTTTCCCAAGACCAAGCTGTCCACGTTTGGATATCCCCCAAACCCAAACAGAACCATCTTCTCCGACCGCAGAAGAACTTGTGCTTGACATTTCATCAATTTTGTCTCGGTTACCCATAATTAATGTGAGGTTAGCAAGCTCTCTAAGAGGACGGCATTCTCCAAACGCTTTCACCAAAGTTGTGATGTTCTTTTTAGGATCTGGTCTGGCAAGAGCGAGTATCACAAGCACTTTCTCAGACTCAGAATTAAGCTTAACTGGATCCTTTTGGCGACAGATTTTGCAGACACAATCAAGCATGGCATTGTAAGCCCCTACACCAAACTCAAAATTCTTCATTATATAGAAAACAGATGGTAGAACTTCATCAAAGAGCTCCATGGAAATTCCTTTAGCTTCCTCAGAACTTACAGCAACACTAATACCAACACTGCTAACAACATCCTTGTTTTCTTCATTACCCTGTTGTACTCGAGCAGCCGCAGTAACCGAAACAATCTCCAAGACATTCAAAGCAACACGAGCATCACCGTCACAATTATTAGCTATAAAATCAACCACATCCTCACCAAAACTAACATCAACATGGGAAGAACCAGAACCAGAATCATAACCAAAACTGAGGCTTTTCACCAACCCTTTATCTCTATCAGTAACAGCACGGTTAAGAAGCAAACCGAGGTGAGGGGTTGAAGAGGTTTAAGAGTAAGGACACGACAGCGAGACAAAAGGGGTGTGATCAAATGAAAAGAAGGGTTTTCAGTAGTAGCACCAACGAAAACAATGCTACCATCTTCAATAACAGGTAAGAAAGAATCTTGCTGAGATTTATTAAACCTATGAACCTCATCCACAAAAAGAACAGTAGTTTGATTTGTTTTGAGTCTGAGTTTTCTTGCTTCATCAACAGCTTCTCTAACATCTTTAACACCACTAGTAACAACAGATAAAGAGACAAAGCGATAGAAAGTTGAAGTTGTTGTTGATGAATGGACAATAGCTTTGGCGATAGTGGTTTTACCTGTGTCGGGTGGACCCCACAAGAGCATAGAAGGTAAACGGTTGCGTTGGATTGCGGGACGGAGAATGGAATTTGCTGATAGAAGATGATCCTGTCCAACAACCTCGTCCAATGATCTGGGGTGTAAGCGTTCGTATAAGGGTTCATGAGTGTGGGTTTGAGTTTGAGCTTTTTTCTTGGAACGGTTGAAGGAAAACGAGGGTTTGTTGTTTTGCAGTGAAGGTGTTTGAGTTTGTGTCTGTGAGAGTGCTGTTGGCGATAGCTTTATACGTTTGGTTGGTTCCTCTATATCAGTTTCTTGTTATTTTTGATGTTGTTGCGAATCAATGGGTTGTGGTGGAGATGGGTTTGGGCTTGGGTTTTGGAAGAACCGATCGAGTTTGGGTTGGAATGCGAATGATGAAGGTGGTGGTGGTGGCGGTGGTGATGGTGAGGGTGAAGGGTTGTTGGTGGTGGTGGTGGTGGAGGTAGGTTTGTGAGTGAGAATCCGTTCGGTGGCTTTGACGGTGGATTTACCGCCGGTTGCAGCTAAGGCTTGGGCGGCTAACTCGTCGGGAAAACCCATGCTAAGAAGCTGTTGCATCTCCATGTTGGTGGACGATGGGTGGAGTTTTGGCAGTGATTTTATAGTGACAGAACAAACCAACAACCACGAGTGGCCTCCTATTTCTTTGCAAGAGAATTGGAGCTGTTTCGATTTGGCTGCTTTTTTTTTTTAAATAAGGATGAAACACTTTCAAATGCTTCTTAAAATCACTTCTAACACTAGAATGGGTTTGATATTTGTGACTAATTATGGAGAAGTTGTTTGGTGAGTTTTGGAATTGATAGGGATTGTTGTAATAGTATGGATAATGAGATGTAGAATAGGATGAATATAGGTGAAGATTAGGTGTATGTGGTGAATACCCATGATTTGGATACAAACTTGGTGATGATGAACCAACATGAGTGTAACAAGGTGTAAAAAGTTCCCATGGAAAAGATGGAAATGAAGGTGTGGTAGAAGATGTAAAAGAGGGGTTTGTTGGATAGGTAGGAGGAATACTCCATGGATGATATGAAGGTGTATGATAAGGATATTCCATAGGAGGATTTGAGTACATGATGAAAGCACCAAATTGATAGGAAGTTTTCCTATCAAAGATTTGAGACTAGGGTTTAATGATAAAAGATAGAGAATTAAAACTATCTAAAGAAAAATAAAAGATAAAGATAACTTTTGATTTCTTGATTGATTCTCAAATACCACATTACACTTTAATATATAGAACTCTAATTGCATAATAGCCATACATGTGGCATAATCTCAAAACCTTAAGAACATTCTAGAAATATTAAAATACTAAATAATATATTAAAACTACTAAATAAAATATCTAATATCACTCTCTATCACTACTTACCCCTTCAAAATCAACCTTGTCCTCAAGGTTGTAACAATAATGTCATAATAGAAACTTTTCCAGGATCCCACTGTGTAAAGCAGTTAAAATAACGGTTGACATTAGTACCTCTCAAATCAACTTGACCACTGTGGCTACAAGCAGATAGAACACTAACAAATGTTACACTGTTTGGTTGAACAACACCAGATGCATGAGTCAAGACAGGAAGGTTGGCAGGCCCTGGCCTTCCAAGCTGAGAACTCTGGTTCCACCCCCATGAAGCAATGTTTGTAGCCCCCACAGTGTCGCTACTACCATCTGATTCATCAAGCTGGCATATTGCCAAAGAATGACCAAGCCCTACTGCTACAGAAATGGGATTGAAATTTATCTCAACAGGAAAGAATCCCAAATCTTTCGTAGCTCTCCCCAATTGGCCATACACGTTACTCCCACAACTCAAGAGGACACCATCACGGCAAAGAACTAAAGAGTGATCAAGGCCACGTGCAATGTCGACAACTTGAACATTACGCAATTCTTCTACCAAGCGAGGTTCCCATATTATTGGCATGTTATTCTCCTCCTCCATTCCTTGTAAGACTTTCTTTTCAGCAACTTCTAGGTCTGAACTCGTGAATTGTGCGTTGTTTGAAAACACGGTTGCAGTGGAATCTAATGGAGATGACTCCAAGTGACCATTTCCCATATTTCCTATCCTTCCATCCGCATAATAGCCCCACCCAAACAACTTTCCATCCTCAGTTAATGCAAGAGCATGCCCCCAACCAAATGAGACCTTTTTTATGATTTCTCCAGAAAGAGATTCAACTCCGGAAGGCACAACAGCTTTAATCACATCTTTCCCAAGACCAAGCTGTCCACGTTTGGATATCCCCCAAACCCAAACAGAACCATCTTCTCCGACCGCCGAAGAACTTGTGCTTGACATTTCATCAATTTCGTCTCGGTTACCCATAATTAATGTGAGGTTAGCAAGCTCTCTAAGAGGACGGCATTCTCCAAACGCTTTCACCAAAGTTATGATGTTCTTTTTAGGATCTGGTCTGGCAAGAGCGAGTATCACAAGCACTTTCTCAGACTCAGAATTAAGCTTAAATGGATCCTTTTGGCGATAGATTTTGCAGACACAATCAAGCATGGCATTGTAAGCCCCTACACCAAGCTCAAAATTCTTCATTATATAGAAAAAAGATGGTAGAACTTCATCAAAGAGCTCCATGGAAATTCCTTTAGCTTCCTCAGAACTTACAGCAACACTAATACCAACACTGCTAACAACATCCTTGTTTTCTTCATTACCCTGTTGTACTCGAGCAGCCGCAGTAACCGAAACAATCTCCAAGACATTCAAAGCAACACGAGCATCACCGTCACAATTATTAGCTATAAAATCAACCACATCCTCACCAACACTAACATCAACATAGGAAGAACCAGAACCAGAATCATAACCAAAACCGAGGCTTTTCACCAACCCTTTATCTCTATCAGTAACAGCACGGTTAAGAAGCAAACCGAGGTGATGGGGTTGAAGAGGTTTAAGAGTAAGGACACGACAGCGAGACAAAAGGGGTGTGATCAAATGAAAAGAAGGGTTTTCAGCAGTAGCACCAACGAAAACAATGCTACCATCTTCAATAACAGGTAAGAAAGAATCTTGCTGAGATTTATTAAACCTATGAACCTCATCCACAAAAAGAACAGTAGTTTGATTTGTTTTGAATCTGAGTTTTCTTGCTTCATCAACAACTTCTCTAACATCTTTAACACCACTAGTAACAGCAGATAAAGAGACAAAGCGATAGAAAGTTGAAGTTGTTGTTGATGAATTGACAATAGCTTTGGCGATAGTGGTTTTACCTGTGTCGGGTGGACCCCACAAGAGGATAGAAGGTAAGCGGTTGCGTTGGATTGCGGGACGGAGAATGGAATTTGCTGATAGAAGATGATCCTGTCCAACAACCTCGTCCAATGATCTGGGGCGTAAGCGTTCGTATAAGGGTTCATGAGTGTGGGTTTGAGTTTGAGCTTGTTTCTTGGAACGGTTGAAGGAAAACGAGGGTTTGTTGTTTTGCAGTGAAGGTGTTTGAGTTTGTGTCTGTGAGAGTGCTGTTGGCGATAGCTTTATACGTTTGGTTGGTTCCTCTATATCAGTTTCTTGTTCTTTTTGATGTTGTTACGAATCAATGGGTTGTGGTGGATATGGGTTTGGGCTTGGGTTTTTGAAGAACCGGTCGAGTTTGGGTTGGAATGCGAATGATGAAGGTGGTGGTGGTGGCGGTGGTGACGGTGAGGGTGAAGGGTTGTTGGTGGTTGTGGTGGTGGAGGTAGGTTTGTGAGTGAGAATCCATTCGGTGGCTTTGACGGTGGATTTACCGCCGGTTGCAGCTAAGGCTTGGGCGGCTAACTCGTCGGGAAAACCCATGCTAAGAAGCTGTTGCATCTCCATGTTGGTGGACGATGGGTGGAGTTTTGGCAGTGATTTTATAGTGACAGAACAAACCAACAACCACGAGTGGCCTCCTATTTCTTTGCAAGAGAATTGGAGCTGTTTCGATTTGGCTGCTTTTTTTTTTTAAATAAGGATGAAACACTTTCAAATGCTTCTTAAAATCACTTCTAACACTAGAATGGGTTTGATATTTGTGACTAATTATGGAGAAGTTGTTTGGTGAGTTTTGGAATTGATAGGGATTGTTGTAATAGTATGGATAATGAGATGTAGAATAGGATGAATATAGGTGAAGATTAGGTGTATGTGGTGAATACCCATGATTTGGATACAAACTTGGTGATGATGAACCAACATGAGTGTAACAAGGTGTAAAAAGTTCCCATGGAAAAGATGGAAATGAAGGTGTGGTAGAAGATGTAAAAGAGGGGTTTGTTGGATAGGTAGGAGGAATACTCCATGGATGATATGAAGGTGTATGATAAGGATATTCCATAGGAGGATTTGAGTACATGATGAAAGCACCAAATTGATAGGAAGTTTTCCTATCAAAGATTTGAGACTAGGGTTTAATGATAAAAGATAGAGAATTAAAACTATCTAAAGAAAAATAAAAGATAAAGATAACTTTTGATTTCTTGATTGATTCTCAAATACCACATTACACTTTAATATATAGAACTCTAATTGCATAATAGCCATACATGTGGCATAATCTCAAAACCTTAAGAACATTCTAGAAATATTAAAATACTAAATAATATATTAAAACTACTAAATAAAATATCTAATATCACTCTCTATCACTACTTACCCCTTCAAAATCAACCTTGTCCTCAAGGTTGTAACAATAATGTCATAATAGAAACTTTTCCAGGATCCCACTGTGTAAAGCAGTTAAAATAACGGTTGACATTAGTACCTCTCAAATCAACTTGACCACTGTGGCTACAAGCAGATAGAACACTAACAAATGTTACACTGTTTGGTTGAACAACACCAGATGCATGAGTCAAGGCAGGAAGGTTGGCAGGTCCTGGCTTTCCAAGCTGAGAACTCTGGTTCCACCCCCATGAAGCAATGTTTGTAGCCCCCACAGTGTCGCTACTACCATCTGATTCATCAAGCTGGCATATTGCCAAAGAATGACCAAGCCATACTGCTACAGAAATGGGATTAAAATTTATCTCAACAGGAAAGAATCCCAAATCTTTCGTAGCTCTCCCCAATTGGCCATACACGTTACTCCCACAACTCAAGAGGACACCATCACGGCAAAGAACTAAAGAGTGATCAAGGCCACGTGCAATGTCGACAACTTGAACATTATGCAATTCTTCTACCAAGCGAGGTTCCCATATTATTGGCATGTTATTCTCCTCCTTCATTCCTTGTAAGACTTTCTTTTCAGCAACTTCTAGGTCTGAACTCGTGAATTGTGCGTTGTTTGAAAACACGGTTGCAGTGGAATCTAATGGAGATGATTCCAAGTGACCATTTCCCATATTTCCTATCCTTCCATCCGCATAATAGCCCCACCCAAACAACTTTCCATCCTCAGTTAATGCAAGAGCATGCCCCCAACCAAATGAGACCTTTTTTATGATTTCTCCAGAAAGAGCTTCAACTCCGGAAGGCACAACAGCTTCAATCACATCTTTCCCAAGACCAAGCTGTCCACGTTTGGATATCCCCCAAACCCAAACAGAACCATCTTCTCCGACCGCAGAAGAACTTGTGCTTGACATTTCATCAATTTCGTCTCGGTTACCCATAATTAATGTGAGGTTAGCAAGCTTTCTAAGAGGACGGCATTCTCCAAACGCTTTCACCAAAGTTGTGATGTTCTTTTTAGGATCTGGTCTGGCAAGAGCGAGTATCACAAGCACTTTCTCAGACTCAGAATTAAGCTTAACTAGATCCTTTTGGCGACAGATTTTGCAGACACAATCAAGCATGGCATTGTAAGCCCCTACACCAAGCTCAAAATTCTTCATTATATAGAAAACAGATGGTAGAACTTCATCAAAGAGCTCCATGGAAATTCCTTTAGCTTCCTTAGAACTTACAGCAACACTAATACCAACACTGCCAACAACATCCTTGTTTTCTTCATTACCCTGTTGTACTCGAGCAGCCGCAGTAACCGAAACAATCTCCAAGACATTCAAAGCAACACGAGCATCACCGTCACAATTATTAGCTATAAAATCAACCACATCCTCACCAACACTAACATCAACATGGGAAGAACCAGAACCAGAATCATAACCAAAACCGAGGCTTTTCACCAACCCTTTATCTCTATCAGTATCAGCACGGTTAAGAAGCAAACCGAGGTGATGGGGTTGAAGAGGTTTAAGAGTAAGGACACGACAGCGAGACAAAAGGGGTGTGATCAAATGAAAAGAAGGGTTTTCAGTAGTAGCACCAACGAAAACAATGCTACCATCTTCAATAACAGGTAAGAAAGAATCTTGCTGAGATTTATTAAACCTATGAACCTCATCCACAAAAAGAACAGTAGTTTGATTTGTTTTGAGTCTGAGTTTTCTTGCTTCATCAACAGCTTCTCTAACATCTTTAACACCACTAGTAACAGCAGATAAAGAGACAAAGCGATAGAAAGTTGAAGTTGTTGTTGATGAATTGACAATAGCTTTGGCGATAGTGGTTTTACCTGTGTCGGGTGGACCCCACAAGAGGATAAAAGGCAAACGGTTGCGTTGGATTGCGGAACGGAGAATGGAATTTGCTGATAGAAGATGATCCTGTCCAACAACCTCGTCCAATGATCTGGGGCGTAAGCGTTCGTATAAGGGTTCATGAGTGTGGGTTTGAGTTTGAGCTTGTTTCTTGGAACGGTTGAAGGAAAACGAGGGTTTGTTGTTTTGCAGTGAAGGTGTTTGAGTTTGTGTCTGTGAGAGTGGTGTTGGCGATAGCTTTATACATTTGGTTGGTTCCTCTATATCAGTTTCTTGTTCTTTTTGATGTTGTTGTGAATCAATGGGTTGTGGTGGAGATGGGTTTGGGCTTGGGTTTTGGAAGAACCGGTCGAGTTTGGGTTGGAATGCGAATGATGAAGGTGGTGGTGGTGGCGGTGGTGATGGTGAGGGTGAAGGGTTGTTGGTGGTGGTGGTGGTGGAGGTAGGTTTGTGAGTGAGAATCCATTCGGTGGCTTTGACGGTGGATTTACCGCCGGTTGCAGCTAAGGCTTGGGCAGCTAACTCGTCGGGAAAACCCATGCTAAGAAGCTGTTGCATCTCCATGTTGGTGGATGATGGGTGGAGTTTTGGCAGTGATTTTATAGTGACAGAACAAACCAACAACCACGAGTGGCCTCCTATTTCTTTGCAAGAGAATTGGAGCTGTTTCGATTTGGCTGCTTTTTTTTTTTAAATAAGGATGAAACACTTTCAAATGCTTCTTAAAATCACTTCTAACACTAGAATGGGTTTGATATTTGTGACTAATTATGGAGAAGTTGTTTGGTGAGTTTTGGAATTGATAGGGATTGTTGTAATAGTATGTAGATTCTGCAGTTATCACCCAACTAGGGTATGCACCATTGGACAAGTAAAGAAAAGATAAACAAATAAAATAATTCTGAATAAGCTTGCTTTCTTCAATGCAGCAACATCATAATATACTAGGGTTTTCTTACAAAGATAAGATACTAATGGGCCTAAAACAGTATCCGAACATAATGGGCTTAAGCCCTTGAAGAAAAACACAAAACTACTAAATAATAAAAAAACTAATATAAGATATTATCCCCCATCCAAGCTGGTTGGGCCAATTTGCATTTTGGCCTTGCATCATTACTATCCGCCCGAAATGAACCTTGGCCTCAAGGTTATCATCAGCACAAGGCCCATTAGCCATTGGTCCATTAGGGTTGCATAAGTTTTAGTGATATAGATTTTTGGGCGGCAGAACATTAGTGGATACAGCTGTGGAATCACGTGAGTTCGTAGAAACATCAAGGGTCTGAGGTCCACTTGGCATTGGACAGTTCAAAATGGGACTAGGTGGGATACAGTTGTGGTCATGCGTGTTAATTGGAGAAGGGCTTAGATCTATCCGTTGGAGATCTAATGGATGCATGTCCGCCTTGGAACAAGTAGTATTGGGACCCGTGTTTGGAGGTTTCAAAAAGCTATCATCAGATTTCACAAGTACCTGAGTTGGGAAACCGAAACTTGTTTCACTTGCCCTTGGTACTTTCTCCAAATCACTTGGTTGAAAATCCACCTTCTTCTGTTCAAAACTTCCACTATTATCCTTCTCAAAAGCTTCATCTTCCTTGTTTCGTTCAAAAACTTCCAATATTATGCTTCTCAGAAACTCCATCGTCCTTGTTTCCCTTACGAAGTGTATTTTTCATCGGAAAGGCGGATGAATCATGTGTTGTAGGATCAACAAAGGTAAAAGGTGAACCATCTCCTTCGTTTCCTTCCCGTTCTGTGTTGGGTTTAATAGTTGTGTTTTGATTTTCAGGGTTTTGCTTCGGTGGAAGGCTGATGAAGTCCGATGAAGGGTCGGAGCCTCTGTAGCGGCGAAGTCGAGAGACATGGATGACGTTGTGGATATTTGAAGACGAAGGAAGGTCCAACTCGTATGCTACGAGGCCTATACGTCTCAAGATGGAGAAAAGACCAAAGTAACGAGGGGATAACTTCTGTGACGTTCTCTTTTGGACCGAAAATTGACGATACGGTTGTAGGCGAAGTAAAACTAGATCACTGACTTCAAAGGTACAGTCAACTCTTTTTATGTTTGCTTGTTCCGCCATGATTTGTTTACTTCTATTCAGATTAGCTTTTAAGGTACTCAAGATCTCTTGTTTCTGTGCTAACAGGGAGTCGACCGAAACGTTTGCAGAGGAGCCTTTTGCGTAATCCAGCAGTGTTGGTGGAGGTCTTCCGTAAAGAGCCTCGAATGGAGTCATGCCTATTGCTGAGTGGAGAGAAGTGTTATACCAGAATTCTGCCAGATGTAGAAAAGTGAACCATTTTCGTGGTTGATCGGCCGTGAAACAACGGAGGTAAGTTTCTAAACTCCTGTTTACTACTTCCGTCTGGCCGTCCGTCTCTGGGTGATACGTCATGCTATGTTTCAGGGTCGTGCCTTGTAGGCGGAATATTTCCTTCCAGAAGTTGCTTAGGAACAGAGGATCCCTATCTGAAACAATAGATGTGGGTATACCATGGGGGCGGTAGATTTCAACAGAGAAACGTTTAGCAAGATCTGGTACAGTGAAGTGTGTCGCTAATGTGATGAAGTGGACAAATTTGCTCAAACGGTCACAAATGACCCAAATCACAGTGTGGCCAAAAGAGGAAGGTAAATGAGTTATAAAATCCATAGTCAATTCTTCCCACACTTGTTTTGGAGTTTCCAAAGGTTGTAATAATCCTTGCTTCTTCTTTGGCAGGTATTTGCTGCGTTGACAAATGGAGCAACACTGAACAAAGGTTTTGATGTCCTTGTGTAACCCTGGCTAGTTGAAAGATGCTGAAATGCGAGCAAGTGTTGGTTGAATTCCTGAATGACCACTAGCAGTCGAAGAATGAAATTCATGGAGAATGGATTGTCGAACATCTGGGAGAGGAGGTATGTAGAGTTTATCTTTGTATAACATCAGGTCAACTTTGAACTTGTACAAGACTTGCATATGTGGATCAGAGTTGTACTTGTTGATGAAGTCTTGACCTTGTTTGCTTTTTCTGTAGTAAGCTCGTAGCTGGTTTAGGATTGCTGGAACTGGTGAAGAGATTGTCAGCAACGCCGCCTCATCTTCTGTGTTTTTGCGACTCAGTGCGTCTGCCACTTGATTATTCTTACCAGGTTTGTAAAAAATTTCAAAACTGAACCCTTGTAGCTTAGCTGCCCACTTTTGTTGTTCCGGTGTCTGAATCGTTTGTACAAGCAAGTTTTTAAACTTTTTTGGTTAGTAAAAATGTAGAAGTGTCTTCCGATCAAGTACTGATGCCATTTTTTTACAGCTTCTGTGATGGCATACATCTCGCGGACATAAACTGAAGAGGCACACATGCGATTGTACATTTTTTTACTAAAGAACGCCAACGGATGGCCAGCCTGAGAGAGAACAACTCTGATTGCTACAACAGAGGCATTAGTTTCCAGAGTGAAGGTCTTTGTGAAGTCAGTAAGGACTAGCACCGGAGTTTCCATCATTTTCTTTTTCAATATTGTAAATGTTGTATCTGCTTCTGTACTCCATGTAAATTATTGAAGCATAACAAGTCGGTGAGCGGAGCGGCGTGAGAGGCGTAATGACGAACAAATCGTCGATAAAAGCCAGTGAGGCCTAAAAAACCCCTGAGTGTCGCGAGTGAACGTGGCTTCGGCCAATCCAAAACAGCTTGAATATTTGATGGATCTGGGGTTACACCTTTGGAAGATATAACATGACCTAAATAATCCACGCATGGAACAACAAAGACACATTTTGACAGCTTAGCAAAAAATTGATTAGTAGAAAGCAATCCTAAAATCAATTCTAAATGACGCACATGATCAAATAAGCAAGAACTATAAATGAGAATATCATCGAAGAAAACTAACACAAACCATCGTAAAAAGGGACGTAACAGATCATTCATTGCCACTTGAAAGGAACTAGAAGCATTAGTAAGACCAAAGGGCATAACTAGAAACTCATAGTGCCCATCAAAGGTTCTGAATGCTGTTTTATGGGTGTCTTCTAGTGATACCCGAATTTGGAGATAGCCTGACCGGAGGTCAATCTTTGTAAACAAAGATCCAGAACCTAACTCATCAAATAGTTCATCAATGGTTGGGATAGGGAAACGGTCACAGATAATTAGGGCATTGAGTGCGCGATAATCCACACAGAATCTCCAAGTACCATCTTTTTTGCGCACAAGTAAAACGGGTGAGGAATAAAGGTTGTTGCTGGGTTTAATAATGCCATCTTTTAGCATGTCATGAATGATGGTAGTCATGGCTTCCTTTTGGGAATGAGGGTAACGGTAGGGTTTAACATTAACCGGGCTAGAGTTTGGTTCAAGGGGAATGTGGTGGTCGTGTGGTCTGGATGGGGGTAAGCCTTTTGGTGGTTGAAAAATTGATAAGTGGGATTGTAAGATGGCTGTAATTTCTGGTGGTGGTTTGGGTGAAAGGGATTCAATGGCCTTAAAGATATCATTATTTGGTTCAGGCGGATCTTCTTTTGAATGTTGGTATAGTAAAAGGTGAATGGATGCTATAGAGTCAGTGTGAAGTAGGTGGCAAAATTGATGAAAGGTGGATTGTGATGGAGCCATGTTTGACTCACCCGTGATAGTGATATCTTTGTTGTTATGGGTAAAAGAGAGTTTGGGAATTGAGAAATCAGCAAGGATTAGGCCTAAGGTTCGTAGCCATTCCATCTCTAAAACCACACCTGCCCCTTCAATGGGCAACAAATAGAGAGGAATGAAAAATAAATGGTTTTGTAAGTTGATTGGAACTTGAGGGCATAATCCACTTCAATTCAGTTGGGAACCATTTCCAACCATGACAGAGAAATTGGGGATTTGTTTGGTTGGTATTTTTAGATGTTGGACAATCCGGGGTTGAAGGATGTTGTGAGTGCTGTCTGTGTCTATTAGGATAGTGACTTGTAAACCATCCAAGATGCCTTTGGATTTCAGAGTTTTTGGAGAAAATTGTCCACTAACAGCTTGAGGTGAAAGCTGAAAATAAGTTTCATCCAAATTTTGAATTTCTTCAATTGTGTCGGTCAGCTCAACAGACATAGTGGAGTCACAAAGAACTTCATCATCATCCATAAGTAGCAAAATTTTTCGAGCAGCACATCAGTGCCCCGGAATGAATTTCTCATCACAATTAAAACAAAGACCCTTAGCTCTTCGTTCTTCACGTTGAGCAGCACTGATTCTTCGAATAGGAAGACGGTTGGTGGGATTGGGGTTAGGTGCATTTGTTGGGGGCGGGGTAGTGGTTGGGTTGTTTGTGGTGGCAGTGAGTGATTTTTGAGGTATGTTGTGTGGGCTGTAAGAGGTAGGTTGGTAATTAGGGTTAGGTCTGCTGAATTTGGGTTTAGAATCCTTGAGTTTTGATTCAATTAATTTGGCTAAACCCACAGCTTGAGATAAAGAATAAGGTTGATGAATGGCAATTTCATTACGAATTTCCGGAATTAAACCGGATATAAAACAATTCAGCATTGCCTCTGGTGGTAAACCAAGCACTTGATTAACTATTTTCTCAAAACTTGATTGATATTCCACTACAGATCCTTGTTGACGCAATTTGAAAAGCTGGGCCTGGTGATTTTCGTAGGTAGAGGGACCGAAACGCAGTTCTAAAGCTCTAGCAAAGTTGGTCCAATCAGTTAATTGTTGACTTTGAAACATCCACTTATACCAGCCTAGGGCTTTACCCTTCATGTAAAATACAGCCATAGGAAGTCTTTGTTCCATTGGAATATTATAGAATCCGAAGAATTGTTCTGATTGGAATAACCAATCCAACGCGTTTGTACCATCAAATCCATTTAGTTCTATTTTGGGGTTTCGTGGGCCATGATAATGATGTGGTTGGTGATGGATAAATTGAGGGAATGTTTGGGTGTTTTGCGTGAATGGGGTTTGAAAAGGGCTTGTGGAAAAAGGTGTAAAAGCAGAGTGAAATTGTGGTACGGTAGGTTGTGGTTGGTAAATTATGAAAGGTGGTGGTGGGGTTGGTGTGGAGAGTTGAACATGGGAGGAAGAGGCTTGGTGTAGGGGTTGGCTTATGGGTAAAAGAACATGTAAGAGTGGGAATGAGGTGCTAATAACAACACTTTTAGAATTGGTAGGGGTGGTGAGAGGGTTAGAAATACTTGAAGTTGTAGATCTAGTGTTTTGTAAGAGTGGAATTGAGGTGTTAAGAACAACACTTGCAAAACTGGTTTAGGTAGAAAGAGGGCTAGAAATACCTGAAGTTATAGATCTAGTATGCTGTGTTGCTGCTGCCATGGCAGCAAATTGATGTTGCAGCTGCGGTGTCGTGAGTGAGCTGAATTTCGTGAAACTCGCCTTCATTCTTGCATCGATGCTGCTGTCCAGCTGGCCCAATTGTAGGGCAATGGTTTTATTGTTTTGCTCCATTGTAGACTCAAGAGCTTTGTTTGAAAGGATGAGATCATCCAAACGGAGGTTGGTGTGTTGAATGGATTCATCTAGGTGTTTAGGGGTTGGGTTGGTTATTTTGGGAGGCATTGAGGAAGATGATGAAAGCACCAATGATAGAGTGTAGATTCTGCAGTTATCACCCAACTAGGGTATGCACTATTGGACAAGTAAAGAAAAGATAAACAAATTAAATAATTCTGAATAAGCTTGCTTTCTTCAATGCATCAGCAGCATAATATACTAGGGTTTTCTTGCAAAGATAAGATACTAATGGGCCTAAAACAGTATCCGAACATAATGGGCTTAAGCCCTTGAAGAAAAAACACAAAACTACTAAATAATAAAAAAACTAATATAAGATATTATCCCTCATCCAAGCTGGTTGGGCCAATTTGCGTTTTGGCCTTGCATCATGTATTGATTTCAATTGTTAGATTAATTTTGACAAAAGGGAAAATTTTGAGTCACACACTTCAAGTATTGGCTTTCGAAAATCATAAAGCACATAATTTCTACTGTCTATAGACAAGAAAACATACAAAAAAATCTTGACACAAACTGCATATTTATGAGTTCAGTGACCACGTCCTTTATGACTTGGCCCAAAATGAGCCCTATTGATTATTAAACTTAGGATGGAAGGAGCATATTGGTATTTTAGAAGCCTCGTTCCCTCAAATTTTGTGGAGTGTGATATTAAGAGGAAAATGAATATCATCAGAAAAGGAAAATAGAATAAGAGAATAATAACCCTGCTTCATTTTGTATGTTTTTAGCTAGAGGTTTGGAACAACAAGATGTACGAAAACGTACAATATATATAGTTATGATGTGTATGGAAAATTGATTAATTGATTTGTTGTTTATCGACTTGATTCACTTATTTCATGGTTGGAAGGTTATTAAATTTGAACAACCCATAAGCAATACATTTTCGTCAATTACTTTGTTTCTTATATACGACAAAAAAGAGTACTAAAAAATAGAGTAATAAGAAAATAGAGTAATTAAAAGAAAATGACTAAATTCCTTAGAAATGTTTATCCAAATACCCCTAATTTTCGAAAAATTCCCAAAATACCCTACGTTTCAGAAAAATTCCCAAAGTATCCCAGTTAGGTTTGAGATTGCACACTGTCGCCAAATCAATTGGCGACCCTTCTTTAGGAGAATCCAAGCTATCGCCAATTGAACTGGAGACTGCTTATCAAGTCTCCAATTCAATTGACGACTGTCGCTCCCCGGAATTTTCATCCAAGTACAAACGCGAAAGTGGCGCAGAAACAAAGTCGCCAGCAATGTGTATTTATCCCAAGAGTGGGAAAGGAAACACTGCGTAAACCTGAGGGAAGGGAAAGAGCATGGTCTCACGACCAAGAGAAACGGGTAAGGGAGTCGGTTACGCGAGGGGAAGGTATTAGCACCCCCACGCGTCCATCGTACTCGATGGGATCCACGTTTGTTGTCTCGATCAAAGGGCGTCGTCATCTGGAACTCCGCTGCTACTGGAAAGGAGAAGAACGGGAACGGAAAAGAATGGAGAAACGAGTAAGAAAAGAAAAAGGTGACTCGGTAAGACATCGCTTGTCCTATGCCTACGTATTCCCTCGTCCAATGGGAAAGTCAGAGTCAACGTAGTTCGGACACGAACTAAGGGGGGAGGTTGCTTGCCAAGACATCGTCGTCTTGTGCCTACGTATCCTCAATCAGACTAGAGAGAAGAAATCAGAGCAGTCGTAGTTCGACCTACGGGTCAAAAGGGTCTCGATCGCGCTAGGGCGAGAGAAAAGGTTCAGTTAGCAGGTTGGTCTCGATGTTATGGTTTGAAACGGAGGGTGAGGTTGAGTTGAGGAAGAAGAAGAAGGTGTTTTTTTTCTTTGTTGGTGGTTATTGAAGAATGGAGGTCGGGAGTGATTTTCGCAGCGGTTTCTCAGCTGCTAGAGCTTGGTTTTTTGAGGGAGAGGACTGTGTGATTTATAGGAGGAGAGGTGAGGTTTCATACGTGCCAAAAATCAGTTAATCCGTGTGAATGAAATTCTTGCAAGGAACATGTGAGTGCTGAGCTGTATTTGTTTGATATGCAGGTTGGGTGGAAACGTGGTACAGGTAGTGGAAATGACTTTGCAAAAGTTGTGGATTGATTGTAGCAGCAACTTGGTGTGGTATTGTACGAATTCGGATGCGTGTATTGTTTTGTTGCAGATGTGGGTATTTTTCAAATTGGTCATGCTAGTTTTGGTTGAAGTGTGAGGTCTTGTTGCAAATGACTTGGTAGGAACATCATGTGTGGATTGGTTTACTGTGGGGCACAATTTGTGGAAAAGGTTTGTGAGGAGTGAGCTGTAACGGTTTCGTTGCTCAAGTCGTGAATTGGAAAAGCTGATGGAGTGCGTGGTTTTGGGAGCAGATTTGTGTACAGTACCAGGTAGTGTGAAATTGGTAAAGACTATGAAATAATGCAGGTACAAATTGCCGCTGTGGGACCGGTTTTGTTGGACGTGTTGCTCATTTTTTCCACTGATGCCTGATGTTCGTTTTGGTGTGATTCAAGTGTGGGGACACAAGGTCTGTGTTATTGTTTGATTGTCATTTAGTTTTACTTGCGCAGGTTGGTGATGGCCAGTTGTGTAGGTTTTGGAGTACGGTATGCAGGTGTGGGGCATGTCGCAGGCTTGTAGCATACTGCTCTTATTTTTTCCTTCTTTGATTTGTTATGTTAACTCAAATGGGCCTGAATTTCTCATGCTGGGCCCAAGAATTTTGAATGGGTCTTTTGAATTGTAACTATGTTCTTGTGAATTTTTGTATGTAAAATATGGTATGGACAATGTATTGGATATTTGGTGTTATAAATGAACATGCTTTTAAGAAGAGGGTATGATTTAATGAAATGGACATGAATTTGGATAATTGAAATTAAATGGAATGGTTTAATGGACACAATGGATATGGACTAAGACAAGAGAGGTTTAGGATGATTTTTTAGAAATGGTTTAAAAATTGGATTTGGATTTAGGAAAGTGGTTTCTAAGAGTGGGAAAAAAAGGTCAAAATGAATATGGATATTTGTAATGGGAAGTGAAAAAGAATATTAATAAAAATGGATAAAGAAAAATGGAAATGAATACTGGGTTTATGGTAGAAATTTAAATTCCAAGTAGCCCACACGACCAATCTCTAATTCCAATCACATTCTCAATCCACACCAAATTCACATCTTCATTGAATCCCAACAATTCAATCACTAAGCTCGCTGGATCGTGACCCAATGTCCTTCAAATCCATTCACAAATACCTTGTCATGATGACCACTGATTTCCTCAACCTGAAACCCTAATCTCATGATCTTAAATTAATGATCGTCCACACACTCAACCAAGAAGGAGAAGCCCTAACTGTCCTTGAGACATACACCCTGATTCACACCCAAGAAAGTCTGACCCAACGCCTCTGATAAATCCTCTGAAATAGGAAAATCCTAGGCTCTTGTCGTACACTGATGACCTGCTGAATCACCCCTGAATAGGGCAAACACTAATAAAAAGAAAACCTTTTCGATCCCATGTCTTAAGAGGCCAATGCAAAGCAATGATTATGAACTATGACCTAATGATGCAAAAATGAGAAAGAAACATAAGCCAGAAAAAAGTAGGGTAAATTTTGGGGTGCTACAGCTGCCTCTATTCATCAATTTGGACCTAAAGGGATGATAGCAACGGCTTTCAAACATTCAAGGTAGAAGGTGATTGAATACCAAAAGAACCCGAAAATTTAAAAACTGTGGGGAGAAAAGATGATTGAAGCCCAGTCACACCTCATCAAAGGGATTTGGCGGAAAAACAACATACCCATAGAAAACACATCGTCAAAGAGGTTTGACAGAAAGAAAAGATACCTCATGGACCACATCGTCAAAGAATTGACGGAAAGACAGCCCGAACACCCGATCGAAGGGACACATTGTCATGGGGATGACAGAAAGAAGATGAAACCCATGAAACACCTCGTCAAAGGGTTGACGGGAAGAAAAGATACCTAACGGACCACATCGTCAAAGAATTGACGAAAAGACAGCCCGAACACCCGACCGAAGGGCCACATCGTCAAAGAATTGACGGAAAAAAAATCTGAACGAAGATAACACATTGTCATAGGATTGACGGAAAGAAGACGAAAATATCCGAAGGTACGCAACCTGAGCTCGGAACACATCGTTAAAGGGGTTTGACGAAAAGAAACTGAACATATCCGAAGGTACAAAACCTGAGCTCGGAACACATCGTCAAAGGAGTTTGACGGAAAGAAACTGAACATATCCGAAGGTACAAAACCTGAGCTCGGAACACATCGTCAAGGGGTTGACGGAAAGAAACTGAACATATCCGAAGGTACAAAACCTGAGCTCGGAACACATCGTCAAAGGGGTTTGACGGAAAGAAACTGCATGCTGGGGAATGGCTCGGCATTCTCTCTGGGGATATGTCACTGTCTTGACTGAAAATTGATTTGGGTTTCTGCGCAAGATACCAAATCTGGCTTATGCTTCGCATGCATATGCTTGAATTTTCTTTCTATGGCGTAATGCTCCATACAAAATAGAAATGTTACGCGTTTGAGGATGCAATGCAAATGTGCTTACTATATGCAACGGGAACCCTCCAGCAAAATAAATGCTGAAGAGATGAGGCCAACTCCGCTGGGGATGACAAACTGAACTGTCTACGAGGTCACGAACCCTGCTGAGGAAGTCATATTGAACGACCTTCCTGATATAACCTTTGCTGAAGAGAAAACCCAAAGATCTGCTATAGAAAAGGTGCCAATAACCATTGGACTTGGAATTTGTCGGGGATATCAACCACTGTTGACCAAGCCATTGGGATGACTAGCACCAAACTCTGCTTGGGGAATGAGGTCGATAACACCGAACCTGCCAAGGAATATAATTGAACTTAATCTGCTGCTGGGGAAACACCCTTAACCTGCTGGGGAAAATCAGCCACCACCAACAACTCTGCTTGGGGAACGATGATTGACGAAATCAACTCTGCTAGGGGACATCATTGGGCTTAACCCTTTGTTGGAGACTTACCTTCTACCCTTACCCTGTTGGGAAGACGGGAACAACTTTACCGCAAAATGGGGAAGCTCAAACCCAACACTCTTATCCTGTACGAGAATACGAACTCTTACCGAAAAGCAATAAACTTTACCAATTTGGCTAGGGGAGACCGAACTCCTGAACTCTTGCTGGGGAGCAATAACCTTCATGATGCTCTGCTGAGTAATAAAACTCCAGCTATCTCTGCTAGGGAGAGAGACCTACTGGGGACATCACGTGTTAGCTATCAACATAAACCCTGTGGATGTGATATGACCAAAAGGAAGTGCCCTGATGCAGCATAACCCATAATGAACCTGTCTTCAAGAGGTATCACGAAGATATGACATATCTTGCCCCATGACCTTGATTGATCGTCCTCCAGATAGAATACCCTTTTGCTTTTGGGGTGGCCTGCCCCAGCCTTGAAGTGATTTTGCCCCTGACCGGTTGATCGGTGAAAGAGCACCTCTGACTAACTGACCTTCGAGAGATTTGTCGAATCTCGACCTGATCGCCCCAGATTAGCTGAATCTTTGAATGAATTGCCCCTTTGATATGACTTGCCCCTGCTCAACGGAGTACTCAGGCATCTTGCAACTTATCTTAATCAATTTTTCCATTGCAGAAACTTTCCTGATGTCAAGTGCTTACTCGCAAGTAAAACAATTCGTTTTGAAAATGGCAATTTTAATGCAATGCATATGACAGTTTTGAAATCCAAGCCTGTTCACTAGAAAAACGTTGCGACATATAGTGAACGAATCACTTATCAGAATGTCACTGATACCAACATGAATGGTAAGAAGATCCTTTTAGGAGTCAGCTTTGACGCGATCTTTACCGAAGTATGCTTTCGAAACAACCCTGCTTCAATTAGGTCTTTTAAAGGTTGTAACGTGGCCTGGTTCGCGGTTTAAGAAAAAAGGATTTATGGCTCAAAATTTTGTTTGTATCCACCCATTCTCCTTGATGTTCTCCAGTCCTACGTTTAGCTAACTCGATACAAGCGCTCATCTTTCACAAAGGTTAATGAAAGGTAGGAGGATAAAATGAACCCACACGGTTTTCGGAGTGACAGATACCCCTTTTCTCTTTGGTGTCTGTAGTCACACGACTTGTCTCGTTATCGAGGATTTTTCATTTGTCATCCTTTTCGCTTTTTATTCTTTTGATTTCCCTGATTTTGCCTGGACGAATTCTTTTAATATTTTTCGATTTTGAAGTCCAGCGGGATCCCCTAACTTTTGTCTAAGTCACTTGTCTTCAAGTTTTGACTTAGCGGGCTTTCTTTTTTCTTTTGATTCTTTTTTTTCTTTTTTTTTTTGAACAAATCATGTGACACTGGCTTGTCGGACTTGTTTGAAAGGGTTGCGACTGCCTCACTCTTCAGTTGGTGAGGGATAACCACTGTGGTTGTGAAGGATAAAAGGTAATGGATCCTTGGATGCGCACTCCTTTTGAAATTTGAACGCTCGGTCAAATTAACTGACACCTACCCTGCCCCGGGTTAAGATTGAGGTTTTTTTCATTTTCAGAAAGAAACTCCTACTTCTAGGCTCAAAGGGGTTGACAAGGGATTATCTTCCTTATATCTCTGGTGTTTGAAACAATGCATGTATATCATCAGCAGGGTTTTGTCCCAAAAACATACAATTGGAAGTTCTGCGTCTTTGAATATCATCATCCTCCCTCGGATCCTGCTTAAATAAGTATTAGATACCAATAAAGAAAATATGAGTGAACACGAATGGATTTAAACAAAACATGCATATTCACTTCATTATCATTATCAACTGAAAACAGACAAGTTTTACAAATGAGTTTGCACATTAACAGAAAAGAAACTACAAATGCAAAGAAATGACATGATCTAAAAGATAGTCAGCTCCGGGGAATTGGGCTTTCCAATCTTGACTTGCTATTGAACTAGCCATCTTCAGAATTGCTCGTCGAAGTCAGTCTGATAATCATTTGCACAACTGCTCTCGATGACTTCTTCCATAACCTGAATTGATGAACCCACATGTTTGGATGAAGGAGAATTGTGGATCTGAATACCCTGAGGCGTGAATGAGAACATGTTGGAGTCAAGAAGTGTCTGAACTTTGCTTTTGAGCACCTTACAATCTTCAGTTGAATGCCCCTGTGCTCCAGCATGGTAATCACAACAGGCGTTGACATCAAAACCTGGTGGATACGGAAAAGGCACCGGCTTCAAATCCTTTGGCACTATTAATCCACCTTCGATCAAATATAGAAGTATCTGACGATGTGACATTGGCAATTGAGTGAAGTGCCTCTCTGGCTTCCTGGGTCTTTGTCGGGCGTGCTGACGCGGATGACGGCGGTATGACCGTTGATTCTTAGGAGATCCCTGATACGAAGACCCAGAAGATTGCTGACTTTGAACCGTTGAAACACCTGAATACTGAGGATGAGGTGGGGGATATTCTTGGACGGAATTACTTTTTTCCTCCCATTCCTCTTGAGAACTGACAACTGATTCACTTTCACTAGCCGGGAAGTTCGAGGCGCCTTGGATTTTTCCGCTCTTGATACCGAACTCGACGCATTCTCCAATTATTACCAAGTTAGAAAACTTTGATGTTGCAATCAACTTATCGAAGTATGGTGCTTGCAAAGTATCCCTGAACATATCAACCAATTCTCTTTCCACTAGTGGTGGTTGAACGCAAGCAGCTAACTCTCTCCATATCTGAACATACTCTCTGAATGATTCATTATCTGCTTTAGACAAACCCTACAACTGTAGGCGGCTGGGAGCCATGTCAAGGTTATAACTGTACTGCTTTACAAAGGCGTTGGCTAGGTCTGTCCATGATCGGATGCTACCACTTTCTAACTGCATGTACCAACTCAATGATGCCCCACTCAGACTGTCCTGGAAACAGTGAATCATGAGCTTATCATTATAGATATGTGAGGTCATTCTTCGGCAAAACATCACCAAATGTTGCTTCGGACAGCTATCCCCTTTGTATTGCTCAAACTTCGGCATCTGAAACTTTGGAGGTAACACAAGGCCGGGCACCAAACACATGCTCGCAGCATTCAGATCAAGAGTATCACGCTTCATTAGGGCATCAAGCTTCTCTTCCAACACACGTCATCTTTCATCAAACTGAACAACCTATGGGTCCTTAGGCTTCACCTTTGGAACTACCCCTTGGAAATCTGGCACAGAGAAGGCAAAGCTCTAATAGGCTATGGCATCAAGAGAAGGAGAATGTCCATCCTGGACGATGGTACGCTCCTGTATAGCTTGATCCTCAACAGGGATTCGAACAGGCTGAGCTTGAGCAACATTGTTCACCAGAGATGGAATGACATTCCCAATTCTCTAAATATTGGCCTCTCCCCTAGTCATGGCGGCCATAGCTTCCACAAGTTGGTCCAACTGACTCTTCATCAATTCAACGTCTGCCCGAGTCACAAACTGATTATGCTCTCCTGAATTCATGATCCCTCCAAAAGCTGATTCAAATCTAATATAAAAGTCGGGAAATTAACTGCGGTTCAGACAAAGGATGGATGAGCTCACTGATCAGGCCAAAGAAAGATATGCAAAAAAAGATACAAGATGCAAATGCAATATGAATGCAGCAGACATGGGATGAAAGCTTCCACATATTCTGAATAACTGCTGTGCTGCTGACTGAATAAGTTCACAAGTCTGTTCTGAAGAAAACCAGAATACCAGGCTGATAAGTCCACATTGATAGGAAAAATAGAATACCAGGTAGGTTGAAGGCCAAGGTCACCTGCAAACACCCGCCCCTCTCACATGTGGGTTCTAGAAAACCGAGGATCCTCAGTATCCCGGGCTCTCAGGTCGAGAAATGATGATACGGTCACCATTTCTGGTTTGGCATCATCATCAATCGAGGAGGACTCAACTGATTCCCCAAAAAAATAAGGTTATCCTATGCAAGTTCCTTGCATTGGGTCCTCGGATCGACAAGTGTGATGGGTTTGGCATTTCTGGCCTGCCATTATCACATGTGTAACACCCCCAATCTATTCCCCCAAATAATTAAAGCAGTAAAAGAAAATTCAAAATTTCGTCAGAGTATAATTGAAATTCACAGCATAGACCGAAGGGTCACATCAATTTGAAACAATACATACAACACCTGCTCATAAAGATATGCAACAGTGGGGTAGCAATCAACAGAGGAACTCAGTTCCTTACACCCACATTTCAGAATTAGAATAAAAGCGGAAAATCTAATACTGAATAATATATATATATATATATATATATATATATATATATATATATATATATATCACATGAAAAGTTGTCATACATCAAATTATACATGCACAAGCCAAAAGATATATACACATAATACACAATAATCACTAACGGCCTCCCTAACTACCCGGTGTCACATATCAGAGCCGACCGACAAAAGAATGAAGACGCAAAGCTTCACAAAATACCTCCAGCGACTCTAATCTGCAATGCCTCATAGAGCATTATAAAACAGCAGAAGGGTGAGAAACACAATCATAATACAGTTGCATATAATTATATATTAACCCAGAAATGCACAAGTAAAATATTCCCACCACAAATGCACCACAATCAAATACAACACAACACAGTACAAGTATCAGGTATCCAACACCAATGCATATCAATCATACACAATGCACTCATCATCAACACATTTATACATATTCCATCTCATTAATCACATTCACAATTCCATACACAATTAATCCATGATTTAGGCAAATGCACAGAGACCGACACAACGACTCTATGCAATGCACATGCGGTACCGTCTTCCAATGTTTCTCATCACTAGTTCACTCAGGAACTCTGCTGGACCCATCGCTCGTTACATCACTGTAACTCCTCGTCGGGCATACGATGTTCCCCGTCGCTCACACCCCACACGGGCACACGACGTTTATGGATCGCTCACACCCCACACGGGCACACGACCCGATCGCTCACACCCCACATGGGCACACGATCGTCTATAACCATCGCTTTCAGTCCTCAGGCGATTCATACCTCTTATTTTTAAGGCTCACGATGTTATAGCATATTCCCTCTAGAATCAATCCGTCACTCAGGACGTCACAAGAATGCATATCATGATGCTTGGCATACAATGACTCATGACATTTAAAATGCACACATATACACATCCATAATCATGCATATATCATCAACACAACATTTCATCATGTATATTCACATCATATAACAGCACACAAGCTACACGTTACATAACAAAGGCATATAGCATGATAACACATCAATCTCAAACATTTAACGCGATAAAAACCCGACAACCCGACTATTTTTCAAAAACACGAATTAATTAAATCATTTTTTACCCTCCAAACGATTTTTAATAGAAAGAACTTTTCATTAGCTTTCCAATGCTTCAAACGGGGGTCAAAACGGACTTACGGTTCAAAAGTTATGAATAAAACAAAATCGGACATTTTGGAAAACCTGTGATCATGCGCCGACGCATGAGACTTGGGGGTCAGCGCATGAACATTTGAAATTCTCCCGGGTCAGCGCATGAAATCATGAGTCGATGCACAGTTGCAGGGGTTAGCGCACGAGGTGCAGATTTTGCTGAAAAATCAGTTTTCGATCGTTAAATGACTTCCGGACCTCCGATTTCGATTCCGTAAAAAGCTGCGATCTCAGAATTCAACGTACTACAATATTTTCACCATTAAAAAGCCATCCAACACATTTTCCATTTTTGAAATATTTTTAAACATAGTTTTATCAATTACTCTACTCCAAACTCCCTCAAAACCACTCGAAAAACACAAAAGCCACCATTCCTGATTAATTCCTATCCTTACCCGATTAAATATCAACCTATACAGATGTTACCAGACATATCCAAACACTTTTACTCGATCACAACATCAATTTGCACCAAAACATCAATATATATAAAAAAATCAACAGTTACAAATTCGACTCGATTCAATCAAACGATCACGCTAAATCACGACCCAACATCACTTGACTCTACTATGCGATTTATTCCGACTTTCGTCCGTAAAAACATCGATTTCTACTCGTTTATCTCATTTCGACCTATTATTGAAAAAAACAACAAAAGTTCCACACAACATACATAATCATACACAAACATAGTATAATCGAGAGCACCTCTGACTAACTGACCTTCGAGAGATTTGTCGAATCTCGACCTGATCGCCCCAGATTAGCTGAATCTTTGAATGAATTGCCCCTTTGATATGACTTGCCCCTGCTCAACGGAGTACTCAGGCATCTTGCAACTTATCTTAATCAATTTTTCCATTGCAGAAACTTTCCTGATGTCAAGTGCTTACTCGCAAGTAAAACAATTCGTTTTGAAAATGGCAATTTTAATGCAATGCATATGACAGTTTTGAAATCCAAGCCTGTTCACTAGAAAAACGTTGCGACATATAGTGAACGAATCACTTATCAGAATGTCACTGATACCAACATGAATGGTAAGAAGATCCTTTTAGGAGACAGCTTTGACGCGATCTTTACCGAAGTATGCTTTCGAAACAACCCTGCTTCAATTAGGTCTTTTAAAGGTTGTAACGTGGCCTGGTTCGCGGTTTAAGAAAAAAGGATTTATGGCTCAAAATTTTGTTTGTATCCACCCATTCTCCTTGATGTTCTCCAGTCCTACGTTTAGCTAACTCGACACAAGCGCTCATCTTTCACAAAGGTTAATGAAAGGTAGGAGGATAAAATGAACCCACACGGTTTTCGGAGTGACAGATACCCCTTTTCTCTTTGGTGTCTGTAGTCACACGACTTGTTTCGTTATCGAGGATTTTTCATTTGTCATCCTTTTCGCTTTTTATTCTTTTGATTTCCCTGATTTTGCCTGGACGAATTCTTTTAATTTTTTTCGATTTTGAAGTCCAGCGGGATCCCCTAACTTTTGTCTAAGTCACTTGTCTTCAAGTTTTGACTTAGCGGGCTTTCTTTTTTCTTTTGATTCTTTTTTTTCTTTTTTTTTTTGAACAAATCATGTGACACTGGCTTGTCGGACTTGTTTGAAAGGGTTGCGACTGCCTCACTCTTCAGTTGGTGAGGGATAACCACTGTGGTTGTGAAGGATAAAAGGTAATGGATCCTTGGATGCGCACTCCTTTTGAAATTTGAACGCTCGGTCAAATTAACTGACACCTACCCTGCCCCGGGTTAAGATTGAGGTTTTTTTCATTTTCAGAAAGAAACTCCTACTTCTAGGCTCAAAGGGGTTGACAAGGGATTATCTTCCTTATATCTCTGGTGTTTGAAACAATGCATGTATATCATCAGCAGGGTTTTGTCCCAAAAACATACAATTGGAAGTTCTGCGTCTTTGAATATCATCATCCTCCCTCGGATCCTGCTTAAATAAGTATTAGATACCAATAAAGAAAATATGAGTGAACACGAATGGATTTAAACAAAACATGCATATTGACTTCATTATCATTATCAACTGAAAACAGACAAGTTTTACAAATGAGTTTGCACATTAACAGAAAAGAAACTACAAATGCAAAGAAATGACATGATCTAAAAGATAGTCAGCTCCGGGGAATTGGGCTTTCCAATCTTGACTTGCTATTGAACTAGCCATCTTCAGAATTGCTCGTCGAAGTCAGTCTGATAATCATTTGCACAACTGCTCTCGATGACTTCTTCCATAACCTGAATTGATGAACCCACATGTTTGGATGAAGGAGAATTGTGGATCTGAATACCCTGAGGCGTGAATGAGAACATGTTGGAGTCAAGAAGTGTCTGAACTTTGCTTTTGAGCACCTTACAATCTTCAGTTGAATGCCCCTGTGCTCCAGCATGGTAATCACAACAGGCGTTGACATCAAAACCTGGTGGATACGGAAAAGGCACCGGCTTCAAATCCTTTGGCACTATTAATCCACCTTCGATCAAATATAGAAGTATCTGACGATGTGACATTGGCAATTGAGTGAAGTGCCTCTCTGGCTTCCTGGGTCTTTGTCGGGCGTGCTGACGCGGATGACGGCGGTATGACCGTTGATTCTTAGGAGATCCCTGATACGAAGACCCAGAAGATTGCTGACTTTGAACCGTTGAAACACCTGAATACTGAGGATGAGGTGGGGGATATTCTTGGACGGAATTACTTTTTTCCTCCCATTCCTCTTGAGAACTGACAACTGATTCACTTTCACTAGCCGGGAAGTTCGAGGCGCCTTGGATTTTTCCGCTCTTGATACCGAACTCGACGCATTCTCCAATTATTACCAAGTTAGAAAACTTTGATGTTGCAATCAACTTATCGAAGTATGGTGCTTGCAAAGTATCCCTGAACATATCAACCAATTCTCTTTCCACTAGTGGTGGTTGAACGCAAGCAGCTAACTCTCTCCATATCTGAACATACTCTCTGAATGATTCATTATCTGCTTTAGACAAACCCTACAACTGTAGGCGGCTGGGAGCCATGTCAAGGTTATAACTGTACTGCTTTACAAAGGCGTTGGCTAGGTCTGTCCATGATCGGATGCTACCACTTTCTAACTGCATGTACCAACTCAATGATGCCCCACTCAGACTGTCCTGGAAACAGTGAATCATGAGCTTATCATTATAGATATGTGAGGTCATTCTTCGGCAAAACATCACCAAATGTTGCTTCGGACAGCTATCCCCTTTGTATTGCTCAAACTTCGGCATCTGAAACTTTGGAGGTAACACAAGGCCGGGCACCAAACACATGCTCGCAGCATTCAGATCAAGAGTATCACGCTTCATTAGGGCATCAAGCTTCTCTTCCAACACACGTCATCTTTCATCAAACTGAACAACCTATGGGTCCTTAGGCTTCACCTTTGGAACTACCCCTTGGAAATCTGGCACAGAGAAGGCAAAGCTCTAATAGGCTATGGCATCAAGAGAAGGAGAATGTCCATCCTGGACGATGGTACGCTCCTGTATAGCTTGATCCTCAACAGGGATTCGAACAGGCTGAGCTTGAGCAACATTGTTCACCAGAGATGGAATGACATTCCCAATTCTCTAAATATTGGCCTCTCCCCTAGTCATGGCGGCCATAGCTTCCACAAGTTGGTCCAACTGACTCTTCATCAATTCAACGTCTGCCCGAGTCACAAACTGATTATGCTCTCCTGAATTCATGATCCCTCCAAAAGCTGATTCAAATCTAATATAAAAGTCGGGAAATTAACTGCGGTTCAGACAAAGGATGGATGAGCTCACTGATCAGGCCAAAGAAAGATATGCAAAAAAAGATACAAGATGCAAATGCAATATGAATGCAGCAGACATGGGATCAAAGCTTCCACATATTCTGAATAACTGCTGTGCTGCTGACTGAATAAGTTCACAAGTCTGTTCTGAAGAAAACCAGAATACCAGGCTGATAAGTCCAAATTGATAGGAAAACTAGAATACCAGGTAGGTTGAAGGCCAAGGTCACCTGCAAACACCCGCCCCTCTCACATGTGGATTCTAGAAAACCGAGGATCCTCAGTATCCCGGGCTCTCAGGTCGAGAAATGATGATACGGTCACCATTTCTGGTTTGGCATCATCATCAATCGAGGAGGACTCAACTGATTCCCCAAAAAAATAAGGTTATCCTATGCAAGTTCCTAGCATTGGGTCCTCGGATCGACAAGTGTGATGGGTTTGGCATTTCTGGCCTGCCATTATCACATGTGTAACACCCCCAATCTATACCCCCAAATAATTAAAGCAGTAAAAGAAAATTCAAAATTTCGTCAGAGTATAATTGAAATTCACAGCATAGACCGAAGGGTCACATCAATTTGAAACAATACATACAACACCTGCTCATAAAGATATGCAACAGTGGGGTAGCAATCAACAGAGGAACTCAGTTCCTTACACCCACATTTCAGAATTAGAATAAAAGCGGAAAATCTAAAACTGAATAATATATATATATATATATATATATATATCACATGAAAAGTTGTCATACATCAAATTATACATGCACAAGCCAAAAGATATATATACATAATACACAATAATCACTAACGGCCTCCCTAACTACCCGGTGTCACATATCAGAGCCGACCGACAAAAGAATGAAGACGCAAAGCTTCACAAAATACCTCCAGCGACTCTAATCTGCAATGCCTCATAGAGCATTATAAAACAGCAGAAGGGTGAGAAACACAATCATAATACAGTTGCATATAATTATATATTAACCCAGAAATGCACAAGTAAAATATTCCCACCACAAATGCACCACAATCAAATACAACACAACACAGTACAAGTATCAGGTATCCAACACCAATGCATATCAATCATACACAATGCACTCATCATCAACACATTTATACATATTCCATCTCATTAATCACATTCACAATTCCATACACAATTAATCCATGATTTAGGCAAATGCACAGAGACCGACACAACGACTCTATGCAATGCACATGCGGTACCGTCTTCCAATGTTTCTCATCACTAGTTCACTTAGGAACTCTGCTGGACCCATCGCTCGTTACATCACTGTAACTCCTCGTCGGGCATACGATGTTCCCCGTCGCTCACACCCCACACGGGCACACGACGTTTATGGATCGCTCACACCCCACACGGGCACACGACCCGATCGCTCACACCCCACATGGGCACACGATCGTCTATAACCATCGCTTTCAGTCCTCAGGCGATTCATACCTCTTATTTTTAAGGCTCACGATGTTATAGCATATTCCCTCTGGAATCAATCCGTCACTCAGGACGTCACAAGAATGCATATCATGATGCTTGGCATACAATGACTCATGACATTTAAAATGCACACATATACACATCCATAATCATGCATATATCATCAACACAACATTTCATCATGTATATTCACATCATATAACAGCACACAAGCTACACGTTACATAACAAAGGCATATAGCATGATAACACATCAATCTCAAACATTTAACGCGATAAAAACCCGACAACCCGACTATTTTTCAAAAACACGAATTAATTAAATCATTTTTTACCCTCCAAACCATTTTTAATAGAAAGAACTTTTCATTAGCTTTCCAATGCTTCAAACGGGGGTCAAAACGGACTTACGGTTCAAAAGTTATGAATAAAACAAAATCAGACATTTTGGAAAACCTGTGATCATGCGCCGACGCATGAGACTTGGGGGTCAGCGCATGAACATTTGAAATTCTCCCGGGTCAGCGCATGAAATCACGAGTCGATGCACAGTTGCAGGGGTTAGCGCACGAGGTGCAGATTTTGCTGAAAAATCAGTTTTCGATCGTTAAATGACTTCCGGACCTCCGATTTCGATTCCGTAAAAAGCTGCGATCTCAGAATTCAACGTACTACAATATTTTCACCATTAAAAAGCAATCCAACACATTTTCCATTTTTGAAATATTTTTAAACATAGTTTTATCAATTACTCTACTCCAAACTCCCTCAAAACCACTCGAAAAACACAAAAGCCACCATTCCCGATTAATTCCTATCCTTACCCGATTAAATATCAACCTATACAGATGTTACCAGACATATCCAAACACTTTTACTCGATCACAACATCAATTTGCACCAAAACATCAATATATATAAAAAAAATCAACAGTTACAAATTCGACTCGATTCAATCAAACGATCACGCTAAATCACGACCCAACATCACTTGACTCTACTACGCGATTTATTCCGACTTTCGTCCGTAAAAACATCGATTTCTACTCGTTTATCTCATTTCGACCTATTATTGAAAAAAACAACAAAAGTTCCACACAACATACATAATCATACACAAACATAGTATAATCGAGTTTCGCACCCTTACCCGATTAATTCGCGTTTGAAAAGTCGGTTGAATCGGTTCCTAAATCCACAAGTTTTTCTTCTCTTTCTCTTCTCTTCTTTTCTTCTTCTCTTTCTCTCTATTTTTCTGGTTTTCTTTATTTTCTCTCTTTTCTTACTACTTTTCTATTTTTATAAAAATCAAAATATCTAACCACCCAAAAAGACTAAAATACCCCTACACTCAATTTTCTCGCAAACGTTCCCAAAACGCGATAAAACATCACAACATTGAAAAATAACATATTTCAAAATAAAAGTCGAGAATAAAATAAAATAATAATAAAATAATCAAAACGACTCGATTAAATAAAACTCACACAAAACTGGGGCGTTACAACTCTCCCCCACTTAGAAATTTTCGTCCTCGAAAATATTACCTGAGACGAACAACTCCGGATACGACTCCCGCGTCCGACTCTCCAACTCCCAAGTCAAATTGCCCTCAGCAGCGCCTCCCCACGCCACTTTTACAAGTGCAATATCTTTGCCTCTCAACCGCTTCACCTCGCGATCCAAAATCCTAACTGGTAACGCCTCAACTGTAAGGTTCTCCCTTACCTCAACCTCATCCATCGGAATCACATGCGACGGATCCGGAACATACTTCCGAAGCTGTGAAACATGGAACACATCATGCAAATTCGACAGATTCGGCGGCAACGCTACCCTATACGCCACAGCATCCACTCTCGCAGATATCTGGTAAGGACCAATAAACCGAGAAGTAAGTTTCTTCGATTTCAATGCACGACCCACACCCGTTACCGGCGTAACCCTTAGAAATACATGATCGCCCTCTTGGAACTCAAGATCCTTCCGTCTCCGATCATGATAACTCTTTTGTCTACTCTAAGAAGCCTTCATCTTCTCACGAATAAACTTCACTTTCTCCGTCGTCTGTTGCACCAACTCTGGTCCAACCACCGAACTCTCACCTGATTCGTGCCAACATAAAGGTGTTCGACACCTTTGTCCATATAGTGCTTCAAACAGTGCCATTCCAATACTAGAATGGAAACTGTTATTATACGTAAATTCAATCAATGCAAGATAACTATCTCACGCACCACCTTGTTCCAAAACACACGCTCTCAACAAATCTTCCAACGACTGAATCGTCCTCTCCGTCTGACCATCTGTCTGCGGATGATAAGCCGAACTCAACCTCAACTTAGAACCCAACGCCTTCTGTAAACTATCCCAAAATCTCGAAGTAAACCTCGGGTCTCGATCTGAAACAATACTCAACGGAACTCCATGCAACTTCACAATCACACTGATGTAAATCTCAGCTAACCGCTCCAAAGAAAAACTGATGTCAATCGGAATGAAATGAGCCGATTTAGTCAGCCTATCAACAACCACCCAAATAGCATTATGCCCTCTCAGTGTATTCGGTAACCCCGTTACAAAATCCATCAAAATGCTATCCCATTTCCATTCCGGAATATCCAACGGTGCACCTAACCACTAGGCCTCAGATGTTCTACCTTCGATTTCTGACAAGTCAAACATGCATAAACAAACTGAGCCACATCTCTTTTCAATCCAGACCACCAGAAAATCTTCTTCAAATCTTGGTACATCTTATTCGCTCCCGGATGTATACTTAAATTACTCCGGTGTCCTTCCTCTAAAATCATCCTTTTCAACTCCGCATCATCAGGAATACAAATCCTACCTCGAAATCTTAAAACACCATTAATATCCACTTGAAAATCACTATTCGCATCTTTTCTGCCAACCAACATCAAATCCACCAATCTCACATCCAGCTTTTGTTTCTCACGAACCGTCATCAGAAAATCATTGGTAACCTTCAACATACCCAGCCTCACACTATCCGAAGCCACTTCACATACCAAACTCAAGTCTCTAAACGATTCCAAAAGTTCCCACTCTTTAACCATCAACGCGGACATATGCAAAGATTTCCGGCTCAATGCATCGGCTACCACATTAGCTTTACCAGGATGGTAATTCAAGCCAAAGTCGTAGTCCTTCAGAAATTCCAACCATCTACGTTGCCTCATATTTAGCTCTTTCTGATCAAACAAATATTTCAAACTTTTGTGATCACTAAAGACTTCAAACCTTGCACCGTAGAGATAATGCCTCCAGATCTTCAACACAAAAACCACAGCCGCTAATTCAAGATCATGAGTAGGATAATTTTTCTCATGAACTCTTAATTGCCTTGAAGCATAAGCCACCACCTTACCTTCCTGCATCAGAACACCACCTAGACCAATCAACGAAGCATCACAATAAACCACAAATGGTTCATTAGGATTCGGCAAAATCAAAATCGGAGCTGTCGTCAATCTTCTCTTCAGCTCATTAAAACTTTCCTCACACCGAATATCCCAAATGAACGCTTGACCTTTGCAAGTCAACTGGGTCAAAGGAAGTGCTAGCTTAGAAAACCCTTCAATGAACCGTCGATAATAACCGGCCAAACCCAAAAAGCTTCGAATTTCAGTAACAGATCTCGGAGCCTCCTATTGTAGAACTGCTTCTACTTTAGATGGATCCACAGAAATACCATTACCTGAAATTACGTGCCCAAGAAAACTCACCTCCGACAACCAGAATTCACACTTGGACAATTTAGCAAAACGCTTCTTTTCCTTCAAAACCTGCAAAACAATACGCAAATGCTCTGCGTGCTCCTCTCGAGACTTAGAATAAATCAATATGTCATTAATAAACACAATAACAAATCGATCTAAATGCTCGTGAAAAATACGATTCATGTATTCCATAAACACACCTGGCGCATTAGAAACCCCGAACGACATCACAGAATATTCATAATGACTGTAACGTGTCCTAAAGGCCGTCTTCTGGATATCTTCCTCCTTCACCCTAATCTGATGATATCCGAATCTCAAGTCAATCTTACTGAACACACAAGCATCAACCAACTGATCCATCAGATCATCAATCCTTGGAAGAGGATACTTATTCTTGATCGTCACCTTATTCAACTGGCGATAATCGATACACAACCGCATACTTCCATCCTTCTTTTTCACCAATAAAACTGGAGCACCCCAAGGAGAAACACTAGGTCTTACAAACCTCTTTTCCAACAACTCATTCAATTGCTTCTTCAACTCAACCAACTCAGATGCCGACATACGATTAGGTGCCATAGAAACAGGTCTAATACCAGGAACTAGATCTATAAAAAACTCCACCTCTCTCTCTGGCGGCACATCTGATATATCCTCAGGAAACACTTCCAGAAAATCACACACAACTGGAAACACATCAAGTGAAACTTGACCATCCACCGTCAACGATGCAAACAACCCAAACAACTAAGCTTCATCCGCCAAAAGTTTCTTCAACTCTTTGGTAGATAAGAAACTCGAGTCTTCGTCTTCCTCAAGAGAAGGAAACCTTACCAGCTTATGATAACAATCAATATGAACCTGATTGAACTGCAACCAATTCATTCCCAGAACCACATCTAAACCCTCCAACGGCAAACACACTAAATCCATCTCAAAGTCTTTACCATAAATGGTCAAAGGACAACTCAAACAAACCAAAGAAGTAGTTACTGACCCCATCGCTGGAGTATCAATAACCATCTCACCATCCATCAAAGAAAACACAAGATTCAAACGCTTCGCGCACTCAGACGAAATAAATGAATGAGTCGCTCCAGTATCAATAATAGCAACTAAAGGCGTACTATTAATAAAACAAGTACCTCTAATCAGACGATCTGCATTAGTAGTCTGAGTCCCTGCCAATGCAAACACCTTCCCACTAGCTGGAGCTTACTTCGGTTTCTGACACTTCGTACTAATATGACCAGGTTCAACACAGTTGTAACACTTCACCACATTCTTCCTTTTACAATTAGCTACGACATGTCCGACACCTCCACAATTAGTACACTTCCTCATATCTTTCCTACACTCGAACTGACGATGCCCCAACTCACCACATTTATAACACCTCAGAGGACCAGACATACCTCCACCATTGGGCCTTCGATCAAAAGTACCCCTTTGTTTACCCTTATCAGCTGGTGTCACATACGGACCACCACGGAACTGTTGCTTCCTTTTCCTCTCGCTCACACTCTTATAATGAGTAGAACGAGCCTTACTATCCTCTTCATAAATCCTACAACATTCCACCAAATCAGAAAACCTTCTTATCCTTTGATAACCGATTGCCTGCTTAATCCTAGGACGCAATCTGCTCTCATACTTCACACACTTAGAGAACTCCGCAGTCGCTTCAGTATAATGAGGATAAAACTGCACAAGCTCCATAAACTTAGCAGTATAATCAACAACAGACATATTACCTTGTTTCAATTCTAAGAACTCAATTTCCTTCTTTCCTCTTACATCTTCGGGAAAATACTTCCTCAGAAACTCCCGGCTAAACACAGTCCAAGTAACTTCTTCATCTCCAGCTTCCAACACCTGACGAGTACTAACCCACCAGTCATCTGCTTCCTCTTGCAACATGTGAGTACCCAGTCTCACCTTCTGATCCTCCGCACAATCCATCACTCGAAAAATCCTTTCAATCTCTTTCAACCAAATCTGTGCACCATCAGGATCATGTCTCCCCTTGAAGACAGGTGGTTTATTCTTCCTGAACTCATCATTTCCAGCAGCATGAGGTGCACCCTACACAGCCCGAGCCATAGCTTGCATCGCAGCAGCTAAAGCAGCGTCGTTTCTTCCAGCCATATTCTGTTCATTTCCAATAACAGCACTTATGGTTAAATAAACAGCTCGCCCAAACACAACGACCAACAAGGACTGACACAACTGACACGGACAGGCTCTGATACCACTTAATGTAACACCCCCAATCTACACCCCCAAATAATTAAAGCAGTAAAAGAAAATTCAAAATTTCGTCAGAGTATAATTGAAATTCACAGCATAGACCGAAGGGTCACATCAATTTGAAATAATACATACAACACCTGCTCATAAAGATATGCAACAGTGGGGTAGCAATCAACATAGGAACTCAGTTCCTTACACCCACATTTCAGAATAAGAATAAAAGCGGAAAATCTAAAACTGAATAATATATATATATATATATATATATATATATATATATATATATATATATATCACATGAAAAGTTGTTATACATCAAATTATACATGCACAAGCCAAAATATATATATACATAATACACAATAATCACTAGCGGCCTCCCTAACTACCCGGTGTCACATATCAGAGCCGACCGACAAAAGAATGAAGACGCAAAGCTTCACAAAATACCTCCAACGACTCTAATCTGCAATGCCTCATATAGCATTATAAAATAGCAGAAGGGTGAGAAACACAATCATAATACAGTTGCATATAATTATATATTAACCCAGAAATGCACAAGTAAAATATTCCCACCACAAATGCACCACAATCAAATACAACACAACACAGTACAAGTATCAGGTATCCAACACCAATGCATATCAATCATACACAATGCACTCATCATCAACACATTTATACATATTCCATCTCATTAATCACATTCAGAATTCCATACACAATTAATCCATGAGTTATGCAAATGCACAGAGACCAACACAACGACTCTATGCAATGCACATGCGGTACCGTCTTCCAATGTTTCTCGTCACTAGTTCACTCAGGAACTCTGCTGGACCCATCGCTCGTTACATCCCTGTAACTCCCCGTCGGGCATACGATGTTCCCCGTCGCTCACACCCCACACGGGCACACGACGTTTATGGATCGCTCACACCCCACACGGCCACACGGCCCGATCGCTCACACCCCACATGGGCACACGATTGTCTATAACCATCGCTTTCAGTCCTCAGGCGATTCATACCTCTTATTTTTAAGGCTCACGATGTTATATCAGATTCCCTCTGGAATCAATCCGTCACTCAGGACGTCACAAGAATGCATATCATGATGCTTGGCATACAATGACTCATGACATTTAAAATGCACACATATAGACATCCATAATCATGCATATATCATCAACACAACATTTCATCATGTATATTCACATCATATAACAGCACACAAGCTACACGTTACATAACAAAAGCATATAGCATGATAACACATCAATCCCACACATTTAACGCGATAAAAACCCGACAACCTGACTATTTTTCAAAAACACGAATTAATTAAATAATATTTTACCCTCCAAACCATTTTTAATAGAAAGAACTTTTCATTAGCTTTCCAACGCTTCAAACGGGGGTCAAAACGGACTTACGGTTCAAAAGTTATGAAGAAAACAAAATCGGACATTTTGGAAAACCTGTGATCATGCGTCGACGTATGAGACTTGGGGGTCAGCGCATGAACATTTGAAATTCTCCCGGGTCAGCGCATGAAATCACAAGTCGACGCACAGTTGCAGGGGGTTAGCGCACGAGGTGCAGATTTTGCTGAAAAATCAGTTTTCGATCGTTAAATGACTTCCGGACCTCCGATTTCGATTCCGTAAAAAGCTGCGATCTCAGAATTCAATGTACTACAATATTTTCACCATTAAAAAGCCATCCAACACATTTTCCATTTTTGAAATATTTTGAAACATAGTTTTATCAATTACTCTACTCCAAACTCCCTCAAAACCACTCGAAAAACACAAAAGACACCATTCCCGATTAATTCCTATCCTTACCCGATTAAATATCAACCTATACAGATGTTACCAGACATATCCAAACACTTTTACTCGATCACAACATTAATTTGCACCAAAACATCAATATATATCAAAAACTCAACAGTTACAAATTCGACTCGATTCAATCAAACGATCACGCTAAATCACGACCCAACATCACTTGACTCTACTATGCGATTTATTCCGACTTTCGTCCGTAAAAACATCGATTTCTACTCGTTTATCTCATTTCGACTTATTATTGAAAAAAACAACAAAAGTTCCACACAACATACATAATCATACACAAACATAGTATAATCGAGTTTCGCACCCTTACCCGATTAATTCGCGTTTGAAAAGTCGGTTGAATCGGTTCCTAAATCCACAAGTTTTTCCTCTTTTTCTTCTTCTCTTCTTTTCTTCTTCTCTTTCTCTCTATTTTTCTGTTTTTCTTTATTTTCTCTCTTTTCTTACTACTTTTCTATTTTTATAAAAATCAAAATATCTAACCACCCAAAAAGACTAAAATACCCCTACACTCAATTTTCTCGCAAACGTTCCCAAAACGCGATAAAACATCACTACATTGAAAAATAACATATTTCCAAATAAAAGTCGAGAATAAAATAAAATAATAATAAAATAATAATAAAATAATCAAAACGACTCGATTAAATAAAACTCACAAAACTGGGGCGTTACAGCTCTCCCCCACTTAGAAATTTTCGTCCTCGAAAATATTACCTGAGACGAACAACTCCGGATACGACTCCCGCATTCGACTCTCCAACTCCCAAGTCAAATTGCCCTCAGCAGCGCCTCCCCACGCCACTTTTACAAGTGCAATATCCTTGCCTCTCAACCGCTTCACCTCGCGATCCAAAATCCTAACTGGTAACGCCTCAACTGTAAGGTTCTCCCTTACCTCAACCTCATCCATCGGAATCACATGCGACAGATCCGGAACATACTTCCGAAGCTGTGAAACATGGAACACATCATGCAAATTCGACAGATTCGGCGGCAACGCTACCCTATACGCCACAGCACCCACTCTCGCAGATATCTGGTAAGGACCAATAAACCGAGAAGTAAGTTTCTTCGATTTCAATGCACGACCCACACCCGTTACCGGCGTAACCCTTAGAAATACATGATCTCCCTCTTGGAACTCAAGATCCTTCCGTCTCCGATCATGATAACTTTTTTGTCTACTCTAAGAAGCCTTCATCTTCTCACGAATAAACTTCACTTTCTCCGTCGTCTGTTGCACCAACTCTGGTCCAACCACCGAACTCTCACCTGATTCGTGCCAACACAAAGGTGTTCGACACCTTCGTCCATATAGTGCTTCAAATGGTGTCATTCCAATACTAGAATGGAAACTGTTATTATACGTGAACACCAAATGCACCAAGACGGCGCGTAGGTCCCACTACTTTCCACTCTAGTCCTAAGTGTATGCTCAAGCCTGTGTATTGGGCTTATCTCTCAAAGAATCCTAATCTGTCAAACAGAAAACCAGCACAGCGCAATACAGTCCAGCATAATATTGAAATGCAATGCAATAAATGCAGTAAATACAGTAAAACAGTAATACAGTAATATACAACAAAATAAAGCACAACAATAAACACCCAATGAAAATAAACAAACAAGCGCTAGGATTGACTCGCAAAAGGGGATGGACCAACAAGAGGTCAACCTGTCCCCAGAAGAGTCGCCACCTGTCGCTCCCCGGGATTTTCATCCAAGAACAAACTCGAAAGTGGCGCAAAAACAGAGTCGCCAGCAATGTGTATTTATCCCAAGAGTGGGAAAGGAAACACTGCGTAAACCTAAGGGAAGGGAAAGAGCATGGTCTCACGACCAAGAGAAACGGGTAAGGGAGTAGGTTACGCGGGGGGAAGGTATTAGCACCCCCACGCGTCCATCGTACTCGATGGGATCCACGCTTGTTGCCTCGATCAAAGGGCGTCGTCGTCTGGAACTCCGCTGCTACTGGAAAGGAGAAGAACGGGAACGGAAAAGAACGGAGAAACGAGGAAGAAAAGAAAAAGGTGTCTCGATAGGACATCGCTTGTCCTATGCCTACGTATTTCCTCGTGCAATGGGAAAGTCAGAGTCAACTTAGTTCGGACACGAACTAAGGGGGAGGTTGCTCGCCAAGACATCGTCGTCTTGTGCCTATGTATCCTTAATTGGACTAGAGAGAAGAAATCAGAGCAGTCGTAGTTCGACATACGGGTCGAAAGGGTCTCGATCGCGCTAGGGCGAGAGAAAAGGTTCAGTTAGCAGGTTGTTCTTGATGTTATGGTTTGAAAGGGAGGGTGAGGTTGAGTTGAGGAAGAAGAAGAAGGTGCTTTTTTTCTTTGTTGGTGGTTATTGAAGAATGGAGTCCGGGAGTGATTTTCGCAGCGGTTTCTCGGCTGCTAGAGCTTGGTTTTTTTAGGGAGAGGACTGTGTGATTTATAGGAGGAAAGGTGAGGTTTCATACGTGCCAAAAATCTGTTAATCCGTGTGAATGAAATTCTTGTAAGGAACATGTGAGTGCTGAGCTGTATTTGTTTGATATGCAGGTTGGGTGGAAACGTGGTACGGGTAGTGGAAATGACTTTGCAAAAGTTGTGGATTGATTGTAGCGACAGCTTGGTGTGGTATTGTACTAATTCGGCTGCGTGTATTGTTTTGTTGCAGATGTGGGTATTTTTCAAATTGGTCATACTAGTTTTGGTTGAAGTGTGAGGTTTTGTTGCAAATGACTTGGTAGGAGCATCATGTGTGGATTGGTTTACTGTGGGGCACGATTTGTGGAAAAGGTTTGTGAGGAGTGAGCTGTAACAGTTTCGTTGCTCAAGTCGTGAATTGGAAAAGCCGATGGAGTGCGTGGTTTTTGGAGCAGATTTGTGTACAGTACCAGGTAGTGTGAAATTGGTAAAGGCTATGAAATGATGCAGGTACAAATTGCCGCTGTGGGACCGGTTTTGTTAGACGTGTTGCTCATTTTTTCCACTGATGCCTGATGTTCATTTTGGTGTGCTTCAAGTGTGGGGACACAAGGTCTGCATTGTTGTTTGATTGTCATTTGGTTTTACTTGCGCAGGTTGGTGATGGCCAGTTGTGTAGGTTTTGGAGTACGGTATGCAGGTGTGGGGCATGTCGCAGGCTTGTAGCATGCTGCTCTTATTTTTTCCTTCTTTGATTTGTTATGTTAACTCAAATGGGCTTGAATTTCTCATGCTGGGCCCAAGAATTTTGAATGGGTCTTTTGAATTGTAACTATGATCTTGTGAATTTTTGTATGTAAAATATGGTATGGACAATGTATTGGATATTTGGTGTTAGAAATGAACATGCTTTTCAGAAGAGGATATGATTTAATGAAATGGACATGAATTTGGATAATTGAAATTAAATGGAATGGTTTAATGGACAAAATGGATATGGACTAAGACAAAAGAGGTTTAGGATGATTTTTTAGAAATGGTTTACAAATTGGATTTGGATTTAGGAAAGTAGTTTCTAAGAGTGGGAAAAAAGGTTTAAAATGAATATGGATATTTGTAATGGGAAGTGAAAAAGGATATTAATAAAAATGGATAAAAAAAATGGAAATGAATACTGGGTTTATGGTAGAAATTTAAATTCCAAGTAGCCCACACGACCAATCTCTAATTCCAATCACATTCTCAATCCACACCAAATTCACATCTTCATTGAATCCTAACAATTCAATCACTAAGCTCGCTGGATCGTGACCCAATGTCCTTCAAATCCATTCACAAATACCTTGTCCTGATGACCACTGATTTCCTCAACCTGAAGCCCTAATCTCATGATCTTAAATTGATGATCGTCCACACACTCAACCAAGAAGGAGAAGCCCTAACTGTCCTTGAGACATACACCCTGGTTCACACCCAAGAAAGTCTGACCCAACGCCTCTGATAAATCCTCTGAAATAGGAAAATCCTAGGCTCTTGTCGTACACTGATGACCTGCTGAATCACCCCTGAATAGGGCAAACACTGATAATAAGAAAACCTTTTCGATCCCATGTCTTAAGAGGCCAATGCAAAACAATGATTATGAACTATGACCTAATGATGCAAAAATGAGAAAGAAACATAAGCCAGAAAAAAGTAGGGCAAATTTAGGGGTGCTACAACGACCTAGTGTAAAAAATTACAAGGGAGTCGCCAATTGATGTGGAGACACTCCCTAGAAACTGATTTTTTTCCTTTTACACTATGTCGCCAATTGAATTGGCGACTTGATAAGCAGTCTCCAATTCAACTGGCATTAGTGTGCAATCCCAAATCCTAACTGGGGTACTTTAGATTTTTTTTTGAAACGTAGAGTATTTTGGAAATTTTGCTGAAAAAGAGAGGTATTTGGGTAAAAAATTCAAATTCTTTATCTGTTTTCTTTTTAGTATCTATTTTTTTTAAGTAAGAAACAAAGTGATTGACTGAATCAGAGTAATTGAAAAAGAGAGTACTAAAAAAACATAAGCTTGATTCTAAAAAATACGTTTGAAGCACAATAGATTCTAATGTTTATATCAATGACAACTAATTGAAAATATCTTAATTCTATAAGAAGACTAGTCATTTTTTAGAACGGTAAAATGTCATTTTTGAAAACATCAAAATAGTGTTGTCAATCATTTAAAATAAACTAAATTTAGTTAATCATACAAATTAAAACTATTTGGATCTATACCCAATGTTTGCTAGTTTCTAGACGCATATATAACCAAGTTAATATTATTGCAAATTAAAAAAATACGTCAGCGGTATACTAAAATCCTACACACGCAAATAATATTTATATCTCATTTATTATAATTGGCAACAAAACAACTATACTTCAATACTTATTTTTGAGATCTTCAAATAATTTTTTCAAAGCCAAGAAAGAATTTTAGAAATTAAAATTTACTGTAACTTCTCCGATTACAGGAATTCTTATGCGAACATTAACCCAACGAACCACACTCATTATTAGGAGAAGATTGTTTTCATTACCTAAAAATATTGTATATGAATGTTTTTTTTTTTCGTGATATCCTTTATATTTGACCATTAGTCAACCAAAAATAATGATATACTTTATGTTTATGTGAGTTGTTGTATTTTTGTTTTTGTGTTTTTTGTAAAATAAATGTTGATAATTTCTCGTGAATAATATTTATTTTATTTAAAATTTTCATTAAAATTAGATGAAAATGAAACACATTAATATTTTAAAATGTTCTTGATAACTCAATATTCTAAAAACAAATCCCACCAATTATTAAAAAAAAAAAGACACAAATCATTATCTAAAAATTATGTTTTTATAAATGTGACAGTTAAAAAAATAAAAAAAATTTAGCAGAGTCTTAACAAATATTACTCACTAAAACAAGATGGACAAAAGATACACTTTTCAAAATATTCAAATAAAAAAAATTCAATTAAAAGATAACTTACTATTCGTGGAAATTAATCTTAAAAGAAATAATTTAAGAAAAAACTTAAGACGAGAGTTTAAAATTTTTTAAAATAAAGTTTGTTATACTTTAATTTGAGATGTAAAAATTAAAAAAATGAGGTTGCATCAATTATATTTCACAAAACAGTTTTAAGAAAATGTATTTGCCTCACAATCATTTTTACTCCAAAATTAATTTAATTTCTAACCAAATATATAAAAAAGTACTTACTTTTAAAAGTGATTTAAAAAACGGTAGATACCTCTTAACCAGATAAAGCTTAGAATATATAGAAATTACAAATGTAGTGCATTCGAAAAGATATATAACAAGTCATGCAGTGTTCAATTTAGTTTTTAGGTGTAAATAATGCAAGTGTGAACAACAAAATATTGTCATGAATTTAAGAAAATAACAATAAAGTCATGCATTGTTCACTTAATCTTTAGGTGTAAATAAAGTAAGCATGAATAGCAATATATTCTCATGAATTTAAGCATGAATAACAATATATTTTCATGAAATTAAGAAAATAACAACAAATTTATGTGATTAACAAAATATACTCTAACCTCTCACTATAAGAAAAGAGCTCTCCAGCTAAATGATTTTGAGACGTGAAATTCATGTGGCTAAAAAAGAGAGTTGCGACGTGATAAACACAACGGTAAGTATTAAAATAGTAAAATAATGAATGTCAAGTTTTTACACGGGGGATTTTAAAATATTCGAAAATGTTGTTGTGACGTGTTAAACACGTCGCTAATGAAATTTCAAAAATTAAAAAAATTTATAGTCGATTCCCGGTGGCAGAAAGGTGGTTTTCGGTGGCTGAAAGATGATTTCCGGCGAGCTTATGTGGCAGATAGGTGATTTCCTATGGTTTAAACTCTTAATCTTTGGATAAGGGACCAAATTGGACGGAGTGCAGTGTTTGAAACATGACTAGAGCGTACGATTTCTAGGGCAAACAGAACGTGGTCGTAGCCATCCAAAGAAACAGGCGATAACGACACCTCCGATAATGGTAAGATTATTCACACCACCGTCTAATGCTCGTTTGGAAGGATTAAGTATGCTTTTGAATGAAGCGGAAACAAGAAAAAGCACAAAAGGAAATGATACGGAAGGTAAATCTATAAGTCAACGACTCTAGACCCGATAATGGAATAACAAAAAGAAGAACCATTAGAAGAGTCACAAGAAGCATAACTAAATCAACCATGGGTGGATATCATTAGAGGTAACCGATTAGCTTCTAATGAAATTGAAGTTGAATATACTGCACCACGATTGTAGATAGGGAAATCGAAGTCATTACCAAACAGGATATCGAATTTGAGATGATATATTAGGAGCATGCGTTGGCTATGTATGCACTGGGACAAGAGCTATCGATGAATGTTGTGAATAAATTTATGGTGAATGCGTGGAATTTTGTAGCTTTGCCTAAATTGTGTTACAATGAAGAAGGATACTTTATCATTAAATTTCAATCAAAAAGTGATCGTGATGTGGTTTTTATGCGAGGTCCATATACAATTTATCATAAACCGATGTTCCTACATGAGTGAACACCCGAATTTAAGCTCAAAGATGACCTGCTACGAGTTCTACCTATCTGGGTGATCTCCCTATAGTTGCCACTTGTGTTTTAGGGAGACAGAAGCATCGAAAAAATTGCAAGTGCTATAGGAAAACCATTGATGATAGATGAATGTACAACTAAAAAGCTAAGAGTCTCATATGCTCGCATGCTTATAGAGGTTGATGTCACAACTGAACTAAAAAATTACATAACCATAAGGGATCATAAGGGGAATAAACTGAACCAAGAAGTGGAGTATAAATGGAAACCGACTTATTGTAAGAGCTGCAAAAAGATAGAACATACATGCAAAGAAAAAAGACAACAAGTGAAGCCACAACAAGTGAAAAAATTATAGACAACAAAAGCAAGCAAGATGCCTGAATAAGAAGCTGAAAAAGACCTACAGAACCAGAAGTTGAGCAGCAGGAAATAGAAATAAATGAATGGCACGTAGTGGGATCTAACTGAAACAAGGGGAAAGAAACATGGATAGAAGGTACATTTAGGGTGGAGAAGAAATAGTATTGGGATACAACAATAGTTTTGCAGTTCTTGGGATGGAAAGCTCAATAACCTCAGATGCTAAAGTACCCGATGCTAGCTTGGAACGTAAGAGGCATTAATAAACGAGCAAGACATATTGAGATAGGGGCACATCTTAATAAACTTCATATGTAATGTGTTGCTCTAGTAGAAACTAGAGTTAAAATAAATAAGGCTAGTGTTATTAGAAAAAGGTTTAAAGATAAATGAAGTTGGATTGATAATTACAATGATCACCCGAATGGAAGAATATGGATAATATGGGAAACTGCAAGAATGGATATCAAATTTAGTGGTAGTTCAAAGAAATACCTTCATTGTAAAGTCTTTAATATAGATGGGAAACGATCTTATTGGTGGACTCTGATCTATGCACAAAATCAATTAACGCATAGAAAAAAGTTATGGAGAGACTGTTAGAGGGCCTTGGATGTTGATTGGAGATTTCAACAATGTAATCAAAGTAAATGATAGAACAAGAGAAAACCTTGTCCATGAAGTTGAAGTGAAAGATCTAGAAGACATGATGGAAGAAGTAGGCTTGTACGAGCATGAAACTAAATGGAACTATTATACTTGGTCAAACAGGCCTATCAATGGACAATATATTCTAGAATTGACAGAGCAATCTGCAATAGAGAGTGCCTTGTTGAATATTCAAACCGTGACATAGAAATTATACAAGCACATATCTCTGGTCATAACCTTCTCAAGGTTAACATGCTGGGACACATAGCCTAAGTAAGAAGATCAAATTCCTTCAAAATTTTGAATTGTTTAGTTGATAAACCCAAAATTTTGGATGAGGTCAGAAGTAGTTGGAATGGAGAGTAAATGGAGGCCCATGTTCCCAGTTTGGAGAAAGTGATTAGGTTATAGCCTACCTTGCGTAGGTTGAACAAGAAGATGCTTACTAGAGTGCGCAATATACAAGATAGTAGATTGAAATTGGAGAAAGCACAAAATTGGCTTGCAGAGGATATGTTCAACACATATTATATGAAAGAGGTTCAAAACTGAACAAATGATCTAATGCATACCACTTAAATAGAAGAGAAAATGTTGCTATAGAAGTAAAAGCTAAACTGGATGAAGCTTGGTGATGGCAATAATTCATACTTTCAAGCCACCATCAGAGGGAAAAATAAAAAAGCAGGAATTTTCAAACTGGAGGATCCAAATGGTACAATATTAAGTGAACACAAAGAGATTGAGAAAGAAATCATTAGACTTTACAGTGAATTAGTTAGTACACATGCTTAAAGAATAAAGCAGATGGGTATTGTTGTTATTAGAGAAGGAGATCAACTTCAAGAAATGCATATAACTAGTCTAATTCAACCTATTTTTGATTAGGAAATTCGGACAACTTTGAAGGGTATTGGTGATGCAAAAGCACCTGGAATTGATGGATATAATGCTAAATTCTTCAAGACAACCTGGAATATTATTGGAGGTGATGTAAAGGAGGTAATGCAGGATTTCTTCATCAATAACCGACTATACCTTGCAGTTAATTGTGCCCTAGTAACTCTGATTTCTAAAAAGTATGATGCATGAACAATGAAGGATATGAGACCTATAGCATGTCACACTACTTTGTACAAAATCATAAAAAAAAATTTAACAAGAAGATTGAGTAAGGTGATTAATGTGGTCGTGGATGAAAGCCAATATACTTTTGTCCCAGGGAAAGTGATTCATGACAATATAATCATTATCATGAACTATTTAGAGGGTACCATAGAAAACATATATCTCCTAGGTGTGTTATTCAAATGGATTTGCAGAAGGCCTGTGATATAGTGGAATGAATAACATTGGAAGGAATTATGAGAGAAATGAGATTTTCCACTAAGTTCATTAAGTTGATCATGATCTGTATTAGTATTGTCTCTTATAAATACCCGATCAATGGACAACATAGTGATATAGTGAAAGAAAGAAGAGTTCTAAGGCATGGAGATCCAATATCGCCTCTACTCTTTGTGCTAGTCATGAAGTATCTATATAGATGTTTGAAAAAAATCCAAAGAAACCCTGATTTCAATTACCATTCAAAGTGTGAGAATATGCAGATAAAAAATATATGTTTTGCAGATGACTTTATCCTATTTTCTAGAGGTGATGAGATATCAGTGCAACTCATGATGAAAGAATTTCAACAATTCTCAGAAGCTACAAGGTTACAGGCCAATCTATCAAAATGCAAGGTATATTTTGGAGGAGTGAAGGTTCAGGTACAACTGAAGATATGGAAGCTAGAAACTTCCTTGAAGGTAAATTACCTTTCAAATACTTAAGAGTTCCCTTATTAAGTAGAAATATGGTTGTGTATTAGTGTGAAACTTTAATTGATAAAATTGAGAATAAAATTAGGCATTGTATTGCAAAACTTTTGAGCTATGCAGGAACACTCCAATTGATCAAAAGTGTTTTATTTGTAATAATTGTCTATTGGATGCAAGTCTTTCCAATACCCAAAAAAGTGATTCAGAAAATAGAAGCTACATGCAGAAGCTACCTGTGGAATGTTACATAGAGAATGAGTAAAAAAGCTCATGTAGCTTAAGACAGAGTTTGTTATCCCAAGGCAATATGCGGTCTGAACATCACATCATTGGTAGATTGGAATATAGAAACCATAAGTAAGCTATTATGGAATTTACAATCTAAAGCAGATAAGTTGTGGGTTAAATGGACTGATGAGTACTACCTCAAAGGGCATGATGTCATGAGATGGAAATGCACACCTAATTGCTTGTAACACCCTGTATAATATTTGTCTAGAATCATATAATACAAGAGTTATTATCTGGTATTGACACCATCATAAATGTCTATTGGCATAATTTACATATTTGACCATTTATAAAATATAAAAGACAACCTATGGTACAAGATATGGATAGTGCCAAAACAATAAAAATTAAGATCTAAGTACAATATTCTTCATTGTACGAGATACACAATACACAATGCACAATGAAATAAGCATAATTTAAGCTTCTCTTGAAACATCCGAGCAAAGCTCCACATGCAAATTAAACTTGCAAACAATACCTGAAAAGCAACAACAATAATGGTGTGAGATAATAATCTCAGTGAGTTCCCCTATCTTATGGGTTCACTCGACTCTACAAGGTTCTAGCCAATTTCTATCTCAATTCAAAAGGGAAAGGGATAAGACTTGAGTTCACACAGTTCACAATGTATGGAAACATGCCTCTTGAGTTCATCAACTTAAACAACCACTAATCGGAAACCTTACCAAGGCATCTTACCCTGGCCAACCCTACATCTAGAGTTATCGACACGAGTCACAAATCCTTGTAATATAGGTATCTTTCCCCGGCCAACCCACACAAGAGTTTTCGACACGGGTCACAGATATCTAGCTCATAGGTAACTTTCCCAGGCCAACCCATACAAGAGTTCTCGACATGGGTCACAGATATCTATCTAATAAGTAACTTTCCTCCACTAACCCACACAAAAGTTCTTGACACAGGTCACAGATACTTATCTCATAAGTAACTTTCCTCGGCCAACCCACACAAGAGTTCTCGACACGGGTCACAAATACTTATCAAAGAATAATGGGTATATTCCTGGGGAGCGCTCTATATAAGCCTCAACTCTTGGAACGACACATCTCAAGGGATTGTTTTCGACTACGTGATAAAGCATGACATAACGTTGAATGGATTCAGATTCTAAGGGATAACATCATCCTTACGAATCGTCACTTCTCATGGGCCGTACCCTATCACAAGTCTCTTTACCCGTAGACTCCATTCGCTTATGTAATCACTAAGGATAGCGTGATTGTATTCGACAATCACAAGACATCACATTCGCCTTAACCGTAAACAACACAAACCATACATGTTCCATACAAAGTTCTCCTCATAACTAGACAACTACTTGCCAATGATACACACCTAGGCATCCTTGCACAAGCATTATCATGTTTGTTATTCATCATGACCTAATCATCTTACTAATTCATTTCATTAGTTAATATCAAGGGTTTCCTCACCATTCTTATAGTCTTTTAAGCATGTTATCACACAATCACATTCATATATAGCATGCATAAATACATACGGTAACATAGTATAATGCATCAAGCATAAACATCTCACATAAGGCATAAAATCATCATTATTCCTCTACCGACATTCTTGGTTAATTTGTGATCACATAATAGTTAGGCCTTTCGGAGCCAAGCCCCTCACCAAAGATCAATCATTCACATAGTGCTCAACACAACACTAGGTGTTCATCTTCACCCATTCACATAATATTCCACATTCTTAAATTCAAAACCATCCTATCATACCAATGAATAACTTTCCAATGCTTCCGACCGTGCCTTAATCCGAGTTACGGTTCAAAAGTTATGAAGGAAACAAAACGGGGAAAAACATGATTCTGTCATGGTCGCACAGTGAACCCAAAGCAATGCTAGTTCGCTTTCACTTCTCACAGCGAACTTAAGGCGAGGCAAGAAAAATAGTGGCAGTGGAAAAAGCCCTCGGTGCTCGTTGTGCGAGCTCCAGGCGAGTGTTCGCTTTCACCTTGTAGTGCGAACATGACAGACTGTCACGTTCGCCTACATTTCGCTAGAGCTCGCAGTGTGAACCCTGTGATTTCTGCAATCTATCCAACATAATAGGACTGCCTTAAGGGGTTTTCAAACCCCACTCTTACCCAAGCTCAATCCATCATTAATGTTAACATATTCACACATGAAACAACATTTTAAACCATAATCTCACATCAATATCATGAATATAACATGAATCATATATTTTTCATGGAAATGGAACAAGAACACCATAACCTAACTTTTTCCATTTCTCATATTTTCCCCCAATGTTATGCTATCTAATGGAACTCACCTCTAGAACAAGATGAAGATGAAGAAGATTGATGAAGATAAGATGATGAATGATGAAGACTTCTTCTTCTTCCACTTCTAGGTTTTATTCTCTTTTTCCTTTCTCCTTTTCTCTCTTCTATCTCTTTTCTTCTTTCTCTTACCAACTATTCGTTTTATTCTTTTCCACTAAACATATGTATACATATAATATATATAATAATAGTTAATGAAATAAATATCTCCCTTTGATATTTTTTCATCTAACACCAATTGACCAAATATTAGAGTTACCAAAATATCCTCTCTTATACTTACTAATATTGGTCTGTCTCTTTTATCAATAATTGATCTTTTTAGAGTTCACTAGTTACTCTATCGGTCACAACTGATGACATTTAGAGCATTTAAGGAAATATGGGGTATTACATTGCTCATGGATCTTCAAAAGAATTCTAAAATGTAGAGAGTATATGAAGTAGATGTTATATTGGAGTGAAACAATACAAAAAAAATGCATATATCACCTCATCCATGTATAAAGATATGCAAGGAGATAAATAGAATGTGGAGTGGAAGAAACTAATGTATAGCGATTATTATAGACCTAGATCTTTGTGCATATTATGGATAACCTTATTGGATAAACTTCCAACCAAAAATAGATTGATGAGATTCGAAATTCTAACAAACTCAAAATATTGCTTATGCAATCATATAGAAACAATATAACATCTATTTTTTTATTGCACTAATACAATGGATAGGCTATGATAGAAACTCTAAATGATGGATTAATGAGAAGAAGCGGCTTATTCAAAAGGCCAAGAAGAAAGGTTGGAAAAGACAAGACTTGAAAATTGTTGTGGTGGAAACTCTGTATAGCATTTGGAAAGTTAGGAACAAAATTATTTTTTCTCAATATTGCTTTAACCCTATGTTAGCTCTCAATTTCGACGCCTGGTTTGATTCATTTAACAAATGAAGAAATGGAAATTTTTGGCAAGTTATGATACATTTCGACTAGGCAAGTTCAATGATGGATGATCAGTCGAAAGCATTCCTTACGAAAGGAAGGATGACCAGGTAAACTTTGGAAAATTTTCTAAGTATGGAAGTGTTGTTTTGACGGAATGTTACAGATGATGTTTTCGACTTGAGTTTTGAATTTTAATCAAGGAGGGAATATTGTCCTTATCCATTTTTAAACAAAGACACGTGGAGTATGCTGGAGATTCGAAGAAATATCGAGCGCCACTTGTATTGATTTAAGAGAAAGATCGTTAAAAGCAATTATTTCGATTCATTATAAATAGCAGTCTTAGTGATAGGACTGTGTGTGTTCAAAGTTGTACAAAATCTCTAAATTACTCAAAGTACTCGTGTGCAGAGAAAAGAATGTGTTGAAAAAATGTACGTTTGATGTAAACACCATACTTTTACATTTTAATTCAAGTTTATCTTCTTTATTGCCCAAGTTATTTTAACACATTCACTTGCTTTTTGATTAAGTTTTGAAATTTACTTTCTTTGAAATTCTTAAAAGTTGTTAATCTTTAAATTATAAATGTTGTCGAAGTATTCGTCATTTTCCAAACTTCATTTTAATTATTAGCACATGTCCTAGGATTTAGTATGACCGATCCTGCAAGTAACCCAATCCCTTATTGATTTGGTAGACCAGCGGTTGTTTACTAATTTTCACAGTAAACAAATTGGCTCGCCCAGTGGGACAGTGCTAACTAATTTTCTTCACAAAATTACGTTTTAGTCATTGTTCTCTTTGAAAACTTTGTTGTATGTTATTGAGGAGTGGCAAAGTAGCCACCACTAACGAAGATAGACCAAGGAAAAGATATACGAGGAGAATGGCGAATTCAAATCAGCCAAATGTTTCGATTCCTCAAAGTAACAATGGAGAACCGCCCCAAGTATCGTCGACCGGGGAACCACGATTCCAGTGAATGTGTCAGAATCAATGCCATCTATGGTAAGTTTGATACCCACACAGTAGATTACCTATAGTGAACCCATTCTAACTTATATTGGGCCAAGGGGTCCTCCACTAACCCCTCCACCAATAGGGACTGCTTCGAGTAGGCCATTCATGCCTCCAGGTTTCTCTATGCCCTTAGGCGGTAGAGAGAAACCCTATGGAATTCCAACATCTATGATGGCGAACTTGCATAACGTCGTCTCAACATTCTCAGAACCAGTAATGAATGTTACTTCGCCATTACAAGGGTCAGGATCTGGGATAAATATGGGTCGAAGTAGCCAACCCTTAAGAACAGGCTATTCCACCCAAATACCAAACTTGACTAATAATTCTACAACGGTTATTAGGCAACAAATGGATGAGAGTAATCATGAAATGATCCAAATGTTGGCCCAAACAATGGGGACGATTTTTAATCCCCTAATCCAAAGTACTACTCAATCCAACCAACAAATGACGACCCAGATGACACGCCTTGCGAACTTTTTTGGAGTACCACAACCTCCTCGACATCCCCAGAGACAATACTTATTGGAAAATCAATAGGTAGACCTCGAAGAAGATCCCACCATTAATCAAGTCCAGCAAAACCAAGGAAACCTGCCCCATGCAAATCTAGTTAATCCAGAAGTAGCGGTCAAACAACCTAGGGTCGAACCCCCCAGAGCCCAACCTCAAATTCCAATTGAGGAAAGACCAAGGGTGGTAATGGTGAATAGGAATCAAAATGCTGATAACATTGTACAGTAGATTCGACGTGATGATATGGCTGCAGATAATAATCTAGCAGCCATGGTCGAAAGGATAATGACACAAAACGGGGTAAACTTTGGTCTTCAAAGACCAAACTATACTTCGCCATTGTCGGAGTATATTTTACAATCAGATTTACCCCCTAGATGGAAAGTTCTTAAATTCACAAAATTTTCTGGGGATACCACTGAATCCACTGTCGAACATGTGGCTAGGTACTTGATAGAGGCTGGAGAGATTTCGAATAATGAAAACTTTAGGGTAAAATATTTCTCAAGCTCTCTCACCAAAAATGCTTTTACATGGTTTACAACCTTGCCACCAAATTCGATCCATAATTGGACTCAGTTAGAAAGATTGTTCCATGAACAGTTTTATATGGGACAAACCAAGACCAGCCTGAAGGAATTGGCTAGTATCAAACGAAAGTTTACTGAGCCAATAGATGATTACCTGAATAGGTTTCTATTACTTAAGGCAAGATGCTTTACTCAAGTGCCTGAAAATGAGTTGGTCGAAATGGTCTCGACTACTTAATTAGAAAGAAATTGGATACTCAGTACTTGAGAAATATGGCCCAATTGCCTGACAGAGTTTGACACGTCGAGCGATTGAAAGCTGTAAAAGTTAGGGCAAACAAAAATAGAAAAGAGAGGGTAGCCTACATAAAAATTAGTGAAGACGAAGAAGAAACATATAATGGATCTTTAGACTTCGACGAAAGCGAGGTTGACCTTGCTGAACTAAAGAAGGGACCACCTTATGCTTGTAAAGTCCTGGCCCATTCGAACGGAAAAAACCCAGTCGAACCAGAAAAGAATGATAGATTTCCTAAGAAAACTTACACATTTTACGTCACCAAATGTGATGAAATATTCGAATTGTTAGTTAAGGATGGTCAAATGATAATGCCTCCTGGTTCTAAAATGCCTCCTTTAGAGCAAAGGAAGAAAAGAGGTTTTTGTAAGTATCACAATTTCTTGGGTCATAAAACATCTCAATGTTTTCTTTTCAGGGACCTCGTTCAAAACGCCATCAAGGATGGAAGACTAAGGTTTGGAGAAAAAGTGAAGGCTCAGATGAAAATTGATGATGACCCTTTGCAAGTGGCTGATGTTTATTTCACTGAACCAGCTGTTGTCAATATGATCAAAGTTACTGATGACTTCGCTCACAACATCAACAAGATCGAAGTCACTGACGACTTTATCAATAATGCTGTCATGGTGAAGATCACTGAGGATCTTGACGAGAATTTCATGAAAGATTGCATGTGTGAGGTTACTGATGACCTCACCAAAGGAATCGTCGAAGACTGTAACAACGAAACTCCTGATGGTTTTGATACTATAGGAATCACTAAGGATTCTAATTTGGCGATGATAACTAAAGAAATTGCTTATGGTTTCGTACAAACGGATAACTTGAACAAGGCTATTGACGGCCTTACCATGAAGATTCAAAGTTTGGACATTACTGAGGATGTCGCTATGGATGTTAACATGGTAGAAGTTTCACAAGAGACTTCAATGGAGATTGTCGAAGAGCAACGACAAGAGGAATACAACAAATTGGATTTCCCAAAGGAAAAGGAGAGCCTGATTAATTTCATACATAGGTGTCAGAAGAAAAAGTCGGAGGTTATGCTCTGTCCAAGGTGCAGTGCGGTATTCGATAAGAAAGCGACCTAAAATATGGAGGGATTTCGATTGGCAATGGCCAGAGGAAACTGGAGAGACTCTAGTAGCCACCAAGGTTTCAATAAAAAGAGGCCATACAGGGGGTAGGATCAAGCGAAGCCAGGATTCCCAAGTGCCAAAACCACCACTTTCAAACCAACTGCGAAGGCTTCTAGAGGAAAGTGGGTAAAGCCAGTTGAAGATAGAGAGAGAGGCCAACAAAAGTGGCATAACTTTGAGGTTAACAGGGGTTCATTGATTGGGTACCGTAGGGAGTTCCAAACCTCCAAAAAGTCAGTTTATATCTCTGAGAATTGCAAAGGCAAGAATCCGATGACTAGATCTCAATGGAGAAGGGAGCAAAGGAGAAGAAAGGCAGAAAGAGAGGCTAAAGAAAATTAGAAAGTTGAATCAAGCACCAATGTGCCTACTGAAAAGAATGAGAAAAAGGAGGTGAAATCCATCGAAAAGAAGCCTGTAGAGGGGAAGGTGTTTCCCACTCAAGAAGAAGAGACTAAAAAGGAGTGTGATCGTTCGATCGCTGAAGACGAGATTCTCACTGATGAATTTGATACAAATTCAGAAGTATCTTTGGATATCATGGTTAATGTAGTATCTGTGTTACCAAGGGAGTTCGACTAAGTTACTGAGGTCGAAGAGCTAGAGGATAAAACCGACATAGAGATGGCCACTCATAGGCCATTGTGTTACTATGTTATGAACAACGGTTGTGTAAAAGAACAGAATTCGTTATTCGAAAGACCTAATTAGGCGATGAAAAGTCACTTAAAGCCTCTCTTTATTAGAGGAAAAATCAAATATGTGCTAGTCAACAAAATCCTGGTAGATTGCGGTGCAACAGTAAATCTGATTCCGCATTTCATGCTAAAAAAGATAGGGAAGTTCGACACGGACACGAAGCCCCACAATATGGTGTTATCTAACTATGAAGGAAAAGTTGGCACCACACTAGGAGCGATTCAAGTAGACTTGATGGTAGGAACCATTACTAGACCAACCATGTTCATGGTTGTGGAAACTAAGGCTAACTATAATTTATTATTAGAATGTGAATGGATTCACGGCATATGAGTCGTACCATCATCAATGCATCAGAGGATTACCATCTGGCGAACGAATGGTATTGAGGAAAATATTGAAGCCGATCAGAGCTATTTTATGGCTTTGGTTAATCATGTCGATAAACGCGGTTTAGACAAACATTTGGCTAATATTGCTCCTTGCAATCCAATCAGTTTTGCATTTACTCCAGATGATAATGCATATTGCTCTTTGTACTTGCACCCCACCAACGGTTTTTAGTGGGATCGAGAGGTTATGGGAGAAGACGAACTTGCATACATAGGGATATCTGGAATCGACCTAACAAGTTGGGGGAGTGAGTTTGGCGACGATGACTGAGTTGCACGCACTCGAAATAATTTTGGCTTATATAGCCAAAAATAAGCTAAAAAGGGTGAGGTAAAATTCATGGCTGTCGAAGCCAAGAAGGAATCATGTCAGAAAAGTCCTGGTAAGGACTTCGACCCAGAGCTACCTGATAAGGCTCGGGATGAAGTGCAAGGCCAGAGGCTCGACGCCATTTACGATGACAAGCCTTTGGGGTTTAAGAAGGATCCACTAGCAACCAACATTAAAATGCTAGTGCAAGATCCACTTGAAGAGATCGAATTGGGAGATGGGGGGACAAAAGGCCAACGTACATCAGTGTCAATATCAACCCTCAACTCAGAGTCAAAATGATCCAATTGCTGAAGGAGTTCAGAGACTGTTTCGCTTAGGATTATGACGAGATGTCTGGTTTGGACCGAGAGCTGGTTGAATTAAAGTTGCCAATTAAGCCTGGGAAGAAGCCCATTAAGCAGAATCCAAGGCAGTTTGCACCTGAAATTCTCTCGAAGATTAAAGAGGAGGTCGAAAGACTTCTGCGATGCAAATTCATCTGTATAACCAGGTATGTCGAATGGCTTTCAAATATCGTACCAGTTATTAAGAAAAATGGTACTTTGAGGGTTTGTATAGATTTTAGAGATTTAAATAATGCAACCCCAAAGGATGAATATTCGATGCCAGTGGCGGAAATGTTAATCGATTTTGCCGCAGGACATGATACCTGAGTATGCTCGATGGATATTCAGGGTATAATCAGATATTCATTGCTGAAGAGGATGTCCCAAAAATAGCATTTCGATGTCCTGGAGCATTAGGCACTTATGAGTGGGTGGTGATGTCTTTCGACTTAAAAAATGCTGGGGCAACTTACCAAAGGGCAATTAATTCGATTTTCCATGATTTTATTGAGACTTTTATGCAAATCTATATTGATGATATTATTGTAAAGTCAATTTCAGGGAAAAATCACATCGAACATCTTCGACATTCTTTTGAATGGATGAGGAGACATGGTTTGAAAATGAATCCTCTCAAATGTGCTTTTTGTGTGCAGGCGTCCACAAAAAGGGAATCGAAATAAACCAGAATAAGACCAATGCCATAATGGAAGCGAAAGCGCCATCGACAAAGAAGGAGTTGCAGTCATTGTTGGGCAAGATTAATTTCTTAAGAAGGTTTATCTCGAACCTTAGCGGCAAAAATCAAGCCTTCTCGCCTCTTCTTCGACTCAACAAGGAAGGATTCAAATGGGGACAAGCTCAACAAGAGGCTTTCGACAAAATCAAGGAGTATTTGAGCCACCATCCAATACTGATTCCACCTTGTAGAAATAGGAGTATGAGGTTATATATATCCTCGTCGGATAAGACTTTAGGGAGCATGCTAGCTCAAGAAGATGAAAATGGTGTCGAAAGATCCATTTACTATCTTAGTAGAGTCTTGAACGATGCAAAAAACAGGTATAACACAGTCGAGAAATTATGCCTGTGTTTGAATTTCTCATGTATAAAACTAAAGCATTATATAAAACCTGTTGATGTTTTTGTTTCCTCATATTTCGATGTTATAAAGCATATGTTGTCAAAACCAATTTTGCATAGTCGAAATGGTAAATGGGCGTTAGCCTTAACTGAATATTTTCTAACTTATATGCCCTTAAAAGCCGTTAAGGGACAAGTAGTGGCAGACTTTATAGTCGATGTCTCGATAAATGAGGAATCATTAAATTACCTTGAACTAGAACCTTATAAGTTGTACTTCGATGGTTCGAGTCATAAAGACGGAACAGGTGTAAGAGTCTTGATTATTTCTCCTAACAAAATTCCAACAAAATTCAAGTATAAAGTGGAAGGTCTCTGTTCGAATAATGAGGCTGAATATGAGGCTCTTATTGCTGGACTTGAAATATTGTTGGAATTGGGGGGAACTCGAGTCGAAATAAAGGGTGACTCAGAGTTGGTCATAAAACAAATCACAAAGGAGTACAAATGTGTGAAAGAAAATCTCATCATGTACTTCGTGATAGCCAATCAACTCTTAAAAAGATTTGAGTTGGTCAGCATTCGACACATTCGTCGATTGGAAAATCAAGTAGCTAATGATTTGGCTCAGATTACCTCTGGGTATAAAATTTCGAAGGAAAAGTTGCAAGATGCGATCGAAGTCAGAGGGAGGGTTGTGTCAGCCAGATTATCCCCATCAGATATAGAAATAACAAAGCTAAGATATGCTGACAGAGAGAACTTCGAGATATTAGCAATAGACAGCCTGACGGACGAAGATTGGAGAAAACCAATAGTGGAATATTTGCAAAACCCAATGGCGTCTACTGAATGAAAAATTAGGTATCGAGCTTTAAGTTATGTTCTTTTGGGAAACGAATTGTTTAAAAAGACTCCTGAGGGAGTTTTGCTTAAATGTCTCAACGAATTTGAGGCATATCTAGCCCTTTCAAATGTCCATAGTGGGGCATGTGGGGCACATCAGGTTGGCCATAAAATGAAGTGGTTGTTATTTCGACAAGGAATGTATTGGCCCACCATGTTGAAAGATTGTATTGTGTTTGCCAAAGAATGTCAAGAATGTCAATTGCATGCAGGCATACAACATGTTCCTGCAAGCGAATTGCATTCTATAGTTAAACCATGGCCTTTTAGAGGCTGGGCTTTAGATCTTGTTGGAGAAATTAACCTCATCCAAAAATCAAAGATACATCTTGGTTGGTATTGACTATTTTATATAATGGATCGAAGTTGTACCATTGGCGAATGTTGACCAAGAGGATGTGATCGAACTCATCAAGAAATACATCATCTACAAGTTCAAAATTTCAGAAACTATTACAACGAACCAAGGATCGGTATTTATTGGTCGAAAGATACAAGAGTTTGCTAAGGAAACAGGTTTCAAACTGCTAACATCTACACCTTACTACGCTTAAGCTAATGGCCAAGTCGAGGCAGCAAATAAGGTTGTCATTGCTTTGATTAAGAAGCATGTGGGAAAAAAGCCTAGAAACTTGCATAAGACTTTAGACCAAGTCCTCTGGGCATGTAGAACATCCCCTAAGGAGGCTACTTGTCGCACCTGTGAAAATCAAACGGCGGAAAAGACAGAAGATTCGCCACCGAACGTTATTTATCCCAGCGCAGGGAAAGGAAACAATCGAAGAAAACCTCAACAAGGGGAAAGGAATGATCATCGCAACCATAGCCTGGGTTCGGGAGTCGGTTACGCGAGAGGAAGATATTAGCACCCCCTCGCGTCCATCGTACTCGATGGGATCCACGTTTGTTGTTCTGATCAAATAGTGTAAGTATCTGAAGCTCTAATGCTAACTGGTAGGAAATGAGAAATGGGGAAACGGGGAAAGAAAAGAAAAGGTGACTCGATAGGACATCTCCGTCCTAGGCCTACGTATTCCCTTGGGAGCAGGAAAGTCAGAGTCAACGTAGTTCGGAGGCCTACAGGTTTGTGGGGGAAAATTTCTCGCCAAGACACCGTCTTCTCGTGCCTACGTATCCTCAATCTAACGAGAAGGAGAAAGTCAGAGCAGTCGTAGTTCGACCTACAGGGTCTTTGTTGTTTGTGTTTTTTTTAAGTGGAAGACACCAACGTTCACGCTCTAGCAGTTTAGGTGTTGCCGCTCGTTGCATGGAGTCTTACGCGTTTACCTGTTTGTGATAGAACCGAGATGACGTATCCTTTACGATGAGAGTGGGGGAGATGATAAGAGAATCCCGAAGGAAGACAATTGTTTGTTTTTGTTTTTTAGAAGAAATTTTTTAGATTTATTGTGTTTGTGGTATGTATCGTGCTAAAGACTATGACATATGAGCGAATACTTTACAAGGTCGCTCCCAACGGAACGTTTGCAAAGCATCCTAGAAGAGTGAATGAGGCCTTCACTAATTATTTCCCATGTGCTTAAGGCTTGTGACGCACTCTACATACGATAGTTATTAAGTGTTTTTTAGCTTTCCTTTTGAGATGAGAGAAGAGAGACTCAAGGGTGAAAGGAAAACAACTAAGGGAAACTAGATTCTAATGTTATCATGCAATGGTGGCCCTATAGTTGAGTGTATGAGGGACTATCCTACTTGTTATATACATGGATTGCTAGCCTAATGTCTTTCCTACCTCCAACTTAATCGAAAATTAAGTGGAGCTAGGAATCCTAAGGGACCATGTGAATCAACACAAGTAAACATTATTCTAAATAATCACAAAAGAGAGAAGTGAATAAGAAGTGAGGTGAAAATGAATCATGTAAGTATAAACAAGTATGTAAAGTATCATAAGCAACTTACCATCTCCATGCCAAGCTCAATTATCAAGTAGTTGAAAGCAAAGTACAAAACTATGTCCTAATGCACAAAAAAGTGCTCTAATTCTACCCTAGGAGCAAAATTAAACCATGAGCAATGAGAAGTGAACCCTAAAGGTACATACCATACAAGGGGCAGTAGCTAAACCTATTATATCCTATCTATGTTAATATCCTAAACAAAGTCAAAAGGTTACAAGTTATGTCTTACAACAACACACAACATTGGTTGTTCACAAGCTATGTCAAGAAGACTTGTAAAAGTCACAAAAATGGAAGCCAAGTCAAGTATTCAAGCAACATATGTGATATGAACATGTAAAAGGCAAGCTTGAAGTATGAAGAAGTAATCATGGAATGTACATCAATCATGTTCAAGTGGTTTAAAAGTTGCATCCAAAGAAGGCACATAAAGCATGCTTTGATCATTCAAAGTTACACAACAAGCAAAGAGCAAAGAAAGAACATGGTAAAGTAACATCAAAGCATCCACACCAGGAGCAAGAGACCTATAATATCTCATATTTGAATACCAAAAACAATGGACAAAAATGACATACAAATGATGTTACAAGCAGGGTCGGTTGGGCCAGGGAAACCAGGCCCATGGCCCAGGGCCTCAAAAAATCGGGGGCCTCAAAATCGGGAAAAAGGTTTAAAAATTATAAGTAATACTAAGTATTAAATAAATTGTTTGCTAGAATAATAAAATTTCGCAGTGGTGGCCTAGCGGTAATAGACTAAGCTTTGGATTGACATATGCCATGTTGTGGGTTCGAGACTAGGCGTAAGGTGTTTTTTACAATTGCATTTTTTTAGTATCCTTAGTTATGCATATTTTTAGTATCTTAGCATAACTAAAAAACTGATATATGCATCCATGCTCGTTTTAAATTTTATAAGAATAAATTTTGAATAATATATATAAATTATATTTAATTTATATTTAAAAAGATTATCATATAATAAATTTATTTATTATTAAATTATATGATAAAATATAATATATTATTATCATTTGTGTGTAGTTTTATTACTTTATATTTTATTTTATTGAAAAATATATTATTAAATTTTATTTTATAATAATATATTAAAAATTAAAAAATTCATTATTATTTTTATTAAGACAAGATAATTAAATAGATAACAAATTAAATTGTTAAAATTAAAATTCTTTTGAACAATGTAATTAGAGTTAATATAATTTGATGTCAATATAAAATCCACATCTACTTTCTCAATAGGTTTTCACATTTTCATGTATCTATCTCTCTTTTAACTCTTCGTTGTCGAACTTTTTTCTCCCACACGCCAGCCATCGCAACACCACCGCAACCACCTCCAGTGACAATCACAGTCACCGTCATTCCTTTTGAGTCTTATACAGTGACATTCTCCTCTCTCTAAAATAAAAGAGTAAAATAAAATCCAAAAAAAAAAGAAAATAAAAATTCAAGGTTACTTGCTCAGTATTTTATTATGACTTAATTTTTATTTTTTGTCCAGGGTCTCTAAAAAGTCAGGATCGACCCTGGTTACAAGAGTGGTCAAAAGTTCACTTTATCTACCACTAGAAGCAAGGTAAGTGCAACCATGTAAAAGTAAATTCAAAGTCAAGTAAATCAAGTGTTCATACACATGAGGCAGTGGCAAATGATATATGAAATGATACATTTGCATTTCAAAAGCATTGGACAAATATGACTCATCCAAAATTCAAATAAAAATAAAAAAGTTAACCTCTCATTCATGTTCAAACTTGTGAAAGCATAATACCAATTAGAAGCATATGAAATAACCTATAAATCAACATGGGCAGTCCCTAACTCATGATAAACAATATGTGAAATGATGCACAAAATCCACAATTTTGATCATAAAATCCACAATAATTGCCAAATTTAACCAAAAATGGAGTTAAAAATAATAGAAAATTAAATAAAGCATTAAAATATGTTCCTGTATTTTTTGAGAATTTTTTAATGATCCAAAGTACTTTTAAAAACTAAAAAGCAAACGAAATAAAAAAAAAACAAAAGTAAAGAAACACCAGTTTTGATCATATCCATTGGATCAGATCAACGGTCCTCAGTGTGCTCCTACTAGAACCACATGATCATTGGACCTGAAAAGGTAAGTAGGTTACACGGGATGATGATGATGGACTAGGGTGGGCATGCACTGGCGCAATGCACCAAATCGAAACCCACATCACTCCAGGCATCCAAACATGTGCGCTGCCTCCAAATATTATAGTACACAGGATTTTTATTACTTTTACTACAAACCATATAATCGATGACGTGGCAAGGGAGAAGACTAATGCGCCAGCATTTACGTCCTCTAACCTCACAGCAAGTGTACATGATAGGCACGGATTCCACGATCCTCTATTTTAATCATTTTCTTTTTTTTTTTCAACCACATGTAGCCATAAAAAAAGATGAAACAAAAGTGATGTAGTACACTTATATCAACCGGTCATTTTCATTAAAACTTACTAATGAATAAAATAATATGCTCAGCGCCACACGCACGGACACGTGTCTGTCTTCCCCATGCAACAAGAGAAAAAAACCAGCAAAACCTAACTTTCACGAAAAACTTGATCCCACCACAAGGAAATGTGATCAACTTTAGATCATCATAATTCACTCAATATTCCATCAAGTCATACGAAATAATATACTAAATTGAAACTCTCGATGAGTAGAACAACAATACATCATTAATTTTCCAAAATAACAGCTCTAATATAGTGAAAATTAACACGAAAGTCACGGATTCAAATAAAAAATCACAAAATCAATAATAACACATAAACTTAAATTCAAAGATTCATGGTGTGTCGTCATTTCAGGACTTCCAGATACAATGTATGAACAATATTTTAACATCCTAAATCATTTAAATCTAAGAATGAGAGCCATGTAATTTTTAGAGATTCTTACCAAGTGGAGAAAGTCCACTGCTTCTTGTGGTGCTTTGAGATTATGAAACCCAGAAAACTTCAACGCAATGTCTTGGGATCTCCCTCAAGCAAAATAAATGCTTAACCTCTCCAAATCTTGAAAAAATTGCAAATTGGTGATGGAAGAAGATGAACTTGTAGGTGATGATATAATGGTTCCAGTTGAAAATAGATGCAAACAGTAGCTTCTACTCCATGAGGTGATGAAGATGATGAAAGAATTTCAGAAAATAACCTCAAGGTGAGAGAGATCTTGGAGTTTGAAGTTGTGGGTGTGAAATTCGTTTTTGGATCTAGCTTTCTCTAATGGTGTAACTAACTTTTGTTAAAGAGAGAATGAGAATTTATACGGTGGGTTAAAGTATGGTTAAGAGCTAATCATAGTTAGAAAGTTGGTTAGAGGTGGATTAGTGAATGTTGAAAAAATGAGGGTTTATGGTGGTGTACGACTTTTACTATGTGGGTGGTGTATTGTTGTTACCATAGAGTGTATTATGATGATAGTAATGGTGTAAGATGATGGTTAGTACAGCCAACACAATTTGCTCACCAAGTTTTGCAATTTGAAAAATGGAGTTTTTATGGTTTATGGCATGAAAAAATGTCCATGGAGGTGACTTTGTTGATGAATTTCTTGAAGGATAATGAATTAATTTGTATGATTTTGATGTTATTGGAAAGCTGGTATTTGATAGAACAAAGTTGATGTAAAAAAGAATTGGAGTTAAGGTCTGGAACACCATGGGAAATGGCATTGAAGTTGCTATTTCACGAGCTGAGTTTTGGGACTTAGAAAAAATTCTAAGTTTTTCAATTGAACAACTTAAAGATTCCAACTTTGATTGATCATAACTCTTGATATAGAAATCCAAATGGAACATTCTTTATTTGGTTGGAAAGCTTGGAATACACACTACAACTTTCATTTGAGAAAAAAATTCAAATGAAGCTTGGATCATAGAAAAAAATGACCATAAAGTTGTTTGCATGGCATGAAAAACTTTCCCAAAATGGAAAGTTCTAAAACCCTTGTTTTTTCCAAAATTGGTAACTTTCCATAATTCTTGATTTTTCATGACTCCTTTGATATTTCTTGATTAAATCTCTCCCATTGACCATATTTGACATGATGAACATTAGTTTAACCTAAAAACCCGAGAGTTGACTTTTTCCTTGATCAGTTGACTTTACTCCCGATTTGTTTGATTTTCAACCATCTGGCCAATTGAAATCCTTCTGAATGAAATTGTGAATCAAATGATATGTCTTGATCTTGAGGAGCCTCATTCTTTTTGCTTTGATCAATTCATACCATGGAAACCTCTGACCCCATGCCTTGGGAAAACCAATGATGCATGTGTGATGCTTATGACCTAAATGCATATGAAATGTGAAACATATGCTATCTATTGGGTATAAATAGGAGGGCAAATTTTGGGGTGTTACACACTAATATGACTCTACTTCGATTGACATTTGGCCATGATGCAGTTTTACCAGTGGAAATTTATTTGCAATCGACCAGAATTCAAAGACATCATGTAATTCCATAAAAAATGTATTGGAATATGATGTTGGACGAATTAGTAGATCTGGATGAAGAGAGGCTAAAAGCCTTGGAATTACTAAAAAGACAGTAAAAGAGAATAAATAAGTCTTATAACAAAAAAAGTTAAAGTTAAAGCATTTCTTCCTGAAGATTTGGTTTGGAAAGTGATCCTTCCTATGGATCGAAAAGATAGGACTTTAGGGAAATGGTCCCCTAAATGGGAAGGTCCCTTTCAAGTTATTCAAGTATTCTCTAACGAAGCATATGAGATCGAAGAATTAAGCGAGGATAAAAGGGTCTTGAGAGTGAATGGAAAATATTTGAAGAAATATAAACCTGCACTCCAAGAGATAAAAATAGCAAAAGAATAATCACATACAAAATGGCTGAAGCCAACATGGTAGATAAGTATTGCCAAAATGGCTTAAGTGATTACAAGTCATGCCACAAATGGCTAATTACAATCGAAAAGGAAATAAAATTCAATAATTCAGTTTAGAATGGGAAAGAGCTCTTCATCCTCTCATATTTGGATTTCTGAAGCATCAAGTGACGTTCGCAGAGAGCTTTGTTAGTTGAGAGGGTTTCGATTTCTTTTCCAAGCTGTTGGGCTCTGTCGACATGATACATTCCAACTTTGAGTTCTTTGGCCACCTCTTCTTGGTTAGATTGAAGAATCTCATTTTTACGTTGCTTGGCCTGAGAGATTTTACTTTGCAGAATCTTGATTTGCTTTTCCCATTCTTTGACATTTTTGTCACAACTTTCGATTTCTTTTTTATCCTGTTCAGAGATCTTTTCCAAGTTTGAAACTTTGGTAGTAGATTCAGAGGTTGCGTCCTATTTGGCCAGCTGGGTCTCCGACTTGTTGATATTGTGCTTGAGAAATCTCGAAGACGGTTTATATCAGCAACAACAAGGTCGATCAATGTGCCCAGTTCCATGATGATATCAGCAACTTCAGGAGAAACCTCCAAAACATTGACTTTCTTCAAGAGTTTTTTGAGCCCAAAATGGGCAGAAGCATCCTTTTCCAAGAGTTGGAATAGACCCACGTTGAAAATTTGCTATTTGATTTGAGGAAGCAAGTCCTCCTCAGGTTTACCAATTAATTGGTTTCCTGAGGCAGTCGAAGTGCTGGTGCTTTTATCACCAAAGCTGCATTTGGAGTTAATCATGGCTTTTAAGTACTCCAACAGCCTTTGTACCTTCAACGATTCTAGTTCTTCGTGTGAAATACTCGTGTAATTTGTGCTAGTCGAAACAGGGTTGTTTTTCGATTGATCTTCTTGTTTCTTCTCTTCTTTTTCCACTATAATTTCATCTTCAAAAACATCTTTCTCCTCCTCTTCATCCTCCTCACCTTGTTCGTCGTCGCTATTCTGTTGAAAAATTAGAGATTTATCTTCAGATTTATCTTCGACATCTTGTTTTGCGCAGGGCATTTCAGTATCCCCTGCGGCGCCAGCTATAACTTCTTCTCTGACTGAGCTAGTTTGTTGTTCAGGTTTGTCGGTGTGCGAAAGCTCAGTGGCGGCTTTAGGTGGTGTCTTATCTTGAACATCAGCAAGTTGGCTCACTTCGTGAGCAGACCCTTTTGTGGAATCTTTGGGAGAAGTTTTGGAAGGGCTCGTCGGATGATATGTAGGTTCGCTGCAGGATGTCAGAATGATTTGTTGTACTATTGGACGCCCTTGATTATCTTTAGCGGTCTGAGAAAAGAAATCAAAATGGGTTAGAAGCATGTTAATCGAAGAAAATTATAAAAGTTCAAAACGAAAAAAAATTTGTGTACCTCAGGATTCTCAGTCCCAGGACTAGATTTATCACTCTCAACCTGATCAGGATTTTTTTGGTCGGTTTGTCCCTTGCCGGGAGGTGTAACATCAGTTTCAACTACCTTCAGGGTAGGAGGTTTCGTTACAGGTGCTCTGGTGGGTTTTGGCTGTGGACGAAAGCTTACATCAGTGATTTTCATTTGTTTCTTCTTCTTTTGTTTGAGGTGTTTTGTTTGGTCTGGAGAAGCATCCCCATCATCAGATTCAATCAGTTGAACCTCAGGATCCTTTTGCTTTCTCTTTTTTGGTGTTAGAGGAGGTTTCCGACTTACCTGCAAATAGTAAAAGTTTTCATATTTTTGATGATTATTTGAGAAGGCAATATATAAGAAAAAATAGAAAAGAAATGATAAGCCAAAATTTACCTTTGATATAGGTTTCTTGGTGTTATCATCATCTTCTTCTTCGTTGGTTTCTTTCTCGACAAAAGTGGCTTTCTTGGTTGGAATCCTTACAGTTGCTAGAGAAAAGTAATGCAATTAATATAAGCAAAAGGAGAATATAGATGAAAGGAAAATAGGATATGTCGAAAAACCTCTCACTCCACACCTTCATATATCGGAGACTCCACGCGAACGTGTTCTATGCCAATATGAATGTGGCCTTTGAAATTTTCCAAGGTATACTTAGTCGGAACCACTCGCTGAGCACGTTTTTTATAATCACAGAGAAGATTTTTCATAAAATTCCCACAAACGAACCAGTCTGGAAATGGAGGGCTAAAAGCCACACCAAAATTAGCGGTTGGCAGTCGAGGGAATTTTGGAGGATAAAGATTAAAAGCTACTGCTGCTTCGCTAATGGTTCGACTAAGCTCATTTGGTCTGTAGACAGTTTCAAAGTATTTATGGAATGCTTAGATCTCTTTAATGTGTCTTTAAGTACCTTTCTTCACTCTGTGTTGTACAAGGGCAAAAGCTCTAGTTATTTGAAGGTTGAACGAGGCTACATAAAAAAAATTCGTGTTATAGTATTCTCTCCACCAATCGTCGAACTCCTTGGTGCAGAGGAAGCTTAGTTTGAAGGCCACAACGTTAAATTCTATCAGGCCAGAATATTTGGCTAGCAACTTAGCACACTTTATTTCATTATGCACCATGTTGTAATGAATCAGTGAGCCATTTCTTGGAAAGAGAGGTCTGAGTGTAATATGAATAAAACCAAATTGTCGAGAGACAAGATTTAGTTGATAGTTGAGAAGAGAGATTCGAAGCTTGGAAGGGTTGAGTCTCGAGGCTAATAATCGTGGTGTAAGGAAAGACTCCAAGATATCGAGAGATTCTCTTTCATGATCTTTCGACTCAAAAGGAAATCGTCTTATAAACCATGCAGGGCCTACTTTCCTGTTAGCAAAAAGGGCCATGGTAGGGGAAATGCTATAGCGTTTTGCGAACATCATTACATAACTGGTAAAGGTCTGCCGAAGACTCTTTCCCTCATCATTAGGAGTCAACAGCGTAAGTCGTGTCTCTTCGACTCTTCTTTCTTTTATAGAGGCTTCATCGACGGTGTTCTGACCAGGAAGCGACGCTTTGAAAGTGGCATTCAGCCATAGTTAGAGTAGCCAGAAAGGTCCAGAAAGGAGCAAGCTTCCTTTCGTCTTGATCGTCTTCAACGCCGTGACGCCTTCGCCAAGGGATTCATATAGGTTCGCCAAAATGATTTCGCTAAGGCAAAGGTCGTGACCAGCGTGCAATTGGTTCGCCATGGTCAAATACCTCTTCGCCACTTGAAGAGATCTTGAACAAAAAACATAGCGTGAGAGCCAGAGAGCCAAGAAGGTGCCGCACTCTTAGTCCGAAACCTCTTTGGTTTCCTTGTCGTGGTAGTAGGCGATGTAGGTGGTAAAGGATACTTTGCTGGTATCGAAGCCTATTGAGTCGTCAGCTAAAATATTGGGGTCGTAATCTACTTCAGTTGGTTTCAAGCCAGTGATGGCAGCAATGTCGAACAAGGGATGGGTGACCATTCCACAAAGGAGATGGAAATTATTATAGGTACTGTCCCAGAAGTAAAGGGAGGCGATGAGCATCGAAGGACAATAACCTGGTCCTACTTTCAACAGTTGGATAAGGTCATAAATGCCCATTTTCTTCCCAATTCGGGACTTCTCCTTTTTTATCTTTTCTAGCCAAGCTAGATAGTCGGAAGGATCTTTTGACAAAGGGCAGGATCTGAAAACCCTAGAACTAGTATTCATAAATTCTAAGTTTATAGGGTCTCTAGAGGCTACAGTCGAAGGTGAACCTTGGCCATCTAACTTGGATTTTTCATCAATCATAACTTCCTAATCAGTCCTAGGTCTTAAGTCATTTGCTATGGGTTTATAGTGATGGTAGGCTGGGAAAAATTCCCTAATTTTAACATGATCAACATTTAAATCAGGCAATTGACTTAGCATGACACGGGTCTTACCAGATACAAGAATAGGAATCAATACCTGGGATTGATATATCCGGCGCTTCTCTTCTTCATTTGGAGGTTCTGGAACATATTGCTGATTCCCAACCACCTTTGAACCTAACACCTTATGACCTGGAGCAAGCTCCTTTGACTTCTTAGAATCCTGTGCTTTCTTGTTGGTTTCTTTGGAGGTTGTTTGAATGGAAGCCATTGTTGCAGTAGATATGTGAAAAAAGCTTGGAGAAAGAAGACGTTTGGAAGATGGTACGGTTTCAGAAATTCAGGAAGTGAAAGAAAAGTGAAAAATGGTAACTTTTTCCCTTTTGTAGGTGAATTGAAGCGAAACGGTTACTATGCATGATCATTGTACCTCATTAATGGTGACAAGATAGTGGGACACGCGTTGCATGGAGACGATGCGATTAGACAATGGTAGTTAAGTTTCTGACCCACGATCTCCTAGGGGCTAGAAACGTGATGATTAAAAAGATTTAGGCATGAGAGTGAAGAAACGTTTCAGAAAAGGTGTCATGATGACCCTGATATCATAATTTTGCTGAGTCATGTGAACAGTTCACAAAGTCGAATTGTACATGGCATCGAATCATGCTATCAAAAAATATCATTTCCTCTATTAGATGTCGAAAAGGAGATTTTTGGAGGGAAATTTATTGACTCTCAATTTCGACGCCTGGTTTGATTCATGTAACAAATGAAGAAAAGGAAAATTTTGCCAAGTTATGATACATTTCGACTAGGCAAGTTCAATGATGGATGTTCAGTCGAAATCATTCCTTACGAAAGGAAGGATGACCAGGTAGACTTTGGAAAATTTTCTAAGTATGGAAGTGTTGTTTCGACGGAGTGTTACAGATGATGTTTTCGGCTTGAGTTTTGAATTTGAATCAAGGAGGGAATATTATCCTTATCTAGTTTTAAACAAAGGCGTGTGGAGTATGCTGGAGAATCGAAGACATGCCGAGCGCCACTCGTATTGATTTAAGAGAAAGGCCATTAAAAGTAGTTATTTTGATTCATTATAAATAGGCAGTCTTAGTGATAGGATTGTGTGTGTTCACAGTTGTACAAAATCTCTAAATTACTCAAAGTACCCGTGTGCAGAGAAAAGAGTGTGTTGAGAAAATGTACGTTTGATGTAAACGCCATACTTTTACATTTTAATTCAAGTTTATCTTCTTTATTGCCCAAGTTATTTTAACACATTCACTTACTTTTTGATTAATTTTTGCAATTTACTTTCTTTGAAATTCTTAAAAGTTGTTAACCTTTAAATTATAAATGCTGTCGAAGTATTCGTCATTTTCCAAACTTTATTTTAATTATTAGCACATGTCCTAGGATTTAGTATGACCGATCCTGCAAGTAACCCAATCCCTTATTGATTTGGTAGACCAGCGGTTGTTTACTAATTTTCACAGTAAACACCCTAGGATAAAAGAGAACATCATTTATATTATTGTTATGTGATGTATTATGCATAAAAGGTTAAGTACTCGTGTAAATGTAACCAATCTAAGTATAGAGTCTTAGGAAATTGGTTTTGTGCTGAGTCCAATCAAATCGGTTGTTATCACTGTTTTGAAAATACAAAAGTTTATTTGCTTCCAAAAAAATTAAAAAATTTGAGTAGGAAATGTTGATCGGTGGAATTAAATGAGGTGTAGGTGGACTGACAACTTTAAACTTGCGTTATGCTTTCAACGTCGCTAATACTTGACCTTTATGACACGATGTCATGACAGGTTTAGCCACATGGTAATCATGCTACTAACCTAAATGTTACATTATCTGCGACATCTTTTTCACAATGCTGATGTGGCTATTTAATAATCCAACAACACCGCTCCCCCACATGTTATCTGAAGAAAACCATTTGCAACGAATTTTCCTCCCCCTCCTTCACCATTTTTGCAAAACTCCATATTATCTGGTTTCTTCGCTCAAAGGTATGTATTCTTTTTCTTTTTTATTCTTACCATTAAGCTTCTCCATTCATGATTTTTCTCTTATTTAATTTTTCTATTACTTGTTGATCAAGACTCATGAAGTTGATCATGACTTAACAAACGTTATTGATTGATTAAAGTTTCTCCATTTTATCTAGTTTTTTACTCAAAGGTGTGTATTTTTTTTCCATATATAAATACATATTGAATTGTGGGCTGTTTGATAATTCTGTATATATTATTTAAATATTTTTTTATAGTAAAATAAAACATATAAATAGGTTTAATAATTTTTTATTTTAAAATCAGAAAATATAAATTTCACAAATATTTTTTTAATTTTATAATTTTTTAAGTGTTTATAGTATATTTGTAATACCCCGTAAATTATTTACTCTGGATAGTATTCGTTTGATCAGTTGGGTTCCGGTTTACTCTGAGAATTTATTTGGATAAAATAATTAGAGTAAACTGATGAGCTCAGTGTCATACCCCAAATTTTGACCACTAAGATTTCCCATCATGGTGCAAATCATCAGCATAATATGGATGTACCTTTGTACCTCATTAGTCTCCCCAAAGATGGGTGAACACTCACTACAATCAGAACTAGGGTTTCAAGCCCTCTCAGAGCCTTTAGACAAAGGATCAATCAAGTAATGACATGATCTTCAACTTGTCTAACCTCTTAAACACCCACAAAGGATCAAGAGGACTCCCACATCAAGAATTAAGCACAAGAGTGCAACATTTCAAGTGGAGCAAGCCTCAAGTTCATCTAATACAAAGTCAACTAACGCAGAAGGTCAAAGTTTTACTTTTGGTCAACTTTGAGCTTCACAAGCCATTACTCAAGAAAATATGATGGATGATTTAATTTGATCAAATTTAAATCAAGAAATCATGCAAAATTGATCAAATTGAAAGAAACTTAGAAATTTTTTCTAAGTTAAAATCATGTTCAAGTGCACAACTTTTCAAGGTTGTAACTATTGACCCAAGCATCCATTGGTTTTGCGTAAGGGCTACTTTTAAAGAGGGTATTTGATACTTCAACATTTTAGAAGGAATCAACTCAAAATATCATAAGGATTGAAAGATATAGGTGATCAAAGTTGGGAATTCTTAATGTCAGATGTTCCAACATTTCATAGGACATCATTAATATTTTTCCAGCAAGAATGTCCCAACTTCAAGGATGTTTTTCTCCATGATCCAAGTTGATTCAAGACAAACCTTGAACATCAAAGTTGAAGTACGTCATCTCACCTTTCCAGAAAGTCCTAGAAAGCTCATTTATCATTCTCGAGCAGAAAGTTATGGTCTCTGCAAAAGGAATTGATAAAACAAAATTTTCATGACAGCTTTTAGGACAGATTTGATCACACAAGTTCAAGGTCACTTCTTTCACTTCTTTCACATCTCAAATGCCTTCTTTAGTAAGGTAATTCAGAGTTTTTGAGTTAGAGAGCATTTCCATCACATCTCATGATCCTAACACCTCATAAACATCATATGTAGGTGATCCAAACTATCACAAGTGACCTGTAACACCAAAATCACAAAGTCGCCTCTCAAAACCTCAAAATTGGACTTTTTTGCATTTTTCAAGCCATGTCTTGATTCAGTCACTTTCCAAACCAGATAAAACCTCAAACACACTCCAAATATCATCCTTGAACTATCCCAAATGGTTCCCAACATCTGGAACACCATTTGAGAGAGTTGTCACTTTGGCTATTTTAACCCCTTTTGCAAGAAAGGGCCAGTTTTTGTTTTTGCAGGTTCCAGCTGATTCCAACCATCCTAAAAGCTTCTAAGAGGTCATTTGAGGGTGTCCAAAGCATCAAATCATTTCTGGAATAAAGCACTTGGTATGTTGCACAAAATCTCCAAAAAAGAGGTAAAATTCACAACTTGAATTCTTTGAATCATGCTTTCCTTTGATGTCCACATATATGCATCATATTGAACAATTCTTGAAGCAAAAATGTAGTCCTTAATCTGTATGTTATGATCCTCCTACTGTTTGCACTTTAACATGTTTATATGTGGAGTTTATGTTGTTTTAAACTTAAGGTGCAGATCTGGTTTTTTGCCTTGTGTGTGATGTACATTAAGTTCCAGTATGTATGAGTGATACCATTGGATTCCTTGCGAAAAATTGGTCAATATAGGTTCTTACGGATTTTAATTTCGTCAAAAATTGAGAGAGTTATGAGTGTTGAAAGTTTGATAAGCAAAGATGTTTAAAATCAACATGCAGTTCTGGTTTTTTGCTTTGTGTGTTATGTACATTAAGTTTCAGTATGTATGAGTGATACCATTGGATTCCTTACGAAAAATCAGTCAAGATAGGTTCTTACGGATTTTAATTTCGTTAAAAATTGAGAGAGTTATGAATGTTTGAAGTTTGATAAAAAAGATGTTGAAAACCAAGGTGCAGTTCTGGTTTTTTAAGATGTTGAATGTGATGTTGTGACATCTTCCCTTTTTCTCTTATCTTCAAAACTCATGAAAGATGTCGAATGTGATGTTGTGACATCTTTCCTCTTTTTCTTAGTTTATCTTCAAAACTCAACCAATTCTTTTACATAGCAAAAATCATCATTTTCCAATTCTGTTTTACACACTTCTTATTCATACTCCATAATATTTTAATCCACCAAAAAATCACAAAAAATATTATTATTTGATATATTTTTAATATATTCAAAAATATTGTTTTAAATTGTTTTAAATGCTTTTAAAATGATTTCTTTTTCTTGATTTTTAAAACCAAAATGATTTTAAATATTCATGTGGATAAAATACTTTTTCATAAACCTTAATCATTGTTTATAACATGATTAATGATTTTATTTGATATTTTTATCATTTTTTACTTGATTTTTCTTTGAAAAATGCCTTTAAAAAATGAAATTGGGGTTTCTTGGATTTTCACCCTAACAATTCCTTTTCAAAAAAATTTTGGGTCTCTAATAGAGTGTAAGACCCAACCCTTTTTGTACAAAAATATTTTGGGCCTCAGTTATTGTATAAGTCCCGATACGTTAAAAATCTCGGCGCGATCGCCATTTTCAAACTGAAAATCATCTGGGTCTCCCCTCGTGTTGTAAGCCCCATTTCTTTTCCTAAAATACACTTTGAGCCTTTAATAGAGTGTAAGTCCCACCCCTTTTGTAAATAAATATTTTGGGCCTCAGATATTGTATAAGCCCCTCGGTACATTTACAAAGTTCAGCGCGATCGTCGCCCTTTTCAAAATTAACCATTGGGCCTACCCTCGAGTAGTAAGACCCATTTCTTTTCTTAAAACTCACTTGAGCCTCTAATAGAGTGTAATTCCCAACCCCTTTTTTTACATAACCCATTTTGGGGCCTCACTTATTGTATAAGTCCCTCTGTACATTCTAAAACCTCGGCGCAATCGTCTCCCTTTTCAAAATTAACCATTGGGCCTACCCTCGAGAGTGTAAGACCCATTCCCCTTGTACAAAAAACTTTTTGGGCCTCAGTCACTTGTATAAGTCCCACTGTACAAACTCATATCACAGTGCAATCACTACTAAAACCCTGGGTCTCTCCTTGAGCTGTAAGCCCCAATTTTTCCTTTCAAAGCACTTTCTCCTTTGATTTTGAAATATACTGTTGTTTTCAATCTTTCTTTGTTGAATAACTAACCAAACAACATGGAAGCTCTACAACCGAGTAAGTGTTTATATGCTTTCATTTACCGCTTTCATATACATATAACTGTATTGTGGGGCTGTTTCGCTGTAAGTCTTCTTTCATAAACTCATATCGACTGTGTAATAATAGTATAGATATTTAGAGTTTCCACGGCAACTACGTCTAGCACTAGGTAAAGTCGTTTCGATCATTCTTAGAAATAGACAATACTAGATCCCCCATAGGAGCACCAGATACAGTCTTCTCTTCGGCTGTCCTCCTTAGGAATTGTCAAGAAACTCTACTCCCCAGAGATGATCTCTTCTCCGTGAATTGCATCCCTTGAGTTTCTTCCAAATTCTCGAACTTTCCTGGCTTGATCTATTCTTTGTGAATAGACTGTCTTGAACTTCTCGGGGTTTAGGGACCCACAGGCTTCTTAAAAGCATCCCCGCCTCCTCTTGGGCGTTGTACAAGGACCCGTCGGCTTCTTAGAAGTATTCACAACCTCCTCTTAGGCTTCGTATAAATGATTTCTTCCTCCGGGAATGATAGCCTCCTCTTGGGCTTCGTACAAATTATCCCGACGACCTCCTAGAGGTATAGGAACAGAAATTAGTCATCTTAATTGAACAGCCTTTCAAAGAGTCTAGATCTTTCTACCGTGGACGTACTACTACTGTTTCTTTAGACAGTCTAATTTCCTTGAGTCTCAAAGACATTCTCAAGTCCCTTTCAAAAATAGGAAGACACCCGCAGACTTGGACATTCTCAATACCCTTTGGATTCCCCGTTTCCTTAGAGAACAGGAAATAATCCCGATTCTCAGATCAAATCCATGAGTAGAGTGTTACTCATATAAGAACTGATTTTCTCGTTGAACCAACATACTGGACCTGTCACTCAACTGAACAGTACCCTTTTAGCCTCCATCTCGGGCTTCGTACGAGATACAAAGACTCTCTTGTTGAGTCAAACCTTTTAGCCTCCATCTCGGGCTTCGTACGAGATACTAAAACACTCTCTTGTTGAGTATAAAAGACTTTCTTGTTGAGTCAATCACCTTTTAGCCTCCATCTCGGGCTTCGTACGAGATACAAAATCACTCTCTTGTTGAGTATAAAAGATTCTCTTGGTGAGTCACCATCTTTAGCCTCCATCTCGGGCTTCGTACGAGATACAAAAACACTCTCTTGTTGAGTATAAAAGATTCTCCTGTTGAGTCAACCCTTTTAGCCTCTCTCTCGGGCTTCGTACGAGACACATAAAAACTCCCTCTTGTTGGGCCGATAGCCTCCTCTTAGGCTTTGTATAAGGAAAACACCGGTTGAGTCAATCAACCTTTTAGCATCAAAGTTGTGCCTCGTTCACAGTACATAAACATCAACAACTACTTCCCCTTCATCTAATCGCTGTAAGCGGCAAGCCTCTGGATTATTTACATCCATGCCACTGTCTCACTTTTAGCATGAGAAAATCCTAAGGAAAGATAACATTGCTCTACACTGAGTTAAAGTCTTCTCCTTCAGGTTGGAACCCCCATATAAAGGAAATTATGGCATTGCTGGATTCACATATTCCGGTTAAAGTAATTCTCCTTTATAAACAGTTGTGACAAACAGACCCTTTTTAGAGATGACAAAATCTCTCTAAAGATAACACCTTTTAGCTTCACATCTTGGGCTTCGAACAAGATACAAATAGACCCTTCAGCTTCATATCTTGGGCTTTGAACAAGATACAAATCACCTTCAGCTTCACATCTTGGGCTTTGAACAAGATATAGATCACCTTTCACTTCACGTCTTGGGCTTTGAACAAGACACCAAAACACCATTTCCTCCCATAGAATAGGAGGAACTACGAACGCTCTGATTTCCCTGTTTCGGTAAACGGGAATACGTAGGCATAAGATTGAAAGAAAAATCTTAGCGAGCACACTAATTAAAAAACCTAAAGTCCCCTATCTCCACCCAATTTGACAAATTCCCCATGAATAGTCCCAGTTTTCCACCTTAATAAAGTAAGAAGAAAGAAAGGCCCCATTACCATATAACATCCATAACCTAACAGACCGCTGTTTAAACTCAGTATGCAAGCAGGGTTAATTGGAGACATCTATTTCCCTTCCTTAGTCAGCTCACAATAGGATAAAAAATGAATCGACCTATAGTAAACCCCAAAGAGCGACAGCGGTTAAGAACCGTGTCCAAAATTGCTCGCTACACTCAGAGCAGATCAAATTAATATTTTTATGACTCTGAGGTTTTAACTTTTGGCATTATAGAGACTTTTTGGACATTTAGTAGTGTTTCTAACTAATGACATTTCTCTATATCATTTCGTTTTCCCTTTTTCTCTTCATTTGGAACAAAAGCTAGAAATAGAAAGAAAGAGAAAGTAGAGAGAAGGAAGAGGAAAGGAAAGAAAAAGAAGAAAAGTTCAAGAGAGAAAGATCAAGATCATCATCCATTCTTCATCAAATCATCTCATCTTCTTCATCATCATCATCTTCTAATCCAGGTGGGTTCTAGATAGAAACTTTAGAGTATGATTTCTTGAGGTTTTAGAGTTAGGTTGGGTTTTTGGGAAAAATGGGGTTTTGTGAAAAATGGAAATTTTGGAATGTGATTGGAAATTTTGTTTTGTGATGTTTGTGGAATAACCCATGATTGAACCATGATCAAATACCTTTATTTGCTGATTGGGTATAGTTTTGAGGGTGAAATTGTGGATGGAAAGTTGCTGTTGAATAGGGTTATTTTTCTGCATAACGTAGAGCGCCCTTAGTGCGGTGTTGCCCGCTTAGCGCGGTTTGGAAAATTTTCACCTCCATCAGGCCGAGAGTAGCACGCTTAGCGCGGGAGGGGGCCCGCTTAACGTGACCTGGGACCAAGGGAAAAAAACTATCTTTCTTCTAAAATTCATAACTTTTGACTCGTTCACCCGATTTAATTGTTCTTGGTACCGATAGAGAGCTATCAAAATACTCTGTCTAATGGAAGTGAAAAATTACTATTTTAATGCCCGATTAAATAAGTCGGAGGGAACCGGATTTGGGGTAACTTGTGGTTTTGTTGAATTGTGTGATTTTATTATATGATTGACTTGTGTTTACCTATTTTTCTTGTTGTTATGCATGTTCGAGACTATATGCATGTTAAAATACGAAATAGGTAGAGTGAGGAATATACTTAACTATATTGAAACCTAGTAATGGCTAGGAAATTGTTGAATCACATAGCGACGACGCTCGTGCAGGAGAGGCCGAGGCGTGTGTCTATTATCGAATGGTATGGAAATAATTACACTAGTATGGATCATGTTTTATTGTGGTTATTTTGAGAAAAGACAAAAGAGGTCTTAAGGCGAATGTGGCCTTGTGATTGTCGAATACAATCGTGTTGGGTATATGATCGCGTAATCGTAACCAATTATCTTGAGGTGTAGTTTCATGAGACTCGAGCTCCTCCTCTGAAACGTATACACAATTACTTGGCAGGTTTGATTCCCGCGTGTAGTACGAATGGAACCTATATGGTAAAGAGACTTGTGATGGGTAACAAGCCATAAGAAGTGACGGTTCACGGTTAACAGGCCGATGATCCAGAATCCATTTTGTATGCCAAGTAACTACAAGGATCCATGACTCGGGTCGACTTCTAGACGTAGAAGCGGATGGGAAAATGGGATGCCTTGGTAAGGTTATCGATTAGCGAGATTCTTGAGTTAACAGGCTCATGACTGATTCCATTATGTAGTGTGAGTTAACTGACTCACGAGTGTGGATCCATATAGTGTGTGAGTACTCAAAGTCACTTCCTTTCCCCTTTTGACTTGAGTTAGGTGTGATATAACCTTGTAAAGCTGAGAGGACCTATAAGATAGGGAACTCACTGAGATTTGATGTATCTCACCCCACGTTATTGATTATTTTACAAGTACTACAGGTTCGGCGAAGGGTAAGGATAAAGTTGTGTGACTTTCCTTACTACCTTAGCTTTTTGGGATGGAAAGACTTCCGTTGTGAAGATTATTTTGAGATCATTAATTGATCTAGTTCTTAGTGTTGGAACATCTTGTATATATATAATGCCATAGTTTTGTATTAGGTTATTTTGGGCATGTATATGTATAATGTGTTAACTAGGGACTTATTGTATTTCAGTACCAAAACGTGAATTCATGTATGATATGGATGCTTTGATGTATTATATTATATATGGGTGTTACAGTTGGTATCAGAGCAGGTTGTATCCTCGACCTAGCCATGAAATAAAATGAGTTTTCTTTCCGTTTCTTATGCGTGGTGTCGCCCTTGGTCTTGCGTGTTATACTTATGGTATTGAGCCTGATCAACTTAATCCTATCTGTATGACATCCAGGAACATGGCGGACGGGCGCAGAAATAACCATGGTAGACCGAGAACCACTCCAGCTGGGACAAATCCACCCGGCGACTATGGGAATGCCCATTTGTATCAATTCATGCAACAGATGCAGCAACAACAGAATCAGTTTATGCAGTAAATGGTACAACAAATGGCTGGAGGTCTGCATCCTCCCGTGGTTGTTCCAGAAGTGGCAGGTGGAAGCTATAGGGACTTTATCCGTATGAATCCTCTGGAATTTCAGGGAGGGTTAGATCCGGTAAAGGCTCATGAATGGATATTCGGTATGGAGCGGATTTTCTTGATAGTTTAGTGCAGTGAGGAAAATAAGGTGGTCTTAACTTCTCACTTGTTAAAGGGTCCTGCCATGAGGTGGTGGGAGAGTGCTTCAGCCTTAATGATAATTCAAGAGGTACCGAAGGTATGGGAGCAGTTTAAGATAAATTTTATGGATAAGTATTTTCCAAGTTCCTTAAGGTCTCAGAAGGAATTCGAGTTTCAACAGTTGAGACAAGGCAACTTGACTGTGGCCGCTTATGCAGAGAAGTTTGAGGTGATGGCTGCTTATTCCAGGTAGGCCATGTATGCTCCGGACGAAAGTTGGAAGATCAATCAGTTTCTTTTTGGGTTGAGGGCTGAAATTTCACATAGCGTGTCTCAGAGGGAGTTCACTAGCTATGCCGAATTGTTAAGGCAGTGCTATGTGGCAGAACACAGTTTGAAGAAGGTGCAAGCGGAAGGAGAATTGATTAGGTTGAATCCAAGCGATCGAGGCATATCGAATCCATAATTTAGACCGAGATCACAAGCTTTTAAAGGGAAACAAGTTCAGAGTTCCAAGACTAGTGTGCCTCTGGTATGCCGTACTTGTGGTAAGAATCATCATGGTAGGTGCAGTTTGGAAGGAATAAAGTGTTACCAGTGTCAGAAAGTGGGCCATTTGGCGAGGGATTATCCCCAGAGTAGGAATCAGACACAAGGAAGGAATACTGGCCGAGTTTATACCTTGGATGCAAGGAAAGCAAAGGGTGACAACTCTTTGATTGCTGGTACGTGTTTCATTAATAGACATCCTTGTTTTGTGTTATTTGATTGTGGAGCTACACACTCTTTTGTATCGATTCAATGTGTGAAGCGACTTGGGTTGCAAGCTGTTCCGTTGTCTCCGCCCATGGTGGTTACTACTGCCATGGATGAGATAGTGGAAACACCTTCAATGTGTGAGAATTATATTTTATCTGTGAATGATAGAGTTTTTCAGATTGACCTTATCTGTTTGCCGCTTAAGAAAGTTGATGTCGTTTTGGGGATGGATTGGATTTCTACTAATTCGGTGTTTATTGGGTGGGAAGAAAAGCTAATCATCATCCATCTGTCGAGGCTACCCCGAAGGATGTGTTAACAACTATTTTAGAAGGTACGGTGGGAATGATAAATTTCTTGTTTGAGAAGGAGAAATATGTTTAACTGGTTCTTACTAAGGATGAGAGTAGTGACCAGCAAGTGCTGAGTATTCCTGTAATATGTGAGTTCCCTGAAGTTTTTCCCGAGGATGTTACTTCTCTTCCTCCGGAGAGAGAGGTTGAATTCTCTATTGACATGGTACCGGGAACGGCTCCTATATCCGTTTCTCCGTATCGGATGACACCGCTTGAATTAAGAGAATTAAAGGACCAGTTGGAGGACTTAATGGCTAAGCATTTTGTTAGACCTAGTGTTTCACCATGGGGAGCTCCAGTGTTGTTGGTAAAGAAGAAAAATGGTGGGATGCGTCTGTGCATTGATTATCGTAAGTTGAATAAAGTCACCATTAAGAACAAGTACCCCTTTACCAAGGATAGATGACCTGTTGGATCAATTGAAAGGAGCCTGTGTGTTCTCGAAGATTGATTTACGGTCGGGTTATCATCAGATTCGTGTGAAGAGTTCCGATGTGCCGAAGACTGAATTTAGAACCTGTTACGGCCATTACGAATTCTTGGTGACGCCTTTCGGTGTGACTAATGCTCCAACTGTTTTTATGGATTACATGAACCGTATATTTCAAGCTTACTTGGACCAATTTGTCGTAATCTTTATTGACGGCATTCTTATTTATTCTCGTACTCTACAAGAGCACGAAGAACATCTGAGAATTGTCTTATCGGTGTTGCAAGAGAAGCAACTTTTTGCTAAGTTAAGCAAGTGTGAATTTTGGATGTCGAAAGTTAATTTTCTTGGACATGTTATATCTCAAGGTGGTGTGGCAGTGGATCCGTCGAAGGTAGAAGCAGTGATTAATTGGGAGAGACCGAGGAATGCCTCAGAAGTTAGAAGTTTCTTGGGATTGGCAGGGTACTATAGAAGGTTCATCAAGGGTTTTTCTCAATTGGCCTTACCAATGACAAAGCTTACTCGGAAGGATAATGCTTATGAGTGGGATTCGGGTTGTGAGCAAAGCTTCATGAAATTGAAGTAAAGTTTGACGACGGCTCCTGTGTTAATCATTCCTGATCCTAACAACTCTTACGAAGTATTTTGCGATGCTTCTAAGATGGGATTGGGAGGTGTTCTAATGCAAGGCGGTCAAGTTGTAGCTTATGCCTCTCGACAATTAAAAGTTCATGAGAAGAATTATCCAACTCAGGATTTGGAACTAGAAGCGGTTGTTTTTGCACTGAAGATGTGGCGTCATTATTTGTATGGTGTACGGTTTGAAATGTTCAGCAATCATAAAAGTTTGAAGTATTTATTTGATCAAAAGGAGTTAAATATGCGGCAAAGAAGGTGGATGGAGTACTTAAAGGATTATGATTTAGAATTAAAGTATCATCCAGGAAAAGCGAATAAAGTAGCAGATGCATTAAGTCGGAAAGTAGTTCATAGTGCGGAATTGATGATAGTGGAGTATGCTCTGTTGGAAAACTTTAGGGATCTTAATCTTCAGTTTGTGTGGACTCCAAATGGTGTAAATTATGGAGAATTTGAATGTCAATTCTACTCTAAGAGTTGAGATTCAACAAGGACAATTGTTGGATGAGAAGTTACAAGAAGTGTTAGTACAACCGGGTGTTGTTCAAGCTACCGACGGAATTATTATGTTTAACCAAAGGATTTGTATTCCGGACAATGCGGTGTTAAAAAGAAATATTTTGGATGAAGCTCATAAAGGTACTTTTACGATACATCCTGGTTCTTCGAAGATGTATCGAGACTTAAAGAGAGATTTTTGGTGGTCCGGAATGAAAAAGGATATTGCGGTGTATGTGTCAGAATGTGCAGTGTGCCAACAGGTAAAGATTGAACATCAAAGACCGGGAGGCCTGTTGCAACCTTAAGAAATTCCAGTTTGGAAGTGGGATAGTATTTCTATGGACTTTGCAGTAGGTTTACCCCGTACGCAAGGTGGATATGATTCGATTTGGGTGATTGTGGATCGACTAACGAAATCTGCGCATTTCTTAGCCGCGAAGACTACTTTTAAAGCAAGTCATCTTGCAAGGTTGCTCATTGCTGAAATTGTGAGATTGCATGGTATTCCCTTTAATATTGTGTCCGACCGAGATCCAAAGTTTACTTCAAGGTTTTGGAAGGTTTTTCAACAAGCTATGGGTACAAGGTTGCGTTTGAGCACGTCGAATCATCCTCAGACGGACGGTCAGACGGAGTGGACAATATAAACGATGGAGGACATGTTGAGAGCTTGTGTGCTAGAAAGTAGAGGAAATTGGAAGGAAATTTTACCGTTGATTGAGTTTTCGTATAACAATAGTTACCATGCGAGCATCAGTATGGCTCCTTATGAAGCGTTGTATGGAAGGAAATGTAGAACACCTTTGTGTTGGGCGGAAGTTGGTGAAGACAGAATTTTGGGACCCGAAATTATCCAAGAGACTACAGAAAAGATTCGAATGATCCGCGAGAAAGTTAAACATGCGCAAGATCGCCAAAAGAGTTATGCGGACAATCGTAGGAGACCTTTAGAATTTGAGGAAGGTGACCATGTATTTTTGAAAGTTACTCCGAGATTGGGATTGAAAGGACCGTTCAAGTCACGCAAGCTAAGTCTGAGATACGTGGGACCGTATCAGATTTTAGAAAGAGTTGGTGAAGTAGCTTATATATTAGCCTTACCGACTTCTTCGTCAGAGATGCATGACGTCTTTCATGTGTCTCAGCTTCAGAAGTTTATTCCTGACCCTCTTCAGCCAGTTTTACCGGAATCAGTGGAAATAGAAACCGACTTGACTTTTGAACCCCAACCGAGCCGTATCGTGGGAAGAGAAACAAAGGTATTAAGGAACAAAAACATTCCTCTTGTGAAGATGCAATGGGATGTGACGCATCCGGGTGATGCAACTTGGGAATTGGAATCCGAGATGCGAGAAGTTTATCCTCACCTCTTCAGGTAATTGTTTTAAATTCATGGGCGAATTTCTATTTAAGGTAGGGAGGATGTAATACCCCGTAAATTATTTACTCTGGATAGTATTCGTTTGATCAGTTGGGTTCCGGTATACTCTGATAATTTATTTGGATAAAATAATTAGAGTAAACTGATGAGCTCAGAGCAGATCAAATTAATATTTTTCTGACTCTGAGGTTTTAACTTTTGGCGTTATAGAAACTTTTTGGACATTTAGTAGTGTTAATAACTTATGACATTTCTCTATATCATTTCGTTTTCCCTTTTTCTCTTCATTTGGAACAAAAGCTAGAAATAGAAAGAAAGAGAAAGTGGAGAGAAGGAAGAGGAAAGGAAAGAAAAAGAAGAAAAGTTCAAGAGAGAAAGATCAAGATCATCATCCATTCTTCATCAAATCATCTCATCTTCTTCATCATCATCTTTTAATCCAGGTGGGTTCTAGATAGAAACTTTAGAGTATGATTTCTTGAGGTTTTAGAGTTAGGTTGGGTTTTTGGGAAAAATGGGGTTTTGTGAAAAATCAAAGAATCTAACGGTCGAAGTGTGTTATAAATTTCATAGTATGATCAATATATGTATAAAATCATTCATTGATAGTTGTTATGATGTTTGTTATTGAATTGGAATGTTAGGGTTTTGTGTGGAGATTTTGGAATGTGATTGGAAATTTTGTTTGTGAAGTTTGTGGAATAACCCATGATTGAACCATGATCAAATACCTTTATTTGCTGATTGGGTATAGTTTTGAGGGTGAAATTGTGGATGGAAAGTTGCTGTTGAAAAGGGTTATTTTTCTGCATAACACAGAGAGCGCTTAGCGTGGTGTTGCCCGTTTAGCGCGGTTTGGAAAATTTTCACCTCCATCAGGCCGAGAGTAGCGCGCTTAACGCGGGAGGGGGCCCGCTTAGCGCGATCTGGGACCAAGGGAAAAAACTATTTTTCTTCTAAATTTCATAACTTTTGACTCGTTCACCCGATTTAATTGTTCTTGGTACCGATAGAGAGCTATCAAAATACTCTATCTAATGGAAGTGAAAAATTACTAGTTTGATGCCCGATTAAATAAGTCGGAGGGAACCGGATTTGGGGTAACTTGTGGTTTTGTTGAATTGTGTGATTTTATTATATGATTGACTTGTGTTTACCTATTTTTCTTATTGTTATTCATGTTAGAGACCTAGTAATGGCTAGGAAGTTGTTGAATCACATAACGACGACGCTCGTGCAGGAGAGGCCGAGGCGTGTGTCTATTATCGAATGGTATGGAAATAATTACACTAGTATGGATCATGTTTTATTGTGGTTATTTTGAGAAAAGACAAAAGAGGTCTTAAGGAGAATGTGGTCTTGTGATTGTCGAATACAATCGCGTTGGGTATATGATCGCGTAATCATAACCAATTAACTTGAGGTGTAGTTTCATGAGACTCGAGCTCCTTCTCTGAAACGTATGCACAATTACTTGGCAGGTTTGATTCCCGCGTGTAGTACGAATGAAACCTATATGGTAAAGAGACTTGTGATGGTTAACAGGCCATGAGAAGTGACGGTTCATGGTTAACAGACCGATGATCCCGAATCCATTTCGTATGCCAAGTAACTACAAGGATCCATGACTCGGGTTGACTTCTAGACGTAGAAGCGGACGGGAAAATGGGATGCCTTGGTAAGGTTATCGATTAGCGAGATTCTTGAGTTAACAGGCTCAGGACTGATTCCATTGTGTAGTGTGAGTTAACAGACTCACGAGTGTGGATCCATATAGTGTGTGAGTACTCAAAGTCACTTCCCTTCCCCTTTTGACTTGAGTTAGGTGTGATAGAACCTTGTAAAGCCGAGAGGACCTATAAGATAAGGAACTCACTGAGATTTGATGTATCTCACCCCACGTTGTTGATTATTTTACAGGTACTACAGGTTCGGCGAAGGGTAAGGATAAAGTTGTGTGACTTTCCTTACTACCTTAGCTTTTTGGGATGGAAAGACTTTCGTTGTGAATATTATTTTGAGATCATTAATTGATCTAGTTCTTAGTGTTGGAATATCTTGTATATATATAATGCCATAGTTTTGTATTAGGTTATTTTGGGCATGTATATGTATAATGTGTTAACTAGGGACTTATTGTATTTCAGTACCAAAACGTGAATTCATGTATGATATGGATGCTTTGATGTATTATATTATATGTGGGTGTTACAATATTACTACTATTATATATATAGTGATTATAATATAGGGTTAAATATGTTTGTGGTCCTCCTAAATATCTCTATTTTTGGTTTTAGTTCCTCAAAATATTTCCTTCAAAGAATGGTCCTCCTATAAGTTTTCATCCACACTTTTGATCCCTCTTGCAAATTAGCGACGATTTTTACAACTTAGCGACAAAATTAGAGACAGTTTTAGCGACGATTTATTACTAAGCGACTCAATTAGCGACTGTTTTAGCAACTGTTTAAATATTAGGAACCAAAAGAGTGGATGGAAAATTTTAGGAGGACCCTTCTTTGAAGAAAATATTTTGAGAGACTAAAAACAAAATTGAGATTTTAGGAGGACCACAAACATATTTAACCCTATAATATAATATTAAATCCAAAAGTATATTAACTATATTATATGTAGAGATGTAAATGGATATCCAGGGGACAGATACTATGATATCCGTATCCGTCCTGTTGGATAAATATGATATCTATATCCGCCCATATCCATGCGGATATTCGTTAAGCGGGTAAACCGCATATTTTACGATATCCGCGGATATTTACAAATATCCATGGATAATATTTTTTTATAAAAAATATTTTTTGAAAAAAAAATATTTTGAAAATCTTTTAAAACACAAAAAGTTATTATCAGATAACATCCATAGAATTCGCTCTTAATTTAAAAACAAAATTTTATCACATTAATTTTTTTCTTATTCATCAAAACATAATTAGATCCAAACATAATATCCATACATTTCATTTTTAACCAAACGAATAAAAGATACGGTGATTGTGAATTATGATATAAGAGTGTACGGCAGATGAGTAGGAAGGGAGACATTGGTTCGACAGAGAAATGACGACACTAGTTGGTTGGACTATGAAATTGTTGAAGTGATGTATGAAGTATGGAGGAGTTTAAATATGAAATGGATAATAAAATTTGAATGAAATGTGAAAGTTTTTCTTCAAAGAAAAAAAAAAGTAATATAAGAAGACTAATTTTTTTAGAAGATGAAAAGATAACGTATAATAAGCTAATAATATTTAAATGATTTTTATAATTTTTTAACGGATATGGATATCCGCGGGCACGAATATCATTAAACCCGTATCCATATCCATTAACAAACAAGTATTTAAATATCCATTTATTTTATCCGTGGATATCCATTAAGCTACCCACCCCATATCCGTGACGGATTTTATCCGCGGATATCCATGGGTACGGATTTTTTTGTCATCCCTAATTATATGTGTGTATAATATATTTTTAAACAGAATTCATTTAAACATAAGTTTATTTAAATATATTTTTAAACAAAATTTATATGCATTTTTTAAAATAAAATATATAATTAAGACATAATATATCTTTAAATTAGAATATATATATATATATATATATATATATATATATATATATATATATATATATATATATATATATATAAACAAAATATATAGTTATAAAGAAAAAATATATTTTAGAACATAATATATAATTTTAATACATAATCTATTAATTTTAAAAATAGAATATATAATAGGGTTAAATATGTTTTTAATCTCTCTAAATATGGTCATTTTTACTTTTCGTCCCTCTAAAAATTTTCTTCAAAGAATGCTTCTCTAATATTTTCCATCCACGCTTTTGGTCCTTCCTGCTAACAGCCGTTAACAGAAGCTGATGTGGCATTACCACGTTGAATATTTTTTATGACTGTGCATACACGTGGCAATGCTACATGGCAAAAATGATAATGTGAATGCCACGTGGCTAATGTCAACATCATACTTAAACCCATAAAAATTCGCAGCTTAACTGTATTTAATCTCGTAGCTAATTTGTAGCGAATCAAAAAACAGAAAATAATATGAAATGCTCGTAGCTAATCTCGTAGCTAACTTGTAGCAAATGACAGACCAAACTGAGCCATTACTTACTATTAATGGACAAATTACAGTCTCTTGATTATAACACCATCACAATGCTCTTTAAGTGGATCTTTCATTCCCTGTTATCATTCACATTATTTGGTTCTTCAATTTTTCGACAATATTTCATATCCATGTTACAATACCGGTATAATTATAACCTTTTCCTTGACATCTTCAAAAAGATAGTTAAGAGGTGAGATTACATTACATAGTCCTTATTTTATGTCTTACCTATGATTAATTACTCTCTGTACATTGATGAGAATGCATTCACATTTCATAACTTAATTTTGCATTTACATTGCTGTGATTAATTTTGCATTGGCGTGTGTGTGTGCAGCTAGGCAAATAGGATTTGAAGATGCTAGTGAGGTCCCAGAGTTATGCATCTTGCCCAAGAATACCTACAAAAATCCAAAGGCTGTGAGGAAGTAGATGAATTATGCAGAAGTTGACAGGAATTCTGCTCATCTTTAATTAATTTGTTTGGATGCTCTTAACAACTTTCATTATGTTTATGCAGTGACGTGATTTTATGCTCCAAACATATGTTTATATGCAGTGACATGACATTTTTTGCTATTACAAGGTTTTCTTTTCTTTATGGATTTAAAATTTTCAAGGTGTTATGTTTTGGTTTGGACACTTGTATTTTGACTATACATTTATCAATTCCGGATATTGTCACTATATACAGGCAGGGATTAGGCAGTGCTTGTCGCAGCTTATTTAGGGTATTCGTGAAGTGGATAATGGGAAAGGTAAGTTTTGTTTCTTATTTTATTTTATAGGGACATTATATCATCCAAAAATTCATCTGTAATTTAAATTTTGTTTATGTGTATATATAGGAGGATAATGGAAGTGATAGTCTTGCAGTTCAACTTGCTGATGAAAAGCATTGGGATGAACTTGTTAGTGTTATTGTCGTGGTATGCCATTTTTAGTTTTCATTTAATTGAATGGATTAATTTGTTCCGTTTTGACTTTTACTATATTTTAGTAAAAAGCAGTATGTCATGGTCATTTTTCAACATAAAGCTACAGGTTCCAGTATCTAGTTTCCCATCTATTTCTCTCAAACTATTTTTTAGTCGGCTTAATTTGGCTTGTTATTCTCTAATAGGCCAACACACTGCATAAAGTTTACATGCTACACTACTTTTTGGCTGCATTCAAATCGCCTACATACATGTATTATCTCCTAATAATAATTATAAAAAAACTAATTTGGCATTATTGTGGTAAAAGTTCAGCATTTTTCTTCCCAATTTATTAAATGTTGAAGAAAAGGTTTGTCTCAATTTTCAAATTTCAACTCTATTTGTCCACATTAAATTTTTTATTTTCCCAAACAGTATCTTTTATCTTGAAAATGAGATGTTTCCATTTCACGTAAACTCTACTGGATTTACACTATAGTATTATCTCATATCATACTTTACTCAATATTCTCATCTCATTATTTATTTCTAGGTTTGCTCTCGGCAAAAGGAAACAAGCAGCACCTCAGGAATACGTGAGACTGTCGAAATAAGTTTGCTTTTACAACACAGAGCAAAGGTAGTACAAATGTTTCTCTCTCAAATAGTGTGAATTTAAACACAGTTGTTAATTATAAATGTTTGAAAGTTGTGTGTGCTTTTCTTTGTCATTGTTAAATAAACAATTATGCTATATGTTGGTTGCGGAATAGCGGCAAGCAGCAAAAATATTTATTTTCGGAAGAATTCCTTTCGGGATTTATATTGTGTTCACAGAGATCGGTTCGAGGGAAAGAATGTCGTTCGACAGTCTCTCGCGTTTATGAGTTTGGATTATAATGGTTTCAAAAAAGAAAAAAGAAAAGTCAATATCAACATAAAAAGAATTCATTCTTAAGAGAGAAGAAACTTATCCAACATGCACATAATTCACTCCTCACAAACTTAAACTTACCGACCAATTATACTCAACCTACAACACTCCTCAATATCACTCAGCATCGCTCACAACAAAGGTTATGTCTTACGCAAAGTTGAGAGAACAACCGTGCTACCATCGTCGACACTCTCGCACTCGACTCAAGACACGGATGGCATTAAGTTCCGACACCTATTGAAGATTGTTAGCTCTAAATCTATCTCTAGCATCCAGAAACTAACAGATAATCATCCCTAATCAAAGTTCGCGATGTTTATCTGTAACACAACACAAACTCCGGGCATAAAGCAAAAATCAGAGACAATCACCAATAAAGATTTGTAAAGCAGATTTCATACAACACCATGAGCTACAAATATACATGAGATCATAGTAAATACATACACACAACCCAACAAAGAAGAAAAACACAAAGAAGAAAAGAAATGAACCAAACATCTCGCGGATTGTCAGAGCCGATCGACGATCAATCCACTCTGGTTCATCCGTGTGCAAGCTTCCAAGTTGTTTTCTAGCTATCTCTACCAAAGAATGAGGTTGATGAAGTTGGGAGAGCAAAAATCACCCCCAAACAACATAACCTAACAAAAATGAAGTAAAATGAAGTAAATACAAAATTCTGTCTCAGACACACCGCCCGACGGAAGAATGGCTTTGCCCGGCGGAGCACTTTATTACTCTCACACCAGCTGCGTACTTGGACAACCTGGCAACAAATATCTAGTTTCGCCCGGCGGCAAAAGCATCGCCCTACGAAAGCTAAAAAACTTGGAATGCTACTGGAATTTCCTTATTTCCTTATGCCCCTGCTTCGCCCAGCGAAAGGAAGTATTGCTCGGAGAAAAAAGCATCGCCCGACGGAGCATGACAGTCAGCAATTCTTCTGGTGCAACTCGCCCAGCGACACTAGCTTCGCTCAGCGAAATCAGGCTGACTGCACTTCTTTATTTTGTCTTCCACCTTCTATACAATGGTTTTCTTTCTTTGCCTTCTTCCTTTTATTGATCCAAATGGTACATCCTGGAGCTTTTATTACTCATTGCTCCAACAATGCTTAATTACCTACAAAATGAATGGAAAACTATTAATCGTTACATAAATGAATAAAAAACACAAGTATACACTAAAATGTAAAGTAAACGTATTTATAAACAAATCGGAGTTTATTCGAACTATATTAACCAAAAAGTATCGATAAGTGCAACAAAACTTATATACAAAAATAGTTACATTTTGCATTTATAAAACTCTCCCTAACTTAAACTTGTTTGTCCGCAAACAAGAATAAAAAAAACTTAAAAACACAAAAAGTAATAACCAAAGAACCACGAATCAACAGGTTTTGAAAAACCGAAACAAATGTATGGTTCAAATGAAAAACGGTACACACAAAGTAAATACTTACCACTAAACTACGACGATAACATAGTCACGAAACAAAAACAAAATACAAAAATCATGCCAAACATCCTAAAACAACACAAGTTCAATCGTGAATCACACATAGCAAAAACAATCATCGGTAGATGAAAAACACTAAATGAGGGACTCATCACTCACACAACAATCATGCAAACAATAGACTAAATTATGCAACCATCCAAAAATTCACATTGAACATACAAAGGCAAGAATCACAAGGACTTTCAAGGTTGTAGCGTGGTCGGGTAAACAAACAAAGGGCAACTTCTAAAGGTAATTGAAACAAAAACTTGCCTAAACCTAAGGGAGTGATCAACTCACAAAGACTCAAACACAAAATTCTAATAAACTTCTTCCAAAATCCCAAGTGTTACACAACACACAATACTTATTTAGCACAATTATTTGAACTCTTTTTGTTTCCTTTCTCAAGGATTTTCTTTTTATTTCTCTTTTTTTTCTTTTCTTTTATTTTCCATATTTTTCTCTTTTTTCTTTTCTTTTTCAACCTCATAGAAACCAACCAATGAGTAAACAATCATTCTCTCCCCAACTTGAATTCAACCACAACATCATGTAAATACTCCTTACTTTCTAAAGCAAGGCAAAAATTCATACAACAACACAAAGTTGAGGGTTCAAGAAAAAACAAAATCCAATAAAAAATAAGTGAACTAAACACTCATAGACAAGCATTAAGTTCAATTAAAACATGGATAAAAAAGTTCAAAGAGGTTACGAATGATCACACGCTCACAGGGTGAATGACTATTTGGCTAGGTAGTTGTGCTCAAAATGAAACAAAATGCCTTGATCCTTTTCATGCTTTCATATAATCAACACAAACAAAAGATTAAGCATAATAAAATCCAGTTAGAACAAGAATGTTGGTACTCCGCGCATATATGAACAATGGAAAACTACCTCACAAAAAGGTGGGAGCTAAAGTGATTCACAACAAGAACAAGTATACAAAAGAATGAATGACATGAAAGTTTGTAAAATGCCTAAGTATCATGAATACGCTAAAGTCAAGAAAGCGATAAACACATACCTTGGACGTGTACAAAACTTAACAATATCATTACCATACATCCGCAAGTTGAAATGATCAAACTTGGAAAATCACAAAATGCATCCTCAAATTACTTAAGACAAGCTCATTGACAAACACAAAAACTATTAATATAAACAAACTAAAAGACCGGATGAAATTAATTAAACAAGTTGTAAAGTGAAGATTTGAGAATTTTCCGAAAAATCCGAATACAACTTGTTTAATGAAAGTTCACCACACTACTGTTAACCCTCAATTTCGACGCCAGACAAAATCAAAGCTATTTTAATGTTAAAAAATTATTTTTAATGTAAAGAAGGCTTCGACCTAACTTTTTGAGAGGCCTGAGTCGAATAAATATGGAGAAACCTTAAAAAATGGCTAAGTGTTGAAAGGGTTCTTCGACCATGAGAATGTAGCGCTGCAGTGGTTATATTAAGATTGGAGGGAATTTCCAATATTTGAAATTTAAATAAGAGCAATTGTGAACGTGGGAACAGTTGAAATCAAGGGGAAGGCGCCAAAATCCACACGTTTGAAGCAGTAACCACCACTGAGTAGTTATTTCCTAGCACTATAAATAGGAGTTGGTTCTATGTAAATGAGGTGTTCATATTTTTGTACAAGTTACTCTAAGAAACTCAAAGTACCCACGTATAGAGAAACGAGTTCGTGAGAATGTACGTAATGTAACACCATTGTCTTCATCAATCTAATTTATCTTCAACATGTTTAAGATTCAGCCATTTACTTTCCATGCCTTTACAGTTTCTTGAACTTTATCTTCCATGCCAAATTTATGTTCAAAGCCATTTAAACTTTCTGCGTTTTACTTTCGACTGCGTTTTTACGTTGAAGCATTTAATGTTCAAGCCTTTACTTTTCAAGTTCTTTCATTTTCAAGAACGTGGAGTTCTCCTTTAAATCCATTTGCATTTATTTTCAAAGTCCTTTACTTTCCTGCACTTTACCTTCGACAACACTTTTATTATCCCAGCCTTTACTTTCCAAGAACGTGGAGTTCATTGCATTTTACTTTCAAAGCTTTTACTCATTCGACGCCTTTAATTTCTGCACCCTTTATTTGCATCACTTTAAATTTTGAGTCTTCACTTTACTTTATTGCCCATAGTCGAACGTGGAGTTCAGTTAGACTTTATTTTCAGCATTTTCGAACGTGGAGTTCAGTTTACATTTTCTTTAATTTACACTTGTCTCTCAAACTTAGCACATGTCCTAGGATTTGTGTGGTCGATCCTGCAAGTTAAATCAATTTGCGTTTAGATTGATAGACCAGAGGTTGTTTACCAAAATTCACGGTAAACAAATTGGCACGCCCAGTGGGACCTAGTGCTAAGCTAAACCTTTTTGTCAACCTCGTCTCTCTTGGTGAAGAAGAACTTTCGTTGTATGTTATTGAGAAGTGGGAAGTTAGCCACAGCAAACGAAGGAATACCAAAGAGAAGATACACTAAGAAAATGGCAACCAATGTCAATCAACAAGTTGATCCTCAAGGGAGTATTTCAAACACTCAGTCCAGTAGCAGTATTGGGACTCAAAGCACCCCATCACCAGTGTCTTCGACAGGAGGACAGACGTCACTTCCATTAGTAGTTTCTGAGCCAGGATCAACATATACAAAATCATATACTCAACCTGTGTTGGAATACATAGGACCACAAAGTTCTAATTCACCAACACCCTCAGGAGGAAATACAATGTACAGGAACGTTCCTCCACCAGGTTTTCCACATCCAGGGTCAAGGAGTCAACCCTATGGTATGCCTACATCAATGATGCAAAACCTGCAGAATGCTCCACCTGTGTTTTCAGAAACTGTTGTGTCTTCGCCACTACAAGGGTCAGGATCAGGAGGACGAAACAACCAGAATATAGGTGTTGGTTACTCTGTTCAAACACCTAGCCTTACAAATACATCCATAAATTGTTTGAGACAGCAGATGGATGAAAGTAACATGCAAATGGTACATACGTTGTCTCAGACAATGGGAGAAGTTTTTCAACCTTTGATTCAAAATACAACCCAAACTAACCAACAACTGGCTACACAAATGGCACGCATGGCTGATTTCATGGGAGTACCAGCAGTAGATCGAAGAGCGACGGTTGTCGAAGATTTCCCAAGACGTCATCCACGTCAGATACCTGATGCTAACTTGGAGGATCAAGAGATGGTTGATCATTTTAGAGTCGAACCACCAAGAAACCAGATGCCATACCAGATGGAGGAAGAACCAGTAGTGATGGTGAACAGGAACCAAAACGCAGATCAACTACTTAGGCAGGTTCGACACCAGAATCAAGCAGAAGAAAATAATCTTGCAGCCATGGTTGAAAGGATAATGACTAGAAATGGTATGAATTTTGGCTTCACCAGGCCAAATTATACTTCACCTATAGTGGATTACATTCTCCAAGCAGAACTACCCCCTAGGATGAAGGTTCCAAAGTTCAGCAAGTTTTCAGGAGATACTACTGAGTTTACTGTCGAACATGTGGCTAGATATTTGATCAAAGCGGGCGAGATTGCAACTGACGAAAGCCTTAGGATCAAATACTTCCCAAGTTCCCTTACCAAGAATGCCTTCACATGGTTTACTACGTTGCCTCCAAATTCCATATACAATTGGACCCAATTAGAACGTTTGTTTCATGAACAGTTCTACATGGGGCAAACTAAGATTAGTTTGAAAGAATTGGCTAGCATCAAGCGCAAAGTCACTGAGCCAATTGATGATTACCTAAATAGGTTTCGACTTCTTAAAGCCAGGTGCTTTACACAAGTGCCAGAACATGAGTTGGTCGAAATGGCTGCTGGGGGTCTTGATTACTCCATTAGGAAGAAATTAGATACCCAATATCTTAGAGATATGGCCCAGCTGGCTGATAGGGTTCGACAGCTAGAAAGGCTAAAAGAAGAAAAGGCCAAATTCAGTAGGGGTAAAAAAGTAGCATTTGTCGAATGCAAGGAAGATGTGGAGAATCTATATGGTGAACCATCTTGTTTCGACGAAAATGAGGTTGACGTTGCTGAGTTAAAGTAAGGTCCACCTTATGCTTGTAGATTATTAGCCCCTTCAGAAGGAAAAAATCCTGTCGAATCTAACGACAAATTTCCTAAGAAAACATATACCTTCGACGTCACTAAATGTGACGAAATTTTTGATTTGTTAGTTAAAGATGGGCAAATGATAGTGCCTGCTGGTGCTAAAACGCCACCTTTAGAACAAAGAAAGAAAAGAGGTTTTTGTAAGTACCATAATTTTTTGGGTCATAAAACTTCTCAATGTTTTCTTTTCAGGGATTTGGTGCAAAATGCTATCCAGGAAGGAAGGCTAAAGTTTGGGGAAAAAGGCAAAGCCCAGATGAAGATTGACTCTGACCCATTGCAAGTTGCAGAGGCCAACTATACAGAGCCTCATGAGGTTCAGATGGTGGAAGCCACAAGGGGATTCGACGAGTCAGTCAACATGGTAGAAGTTACTGAAGACTTCGCCATCAGTTCTGTAATAATTGAAGGTTCTAGTAAGGCTACAAGTGGCCTAAACATTGATGATACCAGTCTGTTGTTGGTAACCAAAGAAACTGCTAATAAGTTTGTTGAAATGGATAAGGCTGCTAAGGTTTTGGATATGACCGTGAGTGGGTGGAAGATAAATGCCAATGAAGGCATTAACATGGTCGAATTGGCTGAAGAGTCTGATTCTAGCTCAAATAGTGTCAACACCAACGAGGCTATGGGTAGAAATGCCCCTAAAGTTCAAGTTGTTAAGGAATTGGAAGATGACATGCTCTTGGTTGGAGAGATGCTGGACATGGATGGTTGTCTGGTGGAAAATTAGATATGCATGGCTGCTGAAAATTTTTTCAAGACATCTCCTGAGGTCGAGAGAGTCAATGCTGAGGAGATGGTAGAGGCTGAGAAAGTTGCTTGGGAAAAAGCTTCCCAAAGAGCTGCAAAAGCAGTAGTAGGTGGTGGCTGCTTGGCAAAGACCACTGAAAGTCTGGAAGCCAGCTTCTCCAAGATGCGCCTGAAGGACAGAATGGATGTCAACATGATCGAAATTACAGATCGAAAAGATGAACAATTGAGTAAGGTAGATGAGCAAGAGAAACTCAACAAAATGGCTTATCCTAAGCCAGAAGAGACAATCGTGGACTTCTTGCATCGTTGCCAGAAAAAAGACTCTGGAGTAATGCTGTGCCCCAGGTGCATCGCAATTTTTGATGAGAAGGCTGCCCACAAGCTGGAAGGTATCAAGAAGGCTGGCGAAAGCTGGGGGCAGAAGGTGAACAAGGGGCACAGAGGTTTTGACCATAGGCGACTTTCGACAGGGTTAAAAAACCAAGCACCAGGAATTAGGCCAGGTACGTTCAAACCAACTGCGAACGTGCCGGCAGGTAGTTGGATCAAACCTGTCGAAGGGAGAGGACATAAGAAAAAGTAGGAGAAGTTTGATGTGGAAAGAGGTGCGTCATTTGAGTACAGAAAAGAGAATCACACCACAAACAAATCAACATACATTTCTCAGAACTACAAGGGTAAAAACCCAATGTCTAGATCGCAATGGCGAAGAGAGCAGCGCAGGCGAAAAGCTGTCAGGGAGGCTCAGGTGCAAGGGGAGTCAAGCACCAATGTGGCTGGGGCAATGGAGAAGATGCCCATACGACGAAAGTTGTTTACTATTCAGCCAGAAAAGAAGGTCGAAGAGGATGATGATATGACTGATAACTTCGACAATGAGTCAGCAGCTTCCCTAGACATTTTGGTAAATGTGGTGTCAGTGATGCCAAGAGAATTTGGTCAAGTCTCAGAGGTCGAAGACTTAGACCAAACTGCTGAATTGGAAATGATGGCACACAAGCTTGTGTGCTATTACATCATGAACAATGGGTGCGTCGAAGAACAGAATGCTTTCTTCGAGCGTCCCACAGAGGCAATGAAGGGTCATTTGAAGCCTCTTTACATTACAGGAAAAGTGGAGAACGTTCCTGTCAACAAAATTTTGGTAGACTGTGGTGCGACGGTTAATTTGATGCCAAGATTTTTGTTGAGCAAGATTGGAAAATTTGAGACTGATACTAAACCCCACAACATGGTTCTGTCGAACTATGAAGGAAAATTTGGTTCCACTCTGGGAGTGATTCAGGTGGATCTCACTGTGGGAACTATTACCAGACCAACAGTGTTCATGGTCATTGAAACAAAGGCTAACTATAATCTACTCTTAGGTAGGGAGTGGATTCATGGGATAGGAGCAGTACCCTCATCTATGCACCAGAGAATCACAATCTGGAGACCAGATGGGATAGTGGAAAACATTGAAGCTGATCAAGGGTACTTCAAGGTGCCTGTTAATCATGTGGACAGTAGGCAATTTGAGAAACATCTGGCGAACATTGCTCCATGTCCTCCAGCTAATTTTGAGTTTACACCTGACGAGGAAACGTTTTATTCGTTATACTTACACCCTATTGAAGGTTTCAGATGGGACAGGGAGGTACCAGGAGGAAGATTGCCATGCCTAGGCACACCTCCAATAGAGCCCACAGGGTGGGGAGATGAATTCAATGATCATGACTGAGTTCGACGCTTTGAAAAGAATTTCGGCCTATGTGGCCGAAACAAAACTACAAGCAGCTTTGGAAGCCGCCAATGATTATATGGTTGGTGAAGCCATTTTTGAAGTATATCAAGACGGTCCTGGTAAGGACTTCGACCCAAAACCTCCAGATAGGGTTGAAACTGGAGGGCAAACCCAGAGGCTTGACGCCATCTATGAAGATGAGCCTTTGGGATTTGAGAAGGATCCATTGGCGAATAATATAAAAAGGCTAGCACAAGATCCTTTGGAAGAAGTGGACCTCAGTAAGGGGGCAACCAAAAGGCCTACCTACATCAGTGCCAATCTTGATCCCCAGTTGAAAGTCGAAGTAGTTCAGCTGTTGAAAGAATTCAAAGACTGCTTCGCTTGGGATTATGATAAGATGTCTGGTCTGAGCAGGGAGTTAGTCGAACACAAGTTGCCTATGACGCCTGGGAAAAAACCAGTCAAGCAAAATCCAAGACGGTTTGCACCAGAGATACTGTCAAAGATCAAAGAGGAAGTCGAAAAACTGCTTCTTTGCAAATTCATTCGCACTGCAAGGTATGTCGAATGGTTGGCTAATATAGTACCTGTTATTAAAAAGAATGGGTCTTTGAGAGTTTGCATCGATTTTAGAGATTTAAACTCTGCAACTCCCAAAGATGAATATTCAATGCCGGTAGCAGAAATGTTAATAGATTCTGCAGCAGGACATGAATATCTTATTATGCTGGATGGATATTCTGGCTATAACCAAATATTCATTGCTGAGGAAGATGTTCATAAAACTACTTTTAGATGCCCTGGAGCCTTAGGCACCTATGAGCGGGTAGTGATGCCTTTTGGCCTCAAGAATGCTGGTGCTACTTATCAAAGGGCAATGAATTCAATTTTCCACGATTTTATAGACACATTCATGCAAATTTATATTGATGATATTGTTATAAAATCTATTTCTGGGAATAGTCACATTGACCATCTTCGACAGTCCTTTGAAAGGATGAGAAAATATGGTCTTAAAATGAATCCTCTTAAATGTGCTTTTTGTGTGCAGGAAGGGGATTTCTTAGGCTTTGTGGTCCACAAGAAAGGGATTGAAATAAATCAGAATAAAACCAAAGCCATAATGGAGGCGAAAGTGCCATCAACCAAAAAGGAGTTGCAGTCGTTGTTGGGCAAAATTAACTTCTTAAGAAGGTTTGTATCCAACCTAAGTGGCAAAACACAAGCTTTTTCGCCATTGCTTCATTTTAACAAAGATGGTTTCGAGTGGGGGCAATTACAGCAGGAAGCCTTCGACAAGATCAAGGAGTACCTAAGCCACCCTCCAATTCTTTCACCACCTTGTAGAAACAAAAGTATGAGATTGTACATAGCTGCATCAGATAAAACTCTAGGGAGCATGTTAGCTCAGGAGGATGAAAATGGAGTCGAAAGAGCCATTTATTACCTTAGTCGAGTTTTAAATGATGCAGAAACTAGGTATAACATGATTGAAAATTTATGTTTATGCTTGTATTTCTCTTGTACTAAACTGAAGCAATATATAAAACCTGTTGATGTGTATGTTTCGTCTCACCTTGATGTTGTAAAACATATGTTATCTAAACCTATTTTGCATAGTCGAATTGGCAAATGGGCATTAGCATTAACAGAATTTTCCTTAACATATCATCCTTTAAAAGCTGTGAAAGGGCAAATAGTTGCAGACTTTATAGTTGATCACTCCATAAATGAAAATGATTTGAATTACGTCGAATTAAGATCTTGGAAATTATACTTTGACGGATCAAGTCATAAAAATGGAACAGGAGTAGGAATACACATTATTTCTCCTGAAAAAATTTCAACAAAATTCAAGTACAAGGTCGAAGGTCCTTGTTCTAACAATGAGGCTGAATATGAAGCATTAATTGTTGGCCTTGAAATTTTGTTAGAATTGGGGGCAACTAGAGTAGAAATAATGGGAGATTCAGAATTGGTTATAAAACAAATCACAAAGGAGTATAAATGTGTGAAAGAAAATCTCATTATGTACTTTGTGATAGCCAATAGATTATTAAAGAAATTTGAGGTAGTGGTCATCCAACACATACCTAGAATAGAGAATCAAGTTGCTAACGACTTGGCCCAAATTGCTTCTGGATACAAGGTGTCGAAAGAAAACCTTCAAGAAGTAATTGAGGCAAGAGGTAAGGTGGTGGCTGTTGGATTATGTCCATCAGACTTAGAAACAACTAAGCTTGGGTGTATAGATGGCGAAAATTTTGAAATTTTTGCCATAGATAATTTAACAGATGAAGATTGGAGGAAGCCCATAGTTGAGTATTTGCGAAACCCAACGGCTTCGACAGAACGGAAAATCAGGTATCAAGCTTTGAGCTATGTACTGGTGGGTAATGAATTGTTTAAAAAGACCCCTGAGGGAGTCTTATTGAAATGCCTTAGTGAAGCAGAGGCGTATTTGGCACTTTCGACAGTACATAGTGGGGCATGTGGAGCACACCAAGTTGGCCAGAAGATGAAATGGTTGTTGTTTCGACAAGGCATGTATTGGCCCACTATGCTGAAGGATTGCATAGAATTTACTAAAGGGTGCCAAGAATGTCAAATTCATGCTGGCATACAGCACATCCCTGCAAGTGAATTACATTCTATAGTGAAACCATGGCCTTTCAGAGGACGGGCTTTGGATATAGTGGGAGAGATTCGACCAGCATCTTCAAAGAACCAGAGATATATTTTGGTGGGAATTGATTATTTCACCAAGTGGATTTTGGCCATACCACTGGTGAATATAGGTCAGGAAGATGTTATTGAGTTCATTCAAAATCACATTATTTATAGATTTGGTATTCCTGAAACAATTACTACAGATCAGGGATCAGTGTTCACTGGTCGAAAGATGCAGGAATTTGCCAAAGAAATAGGTTTTAAGTTATTAACTTCTACACCTTATTATGCTCAGGCCAATGGGCAAGTCGAAGCTGCCAATAAGGTAGTGATTGGACTAATCAAGAAACATGTGGGAAAAAGGCCTAGAAATTGGCACAAGACGTTAGACCAAGTTCTTTGGGCGTGTCGAACATCCCCCAAAGAGGCTACCAACACTACCCCATTTCGACTCACTTTTGGTCATGATGCAATATTACCTATTGAGATTTATCTACAGTCTGTAAGAGTTTAAAGACATCACGAAATTCCCTCTGAAAATTATTGGGAAATGATGATGAATGAATTAGTGGATTTGGATGAAGAAAGGCTTAGAGCCTTGGAGTTGCTGAGAAGACAAAAGAAGAGGGTCGAAGAATCCTACAACAAAAAGGTTAAATCTAAATCTTTTGCATGTGGGGAATTGGTTTGGAAGGTGATTTTGCCCATGGATCAAAAGGATAGAACATTGGGCAAGTGGTCCCCTAAGTGGGAAGGACCATTCCAAGTCATACAAGTGTTCTCTAATGGAGCTTATGAAGTGGAAGAGTTAGACAAAGATAAAAGAATCTTGAAAGTAAATGGCAAGTATTTGAAAAAATACAAGCCTATGCTGCAGGAGATTCATATTAAAACATAAGCTTTATTGAATAAAAGAAAGCCAAAATAGGCCAAGTCAGGCTAATATGGCATACAAAGCGAAGAGAAACTAGTACAACATTTTTTTTCTCTCAAGGAAAGGTTATTCATAATCTCTCCAATCTATGGATTTGAGGAAGTCCATATAATCTGCATCTGGCTCATAATCAGAATCTTGGGTGCTGGAGCGCCCTTTCTTGGAGATCTTCATTTTGGTTTCTCTCTTCTTGGCTGAAGAGGTTGCTCCGACGGAGGCGCTAGGTTGTTGGGGCGCCTCTACCTTCTTTGTTTCCTCAATTGCCTTGGCCTTTCCAGCCATCTTCTTAGTTGAGGATTTCTCTGAATTATTCATGGTTGCTTCTACGCAAAACATGGTCAGATGGAAGAAATTTATAGAGGCTAATGGCTGATTGGATTGGCCAGCCAAACGGTGGAAACAGGTGAGTTACTCTTGGAAGTAGGCCTGAGGGCTATGCTATAAATGTTACTTTAAAGCTAGAGGCTTATGCCTTGGAATTTAAAGCTGGAGGGGTGACTTTCCAAGAAAAAGATAGAATGCCTTAATTGCAAATTTGACTGATAAAAGATAACAATAAAGAACATCATCACACAATATAGGTCGAAAGCAGTTAAAGGCAAAATAATAATGATTGAGTAAATCAATGCCAACAGGCATAAAATTGTCATTACATAAAAGGCCTGAAAAGGCCAGGAAACAAGTGATGATTAAACAAATGAAATAAAGGTGTCGAAGGTATCAGACGGGAAGCCTCGACGCCAACTGAGAGAAAGATTCTATGTGATGTTTGAGGCGAGCGTTGCACAAAGATTCGTCAAGTTTTGCTTCTGCGAGCTCTTTCTCATATCTTTGGGCCGCCTCAACTCGATCAATAGCATTCTTCGTTTCTTCAACTATCTCAGTGCCGTCGAGTTGGCGCAAATCACGATTGCGGTTTTCAGCATTTTCAATTTTAGCTTGTAGCTCCGTGATTTGTTGCTTCCAGGCTTCAATGTCCTTCTTGTTGGAGGCTATCTCGTCTCGCTTTTTCCTTTGATCAGCCTCCATACGTTGGATCTCTTCGTACGCCTCTTGTGCACCACACCAGGCTGCACTCTCACAGCTAGATGTTCTCTCTATGGTATCCTTGATCGAGGGGAGCAGCTTTATTTCTGCAGCTATTTGGTTTACCACAGCAGTTAGCTCTATCAGAAAACCAGAGACATCTGGATTGAGAGTAGTGAGCTCAATCTTTGCAAGGGTGTTCTTCAAGTAAGCAGTTGCAGTTGGATCTGAGGCCAGAATTTTGTAAATATCCCCTTTGAAGATTTTTTTCTTGATGGCTTGGAGAATTGATTGGGCGAAGTCATCTGGTGTTGAGGTCGAAGAAACAGAGGAAGAACCATGCCTTTGCTCAAGAATCAATTTGGCAAACTCACGTGGGTTCGACCACTTGAGTACTAACAGCGAGTCCCCAGATAGTGGAGTGACCATAGGCGAAGGAGTATGGTGGGGGCGAGGCTCAGCTTGTTCTTCTTCCTCCTCTGCTGATTCTTCTTCCTCTTCATCTTCTCCTCCTCCCATTTCCTCATCAGATTCATCCGCAGCTGGTTGCATATTCTCCTGGTCATCAGCCGGGGTGGTTTGATCAGGAGTGGCGTTGTGTGTTTGGACTTCAGGTTCACGCCTTTCTTCTTCAACCATCTGGCTTTTATCCATGGAGGCATCCAGATTGATAGGTGGTGGGCTTGAAGCGTCATCCTCATCAGAGTTAGCTCCCTCAGCTTGTGCGTGCTGAGTTGGGGTTGGAGCTGGTGCTGCAGTAGCTGTTGTAACATGTGTAATGGGTTGATTAATCTCACTCAAACCAGAGCCAATATCAGAAGATGGGTGATAAGTTGGCTCACCTTGGCTGTTAAGAAGCGTGGTGGTGAGGCTTTCTGAAGTTGGGAGAGGAACAGAATCGTCAAGTATGGTGGCGGCGAAGTTGGTTGGAGTTGGTTGGGGATCCGGATTGTTGATTATGGGTGCCTAAAGAACACAAGTGGAGATAATGAGAATGAAATAATAGGCGAAGGATGTCAAGCATAATAGAAAAGATAATTGTGCGCATACCTGAGTTTTTTCAACAACAGGACTTGATTTATCACCCCCATGGTCACCAAGAGGGGTTCTCAAGGCTACCTTGGAGGATTCCTTCTCGACACCACTTGTGGTGGATGCCTTTTCGAGTATTTTGGCCACCTTCGAAGGAGGTGGGCCAGTAGGTCCAGAGGCTTTTGTGGGTTTTTTCCTTTTCCTTGTGAGAACCTCTTCAGGAGATTCATCTGAGGCCTCTGAAGCTATAACTACAGCTAGGGTATCCTTCTTACCTTTCTTAGAAGGTGTTGGAGGTTTTCGACCAGTCTGAAGAGGCAGTGAAAATAAGGAAGAAATTCATAGAGTACAAGTAATTGAAAAAAAAACAAAAATGGGTAAAATATACCTGTGTACTCCCTTGTTCTTTGCCACTTGGCAAGGTGGCAGCTCTAGTCGAAGCAGCTTTCCTAGGCACAGCTGAAAGATAGCACACAATTGTTACAAGTTAATGATTACATGACTAGTCATAAAGCCATGGAGTAAGGATCTCAAACCTTCATATATTTCAGATTCGACACGAACGTCCTGAATCCCTATATGAAGGTGCCCTTTAAAACTGTCTAACGTATGCTTAGTCGAAACCACTCATTGGGCTTTTGGCTGAGACTGCTGTCGAAGAAGTTTTAAATGCTCCCCACAGACAAACCAATCTGGAAATGGAGGGGCAAGCGCCACTCCAAAATCAGCATTAGGCAGTCGAGGGAACTTTGGAGGAAAAAGTTTAAAAGCTACCTCATAACGTTTCTCACGAGGGACGTTGGGAGGAATTTTTAGTTGATCTAGCTTTTCTAGAAATTTTCTCTTTAGAGTAACAGCAGCCTCATGAATGGTTCGACTAAGATCATCTGGTCGATAGATAGTTTCAAAGTATTTTTGAAAAGCCTGTATTTCTTCGATGTGAGTGAACTTACTTTTTTTCGTCTTGTCCTGCACATGGAGAAAAGCTTGGTCAAGTAACGAAGAAAACGTAGCCGCATCAAGAAAGTGCTCAGTATAATGCTTCAACCACCATTGGTGGAAGGATGAAGTGCATAAAAAGGAAGGTTCGAAAAACACAGGGGAGAGGGTGTTTCTTTTTTCGTTCCTGCTGTTGAGTGCTTCTGAGACGTTCTCCTCGTCGAGGTAGGCGGTGTGAAGAATCACTTGACCCTTTTTCTCATATAAGCACTGAGGGAAGCTCTGGGCCAGCCCAAATTGTCGAGAAACCAAGTTGGGTTGGTAGGAAATCAATGCTGATAAACCCCTCCCTAGGTTCAGCCTGTGGATAATAAATCTAGGAATCAAAAAGGCTTCCCAGATGGCAACAGACTCTGGATCAAGGGGTTGGAGAGGATTTGGAAATGGCCTTTGAAACCACTCAGGGCCATAGCTTCGTCGAACAAAAGGTGCCATGCTAGGAGTGAACTCATAGCGTTTGGCGAACATCATTATATAACTGGTGAAAGCCATTTGAAGGTTTTCACCATCATCATTAGGAGTGAGCTTAGCCAGGCGTGTCCCTTCGACACTCCTCTCCCTGATCTCAGCGGAAGCTTCATCGACTATGCCTTTTCTGGGGAGGCTAGCCTCAAATGTAGCATTGAGCCACAGTTGAAGTAGCCAAAGAGGACCGCTCAAATGCATAGGACCTTGGGCTTCCACATTCTTCAGTCGAGAAGCCCATTCACTGATAGATTCGTAAAGGTTCGCCAGAATGAGTTCACTCAGGCAGGTCCCTCTGTTGTGGTGGAGTTGGTTCGCCAGGGGCAGGTACTTCTTAGCCACCTGCAAAGACTTGGTACAAAAAACATACCTCGACAGCCAGACTGTGAAGAAAGCAATGTGTTCTTCATCAGACACCTCATCATCTTCTTGTTTGAAGTGGTGTTTGATAAAGAGGGTGTAGGTCAGTTTTGAGCCTGAAATGTTGTTAGTATCATCAGCATCAACCTCAGGATTGTAGACGAGGCCATCTGGACGAAGCCCCGTGATGGCAGCTACGTCGAAAAGGGTTGGAGTAACCATTCCACATGGCAGGTGGAATGTATAATGGGTGCTGTCCCAAAAGTATAAAGATGCTGCCAACAGGTTCAAACAATAGGGTATGTTGGTCTTCGACAGCATCAGAAGGTCATAGATCCCTATCTCCTTCCAATGGTCAGCTTTAACTTTCTCCATCTTTGCCATCCATTGGTTGAATTCCTTTAAAGGGTTGACGGCTCTCACCAGTCTAGTGCCATCAGTGAGATAGCCAACATTGATCTTGGGTAAAGGGATCTCTTCAGGGGAAGCTCCAGCAGCAGAATTAATTTTAGGGAAACTCTTTTGCCCTAATGGCCTGGATTTTCGGTATGATGGGAAAAACTCACTCAGCTTCTCGTTGGAAATGTCCACCTCAGCCAAAGAACCAGATAACGCATAAGTTTTATCAGACATAACTAGGGGAATCATTACCTGAGATTGGTAGATGGCTCTTGCTTCCGTAGAGGTAGGTTCCGGCATACAACGACGATTATCTACCAGTTGAGGGTCTGGGATGTTAGCGAACGGTGGGATGGTTTGCTTGAATGGAGTGGCTTTTCCCTTTTGGGTCTTCTTTGCTTGAGGATTAATTTGGGAGGATGCCATTGTGGAAGAAGATGAAAAGATGGTGTCTTTACTGGGTTTGCGTAAAAACTGAAGAGAAGAAGAGTTGCTTGAGAGTACTAAAAGTGTGGAAAGATCACAAAGTGGTAGAAATGGGTATATATAGATATTTGAAAACCTCCAGGGACTTGGATCCACCGTTGAAGCTGAGGGGTTAGTGGGACATGTGGCTTCCTCCTGAAGGCGTGATGAAAAGTAGCAGTTATGTGCAGACTGTTAACGTCTGTTTTCAAGAAAGGCGTTATGATGAATACGGCTGAAAAGACGTTTTAAGGATTTGTCATGATGGTGTGACGTCAGAGGCGTGGGTTAAAGAAACTGAATAGTTTGCTATTAGGGAATTAGTGGGATGTTCAGTTAAGGCCATGCAAATAGGCGTCAAAATATGCATTATGTCAAGAAATGGCCTTTCTACCAAGTCTGGCGAAAGGACATTCCTTGGGGGCAATTTGTTAACCCTCAATTTCGACGCCAGACAAAATCAAAGCTATTTTAATGTTAAAAATTTATTTTTAATGTAAAGAAGGCTTCGACCTAACTTTTTGAGAGGCCTAAGTCGAATAAATGTGGAGAAACCTTAAAAAATGGCTAAGTGTTGAAAGGGTTCTTCGACCATGAGAATGTAGCGCTGCAGTGGTTATATTAAGATTAGAGGGAATTTCCAATATTTGAAATTTAAATAAGAGCAGTTGTGAACGTGGGAACAGTTGAGATCAAGGGGAAGGCGCCAAAATCCACACGTTCGAAGCAGTAACCACCACTGAGTAGTTATTTCCTAACACTATAAATAGGAGTTGGTTCTATGTAAATGGGGTGTTCATATTTTTGTACAAGTTACTCTAAGAAACTCAAAGTACCCGCGTGTAGAGAAACGAGTTCGTGAGAATGTACGTAATGTAACACCATTGTCTTCATTAATCTAATTTATCTTCAGCATGTTTAAGATTCAGCCATTTACTTTCCATGCCTTTACAGTTTCTTGAACTTTATCTTCCATGCCAAATTTATGTTCAAAGCCATTTAAACTTTCTGCGTTTTACTTTCGACTGCGTTTTTACGTTCAAGCATTTAATGTTCAAGCCTTTACTTTTCAAGTTCTTTCATTTTCAAGAACGTGGAGTTCTCCTTTAAATCCATTTGCATTTATTTTCAAAGTCCTTTACTTTCCTGCACTTTACCTTCGACAGCACTTTTATTATCCCAGCCTTTACTTTCCAAGAACGTGGAGTTCGTTGCATTTTACTTTCAAAGCTTTTACTCATTCGACGCCTTTAATTTCTGCACCCTTTATTTGCATCACTTTAAATTTCGAGTCTTCACTTTACTTTATTGCCCATAGTCGAACGTGGAGTTCAGTTAGACTTTATTTTCAGCATTGTCGAACGTGGAGTTCAGTTTACATTTTCTTTAATTTACACTTGTCTCTCAAACTTAGCACATGTCCTAGGATTTGTGTGGTCGATCCTGCAAGTTAAATCAATTTGTGTTTAGATTGATAGACCAGAGGTTGTTTACCAAAATTCACGGTAAACAACTACCTAAACTAAACCACAACAAATGAAAATAATACAGCATGCTTGTTTTACGTCGTAATCTCGACGCCTTTATAGTGCTTACCTAGCAACTTCCTTCCTTCATGCCATGGTGATGCCTCACCGCGCAAACCAAAAGGAAGTGTCCTAACTAAACACTTAAACAAGCGTTAATCTACAAGTATCAGTATAACAAGTGAAAATATACAATATATACGATATCTACAAAACTCAAAAAGAAAGAAACTATCACAATGCGATCCAATATCAAAACCAATCCCCGGCAACGACGCCATTTTGTTGGTTGCGGAATAGCGGCAAGAAACAAAAATATTTATTTTCGGAAGAATTCCCTCCGGGATTTATGTCGTGCCCACATAGATCGGTTCAAGGGAAAGAATGTCGTTCGACAGTCTCTCGCATTTATGAGTTTGGATTATAATGGTTTCAAACAAGAAAACAGAAAAATAAATATCAACATAAAAATAATTCATTCTTCAGAGAGAAGAAACTTATCCGGCATGCATATAATTCACTCCTCACAAACTTAAACTTACCGACCAGTTATACTCAACCTATAATACTCCTCAATATCACCCAGCATCGCTCACAACAAAGGTTATGTTTAACGCAAAGTTGAGAGAACAACCGTGCTACCATCGTCGACACTCTCGTACTCGACTCAAGACACGGATGGCATTAAGTTCCGACACCTATTGAAGATTATTAGCTCTAAATTTATCTCTAGCATCCAGAAACTAATTGATAATCATCCCTAATCGAAGTTCGCGATGTTTATCTCTAACACAACACAAACTCCGAGCATAAAGCAAAAATCAGAGACAATCACCAATAAATATTTGTAAAGCAGATTTCATACAATGCCATGGGCGACAAATATACACGAGATCATAGTAAATACATATACACAACCCAACAAAGAAGAAAAAAGAAAAGAAAAGAAATGAACCAAACATCTTGCGGATTGTCAGAGCCGATCGACGATCAATCCACTCCGGTTCATCCGTGTGCAAACTTCCAAGTTATTTTCTAGCTATATCTACCAAAGAATGAGGTTGATCAAGTTAGGAGAGCAAAAATCACCCCCAAACAACATAACCTAAAAAAAACAAGTAAAATGAACTAAATACAAAATTCTGTCTCAGACGCACCGCCCGACGGAAGAATGGCTTCGCCCGGCGGAGCACTTTATTACTCTCACACCAGCTGCGTACTTGGACAGTCTGGCAACAAATATCTAGTTTCGTCCGGCGGTAAAAGCATCGCCCGACGAAAGCTCAAAAACTCGGAATACTACTGGAATTTCTTATTTCCTTACACCTCTGCTTCGCCCAGCGAAAGGCAGTATCGCCCGGCGAAAAAAGCATCACCCGACAGAGCATGACAATCAGCAATTCTTCTGGTGTAACTCGCCCGGCGAAAGGTAGTATCGCCCAGCGACACTAGCTTCGTCCAACGAAATCAGGCTGATTGCACTTGTTTATTTTGGCTTCCAGCTTCTATACAATGACTTTCTTTATTTGCCTTCTTCCTTTTATTGATCCAAATGGTACATCCTGAAGCTTTTATTACTTATTGCTCCAACAATGCTTAATTACCTACAAAAGGAATGGAAAACTATTAATCGTTACATAAATGAATCAAAAACACAAGTATACACTAAAATGTAAAGTAAACGTATTTATAAACAAATCGGGGTTTATTCGAAAGATATTAACAAAAAAGTATCGATAAGTGCAACAAAACTTATATACAAAAATAGTTAAATTTTGCACTTATCACCATGGTAATTTAAGCTAATTAATTTTTGTCCATGTTTTTTTCTTAATATATCAGCCCACAAGAGTTCAGTATAATGGATGTTGAAATGAATGAGTTATTTGTTATGTTTATTATTTGTGTGATGTATGCAGAAGATGGAAGTTCTAGATATATGTTAATGAAGTTTGTGTAGTGATGTACATCATGAATAAAGAGAGTGATGGTTATGGAGAAACCATAGTGATGAAGTGAGTTTTTTGTAAGAGTTATGTCAAACCATGGAAGAACATAAAATTAAAGGGAATATAACATTAGCTAAGAATTAGTTAGGAATTAGCTACCATTTCTGGATTTAGGTACGCTATTAATATAAAAAATTAAAAATGGAAACAATTGACATGTGGCGGCCATGCCAGCATTTTTTCCACATTGGCATTGACACATGTATGCCACGTCATCAAAATTTTCCACGTGGCATGCCGCGTAAGCGTTCCTTAGTGGGAACTAACGGGAGGGACCAATTTCAGGGACGGAAAAGTTTGTGAGGACCATTGTTTAAAAAAAAATTTAGAAGGACTAAAATTGAATGTTGGGATATTTATAAGGACCCCTGACATATTTAACCCTATGTAATTTTTGAAAATAGAATATATAATAAACACACATATATAGTTTTTAAGACACACACATATATATAGTTTTTAAAACACACACACATAATATATAATTTTTGAAAATAGAACACACACACAAGAATATATATTTTTATTTAAGTAAGTATACATATTTTTTGTTAAGTAAATATAATTGACCAAAATTAGTATGAAATGTAGTATGAATTAAATTATTATGAAATCTAGTTCGTATGAAATCTATAGTTTACATGCAATGTAGTTTGAATTAAGTATAGTATAATACAAATATTTTGTATGAAATGTATTGTGTAGTTAATATAAGTTTATGTTTAAAAAAACGTGAAAAAATATTATTAAGTATGTAGTTATTAAATTTGAGAATACTTTTAGTAAATGTTTGATCAAAATTCTTGGAATTGGTCGACAAATTAAAATCACATTTGTAATTAAAATGGCAAGGATTTTGTAAATATGCATTATGTAATATTTTCGGTACTATCGTAGTTGGATGTACGATAGAACGTATCAAGGAAGAAGTGGACTTAAACCAAATTTTGAGGAAGAACTTAAATGGTTTATCAAATGAGAATTTGCTCAAAAATGTTGTCGAAGCATAGAATGGGTAGGGTTTCCTTGCCTTAAATATGAATGTAACCCTATAATTAGTGACCTAACTGAAGTTGAACGTCATTTGAAGAGAAGAAGTTTCATTAAAAACTAGTAGAAGACCCGTGCGTCCGCACGAAAAAAAACATTTATATGTTAAATTATCTTTTTGAAATAGAATTAAAGTTAATGAAAAATTTAGGCATGGAAGGATCAGAGCATAGACACAAGTTGGCCCTACGTCAATAACCATCTTTTCAGTGACATACATTTGGGTATAGATGGAGACATTTAAATGAAGAGCAAACATGAGTTTACACCTACCAAATAAAAATAAATTATCTTGACAATGAGAATAAATTGTTTCTTCAATCATATTACAATGACAAAGATTAGAATACATAATATCATATCAAGATTTAAGACCTTTCATAATTAAGAGATCTATTTATGTTTTTTTTACTTGGATTTAACTGGTTGTGTCCTATGTCACTTCATGAAAATTTTCTTAATCATTAATAAAAACTTAAACTCTATGTGACCACTTATGTCATTAAGACTGCATTTGTTACAACTTTTTTTTTTAAAAAACAAATCTATTTTTTAGTTAAAAATCATTTTTAGCAATTGATCGTACCTGGATCAGACAGTATCTGGTGGCCAACAACGTCGTCTGGGCTTCAGCTCCGGTGAGGTTGAAAGACGGCGGGGAGGGGGGGGGGGGGAGGGGTGTACCTGCAAGGTACTCCGAGGCTCAAGTAAGGTAACGGTCAGAGAATAATAGCAAGTACAGAGATGAGAGTAAGAAAGTGTGTGTAACCTGACCCTCTAAAGTGAGAGGGTATCTATAGAGAGCCCCCAGCGCGGGGCCAATGGTTACTTGCACTGGGCTGGATTGCCAGACCCAATCCAAGTAACTGCCAGGGCTTACGTGGCGTAGTGAAGACCAGCACGTGGTCTTCGCCCTGGTGTAATGGTCCCTAAATCTACGGAAGTAGGGCAGACCGATTCCTTCGGGAGTGGGAAGTTACAAGAGAACGTGTCCTCGCAGGGAGGAGCATGTGGGCATCGAAGAGAGGTGCTACGTGCCTCTTCTCGACGGTCTTCTACCCCGCATGTCCGATGTCTGAGGGGACTAGCATGTGCCCGACACGGAGGTGGTTCTCGGCCTCGTTGGGCCTTCGTTGGTCATTGGGCCTGGGCCTGCCCGACCGTAGGGCAGACGCTGGCCCAGTCCGAAACAGGAGCCCCCCAAGTCGTTGTTCTGAGGTGTCAGAGTAATGACTTAAGGGCCAGCAATATGTCGAGGACGTATCCCGCCGGGGAAGGGAGCCTAGACAAGGAGTGGTCGGTAAAACAGGGAGAAAAAACTCGCCCGCTCGAGCTAGGCTGGTCGCGGATGAGCGTCGTCACGGGGATACGAGAAGTTTGAACCGAGGAGAACAGAAGGACGCGTGTTGGGGAATGAAGAGACATGCGTGGGAGAGCGTGTGCCACGTGTCGCATCTCATCATTGCCTAGGGCGGCTATGCTAGGGTAGCGTAATTGATTACCTAGGAGCCCTCGGAGCTCGTGAGATCCTTATAAATAGGGCCCATCTCGTTTCATTTCCGTTTTTCGCTCTCCCTTTGCTCAAACTTTCCCTTCCTTCGTTCTCGCTTCAACCGCCATTCGCCTCCATTCGCCGCCGCTGACAGCCGCACCGGAACCCTACCGGAAGCACCTTCGAAGTAAGTTCTCTCTTTTTTCCTCTTTTGCTTGCATGTGTAGGGTGAATCTATGGTGAACTGGTGAAGTTCCCATGGAAATCACAAAATATCCGGCGAAAACTGCGGAATTTCCTAGTTTAATCATTGAACCTCACAGGGAGAGATGATGAAATCCCCGAGGACATGAAGAATGTCCCGGGGTCGTGTGATGAACATTTCTCTGATCTTTTGTTGAGTCTCCCGGGGATAACTGACGAGATCCCCGGGGACACGAAGAATGTCACGGGGACGTGGGTCGAATATCTCAGGGTCCCGCCCAACATCGCTCCTCGCGGAATCGAGGATGGTCGAGGGTTCGTGTTCCCTGACGTTCCCTCCTCGCCCTTTCACTTGATCAGCGGTGGAGGGGTGGATTTAATACGGGTCATCGAATTCACCATTTCCTTCTGCTTTTCATGTAAATGGACGTGTTGCCCGTGGCCGAGTGATCTTTGGATATTTACGACGGGCCTGATTCCCCTATGGCAGAAACAACCAGCGGCGGGGAGAGTTCGCCCGACGAATGGACCTGCAAGGAGGCCGTAAACATGATGTCTCTGTTCGTCGATGGGGACGAGGACGACATCTTCTGCACCGTTGAGCACCGTCTGGTGGGCTCGTCGAAGTCATGGAACGTGTTCAGGCCGAAGGCGCATCATCGGATCTGCTAGACGTACAGCGGGATGCGGTTTCCCGTCTATGAGTTTATGTTCGACGAAGCGGGGGTGGCGTCTGCCTTTCAAGGATTTCCAGCAGGCCGTATTTACCTGGCTGCGTTTGGCCCCTTCCCAGCTCCACCCCAACTCTCTTGCTTTCATTAGGGCCTTCGAGCTAGTGTGCAAATATCTGCAGATCGGGGCGACCGTGCCCTTGTTTTTCCGTATTTTCCACCTTCAACGATAGGTCGTCGACGGTAGGCACGGTTGGGTGTCCTTCAAACAGGTGAACAACCTGTTTCACACTTACCTGGACTCCGTGCGAGACTTTAAGTACCGGCACTACCTCGTGAGGCCGATCACCCATGAGGCCGTAAACACAGTGTATCGTCGGGTTGTCGAGGAGGTAGATGGGCAGCGAGAGGAGGCCCTCGTGCCCAGGTTTCTGTTGTTCTGGACCGAGGAACACTTCAAGTACGGAACAAACAGTTACAAGGTCAGGCCTAGTCGTCTCGACGAGGGGGATCGCTTGGCCTACGAGCAGATAGTAGCGTTCATCAATAGTTTTAATAGGGGCAAGTTCGTGACGATGGACAGGGAATTCGTCCGGGGGCACGACGGGCAGGTGTTGACGAAATGTCGTCTGATCAATACGAGGGCCCTCCTCGAGACGTTCTCCGATGAGGATGCTCTCGAGCTGCTAGGTGGTGTCATCCTCTTCTACTTACTTTTTCTTCGTATATTGACCTCCGGTTTAATGACATGTTTATTTTCTTTTTGCAGGAAAGATGTCAAATGCTGAGGAGCGTTTTAAAAAGTTGAAGGCTAACCGCACTACGAAGAAAGGAGGCAAGAGTCGCGTCGAGCAACTCCGAGTGCAGGAGCCCGTTCCCACCCCGACACCCGGGGGTTCCTCTGGCTCTCACCAGGATAGTGATTCTCTCAGCCCTCAGAGCTTTCCGAAGAGACAACGGCTTGCAAACATAGTGGACATCGACCTTTCCGAGCACGAGAGCCCCCCTGCCGTGAAATTTGTGCTGCCGCCTTGTCACACAAGGCTGAACTTCTTCATGGGGAATAATTTGCTATGCGTGGGTGGCCCCGAAGCTCAGGCCATCCTAGGCGTCGACAAGGCTTCTCGGAGAAGGATGCTGGTGGAGGATGTGTCCACTGTGATGTGGGTTTGCGTGGCTGCCTTGGTTCTAAACGACGGGACGTGCCCCGCAGGCGAGCTGAACAAGTTGCGAGAAAGTTTCCAGTCCATCTCGGCTGAAATGGAGAAGGTGAGTAAGGAGCTGGCTGACTGCAAAAGCCAGAACCAGGCCCAAGTCGAGCTTCAACAGAAATTAGAGGAAAAGTTGAAGAGTGCTGAGGAGGAGCGGAAATGTCTCGTCGATATTGAAGAGGAGAGGGATCGTCTCTTGGCGAGGAACGCTGAATTGGAGGAGGTTGTCCGCCCAGATGAGGTGGAAACCGAGGAGGACGGGCTGCTGACTTCGCGGGCAGCACTGGTAGCGAAGCTCCGGGAAGCCGAGGAAGACAATCTCGCGGTAGCTGGTATAGGTTTCAAGAACGCCGTGGAGCAGCTTCGGGTCCTCAACCCCAACCTTTCTACCGAGGGGATCGACCCCGACTAGGAAGTGGTCGACGGTCAAATCGTGCAGCCGATGCGAGTCGACGAGGTTCATGATCCCGAGCAGCCTGAAGGGACCGTTGCTGAGTAGGATTTTCTTCCCCGTTCTGTCCGTCCTGCGAGCCATTTTAATTTATAGGGATATTCCTGCCCGACCTGCGTGCCAGGGGCTGTTTGACATTTGTTTGTAATATTTGTACAATGGGCTTCTGCCCGCTTTAATGCCTTTTTGTTTATCTGCTAGTGCGCTGTTTGTATGATTTTAATTGTGTGTGATGTTATTGCTTTTGTTATACTTTGTTTTTGTTTAAGTAATAAAGACCTTGGGATTTGCTCGACCTTGATAGTCCCTGACCGCGTGGAGAGCTGGCCGGGTGGTCGGAGACGTATTCCGGCCTTCAACGAGGCTAAGAGCTCGATCGAGGTCTTAGCTTCGTGGCGTGAACTTCCCATCGCGAGCTGGGTGTTCTGTCTGATTGGTACAACGATGGCGGAGCTCGATCGAGGTATCCCCGTCGGATCAAAAGTCCTCGCGCATATACGACGCGGCCTTTGATCATCGTGTTATGTATAGGGGTGACGCGATCGTACCTTAGTGCGTCCCCATAATCGCGGTGTTCGTGAGTCGCGTGCAGTGCTTAACTGTAGTATTGTTTGAGCTTATCAGCGTTCCATGGTCGAGCAAGTTCTTCCCCGTGCAGATTTTCGAGGAAATAGGCTCATGTCCCAGTTTTCGCGCGGACGCGGTACGGGCCCTCCCAGTTCGCGGCGAGTTTGCCTTCTCGTGAGCCTTTCTGGTTTCTTCGTAGGACAAGGGTGCCCACCTAAAAATCACGTTTGATAACTTTGTCGTTATAACATAGTGTTTTTTTCTGCTTAAGTGAAGCTTCTCGGAGAGAAGCGCCCGAACGTGTCTCCTCGATGAAATCGAGTTCTTTCCTCAGGGCTTCGTCGTTCGCGTCCCCGTCGAGGGGGGCTTCCGTCCTCCTCGAGGGTTCCCTGATTTACACGGGGATCACCGCTTCCGTTCCGTAGGTCAGACGGAAAGGGGTCTCCCCGGTCGTGGAATGTAGGGTCGTTCAGTAGGCCCAAAGGACGCTGTGTAGCTCCTCGACCCACCGTTGTTTGGCGTCGCCTAGTCGATGTTTAAGTCCTCGTAGGATTACTCTGTTCGCCGCCTCAGCCTGTCCGTTCGTTTGAGGGTGCTCGACCGACGTGAAGTGCTCTTCGTGCCTAGCTTGGATACGAAGTCTTGGAAGTTCTTGCCGGTGAACTGTGTTCCGTTGTCGGTGACAATAGCTTGAGGCACGCCGAATCGGGCGAGGATGTTCCTTTTGTAGAAATGCAGTATGTTGAAGGCCATGATTTTGGCCAATGCTTCCGCCTCAATCCACTTCGTGAAGTAGTCCACCCCGACGATGAGGTACTTGTTTTGATATGACCCCTAGACGAAAGGTCCGAGGATATCCATCCCCCACCATGCGAACGGCTACGGGGAGGACAGTGAAATTCTGGTACATGTGCAGAATTCAGATGTCCTAGAACATGCCATTCGACATCTGGTCTGACATGAACACAAAGGTCAAGGTATATAACAATAATCAAGGTACTAAAAATATAAAAGCAAGACACACAGAATTGTTTACCTAGTTCGGTTAAACACACCTACTCTGGGGGCTACCAAGCCAGGGATGAAGTCCACTATCAGTAGTATCAATTCAAAGCTAAACTCTCCGTTTACAGCTTATCACTCAATCACTACCCAATGACCCTTCTATCTAGATCCTCTCTAGCTATGAGAAACTCTTCTCACTCCCAATCATCGCAATGATATCTAGCAGTCAACAATCCGCCACTGCATCAACAGTTCTTTACCTAAACAACAATTCAACAAGGAAGACACCCTTCCAAGACACAACTTAGAGTTACTTAAAAGCTTCCTCCAAGAATAATACTCCTCTTACTTAACAGCTTCGAGGATCACACTAACAAACTGTCCAACTCACATGTCGAGTGGTACAGGAACCAACCCTAATACTAGAACTTTTACATCTTTTGGTTGAGTTACAAAACTAGGTTACAAAGCATCTATATATAACCTATTCCCAACTGGATTTGGGCCTACAAAAACACAGCAAATGAGCTGCTACAAGTCAGCAGAGACTTCTGCTACAAATCAGAACTTCAATCTATAACTTCCTAAAATATCTCCATATTTAGAAAGTGTATATTTTCCAATAATATTTTTAATTACAGATTTGAATCTTCAGACCTTTTAATTCAGCACCACATAGAATTTGCATATTACTCCCTGAATCTTCTGCATCTGTTAAGACATAACAGAAACATTGATTCACTTCAGTTCTGGCGCGATGTCGAATGGTCCTGCATGGGACATCTTGATACGACATGTTGTTCCAGATGTTGAAACTACTTCAGCTCAACATGTTCCATTGCACACTAGGACTTCTTGCTCAACCTGTTCTTCTTTAGCAAGATAAAACATCCTATCTAACATATTGCTGTTATTATTTGTTTTACAAAATTAATGCCAACCCTTAAAATTAAAGAACTAACATTCTCCCCCTTTGGAAAATTTTGGCTAAAACAAATACATAAACATTACAACTCAGATTACAGCAGCAATCACAACCCTACACTACTGTCAGTAGTCATCAGCAGCTACTGAACCTAACAGTAGCCATCAGTAGCTACTGAGAATAGCAATCATGGAGAACAGCAATCATGGGAATACTTGAATGATGTTAGGACATCATGTTTGACAACTCTTTTCAGCATATTCTATGAGCTCCATAATATCACCTTCGAGCACCACAACACAATAACTTCAGGCAGCACATTAGGACCTAAGAAGTAGAAGGTCCTGAAGTTATTTGGTGCACATGAGGAAGAAGATATCTGGTGTACATGAGGAATAAGATGTCTGACACTCCCCATTAATACAACACATTTCTTTTTCCTTCCAGGACAGACCCAGATTAATTGTAGAAGACTCCTCCAGAAAAGAAATGTCTGTCTTGACACAAAGGACCAATGGTGGTATAAGAGATTTTTGCACACCTTAATTGATCAGACGCCCCTAGTCGACCTGTGGCATAAGATGAAACTTAAGAAGTATCAATCTATCAACCCAGGTAACTCAGAACACAAGTCACAACTGTGTTCATAACTCAGGACACAAGTCACAAAGACTCAACACCAACTCAAGGAAGGGATACCCTCTTCAACCTCCCTGCACACATTAGGAACTGCAGACTCCAGACATGGCATCTGACCAGACCATTTCACACACCCTTTCTCCCCCTTTTTAGCCAAAAATTGGCAAAGAAGGCCCTCACAGAACCAGACCCAAGAGATGCTCACCCAAATACGGACAAACGCCATAAGACTTATGAAACAAGAACACTCACTTGGCTGAAGGAGAAGAGAACACCCCTATAAATAGCTGACCAGTTACTTTGGAATTAACGAGCTTTGAATATGTCAAGGTTCTTGGTCAAAGAAACGCTATTTTAGGTACCAAAAACTCCATTCAAATTCAATGTCTACCTTCCAAAACAGTCTTGACTGCCTTTATTGTTTCTCAACTGAATCTTACCATAAATTAAGCCAATAACATTCCATGCATAGGCAGAGACACGTGTTTCACCTTATCCTTGCGCTACCGACCAGAATAAATCCTTGTTTGGCTTAAAAGAAACATGTCATGTACCATGTTCTGACATCTTACCAAACAATTGTCTGCTTGCTCATAAAATTATCAACCCAAGACTCCACAGAAACTTATACATTCCAATACACAAGCACATCTTCTTTCTTGTTGGATTCTGAGACGACTTCTACCGATCAGTACAACTCACGATCCCTTCTAGATTCCTTCAAAACAGCAGAGAAAAATAAATTCTCCCAGATACAACAACTCTGCTTTTCAGACTTTGTCTGCATAAGTACTATCTTCACGCAGCTAGGGTATGTCCCATCATGGTGTTTGACATCACACTGCACAAACTTGAACAGCACACAAGCTACACATAAATCTGCACACTTGTAGTAATAGACCATAGACACCAGTCTTAACTCCCCCTGACATGAGCAACCAAAGATAACATAACGGTATTTCCACATTCTCAACACTTAAGTACTGCCACTACTTGTAAATGTTAAGTAAGATCTCACCATGTTAATTACAGATACATGGTCTGCCAAGTCCAATAGAAGAGCCCACTTGATTTGGAATTTCTCACAAATTCCATAACAGATGTCTTTAGATTACTCCCAACACAAGATAAGGATTGCCACCACCTTTTACTTGTATTAGAAGAAACCTCCTTATCTTCAACCATTCTGATCAGATCACACCACTGACAACAACCTCCAGTTTTTACATTCACAAGCACCTAATGAAGTCTTCATCATGAAAGTAGTCATGTATTGCCAGACCACACTACTTAACATCAGGATCAAAATCTGCCCACTCTAATCCAAATTATGTCAGAACTGCCACTTCAGACGATAATGCTGCTTCTTCCAACCCCACAAGCATGGTTCCTAGACCTCCATCCAGGATACACAACAAATAATAATGTTGTAACAAACTGTAGGACATCAACATAAGATAAAAAAAACACACCTTCAGTAGTCACATCCACCTGATCACAACCAGTAGCTTTACCTAAAGTAAACTCAAAAGAATCACATCAGACAACTAGACAAAACCTAGGCTCACTCTCCATCCTTTTAGTCACAATTGGACAACCCCTTAACCTACCAAGGCACCAAACACGAAGTTCTGACATCCAATGTGACATGGTTAAGAAAAACAGGTTCCCAAGAAAACAAGTCCCCAAGCCAAAGACCACTTTGACTGGTCAGGCAATACAAACAAGGACTCTTTATGCAGTATAAGAAACCAACCCTCCTTGCTTCCAACATCGCATCACAGATAGAGCCATGAGTCATTCTAACAAGGATGCAAAAAGGAATCACATGCAAGAAGTCAAGAAACCAGATCCACAGAGGTTGAAGGACCAACCATTGTCCACAACTGGGACAGCTTCAGGAGCAACAAGAACAAGAAAGGCATCAGAGACAAGGATGAAAGCCCCCAAGAAAAGCCAAGTGCAACTTCAAGCTTCTGATGATGAATGGGATGAAGATTGGAAAACCTTTATTGATTTGGGGGGTTGGGATAACCTTTAGCCCCTTTGTTTGTTGCTTTTACTAATCTTGTATGCTTTCAATAGTGTAATAAAGTTCTGTTTTAATTCTGTTCCATTTACACTAAACAAATGCAATAAGGATCACTACTGCACACACCACATCCCAGCATACTTAATGCAACTACCTAAATTGCTTCAGGACAAAACGCATCAAAAAAATGCAGCAGCAGAAAACAGAAGTCAGAACCTCCCTTTAGACAAGTAATAACCACGATACACACTCCCCCTATCAAGAATAACACGTGCTTCTTCGTAACTTGAAGAAAGGAAAACATAAGACGCATCTTCATGTCTTCAAGAGCTCACTCTTTGTTCAACTCACAAGTTGAACACAATCATTCCTTGTACCAATCCTTACATGATCCCAACTATCTAAGACCACCAGTACTCCTTTGCACGAAGAATACCATGCACACTTAGTTCAACGTACCTGCTGAACACATTCACCTACAGCTTGGCCTTCACAACCGGTAGAGGCTTGTGATCTCAACAACAAAAATCACAACATTTTGAATAGAGTGTTTAAGACATCAGTCTTGACATCAAGAACAGAGTCCAGCTGCACTATAAAAAAACACATTTCAACCACGGAATAACCCATCACATCACAAGAGCATGTGAGCAGTATTCTCTCATCCAACTCTCCAAAGATAATCCCTATTATTCTCAGCAGCACAGACTGTGATTGGATCACACACAGTCACTACTAATCTAGCTTCACATGATCATTCAGATGATGCTACCAGAGAGAAATCATGCCTCTTTGATCTTTGACCTTCATGTCCAAGAGATCTGCTAGCAATAATACTTCTTGAATCTCAGGTTCTCCACTCCTGCAGCAAGGACCAGAAATAAACTGACCTCAGGAGTAAATAACATGTTGATCACACCTTAACCAACTCACACATCTAAGATAGGTTCCAGGGCAAGAAACTTCTCAGACAAGCCACCTAGATGCCTCCTCTTCCAGATCAGGAGTAGGTTCTAAACTCATGTGATCAAACCACATTAGTTTAGCACCCAAAGCATCTGCTATGACAATCCTTTAGACCACAGAATTCTTCACAATTCTGACTTGATGTTCTAACACAAGATAGGACATCATTCCAAGGAACTCACCAATAGATTAAAGATTGGAGATTAATCCCTTCAGTAAATTACTTCTCCCTTACCTCAGATCTCTTCCTTACACCTTCACTTATTTATGCCTTTATGAGTGGAATTGAACACTATTCCTCAAGTATCGTTGACACATTAAGTTGAAGCAGTCTTCCACACCTCCCATCACCATAGGATATACATTCAGAGAAGAATAATCTTCTCAGTTACACCCTCAGGAGTTTTCAGATAGATACGCAGCGGATCAAGGCACAAACTCCTCAAAAACTTCAGGTGTCACAAATCAGCCCTAGCATCATAGTCCAGGTGACACCCTAATACCCCAGGTTTAACAAAAATCAAACCACACTACCAAGCCTTCAGCACAAGCCACTGCCTGTCACGAACAGTCCATCCTCCACTTCTAGGGACCATTCTCACACCTATATGACCTTCTCCAAGTTCAAACAACTTTTCAGTAGAAAGCTTCTACCTTGACCATGAACCAGAAAGTATCTTCCCTTGGATCTCATCCAGATACAGAATACAATGACCCGCTCTGATACCAATTGAAATTCTGGTACATGTGCAGAATTCAGATGTCCTAGAACATGCCATTCGACATCTGGTCTGACATGAACACAAAGGTCAAGGTATATAATAATCAAGGTACTGAAAAGATAAAAGCAAGACACACAGAATTATTTACCCAGTTCGGTTAAACACACCTACTCTGGGGGCTACCAAGCCAGGGATGAAGTCCACTATCAGTAGTATCAATTCAAAGCGAAACTCTCCGTTTACAGCTTATCACTCAATCACTACCCAATGACCCTTCTATCTAGATCCTCTCTAGCTATGAGAAACTCTTCTCACTCCCAATCATCGCAATGATGTCTAGCAGTCAACAATCCGCCACTGCATCAACAACTCTTTACCTAAACAACAATTCAACAAGGAAGACACCCTTCCAAGACACAACTTAGAGTTACTTAAAAGCTTCCTCCAAGAATAATACTCCTCTTACTTAACAGCTTCGAGGATCACACTAACAAACTGTCCAACTCACATGTCGAGTGGTATAGGAACCAACCCTAATACTAGAACTTTTACATCTTTTGGTTGAGTTACAAAACTAGGTTACAAGCATCTATATATAACCTATTCCCAACTGGATTTGGGCCTACAAAAACACAGCAAATGAGCTGCTACAAGTCAGCAGAGACTTCTGCTACAAATCAGGACTTCAATCTATAACTTCCTAAAATATCTCCATATTTAGATAGTGTATATTTTCCAATAATCTTCTTAATTACAGATTTGAATCTTCAGACCTTTTAATTCAGCGCCACATAGAATTTTCATATTACTCCCTGAATCTTCTGCATCTGTTAAGACATAACAGAAACATTGATTCACTTCAGTTCTGGCGCGATGTCGAATGGTCCTGCATGGGACATCTTGATACGACATATTGTTCTAGATGTTGAAACTACTTCAGCTCAACATGTTCCATTGCACACTAGGACTTCTTGCTCAACCTGTTATTCTTTAGCAAGATAAAACATCCTATCTAACATATTGCTGTTATTATTTGTTTTACAAAATTAATGCCAACCCTTAAAATTAAAGAACTAATAGACAGTGTTTTGAGCTCGTTGGGAGGAGCAAGGTGCATGTCCCCGTGTCGTTGGCATCTGTCGCACCTCTTGACGTGTTCCTTGGCGTCCTGTTGCATGGTGGGCCAGTAATACCCCGCTCGCAGCGCCTTACGGGCTAACGACCGCGCCACCGAGGTGTTGTGCATTGATTTCTTCGTGGATTTCCTGGAGGATCTCGGGGACCTTGGTCTCCTCGACGCACCTGAGGAGGGGGATAGAGAACCCTCGCCGGTATAGCTTATCCTCGACTATCGTGTATGAGCATGCCCGCCGCTTGACCATTCCGACCTCTTTGGGATTTTCGGGCAGTTTGCCCGTCGTGAGGTACTCGTACACGGGGGTCATCCAGCAATTGCTGTCACCAATGGCGTTTATGTCCGCCCCTGGAGTGGGTTTGTCGATGCTCGATCGGGAAAGTACTTCTTGTATGACGGATTTGTTCCCACCTTTCTTCTTTGTGCTTGCCAATTTGGACAAGACATCTGCTCGGGCATTGTGCTCGCGGGGGATGTGAGTTACTTCCGCGGAGGTGAACCTTTTCATCTTTTCTCTCACCAAGGCCAAGTATTCTATGAGGTTGTCGTTCTTGGCCTGGTACTCTCCTCAGACTTGCGAGGCCACGAGCTGGGAGTCGGTGAAGAGTTTGACTTCCTTGGCGCCGAGGTCCTCGGCCAGGCGAAGTCCGGCGAGGAAGGCCTCGTACTCCGCTTGGTTGTTCGACGTCGGGAAGGATAGTTCGAGGGACACCTCGATCATGATGCCTTCCTCGTTTTCGAGGATGATGCCCGCCCCGCTTCCTTTCGGGCTGGATGCTCTGTCCACATAGATCGTCCATTTCTGGGATCCGTTGGTCGAAGGTTCCGGGACGGTCATCTCCGCTACAAAGTCGGCCAATACCTGAGCCTTCAGGGCTTTCCTCCCTTCGTATTGGATGTCAAACTCGGCGAGTTCGAGCGACCACCTGAGCATCCCCCCCGCCATGTCTGGTCATCCAAGGAGCTGCCTTATAGGTTGTTCGGTCCTTACGACGACAGTGTGGGCAAGGAAGTAGTGGCGTAGCCTCCTGGCCGTCGTGACGAGGGCCAGGGCGACTTTCTCTATCTGCTGATACCTAAGCTCGGGGGCTTGGAGGGCTTTGCTCGTGAAGTAAATTGGCTTCTTCCCATCTGGGGTTTCCCGAATGAGGACGACGCTGACTGTTTCACTCGTGATTGCAAGATACAAGAAGAGTGTCTCCCCGCCCTCAGGTCATGAGAGGACCGGGGGCTGTGATAGGATTTGTTTTAGGTGGAGAAGCGCCTGCTCGCATTCTTCGCTCCACTCAAACTCCGCTTTTTGTCGAGGAAGTTTGAAAAATGGGAGTACGTACTGTGCAGACTTGGCGACGAAGCGGGAGAGAGCAGTGAGCATCCTGTTCAATGATTGTATCGACTTCTTTGAGTCCGGAGTAGGGAGCTCGAAAAAATCCCTACACTTGTCGGGGTTGAACTCGATTCCTCGTTCTGTGAGGTAAAATCCGAGGAAGTTACCTGCCCGAACGCCAAAGGTGCATTTGTCGGGGTTAAACCACATGCGGCATCTCCTCGCCGTGTCGAACACCTTCTTGAGGTTCGCGGCGTGGTCGACTTCTTCTGCGGATTTGACGATCATGTCATCCATGTAGACCTCGAGCATGTCGCCGATTTAAGCCCAGAAAACCTTATTCATCATTCGTTGGTAGGTCGCACCGGTGTTCTTCAGACCGAAGGGCATCACGTTGTAATAGTAGTTGCCTGACGCGGTCATGAAAGCAGTGTTCTGTTTTTCGACCTTGTCCATGGGAATTTGGTTGTGTACCTCCTTCATTTTCCATTATTCTTTTTAACAAGTACAACGTTGGATAGCCAGGTTGTGTACCTGGCTTCCGAAATAAAATTTGCCTCTTGGAGGTCTTTTACAGCTTTTTCAGCAGCCTCCGCTTTCTCGGGAGACTGCCTACGCCTACATTGAGCTATGGCCCTAGCGGCCGAATCTACTGCGAGTTGATGGTAAGCCACCTCGGGGTCAAGGCCAGGCATCTCGGAGGCACTCCATGCGAACAGATCAGCGTTCTCCCGGAGACATGCCTTCAGTTGCTCATTCGCCAGGTCAGGGATTCCGGTGCCAATCTTCACGTTACGGTCTGGATCATCCCCGAGTACCACGAGCTCAAAGTCTTCGTCGGGGATAGGGCGCGTTGGGTAGGGAGGGCGCCCGTTGTTTTCCTCCTGGAGGTCGAGGTCTTCTGCCCCGTCTTCATCGGGTTCTCTTGGGAACCTACTGTCGAGTTCGACCGCATTGACGCGTGGGAGAGGTACCTGCTCGGCGTCCGGGGGCGGCTTAGCCACGGTCTTGGGTTTGGCGTCGATGGAACTCATGTCTTTGATGGCGGCGTCGAAGCATCTTCTGGCTGCGTCTATGTCCCCGTGCATTGTTACCACTCGTCCCCTGGCCGTGTAGTACTTCATTTTGAGGTGGACTGTTGATGGTACCGCCGTAAGCTCGGCCAGGGTGGTCCTCCCGAGGATGCAGTTGTAGAGGGATGGGCATTCGACCACCAGGAAATTGATCTTCACCTGTCGGGCAGTGTCTTCGGCCCCGAATGTAACCATCAGCTCAACGTAACCCCATGGTCTGGTGGTGGTTCCGTTGAACCCCTGCAGATCTGAACCGACTTACGGGGTCAGATGTCTCTCGTCGAGCTGAAGGGTCCCGAACAGATGGGCGTACATGATGTCGACCGAACTTCCCTGGCCGACTAGGATCCTTCGAACGTCAAAGTTCCCCATCTGTGCCCTGACCAGGAGGGGGATAGTGGCATTGGGCGCTCCCCCGGGGAGTTCCTCGAGGTAGAAAGTCATAGGGTTGGAGTTTCCCCGCACTTTCTCGAGGGTGGTTGTCTTCGCCGACGTTGCGGATTCCAGCTCATCAAATTTCCGCTTGATCGATCCAACAGACAACTTCTCGGGACCACCTCAGGAGATGACCATCGTTCTGGGGAAGCTTTCCCAGGTGCTACGGGCAGCGACGGGGTCCTCGTGGGGGAAGGTCGCTCACATGTTGCGAATTGCTTCTTGGCCTTCAATGATTGGGGGGACAAAGAAATCTTCGGGTCGAGTGACACTGAGGGCGACCTGAAGCCGACTCTCGTCGGGAGGAGGTGTTGTCTCCTCGACGTTCTGGGCTTCCCGGGAGCTGGGACGAGGAGTGTCATTCTTCTGGGCATATTTCTTCAAGTGTCCTTCCTTGATGAGAATTTCAATTGCATCCTTGAGATGGATGCAGTTTTCTGTTACATGCCCGTGGCTCCGGTGGAACCTACAGTATTTTGACTTGTCAACGTTTGATTTGGGGGCAGTGGGCTTCAGAAAGCGGACTGCTCCTTTCACAAATTCTGAGTTCTGGCACTCGGAGAGGATTCGCGCGCGGGGAGCGTTGAGCGGGGGGGTATTCAGTGAACTGGCCAACTGGTCCTTGTGGTTCACGAGGTTCCCGGGGGCGATTATCTCTCTTTCTTTCTCCTCATCGACGGGGAGGAGAGTCTTCTTCTTTGTGGCCGCGGGGGCCTTCTTTGCATCTCGATTCAAGGGCGATCTGTGCTGCCTCCGACTCCTCGAGTTCGATGTACGACTGAGCCCGTTGGAGGAGATCCTCGAGACGGCGGGGTCTGCGGAGGCCCACGGACTTGGCAAAGTCTGATCCAAAATGTAGCCCATGGATGATTAAATACTTCTTCATGTCGTCGGTCATATGGACCTCGACAACTTCTCTGTTGAATCTCTCAATGTAGTGACGGAGAGATTCGCTCTTCCCCTGGAAGATGCTTTCTAGGGCAGCTTCTGTCTTCAGGTGTCGACGAGATGCAGTAAAATGTTTGGTGAAGCGTTGTCTTAGTTGCTTCCAGGATGTGATCGACCCGGGTGTCAGACCCTTGTACCAAGTCATGGCGCCCTTTCGCAAGGTGGTGGGAAAAAACCTGCACATGATGGCTCCCCTGACGTTTCTGAAGTCGAGCATGGCTTTGAAACTTTCGACGTGGTCGTTGGGGTCGGCCAGGCCGTCGTAGTTCCCCAGTTGTAGAGGTTTCTCCATGCCCGCAAGAATTGGGGCGTTCATGATCTCCCATGACAGAGGGGTCCTCTGGTCGTCGTCGTCACTTCCTGTCGGGGACCTCGAAGGGGACCGCTGATGCCGTGGAGGGGAATTCCTCGAACGGTTCCTCGGCCTCTCCTCGGTCTGTTTGGACTTCTTGGTAGTGATGGAGGTCCTGGGTTCCTTCCGAGGTGGGGAACTAAGACGTTTCTAGGAGATCGTCGGCTGGGGGCGCTCGAGACATGGCCGGCGGCCCCCGCGCACCGGATAGGGGGTTCGAGATTCTTAGGAAGGGGTCCTTCGCGGGGAAGGAGAACGACGAGGTGACGGTGGACGACGATGTCTTCGCGGGAAGATCGTCGTGCCCGCCCTTGCTCCAGTGCTTCAATTCTGGTATTCTGGTGTGCGATCAGCTGGTTGGTCTGTTTGATCAAGGCAAATAGGGCCACGATGCTCGAATCTACATTGGGCGGAGGAGCAACTGGCTGGAAAATGGCTTGCTGATCCTCTTGGCGGGCGGCATTGTCAGCCACGTCTTGGGAGTCCGGGGAGGCGGTCTTCCCATCTCTTACGTCGCCTTCATCACCGTTGAGGATAGCAGCGTCCTCGTGGTGGTTTCCGTTCTCGAGTTGTGCGAGGACGGTGTCCAGAGCTTTGTGAGCAGACGGATTGGCCATGTTGGTGATGGATGAAAGGATTGCTTTAGTTTATCGAATGAAAAACGGGGAAGAAAAGGGTTACCACAGACGGCGCCATTGATCGTACCTGGATCAGACAGTATCTGGTGGCCAACAACGTCGTCTAGACTTCAGCTCCGGTGAGGTTGAAAGACTGCGCCGGGGGGGGGGAGGGTGTACCTGCAAGGTACTCCGACGCTCAAGTAAGGTAACGGTCAGAGAATAATAGCAAGTACAGAGATGAGAGTAAGAAAGTGTGTATAACCTGACCCTCTCAAGTGAGAGGGTATTTATAGAGAGCCCCTAGCGCGCGGCCAACGGTTACTTGCACTGGACTGGATTACCAGGCCCAATCCAAGTAACTGCCAGGGCTTACGTGGCGTAGTGAAGACCAGCACGTGGTCTTTGCCCTGGTGTAACGGTCCCTAAATCTCCGGAAGTAGGGCAGACTAATTCCTTCGGGAGTGGGAAGTTACAAGAGAACGTGTCCTCGCGGGGAGGAGCACGTGGGCGTCGAGGAGAGGTGCTACGTGCCTATGCTCGACGGTCTTCTACCCCGTGTGTCCGACGTCTGAGGGGACTAGCATATGCCCGACACGGAGGTGGTTCTCGGCCTCGTTGGGCCTTCGTTGGTCATTGGGCCTAGGTCTGCCCGACCGTAGGGCACATACTGGCCCAGTCCAGAACAGCAATTTTAAGAGTGTTTGTTTCATATTTTTTTAAAAATGATTATGTTAAAAAATGATTTTTTTGGCTAAAACTTAGTGATAACAACGGGTCGAGTCGGGTGCGGGTTTCACACTACCCAAATCCGCACCCAAAATCACCACCCGAACCCGAACCCAAAGGCTATCTGGGTGGCAAAATAACACCCGCGCCCATACCCGTTGTGTTCGGGTTTTTCCACCCAAACCCGAACCCGTAGCAAAAACACAAAAATACAACAACATTGAAACTTGAAACACAAGAATTCCATCAAGGTCTCTCAAAGAAATTAAAGAATTAAATTACAACTTTCCATCAAGTTTAGTAACATTACAATTAAAACTAAGGTCTTCAACATCTTAACATTACAATTAAAATTAAAGTCTACATATATATTTAGGGGCACTTATGTAATTTCATGTCTAAGCGGATGTGGTTTCGAGTTTCGGATGCGGGTTTCACACTACCCAAACCCGCACCCGAAATATCGGGTGGCACCCGAACCCGAACCCTAACCCAATCAACTCGGATTTTCACCCGTTGACTCGGGTTTGAGTGCGGATGAACCCCACGAGTTTGGGTCTGTCTGCCAATTCCCTATTAAAAATGAGAAGCTGATCCAAGTAGCTTTGAAAATATCATTATGCGATAGATGAGAGAAAATGAAAATACAAAACATGAACAGTAGCATCCATATCAAAGTTACAAAGACCCATAAAATGTATGCATTACATGACTATCTCAACTAATTTTAACTAATGTAATGAAAGGCTTAATTTCTACGTGTCGTTAGTTACTTTATTTTAATAAAAGGCTTAATTTTGCTAAGTATAGAGTGGTCAAAACCAAAGAGGAAAGCATTCAGAAACTTGGTTGCCCGGTGGGACATTTATCCGGTGGAAGGAGCTTCAAAAGGCGAAGTAGGGGAGGATCTGATATCCATCTTCTTCTGTGAATTTCTGGATAGAGTAGGAGTAGAGGATATATTTGGATTATTTGGGTGTAACGGCAACATCTTGGAGGTGGTTATACCACCGAGGAGGAACAAGATTGGAAAAAGGTATGGGTTTGCAAGGTTTAGAGACGTTGAAGACGTAAGAACTTTAGCTATCAAACTAGACAATATAATGATAAAGGGAAATAAAATTCATGCCAATCCTCCTAGATTCGAGAGGAAGGAAAGAAAGGGAAGACGGTTTGAGCAAAGAGGAGGTTCCCAATATCATCATCATCACCTTGTGAATCGTGGTCCTAAGTTGAGGAATACTAAATATTCTGCATGGTGTTAATACTGGCAAGTCCTATGCGGATGTTGTTGGCTTTAATGTCACTAGGAATGAAAAAGTGATTACTCCTTCTGTGTCTTTCGTTTCTGACGAGTCTTTTCTGAAGAAGATGAGGAAAGCGTTCATAGGGGTGGTGTGTGTGTCGGGTTCGTCGTATCATATCCAAACGCGGTTCGAAGTGGAGGGTTACTTTTCGATTAAAGTAATGCCGTTAGGTGCTAATCTTTGTTTGTTGGAGGAGGCGGATGAGGGTGAGATATCAGATTTGATTAGAGAAAGTGAAACTTGGTGGAAGCAATGGTTTAAAGAGATTCGACCTTGGAATGATTCCGACGTCGACAATGATAGAGTTGTGTGGTTGTGGTTATATGGTATACCGGTGCATGCTTGGAAGATGGAGTTTATTATCAATATTGCTAATTCTTTAGGTGAGTATATTTGTGCGGATGATAACATTTTGTCTGGGGAGGTGAAGGATGTCGCAAGAGTCATGATCAAGGTCCCTTATTCTTATACTTTGGTGGAGTCGACTATGGTATTGATTGATAATAGAAGCTTCAGGATCATCATCAGAGAGGACATTTATGGTCCAGTTTGTATAGCACCGTTCAGCCCCATCATCAGAAATTCTGATTCTGATTCTCTGGATTCTCAAGACTCAGCTTCGAACCGGGATGAAGACTCATCTAGTTTTGGTGACACGAATTTTCTGGGCTTTAATGAGGAAGGTCCAGAAGCGGAGGGAGCTAAGGCGTTCCCAGAAAATTGCATGGAGGAGGTAAGTGTGGTTAGTCCAAAGGGTTTTTGTCCAAAAGGGAAAAAGAAGGGTAGGAGGATGAAGTCAAAAGTTAATTCTGTACGTGACGTGTGTTCGGCGAATACAGAGGTGGTAGGTGGGAAAGGTACTGTCGACGAGGCAATTGAAGCTTCAAAAGGCAAAACTTGTCTTTCTTTGGAGACTCCAGAGAATATAGGTCCCTTTTTTACGTCTGAGGGTACTGTGGCTGATTGTTCAGTTGGTGGGGCCCCACGTACATGCTCAATTAATGTTAGCGATTCTTTTATCCCTTATGTACTTCCTACGGAGGGCAATCGTGAAGGAAGGAAACTTAGTTACAAAAGATTAAAATTTAAAAGTCTAAGTTTGTTGGGGGGACCCACCAAGATGAAGAGAAAATATTTTAATTCCAACAAGGGAGGTGTAACTGTAAGAAACAAAAATGATTTTGACCCTGGGCCCCCAGATTCTGAAGCGGGCAAAAAGGTTTTACACATTCCTGTTGCATCTTTAGAAAATTATTGCAACGGGATTGCGGAGGGCCATTGCTATGGAGAACACTCTGGAGAGTCTGATATAGTCATAAATAATTTAAGGATGTTGGACTATTTAGGATCTAATTTGGGAGACAAATTCTGGAGAGATATCTTAGCCTTAGGAGTTACAAAACGGTCGAAAGGGAGTAAGAACACTTGCTACAAATCGAGACTGGTAGACTTGGAGAAGGAAGATAAATTCAGATCGGCAGGAGGAAAGGTGCCTTCAAAAGTTTTGAAATGATAGTGGGAACTTTTAATATTAGAGGGTGAAGTAGTAGAGCGAAAAGGAGTAGAATTTCACAGTTGATTTCTAAAGGCAAAACATATGTTTTCATGATTCAAGAAACCAAAATTCATGCTATGACAGATTCGCTAGCTTGGAGTTTTTGGAGAAAGGAGGTGATTGAGTACTCTTATTCCGATTCAAATGGTTTTTCAGGTGGTTTAATGATTCTTTGGAAGGCGGGTAGCATGGAGGTTTTATGCAGTTTCAAAGGTGTGGGATTCCTGGGAATTAAGGTTTGTTGGAATGACTCTTTGTATTATATAGTGAATGTTTATTCTCCTTGCGATATTAAGTCGAAGCGTAGTTTATGGAGGCGTTTGTTAGATTTAAACGTGAGTAGGTTGGATGGTGAGTGGATCTTTGGTGGAGATTTCAATGCGGTGAAGAGTTCTAGGGAGCGTAAGGGGCGTTCGGTGGGAAGTAGGAACTCGGAGTCGGTTGAATTCGCGGACTTCATTTATGAGAGTGAGTTGATTGATGTGCCTTGTAAAGGGAAGATATTTTCTTGGTATGGTAGTGATGGTTAGGCGTGTAGTAGAATTGATCGGTTCCTTGTTGCGAACGATATTATAGAGAAGTGGGGGGTGGTGGGCCAATTTATTGGTTTGAGAGATATTTCAGATCATTGTCCAATTTGGCCTGTGGTTGACAAGTTCAATTGGGGTCCGAAGCCTTTCAAAGTTAACAATGAGTGGTTTGGCAACAAAGATTTCATTCCTTTCGTAGAGCGGGAATGGAGGAATTTAGAGGTGGAAGGTAGGAGTGATTTTTTCCTTAAAGAGAAATTACGTCTTATTAAAGAGAAGCTTAAATGGTGGAACTACAACATTTTTGAAAAGAGGGACTTGGAGATTGAAGAGGAGGTGGAGATTATGAATGAAGGAGATAATGTGGATATGTCGGAGTTAAAAGATGAGGGTTTGGAGGTTAAAAGGAGGGCTTGTAGTAAGTTTTGGTTGAATTTAAAGATTAAAGAGAATATGTTACTTCAAAAGTCGAGAATAAAGTGGCTCAATGATGGAGACTCTAATAGTAGTTTTTTCATCGGATTTTGAAAGAAAGGAGGAGACGTAATTTCATCGGTTCTTTCAATTCGGATAGAGGTAGCGTTGCATCGGTGGAGGAAGTTAAAGAGGAGGTTAGGGCCCATTTCTCTTCCAAGTTTGTGGAATCGGATTTTGAGAGGCCAGTTCTTGAAGATCTCTCTTTCAAGGTTCTTGGTCATGCCGAAAAATCTTTACTTGAGGCGCCCTTTTCGGAGGTCGAGATTAAGGAGGCGGTTTGGGGGTGCGAGGGTTCCAAGAGTCCGAATTTCTCAAGAATTGTTGGTCTTTCTTGAAGGACGAATTTCTCAATTGCTTTAATTATTTTCACTCCGGAGCGTTATTATCTAAAGCTTTCATCTCTTCTTTTTTGACCTTGGTGCCTAAATCTTCTAATCCGTTGGGTTGGGACGATTATAGGCCGATTTGCTTGGTTGGTGGTGTTTATAAAGCTTTGTCTAAGCTTCTTGCGGGTAGATTGAAAGTGGTGTTAAGTTCGATTATTTCTAGTAGTCAAAGTGATTTTGTTCCGGGAAGACAACTTCTAGATGGAGTCCTTGTGGCTAATGAGATGGTGGATTTTGCTTCAAAGGAGAGGAAAAAATGCTTACTTTTCAAAGTTGATTTTGAGAAGGCCTACGATAAAGTCTCTTGGAGTTTTCTTAGGTTTATGCTTAGGAGGATGGGCTTTGGGGAGGTTTGGATGAGGTGGATGAAAGCTTTGATTTTTACTAGCAAAATATCGGTCTTGGTTAACGGTAGCCCTACTACGGAGTTTGTGGTGGAAAGAGGATTGAGACAAGGGGATCCTCTTTCTCCTTTCCTCTTCGTTATTGTAGCGGAAGGTTTAAGAGGGATGGTGCGGAAGTCGGTTGAGATTGGCAATTTTAAGGGTTTTAACTTTAACGGTGGTTGCTTTGTGGACATTCTCCAATTTGCGGATGATACCTTATTGGTTGGAGATGGTACTTGGAAGCATATTTGGGCGATTAAGGCGGTGTTGAGAGGTTTTGAGTTGGTGTCGAGGCTGGGAATTAATTTCCACAAAAGTAAGTTAATTGGTGTGAATATCAATCCGAACTTTATGGATGTGGCTTCCTTTTTTCTCTCTTGTCGAAAGGAAGATAGTAATTTTTTGTTCCTTGGAATTCCCGTCGGTTTACATCATAATAAAGCTCTTATGTGGTCGGACTTGATTTCAAAGTTGAAAAAGAGGCTTATATGTTGGAGTAATAGATTGCTTAGTTTCGGAGGTAGATTAACTCTTTTGAAATCGGTTTTATTTAGCTTGTCAATTTTTATGCTCTCTTTTTACAAGGCTCCGGTGAAGGTTGTCAAAGAGATTACGTCGATTCAAAGTAACTTTCTTTGGGGAGGTAAGGAGGGTAATCGTTGTATTGATTGGGTGAGTTGGAAGGAAGTTTGCCTTCTGGTTGATAGAGGTGGTCTTGGATTACGTAGGATTGATGATTTTAATATTGCTCTTCTTCATAAATGGAGGTGGAGGATATTGTCGGAAACTAATTCTCTTTGGATTGATGTGTTGAGGGCTCGCTATGGTGATATTAAATTGAAGATGGTTGGTGAGGTCGGGGAGTTGAAAAAGATTAGAAATTGTTCTTCGTGGTGGAAGGATATTCTTAATTTAGAAAATTATTTCCCGGAAGACTTCTTCGTTTCTAGCTGTAATTTTCGGATAGGTAATGGTTATTCCTCTTCCTTTTGAAATGGTTTTTGGCTTGGAAATTTCAGCCTCAAAGAGAAATTCCAGAATTTGTTTATTGTTTCTTGCCTCAAGGATGTCTCTATCGCGTGCATGGGTGGATGGCATAACGATAAATGGGTGTGGTCGGATTTCGGCACTGCTAGCCTGTCCGTTTCTGCTGTCCAGCCGCGACTGGCTGCTGTCACGGAGCTTCAGCGTCTGCACTTGTTGTTGGCGGACGTGGAGTTAGTTCCTGAGCGGCCGGATAGAGTTGTGTGGATGTCGAAGAGTTCGGAAGTTTTTTCAGTTGCTGATTTTCGGGTTATGGCCGGTAGATATCGGATACCTTTTGGTCCCGTTAACAAATTTGATGAAGCTTTCGAATTAATTTGGAAGATTGAGGTCCCGTTTAAGGTTAAATGTTTTGGTTGGAGAAGCTTTTTAAATAGATTTCCTACTAAGGCTAATCTTTCTCGTAGAGGTTGTTCTTTCTCGGTTGATAATATTGATTGTGTTTTTTATCGTAACTCCATTGAAACAGGAAATCATTTATTTTTGTCTTGCTTTGTTTCGAAATTGGTTTGGAAGGAGATTGGCGATTGGACTGGTTTTGTTGATTTTGATTCTAATTGCTTGAAGGAGAGCTTTATGAAATGGAGTCGTTTTGATTTCCGGAAGAGGTTGAAGAAAGGGAAGGAAGGTTGTGTTTGTTAGCAACGGTTTGTCATTTGTGGTTATTAAGGAACGAAATCATTTTTAAAAGCGCTCAATGGAACATGATGGACACGATTTAGAGTATAAAAGTTTTGGTGTGGAGATGGACTTTCATTGGGAAAATTACTCATCCCAATTGCAACTTCTATGAATTTAGCAAATTGCCTTTGTTTTATTTATCCTAATGTTCAATTGGTGTGTAATTTTCTTTTATTTTATCAAGTTTTGGCTCGCCTTGTGTAAGCAGGTTGAAAACCCTTAGTTCTCCGTTTCAATATATTTCTTGCTTATAAAAAAAATTTCAAAGTTGCCCTTAAAATTTTCTGAAATTTCCGAAAATACCTTTCGAGGGGTTAGCTTTATTTTGTTCAGAATCTCAAATTCAACTTGGTGAACAGTGATTCTTTTTCCCCTCTGCTTCAATGGCGGCATGAGCAGTGCCATTTTCTTCTTTGCACTAGGTAAAAATCATCATGTATCTTCTCCTTCTTTAATGTTATATGGAATTTTCAATTTTTTGTTTTATTTCTCATTTTTCATTAGAGGTAGTGATTCCTTTGTTAAATTTGTGATATAGGGTTTTCAACTAATTTTGGTGTGTGCCTGCAAGATTTTGTTCAAGTTAAAGGGTTGATTTTTAGGGTTGTTAGTCAAGGTTAATAGTGAAATTCATGGTATGAACAATTTAAATGCAATAGCATGTTGTCTTGGGTTGGATATAGTTGCTTAGAGTTGTTTGTTTGTTGATTGTTCTGTTCTTGAAATGCCTCATGAGATTGAACTATTTTCTTATATTGTTTGCTGATTTTGAATTGCTTACTAAGCTTGCAATGTAGCTTAAATTGTGTCATTCCATTGTAATTGATTTCATATTATTTCAGCTCAATGCAGTTTGGGGCATAGTTTAGATAATTGGACTAGCATTGAGAGGTTATTTGGCTACTTAGTGCTTTCTTTATTATTTTCCTTCTGTAGTGAAAATAAATCTTATAGCTTATTTTGTAATTTTTGTGTGTAGTTTATAGCCTTGAATTGCTTTCTTATGATTGTGACATGAATATACATATTTCAATGATTGAACAGAAGTTACTAAAGCCTATGTGGTTGAACCAAGTTAACTAGAAATGTGCAAGTGTTTGGAAGTGTGAGAATTTCCAACGATAATTTTTTGTTATATAGTGATTGAAATACGCATTCATGTGAATATGATGGAGGATAGTAATTGGAAATGAGTGGTTTTAGATTGATATTGTACAAACTTTTACCAAATTAGTTATATTTAAATATTCTGTGTTTTTAGGAAAAATGGACATCTTTAGAAGTTGAAGTAATCATGTTGTTTGAATCATAAAAGTAGTAAAAGAAAATGGTTAAAATGAAAACTTCTTGATAATATGTTACATAGAAATTACTAGATTAGAATGATACAATGGACTTAGTCTTCAATCTTTTGACATGCATGGGATATGACTCCAAACAGAGGAGACTCTATTCTTTAGGTACAACAGCAATACGTTTGGATATGAAAATCTTCATCCAAAATCTGTCTAGCAATACACTTTTACTTTTTCTTTCAACCTTATTGTTGATCTGATGTTTATAATTGTCAAAACATAAATCTTGTTGCAGGTTTCCATATTTCTTGTCTTCCCTTTCAGTATCAGCGTTTGCATTTGTGGTTGCAATTTCCAGCATCTGGCTTGCGGTATGTATATCTATTAGATACTGAAAAAACATAACTTTGGTCATATACAGTAGCAGCTATTAGATACTGAAGTTGAATTTCCGCGCTCATTGTTTTGGATTCGAAAATGGATTCCCTGCTGTTAATTTGGTCATATACAATAGCAGCTCTTAGCCCTTCCATTAATTAAACAACATTTTGCAAGGCTGTTATGTTTTTTTTAATCGGAACCCGAAACCAAACTAGAGAGACATACTGGTCATGTTTGGACTGTTTTAAAGCTTTCCAACCGAGACAAAACCAAACCATTCAATTAGATTCAAATAGGGTTACTATAGAGTATATACCATGTTGATTCATTATGTAACTGGTTGAACCATCTTTGCTTTTTAAAACATTGGAATCTAACTTAAGTTGATACTAGTCGTTGAGATTTTCTGTGGGCAATTCTGGTATCTCAGGAATTCAATTGCAGGTCCATCTGTTTGTGTGTTCATGTATTTTGTTTCTGCTGTAACTGTGTAGAACATGCTAAGTAATGGTTTATTTTCTCACCTGTGTAAAGTCATATCTAGTAATGTCTTGGCTGCCTTACGTTTTCCTCATTGGGTGGGGCAGTTTGACAGGCAGACTTAAATGTTTTACTTTGTTTAGATGTTTCCTGTGTAACATTACGAGTTTTGATGAAATATATATGGCGTTAGAGAGCTTTGTGTTAAGTTTATATCTGTCTGTTTTTGCAGTTGATTCTTCCAAGTGGAGCCTTAACTGTATCGCGTGTGTTTAATTTTTCAGTTCTTTGAAGCCTCTGATTTCTACTTGGACAACACCTATTCAAACTTACCCGTTTCTCCTGCATCTAGTCCAACTCAGGTTACTATCGTTTTCTTATTGCTTATATTTTGTTGTTTATGGTGCTCTTTAATTTCAATGTACCATGGTGGTGTCTCTCAATCAGTTTTTTGGTTTGTAGATAGGCTTTAAAACCTGATTGTACAAGTTGTAGATGGATTGTGCAAGTTGTATTAGATAGGCTTACAAATAGGATGAGCTACTTTCTACATATGGATGTGACAGCTAGAACAGTTGCAAGCATTGCCCAATCGTTTTCTAAAGTTTTCATCCAACGTGTCTAAAACAAAACATCCAACATTGGAAACACAAATAAACACGTTAGTTATGACCCTAAACACTACTTTAATTCTTCTCATTTACACCTGAAAGCTTAACCTACCTGTAGAAATTACAAAACAAAAATATAAATTAAAAAATAGAAAAGCATGATGCCAAAGTCTAATAAAGGGATTCTCCAATTAAATTTTTGTAGCTCAAATTCAAAAACATAAATCTATGCAATTGAAGTAATTCTTGTTGTAACTCACCATGAAAATGATTGCCTTGTACGTCAAGAACAGAAAGGAAGGAGAGATTGCGGGGTGCCTCTAACGTGCTCTTCCATAGTTGTAAGAAAAGATTGTGGGGGCTAAAAGGAAAAAGGGTAAATACCCTTTTTTTCTCCCTTAACTATACCCTTGGATTTAGATTTGTCCCTTAATTTTTTTGTGTCACATTGGTCCTTTAACTTTATAATAGATGCATATGAGTTCCTTCCATCTGTTTTCCTCAAACATCAGTTTATTTAAGCTACGTGGCAGCTGAGTTGGCAATGGTACATCATCTTTCTTATTACCAATTTGCTTCTTCATTTTTCACTTTGTGTATCGTTGTCTGTAACTAAAATAAAATTAGGGCAATATTGGTTCATCGTTTTCATCATTTTTTTCGTTGTCTTCGAAACATAAAGTTCGACCAATGTTCTTCGTTTCTGAAGCAGAAGAACTTTGGAAGTTGTGAATCCAGTGTATACACAAGCTCGCGATGTATACCAAAATGTCATTGTGGAGACAAAACTGTGATTCGTAGGGCACCAACTGATAAGAATTTTGGAAAGAATTTTTGGGGTTGTCCAAATTTTAAGGTAAGACCTAATTTTAGTTTAATTTATGTCCAAATGTGATAAACCCGTTTTGATACATATATAAAATTTTCAGAGATCCTTGTAAAGAGGGCGTGGTTTTTTCAATTGGTTCCATGAGAAATTGAGAGATGAGAATGGGCAATTTATGATGAATAGGTTGGAAATCATAACAAAGGAAATTGATGATGAAAAAAGGAGTGTGAAAAAGTCAGGGTGACAAATGAAGAATTAGGAAAAGTTGTGATGGAATTTCAAACTCAAGTGAACAAGATCTTAGAGTGGAAAAAACTATGAAATATTGTGTTTCTTGTAATCTTATATGTATTGTTTTTTAGGATGTTTTAGAAGTATGTTCCAGTTTGTATGGATAAGTTGGTATGTATCAGTTTGTATCAGTTAGCAATATCAGTTTGTATCACTGTATTGTTATGGATGAGTTGGTATGTAACACATTGTATCAGTTTAATATGAGTTGGTTTGTTTGACAGATTATTGTTTGTACTAGTCCATAAACATATCAGTTTTACTCAACCAGTTTACTTAACCAATTTACAATATCAGTTCATAAACCAGTCCATAAACACAATGTAACACATGTTGTTTACTTAACCAATTTACAATATCAGTTCTCATAACATGAATTCCAAAATGATTTGCATAACACATAAATTGATTTGCATAACACACTACAGAATTCCAAGACATAACAAAATTCCATAAAGGTTACAAAATGACATTGACATGTTACATAAAAATGTTCAAGATACATTACATAACACCAAAATGATTCAAAGTGGTTCATATCACAACTAAAGTGCTTCAAAATACATGCTAAAACCATTAGCTAGACAAGGGCTAAATAACACTAGATGTTGTTCTTTGGTGTGATTCTCTTGGTTGGAGTAGACCTCCTAGTTGTTGGGCTAACTACATTCTTGGTTGCGATTAATCTTATTGGTCCTAAGGGTAAAAATGATCTTCTTACACCTAGCATACGCGTCTTGCCATTTCCTTGAGTTACTTGAGTTGCACTGCCTTAAGTAGCTGGCATTTTCCCTTGAGTTGATTAAGTTGCCTTTCCTTGAAATGACTAAGTAGCATTCCTGTATCCTTGAGTTTCTTGAGATTGTTGAGTAGAATTCCTACTTCCTTGAGTTGCATTTCCCTGAGATGAATGCGTATAAGAGGCACTCATTTCTACCTCCTAGGTCATCAATCAAGATCTCCAAGAACCATGTCTAGCTATCCCTATTTTCACCCTCCACAACTGCAAATGCTATAGGAAGCATCTGATAATTAAGATCCCTGCCTATGGCTGCCAAAACTTGTCCTCCATAAAGCCCCTTCAAAAAGCATTCATCCAGACCTATGACATGTCTACATAATTTGAAGCTCTCCTTAAATGTTGCATATCATATGTACAACCTTCTAAAAAGGGTCTTTGATCCTCAACACCTTTTTGAACAGGTTCAACATTTAGCTTAACTGTTGACCCTGGATTAGCTCTTAACAGTTCATGACAATGGTCATAAATTCTAGTGTAATCCCCTAAGAAAGTACCATCAACCCTATCCTTAGCAGCAAGTCTTGCTCTGATTGATTTAGTCTTGTTTACCCTTACATTCCGCTTCCTCAATGACTTTTCCTTTATATCCTTTACCTTCATCCTAGGATTGTTTTTCAAGGAATTCTGAATCCTTTTGCTCAGCAACTGTGTACTCATCATCTTCACATTATACTCTCTAATACAATTATGTTTGTCATTTACCTTTCTTACTTTCCAAGATTCCTCATTTGGCAACTTGGCTCAATATACCTCCCACTCACAACCATCTTTACATCTCACCCTCACCCTTTTTTGTAATTTTTTTTGAACTTCGGGTCTCTACCATTTTGATCAACATATGAGGTTAATGCTTTCTTAATATCACTTTTTAAAGTAAAATACATTCCTACCGCCCGTTTCTAATTGGACACATCCTTCTGTAACTTGAAAATTGGGTACTTCTTCCTTTTAGCTCCACTACTATCATCACTCTCACAACAACTTTGCATATTTTCACTGTCATTATCACTCCCTTTAAATTCTTCTTTATCTTCTTCCCATTTTTATTTCTCTTTTCCCTTTCCATCACCTTCATATCTAATCAGATTAGCAAGTTCATCTTCCTCCATCTCATCATACCCATCAGAGTCATCCTCAAAAGCTATTTCAAGAGCATTATCATACTGGTAGCTATCATCCTCACTATCATCAGAGTTGTACTCATCATGCACCTCACAAACATTGTCTAATCCCACTCCAACATTGACATCCTTCACTCCAACATTGTCTGATTCCACTCCAACATTGGTTGATTCCACTCCAACATTGGCTGAGTCCACTCCAACATTGCCATCTTTCAATCCGACATTACCTTTTTCCACACCAGCATTAACATCATTCAACTTATCTACAACATCATCATGTAGTTTATTAAGCAACTCTTCCACCTCATCTACAATGTTATCAGGCTCCTCGTCAATAATATCAACAACACTATCACAATAATCAGGCTGAGACAAAGTGTGTTGAATGTAGATATCAACACTTTGCTGCATCTGTAAAGATATTCAATTTCTAAAGCACCTTTGTCATCAACAAGGGAATTCATCCCAAATATGGGTCCTTGTAATATATTGTCTCAAAGTCCCTATATCCTAACTCCTTCAATACACCAACTAACTCAAAATAACTTCACTTATCAACATCTACTTTCAAATCATCTATTAGTCCTCCTTCAAACACACTTAGTTCAGGATCAATGAATTCACCGTGTGATGAATTTTGAGTTTCAGAAATTCGTCCATTATCCCTATTCAAATATATTTCGTCAAAGCCCTAAAACATGAAAAGCTCTAAATCTACAAAATAAAAACCTAAATGTACATAAATCCCTAAAATTTTCCCCAATTCAGTTTCGAAAACATGCAAATAATACTGAACTGTATTCGAAACTTCGTATTCAATCCTTCACTTCCTTGATTTCACCAGACTGTGTGCCTTCAAACGACGGTTCAATCGTTTCTTCAAAATCGTTTCTTCGAAATTGCCTTCGTGTATTTTCAGCTTATGGTTCCTTCGTTTTGAACGACAACAAAATGTTTTGGTTGCTATATTGAGTCTCATATCCACGTCATCAGGTAACATGCCACTTGGAAACTATTTTTTGGCTTTGACTAACATCCACTAACGGAAGGACAAACATGACAATGTTTCTAAAGCTAAAGGATCAAGGTGACACGAAAAAAAATTAAGGGAGCAATATGAACCCAAGGGTATAGTTAAGGGATCAAAGAGAGAATATTGCCAAGGAAAAACAATATATAGCCTAGCAGTTAACGGAAAAAGAAACAAATTATCACCTGTTGTTCCGCATGTTTATAGGATTCAAGGGCTTTAGTAGCTTCATGTCTTGGCATCTCAAAAAAACTACAAGGAAATTCACTTTCCAACATAAAACATCTTTTATTTTAACTTAATCTCATCACATAGATAATGATCATTCAATTTAACTTGTCAATAAGATTGATAATGCCATCATTAGCAGCACAATAAACATTAAAGCTCTCTTTTAGTACCTAGAATTAATGTCGATTATTTTTAACATAAAGATGGTATTACATGCAAGTATACATGGTCTTTAATTGTATCAAGTGATATTATTTAGTAAGGATGTCGAACCCATAGGGAGTAGTATATCTTAACTTGATTTACTTATGATTTTGTGAATAAGCATGTGCAAGGGTAACAATAATAATGATTAGGATATGGTTATTTCACACAAGTTAAGAATAACAGACTTCAAAAGATAAGTTAGCAAGATATAAAGAAGCGTGTTGAACAATCACTACAAGAAAAAAGGAAGGTTGCGACGATTTTTTTCTTTAGTTACGGCGGTTCAAACCGTCGCAAAACCTGGGTCGCGACGGTTTCTATTCCTCTGCAAAACCATGTGTCGCCACTATAAATTGCGACGGTTAGAAAAAGGGCCACTCCAACCGTCGTTACTACTTGCGACGGTTATAGAACTGCCTTTAATCGTAATCTGCGACGGTTTCAAATTGTCGTGAATTTTGTTAGTTGTTTTGTTTTCAATGTTTATTGCAACGGTTTTTTACTGTCGTAAGTTGAATATTGCGACAGCTCTAACTGTCGCAAATTGTTTTATAAATTCATTTTTTTTCTATTTTATTTTTCTTTTACTAATAATTTTTTATATTTATTTCTTTAAATTATTATTTTCATTTTGGTAATATTTATTTATCTTTTTTTTCTAACTTTCTATTTTATTTTCTACTACTTTCTAACAAAATGAAATTGCAATCACAAAATTTAAATATCAATTAAGAAAAAGTGAATTTATTACTCATAATACAAGAAAAAGTGTGAGTTCCTTAATCATAATACAAGAAAAAGTACGAGTTATATCATATCTAATCTTAATCTTATAATAAGAATCATAATGCCCAAAAAGTGCAAGATCCATAGTCATTCTTGATAATAATAATCATAATACAAAAAACCGAAATCATATCAAATCTTAATCTCTAATTAGTTCTTGTTGTTCCATTATCTTCAACTCGGTAGCTAGACTCCGAAGAACGTCTACCATCTATGGGTGATTCTATGTAGGATCCCTAAAAAAAATTCAAAATAATACTCATTAAAGTAATACTCATTTTCTTTAACTTTTTAAGTATGATTTACACTATTTAAAATTTCAATAAGAGTAGATGCATATAAAAGAATATACCTGTCGTCCACTAGAATTCAACATTTGCATTAAAAGTGCAATCTCCTCCTTCCTACCATTGTCCATTTGCTTTAGTAATGCAATTTGCTCCATCAAATCATCAATTTTTTAGTTCTTTTCTTTAAGTGCGACAATTTCTTCTTGCATTTCCTTTATTTTTTCATTTGCTTCAGAAGACACCGATGACCTAGATCTATTAATTCGAGATAGCGCTACTCCAAGTCCCATACAACGAATATATCTAGGATGTTTTTTTCCAGAGACATTCTCAAATGTTTCATTTTCAGAAAGAGAGTCTTGGATTACAACTTGTAATTTTTCCTGCACATGCAAAAGAGCAAATTGAGTAACCAATTTCCTAATTCCAAATAAATTACTTAGGAATTAGTATAAGTTTCAATGAAGATATAGTCTTCATTATCTTTCAATTAATCATAAAGGGACATTTTGAAACTTATACATGTAATGGAAACAAATAAAGCTAGTACTGATTCGAGCTTTCCACAATGAATTTTCAATTACAGAGAAAAAAAAATCAAATATACTTTTAAGGATAAATATAATTGGTGATTGTATGCTTCTATTTTTATCACGTGCAAGGGACATAAATTACTGTTGCTGTTGTTGATTTTTGGCTGTAGTCTCCACACCTTTTTGTAAGATTCAATAGTGAAATATTATGATAGAGAGAACATGGAAGGCATGTTAGAAAGAATGCTTCAAATCAATAAAGCATTATTCTGGAATCTGGCATGTAAGATCAGTTTTCAATCATTGTAAAAGAAAATGGGAAGGGAAATATTAGTTCTGTATTATCTTATATTTATTAATTGAAGCGAAAATGCAAACATGAAACACGTGAAGTAAACGGGCCCTTGTGTTTCTCCTTTCCGTATTTGGGCCCTTAATTACACATATCGTTTATCTTAAAATAAATAAATGATGTTTGAAGTATAGTTGTTCTCTTCAGCTTTCTGCTCAAGTTTTATGCTTTGTTTTCTTTTAGATAAATTTTTGTTTTCTATCAGAATAATGATAATAATGTTTTGAAGGTGTTTTGTGATTGATTTCTTAGCTTCATAAAACGAACTTGGGATGTTTGCACATTCAAATGCATCTTTTAATAACTCTAAAATCATTGTCATCACCTTATCACTCAATCCACATAAACACTTGATATGGTACAACTTTACCAAAAAAAGACAGTCTTGAATATTTACTACACCCTTCATATAAAGGTTGTTCTCCTTTTCTAACCAATTCATAGTACTCTTTGCCTTCGTTTCTTTCCTGAGTTGCACTTGGCATCACATAATCTTCTTGGTCAATCTCCATATTTGATGCAGTTGGTATTTCATTTGCATGATCTCTATCAACTCCAAATGCATCGTTGATCATGTTCTGATTAGGATCTTCGCCAATGATAGTATCTTCAACCATATTTGAAATAGTACTAGGGGAGATAGTACTAGGTAGTTCAAAGGACTCTCCATGGTGAATCCATTTGGTGTATCTCTTCGGAAATGGTGACCACATTAAGTGGTCGAAACATGACACTCATACTCTTTGATTTTTTGAAACCACAGTGTTTACAAGGACATCATACTATGTCGTTTTCTGATGCATCTTTAAATGCAAAATTAATAAATTCTTTTATCCCTTGTTGATATGCAATTGATGACCGTGGCTTCGTAATCCATGACTTATCCATTTCTTAAAAAAAAAAAAAAAAGGAATTTGGTCACTCAAATATATATATTTGAAAAGATAAAATTACAAAATAATAGGTATTTGGTCACTCAAAATATAATAGCTACCTTCTATTGGTCTAACTAATAGCTAGTTCTCAGTATAGTTTATGTATATCTATGACCCTTATTACCCATTCCACATGCAAGATAAGAAATGGCAGATTGCCTCTCAAGCCACAATATTTCTCTGAATTTCAAATTTATTTATTTGTTTTGTCGGGCTAACAAATTTCAGAGGGCGTGAAGACTACTAAATGAGACGATAAATAACTAAGGATAAAAAATGTTGGGTATTATTCTAAAGAACCTTATTTCAAATTATATAAGAGGATTTCTTAATACACCACTCAAGTTTCTTAGGCACCACGTGAAATTTTATTTTTGCCCCCAGATTCCGAATTTGCACATCCGGACGCACCAAATTTGTAAAAAACGCTGATATGTTCCGGATGTGCACATCCGGAAGAATTCCTGATTTGCAAATCCGAAAAAAATCAAAAGAATTCCATAAAATCCTTTACTTCTAAATATAATTAAATTCAATATAATTAAAATTAATATCATTTTTTCAATATAATTAAATCCAATATAATTAAAATCTATATTAATTAAAATTAATATGATATTTAATATGATTAATTTTTTTCAATATAGTTAATATGATTAATATGGTATTTAATTTTAAATGATTTTTTTATATTGAAAAAATTAATTTAATTATATTGGATTTAAAATTATATGGTATTTACTTCTAAAATTGGATTTAATTATATTGGTATTTAAAATTATATAGTATTTACTTCTAAATTATATGGTATTTACTTTTAAATTATAATTAAAATTATATGGTATTTACTTCTAAAATTAATTTAATTATATTGAATTTAATTATATTGAAAAAATAATATTAATTTTAATCACATTTATTTTAATTATATTAGATTTAATTAAATTGGATTTAATTATATTGAAAAAATCATATTAAGTTTAATTATGTTGGATTTTAATTATATTGGATTTAATTATATTTAGAAGTAAATGATTTTATGGAATTCTTTTGATTTTTTCAGATTAGGAATTCTTCCGGATGTGCACATCCGGAAAAAACTGAAAATTTTTAGAGAAAGGGTGCTTCCGGATGTGCACATCCGGAAAAAATTGAAAAATTTTAGAGAAAGGGTGCTTCCGGATGTGCACATCCGGAAAAAAACTGGAATTTTAGAGAAAAGGTGCGTCCGGATGTGCACATCCGGAAATTGGGGGCAAAAACGAAAATTCAGTTGGTGCCTAAGAAACAAGGATGGTGTAATAAGAAATTCTGTTATATAATTGTCTACCATTATAATTTACAAGGAAGAGTTAAAGTGAATCAAACACTTGCATATTTATGATAAAAAATTAATCTTTAAGTTGGCCAAAGCCAGCATACATTATTAAATTAATAGAAACATAAATACTTGTTTTTCCCAACAAAGATAAATATAAAGATTACCACTGAATGAATATATTGTGCCAAAAAACCTAACTATGTTGGAGTACTTGGCAATGAAATTAGATTGTTGGTGTGAAGCATTACTTGATCGCCATTGGAAATTAGCATTTAGATATTACAAACAAGAAATTAGCATTTGAGAAAGTAAAAAGGGTGACTTTGTCTATGTTTCCGAGTTCACAAAATGTTAATTAAAACAAATATTTGCCCACTTTAAATAGCAAATTTAAGTCTTTAAAATAGATTAAACAAACGAAATAATTTTAGCATGCCTAACACGCCATGATGTAAATCTTGGTAAACAAGCTTTAAAATTATCTGTGATGCAAACATCAGTAGTACTACTTGATCATAATTATCTATGTGATATTTTACTATGTGGTTTTTTAACTATGTAACTATTTAACTAATCCACTTTGATATATATATACATGTGTTTTATATATCAGTGTATAAATATCAGTTTAAAAATTAATTACTTCAAACTTAATCATACATTTATTCTAAAAACTTATAAAAGTTAAAACACTTTTTTGAATGGATGCAAAACACTTTTAGACCCTGTAAGCTTTATGCGTAAGATGCAAAATTAAAATAGAAAAGTAATGATGATGACGGTCCCCTTATAAAAGTTAAAACACTTTTCTGAATGCTAAGAAAGAAGGTTAAAGTAATTATACTTGCTCATGAAGTTGGATGAAAAATAGTTGTGATTCTTGTTCAACTAAAATTAAATGAGAAATAAATATCAAATTTTAATTCATATGAGAAAACAAATATAATAAAATACATAAATTCTTTCAATTATACTAACTAAGTTCATGCTACAAGATTGAGGGAGTACATAATAGCATATTACGATACAATACCGATTTGTTCAAATAGTAACGGGTTATAGCTATTTCAATGAAATTGATTATTACAATGAGAGTAGAATGCATTTTATATAGTTATTCTAAGGTAACTAACACGACCAACTAGCAAATAATTATAACTAACTAGTAACTACCTTAATCAATATCAAACTAATTCTAACAAGTCTCCAATTATAAGTAACAGGGGCAGTTTATTGTATGATTTATGAAGAAAATAGAACCAAACTCAACTGGTGTTATTATTAGGTGAACCAGTTCTTTATTTTCAAACTGAATTTTTGCCAATTTGTAGAGTGTAAACAGCAGAGCTGTTTTGAGAAAGCATAAAAACAAGGATAATGAGTTTACCTTGTAAGTTTTTGCCACTCTACAATCAACTCTAAAAGACAAAACCCCACTATAAGTATTTGCCACTTGTTCTGGACCGGGCAAGGCTTCCTGCCGTTAAGGGTCAGACTCAATCCATCATAACTAGCGAACAGGCCCCATAAGCTCAATATAGCCGTTGGGCACAATATAGCCGTTGGGCGTGTCCCCTTCACGCGCAGAATAGCTCACGCGACCAACTACCTCCCCGTATATCACGGAAACAGTTAGAAAGACCACGCGCTTCGCCCTCTATCTGACAATACCTCATTGGTTGATCAGGCACTTTGCTCGCCAACAATCTCCCTATAAAAACCCCTCGCTCGAGAGGGGCAGGTATCAAAAATCATATACTTGACTTCTCTTGCTCGCTTTCCCCTTTCTTTTGACCAAATACTTACTTTGGCATCGGAGTACCTTGCAGGTACCTCCACCTCTTTTTCCTCTCCTACGAGCAGCAACTCTTGTCCTACACGAAGGCCGCGACGATCTCCTTCTGGTCCTCTCAGATCAGTGGCGCCGTCTGTGGGAAACTTCGCTTCCCCGTCTTTTTGAATCAAGATCCCTCATCTTTTCCCCCAAAAGACCAAAGCTTTCATTTCTCTCCAAAATCCCAGATCATAATGGCTTTCGTTAAGAGTGATACCCACCAAGAACCTGTGGACGCCGCCAATGTCGACAAGAATGCTTTCGTCGGGAACATCCCATCCGAAAACGTCCAGCGCAACGATGGACCAGCTTCCCCGAAGCCCGACGAACAAAGGCCACGAGCACAAGCCGTGGAACTTTCCTTCGAACCCATTCCGGTTCCTTAAGGCGCAGATCCGACCACCGCGGCGCTCATCGCCTCTTTGAACAACTCCAATCGTTTCATCCTCCAGCAGGGAGAAAAAATCAGTGCCCTCGAGCACGCCCTTCAGGAGCATCACACCTCGGAGACGCTGAACCTCTCCCCGCCTCCGCGAGTTCACTCAAAGCGGAGACGTGATAGTCCTTCCCTGGTTAAAGAGCGTCCAAAATCAGAAAGCCCAACACCTGATCTTGACTGCCGACATCGTCGTTCTCCTAGGAAAACCAGGCACTCCCCTGTTTCCAAAAGACATCGACATTCGGACAAGTACGAGCATAAGCGTATCCGCGGACACTCTCCTCGCCGCAGTCATTCTCCGTCACTTTCTCACAGCTCTAGCAGTGACGACGAAGCTCGAGGCCCGTTCACGAGAAACATTGTGGACACCCGGATCCCCCGCGGGTTAGAGAAACCTCCCACACTGGCTACATACGATGGCACGTCAGATCCTCACGAGCACCTGGAGAACATCGAAGCTATGCTCCAATACCATGGTGTCTCCGGAGCCATCAGGTGCAAGATATTTCCCATCACCCTGAGGAAGGGTGCGATGACATGGTTCAAAAGACTCCCTCGAGGATCTATCTCCTCCTGGCGCGAGCTCAAAGGCCAATTCACCCGCCATTTCACGGCCTCCCGACGACATCCAAAAACGGAGGCAACGTTGGAAGCGATCATACAAGGCAGTGAAGAACCTCTGCGGGAGTACATCGAAAGATTTAATAAGGAGGCAGTGGAAGTCAGAACTTCCGATCACATGAAGAAGTACCTCCTCGAGAAAGGACTCCAACCAAAGAGCGACTTCCGCAAAGCTGTCGGGATCGAAGCTCCTCGAACGCTGACAGAACTTCTCCACATGGCCAAAGATTACATCCGCTACGAGGAGAAAGAAGCCGCATACCGTGCCCGGGACGCAAGAGATCGGGAAGCACCCCGAGCACCCAAAAAGAAGGAGTCAGAGCCATCCCGTAAGGGGGGGGAGAAGCGACGGGAGGAACGTCCCCGTGAAGGCAAAGGGCCAGCTGGCCGATTCAATGAATACACTGTGCTCACTACCTCACGTGAGCGTATTCTCACCGACTGTATCAACACCGAATTCAAACAAGGAGGTGTCAGGTTCCCTAAACCAACCACGTCCAAGGGAAACGTCGACAAAAGCAAATACTGTCGTTTCTACCGTAGCCACGGGCACGTGACGGAAGATTGCGTGCACCTCAAGGACGCCATAGAGATCCTCATCAAAGAGGGTCACCTGAAGCAATACGTGAAGAAGGGAGAGTCCTCCCGACGAGACACGTCTGATCCGAAGAAAGAAGCAGAATCAACCCCCTCCAGTCCTCCCCCGCAGGTCGCAATGTCCGTCAGCCGACCAGAGGACTTCTTCGTTCCTGACCACTTCGACCCGACTTCCCAGACATTCATACACAACACCTGGAAAGCCTTTCCTACGACCATGGTTATCTCATGTGGGGGGTACCATGAGCTCACGATAGGATTCATCAAGAGAAAGTTTGAACAGCTGATAGACAGCAGCCCCGATCAGTTGTACACGATCGGCAAGGGTAAAGGGCGTTCACAACCGATCACGTTCTACAAAGAAGAACTCCCCGGAGGATCGCCGAATTCCCACATTCCTCTGCTGATCAGGGCCAAATTATCATCTACTGATGTGCGGAGAATCCTGGTCGACCAGGGCAGCTCCGTGGACATCATGTACTCCAGCCTGTTCTGCGCACTGAAGCTGAATAAGTCTAATCTCTCCCCGTACGTGGGATTTGATCTCCAAGGATTCAACGGAGCAACTGCCCGACCTTGGGGTTACGTAGAGATACCGGTCACGTTTGGCGAAAAGGAGGCATCCCGGACAATCAAAACGCAGTTCTTAGTCATTGATTGCCCGTCACTCTATCAGTGCATCCTCGGCAGACCAGCTCTCGCCGAACTCGTTGTTGTCCCCTCGACGGTCCACCTCAAGCTCAAGTACTACACTGAGAAAGGACACGTCGCAACTCTGCACGGTGACATTGAGGCTGCTCGCAGATGCTTCGAGGCCGCAACAAAAGGGTAGAACCAGATCGCGACAACAACAAAATCGGCAAAGCACACCAGAGAGGACGAGGGTCCAGCCGAAGAGGGTCAGCCAGAGAAAAAGCCCACGCTTCCCATGCACACCATTGACCTCGACAGCAGGCTTGTTGAAGGAGGAAACGAAGATCGGGACGAAGATGGAAAGTTAGGAGTGACAAGCTCCCCGTCTCCTACACTACTGCGACCAGTTCCAGATGGGGAATTCGAGATCATCACTTTCAGCAACAACCCCAGCAGGGGAGTAAGGATAGGCGCTGGTCTTCCCGAAGAGGTAAAGAAGGATTTGAAGAAATGCCTCGACGACAACGCCGACCTGTTCGCGTGGAGTGCAGCGGATATGCCCGACCTTGATCCAGAAACTGTCTGTCACCACCTCACAATTAATCCAGCTACCCGCGCCATTGCCCAACGAAGAAGGAAACAATCCGAAGAGAAGGCACAGGCTGCCGAAAAGCTTGTACAAGACCTCTTAGAGCAAAATTTATTTCCGAGGCCAGGTATACGACCTGGCTCTCAAATATTGTACTTGTAAAGAAAAATAATGGAAAGTGGCGCATGTGCATTGACTACACCGATCTCAATCGGGCTTGCCCGAAAGACGCTTATCCACTGCCGAGCATAGATACACTCGTAGATAATTCCGCAGGTTTCAAGCTCTTGTCCTTCATGGACTCTTATTCGGGATACAACCAAATCCCAATGGCCGACGAGGACAAGAGATACACGGCATTCATGACCTCCTCGGGGAATTATTACTATAATGTAATGCCCTTTGGACTAAAGAATGCCGGGGCCACGTACCAGCGCATGATGAACAAGGTCTTCCGATCAGAAATCGGTGACATGCTCGAAGTATACATGGATGATATGATCGTGAAATCCCAAGAGGAATCCGACCATACCACCCACTTGCGCAAGGTGTTCGACCAAGCTCGAAAATGTAAAATGCGTTTTAATCCAGAAAAATGCACCTTCGGTGTGCGAGCAGGAAAGTTCCTCGGATTTTGCCTCACCGAAAGAGGAATAGAAGCAAACCCAGACAAATGCCGAGCACTCGTGGAATTCCCCACGCTGCGGTCGAAGAAGGCGATACAATCCCTTAATAGGATGCTCGCGTCCCTTGCTCGCTTCGTAAGTAAGTCCGCCCAGCACGCCCTGCCCTTTTTCAAATTACTCAGGAAGGAGGCAAATTTCGAGTGGACGGACGAGTGCGAGCAGGTCCTTGCCCATTTCAAACAAGCTCTGTCCAAACCACCAGTATTGTCCCGACCAGACCGCGGGGAAACCATATACCTGTACCTCTCCGTGGCCAACGAAGCAGTGAGTGCAGCACTCATTCGCGAGACTACTGACGGGCAGAAGCCCATCTATTTCACCAGTAAAGCCCTACAGGGACCCGAAGTCAGATACACGCAAATAGAACGGGTGGCCCTTGCTCTCATAATCGCCGCGAGGAGACTCAGATATTACTTCCTGGCGCACACTATCGTCGTCAGGACCGACCAGCCAATTAGGCAGCTGCTAAGCCGACCAGACATGGCGGACAGGATGCTAAAATGGTCCCTTGAACTGGCCGAGTTCGACATTCACTACAAAGGAAGGAAAGCCCTCAAGGCGCAGGTCTTGGCCGACTTCGTGGCAAAAATGACTCCGGAATCGTTCCCCCCGGCAGGAACACAAGAATGGATCATTTACGTGGACGGCGCGTCAAGCCCCGCGGGCAGTGGAGAAGGGATTATACTCGAAAACAAGGAAGGGACCCTGATCGAAGTATCCCTGATCCTTTCCTTCAAAACATCCAACAATCAAGCCGAATATGAAGCCTTCCTCGCAGGATTACGACTGGCTAAAGACGTCGACGCGAGGAAAATTAAAATCTGCACTGATTCCCAGCTTGTGGCATCCCAAGTACGAGGAGAGTACCAGGCAAAGAACGACCAACTAGCCGAATACTTGACCACGGTGAAAGAAAAATTAGCAGAGTTCGAAGCATGGGAAGTTCAGCACGTCCCGCGCGAACAGAATACCCGGGCAGACATCCTCTCTAAATTAGCCAGCACCAGAAAAAAAGGTGGAAACAAATCCATCATACAAGAGATACTGGCTAACCCGAGCATTACGAAGTCTGACCTGGTAGATGTTAACGTCGTCGGAGACTCCCATTGTTGGATGATGTAACGCCCCAGTTTTTGTCAGTTTTATTTAATCGAGTCTATTTGATTATTTGATTATTATATTATTTTATTCTTGACTTTTATTTGGCAATATATTATTTTTCATCGTTTATGTTTTATCGCATTTTGAGAGCGTTTGGGAGATATTTGAGCTGAGGGGTATTTGGGTCATTTGGGTAGTAGATATTTTATATAAATAGAAAGTGGAGAGAGAAAAGATAGAAAGGAAAAAGAAAAAGAGAGAAAAGTGAGAAAGAAGAGAAAAGAAGAACAAGAGGAGAAAAGTGGGAAAAATGCTAGAAATCATCAAAATCAACGGTTAGGATTCGAATCGAACGGGTAAGGGTGTGAAATATCGTTATCTTAACTTTGTATACGATTATGTATGGTTTCGTTTCGGTTGTTTTGGATCGTTTTCATATATTTTTCATTTTAGGTCGAAATGAATAAATTCGATAAAAACCGATGTTTTCACGGTTAGAATTCGAAATAAATTACGTAGTTGTATCGAGGAAGGTTAGGTCGTCGTATAGCGTGCTTATTATTCGATTTGATGATGTTTGAAAATTCGGGTTTTTGAAAGGTTGAAATTTAATCGAAAATCGAACGTCGTAGAAATTTGGTTTATGTATTCTAAATTGTTCTTATGTATTTGGTGGTTGCGCGTATGTGTTTGTTTCGAAGAAAATAATTGAATCGGTCGGATTATCGGGCAAAATAGCCGAAATCCGTAGCGGCCCGCAGGGCATTTTCTGGTTTTCGGGGAAACTTCGGAAATTCATATCTCTTGAACCGTAAGTCGGTTTTGACCCCCGTTCGAAGCGTTGGAAAGCTAATGAGATGTTCTTTCTAGGAAAAATGGTTTTGAGGTATGAACCTGGTCCAATCGGAACAGTATTTTCGAAACGTTTCGTTGTGTCCGGCCTCCGGTTTATGTTTTTGCGTTATTTTGAAATATCCATATCTTTTATGTTGTTTATCCGATTGAGGTGTTCTTTATATGGATGTGAAGCTAAAAATATGTTCTATGATTTAGTGAAGAAAAATGTTATTTTTAGCCGACTTTTAACCGACTTTTCCGGTAAACCGTAAATCGAATTGTTTTGTTATTTGTGAAAACGTTCGGTTGCCGTTTGGCACAATTGATGTGAATGTATGTGGATTGTGTGTGATGAATGCATGACTATATTGTGAATATGTATGCATGTCAAGAGTGCCATGAGTCATGTTGTATGTGAAGCATCATGATGTGCTTTCTTGCATTGTGGGGTAACGTCGTAAGCCTTTTGAGAGGTGGGGGCGATGATTACAAACGATTGTAAGCCTTTTGAGAGGTGGGAGCAATCGGATTGTAAGCCTTTTGAGAGGTGGGAGCAATCCATAAACATTGTAAGCCTTTTGAGAGGTGGTAGCAATGGGTGAACATCGTATGCCCGACGGGGAGTTACACTAAGTAACGAGCGATGGTTCTAATAAGTTCTTCAATTGAACTTGAGATGAAATGAGTTGGTACCGCATTGCATTTGCATAGAGTCGTGAGTCGGTCTCTATAATTTGCATTGGTCATCTTTGAATATGTGCATTGATGAATGAACATGAATATATGTGTTTATGTTGAATGAATGGTGATGAATTGAGATGTATTGGTGATACATGTATTTGAGCATGAATGAATATGCCTATGTGAAGGATGCGTTAATTACGGATTGTTATGTCGTGTATTTGATTTATGGTTTATGCTGGGTGTTATATGTATATATACATGCACAGTGATAAGTTGTGGTGAGAATGTGGTATATGTGTATTATATGTTGAGATATATAATTATATGCAACGTTATTATGATAATATTTCTCACCCTTCTGCTGGAATATGCTTTTTATGGCATAGTGCAGATTGCCAGCTTTAGAGGCGTGGAGGCAAGTGGAAGAGTTAGATCTTCGTCTTTGCTTAGGTCTTGGTGTCTGCTCTGATACGTAGCACGGGAGTCGGGGAAACGATTATTTTATTTATGTATATAATTGTTGAATATATTTGGTATTACCTTTATATGGAAAAGTTTCCCAATTGAGGGTAACCTATTTTATGCTATGTATCAAATTTATGACCAGGGAGTGTGTATTCTTATTTTAAAATGTGGCATCCTTGTTTCTGTCGGAAAAATAAATTTTTAGTTACTCTGATTTTATTTATGTATTATTTATTCGCGATGGGAATTGGGGTGTTACATTAGTGGTATCTGAGCAGGTCGGTCCGTCCGGCCAAGTTGTTGAGTCAGTTGGTGTGACAGTTAAATACTGTAGTTGTTGTTTGTTCCTTAGTACGTGATATATGTGTGAAACACTGTCAGTGCTTTCTGGTTTTTGGTAATCCTTTGTCTTCAGGTGTGAGATTGAGATAAGTGGGGGAGAAGCTGGAACTTCTCCAAGTTGCTTCTGTTGTGGAGCGTGGGCTCAGTGTGCCGTTGACTGCAAGATTGTAAGTGTGGTTTGGACAGCGTTGTTCCCGGTTCTGGAAGGAAGGCAGAGGTAAGGTTTATGTCAACTAAGGATTTGTGCCTTAGGTAGTTTTGCGCACAGGATGCAAGAAATGCTATTATAGTTTGGTAAAGACGGGTTATGCCCCATCATGATTGTCGGCTGTCTATTGACAAATTGAGGAACTGATCACCCTTAATCTCTTGTTGATAGCAGACGGAAATTATGTTGGATGGAATAGGCGTGTCTTTCCGGCTTTGATAGTGGGTGAAATAAATTGTTTGGAATTAAGGAAATGGTTACAGATTGTTTTGTTGAGTCGATGAAGATTCTAATATCTGAAGGTGAGCCGAATTCGAGGTTTTTGTATGTTGGTCCAGTTGGGAAGTCATTGAGAGAAAACGATTGGGTATCGTTAATGGTTGTTCTCAGAGAGTAGAGTGTGAACTCAAATTGGACGAAGGTGGTGATTTGAGGTTTGGATCTGCTAAGTACGTAGAAGAACTTTTAGGACGTGAAACTCAGATGGAAAGAGTGGTTGGAAGACTTACTGGAAAAGGGATTTGTGAGACCAAGTGCGTCGCCTTAGAGAGCTCCTGTATTGTTAGTAACAAACTGGATGGATGATTGAATGGAATAACAAGCATGATGGGTATAATGGTATTGAGACTTTGGAAAGGAAAACTTAGAGTTCTGGTGAGGTTTGAAGTCTTTGGAATTTTAGAGCACTAATGGAAAATTTTGAGAGAACCTTTAGGTATGGATGTAATATTTAAGAGTTCTTTTTGGTTGGTTATTGCTACATGTTGGGATTTATGGAATTTGGACGGTTAAGAGAAGGACTTGTGTATGGATTACTGACAGTGGAGTAAGGTAACGATTGAGAATAAGCGTTCGCTCTCATGGATAGATAACTGGAATGGTTTGATTGAGTTGGAGTGAAATTACAATTGTTTGGCACGTTTGATAAGGATAGTGAATTGTGTGAGTTGAGGCTTTGATCGATTTAATGTGACTGGTTATGGTTGTTATCATCGGAATAGGTTGTTATTTGCTCGGTTAGGCTTGTATGTGAGTCTGGACAAGTTTGGATGAGGTTTGGTTTGTTTGGATATTATAACGTGCAGTGATGTTGTTTGGTGTTAGTAATGCGTCTGTAATGTTTGTGGAGTAGAGGAATCGTATCTTCCATATTTATTTGGATAAGTTCGTAAGGGCTTTGATTGAGAACGTTTGGATCTGTTATAAATTCGGAGGAAGAATAGGTAGAGTGTGTGGGATTTGAATTATAAGTATTGAAAAAAGACGAAGCTTTATGCTAAGTTGTTCGAGTGAGAATTTTGGTTGAAAAGGTTAGTTTTCTTGGATATGTTATTTCTGAGGATGGTATTTTTGTGGATTCATCAAAAGTAGATGCAGTTCTACAATGAGAGGTTTCGAAGTTGGTTAAGGAGATTAGAAGCTTTTTGGACTTTAGTTGGTTATTACCGGAGGTTATGGAAGGTTTTTCCAAGTCAGCGTTTTCGTTACTTCTGTTGACTTGCAAAGGGTGAGTCGTTTTCTTTGGATGTTCATTGTGAGGAAAGTTTGAGAGGATTAAAGTAGAAATGGTCTACGGCTCCAGTTTTGATTCTGTGTGATCCTGTTCAACCGTTTGTGAGGTATTGTGATGTGTCTTTGATGAGTTTAGTCAGTGTGTTAACGCAAGAGGGTAAAGTCGTGGCTTATGCTTTACGACAATTGAGGATTCATAAAAGGATCTATACTATTTTGGATTTGGAATTGGTCGCGGTTGTATTGTGTTGGAATATTTGGAGGTATCATCTTTATGGTTCTAGGTTCGAAGGGTTGGTAACCGCAAGAGTTTAGAGTACTTGTTTGGTCTGAAGGAATAGAGTATGAGACGATGAGGATGGTTAGAATTTGTGACGAGTTATGAATGTGGCTTGGATTATCCTTCGGGAAAAGCTAAGGTTATGCCGGATGAGTTAAGTCGAAGGTTTTATACATGTCTATTTTGATGGTCAGGGAGTTAGAATTATTTGAGCAGTTCAGAAACTTGTGTCTGGTGTGTAACCTAACATGCAGAGTGCGAGGTTGGGTATATTAAAGTGCACAGTGGGTTTTGGGCAGAGGTGAGAAAGAGTTAGACTTTGGACGTGAGATTGGCAGACTTGATGGTTTCGAGTAATCAGAGTGTGCAGCGGAAGTGTGAGGTGGCACATTTTGTAATTACGTGTGGGACTTGTAAGAGTTCATAGGTTGAACATTGGAAACATGTAGGAGTGTTGAGACCATTGGACGTTTCAGAATGGAAGTGTTAGGTGAAAGGTTTAGATATTCTTCATGGGCTACTATGTAGATTGAGGTTTTGGTTGTATGTTCGATTGGTGAATCGTAGCATGGTTGTAATAAGGTTGTGTGACAAGGATGTTGGTATTCTAGTTTTGTTGAGGTTGTTGAGACAATGTGGTGTAGTGGAACTTGTGTTCTTGTTTGTGTTGTTGCCACGTTCCTATCGTGTTGGTTCGAGTGCGAGTAGCTAATTCCTATGTGGGGAGTTAGGGGAGTGTTACCTAGAGTGAGGGTAACGATCTTGTTGTGTTTCGGTTCAAGAGTGAACCTGTGTGTTGGTATCGTGGTTTTCCTTGAGTTGTGAGTTGGTCGTCAAGTGCATTGTATGGGCTTTGCATCTTGTCGTTGTAGTTGCCATCGTTGTCGTGTCGTTGTTGTAGCTGCGGTTAGCAAGGTGGTTTGTCAGTTTGTGTTATTTGTGGTGTGCTTTTGTTGGCATGTTAGTTTGTTGGTCGGATGCGAGAGTCGTATCCGGAGTTGTTCGTAGCGGTTATATTTTCGAGGACGAAAATGTCTAAGTGGGGGAGAATTGTAACGCCCCAGTTTTTGTCAGTTTTATTTAATCGAGTCTATTTGATTATTTGATTATTATATTATTTTATTCTTGACTTTTATTTGGCAATATATTATTTTTCATCGTTGTTTATGTTTTATCGCATTTTGAGAGCGTTTGGGAGATATTTGAGCTGAGGGGTATTTGAGTCATTTGGGTAGTAGATATTTTATATAAATAGAAAGTGGAGAGAGAAAAGATAGAAAGGAAAAAGAAAAAGAGAGAAAAGTGAGAAAGAAGAGAAAAGAAGAACAAGAGGAGAAAAGTGAGAAAAATGCTAGAAATCATCAAAATCAACAGTTAGGATTCGAATCGAACGGGTAAGGGTGTGAAATATCGTTATCTTAACTTTGTATACGATTATGTATGGTTTCGTTTCGGTTGTTTTGAATCGTTTTCATATATTTTTCATTTTAGGTCGAAATGAATAAATTCGATAAAAACTGATGTTTTCACGGTTAGAATTCGAAATAAATTACGTAGTTGTATCGAGGAATGTTAGGTCGTCGTATAGCGTGCTTTTTATTCGATTTGGTGATGTTTGAAAATTCGGGTTTTTGAAAGGTTGAAATTTAATCGAAAATCGAACGTCGTAGAAATTTCGTTTATGTGTTCTAAATTGTTCTTATGTATTTGGTGGTTGCGCGTATGTGTTTGTTTCGAAGAAAATAATTGAATCGGTCGGATTTTCGGGCAAAATAGCCGAAATCCGTAGCGGCCCGCAGGGCATTTTCTGGTTTTCGGGGAAACTTCGGAAATTCATATCTCTTGAACCGTAAGTCGGTTTTGACCCCCGTTCGAAGCGTTGGAAAGCTAATGAGATGTTCTTTCTAGGAAAAATGGTTTTGAGGTCTGAACCTGGTCCAATCGGAACAGTATTTTCGAAACGTTTCGTTGTGTCCGGCCTCCGGTTTATGTTTTTGCGTTATTTTGAAATATCCATATCTTTTGCGTTGTTTATCTGATTGAGGTGTTCTTTATATGGATGTGAAGCTAAAAATATGTTCTATGATTTAGTGAAGAAAAATGTTATTTTTAGTCGACTTTTAACCAACTTTTCTGGTAAACCGTAAATCGAATTGTTTTGTTATTTGTGAAAACGTTCGGTTGCCGTTTGGCACAATTGATGTGAATGTATGTGGATTGTGTGTGATGAATGCATGACTATATTGTGAATATGTATGCATGTCAAGAGTGCCATGAGTCATGTTGTATGTGAAGCATCATGATGTGCTTTCTTGCATTGTGGGGTTCTAAGATGAATCCGTTGTAACGTCGTAAGCCTTTTGAGAGGTGGGGGCAATGATTACAAACGATTGTAAGCCTTTTGAGAGGTGGGAGCAATCGGATTGTAAACCTTTTGAGAGGTGGGAGCAATCCATAAACATTGTAAGCCTTTTGAGAGGTGGTAGCAATGGGTGAACATCGTATGCCCGACGGGGAGTTACACTAAGTAACGAGCGATGGTTCCAATAAGTTCTTCAATTGAACTTGAGATGAAATGAGTCGGTACCGCATTGCATTTGCGTAGAGTCGTGAGTCGGTCTCTATAATTTGCATTGGTCATCTTTGAATATGTGCATTGATGAATGAACATGAATATATGTGTTTATGTTGAATGAATGGTGATGAATTGAGATGTATTGGTGATACATGTATTTGAGCATGAATGAATATGCCTATGTGAAGGATGCGTTAATTACGGATTGTTATGCCGTGTATTTGATTTATGGTTTATGCTGGGTGTTATATGTATATATACATGCACAGTGATAAGTTGTGGTGAGAATGTGGTATATGTGTATTATATGTTGAGATATATAATTATATGCAACGTTATTATGATAATATTTCTCACCCTTCTGCTGGAATATGCTTTTTATGGCATAGTGCAGATTGCCAGCTTTAGAGGCGTGGAGGCAAGTGGAAGAGTTAGATCTTCGTCTTTGCTTAGGTCTTGGTGTCTGCTCTGATACGTAACACGGGAGTCGGGGAAACGATTATTTTATTTATGTATATAATTGTTGAATATATTTGGTATTACCTTTATATGGAAAAGTTTCCCAATTGAGGGTAACCTATTTTATGCTATGTATCAAATTTATGACCAGGGAGTGTGTATTCTTATTTTAAAATGTGGCATCCTTGTTTCTGTCGGAAAAATAAATTTTTAGTTACTCTGATTTTATTTATGTATTATTTATTCGCGATGGGAATTGTGGTGTTACAGATGACCCCGGTATACAATTACCTCACCAAAGGGGAACTTCCCGAAGACAGTAAGGAGGCCAGTGTAACTAAACGACGAGTCTGCTCGTACGTACTAGTCAAGGACAAGTTATATCGACGAGGGTTTTCCATTCCCCTATTAAAATGTGTCGACGAGGCCCAGGTCCCCGAAATCTTACAAGAAATCCATGAGGGCATCAACGCACAATACTTAGGAGGAAGATCCCTGGCCCGAAAAGCTCTGCGCGCAGGATATTACTGGCCGACCATGCAGCACGACGCCAAAGAACATGTGCAAAAATGTGACCATTGCCAGCGCCACGGGGACATGCATTTGGCACCACCCAACGAGTTGAAGACCCTCTCCTCGTCGTGGCCCTTCGCCTGGTGGTGGATGGACATCGTAGGCCCCTTTACAATGGGATCTTATCAAAATAAATTCCTAATCGTGGCCGTCGACTATTTCACAAAATGGATTAAAGCCGAAGCGCTCGCCAAGATCACAGCCTTCAACATACCGCGTTTCTACAAAAGAAACGTCCTCGCCAGATTCGGGGTACCCCAGGCCCTCGTGACCGACAACGGAACCCAGTTCACGGACAGAAATTTCCAAGACTTCGTCGCCAAATTGGGAACGAAACAACACTTTACTTCTATCGAGCATCCACAAACCAACGGGCAAGCGGAGGCCGCGAATAGAGTGATCTTACGCGGATTAAAACGAAGACTAGGCGAGGCCAAGAAAAGATGGGTCGAGGAGCTCCACACCGTCCTCTGGGCGTACAGGACAACACCTCACTCCACCACCGGGGAAACCCCTTTCCGACTAGCGTATGGAACAGAGGCGGTAATACCGGTGGAGATAAGAGAGCCCTCCAGAAGGACAGAAGCTCCCCTCGACGAAGAGATGAACGATGAGGCTCTACGCTAGGAACTCGATCTGGTCGAAGAAATAAGATCAGGGGCTGCCCTCCGCGAGGCCTCATTGAAGCAACAAATAACAATGCGACACAACGCCAGAGTCATAAAGCTCGACTTCCCCGTAGGCAGTCTGGTCCTGCACAGAAACCAGAAGGATTCTCGCGAAGGGAAACTGGCGGCGAACTGGGAAGGACCCTATAGGGTCAAGTCCAAAACGGGCACGGGAGCATATTACTTGGAAACACTGGACGAAAAATAACTTGCTTGACCATGGAATGCGGAAAAGCTCAAGCAGTACTATAGCTAAGTCCTTAACCACGAGGATAGACAAGTCGCCGATGTAGTCACCCCAAAACGGGGAGATCTGCGCGACCATCGTATCATGCCCTGGTGAAGAGCGACACGCATTACAACGCTAACCAGCTTCTGCTCATTGGACGAGCAGATCCTGCGCACAACGGGGATACCTCAACCGAACTCCGCTGTTGCCACACCATTCAGGCAGGACACCCAGCTCGCGATGGGAACAGTCCAAGCCTATGAGATTAGTACCTCAAACGAAGTCCTAGCCTCATCATGGGCGGAACCACTTCGCCCTCCTCGGTAGGCTTTGTGCCTAGACGGGGACACACGCACACATATAAACAAAAAGAGCAAAGTTCATAATAAAACGTCCACAAAACCCAAGTATATTAAAGTACCGGCCACGACCGGACAATGTCATAAATACAAAGAGGGGCAGCGCCCATACAAAACGATAAATACAAATTGATAAGGGCACGCAGACCCACAAAACATGCTAAAAACAACCAAGTCCTACTCTGCGACTTCACTCTCCTCTTCGGCTGGGATAACTTGACCGTCCACCACTCTGTTGAACAAACCCATTCCATCCGTCGTGAGCTGCACATCAGAGTTGAGGGCCACCATCTGCTCTTTAGCCGCATTGAAGCCGAACTCAGTTGCTTTTAGGTTATCTTCGCCAAGGATCCTGATCCTCCCGATTAAGTTGGTCCGCGACTTTAGAGACTGCTCGTCATCATTTTCATCCTGGGCAGCTGAAGTCAAGCCTTCCAACTCAGCAATCCTCTCCTGCAGTCTCTTCCTCTCCTCGTCAGCCTTGAGCGCAGCTAACTTCAGTTGGGTCACCTCCGTCTGGAGCAACACCTTGGCCTCCTCGTGACCTTCAAACTGTTTTAAATCGTTGAACAGCTTGTTGTTTTCTGCCTCCAGCTCGGCTATTCTATTCTGGGAAGTCACGAGGCTCGCCCGAGTAGCGACTTCATCGTCGGCGAGGACAAGGGCAGCTTCAAGGACCCTGAACATGCCCGCCGCATCCTGGCACAACTGCTTCCTCCTCACCTTGGACTTGGCATTCAAAATAGTCGTGGCTTCAGAATCATGGACTTCTATCGAATCCCCTTCAACGAACAAGTCTCGGCGCGTGTAGCAGACGGGCAGGACGAAATGACCGGCACCGAACCCCCCAGGACCAGCGGCCACAGGAGTCCCCGCAGCATCTCTCTTCCTCTTAAGAGAACCCTCCGGGGTCAGCGGAGTCAAGGCTCTCTCCGAGACGGGGGTAGATCCAGCAGCAAAACTCTCCATCACTGCTTGCTTGGGCGCCCCGGCCTTGGTACCGGTGGTCGCCTTCTTATGAACCTTCGCAGCCTGCGACCTCATCAGACGCTCTCGCATGTCAACCATCATACCTGCGAACACACGCATCAAGTCAGAATCAAAGAATTTAAAGAAACAAAACCAAACAGTGGAACATACCAAGCAAAGTCATAGCATCGTCGTCGTTATCACACTCAAGAAGAGCTTTGACATTAATATATCTAGTTGCTCGGGCAGGTCCATCCTCCCCGGCCAACTGATTCCCGTCCCGATCAACGACGAAGGCCGGAGTAAAGCTCTCCACGTAAGCATGGAGGATCCTGTACGACTCCTTATCCGCCGGGCAAAGCTGCTCATGCTTCACCAGGAACTGATCTGTTCGGCGCTTAAAATGGGTGTAGACCCATTCCAAAGGAAAGATGGAGACCGCACCATCCCTTTCCCGACCATCCACCATCACCCTCTCAATGGTCGAGATGCTCCTCTTGGCCTCTTCACTTATAGGCTTCACGATCAGAAACCTGTCCTTGAAATTGCGTATCGAAGCAGAATACGGCCAGAACAACCTACTTTGTTGCTTAAACGATACCCAACTCTATTTCGCCCCCGCCGTGCTCCGCTGAATTTGGAAGAGACAGAAGAAGAGATCCGTGGTCGCCCCGATATTGAGATAACGGCACACTAACTCAAAAGCCCTTATAAAAGCCAAGGCGTTTGGGTGAAGCTGGGACGGGCACAAGGCCAGATGAGTGAACAGGGAGGATTGGAAGTCAGTGAAAGGGAGACGCATTTTGGCCTCCGTAAACGCAAATTCGTACATAGGAAAGCGAAGTCCCGGGTACGAGGAACAGATTCTATCGTACTCCCTGGGACGAAAGGCTTTCCAGGCTCGTGGAGCGTCCTCAGCGCGTCTCTCCAACAGGTCGAAGTCCCGTATCTCCTCCTCGGAGAAGGTTGATCGAAAAGACAAAGGCTCATGTCCAAGCCAGTCAAGGTCCCCTCCTGCGACCTTGATATTCGAGTAATCGGCGGACACACTGGGCCCCTCTTGTACTTCCTGTGCGTCGGGCATAACTTCATCGCGGGGTTCAGCCATTTTCACCTGAAAAGCAGAGGAAGAGAAGTGAATTCGACATCCGCGATCAAATCCACCCTTCCACCACTAATCAAGTGAAAGGGCGTTAACGAATCCGGGGACAACCACGTGCCCGTATGAATTACCTACAATAGCTAGGAGAGGTCTCCGCGACCAGAACTCGCAGATACACATACGAGGATGCATGTTCGTCTCAAAATCACGCTAAAACTCCGAACAGGCCTAGTGCCCGACTACAAACTAAATTCTACACCTAACCAGATTCTACAAGGATCTACGCTAACAATTTCTACAAAATTCTAGAAATTCCTAAAATTCATCATGTTCTTCACAAAATTTCCTGGAATTCATGTGTTCATCAAAGAACATATGAAGTTCAACCGAAAAATATGAACTTCAACCGAAAAACCTATAAAATATGCAGAAAGGGAAGAACGAACTTACAAGTAAAAGAAGAAGTTGACAGTGGCGAAGAGAAGCTCCGGCGAAGACTAATTGTAGAGCAAACAAAAGCAAAGAGGAAAAAACTTGTGAAATTATGAAAATGAAACCTTCCCCCACCTTTTTATAACCATTTGATCGTGGGGAATCGTGAAGGTCATCATAGCCTATACGCCCCTAGGGCTGACAAAGGCCATAAATGCTCACCACGTGTCACAAAAACTCTTCGCCTGGTTCAACGTAGAAAATACACTAGCCTTTGGCCCCTACGAGCAAGTCTCTTCTTCAAAGTAAACACATCCGTGCAGAGATGCTCGCCAAAAACTCCCATTTCTCCGAGGACATTGCAAACCCTGATCAACATTTCGCGCTGGTAGCTGGCGACCACATCTAGTCGGGGCACGAATGAAACATTCTCCCCGAGCAACCACTGGCCCGACAGTACGGTCGAAGTCACAGCTATCTAAAGTCATTACTCTCCAACAGAGCAACGACTTGGGGGGGCTCCTGTTCTGGACCGGGCAAGGCTTCCTGCCCTTAAGGGTCAGGCCTAATCCATCATAACTAGCGAACAGGCCCCATAAGCTCAATATAGTCGTTGGGCACAATATAGCCGTTGGGCGTGTCCCCTTCACGCACAGAATAGCTCACGCAACCAACTACCTCCCCGTATATCACAGAAACAGTTAGAAAGACCACGCGCTTCGCCCTCCATCTGGCAATACCTCATTGGTCGATCAGGCACTTTGCTCGCCAACAATCTCCCTATAAAAACTCCTCGCTTGAGAGGGGCAGGTATCAAAAATCATATACTTGACTTCTCTTGCTCGCTTTCCCCTTTCTTTTGACCAAATACTTACTTTGGCATCGGAGTACCTTGCAGGTACCTCCACCCCTTTTTCCTCTCCTACGAGCAGCAACTCTTGTCCTACACGAAGGCCGCGACGATCTCCTTCTGGTCCTCTCAGATCACCACTCAACAATCAACTCTAAAAGGCACAACTCCAATGGCACATTATGAGATTAAAATATAATTATTTGCCACTGAAACTTATATTATGCTGAATTTGATTCCTCGAGAAACTTTATTTTGCAGAACTGCAATTGAGGAGCAGTTGTACAATTAATAATAAATTGGAGTTTGAGAATCAAAGTTTTTAGCTCGAAGTACAATATAATGTGTGTGGTGATTGTGTGCAAAATACTTAGAAAAAGATATATTAACAACCCAAAAACCAAACCATCGCATATTTACGAGCTATTCACTATATTTCCAATTAGGATCTCGAGTTTCTTTGGGATGATGTTACAAATAGTAACAAGTCTTTTTAAAGATTTGTTTGAAGAGGACTACTGAAATAGCATGATTCAAGAGTGGTTTTAGAAAAGTTACTTCAAAATCAATCCAAGATCCTTCCGACAACAATAGTTCATAGAATTTTTGTCAAGTTTTAAGAAGGCATATCTTATCCAAACTTTATTGCACTAATTTATAACATCATTGGCCAAAAAGTATATACAGTTAGTGTAATATTTTTTGGCTTAAAACAGAAGCTATTATTTTCAAATAAGAAGGTATAAACACGTTAGATTTAGATATTACAAACAAGAAATTAGCATTTGAGGATAATTGATTCTTAAATGTTAGTAATTCACTGGTTTATTGTTAATGTGTTATTTTTTGATAAATTATTTCTCTAATTTCTGCTTCCAGGTCCAATCTCCAACTTCAACATATCAACAATTTCGGAGCTGTTGAGTAAACATCAGTGGTCAGAGCTCAAATCTCATCTAAGACTAACCAAACCTGCAACATTTCTAGACCAATTGCTTAATTCCAGTATCGATTCCGACCTTGTTTTTAGGTTCTTTAATTGGTCTCAGAACCCTAAGGAAGAGAAAACTCCAAGTTTTACAATTTAGTGAAAACACAGTGTATCTACAAAACCCTAAGTATCTACAAAACCTTTACAGATGAAATATTATTATTTATCCCAATGGGGGGAAGGAAAACATCGAGAAAACCTAGGGAAAAAAGATGGTCTCGCGACAAAGACATGGGTTCAGAAGTCGGTTATGCAAGGGGAAGGTATTAGCACCCCCTCACATCCATCGTACTCGATGGGAACCTTCTAGGTAGTCTACGCGTGAATGGGTGTCGTTATCTAAGGTTTACTTGCTAAAGAGAAATGGAGGGGTTTTAAACAAAAGGGGACTCGATAGGATCTCGCAATCTTATGCCTACGTATTCTCTTGTGCAATGGGAAAGTCAGAGTCATCGTAGTTTGGAGGACTACAGGTGAATTGGTGGGAGGTTGCTCGCCAAGGATTAGGGCCTTTGTGCCTACGTATCTTCATTGACAAATGAAGAATCAGAGCGTCCGTAGTTCGTGGAACCACGGGTTGTTGGTCTCGATCGCACGGGGGCGAGAGAAGGTTTGTTGTTTTTGTGGGCGAGATTAACGGTCGCGTTCTAGCAGTTAAGTGTTACTTGTATTGCGGTAGAACGGGGGTAAGGTGCTCTTTTGGAAGGTTTTAAAGTGATGCCCTAAGGCAAAGGAGTGGTGAAAGTTATTTGTTTTGATGATTTTATTCGTAGGTACTTATAGGGGGAAGAGTATCCAACCATAGGCTAAGTACGACCCATAATCAAATACTCGAGAGTTGAGGGGACAATAGTATCCCAACCACCCATGTTCACCCTACAAAGACATGATTAAACTCTTGGTTGGTTTAAATGCTTTTCTGGATGGAAGAGGATGAAGAGGATATGGAAATGATGGTGGATTGAATCAAGGTAGGTTGGTGGCGATGCACAAGGCAATCAACTTATGGTATGTGCATACAAGGCTTGCAGGATTTAGATTGAATGGAGTGGAGTTGGCAGAAGAGATAGAAGGAGACCCTAATGTGATAGAGGAATGAGCAATTCATTTAATTAGTTTGAAAAGTGACTCGACGTTGGATCAAGTTTTTATTTGTCTTTTTGTTTTGAAATTGTTTTCCCAACTTGCGTTTGTAGCTGACATTGTTGTATTGAGTTTATCAGTCATGTTGCAAGTTGAATTTCGAGGAATAACTACTTGTATGTTCTATAAGATAGTGTGACAACATGAGGAGCGAGGGAATTCAGTTATGATCTTGTGAAGTGCGGTTAATGAAAATGTATTCAATTCTGTTACATTGAATTTTTGCTAGCTGTTAGACAACTTGAAATTGGTTTGTGATTATTGTTAAAGTTAGTTTATAACAGTTGTGATGAATTCATAGTTGATTTGGTTCTTTGTGTTTGTTTGCAGCGAATTTGAGAATGGTGATGGCATAAACGAAGCATCTTTATGATATGTGTCGAAAAGATTGTACATCAACTGAAGAGAATGTATGCCAAGCACAACCTTCTTTTCCAGCCTATGATCGAAACTAGAACTCGGCAGAAAATACTCTCAAAATGATGAACATAAATGTTCGTTTGTTTTGGCTTACTTTCTTTCATTCTTGCTTCAAAATTTAAGACGCTAGCGGTTTCCTCTGTATCAAAATCCATGACAGATTCTGCATCTTCATCTGAAGCATTCATTTTGTGAATTAGAGAATATGTTCTGGAAGATTTCTTATTTTAGCGCGTAACTTCGGTTCAAATAGCTTTTCAGGAAAGTGTAACGCCCCAGTTTTTGTCAGTTTTATTTAATTGAGTCGTTTTGATTATTTTATTATTATTATATTTTATTTTTGACTTTTATTTGGAAATATGCTATTTTTCATGATTGTGATGTTTTATTGCGTTTTGGGAACGTTTGCGAGATATTTGAGTGTAGGGGTATTTTGGTAATTTCATTTATTTTCTTAAGTTAGAAAACATAAATAGAAAGAAAAAGAGAGAAAACTTGGAAAAGAAGAAATTAATCCAACCGACTTTTCAAACACGATTAAATCGAGTAAGGGTGCGAAACTCGATTATCTTATGCTTGTGTATGATTATGTATGTGTGTATTGGATGTTGGTATGGTTTTACATAGTTTTTCAAGTTTAGGTCGAATAAGGAAAACGAGAGAAAATCGATGTTTTCGCGGTAAAAAATTGGTGTAAATATTGTAGAATACTTGTTACTGTTAATTCTATGATTTTATGATTGGCATTATGTGTGGTAAAACTAATATGGCTGAAACATGTTGAATAAGAAGCCCCATATGTTAAAGTAACATGTTCTAGAATCTGGAAGAACATGACATCATGTTCTGAGCAGCAGGAACTTTGGACTGGTTTATAAGCAGAATATTCTATAAAATATTATGCAATCACAGGTAGAGCTGTTTTAAAGGACTAAGAGATTCAAGTTAATTTCAAGGAAAGCTCTTAGGTTCTAATTGTGAAGATATTCTAGGAGCTAATGATCGAAGTCCTTAATTTAAGGAGAATATCTTGGAGGTTTCTTTTACTGTTCTGGAACATGTCGAACAAGATGTCCAATCCTGAATCATTCGACATCCTTTCTGGTACAGATCTGCAACTTGGGTTTATTTGGTTAATTTCATATTACTGAATATTCTGGGAATAGTAGGTAATCCTACGTGGCTTCCAAGATTGAGGTATACTATTTTATGAAGAAACATTTTGAGCAGAACTGAAGCAACATGTCGGATAAGATGTCCTATGCTGTTTCATTCGACATCGCGTCTGTTAGTGGTTTAAAAGGAAGATTCGATTAGTTGTTATTTGTTACTAAATATTCTGTGAATATTTGGTTATCCTATGTGGCGTCCAGGTTAATTGAGTTGAGGTTTTGTGTTGGTTTTCGGATTTTCACTACTTTCTAAATATGGAGACATATTAAGAAATATTAGATTGAAGACCTATTTTCTTGGAGGTTAATTTGCAGACTTTGTGCACCCTTGTTACTGCTGTTTTGAAGGCCCAAATCCAGTTGGCAAATAGGTTATAAATAGTAGTGTTTGTAACCTAGAAAACTAACAATTCCATCATGTAAAATTATTAGGGTTTCGTTCTTGTGAACCACTCTCTAGGAGAGTTGGTATGTGTGAACCACTCGGATTGTGAGATGGTCACTGTTCTCCTCGAAGCTTTTAAGCAAGAGTGAGTATTGTTCTTGGAGGAAGCTGTTAAGCAACTCTAAGTATTGTTCTTAGTCATGTGTGTCATGTCTAGGTATTGTCATGGAAGTGTGTCTGTTACTTTTCTGTGATTGATGAGTTGTTGGAAATCAAGCTGTTGATGCAGTGGCTGAGGTGTTGACTGCTAGACATCATTGCGATGATTGGAAGTGAGATGGAGTCTCTTACCTAGGGAGGACTTAGGTAGAAGGTTCATTGGGTAGTTACTAAGTGAGAAGTTGTAAATGGGGGAGTTTAACTTCGAATTGATACTGCTAATAGTGGAATTCCTTCCTGGCTTGGTATGCCCCCAGATGTAGGTTGTTAGACCGAACTGGGTGAACAATTTCTGTGTGTTGTTTATGCTTTTCAGTACTGTTTTTATATGTTTATACCTTGCCATGTTTTTGTCATACCAGATGTCTCGACATCCTGTAGGACATCTGGGATCTGTCATACCAGAATTTCAATTGGTATCAGAGCTGGCATCCTGTTCTATTTTCTGGGTGAGATCCTAGGGAAGATACTTTCTGGTCATGGGCAAGGTAGGGGGTACCTACTGAAAAGTTGTTTAAACTTGGAGAAGTTCAGTTTGTTGTTTGAATGGTCCCTAGAAGTGGAGGATGGACTGTTCATGACAGGGTGTGTATTGGACCTATCTATTGTTATCAGGCTTGAAGCTTTGATGGTGAGCTGCTGTGTGGTTTGATTTATTTTCAAACCTATGTTGACCTATTGCACATGGAGTGGCGTGGGTTATTTGTTTTGCCTGAAGGCTGTAGAGGAGTTTTCTGGTGTGTGTTCCGCTGCATATATATATATATATATATATATATATATATATATATATATATATATATATATCTGATGGAAAAGTCCTGGTTGTTCATATTGCTGAGGGAGATTCTACAACAACTACGAAAGAAGTGGCTAGTTCTTTTGTTGATGTGTCTTATAAGATGTTCTGACATCTTATTAGGGCAAGCAGGATCTGTTTCCTTGGTAGTTCCGCTGCATGAGGTTCTGATTGAAGAGCTCTAGAAGTATGGGATTCTGGAGTTATGATTGAAGGAAGACTGTAGCTGTCCTTACTCGTTTTCTGTTCTTGTAGATGTCAACCGGTGTGAACTCACATAGCATTCCAAATTCGGGAACAGAGGGGTGTCTTTGTGATGGTTGAGTCTTGTATGACTTGGTACATGGGTGAGTGGCTTCATCATGTATGCTGAAGTCAGATTAAAGAGGAAGGGTAAGATGAATTATCAAACTCATGCTCTAGGGGTTTGATGATTTCTTGTTGATTAAGTTGTTAAAGACACTTGATATGATGATCAAGTCCAATCAAGGCAACTAAGTCATGTTTTGGAGTCTTCAAGTTATTCTTCAGGCTAGGAGGTGCTTCCTAGGAAGCATAGGGGTGAAGACCGTGGAGGTGATTTATTTTCACCTTTTACAAAAACAGCAAGGAAAGATGCATCTCTCTTGACCCTAAGAGTGAATCCAATCTGTTTGAAGATTTGTTGAGGTAAAGAAGACTTGTTCAGAGAAAGTCTTAGTTACTTGAGTCAAGAGTGGCAGCCTTGGTATCTCAACATTGTCATTGAAGAAGATACTTGCAACAAGACTGAATACTTTATAAGTGTTCATGACATGATTTGGTGGAGCTCAGCTACCGCAGTGAAGAATGGTTATTGTATAAGGATTTAAAATCAATTGCTATTTGTGAAATCCACAAGTATTTAATTGATTATCCTTGAGATTCAAGATTGGGGATGTTCTGTCAGATGTTCTGACATCTTTTCATCAGAGGTTTGAAGAATCATGGGAGGGGTTCTACATTCGCTCAAAAGTCTCCTAGGTGTTGACCTGGGATTATTGGCTTAACATTTGTCCCTAAAAAGTATTGTGATTGAGTTGTCCAGACGGTGATGCTGTCATAATGTTGATGGTTACAACTTGGATTAGTTTATTTCTGATCTAAGTGAGTTAGAATGAAGAGGTTGTGTTGTATTTATTTCTCTCTATGGTAGTCAGGTGTTTATGTTGACCTGAATAAGGTGCTCTGGCTGTGTCTTATTGGGAGCTTCTTGAAGGACTTCTATGTGCAATGATTGTTAATGCTTCTTTTGGAAGATGATTGAGATTGTGCATGTGGAGTTGGATGCTCAAGCGTTATTGTCAGAAGAGGTGTTTCTGACTCTGTGAATTAGAATGTGGAGACTCTGATCTTATTTTTAGGAGTATGTTCTGGCAAGGCATGACTATTAATTTTGAAGACTTCACTAGTATCAACAACTACTAATGGATGTACTGGTAGAGGAATTGTGATAGATGATGTGATTTAATCAGAAAGTTTTTTTTAAAGAGTTGTTCTTTCTTCTGATGCTAATATCTCTTGAAGAGATTGGATCTCAGTAAAACTTTTAAGTAAGTTTGGAATTCATGGAGTTTGTGAGAAGTGTCAAACAAGTCAGGGTACTCGGATGTGTTCTCCCGGAGTGAAAGTACAGTGTGTGAAGATCTGGTGCTAAAATGTTCATCAAGAGCATTGGTTATCCATGACAGGGGGAGTACTTGTCTATGGATTTTGCTGCAAAGGTGCATATATTGTGAAGCTTGCATGCTGATCAAGATTGTGGAGATTGGTTGCCCCTTATGAGGATATAATGTCAGATAACATGCTATGACATTAGGCTGCTGGATGACATTTTGGTATGTCCTTAATAGGACATGTATGGTTCTAGCCATGTGAAGCTAATTGTCTGAATCATGTGCGCACATGCTTCTTAGGAGGAGTCTGAAGGATAGTTGTGTTTGTGTCTGGGAGAATTTATTTTTCTCTGCAGATTTTGGAAGAACTCCGTGAGGGTCTTAGTTGATGGGAGTTGCCACACTTGTCTTGGTGTGTGTCATTAATTCTAAGTAAGATGAGTTTACTTAGAGTTCAGTGGAAGGTAGTGTGTTTATGCTTTAGAACTTGAGGATGATTAAAACTGATTGCTCTTGTGTAGAAGAGGAGTTAGTTGAAATTGTAAGGAGGTTCTGGTTCTCTGGGAGCTTGTGGCAGAAGTTCTGGGTTGAAGCATACCTTCTTTTGGTGAATGAGAGTTTATTTCTCTCTGGGTTTCTAAAGTTTTCTTTGTTCAAGCTGGTGGTGCAGTGTTGTTTGAAGATCTTCAGTTGGATTACTATGCAGATAGTAAGTCCGGTGGTGGAGCATATCCAGAACCATGATGTGTGGTGTCTATGAAGTGTGGAAGATGTCCTAACCAATGTTAGAACATCTTTGGGTTAGTTATCCTTGGAGTAGGATTCTGAGATCACTTTTTGTCTAAGAGGTGTTTATCTTATCATACGGGAGAATGATGAGCTAAGGACTGTCTTGGATTTCTGATGTGAATATGACATGCTAGAAGTGGATCTGTTTGGTGCTTGTGGAGCAAATGAGCTGAATATTTTTGGAGCATCATTCGTGAAATATAGGGGAGAGTTGCTGCTGATTGGTTGTGTGTGATGTTGGTTGTTTCGGGTGTTGAGGGGGAGCTTCAGTTTGTTGATGTAATTTCTTTCTGCTGGTCTTTGGTTTGTCTAAATTCTGGCTAAAAAGGGGGAGATGTTTATAATTCTCTATAACAGGTTGTGAAGGGGAGACTATGAAGATGTGATGTTGAGGTACTGATACACCTGTGATATGTAAATTAGTTTTAGACAAAATAAGCCAAAGGGGGAGATTGTTAATTCTATGATTCTATGATTGGCATTATGTGTGGTAAAACTAATTTGGCTGGAACATGTTGAATAAGAAGCTCCATATGTTAAAGTAACATGTTCTAGAATCTGGAAGAACATGACATCCTGTTCTGAGCAGCAGGAACTTTGGACTGGTTTATAAGCAGAATATTCTATAGAATATTATGCTAGCACAGGTAGAGCTGTTTTAAAGGACTAAGAGATTCAAGTTAATTTCAAGGAAAACTCTTAGGTTCTAATTGTGAAGATATTCTAGGAGCTAATGATTGAAGTCCTTAATTTAAGGAGAATATCTTGGAGGTTTCTTTTACTGTTCTGGAACATGTCGAACAAGATGTCCAATCCTGAATCATTCGACATCCTTTCTGGTACAGATCTGCAACTTGGGTTTATTTGGTTAATTTCAGATTACTGAATATTCTGGGAATAATAGGTAATCCTACGTGGCTTCCAAGATTGAGGTATACTATTTTATGAAGAAACATTTTGAGCAGAACTGAAGCAACATGTCGGATAAGATGTCCTATGCTGTTTCATTCGACATCGCGTCTGTTAGTGGTTTAAAAGGAAGATTCTATTAGTTGTTATTTGTTACTGAATATTCTGTGAATATTTGGTTATCCTATGTGGCGTCCAGGTTAATTGAGTTGAGGTTTTGTGTTGGTTTTCGGATTTTCACTACTTTCTAAATATGGAGACATATTAAGAAATATTAGATTGAAGACCTATTTTCTTGGAGCTTAATTTGCAGACTTTGTGCACCCTTGTTACTGCTGTTTTGAAGGCCCAAATCCAGTTGGCAAATAGGTTATAAATAGTAGTGTTTGTAACCTAGAAAACTAACGATTCCATCATGTAAAATTATTAGGGTTTCGTTCTTGTGAACCACTCTCTAGGAGAGTTGGTATGTGTGAACCACTCAGATTGTGAGATGGTCACTGTTCTCCTCGAAGCTTTTAAGCAAGAGTGAGTATTGTTCTTGGAGGAAGTTGTTAAGCAACTCTAAGTATTGTTCTTAGTCATGTGTGTCATGTCTAGGTATTGTCATGGAAGTGTGTCTGTTACTTTTCTGTGATTGATGAGTTGTTGGAAATCAAGCTGTTGATGCAGTGGCTAAGGTGTTGACTGCTAGACATCATTGCGATGATTGGAAGTGAGATGGAGTCTCTTACCTAGGGAGGACTTAGGTAGAAGGGTCATTGGGTAGTTATTAAGTGAGACGTTGTAAATGGGGGAGTTTAACTTCGAATTGATACTGCTAATAGTGGAATTCCTTCCTGGCTTGGTATGCCCCCAGATGTAGGTTGTTAGACCGAACTGGGTGAACAATTTCTGTGTGTTGTTTATGCTTTTCAGTACTGTTTTTATATGTTTATACCTTGCCATGTTTTTGTCATACCAGATGTCTCGACATCCTGTAGGACATCTGGGATCTGTCATACCAGAATTTCAATTGGTATCAGAGCTGGCATCCTGTTCTATTTTCTGGGTGAGATCCTAGGGAAGATACTTTCTGGTCATGGGCAAGGTAGGGGGTACCTACTGAAAAGTTGTTTAAACTTGGAGAAGTTCAGTTTGTTGTTTGAATGGTCCCTAGAAGTGGAGGATGAACTGTTAATGACAGGGTGTGTATTGGACCTATCTATTGTTATCAGGCTTGTAGCTTTGATGGTGAGCTGCTGTGTGGTTTGATTTATTTTCAAACCTATGTTGACCTATTGCACATGGAGTGGCGTGGGTTATTATGTTTTGCCTGAAGGCTATAGAGGAGTTTTCTGGTGTGTGTTCCGCTGCATATATATATATATATATATATATATATATATATATATATATATATATATATATATATATATATATATATATATCTGATGGAAAAGTCCTGGTTGTTCATATTGCTGAGGGAGATTCTACAACAACTACGAAAGAAGTGGCTAGTTCTTTTGTTGATGTGTCTTATAAGATGTTCTGACATCTTATTAGGGCAAGCAGGATCTGTTTCCTTGGTAGTTCCGCTGCATGAGGTTCTGATTGAAGAGCTCTAGAAGTATGGGATTCTGGAGTTATGATTGAAGGAAGACTGTAGTTGTCCTTACTCGTTTTCTGTTCTTGTAGATGTCAACCGGTGTGAAGTCACATAGCATTCCAAATTCGGGAGCAGAGGGGTGTCTTTGTGATGGTTGAGTCTTGTATGACTTGGTACATGGGTGAGTGGCTTCATCATGTATGCTGAAGTCAGATTGAAGAGGAAGGGTAAGATGAATTATCAAACTCATGCTCTAGGGGTTTGATGATTTCTTGTTGATTAAGTTGTTAAAGACACTTGATATGATGATCAAGTCCAATCAAGGCAACTGAGTCATGTTCTGGAGTCTTCTAGTTATTCTTCAGACTAGGAGGTGCTTCCTTGGAAGCATAGGGGTGAAGACCGTGGAGGTGATTTATTTTCACCTTTTACAAAAACAGCAAGGAAGGATGCATCTCTCTTGACCCTAAGAGTGAATCCAATCTGTTTGAAGATTTGTTGAGGTAAAGAAGACTTGTTCAGAGAAAGTCTTAGTTACTTGAGTCAAGAGTGGCAGCCTTGGTATCTCAACATTGTCATTGAAGAAGATACTTGCAACAAGACTGAATACTTTATAAGTGTTCATGACATGATTTGGTGGAGCTCAGCTACCGCAATGAAGAATGGTTATTGTATAAGGATTTAAGATCAATTGCTATTTGTGAAATCCACAAGTATTTAATTGATTATCCTTGAGATTCAAGATTGGGGATGTTCTGTCAGATGTTCTGACATCTTTTCATCAGAGGTTTGAAGAATCATGGGAGGGGTTCTACATTCGCTCAAAAGTCTCCTAGGTGTTGACCTGGGATTATTGGCTTAACATTTGTCCCTGAAAAGTATTGTGATTGAGTTGTCCAGACGGTGATGCTGTCATAATGTTGATGGTTACAACTTGGATTAGTTTATTTCTGATCTAAGTGAGTTAGAATGAAGAGGTTGTGTTGTATTTATTTCTCTCTATGGTAGTCAGGTGTTTATGTTGACCTGAATAAGGTGCTCTGGCTGTGTCTTATTGGGAGCTTCTTGAAGGACTTCTATGTGCAATGATTGTTAATGCTTCTTTTGGAAGATGATTGAGATTGTGCATGTGGAGTTGGATGCTCAAGCGTTATTGTCAGAAGAGGTGTTTCTGACTATGTGAATTAGAATGTGGAGACTCTGATCTTATTTTTAGGAGTATGTTCTGGCAAGGCATGACTATTAATTTTGAAGACTTCACTAGTATCAACAACTACTAATGGATGTACTGGTAGAGGAATTGTGATAGATGATGTGATTTGATCAGAAAATTTTTTTTAAAGAGTTGTTCTTTCTTCTGATGCTAATATCTCTTGAAGAGATTGGATCTCAGTAAAGCTTTTAATTAAGTTTGGAATTCAAGGAGTTTGTGAGAAGTGTCAAACAGGTCGGGGTACTCGGATGTGTTCTCCCGGAGTGAAAGTACAGTGTGTGAAGATCTGGTGCTCAAATGTTCATCAAGAGCATTGGTTATCCATGACAGAGGGAGTACTTGTCTATGGATTTTGCTGCAAAGGTGCATATATTGTGAAGCTTGCATGCTGATCAAGATAGTGGAGATTGGTTGCCCCTTATGAGGATATAATGTTAGATAACATGCTATGACATTAGGCTGCTGGATGACATTTTGGTATGTCCTTAATAGGACATGTATGGTTCTAGCCATGTGAAGCTAATTGTCTGAATCATGTGCGCACATGCTTCTGAGGAGGAGTCTGAAGGATAGTTGTGTTTGTGTCTGGGAGAATTTATTTTTCTCTGCAGATTTTGGAAGAACTCTGTTAGGGTCTTAGTTGATGGGAGTTGCCACACTTGTCTTGGTGTGTGTCATTAATTCTAAGTAAGAGGAGTTTACTTAGAGTTCAGTGAAAGGTAGTGTGTTTATGCTTTAGAACTTGAGGATGATTAAAACTGATTGCTCTTGTGTAGAAGAGGAGTTAGTTGAAATTGTAAGGAGGTTCTGGTTCTCTGGGAGCTTGTGGCAGAAGTTCTGGGTTGAAGCATACCTTCTTTTGGTGAATCAGAGTTTATTTCTCTCTGGGTTTCTGAAGTTTTCTTTGTTCAAGCTGGTGGCGCAGTGTTGTTTGAAGATCTTCAGTTGGATTACTATGCAGATAGTAAGTCCGGTGGTGGAGCATATCCAGAACCATGATGTGTGGTGTCTATGAAGTGTGGAAGATGTCCTAACCAATGTTAGAACATCTTTGGGTTAGTTATCCTTGGAGTAGGATTCTGAGATCACTTTTTGTCTAAGAGGTGTTTATCTTATCATACGGGAGAATGATGAGCTAAGGACTGTCTTGGATGTCTGATGTGAATATGACATGCTAGAAGTGGATCTGTTTGGTGCTTGTGGAGCAAATGAGCTGAAGATTTTTGGAGCATCATTCGTGAAATATAGGGGAGAGTTGCTGCTGGTTGGTTGTGTGTGATGTTGGCTGTTTCGGGTGTTGAGGGGGAGCTTCAGTTTGTTGATGGAATTTCTTTCTGCTGGTCTTTGGTTTGTCTAAATTCTGGCTAAAAAGGGGGAGATGTTTATAATTCTCTATAACAGGTTGTGAAGGGGAGACTATGAAGATGTGATGTTGAGGTACAGATACACATGTGATATATAAATTAGTTTTAGCCAAATAAGCCAAAGGGGGAGATTGTTAATTCTAAGATTTTATGATTAGCATTATGTGTGGTAAAACTAATTTGGCTAGAACATGTTGAATAAGAAGCTCCATATGTTAAAGTAAGATGTTCTAGAATCTGGAAGAACATGACATCCTGTTCTGAGCAGCAGGAACTTTGGACTGGTTTATAAGCAGAATATTCTATAGAATATTATGCTAGCACAGGTAGAGCTGTTTTAAAGGACTAAGAGATTCAAATTAATTTCAAGGAAAACTCTTAGGTTCTAATTGTGAAGATATTCTAGGAGCTAATGATTGAAGTCCTTAATTTAAGGAGAATATCTTGGAGGTTTCGTTTACTGTTTTGGAACATGTCGAACAAGATGTCCAATCCTGAATCATTCGACATCCTTTCTGGTACAGATCTGCAACTTGGGTTTATTTGGTTAATTTCAGATTACTGAATATTTTGGGAATAGTAGGTAATCCTATGTGGCTTCCAAGATTGAGGTATACTATTTTATGAAGAAACATTTTGAGCAGAACTGAAGAAACATATCGGATAAGATGTCCTATGCTGTTTCATTCGACATCGCGTCTGTTAGTGGTTTAAAAGGAATATTCTATTAGTTGTTATTTGTTACTGAATATTCTGTGAATATTTGGTTATCCTATGTGGCGTCCAGGTTAATTGAGTTGAGGTTTTGTGTTGGTTTTCGGATTTTCACTACTTTCTAAATATGGAGACATATTAGGAAATATTAGATTGAAGACCTATTTTCTTGGAGGTTAATTTGCAGACTTTGTGCACCCTTGTTACTGCTGTTTTGAAGGCCCAAATCCAGTTGGCAAATAGGTTATAAATAGTAGTGTTTGTAACCTAGAAAACTAACGATTCCATCATGTAAAATTATTAGGGTTTCGTTCTTGTGAACCACTCTCTAGGAGAGTTGGTATGTGTGAACCACTCCGATTGTGAGATGGTCATTGTTCTCCTAGAAGATTTTAAGCAAGAGTGAGTATTGTTCTTGGAGGAAGCTGTTAAGCAACTCTAAGTATTGTTCTTAGTCATGTGTGTCATGTCTAGGTATTGTCATGGAAGTGTGTCTGTTACTTTTCTGTGATTGATGAGTTATTGGAAATCAAGCTGTTGATGCAGTGGCTGAGGTGTTGACTGCTAGACATCATTGCAATGATTGAAAGTGAGATAGAGTCTCTTACCTAGGGAGGACTTGGTAGAAGGGTCATTGGGTAGTTATTAAGTGAGAAGTTGTAAATGGGGGAGTTTAACTTCTAATTGATACTGCTAATAGTGGACTTCCTTCCTGGCTTGGTATGCCCCCAGATGTAGGTTGTTAGACCGAACTGGGTGAACAATTTCTGTGTGTTGTTTATGCTTTTCAGTACTGTTTTTATATGTTTATACCTTGCCATGTTTTTGTCATACCAGATGTCTCGACATCCAGTAGGACATCTGGGGTCTGTCATACAAGAATTTCAATTGGTATCAGAGTTGGCATCCTGTTCTATTTTCTGGGTGAGATCCTAGGAAAGATACTTTCTGGTCATGGGCAAGGTAGGGGGGTACCTACTGAAAAGTTGTTTAAACTTGGAGAAGTTCAGTTTGTTGTTTGAATGGTCCCTAGAAGTGGAGGATGGATTGTTCATGACAGGGTGTGTATTGGACCTATCTATTGTTATCAGGCTTGTAGCTTTGGTGGTGAGCTGTTGTGTGGTTTGATTTATTTTCAAACCTATGTTGACCTATTGCACATGGAGTGGCGTGGGTTATTATGTTTTGCCTGAAGACTATAGAGGATTTTTTTGGTATGTGTTCCGCTGCATATATATATATATATATGATGGAAAATTCCTGGTTGTTCATATTGCTGTGGGAGATTCTACAACAACTACGAAAGAAGTGGCTAGTTCTTTTGTTGATGTGTCTTATAAGATGTTCTGACATCTTATTAGGGCAAGCAGGATCTGTTTCCTTGGTAGTTCCGCTGCATGAGGTTCTGATTGAAGAGCTCTAGAAGTATGGGATTCTGGAGTTATGATTGAAGGAAGACTGTAGTTGTCCTTACTCGTTTTCTGTTCGTGTAGATGTCAACCGGTGTGAAGTCACACAGCATTCCAAATTTGGGAGCAGAGGGGTGTCTTTGTGATGGTTGAGTCTTGTATGACTTAGTACATGGGTGAGTGGCTTTATCATGTATACTGAAGTCAGATTGAAGAGGGAGGGTAAGATGAATTATCAAACTCATGCTCTAGGGGTTTGATGATTTCTTGTTGATTAAGTTGTTGAAGACACTTGATATGATGATCAAGTCCAATCAAGGCAACTGAGTCATGTTCTGGAGTCTTCTAGTTATTCTTCAGACTATGAGGTGCTTCCTACGAAGCATAGGGGTGAAGACCGTGGAGGTGATTTATTTTCACCTTTTACAAAAACAGCAAGGAATAATGCATCTCTCTTGACCCTAAGAGTGAATCCAATCTGTTTGAAGATTTGTTGAGGTAAAGAAGACTTGTTCAGAGAAAGTCTTAGTTACTTGAGTCAAGAGTGGCAGCCTTGGTATCTCAACATTGTCATTGAAGAAGATACTTGCAACAAGACTGAATACTTTATAAGTGTTCATGACATGATTTGGTGGAGCTCAGCTACCGCAGTGAAGAATGGTTATTGTATAAGGATTTAAGATCAATTGCTATTTGTGAAATCCACAAGTATTTAATTGATTATCCTTGAGATTCAAGATTGGGGATGTTCTGTCAGATGTTCTGACATCTTTTCATCAGAGGTTTGAAGAATCATGGGAGGGGTTCTACATTCGCTCAAAAGTCTCCTAGGTGTTGACCTGGGATTATTGGCTTAACTTTTGTCCCTGAAAAGTATTGTGATTGAGTTGTCCAGACGGTGATGCTGTCATAATGTTGATGGTTACAACTTGGATTAGTTTATTTCTGATCTAAGTGAGTTAGAATGAAGAGGTTGTGTTGTATTTATTTCTCTCTATGGTAGTCAGGTGTTTATGTTGACTTGAATAAGGTGCTCTGGCTGTGTCTTATTGGGAGCTTCTTGAAGGACTTCTATGTGCAATGATTGTTAATGCTTCTTTTGGAAGATGATTGAGATTGTGCATGTGGAGTTGGATGCTCAAGCGTTGTTGTCAGAAGAGGTGTTTCTGACTATGTGAATTAGAATGTGGAGACTCTGATCTTATTTTTAGGAGTATGTTCTGGCAAGGCATGACTATTAATTTTGAAGACTTCACTAGTATCAACAACTACTAATGGATGTACTGGTAGAGGAATTGTGATAGATGATGTGATTTGATCAGAAAGTTTTTTTTAAAGAGTTGTTCTTTCTTCTGATGCTAATATCTCTTGAATAGATTGGATCTCAGTAAAGCTTTTAAGTAAGTTGGGAATTCATGGAGTTTGTGAGCAGTGTCAAACAGGCCAGGGTACTCGGATGTGTTCTCCAGGAGTGAAAGTACAGTGTGTGAAGATCTGGTGCTCAAATGTTCATCAAGAGCATTGGTTATCCATGACAAGGGGAGTACTTGTCTATGGATTTTGCTGCAAAGGTGCATATATTGTGAAGCTTGCATGCTGATCAAGATTGTGGAGATTGGTTGCCCCTTATGAGGATATAATGTCAGATAACATGCTATGACATTAGGCTGCTGGATGACATTTTGGTATGTCCTTAATAGGACATGTATGGTTCTAGCCATGTGAAGCTAATTGTCTGAATCATGTGCGCACATGCTTCTGAGGAGGAGTCTGAAGGATAGTTGTGTTTGTGTCTGGGAGAATTTATTTTTCTCTGCAGATTTTGGAAGAACTCTGTGAGGGTCTTAGTTGATGGGAGTTGCCACACTTGTCTTGGTGTGTGTCATTAATTCTAAGTAAGAGGAGTTTACTTAGAGTTCAGTGGAAGGTAGTGTGTTTATGCTTTAGAACTTGAGGATGATTAAAACTGATTGCTCTTGTGTAGAAGAGGAGTTAGTTGAAATTGTAAGGAGGTTCTGGTTCTCTGGGAGCTTGTGGCAGAAGTTCTGGGTTGAAGCATACCTTCTTTTGGTGAATGAGAGTTTATTTCTCTCTGGGTTTCTAAAGTTTTCTTTGTTCAAGCTGGTGGCGCAGTGTTGTTTGAAGATCTTCAGTTGGATTACTATGCAGATAGTAAGTCCGGTGGTGGAGCATATCCAAAACCATGATGTATGGTGTCTATGAAGTGTGGAAGATGTCCTAACCAATGTTAGAACATCTTTAGGTTAGTTATCCTTGGAGTAGGATTCTGAGATCACTTTTTGTCTAAGAGGTGTTTATCTTATCATACGGGAGAATGATGAGCTAAGGACTGTCTTGGATGTCTGATGTGAATATGACATGCTAGAAGTGGATCTGTTTGGTGCTTGTGGAGCAAATGAGCTGAAGATTTTTGGAGCATCATTCGTGAAATATAGGGGAGAGTTGCTGCTGGTTGGTTGTGTGTGATGTTGGTTGTTTCGGGTGTTGAGGGGGAGCTTCAGTTTATTGATGGAATTTCTTTCTGCTGGTCTTTGGTTTGTCTAAATTCTGGCTAAAAAGGGGGAGATGTTTATAATTCTCTATAACAAGTTGTGAAGGGGAGACTATGAAGATGTGATGTTGAGGTACTGATACACCTGTGATATGTAAATTAGTTTTAGCCAAAATAAGCTAAAGGGGGAGATTGTTAATTCTATGATTTTATGATTGGCATTATGTGTGGTAAAACTAATTTGGCTGGAACATGTTAAATAAGAAGCTCCATATGTTAAAGTAACATGTTCTAGAATCTGGAAGAACATGACATCCTGTTCTGAGCAGCAGGAACTTTGGACTGGTTTATAAGCAGAATATTCTATAGAATATTATGCTAGCACAGGTAGAGCTGTTTAAAAGGACTAAGAGATTCAAGTTAATTTCAAGGAAAACTCTTAGGTTCTAATTGTGAAGATATTCTAGGAGCTAATGATTGAAGTCCTTAATTTAAGGAGAATATCTTGGAGGTTTCTTTTACTGTTTTGGAACATGTCGAACAAGATGTCCAATCCTGAATCATTCGACATCCTTTCTGGTATAGATCTGCAACTTGGGTTTATTTGGTTAATTTCAGATTACTGAATATTTTGGGAATAATAGGTAATCCTATGTGGCTTCCAAGATTGAGGTATACTATTTTATGAAGAAACATTTTGAGCAGAACTGAAGAAACATATCGGATAAGATGTCCTATGTTGTTTCATTCGACATCGCGTCTGTTAGTGGTTTAAAAGGAAGATTCTATTAGTTGTTATTTGTTACTGAATATTCTGTGAATATTTGGTTATCCTATGTGGCGTCCAGGTTAATTGAGTTGAGGTTTTGTGTTGGTTTTCGGATTTTCACTACTTTCTAAATATGGAGACATATTAGGAAATATTAGATTGAAGACCTATTTTCTTGGAGGTTAATTTGCAGACTTTGTGCACCCTTGTTACTGCTGTTTTGAAGGCCCAAATCCAGTTGGCAAATAGGTTATAAATAGTAGTGTTTGTAACCTAGAAAACTAACGATTCCATCATGTAAAATTATTAGGGTTTCGTTCTTATGAACCACTCTCTAGGAGAGTTGGTATGTGTGAACTACTCGGATTGTGAGATGGTCATTGTTCTCCTCGAAGATTTTAAGCAAGAGTGAGTATTGTTCTTGGAGGAAGCTGTTAAGAAACTCTAAGTATTGTTCTAAGTCATGTGTGTCATGTCTAGGTATTGTCATGGAAGTGTGTCTGTTACTTTTCTGTGATTGATGAGTTATTGGAAATCAAGCTGTTGATGCAGTGGCTGAGGTGTTGACTGCTAGACATCATTGTGATGATTGGAAGTGAGATGGAGTCTCTTACCTAGGGAGGACTTGGTAGAAGGGTCATTGGGTAGTTATTAAGTGAGAAGTTGTAAATTGGGGAGTTTAACTTCGAATTGATACTGCTAATAGTGGACTTCCTTCCTGGCTTGGTATACCCCCAGATGTAGGTTGTTAGACCGAACTGGGTGAACAATTTCTGTGTGTTGTTTATGCTTTTCAGTACTGTTTGTATATGTTTATACCTTGCCATGTTTTTGTCATACCAGATGTCTCGACATCTTGTATGACATCTGGGATCTGTCATATCAGAATTTCAATTGGTATCATAGTTGGCATCCTGTTCTATTTTCTGGGTGAGATCCTAGGAAAGATACTTTCTGGTCATGGGCAAGGTAGGGGGTACCTACTGAAAAGTTGTTTAAACTTGGAGAAGTTCAGTTTGTTGTTTGAATAGTCCCTAGGAGTGGAGGATGGATTGTTCATGACAGGGTGTGTATTGGACCTATCTATTGTAATCAGGCTTGTAGCTTTGGTGGTGAGCTGTTGTGTGGTTTGATTTATTTTCAAACCTATGTTGACCTATTGCACATGGAGTGGCGTGGGTTATTATGTTTTGCCTGAAGACTGTAGAGGAGTTTTCTGGTGTGTGTTCCGCTGCATATATATATATCTGATGGAAAATTCCTGGTTGTTCATATTGCTGAGCGAGATTCTACAACAACTACGAAAGAAGAGGCTAGTTCTTTTGTTGATGTGTCTTATAAGATGTTCTGACATCATATTAGGGCAAGCAGGATCTGTTTCCTTGGTAGTTCCGCTGCATGAGGTTCTGATTGAAGAGCTCTAGAAGTATGGGATTCTGGAGTTATGATTGAAGGAAGACTATAGTTGTCCTTACTCGTTTTCTGTTCTTGTAGATGTCAACTGGTGTGAAGTCACATAGCATTCCAAATTTGGGAGCAGAGGGGTGTCTTTGTGATGGTTGAGTCTTGTATGACTTAGTACATGGGTGAGTGGCTTTATCATGTATGCTGAAGTCAGATTGAAGAGGAAGGGTAAGATGAATTATTAAACTCATGCTCTAGGGGTTTGATGATTTCTTGTTGATTAAGTTGTTGAAGACACTTGATATGATGATCAAGTCCAATCAAGGCAACTGAGTCATGTTCTGGAGTCTTCTAGTTATTCTTCAGACTAGGAGGTGCTTCCTAGGAAGCATAGGGGTGAAGACCGTGGAGGTGATTTATTTTCACCTTTTACAAAAACAGCAAGGAAGGATGCATCTCTCTTGACCCTAAGAGTGAATCCAATCTGTTTGAAGATTTGTTGAGGTAAAGAAGACTTGTTCAGAGAAAGTCTTAGTTACTTGAGTCAAGAGTGGCAGCCTTGGTATCTCAACATTGTCATTGAAGAAGATACTTGCAACAAGACTGAATACTTTATAAGTGTTCATGACATGATTTGGTGGAGCTCAGCTACCGCAGTGAAGAATGGTTATTGTATAAGGATTTAAGAACAATTGCTATTTGTGAAATCCACAAGTATTTAATTGATTATCCTTGAGATTCAAGATTGGGGATGTTCTGTCAGATGTTCTGACATCTTTTCATCAGAGGTTTGAAGAATCATGGGAGGGGTTCTACATTCGCTCAAAAGTCTCCTAGGTGTTGACCTGGGATTATTGGCTTAACATTTGTCCCTGAAAAGTATTGTGATTGAGTTGTCCAGATGGTGATGCTGTCATAATGTTGATGGTTACAACTTGGATTAGTTTATTTCTGATCTAAGTGAGTTAGAATGAAGAGGTTGTGTTGTATTTATTTCTCTCTATGGTAGTCAGGTGTTTATGTTGACCTGAATAAGGTGCTCTGGCTGTGTCTTATTGGGAGCTTCTTGAAGGACTTCTATGTGCAATGATTGTTAATGCTTCTTTTGGAAGATGATTGAGATTGTGCATGTGGAGTTGGATGCTCAAGCGTTATTGTCAGAAGAGGTGTTTCTGACTATGTGAATTAGAATGTGGAGACTCTGATCTTATTTTTAGGAGTATGTTCTGGCAAGGCATGACTATTAATTTTGAAGACTTCACTAGTATCAACAACTACTAATGGATGTACTGGTAGAGGAATTGTGATAGATGATGTGATTTGATCAGAAAGTTTTTTTTAAAGAGTTGTTCTTTCTTCTGATGCTAATATCTCTTGAAGAGATTGGATCTCAGTAAAGCTTTTAAGTAAGTTGGGAATTCATGGAGTTTGTGAGCAGTGTCAAACAGGCCAGGGTACTCGGATGTGTTCTCCAGGAGTGAAAGTACAGTGTGTGAAGATCTGGTGCTCAAATGTTCATCAAGTGCATTGGTTATCCATGACAGGGGGAGTACTTGTCTATGGATTTTGCTACAAAGGTGCATATATTGTGAAGCTTGCATGCTGATCAAGATTGTGGAGATTGGTTGCCCCTTATGAGGATATAATGTCATATAACATGCTATGACATTAGGCTGCTGGATGACATTTTGGTATGTCCTTAATAAGACATGTATGGTTCTAGCCATGTGAAGCTAATTGTCTGAATCATGTGCGCACATGCTTCTGAGGAGGAGTCTGAAGGATAGTTGTGTTTGTGTCTGGGAGAATTTATTTTTCTCTGCAGATTTTGGAAGAACTCTGTGAGGGTCTTAGTTGATGGGAGTTGCCACACTTGTCTTGGTGTGTGTCATTAATTCTAAGTAAGAGGAGTTTACTTAGATTTCAGTGGAAGGTAGTGTGTTTATGCTTTAGAACTTGAGGATGATTAAAACTGATTGCTCTTGTGTAGAAGAGGAGTTAGTTGAAATTGTAAGGAGGTTCTGGTTCTCTGGGAGCTTGTGGCAGAAGTTCTGGGTTGAAGCATACCTTCTTTTGGTGAATGAGAGTTTATTTCTCTCTGGGTTTCTAAAGTTTTCTTTGTTCAAGCTGGTGGTGCAGTGTTGTTTGAAGATCTTCAGTTGGATTACTATGCAGATAGTAAGTCCGGTGGTGGAGCATATCCAAAACCATGATGTATGGTGTCTATGAAGTGTGGAAGATGTCCTAACCAATGTTAGAACATCTTTGGGTTAGTTATCCTTGGAGTAGGATTCTGAAATCACTTTTTGTCTAAGAGGTGTTTATCTTATCATACGGGAGAATGATGAGCTAAGGACTATCTTGGATGGCTGATGTGAATATGACATGCTAGAAGTGGATCTGTTTGGTGCTTGTGGAGCAAATGAGCTGAAGATTTTTGGAGCATCATTCGTGAAATATAGGGGAGAGTTGCTGCTGGTTGGTTGTGTGTGATGTTGGTTGTTTCGGGTGTTGAGGGGGAGCTTCAGTTTGTTGATGGAATTTCTTTCTGCTGGTCTTTGGTTTGTCTAAATTCTGGCTAAAAAGGGGGAGATGTTTATAATTCTCTATAACAGGTTGTGAAGGGGAGACTATGAAGATGTGATGTTGAGGTACTGATACACCTGTGATATGTAAATTAGTTTTAGCAAAAATAAGCTAAAGGGGGAGATTGTTAATTCTATGATTTTATGATTGGCATTATGTGTGGTAAAACTAATTTGGCTGGAACATGTTAAATAAGAAGCTCCATATGTTAAAGTAACATGTTCTAGAATCTGGAAGAACATGACATCCTGTTCTGAGCAGCAGGAACTTTGGACTGGTTTATAAGCAGAATATTCTATAGAATATTATGCTAGCACAGGTAGAGCTGTTTAAAAGGACTAAGAGATTCAAGTTAATTTCAAGGAAAACTCTTAGGTTCTAATTGTGAAGATATTCTAGGAGCTAATGATTGAAGTCCTTAATTTAAGGAGAATATCTTGGAGGTTTCTTTTACTGTTTTGGAACATGTCGAACAAGATGTCCAATCCTGAATCATTCGACATCCTTTCTGGTATAGATCTGCAACTTGGGTTTATTTGGTTAATTTCAGATTACTGAATATTTTGGGAATAGTAGGTAATCCTATGTGGCTTCCAAGATTGAGGTATACTATTTTATGAAGAAACATTTTGAGCAGAACTGAAGAAACATATCGGATAAGATGTCCTATGCTGTTTCATTCGACATCGCGTCTGTTAGTGGTTTAAAAGGAAGATTCTATTAGTTGTTATTTGTTACTGAATATTCTGTGAATATTTGGTTATCCTATGTGGCGTCCAGGTTAATTGAGTTGAGGTTTTGTGTTGGTTTTCGGATTTTCACTACTTTCTAAATATGGAGACATATTAGGAAATATTAGATTGAAGACCTATTTTCTTGGAGGTTAATTTGCAGACGTTGTGCACCCTTGTTACTGCTGTTTTGAAGGCCCAAATCCATTTGGCAAATAGGTTATAAATAGTAGTGTTTGTAACCTAGAAAACTAACGATTCCATCATGTAAAATTATTAGGGTTTCGTTCTTATGAACCACTCTCTAGGAGAGTTGGTATGTGTGAACCACTCGGATTGTGAGATGGTCATTGTTCTCCTCGAAGATTTTAAGCAAGAGTGAGTATTGTTCTTGGAGGAAGTTGTTAAGCAACTCTAAGTATTGTTCTAAGTCATGTGTGTCATGTCTAGGTATTGTCATGGAAGTGTGTCTGTTACTTTTCTGTGATTGATGAGTTATTGGAAATCAAGCTGTTGATGCAGTGGCTGAGGTGTTGACTGCTAGACATCATTGCGATGATTGGAAGTGAGATGGAGTCTCTTACCTAGGGAGGACTTGGTAGAAGGGTCATTGGGTAGTTATTAAGTGAGAAGTTGTAAATGGGGGAGTTTAACTTCGAATTGATACTGCTAATAGTGGACTTCCTTCCTGGCTTGGTATACCCCCAGATGTAGGTTGTTAGACCGAACTGGGTGAACAATTTCTGTGTGTTGTTTATGCTTTTCAGTACTGTTTGTATATGTTTATACCTTGCCATGTTTTTGTCATACCAGATGTCTCGACATCCTGTAGGACATCTGGGATCTGTCATATCAGAATTTCAATTGGTATCAGAGTTGGCATCCTGTTCTATTTTCTGGGTGAGATCCTAGGAAAGATACTTTCTGGTCATGGGCAAGGTAGGGGGTACCTACTGAAAAGTTGTTTAAACTTGGAGAAGTTCAGTTTGTTGTTTGAATAGTCCCTAGGAGTGGAGGATGGATTGTTCATGACAGGGTGTGTATTGGACCTATCTATTGTAATCAGGCTTGTAGCTTTGGTGGTGAGCTGTTGTGTGGTTTGATTTATTTTCAAACCTATGTTGACCTATTGCACATGGAGTGGCGTGGGTTATTATGTTTTGCCTGAAGACTGTAGAGGAGTTTTCTGGTGTGTGTTCCGCTGCATATATATATATATATATATCTGATGGAAAATTCCTGGTTGTTCATATTGCTGAGGGAGATTCTACAACAACTACGAAAGAAGAGGCTAGTTCTTTTGTTGATGTGTCTTATAAGATGTTCTGACATCTTATTAGGGCAAGCAGGATCTGTTTCCTTGGTAGTTCCGCTGCATGAGGTTCTGATTGAAGAGCTCTAGAAGTATGGGATTCTGGAGTTATGATTGAAGGAAGACTGTAGTTGTCCTTACTCGTTTTCTGTTCTTGTAGATGTCAACTGGTGTGAAGTCACATAGCATTCCAAATTCGGGAGCAGAGGGGTGTCTTTGTGATGGTTGAGTCTTGTATGACTTAGTACATGGGTGAGTGGCTTTATCATGTATGCTGAAGTCAGATTGAAGAGGAAGGGTAAGATGAATTATTAAACTCATGCTCTAGGGGTTTGATGATTTCTTGTTGATTAAGTTGTTGAAGACACTTGATATGATGATCAAGTCCAATCAAGGCAACTGAGTCATGTTCTGGAGTCTTCTAGTTATTCTTCAGACTAGGAGGTGCTTCCTAGGAAGCATAGGGGTGAAGACCGTGGAGGTGATTTATTTTCACCTTTTACAAAAACAGCAAGGAAGGATGCATCTCTCTTGACCCTAAGAGTGAATCCAATCTGTTTGAAGATTTGTTGAGGTAAAGAAGACTTGTTCAGAGAAAGTCTTAGTTACTTGAGTCAAGAGTGGCAGCCTTGGTATCTCAACATTGTCATTGAAGAAGATACTTGCAACAAGACTGAATACTTTATAAGTGTTCATGACATGATTTGGTGGAGCTCAGCTACCGCAGTGAAGAATGGTTATTGTATAAGGATTTAAGATCAATTGCTATTTGTGAAATCCACAAGTATTTAATTGATTATCCTTGAGATTCAAGATTGGGGATGTTCTGTCAAATGTTCTGACATCTTTTCATCAGAGGTTTGAAGAATCATGGAAGGGGTTCTACATTCGCTCAAAAGTCTCCTAGGTGTTGACCTGGGATTATTGGCTTAACATTTGTCCCTGAAAAGTATTGTGATTGAGTTGTCCAGACGGTGATGCTGTCATAATGTTGATGGTTACAACTTGGATTAGTTTATTTCTGATCTAAGTGAGTTAGAATTAAGAGGTTGTGTTGTATTTATTTCTCTCTATGGTAGTCAGGTGTTTATGTTGACCTGAATAAGGTGCTCTGGCTGTGTCTTATTCTAAGCTTCTTGAAGGACTTCTATGTGCAATGATTGTTAATGCTTCTTTTGGAAGATGATTGAGATTCTGCATGTGGAGTTGGATGCTCAAGCGTTATTGTCAGAAGAGGTGTTTCTGACTATGTGAATTAGAATGTGGAGACTCTGATCTTATTTTTAGGAGTATGTTCTGGCAAGGCATGACTATTAATTTTGAAGACTTCACTAGTATCAACAACTACTAATGGATGTACTGGTAGAGGAATTGTGATAGATGATGTGATTTGATCAGAAAGTTTTTTTTAAAGAGTTGTTCTTTCTTCTGATGCTAATATCTCTTGAAGAGATTGGATCTCAGTAAAGCTTTTAAGTAAGTTGGGAATTCATGGAGTTTGTGAGCAGTGTCAAACAGGCCAGGGTACTCGGATGTGTTCTCCAGGAGTGAAAGTACAGTGTGTGAAGATCTGGTGCTCAAATGTTCATCAAGAGCATTGCTTATCCATGACAGGGGGAATACTTGTCTATGGATTTTGCTGCAAAGGTGCATATATTGTGAAGCTTGCATGCTGATCAAGATTGTGGAGATTGGTTGCCCCTTATGAGGATATAATGTCAGATAACATGCTATGACATTAGGCTGCTGGATGACATTTTGGTATGTCCTTAATAGGACATGTATGGTTCTAGCCATGTGAAGTTAATTGTCTGAATCATGTGCGCACATGCTTCTGAGGAGGAGTCTGAAGGATAGTTGTGTTTGTGTCTGGGAGAATTTATTTTTCTCTGCAGATTTTGGAAGAACTCTGTGAGGGTCTTAGTTGATGGGAGTTGCCACACTTGTCTTGGTATGTGTCATTAATTCTAAGTAAGAGGAGTTTACTTAGAGTTCAGTGGAAGGTAGTGTGTTTATGCTTTAGAACTTGAGGATGATTAAAACTGATTGCTTTTGTGTAGAAGAGGAGTTAGTTGAAATTGTAAGGAGGTTCTGGTTCTCTGGGAGCTTGTGGCAGAAGTTCTGGGTTGAAGCATACCTTCTTTTGGTGAATGAGAGTTTATTTCTCTCTGGGTTTCTAAAGTTTTCTTTGTTCAAGCTGGTGGCGCAGTGTTGTTTGAAGATCTTCAGTTGGATTACTATGCAGATAGTAAGTCCGGTGGTGAAGCATATCCAAAACCATGATGTATGGTGTCTATGAAGTGTGGAAGATGTCCTAACCAATGTTAGAACATCTTTGGGTTAGTTATCCTTGGAGTAGGATTCTGAGATCACTTTTTGTCTAAGAGGTGTTTATCTTATCATACGGGAGAATGATGAGCTAAGGACTATCTTGGATGTCTGATGTGAATATGACATGCTAGAAGTGGATCTGTTTGGTGCTTGTGGAGCAAATGAGCTGAAGATTTTTGGAGCATCATTCGTGAAATATAGGGGAGAGTTGCTGCTGGTTGGTTGTGTGTGATGTTGGTTGTTTCGGGTGTTGAGGGGGAGCTTCAGTTTGTTGATGGAATTTCTTTCTGCTGGTCTTTGGTTTGTCTAAATTCTGGCTAAAAAGGGGGAGATGTTTATAATTCTCTATAACAGGTTGTGAAGGGGAGACTATGAAGATGTGATGTTGAGGTACTGATACACCTGTGATATGTAAATTAGTTTTAGCCAAAATAAGCTAAAGGGGGAGATTGTTAATTCTATGATTTTATGATTGGCATTATGTGTGGTAAAACTAATTTGGCTGGAACATGTTAAATAAGAAGCTTCATATGTTAAAGTAACATGTTCTAGAATCTGGAAGAACATGACATCCTGTTCAGAGCAGCAGGAACTTTGGACTGGTTTATAAGCAGAATATTCTATAGAATATTATGCTAGCACAGGTAGAGTTGTTTAAAAGGACTAAGAGATTCAAGTTAATTTCAAGGAAAACTCTTAGGTTCTAATTGTGAAGATATTCTAGGAGCTAATGATTGAAGTCCTTAATTTAAGGAGAATATCTTGGAGGTTTCTTTTACTGTTTTGGAACATGTCGAACAAGATGTCCAATCCTGAATCATTCGACATCCTTTCTGGTATAGATCTGCAACTTGGGTTTATTTGGTTAATTTCAGATTACTGAATATTTTGGGAATAGTAGGTAATCCTATATGGCTTCCAAGATTGAGGTATACTATTTTATGAAGAAACATTTTGAGCAGAACTGAAGAAACATATCGGATAAGATGTCCTATGCTGTTTCATTCGACATCGCGTCTGTTAGTGGTTTAAAAGGAAGATTCTATTAGTTGTTATTTGTTACTGAATATTCTGTGAATATTTGGTTATCCTATGTGGCGTCCAGGTTAATTGAGTTGAGGTTTTGTGTTGGTTTTCGGATTTTCACTACTTTCTAAATATGGAGACATATTAGGAAATATTAGATTGAAGACCTATTTTCTTGGAGGTTAATTTGCAGACTTTGTGCACCCTTGTTACTGCTGTTTTGAAGGCCCAAATCCAGTTGGCAAATAGGTTATAAATAGTTGTGTTTGTAACCTAGAAAACTAACGATTCCATCATGTAAAATTATTAGGGTTTCGTTCATATGAACCACTCTCTAGGAGAGTTGGTATGTGTGAACCACTCGGATTGTGAGATGGTCATTGTTCTCCTCGAAGATTTTAAGCAAGAGTGAGTATTGTTCTTGGAGGAAGTTGTTAAGCAACTCTAAGTATTGTTCTAAGTCATGTGTGTCATGTCTAGGTATTGTCATGGAAGTGTGTCTGTTACTTTTCTGTGATTGATGAGCTATTGGAAATCAAGCTGTTGATGCAGTGGCTGAGGTGTTGACTGCTAGACATCATTGCGATGATTGGAAGTGAGATGGAGTCTCTTACCTAGGGAGGACTTGGTAGAAGGGTCATTGGGTAGTTATTAAGTGAGAATTTCTAAATGGGGGAGTTTAACTTCGAATTGATACTGCTAATAGTGGACTTCCTTCCTGGCTTGGTATGCCCCCAGATGTAGGTTGTTAGACCGAACTGGGTGAACAATTTCTGTGTGTTGTTTATGCTTTTCAGTACTGTTTGTATATGTTTATACCTTGCCATGTTTTTGTCATACCAGATGTCTCGACATCCTGTAGGACATCTGGGATCTGTCATATCAGAATTTCAATTGGTATCAGAGTTGGCATCCTGTTCTATTCTCTGGGTGAGATCCTAGGAAAGATACTTTCTGGTCATGGGCAAGGTAGGGGGTACCTACTGAAAAGTTGTTTAAACTTGGAGAAGTTCAGTTGGTTGTTTGAATAGTCCCTAGGAGTGGAGGATGGATTGTTCATGACAGGGTGTGTATTGGACCTATCTATTGTAATCAGGCTTGTAGCTTTGGTGGTGAGCTGTTGTGTGGTTTGATTTATTTTCAAACCTATGTTGACCTATTGCACATGGAGTGGCGTGGGTTATTATGTTTTGCCTGAAGACTGTAGAGGAGTTTTCTGTTGTGTGTTCCGCTGCATATATATATATATCTGATGGAAAATTCCTGGTTGTTCATATTGCTGAGGGAGATTCTACAACAACTACGAAAGAAGAGGCTAGTTCTTTTGTTGATGTGTCTTATAAGATGTTCTGACATCTTATTAGGGCAAGCAGGATCTGTTTCCTTGGTAGTTCCGCTGCATGAGGTTCTGATTGAAGAGCTCTAGAAGTATGGGATTCTGGAGTTATGATTGAAGGAAGACTGTAGTTGTCCTTACTCGTTTTCTGTTCTTGTAGATGTCAACTGGTGTGAAGTCACATAGCATTCCAAATTCGGGAGCAGAGGGGTGTCTTTGTGATGGTTGAGTCTTGTATGACTTAGTACATGGGTGAGTGGCTTTATCATGTATGCTGAAGTCAGATTGAAGAGGAAGGGTAAGATGAATTATTAAACTCATGCTCTAGGGGTTTGATGATTTCTTGTTGATTAAGTTGTTGAAGACACTTGATATGATGATCAAGTCCAATCAAGGCAACTGAGTCATGTTCTGGAGTCTTCTAGTTATTCTTCAGACTAGGAGGTGCTTCCTAGGAAGCATAGGGGTGAAGACCGTGGAGGTGATTTATTTTCACCTTTTACAAAAACAGCAAGGAAGGATGCATCTCTCTTGACCCTAAGAGTGAATCCAATCTGTTTGAAGATTTGTTGAGGTAAAGAAGACTTGTTCAGAGAAAGTCTTAGTTACTTGAGTCAAGAGTGGCAGCCTTGGTATCTCAACATTGTCATTGAAGAAGATACTTGCAACAAGACTGAATACTTTATAAGTGTTCATGACATGATTTGGTGGAGCTCAGCTACCGCAGTGAAGAATGGTTATTGTATAAGGATTTAAGATCAATTGCTATTTGTGAAATCCACAAGTATTTAATTGATTATCCTTGAGATTCAAGATTGGGGATGTTCTGTCAGATGTTCTGACATCTTTTCATCAGAGGTTTGAAGAATCATAGGAGGGGTTCTACATTCGCTCAAAAGTCTCCTAGGTGTTGACCTGGGATTATTGGCTTAACATTTGTCCCTGAAAAGTATTGTGATTGAGTTGTCCAGACGGTGATGCTGTCATAATGTTGATGGTTACAACTTGGATTAGTTTATTTCTGATCTAAGTGAGTTAGAATGAAGAGGTTGTGTTGTATTTATTTCTCTCTATGGTAGTCAGGTGTTTATGTTGACCTGAATAAGGTGCTCTGGCTGTGTCTTATTGGGAGCTTCTTGAAGGACTTCTATGTGCAATGATTGTTAATGCTTCTTTTGGAAGATGATTGAGATTCTGCATGTGGAGTTGGATGCTCAAGCGTTATTGTCAGAAGAGGTGTTTCTGACTATGTGAATTAGAATGTGGAGACTCTGATCTTATTTTTAGGAGTATGTTCTGGCAAGGCATGACTACTAATTTTGAAGACTTCACTAGTATCAACAACTACTAATGGATGTACTGGTAGAGGAATTGTGATAGATGATGTGATTTGATCAGAAAGTTTTTTTAAAGAGTTATTCTTTCTTCTGATGCTAATATCTCTTGAAGAGATTGGATCTCAGTAAAGCTTTTAAGTAAGTTGGGAATTCATGGAGTTTGTGAGCAGTGTCAAACATGTCAGGGTACTCGGATGTGTTCTCTAGGAGTGAAAGTACAGTGTGTGAAGATCTGGTGCTCAAATGTTCATCAAGAGAATTGGTTATCCATGACAGGGGGAGTACTTGTCTATGGATTTTGCTGCAAAGGTGCATATATTGTGAAGCTTGCATGCTGATCAAGATTGTGGAGATTGGTTGCCCCTTATGAGGATATAATATCAGATAACATGCTATGACATTAGGCTGCTGGATGACGTTTTGGTATGTCCTTAATAGGACATGTGTGGTTCTAGCCATGTGAAGCTAATTGTCTGAATCATGTGAGCACATGCTTCTGAGGAGGAGTCTGAAGGATAGTTGTGTTTGTGTCTGGGAGAATTTATTTTTCTCTGCAGATTTTGGAAGAACTCTGTGAGGGTCTTAGTTGATGGGAGTTGTCACACTTGTCTTGGTGTATGTCATTAATTCTAAGTAAGAGGAGTTTACTTAGAGTTCAGTGGAAGGTAGTGTGTTTATGCTTTAGAACTTGAGGATGATTGAAACTGATTGCTCTTGTGTAGAAGAGGAGTTAGTTGAAATTGTAAGGAGGTTCTGGTTCTCTGGGAGCTTGTGGCAGAGGTTCTGGGTTGAAGCATACCTTCTTTTGGTGAATGAGAGTTTATTTCTCTCTGGGTTTCTGAAGTTTTCTTTGTTCAAGCTGGTGGCGCAGTGTTGTTTGAAGATCTTCAGTTAGATTACTATGCAGATAGTAAGTCCAGTGGTGGAGCATATCCAGAACCATGATGTGTAGTGTCTATGAAGTGTGGAAGATGTCCTAACCAATGTTAGAACATCTTTGGGTTAGTTATCCTTGGAGTAGGATTCTGAGATCACTTTTTGTCTAAGAGGTGTTTATCTTATCATACGGGAGAATGATGAGCTAAGGACTGTCTTGGATGTCTGATGTGAATATGACATGCTAGAAGTGGATCTGTTTGGTGCTTGTGGAGCAAATGAGCTGAAGATTTTTGGAGCATCATTCGTGAAATATAGGGGAGAGTTGCTGCTGGTTGGTTGTGTGTGATGTTGGTTGTTTCGGGTGTTGAGGGGGAGCTTCAGTTTGTTGATGGAATTTCTTTCTGCTGGTCTGTGGTTTGTCTAAATTCTGGCTAAAAGGGGGGAGATGTTTATAATTCTCTATAATAGGTTGTGAAGGGGAGACTATGAAGATGTGATGTTGAGGTACTGATACACCTGTGATATGTAAATTAGTTTTAGCCAAAATAAGCTAAAGGGGGAGATTGTTAATTCTATGATTTTATGATTGGCATTATGTGTGGTAAAACTAATTTGGCTGGAACATGTTAAATAAGAAGCTCCATATGTTAAAGTAACATGTTCTAGAATCTGGAAGAACATGACATCCTGTTCTGAGCTGCAGGAACTTTGGACTGGTTTATAAGCAGAATATTCTATAGAATATTATGCTAGCACAGGTAGAGCTGTTTAAAAGGACTAAGAGATTCAAGTTAATTTCAAGGAAAACTCTTAGGTTCTAATTGTGAAGACATTCTAGGAGCTAATGATTGAAGTCCTTAATTTAAGGAGAATATCTTGGAGGTTTCTTTTACTGTTTTGGAACATGTCGAACAAGATGTCCAATCCTGAATCATTCGACATCCTTTCTGGTATAGATCTGCAACTTGGGTTTATTTGGTTAATTTCAGATTACTGAATATTTTGGGAATAGTAGGTAATCCTATGTGGCTTCCAAGATTGAGGTATACTATTTTATGAAGAAACATTTTGAGCAGAACTGAAGAAACATATCGGATAAGATGTCCTATGCTGTTTCATTCGACATCGCGTCTGTTAGTGGTTTAAAAGGAAGATTCTATTAGTTGTTATTTGTTACTGAATATTCTGTGAATATTTGGTTATCCTATGTGGCGTCTAGGTTAATTGAGTTGAGGTTTTGTGTTGGTTTTCGGATTTTCACTACTTTCTAAATATGGAGACATATTAGGAAATATTAGATTGAAGACCTATTTTCTTGGAGGTTAATTTGCAGACGTTGTGCACCCTTGTTACTGCTGTTTTGAAGGCCCAAATCCAGTTGGCAAATAGGTTATAAATAGTAGTGTTTGTAACCTAGAAAACTAACGATTCCATCATGTAAAATTATTAGGGTTTCGTTCTTATGAACCACTCTCTAGGAGAGTTGGTATGTGTGAACCACTCGGATTGTGAGATGGTCATTGTTCTCCTCGAAGATTTTAAGCAAGAGTGAGTATTGTTCTTGGAGGAAGTTGTTAAGCAACTCTAAGTATTTTTCTAAGTCATGTGTGTCATGTCTAGGTATTGTCATGGAAGTGTGTCTGTTACTTTTCTGTGATTGATGAGTTATTGGAAATCAAGCTGTTGATGCAGTGGCTGAGGTGTTGACTGCTAGACATCATTGCGATGATTGGAAGTGAGATGGAGTCTCTTACCTAGGGAGGACTTGGTAGAAGGGTCATTGGGTAGTTATTAAGTGAGAAGTTGTAAATGGGGGAGTTTAACTTCGAATTGATACTGCTAATAGTGGACTTCCTTCCTGGCTTGGTATACCCCCAGATGTAGGTTGTTAGACCGAACTGGGTGAACAATTTCTGTGTGTTGTTTATGCTTTTCAGTACTGTTTGTATATGTTTATACCTTGCCATGTTTTTGTCATACCAGATGTCTCGACATCCTGTAGGACATCTGGGATCTGTCATATCAGAATTTCAATTGGTATCAGAGTTGGCATCCTGTTCTATTTTCTGGGTGAGATCCTAGGAAAGATACTTTCTGGTCATGGGCAAGGTAGGGGGTACCTACTGAAAAGTTGTTTAAACTTGGAGAAGTTCAGTTTGTTGTTTGAATAGTCCCTAGGAGTGGAGGATGGATTGTTCATGACAGGGTGTGTATTGGACCTATCTATTGTAATCAGGCTTGTAGCTTTGGTGGTGAGCTGTTGTGTGGTTTGATTTATTTTCAAACCTATGTTGACCTATTGCACATGGAGTGGCGTGGGTTATTATGTTTTGCCTGAAGACTGTAGAGGAGTTTTCTGGTGTGTGTTCCGCTGCATATATATATATATATATATATCTGATGGAAAATTCCTGGTTGTTCATATTGCTGAGGGAGATTCTACAACAACTACGAAAGAAGAGGCTAGTTCTTTTGTTGATGTGTCTTATAAGATGTTCTGACATCTTATTAGGGCAAGCAGGATCTGTTTCCTTGGTAGTTCCGCTGCATGAGGTTCTGATTGAAGAGCTCTAGAAGTATGGGATTCTGGAGTTATGATTGAAGGAAGACTGTAGTTGTCCTTACTCGTTTTCTGTTCTTGTAGATGTCAACTGGTGTGAAGTCACATAGCATTCCAAATTCGGGAGCAGAGGGGTGTCTTTGTGATGGTTGAGTCTTGTATGACTTAGTACATGGGTGAGTGGCTTTATCATGTATGCTGAAGTCAGATTGAAGAGGAAGGGTAAGATGAATTATTAAACTCATGCTCTAGGGGTTTGATGATTTCTTGTTGATTAAGTTGTTGAAGACACTTGATATGATGATCAAGTCCAATCAAGGCAACTGAGTCATGTTCTGGAGTCTTCTAGTTATTCTTCAGACTAGGAGGTGCTTCCTAGGAAGCATAGGGGTGAAGACCGTGGAGGTGATTTATTTTCACCTTTTACAAAAACAGCAAGGAAGGATGCATCTCTCTTGACCCTAAGAGTGAATCCAATCTGTTTGAAGATTTGTTGAGGTAAAGAAGACTTGTTCAGAGAAAGTCTTAGTTACTTGAGTCAAGAGTGGCAGCCTTGGTATCTCAACATTGTCATTGAAGAAGATACTTGCAACAAGACTGAATACTTTATAAGTGTTCATGACATGATTTGGTGGAGCTCAGCTACCGCAGTGAAGAATGGTTATTGTATAAGGATTTAAGATCAATTGCTATTTGTGAAATCCACAAGTATTTAATTGATTATCCTTGAGATTCAAGATTGGGGATGTTCTGTCAGATGTTCTGACATCTTTTCATCAGAGGTTTGAAGAATCATGGGAGGGGTTCTACATTCGCTCAAAAGTCTCCTAGGTGTTGACCTGGGATTATTGGCTTAACATTTGTCCCTGAAAAGTATTGTGATTGAGTTGTCCAGACGGTGATGCTGTCATAATGTTGATGGTTACAACTTGGATTAGTTTATTTCTGATCTAAGTGAGTTAGAATGAAGAGGTTGTGTTGTATTTATTTCTCTCTATGGTAGTCAGGTGTTTATGTTGACCTGAATAAGGTGCTCTGGCTGTGTCTTATTGGGAGCTTCTTGAAGGACTTCTATGTGCAATGATTGTTAATGCTTCTTTTGGAAGATGATTGAGATTCTGCATGTGGAGTTGGATGCTCAAGCGTTATTGTCAGAAGAGGTGTTTCTGACTATGTGAATTAGAATGTGGAGACTCTGATCTTATTTTTAGGAGTATGTTCTGGCAAGGCATGACTACTAATTTTGAAGACTTCACTAGTATCAACAACTACTAATGGATGTACTGGTAGAGGAATTGTGATAGATGATGTGATTTGATCAGAAAGTTTTTTTAAAGAGTTATTCTTTCTTCTGATGCTAATATCTCTTGAAGAGATTGGATCTCAGTAAAGCTTTTAAGTAAGTTGGGAATTCATGGAGTTTGTGAGCAGTGTCAAACATGTCAGGGTACTCGGATGTGTTCTCCAGGAGTGAAAGTACAGTGTGTGAAGATCTGGTGCTCAAATGTTCATCAAGAGAATTGGTTATCCATGACAGGGGGAGTACTTGTCTATGGATTTTGCTGCAAAGGTGCATATATTGTGAAGCTTGCATGCTGATCAAGATTGTGGAGATTGGTTGCCCCTTATGAGGATATAATATCAGATAACATGCTATGACATTAGGCTGCTGGATGACGTTTTGGTATGTCCTTAATAGGACATGTGTGGTTCTAGCCATGTGAAGCTAATTGTCTGAATCATGTGAGCACATGCTTCTGAGGAGGAGTCTGAAGGATAGTTGTGTTTGTGTCTGGGAGAATTTATTTTTCTCTGCAGATTTTGGAAGAACTCTGTGAGGGTCTTAGTTGATGGGAGTTGTCACACTTGTCTTGGTGTATGTCATTAATTCTAAGTAAGAGGAGTTTACTTAGAGTTCAGTGGAAGGTAGTGTGTTTATGCTTTAGAACTTGAGGATGATTGAAACTGATTGCTCTTGTGTAGAAGAGGAGTTAGTTGAAATTGTAAGGAGGTTCTGGTTCTCTGGGAGCTTGTGGCAGAGGTTCTGGGTTGAAGCATACCTTCTTTTGGTGAATGAGAGTTTATTTCTCTCTGGGTTTCTGAAGTTTTCTTTGTTCAAGCTGGTGGCGCAGTGTTGTTTGAAGATCTTCAGTTAGATTACTATGCAGATAGTAAGTCCAGTGGTGGAGCATATCCAGAACCATGATGTGTAGTGTCTATGAAGTGTGGAAGATGTCCTAACCAATGTTAGAACATCTTTGGGTTAGTTATCCTTGGAGTAGGATTCTGAGATCACTTTTTGTCTAAGAGGTGTTTATCTTATCATACGGGAGAATGATGAGCTAAGGACTGTCTTGGATGTCTGATGTGAATATGACATGCTAGAAGTGGATCTGTTTGGTGCTTGTGGAGCAAATGAGCTGAAGATTTTTGGAGCATCATTCGTGAAATATAGGGGAGAGTTGCTGCTGGTTGGTTGTGTGTGATGTTGGTTGTTTCGGGTGTTGAGGGGGAGCTTCAGTTTGTTGATGGAATTTCTTTCTGCTGGTCTGTGGTTTGTCTAAATTCTGGCTAAAAGGGGGGAGATGTTTATAATTCTCTATAATAGGTTGTGAAGGGGAGACTATGAAGATGTGATGTTGAGGTACTGATACACCTGTGATATGTAAATTAGTTTTAGCCAAAATAAGCTAAAGGGGGAGATTGTTAATTCTATGATTTTATGATTGGCATTATGTGTGGTAAAACTAATTTGGCTGGAACATGTTAAATAAGAAGCTCCATATGTTAAAGTAACATGTTCTAGAATCTGGAAGAACATGACATCCTGTTCTGAGCAGCAGGAACTTTGGACTGGTTTATAAGCAGAATATTCTATAGAATATTATGCTAGCACAGGTAGAGCTGTTTAAAAGGACTAAGAGATTCAAGTTAATTTCAAGGAAAACTCTTAGGTTCTAATTGTGAAGACATTCTAGGAGCTAATGATTGAAGTCCTTAATTTAAGGAGAATATCTTGGAGGTTTCTTTTACTGTTTTGGAACATGTCGAACAAGATGTCCAATCCTGAATCATTCGACATCCTTTCTGGTATAGATCTGCAACTTGGGTTTATTTGGTTAATTTCAGATTACTGAATATTTTGGGAATAGTAGGTAATCCTATGTGGCTTCCAAGATTGAGGTATACTATTTTATGAAGAAACATTTTGAGCAGAACTGAAGAAACATATCGGATAAGATGTCCTATGCTGTTTCATTCGACATCGCGTCTGTTAGTGGTTTAAAAGGAAGATTCTATTAGTTGTTATTTGTTACTGAATATTCTGTGAATATTTGGTTATCCTATGTGGCGTCCAGGTTAATTGAGTTGAGGTTTTGTGTTGGTTTTCGGATTTTCACTACTTTCTAAATATGGAGACATATTAGGAAATATTAGATTGAAGACCTATTTTCTTGGAGGTTAATTTGCAGACGTTGTGCACCCTTGTTACTGCTGTTTTGAAGGCCCAAATCCAGTTGGCAAATAGGTTATAAATAGTAGTGTTTGTAACCTAGAAAACTAACGATTCCATCATGTAAAATTATTAGGGTTTCGTTCTTATGAACCACTCTCTAGGAGAGTTGGTATGTGTGAACCACTCGGATTGTGAGATGGTCATTGTTCTCCTCGAAGATTTTAAGCAAGAGTGAGTATTGTTCTTGGAGGAAGTTGTTAAGCAACTCTAAGTATTTTTCTAAGTCATGTGTGTCATGTCTAGGTATTGTCATGGAAGTGTGTCTGTTACTTTTCTGTGATTGATGAGTTATTGGAAATCAAGCTGTTGATGCAGTGGCTGAGGTGTTGACTGCTAGACATCATTGCGATGATTGGAAGTGAGATGGAGTCTCTTACCTAGGGAGGACTTGGTAGAAGGGTCATTGGGTAGTTATTAAGTGAGAAGTTGTAAATGGGGGAGTTTAACTTCGAATTGATACTGCTAATAGTGGACTTCCTTCCTGGCTTGGTATACCCCCAGATGTAGGTTGTTAGACCGAACTGGGTGAACAATTTCTGTGTGTTGTTTATGCTTTTCAGTACTGTTTGTATATGTTTATACCTTGCCATGTTTTTGTCATACCAGATGTCTCGACATCCTGTAGGACATCTGGGATCTGTCATATCAGAATTTCAATTGGTATCAGAGTTGGCATCCTGTTCTATTTTCTGGGTGAGATCCTAGGAAAGATACTTTCTGGTCATGGGCAAGGTAGGGGGTACCTACTGAAAAGTTGTTTAAACTTGGAGAAGTTCAGTTTGTTGTTTGAATAGTCCCTAGGAGTGGAGGATGGATTGTTCATGACAGGGTGTGTATTGGACCTATCTATTGTAATCAGGCTTGTAGCTTTGGTGGTGAGCTGTTGTGTGGTTTGATTTATTTTCAAACCTATGTTGACCTATTGCACATGGAGTGGCGTGGGTTATTATGTTTTGCCTGAAGACTGTAGAGGAGTTTTCTGGTGTGTGTTCCGCTGCATATATATATATATATATCTGATGGAAAATTCCTGGTTGTTCATATTGCTGAGGGAGATTCTACAACAACTACGAAAGAAGAGGCTAGTTCTTTTGTTGATGTGTCTTATAAGATGTTCTGACATCTTATTAGGGTAAGCAGGATCTGTTTCCTTGGTAGTTCCGCTGCATGAGGTTCTGATTGAAGAGCTCTAGAAGTATGGGATTCTGGAGTTATGATTGAAGGAAGACTGTAGTTGTCCTTACTCGTTTTCTGTTCTTGTAGATGTCAACTGGTGTGAAGTCACATAGCATTCCAAATTCGGGAGCAGAGGGGTGTCTTTGTGATGGTTGAGTCTTGTATGACTTAGTACATGGGTGAGTGGCTTTATCATGTATGCTGAAGTCAGATTGAAGAGGAAGGGTAAGATGAATTATTAAACTCATGCTCTAGGGGTTTGATGATTTCTTGTTGATTAAGTTGTTGAAGACACTTGATATGATGATCAAGTCCAATCAAGGCAACTGAGTCATGTTCTGGAGTCTTCTAGTTATTCTTCAGACTAGGAGGTGCTTCCTAGGAAGCATAGGGGTGAAGACCGTGGAGGTGATTTATTTTCACCTTTTACAAAAACAGCAAGGAAGGATGCATCTCTCTTGACCCTAAGAGTGAATCCAATCTGTTTGAAGATTTGTTGAGGTAAAGAAGACTTGTTCAGAGAAAGTCTTAGTTACTTGAGTCAAGAGTGGCAGCCTTGGTATCTCAACATTGTCATTGAAGAAGATACTTGCAACAAGACTGAATACTTTATAAGTGTTCATGACATGATTTGGTGGAGCTCAGCTACCGCAGTGAAGAATGGTTATTGTATAAGGATTTAAGATCAATTGCTATTTGTGAAATCCACAAGTATTTAATTGATTATCCTTGAGATTCAAGATTGGGGATGTTCTGTCAGATGTTCTGACATCTTTTCATCAGAGGTTTGAAGAATCATGGGAGGGGTTCTACATTCGCTCAAAAGTCTCCTAGGTGTTGACCTGGGATTATTGGCTTAACATTTGTCCCTGAAAAGTATTGTGATTGAGTTGTCCAGACGGTGATGCTGTCATAATGTTGATGGTTACAACTTGGATTAGTTTATTTCTGATCTAAGTGAGTTAGAATGAAGAGGTTGTGTTGTATTTATTTCTCTCTATGGTAGTCAGGTGTTTATGTTGACCTGAATAAGGTGCTCTGGCTGTGTCTTATTGGGAGCTTCTTGAAGGACTTCTATGTGCAATGATTGTTAATGCTTCTTTTGGAAGATGATTGAGATTCTGCATGTGGAGTTGGATGCTCAAGCGTTATTGTCAGAAGAGGTGTTTCTGACTATGTGAATTAGAATGTGGAGACTCTGATCTTATTTTTAGGAGTATGTTCTGGCAAGGCATGACTACTAATTTTGAAGACTTCACTAGTATCAACAACTACTAATGGATGTACTGGTAGAGGAATTGTGATAGATGATGTGATTTGATCAGAAAGTTTTTTTAAAGAGTTATTCTTTCTTCTGATGCTAATATCTCTTGAAGAGATTGGATCTCAGTAAAGCTTTTAAGTAAGTTGGGAATTCATGGAGTTTGTGAGCAGTGTCAAACATGTCAGGGTACTCGGATGTGTTCTCCAGGAGTGAAAGTACAGTGTGTGAAGATCTGGTGCTCAAATGTTCATCAAGAGAATTGGTTATCCATGACAGGGGGAGTACTTGTCTATGGATTTTGCTGCAAAGGTGCATATATTGTGAAGCTTGTATGCTGATCAAGATTGTGGAGATTGGTTGCCCCTTATGAGGATATAATGTCAGATAACATGCTATGACATTAGGCTGCTGGATGCGTTTTGGTATGTCCTTAATAGGACATGTGTGGTTCTAGCCATGTGAAGCTAATTGTCTGAATCATGTGAGCACATGCTTCTGAGGAGGAGTCTGAAGGATAGTTGTGTTTGTGTCTGGGAGAATTTATTTTTCTCTGCAGATTTTGGAAGAACTCTGTGAGGGTCTTAGTTGATGGGAGTTGTCACACTTGTCTTGGTGTATGTCATTAATTCTAAGTAAGAGGAGTTTACTTAGAGTTCAGTGGAAGGTAGTGTGTTTATGCTTTAGAACTTGAGGATGATTGAAACTGATTGCTCTTGTGTAGAAGAGGAGTTAGTTGAAATTGTAAGGAGGTTCTGGTTCTCTGGGAGCTTGTGGCAGAGGTTCTGGGTTGAAGCATACCTTCTTTTGGTGAATGAGAGTTTATTTCTCTCTGGGTTTCTGAAGTTTTCTTTGTTCAAGCTGGTGGCGCAGTGTTGTTTGAAGATCTTCAGTTAGATTACTATGCAGATAGTAAGTCCAGTGGTGGAGCATATCCAGAACCATGATGTGTAGTGTCTATGAAGTGTGGAAGATGTCCTAACCAATGTTAGAACATCTTTGGGTTAGTTATCCTTGGAGTAGGATTCTGAGATCACTTTTTGTCTAAGAGGTGTTTATCTTATCATACGGGAGAATGATGAGCTAAGGACTGTCTTGGATGTCTGATGTGAATATGACATGCTAGAAGTGGATCTGTTTGGTGCTTGTGGAGCAAATGAGTTGAAGATTTTTGGAGCATCATTCGTGAAATATAGGGGGAGAGTTGCTGCTGGTTGGTTGTGTGTGATGTTGGTTGTTTCTGGTGTTGAGGGGGAGCTTCGGTTTGTTGATAGAATTTCTTTCTGCTGGTCTGTGGTTTGTCTAAATTCTGGCTAAAATGGGGGATATGTTTATAATTCTCTATAACAGCTTGTGAAGGGGAGACTATGAAGATGTGATGTTGAGGTACTGATACACCTGTGATATGTAAATTAGTTTTAGCCAAAATAAGCCAAAGGGGAAGATTGTTAATTCTATGATTTTATGATTGGCATTATGTGTGGTAAAACTAATATGGCTGGAACATGTTGAATAAGAAGCTCCATATGTTAAAGTAACATGTTCTAGAATCTGGAAGAACATGACATCCTGTTCTGAGCAGCAGGAACTTTGGACTGGTTTATAAGCAGAATATTCTATAGAATATTATGCTATCACAGGTAGAGCTGTTTTAAAGGACTAAGAGATTCAAGTTAATTTCAAGGAAAACTCTTAGGTTCTAATTGTGAAGATATTATAGGAGCTAATGATTGAAGTCCTTAATTTAAGGAGAATATCTTGGAGGTTTCTTTTACTATTCTGGAACATGTCGAACAAGATGTCCAATCCTGAATCATTCGACTTCCTTTCTGGTACAGATCTGCAACTTGGGTTTATTTGGTTAATTTCAGATTACTGAATATTCTGGGAATAGTAGGTAATCCTATGTGGCTTCCAAGATTGAGGTATACTATTTTATGAAGAAACATTTTGAGCAGAACTGAAGAAACATGTCAGATAAGATGTCATATGCTGTTTCATTCGACATCGCGTCTGTTAGTGGTTTAAAAGGAAGATTATATTAGTTGTTATTTGTTACTGAATATTCTGTGAATATTTGGTTATCCTATGTGGCGTCCAGGTTAATTGAGTTGAGGTTTTGTGTTGGTTTTCGGATTTTCACTACTTTCTAAATATGGAGACATATTAGGAAATATTAGATTGAAGACCTATTTTCTTGGAGGTTAATTTGCAGACTTTGTGCACCCTTGTTACTGCTATTTTGAAGGCCCAAATCTAGTTGGCAAATAGGTTATAAATAGTAGTGTTTGTAACCTAGAAAACTAACGATTCCATCATGTAAAATTATTAGGGTTTCGTTCTTGTGAACCACTCTCTAGGAGAGTTGGTATGTGTGAACCACTCGGATTGTGAGATGGTCATTGTTCTCCTTGGAGCTTTTAAGCAAGAGTGAGTATTGTTCTTGGAGGAAGCTGTTAAGCAACTCTAAGTATTGTTCTTAGTCATGTGTGTCATGTCTAGGTATTGTCATGGAAGTGTGTCTGTTACTTTTCTGTGATTGATGAGTTGTTGGAAATCAAGTTGTTGATGCAGTGGCTGAGGTGTTGACTGCTAGACATCATTGCGATGATTGGAAGTGAGATGGAGTCTCTTACCTAGGGAGGACTTAGGTAGAAGGGTCATTGGGTAGTTATTAAGTGAGAAGTTGTAAATCGAGGAGTTTAACTTCGAATTAATACTGCTAATAGTGGACTTCCTTCCTGGCTTGGTATGCCCCCAGATGTAGGTTGTTAGACCGAATTGGGTGAACAATTTCTGTGTGTTGTTTATGCTTTTCAGTACTGTTTTTATATGTTTATACCTTGCCATGTTTTTTTTCATACTAGATGTCTCGACTTCCTGTAGGACATCTGGGATCTGTCATACCAGAATTTCAGTTACCATGATTGGGTTATGTTCTAATTGCTATGTGTTGGTTTGGAAGTGTTTGGTGGGAAAAATATGGTTTTGGGGTGTATAACAGCGCTGCTGGGTTTTTCTGGATTCGCAGGTTCGCACTGCGAATCCCCTAGCGAAGGGGAAAGCGATCATTCGCTGGCTATTCGCACTGCGAAGGTGAGGGCGAACATTCGCCAGAGACTCGCACTGTGAACTTTACCTCATTTCAGTTCTGACTTGGTTCGCTAGATGTTCGCACTACGAATGGGGCAGCGAACCAGTGTTGGCTAGGCATTCGCGGGGAGCTTCGCACTGCGAATGAGGCAGCGAACATGACAGCTTTTCCCAATTTGTTTCTTCATAACTTTTGATCCGTAAGTAGGTTTGAGGCGCGGTTTGATGCGTTGGAAAGCTTTTGACATGTTCTTTCTTAATAAGATGGTTTTGAGATTGTAGGCCGATTAAATTATGTTAGGAATTTGGAATAGTGTCATTTTGTGACTTTTACCGTTCTAATTGTGTGTATTTGATGTGTTATCATGCAATGCGCTTGTGATATATGTTGTATGACTTGCGTGCTGATTATATGATGTAAAAGCATTGTTTTGGGCTTGAATTACGAAGCATGCTTATTGTTGATTGAGATGGTCGCATATGTGTGTGCATTTGAATGTCATGAGTCATTGTATGCCAAGCATCATGATATGCATTCTTGTGATGTTGTGTGCCCTTGTGGGGTGTGAGCGACGAATCAGTTCCAGAGGGAATCTGCTATAACATCGTGTGCCTTATACAAAGAGGACCTGAAGCGATGATTATAGAAGATTGTGTGCCTTATACAAAGAGGACCTAAAGCGATCGGATCGTGTGCCTTATACAAAGAGGACCTAAAGCGATCCATAAACGTCGTGTGCCTTAAACAAATAAGAGGACCTAAAGCGACGGGGAACATCGTTTGCCCGACGGGGAGTTACATTAAGTAACAAGCGATGGTTCCAATAGTTCCTGAGTGAACTAGTGATGAGATTGATGGATGGATGGTACCGCATATGCATTGCATAGAGTCGTTGTGTCGGTCTCTGTGCATTTGCATAAATCATGAATGGATTGATTGTGTGTGGAATTGTGAATGAGATTGATGACTTGATATATTCATCTATATGTGTGATAACTGCTTTGAGCACGATTGGTATGCCTTAGTGATGGTTATATGTGATATGCATTGTGTTGTTTTGTCTTTGAATTATGTTGTAAGTTGTGGTGAGAATATTCTACATGTGTATTGGTGTATTGTTATATAATTGTTTGCAATTATATTATGATTGTGTTTTTCACCCTTCTGCTGTTTTAAATGCTTTATGAGGCATTGCAGATTAGATGCTGGAGGTCTTTTTGGGAAGCTTATGTCTTCATTCTTTTGTCGATCGGCTCTGATATGTAGCACCGGGTAGTCGGGGAGACCGTTTGTGATTTCTGTATATATGTATATGTATCTTTTTGAATTGTACGTGTATGGCTTTGTATGTGACAAACACACTTTTATGATATATATATATATATATATATATATATATGAGATTTCAGTTATCAGATTTTCCGCTTTTATTCCTTTACTGAGTAGTGGGTGCTAGGAACTGAATTCCTCTGATTGTGTGCTACCTGTCTGTTGCATATCTATATGAGCAGGTGATTGTATGTTGTTTCAATTGATGTGACGCCTTCGTCTATGCCGATATGTTTTAATTATACTCTAATTAATTATTTTCGCTTTATTTAATTGGGGGTATAGATTTGGGGTGTTACATTAAGTGGTATCAGAGCCAGTCCGTGTCAGTTTGTGTCAGTCCGTGTCGGTGTTGTGTTCGGGTGAGCTGTTTGATTAACCATAGTTGCTATTATTGGATATGAACAGAATATGGCCGGGAGGAATGATGTTGCGTTGGTTGCTGCTATGCAAGCTATGGCTCGGGCTGTGCAGGGTGCACCTAATGATGCGGGTAATGATGAGTTCAGGAAGAACAAACCGCCTATCTTCAAAGGGAGATATGATCCTGATGGTGCACAAATTTGGCTTAAGGAGATTGAAAGGATCTTCCGAGTGATGGATTGTGCTGAGGACCAGAAGGTGAGACTGGGTACTCACATGTTGCTAGAAGAGGCTGATGATTAGTGGGTTGGTACATGTCATGTGCTGGAAGTTGCTGATGAAGAGATTACTTGGGCTTTGTTTAGCAGGGAGTTTCTGAGGAAGTATTTTCCTGAGGACGTAAGGGGAAAGAAGTAAATTGAGTTCTTGGAATTGAAACAAGGTAACATGTATGTTGTTGATTATACTGCTAAGTTTGTGGAGCTTGTGCAGTTTTATCCACATTATGCGGAAGCAACTGCAGAGTTTTCTAAGTGTGTGAAGTTTAAGAACGGATTGCGTCTTGAGATTAAGCAGGCAATCGGTTATCAAAGGATTAGAAGGTTTTTGGATTTGGTGGACTGTTGTAGGATTTTTTAGGAAGATAGCAAGGCTCGTTCTACTCACTATAAGAGTGTGAACGAGAGGAAAGGGAAGCAACAATTTCGTGGTGGTCCTTATGTGACGCCAGCTGATAAGGATAAGCAAAGGGGTAATTTTGAGAGAAGGCCAAGTGGAGGAGGTATGTCTAGTCATCTGAGATGTTTTAGGTGTGGTGACTTTGGACATCGTCAGTTCGAGTGTAAGAAGGATTTGAGGAAGTGTTCTAATTGTGGAGGTTTTGGACATGTTGCAGCTGATTGTAAGAGGAATGTGGTGAAGTGTTTCAACTGTGGTGAACCTGGCCATGTTAGTACAAAGTGTCTGAAACCGAAGCAAGCTCAGACTGGAGGGAAGGTATTTGCGTTGGCGGGGACTCAGACTTCTAGTGCAGACCGTCTGATCAGAGGTACTTGTTTTATTAATAGTACGCCTTTAGTTGCTATTATTGATACTGGAGCGACTCATTCGTTTATTTCGTCTGAGTGCGCGAAGCATTTGAATCTTGTGTTGTCTTCGATTGGTGGTGAGATGGTTATTGATACTCCAGCAATGGGGTCACTAACTACTTCCTTGGTTTGTTTAAATTGTCCTTTGACCATTTATGGTAAAGATTTTGAGATGGATTTGGTGTGTTTGCCGTTGGAGGGTTTAGATGTGGTTCTGGGAATGAATTGGTTGCAGTTCAATCGGGTTCATATTGATTGTTATCATAAGTTGGTGAGATTTCCTTCTCTTGAAAAAGGCAAGGATTCGAGTTTCTTGTCTACCAAAGAGTTAAAGAAACTTTTGGCAGATGGAGCTCAGTTATTTAGGTTGTTTGCATCGTTGACTGTGGATAGTCAAGTTGCAATTGATGTGTTTCCAGTTGTGTGTGATTTTCCAGAGGTGTTTCCAGAGGATATTTCAGATGTGCCGCCAGAGAGAGAGGTGGAGTTTTCTATAGATCTAGTTCCTGGTACTAGACCTGTATCGATGGCACCATATAGAATGTCGGCATCTGAGTTGGTTGAGTTGAAAAAGCAGTTGAATGAATTGTTGGAGAAGAGGTTTGTAAGACCTAGTGTTTCGCCTTGGGGTGCTCCAATTTTATTAGTGAAAAAGAAAGATGGAAGTATGCGATTGTGTATTGATTATCGCCAGTTGAATAAGGTGACGATTAAGAATAAGTATCCTCTCCCGAGAATTGATGATCTGATGGACCAGTTAGTAGGTGCGTATGTGTTTAGTAAGATTGATTTGAGGTCGGGGTATCATCAGATTAGGGTGAAAGAGGAAGATATTCAGAAGACGGCTTTTAGGACACGTTACAGTCATTATGAATATTCTATGATGCCATTCGGGATTTCTAATGCGCCAGGTGTGTTTATGGAGTACATGAATCGTATTTTCCACGAGCATTTGGATCGTTTTGTTGTTGTGTTTATTGATGATATCTTGATTTATTCTAAGTCTCGGGAGGAGCATGCGGAGCATTTGCGTGTTGTGTTGCAGGTTTTGAAGGAGAAGAGACTTTTTGCTAAGTTGTCAAGTGTGAGTTCTGGTTGTCGGAAGTAAGTTTTCTTGGGCATGTGATTTCAGGTAATGGTATCGCGGTGGATCCATCTAAAGTAAATGCAGTTCTATAATGGGAGGCTCCGAGATCTGTTACTGAAATTCGAAGATTTTTGGGTTTAGCCGGGTATTATCGGAGATTCATTGAAGGTTTTTCTAAGTTAGCACTTCCTTTGACCCAGTTGACTTGTAAAGGTCAAGTGTTCATTTGGGATATTCGGTGTGAGGAAAGTTTTAATGAGCTGAAGAGAAGATTGACGATAGCTCCAATTTTGATCTTGCCGAATCCTAGTGAATTATTTGTGGTTTATTGTGATGTGTCTTTGATTGGGTTAGGTGGAGTGTTGATGCAAGAAGGTAAGGTCGTAGCTTATGCTTCTAGGCAATTGAGGGTACATGAGAAAAATTATCCTACTCATGATTTGGAGTTAGCGGCTGTGGTTTTTGTATTGAAAATTTGGAGGCATTATCTCTACGGTGCAAGATTCGAAGTCTTTAGTGATCACAAGAGTTTGAAATACTTGTTTGATCAGAAAGAGTTGAATATGAGGCAACGGAGATGGTTAGAATTTTTGAAGGACTACGACTTTGGCTTGAATTACCATCCTGGTAAAGCTAATGTGGTAGCCGACGCGTTAAGCCGGAAATCGTTGCCTATGTCCGCTTTGATGGTTAAGGAGTGGGAACTTTTGGAAACGTTTAGAGATTTGAGTTTGGTGTGCGAATTGACGTCTGAAAATGTGAGGCTTGGTATGTTGAAGGTTGCTAATGATTTTCTGTTGACCGTTAGCGAGAAACAGAATTGGATGTGAAATTTTTGGATTTGATGACGGTTGGGGATAAAAGTGAAAATGAGGACTTTAAAGTGGACAGTAAGGGTGTTTTGAGGTTCCGAGGTAGAATTTGTATTCCTGATGATGCGGAGTTGAAAAGGATGATTTTGGAGGAAGGGCACCGGAGTAATTTGAGTATACATCTGAGAGCTAATAAGATGTATCAGGATCTGAAGAAGATCTTTTGGTGGTCCGGGTTAAAGAGAGATGTGGCTCAGTTTGTGTATTCATGTTTGACGTGTCAGAAGTCAAAGGTAGAACATCTGAAGCCTAGTGGATTGTTGCAACCATTGGATATTCCTGAGTGGAAATGGGATAGCATTTCTATGGATTTTGTAACAGGGTTACCGAATACACAAAGGGGGCATAATGCTATTTGGGTGGTTGTGGATAGGCTGACTAAATCGTCTCATTTCATTCCGATTGACATCAGTTTTTCTTTGGAGCGGTTGGCTGAGATTTATATCAGTGTGATTGTGAAACTACATGGTGTTCCGTTGAGTATTGTTTCAGATCGTGATCTGAGGTTTACTCCCAAATTTTGGGAAAGGTTGCAAAAGGCATTGGGTTCTAAGTTGAGGTTGAGTTCTGCTTATCATCCTCAGATGGATGGTCAGACCGAGAGAACTATTCAGTCCTTGGAAGACTTATTGAGAGCTTATGTTCTTGAGCAAGGTGGTGCTTGGGATAGTTATCTTGCATTGGTGGAATTCACGTATAATAATAGTTTCCATTCGAGTATTGGAATGGCACCTTTTGAAGCGTTGTATGGAAGAAGATGTCGAACACCGTTGTGTTGGCATGAATCTGGTGAGAGTTCGGTGGTTGGACCGGAGTTAGTGCAACAGACTACAGAAAAGGTAAAACTTATTCGTGAGAAAATGAAGGCTTCTCAGAGTAGGCAAAAGAGTTATCATGATCGAAGGAGGAAAGCTCTTGAGTTTCAAGAGGGGGATCATGTATTTTTGAGAGTTACACCGGTGACAGGTGTTGGTCGTGCATTAAAGTCAAAGAAGCTTACTTCTCGTATCCGCGAGAGTGGGTGATGTGGCTTATAGGGTGGCGTTGCCGCCAAGTCTTTCGAATTTGCACGATGTGTTCCATGTTTCACGACTTTGGAAGTATGTTCCGGATCCGTCATATGTGATTCCGATGGATGAGGTTGAGGTGAGGAAGAACCTTACGGTTGAGGCATTACCAGTGAGGATTTTGGATTGCGAATTGAAGCAGTTAAGAGGCAAGGATATTGCGCTTGTGAAAGTAGCGTGGGGAGGCGCTGCTGAGGGCAATTTGACTTGGGAGTTGGAGAGTCGGATGCGGGAGTCGTATCCAGAGTTGTTCGTCTCAGGTAATATTTTCGAGGACGAAAATTTCTAAGTGGGGGAGAGTTGTAACGCCCCAGTTTTTGTCAATTTTATTTAATTGAGTCGTTTTGATTATTTGATTATTATATTATTTTATTTTTTACTTTTATTTGGAAATATGCTATTTTTCATGATTGTGATGTTTTATCGCGTTTTGAGAACGTTTGCGAGATATTTGAGTGTAGGGGTATTTTGGTCATTTCATTTATTTTCTTAAGTTAGAAAACATACATAGAAAGAAAAAGAGAGAAAACTTGGAAAAGAAGAAATTAATCCAACCGACTTTTCAAACACGATTAAATCGGGTAAGGGTACGAAACTCGATTATCTTATGCTTGTGTATGATTATGTATGTGTGTATTGGATGTTGGTATGGTTTTACATAGTTTTTCAAGTTTAGGTCGAATAAGGAAAACGAGAGAAAATTGATGTTTTCGCGGTAAAAAACTGGTGTAAATGTTGTAAAATACTTGTTACCATGATTGAGTTATGTTCTGATTGCTATGTGTTGGTTTGGAAGTGTTTTGGAGGGGAAAATATGGTTTTGGGGTGTATAACAGCGCTGCTGGGTTTTTCTGGATTCGCAGGTTCGCACTGCGAATCCCCTAGCGAAGGGGAAAGCGAGCATTCGCTGGCTATTCGCACTGCGAAGGTGAGAGCGAACATTCACCAGAGACTCGCACTGCGAACTTTACCTCATTTCAGTTCTGACTTGGTTCGCTAGACGTTCGCACTGCGAATGGGGCAGCGAACCAGTATTGGCTAGGCATTCGCAGGGAGCTTCGCACTGCGAATGAGGCAGCGAGCATTCACTGGATGATTCGCATTGCGAACATGACAGCTTTTCCCAATTTGTTTCTTCATAACTTTTGATCCGTAAGTCGGTTTGAGGCATGGTTTGATGCGTTGGAAAGCTTTTGACATGTTCTTTCTTATTAAGATGGTTTTGAGATTGTAGGCCAATTAAATTATGTTGGGAATTTGGAATAGTGTCATTTTGTGACTTTTACCGTTCTAATTGTGTGTATTTGATGTGTTATCATGCAATGTGCTTGTGATATATGTTGTATGACTTACGTACTGATTATATGATGTAAAAACATTGTTTTGGGCTTGAATTGCGAAGCATGATTAATGTTGATTGAGATGGTTGCATATGTGTGTGCATTTGAATGTCATGAGTCATTGTATGCCAAGCATCATGATATGCATTCTTGTGATGTCGTGTGCCCTTGTGGGGTGTGAGCGACGAATCGGTTCCAGAGGGAATCTGCTATAACATCGTGTGCCTTGGTGATGGTTATATGTGATATGCATTGTGTTGTTTTGTCTTTGAATTATGTTGTAAGTTGTGGTGAGAATATTCTACATGTGTATTGGTGTATTATTATATAATTGTATGCAATTATATTATGATTGTGTTTCTCACCCTTCTGCTGTTTTAAATGCTCTATGAGGCATTGCAGATTAGATGTTGGAGGTCTTTTTGGGAAGCTTAGGTCTTCATTCTTTTGTCGATCGGCTCTGATATGTAGCACCGGGTAGTCGGGGAGACCGTTTGTGATTTCTGTATATATGTATATGTATCTTTCTGAATTGTACGTGTATGGCTTTGTATGTGACAAACACACTTTTATGATATATATATATGAGATTTCATTTATCAGATTTTCTGCTTTTATTCTGTTACTGAGTAGTGGGTGCTAGGAACTGAATTCCTCTGATTGTGTGCTACCTGTTTGTTGCATATCTATATGAGCAGGTGATTGTATGTTGTTTCAATTGATGTGACACCTCCGTCTATGTCGATATGTTTTAATTATACTCTGATTAATTGTTTTCGCTTTATTTAATTGGGGGTGTTACAGAAAGCATTCCATATTAGTAAAATATTACTTTTCAACACCAGTCGGTGATTTGAGTGACACTTGTTCCAGATCATCAAATTCAGGAGCTGATTCACTTTGAAGCACATCCTGATCAGACTGGAAAGGTGACGTGGATTCCTAGTTTAGCTCATTAAAGAAAGGAGTTGACACATTCTGCTCCAACCTTCCGAATGGAGAGTGTGGTGAATCTTTTTTATCAACCTTGCCTGCCTGAGGAGAGATGGAAGCCAAGTTACTAGATTTGGATTTGAATGTGTCATTGTATTTTTCTGAAAGGTCTGCCAGATGGTCCTTTTAATGTCCTCAGTTTTTTTCTGAATAACATCTTGATCACTACGCCCATTCACTGAGGATGACTTGTCATCTATTTCCTTTAATTGAATCACGGGTGAATTTCTTTCACTTTCTCCAAGAGCAAGAATGGACATATTAATAACTATTTTGTTTGGATGATTAAGTTGCTGCTATTGACAAAACACCATTAATCTTGTAGGAACGCCTGTTTCTCTAATGTCCTGTGGTTGGGAAATGATAGGGTCTTAGGTATGATTAGTTGGCTTTGGTCAACTGGTTGACCAAAAAGTAAACAGTTGACCCGAGTCAACTATAGGTCACAATTTGTAATTTTGTGTAGAGCTTGTAATCTTGGATTTTGAAATGTTATAATGAATGGTTTGTAACGAGAAATGATCTTTTGTATGCAATATTTGTCTTGCCTCTCAAGTTAAACATTTCCCCCCTTTTGAACTTTTCAATTCTTCTTGAAATTGAATTTAACTTGAACGAAACTCATTCCACATCATCCATGAATCCACCTTAAAATTGAATTGAACTTGCAATTGTTGTAGACATGAGGCCTTGAATCACACATAATTATCTTGTTCCTATCTTGCACTAATAGAATCAATCTTGAATAACTTGAATGAACTCATAACCAAATAACATGTAATGACCAAAGTTCTTGGCCGTGAATGAAACCAGTCTTTCATTGATCTTGAATGTACGTGGAATGGACCACATGAACTATTGTCTTTGCCCATAACTTGCTCCTTAAGTAATGATGATACTTTGGACTATCAGATGCATAAATGTATAGTTCTCCTGAGGAAATCACTTGAAGGCCACTTAACCAGGGAAATATACCCTAATCAAGTGATGATGAACATAAGAAGATGATTCTCTTGATGGTTACATAGCCAAAGCTTTGAGTATTCACCAAAACCCTATTCATGCAGGATGAAACCCCAACTCCATGATCTTTGTGTCCACCTGAGCCACAGTCTGTAGAAGGATGAAAAACCATTGATGTGTGACTTTTGATCCATATGCCAAGCCTTGATGATTAATAAATGTATGATATGCTATATGACCAACTGTATATGCATGATATGAGGTATCCAGGTCCTAGGGTGTAGGTGAAAGGGGTAGGGCAAATTTTGGGTGTGACATGTGGATGCTGAAGACACTCCAACCAAGATACCTAGGAAATCTATGGTTGAACCATATAAACCTTATAGTAAAGTTACTTTGGTGTCAAGGAATAGAAAGGCTGAATCTGATACTGAATCAGACTTTGATGTTGAACATGATGTCCAGGACATCATGTATGTTAAGAAACCAGCTTCTAAGAAAAAGGTTGTTGCCCTCCCTAAAGCTCTCTTGGACAACATCTCATTTCATGATGTTGAAAACGTAAACAGGTGGAGGTATGTGTACCACATAAGGGTTTCACTGGAGAGGGAATTGGGGAAGAATTCCCTCAAATGTAAGGAAGTGATGGATTTGATTGAAGCTGTTGGCTTATTAAAGACTGTCACTAAATTTGGCTCATGCTATGAGAGACTAGTTAAGGAGTTTGTGGTAAACATTCCAGAGGGATGTAATGATGTTAAAAGTGAAGATTACCTAAAGGTACATGTCAGAGGAAATGTTGTGACATTTTCTCCTGCTGAGATCAACAAGTTCCTTGGAAGATCTGAAGTTCCTCAAGCTGATATTGAAGATACTGATGATCAGGTGTGTAGGGAGATTACCTGCAATACTGTGTAGAATTGGCCTAGCAAAGGGAGGCCGTCAGCTGGGAAGCTGAGTGTGAAATATGCCATTCTTCATAGGATTGGCACTGTGAACTGGGTTCCTACAAATTACACCTCAACCATTTCTAATGGGTTTGAGAGGTTTATCTATGTTGTTGGTAAAAGGAAGTCATTTGACTTTGGTGCGTACATATTTGAACAAACTCTGAAGCAGGCTATCTCTTCTGCTATGAAGATGCCTATTTGCTTCCCTTCGCCCATCTGTGGAATGATTCTTCAACAACATCATGGGATCCTTCTACCTGCAGATCATGCAATGAAAAGAGAATCTCCCTTGACATTGCATTATAAGTTGTTTGTTGGAATTCATGTTTAAGATATTGCTTCAATATCTACTCCAACATTTATTTCTACAACTTCAAAGGAGGAAACCATTGTCCAGCTGAAGGAGACCTGCAGAGAGCTTGATGCCATCATCAAGACCAGTACAGCTAGGAAGGCTAAACTTGAGCAATTGATACAAGCCTTGAATGCTGATCAAGACAAGGACACTGAAGCTGGCACTGGTGGTGCTGAGAAGAATATTGCTGCCAATAATGAGGTGAATAGTGATGATGTTGCTGAAGATTGAAATTCTGGTATCAGATATGTGATGTTAAGTGAGATGTCATAACATCAATATCTGTTATATGAACAAGACAATAATAGTAACAGTACTTAAAAAACAATAAACAACACAGAGAATTGTTCACCCAGTTCGGTCTAACAACCTACATCTGGGGGCTACCAAGCCAGGGAGGAAATTCACTATTAGTAGTATCAATTCATAGACTCCACAATCAATACACAAGTTGATAATCTACTCACTTAATCACTACCCAATGATACTTCTACCTAAGACAATCTTAGATATGAGACACCTCTCACTCCCCCTCAATCACACCAGTGATAACAACTTACAATAGAAGACACACTTCAAAGACAATACTTGATCTTGCTTAAGAGCTTCAATCAAGAACAAACACTCGTGCTTAAAAGCTTTGAGTGGACAAAATACAACTCAACTAAATCAGTCCAATTCACACATCCAAATAGATGAATGAATGGGTCACAATACACAGACGAAAACACAAACCCTAATACTTGACACTCAGTACACAATCTCTTGTCTTCGTATCTTCCAAGTAGGGTTGAAACTCCTTTAAATAGAAACAGATTCTTGGGCCTGGGCATTGTGCGAAAAAATCAGATTTGATGCATAATTAAAACCAAATTTTATCTTCAAATCTTTTCGCCCTAAATAAAGAAACAAACAATTGCAGCTGGATAAATCTTCTTCCAGGAATCACTCAAAACATAACAATTAACACGCAGCCCTAAACCACATAACAGACTCAGGTTCTGTCAACAGATGTTAAGACATCAGTCTTGACATCATGCATAGAAACTGCAATACAAAATAACCCACCACATGCAGAATGTTAGAAGCACATGTTAAGACATCAGACATGACATCATGACATCTTGAACAAACACATTGTTTTACCAAAGTTGCTGCCAATAAAAGAACTAACAATCTCCCCCTTTGGCTAATTTTGGCTAAAACAATATCAGCACGCATCAGAGATACCTGTATCAGAAACACACCATAACACTAACATTCAGCAGCATTAATCAAAACAAAGGCTCCCCCTCAAGCCAAGGAACCACACAAGCCAAGCAGAAACTCTCCCAGAAAATCAGAAAACCACAACACACTAGGCAACAACTAGGCTATCTCTCCCCCTTTTTAGCCACAATTGGACAAAAGGACACTATGAGCTGCAAGCCCAATGTACAACTACCAAGAAAACTCCACCAAGATAATGTTCTGACACTTAGTCAAACATGATCAAATACCAAGAAAAACTCAGCTTAGAATGAGTGACACATTTACTCAAGAGAGAGTTGCACAGACACCAAACACCTTTGACTGACCAGGCGATACAAACAAGGGTTTCCCTTTGAATTATAAAACCTACACCAAGCTGCTAACTACAGCCAAACTGAGAAGGAAACATGAGACAGTCCTTCAAGACAGCTGAAACATACAAGGGTCAGTTGAAGCAAGACCAGAAGAGCAAGAGCACACAACCAAAGGAGATGAAGTCCAAAGAAAAGACTACATGAGGATCCTCTACAGGGGCAACAAGGACAAGAAAAAGAACAGAAACAAGGATGAAGACCATCAAGAAGACTCATGTGCAGCTACATGATTCTGAGGATGAAGCAGATGAAGATTGGGTTAATTTCATTAACTCAGGTGGTTGGAATGAATAGCTGAATCCAAACAATAAAACTTTTTGCTTGTAGTTTCTGTTAAAAAAATTGTAATGTTGAGTACTCCCAGCAATAAAAATGTTCTTGCTTCCAAACATTCTTATTTTGTCAATTTCACACATAAGTCAACTGCACCAAAAATCACCTTCCTGCACTCCAACAAACAAAACTACTAATCCTCATATATGCAAATCCCTAATTTGCTTCTTAAATTTTCAAATTGATTTGCATCTAAGGCTTTAGTAAAAATATCAGCTAATTGCATTTCAGTAGCAACATGTTCCAAAGCAACCACTTTATCTTCAACCAGATCTCTTATAAAGTGATGACGTATGTCAATATGCTTAGTTCTGCTATGTTGAATTGGGTTTTTGGAGATATTGATAGCACTCAGATTGTCACAGTACAATGTCATGACATCTTGCTTGACATTGTATTCAATTAACATTTGCTTAATCCAAACCAGTTGTGAGCAACTACTTCCTGCTGTTATGTACTCAGCCTCAGCAGTAGAGAGAGACACACAGTTCTGCTTTTTACTAAACCATGAAATAAGATTGTTCCCTAAGAAGAAGCATCCTCCTGAAGTACTTTTTCTATCATCAGCACTCCCTGCCCAATCAGCATCATAATAGCCACTCAGTTCAGTGCCTGATCCATGACTGTATAATATGTCATAGTCACTAGTACCATTCACATATTTTAGAATTCTCTTCACTTGATTCATGTGGCTAACTTTAGGTTCAAATTGATATCTGGCACAAACTCCTAGAGCAAATGAGATATCAGGTCTGCTTGCTGTGAGATACAGTAGGCTTCCAATCATGCTTCTGTATAAGCTTTGATCCACACTCACTCTATGTTCATCCTTGGACAGCTTCAGGTGAGTAGGAGCAGGTGTCCTCTTGTGATTAGCATTCTCTAGACCAAACTTCTTGACTATGTTCTTTGCATACTTGCTCTGAGAGATAAATATAAAGTCTTCCATTTGTCTAACTTGCAGACCCAGAAAATAGCTGAGCTCACCAACAAGACTCATCTCAAACTCAGACTGCATCTGCTTCACAAAATGTTGAACCATTTCTTCTGACATCCCACCAAACACTATGTCATCAACATATATTTGAGCTATCAACAGTTTTCCTCCTTCCTTTTTGACAAACAATGTTTTGTCAATCCCTCCTTTTCTGTAACCATTCAGAGACAAGAATTCAGTAAGCCTGTCATACCAAGCTCTAGGTGCTTGCTTTAATCCATAAAGAGCTTTCCTTAGTTTGTAGACATGGTTAGGAAATGTTGGATCAATAAACCCCTTGGGTTGATCTACATAAACTTCTTCATTTAAGTACCCATTCAAGAAGGCACTCTTTACATCCATCTGGAAAAACTTGAATTTGAGATTACAAGCCACGCCTAACAGTAACCTGATAGATTCCAATCTGGCCACAGGAGCAAAAGTCTCATCAAAATCAATTCCCTCTACCTGAGTGTAACCTTGGGCAACCAGTCTAGCCTTATTTCTGGTGACCACTCCTTGTTCATCAGATTTATTCTTGTAAACCCACTTGGTGCCAATCACATTTATTCCATCAGGCCTTGGTACCAGATCCCATACTTCATTCCTTTTAAACTGACTCAGCTCTTCTTGCATGGCATTAATCCAAAATTCATCCTTCAAGGCTTCTTTAACATTTTTGGGCTCAATTTTGGACACAAAGCAAGAATTTGACACAACTTCTCTTGACCTAGTGGTAACTCCTGAGTTTGGATCACCTACGATAAGCTCTTTTGGGTGGTCCTTTTGCACTCTGATGGATGGTCCCTTGTTAGGCTACTCTGGTTCAGGTTCAGCAGCAGTAGGACTGGGATTTACACTTCTGTCATCAGCTTTAGTTGATACATCACAACAAATGTTCCAACATCATCCAGGACATCAGCATCTTCCTTCATTCCATAGTCATCAACAACCACATTTATAGATTCCATCATGACTCTGGTTCTGGAGTTGAATACTCTATAAGCTCTGTTGTTTGTAGAGTATCCCAAAAATATTCCCTCATCACTTTTAGGATCTATTTTCCTCCTCTGTTCACGATCTGACAGAATATAACATTCACTTCCAAAGACATGAAAGTACTTCACACTTGGTTTTCTTCCCTTCCATAGCTCATACAAGGTAGCTGAAATACCTCTTCTCAAAGTAACCCTGTTGTGAATGTAGCAGACAGTATTCATAACTTCAGCCCAGAAATGGTAAGGAAGATTTTTGGCATGAATCATTGCTCTAGCAGATTCTTGAACGGTTCTGTTCTTCCTTTCAACAACTCCATTTTGCTGAGGGGTAATAGGTGAAGAAAACTCATGACTAATGCCTTCAGTAGAATAATACTCGGCAAACTTGCTATTTTCAAACTCTCTCCCATGATCACTTCTTATTCTGATGACATTGCTCTCCTTTTCTCTTTGGAGTCTTTGACAGAGATCTTTAAACACATCAAACACTTCCGTTTTGTCTTTAATAAAATTCACCTAAGTGTACCTGGAATAATCATCCACAACAACATAAGCATATTTCTTTCCACCTAGACTTTCTACCTGCATAGGCCCCATTAAGTCCATATGAAGAAGTTCCAACACTTTAGAAGTAGTGGGATGTTGAAGCTTTTGATGTGACATCTTGGTCTGCTTCCCTATCTGACAGTCTCCACAAACTCTTCCTTCTTCAATTTTGAGCTCTGGGATTCCTCTTACTACTTCTGTAGATATGATTCTCTTCATTCCCTTCAGATGTAAATGTCCCAACTTTTGATGCCATACTTTGACTTCATCTTCTTTTATAAGAACACATGTGGAGGAACTTGAGTCTAGTGACACCCATAGGTAACAGTTGTCCTTAGACCTAGCACCCTTCATGATAACTTCACCTTTCTCATTTGTGACAATGCACTCAGTTTTTATAAAATTAACTATGAGTCCTTGATCACATAGTTGACTAATACTGATCAAATTTGTTGTTAACCCCTTGACTAGCAGTACATCATCAAGTCTAGGTGCACCTTCACAATTCAGCTTTCCCATACCCTTGATTTCTCCTTTAACACCATCACCAAAAGTCACATGGCCAGAGGAATGAAGTTTAACATCCACCAGCAAATTCTTCACTCCTGTTATGTGTCTTGAACAGCCACTGTCAAAGTACCAGTCTTCTTTAGTGGAGACTCTAAGAGAAGTATGAGCTATCAAGCTGACACCATTGGTTTTGGAGACCCATTGCTTCTTTTGCTTGATGACTTGATTACCTTTATGAATGACCTTTCTGGGTGCACAATTAGGAGTACTCTTAGGATACCCATGTAACTTATAACAGAAAGCCTTTATGTGTCCAAAGCTCCCACAATGATGGCATCTCCAGCGCCTGAATTTCTTCCTAGAGGGAGTCCTGTCATGATGTTTCAACATTTGTTTCAACATCACTGGCTTGGAACTAGGAATAACATCATTTGAAGCAGATCCACTGTTGAACCCCAATCCACTTTTGTCTCCTGCAGTTCTTCCAACATCAAGAATCGTGTCTAGAACATTAGTCCCACTATTCAACATTCTAATAGACTTGGACATAGATTCAAGTTTAGAGTTCATCACAGATACTTCATCTTCCAACTTGGCAATGGTTTCCAAATGCTCTGTCTTTTCAGCCTTGAGTTGGGCAATAATCTTTTTTTGCCTCTCCCCTTCTTGACAGGCTTCTTCACTTTTAATGCATAGCTCTCTATAAGAATCAGTAAGCTCATCATATGTGCTCTCTTCATCCCTAGAATCATCATCAGATATATACCTTCCAGTCAAAACCCTAACATGCTGGGCAGTCTCTTCATCTTCCTCACTCTTAGTATCAGACCAGGACACAGATAAGCCTTTTTTCTGCTTCTTAAGATATGTAGGGCATTCAGCTTTGTGTGACCATAACCCTCACAGCCATGACATTGGATTCCTTTGTCATAAGTAGGCTTCTCCTCAGTTCTAGTTTTCTTCATCTGATCACCTGACCTGTTGATGTCAGATGTGATGTTCTTGACATTAGGTTTATAGCTCCTGTCCATTCTTTTCAAAACCTTATTAAACTGTCTTCCCAGCAGAACAATGGCATTGGATAGCTCCTCCTGAGTTTTAGGACCACACTCTTTCTCATCATCTTCTGTACTAGACACCAAGGTTATGCTTTTGACCTTCTTTTCAGACCTGTCATTCAACCCTAATTCAAATGTCTGAAGTGACCCAATTAATTCATCTACCCTCATCTGTCCAATGTCTTGAGCCTCCTCTATAGCAGTCACCTTCATTTCAAATCTCTTGGGGAGAGATCTGAGAATCTTCCTAACCAGCTTCTCATCAGACATCCTTTCTCCTAGGGAACTAGAAGCATTTGACAGTTCAAGTATATTCATGTGGAAGTCATGAATGGTCTCTTCATCCTTCATTCTTAAATTTTCAAACTTTGTTGTTAGAAGCTGAAGTCTTGACATCTTGACTTTGGAGGTTCCTTCATGAGTTGTTTTCAGGATATCTCAAGCCTCCTTAGCCACTTCACATGTGTTGACCAGCCTGAAAATGTTCTTGTCAATACCATTAAACAAGGCATTCAAAGCCTTAGAATTTCCAAGAGCAAGTTCATCTTCTTCCTTGGTCCAATCTTCTTCAGGTTTCAGCTTTGACTGACCATCTTCTCCCACAATCACAGGATGTTTCCATTCTTTCAAAACAGCCTTCCAAGCCCTGCTATCTAAAGACTTCAAAAAAGTACCCATGCGAGGTTTCCAATAGTCATAATTTGATCCATCTAGAATAGGGGGTCTATTCCCAAATCCACCACTCTCCTTGTCCATTGCACCAGAAAGTAACAGCCCTATATCTCACCCAGATACAGAGCAGGATGACCTGCTCTGATACCAATTGAAATTCTGATATCAGATATGTGATGTTAAGTGAGATGTCACAACATCAATATCTGTTATATGAACAAGACAATAATAGTAACAGTACTTAAAAAACAATAAACAACACAGAGAATTGTTCACCCAGTTCGGTCTAACAACCTACATTTGGGGGCTACCAAGTCAGGGAGGAAATTCATTATTAGTAGTATCAATTCATAGACTCCACAATCAACACACAAGTTGATAATCTACTCACTTAATCACTACCCAATGACACTTCTACCTAAGACACTCTTAGATATGAGACACCTCTCACTCCCCCTCAATCACACCAGTGATAACAACTTACAATAGAAGACAGACTTCAAAGGCAATACTTGATCTTGCTTAAGAGCTTCAATCAAGGACAAACACTCGTGCTTAAAAGCTTTGAGTGGACAAAATACAACTCAACTAAATCAGTCCAATTTACACATCCAAATAGATGAATGAATGGCTCACAATACAGAGACGAAAACACAAACCCTAATAGTTGACGCTCAGTACACAATCTCTTGTCTTCATATCTTCCAAGTAGGGTTGAAACTCCTTTAAATAGAAACAGATTCTTGGGCCTGAGCATTGTACGAAAAAATCAGATTTGATGCACAATTAAAACCAGATTTTATCTTCAAATCTTTTTTCCCTAAATAAAGAAACAAACAATTGCAGCTGGATAAATCTTCTTCAAGAATCTCACCTGCAATCTCTCAAACAGAATCATTCAAAACATAACAATTAACACGCAGCCCTAAACCACATAACAGACTCAGGTTCTGTCAACAGATGTTAAGACATCAGTCTTGACATCATGCATAGAAACTGCAATACAAAATAACCCACCACATGCAGAATGTTAGAAGCACATGTTAAGACATCAGACATGACATCATGACATCTTGAACAAACACATTGTTTTACCAAAATTGCTACCAATAAAAGAACAAACAAAGATGTTACTGCTGATGATGATTCCGGTGGTGATGAAGAAGAGGAAGAGGATGATAAGGAAACTGAAGATGACTGCTCAATGTTGTCTTCTTTTATCTTTTTTATGGTTATGTAAAGGGCTTAATGCCCAGGATAATTTTTTGTTTAGCACTTTAGGTGCTTGTTGTGTACTTTAATACTTTATGCTTTTGCCTGGTTATTTAGTTAGTTTATCTGCCTTTGTCATATTATGGCTAAAAAGGGGGAGTAATACTAACTTTACTAACCACTGCTGTTGCTACTAACTATTGAGGGGGAGTTTGCTAATCTGTTGCTTGCAGAAGAAGGAACTGGTTGAGGGGGAGAAAAAATGTTTGATGTTTTTCCGCTGCTGATGTTCCGATGTTCTGTTTCTTGCCTCGGAATGGGGTTTTCTGTCTGCAGGTTCCTTTTAGTTAGTTTTAGCAAAAATCTGCCAAAGGGGGAGATTGATGAGTCAAAGCCTTCGAGGTTGGCATCAACTTTGGTAAAAATAACTTGATAGTAAGATGTTGGACAAGATGTCTTAACATGTAGAACTGACTGAAGATCAAGATGTTGGACAAGATGTCATATCATGTTGATTCGACATGTTAGTCTGTTACAGTTTGTGATAACTGTTATTTGGTTTTTTGATTTCCAAATTTTGTGGGAATGTTTATTTTTCCTAGGTGGCGTCCAAGATTGATGAATCAGAGATTCTGATTATATTTTGAAGATGTTGTTTCTAGGTGTGGAGACACTTTAGGAAACTTAGGATTGAAGAAACTATTCTAGAGGAGAATAAGGTACAGATTATGTGGAGCTGAATTGCTGCAATTCTGAAGCCCAAATCCAGTCTTGTTTATGGTTATAAATAGGATGGATTTAACCTAGAATAGTGCAGTGAATATACACAGTTGTTAGTGAGTACTAGGGTTTGTCACTACTGTGATTGAAAGGGAATTGAGAAGGGTCTCATACCTAGGAGTATCTTAGGTAGAAATATAGCACGGGTAGTGATTAGGTGACAAGTTGTAAATAAAGGAGTTTAGCTTAGGACTAATACTATCTAGTGGATTTCATTCCTGGCTTGGTAGCCCCCAGACGTAGGTGTTGTTGTTCACTGAACTGGGTTAACAATTCTTGTGTGCTGCTTTATTTTCTGTTTTCTGCATTCTGCTCCTTATTATCCTTGTGCGTGTGAAGTAGAGATCAAGTGTCTCGACATCCTGTTCAACATCTCAGTGATCTGCTATACCATAATTTCAAAATTGATATAAAGCACCAACGATTATAGATAGGGAAATCGAAGTCATTATTAATGAACATGATATCAAATCTGAGGTGATATATTGAGAGCATGCGCTGACTATGTATACACTGGGACAAGAGCTATATTGATGAATGTTATGAAGAAATTTATGGTGAATGTGTGGAATTTTGTAGCTTTGCCTGAATTTTATTACAATTAAGAAGGATACTTTATCATTATATTTCTATCAAAAAGTGACCATGATGTGGTTTTGATGCGAGGTCCATATACAATTTATCATAAACATATGTTCATTCATGAGTGGACACCACAATTTAAGCTCAAAGATGACCTGCTACGAGTTCTATCTATCTGGGTGATCTTCCCACAGTTGCCACATGTGTTTTAGAGAGACAAAAGCATTGGAAGATTTGCAAGTGCTATAGGAAAACCATTGATGACAGATGAATGTACAAACAAAAAGCTGAGAGTCTCATATGCTCGTGTGCTTATAGAGGTTAATGTCACAACTATACTGCAAATTTCCATAACCATAAGGGATCATAAGAGGAATAAACTAAACCAAGAAGGGGAGTATGAATGTAAACTAACTTATTGTAAAAGCTGCAACAAGATAGGACATGGATGCAAAGAAAAAGTACAACAAGTGAAGACTCAACAAGTGAAAAAGTATGGACAACAAAAGCTAGAAAGATTCCTTATCAAGAAGCTGAAAGAGACCTACAGAACCAGACGTTAAGCAGTAGGAAATAGAAAGAAATGAATGGCACGTAGTGGGGTTCAACAAAAACATAGGGAAAGAAACATGGATAGAAGGTACATCATGAAGGTGCAAAAAACACAAGAAAGGTGGGTTTGAGTTGGTTTTAAAAACAAAAGCTTTTTACCAACTCAAAAACTCAACACAATTAAAAGATTGAAAAGAGAAAGACACAAGGATTTTTATTGTGGTTCGCTTGAAATCAAAGCTACTCCAGTCCACCCGCCAAGGTGATTTCTCCTTATACACAAAGACTTAATCCACTATTATCAATTGATTACAAATGCACGAGCAACTGCTGGTGACTAACACACCACAATGACAAACTGTCAAAGTCTTCTCAAGGTTTCTGACCTAATAGGACCCTAAAGGAAATACAAACAAACAAGTTTGAATAAAGATATATGTGTTACACGTTGCTTCTACAGAAGCAAATTGTACACAAATTAAATACAAAACACTTAAAGAAAAGTATGCACAGGTTGAGAGCTTTTCACGTAGAAACAGTTTTGTAAAATTGGAAACTTTCTTCAAGTCTCCAAGTCCACTTTATATAGCATGAAAAAGGAATCGTTGGAGGGTGAAACTGGGATACCAAAAATGCAGTTGTCCACTAACGGATTAGTGACACGTGTGAAGAATAGTACAATCCTTCGCCCACATTTTCAGGCTAGTGGAAGGAATATTTTGTTTTGTACCATGTACTATTTGTTCACATATCCTCTTTGATCTTATCTTCCAATTCATTGGCTTCTGATGAAAGTTGATGAAGCATGAAAAAAAAGAAACACATAGCTGAAATCAGAATCTTCAGAGTCCTTAATCAGGACCTTGACAACGTCAGCATCTAGCTTGAGATCTTCAGAGTCTTCAGCTAAGTAACAAAACTTCAGAAGCTTGCCATTCTTCAAAAGCTTGATGATCAGAGTCACGTCCAGAAACAAAAGTGGAGAGAACATTGCAGTAACAACATAACATCTTTCCAGAAACTTCTCAGGAGTGAATCACCGCAGAAGTGAATTTCAGAACACAATATTCAGAAACTGATGACGTTTCACGTCATATACTCAGAATCAGAACTGGTTGTTAAAACTACACAATAACAAACCGTTAGGGTACCAAAATTGTTCTCACACAAATACTACATTGTTATCATCAAAACTCAAAGGTATAGATGCATAATCAAATATTGTTCTAACACATCTAGGGTGGAGAAGAAATAATATTGGGATGCAACAATGGTTTTGCGATTCTTGGGATGGAAATATTAATAACCTATAATGCTAAAGTACCTTGATACTAGCTTAACATAAGGGAACTTAATAAAAGAGCAAGACATAATGAGATAGGGCCCTATCTCAAAAAACTTCACATGTCATGTGTTGCTTTAGTAGAAACTAGAATTAAAATAAATAAGGCTAGTGCTATTAAAAAAAAGGTTTAGAGATAAATGGAGATGGCTTGATAATTACATGATCACCCAAATGGAAGAATATGGATAATATGGGAAACTACAAGAATGTATATCAAATTTAGTGATAGTTCAGACCAATACCTTCATTGTAAAGTTTGTAATACATATGGGAAACGATCTCATTAGTTGACTGTGATCTATGCACAAAATCAATTAACGCATAAAAAAAGGTTATGGAGAGATATAATAGAGATTTCTGCTTGTGTCCAAGGGCCTCTGATGGTGATTGGAGATTTCAACCATGTACTCAAAGTAAATGATATAATAGGAGGAAACCATGTCTAAGAAGTTGAAGTGAAATATCTAGAAGACATGGTGGAAGAAGTTGGCTTGTACGAGCATGAAACTAAAGGGAACTTGGTCAAACAGGCATATCAATGGAACAATATAATCTAGAATTGACAAAGAAATCTGCAATAGAGAGTCCTTTGTTAAATATCCAAACTGTGACATATAAATTCTGCAGACACATATCTCTGATCATAACCTTCTCAAGGCTAACATCCTGGGACACATAGCTGAAATAAGAAGATCAAATTCCTTCAAACTTATGTATTATGTAGTTGACAAACCTGAGTTTTTGGATGAGGTCAAAGTAGTTAGAATAGAGAGAAAAGTGGGAGGCCCGTGTTCACTGTTTGGAGAAAACTAATTAGGTTATAATCTACTTTACGTAGGCTGAACAAGAAGATGCTTACCAGAGTGCACAATATATAAGATAGTAGATTGAAATTGGAGAAAGCACAAAATTGGCTTGTATGTTCAACACATATTATATCAAAGAGGTGCAACAGTGGACAGAGGATCTAATGCATACCATTTAGATAGTAGAGCAAATGCACCTGTAATTGATGGATATAATGCTAAGTTCTTCAAGACAACTTGGAATATTATTGGAGGTGATGTAAAGGAAGCAGTGCATGATTTCTTCAACAATGGACTATACCCTGCAGTGAATTGTTCCCTAGTAACACTGATTCCTAAAAAGTATGATGCAAGAACAATGAATGATATATCATGTTGCACTACTTTGTACAAAATCATATCAAAGATTTTAACTACAAGATTGAGTAAGGTGAATAATGTGGTGGTGGATGAAAGCCAATCTGTAACGCCCCAGTTTCGACCATTTTATTTAATCGAGTCGATTTAATTATTTTGAGTATTATATTATTTTTATTTATGACTTTGGTGTGATAATATGTTATTTTGTACTGTTATTATATTTTATCGCATTTTGGGATCGTTTGGGAGATAATTGAGAGTAAGGGTATTTTAGTCTTTTCCCTAATTATTTACTAAGTTAGTAAAGAAAAGAGATAGAAATAGAAAGGAGAGAAAAATAGAGAGAAAGAAAAAGAGAAGAAGAAAAAGGGAAGAAAGAAAAGAAGAGAAAGGAGAAAAAGAGAGAAATTGGGAAAAGCTTGGAAACTCAAGAAAATCACTTCTAGGAATCGATTTAATCGGGTAAGGGTGTGAAATTCAATTATCTTATACATGTGTATGATTATGTATGTGTTTGTTTGATGTTTTGTTGGATTGTATGAAAAATATAATAAAACCCATTTTTGTAGAAAGTGTTGGAATTCGATTTAATCGTGTTGGAAATGATGTGTTTGTGTTCCTTGTTGTTGATACTTGATAGATATGTGTTGTTGTGAATCAAATTGGTAATTTTCTGGATTTAGGTGATGAATTTGGGTGTGTTTTGGTTGGAAAACGCAGAACTCGTTTCTGAAGAATTTTTCTGGGTTTGCTCTGGTCATACGCATATGGGGCATGTCCATACGCGTATGGGACTGGGCATTACGCGTAACATTGGCCTGTGTTTGGGTCATTACGCGTATGAGAGATGGTGATACGCGTATGGTGTTGGGCATACGCGTATGAGGTTCAAAATGGGAATTTTGGGAAGAAAATGGTTCTGCCCATACGCGTAAGGCCTTGGGTAATACGCGTATGGCATGGCGAGGGTTTTGGACAATACGCGTATGGCTCAGGGCAATACGCGTATGGCCAGGAGAATGGTAAAACGTGATTTTTGAAAATGTCATTTTCGTTTTCGTCCGTAACTTTTGATCTGTTCATCCGATTTTTATATTCTTGGTATCGTTGTGAAGCTATTGAGCCGTACAATATGATTATGATGTTTTGGAGATTGTTAGCCGATTAAATTATGTTGGGAAATGTGAATAGTGTCGTTTTGTCGACTTTTGTCGTTGTAAGTGTGCGTAATTGATGTGTTTCATGCAATGTGCTTTTGATATGGATATCGTATGACTTGTATGATGTTATATGATGTGAATGCATGTGATGACATGTTGTGGTGATGAATTGTGGCCGAAAGACAAATAAATGCAATATGTTGTATTTGATTATATATGCATGTTTATGGTTGCATATATGTGTGAAAATGCATAGTTGTCATGAGTTTTTGTGTGTCAAGCATCATGATATGCATTGTTGTTGCGTCCTGTGTGACGGCGGTTCCGGTGGGGAATCAGCTATAACATCGTGTGCCTCGAAAATATGAAAGGTATGAATAGCCTGAGGACTGAAAGCGATGGTTATAGACGATCGTGAGCCTCTCTTGGTGGAGGTGTGAGCGATCGGGTCGTGAGCCTCTCTCGGTGGAGGTGTGAGTGATCCATAAACACCGTGAGCCTCTCTTGGTGGAGGTGTGAGTGGTGGGTGAACATCGTATGCCCGATGGGGAGTTACAATGATGTAACGAGCGATGGTTCCAGCAGAGTTCCTGAGTGAACTAGTGATGAGATATGAAATCTTGGAGTCGGTACCGCATATGCATTTGCATAGAGAGTCGTTGTGTCGGTCTCTTTGCATCTGCATGAATTATGATTGCATTGGTTATATGTGGAAAATCATGATTTGGTTGATTATATGCGAGATGTTGTGATATGCATTTGTGATAAATGTATTGGGCATGAATAATATGCAATTGGGGATGGAGACATTGTGTGATTGAGCTTGTGATAGCATTTGTGAATTGATGTGCATTCGTGTTAAATGCCTTGAATTATGAATGATATGTTTTGTGTGTATAAACATATGCATGATGTGTGAATATGGGATTATGTGAATATAATCTGTATATGCTTTATGTGTAGGCATGTGATAATTAAGGTGAGAAAATTTGATATGTGTATTTTTATGTTGATATATATAATTATATGCATTTATATTATGGTTGTTTTTCTCACCCTTCTGCTGTTTTATAATGCTCTATGAGGCATTGCAGATTAGAGTTGCTGGAGGTCTTTTGTGAAGCTTATGTCTTCATTCTTTTGTCGGTCGGCTCTGATATGTGACACCGGGTAGTTAGGGAGGCCGTTAGTGATTATTGTGTATTATGTATATATATCTTTTGGCTTGTGCATGTATAACTTGATGTATGACCAACTTTTCATGTGATATATTTATGATAACCAGTTTTAGATTTTCCGCTTTTATTCTAAAATCTGATGGAAATGTGGGTGTAAGGAACTGAGTTCCTCTGTTGAATGCTACCCCACTGTTGCATATCTTTATGGGCAGGTGTTGTATGTTTTGTTTCAAATTGATGTGATCTCCCCGTCTGTGCCGTGTTTTTAAATATACTCTGATGAAATTTTGAATTTTTAATTATCTATTTGTTTACTTGGGGGTATAGATTGGGGGTGTTACACAATCTACCTATGTTCTAGGGAAAGCGATTCATGAGAATATGTTTTGACTTAGTCGAGCTCCTATTATTGTTGGAATATAGGACGACTGATTTGTTGTCACAGTATAACTTAAGTGGCCTTTCAATTCCTTACACAATTCGCAGCCCAGTGACAAGATTCCTCAGCCAAATCCCATGGTTGGAAGCCTCATAACATGCTATAAACTCAGTTTCCATGGTGGATGAAGCCGTAAGAATTTGCTTAGCACTGCGCCAAGAAACTGCACCACCAACCAATATGTAAATATATACTGAAGTGGATCTTTTACTATATTGACATCCAGCAAAATCTGAGTCAGGGTATCCGGTGATCTCTAACTGGTCTGACCTCCTATAAGTGAGCATATAGTCTTTTGTTCTCTTTAAATACCTCATAACCTTTTTGGCTCCTTTCTAATGATCCATTCTTAGATTGCTCAAATAACTTCCTAACATCCCAACTATAAACGCAATATTCATACGCGTGCACACTTGGGCATACTGTCGCAACTGCGAAAAAAAATAACCTGCGGAACAGAACAGAAGAGTCGCCACCGAACGTTATTTATCCCGACGCAGGGAAAGGAAACGATAGAAGAAAACCTAAACTGAGGGAAAGAAATGGTCATCGCAACCATAGTCCGGGTTCGGGAGTCGGTTACGCGAGGGGAAGGTATTAGCACCCCCATGCGTCCATCGTACTCGATGGGATCCACGCTTGTTGTCTAATCAAAGGGTGAGTTATCTAAAGCCTACTGCTAAACAGAAAAGAAAAACAAAAGGGGAAAAAGAGACTCGGTAGGACATCGTCTTCCTAGGCCTACGTATTCCCTCGTGCAATGGGAAAGTTAGAGTCAACGTAGTTCGGAGGACTACGCACTAAAGGGGGAGGTTGCTCGCCAAGACATCGCCGTCTTGTGCCTACGTACCCACAATCGGACGAGAGAGAGGAAATCAGAGCGTCTGTAGTTCGTGGGACTACGGAGGAAAAAGAATGGTGCTCGCCAAGACATCACCGTCTTGTGCCTACGTATCCTCAATCTAACCAGAGAGAGGAAATCAGAGCAATCGTAGTTCGACCTACAAGGTCATTGTGTTTTTTATGAGCGACGTTAGGTTCGCGTCTGGCAGTTAGGATTGATGCCTGTTTGCGACAAAACGGAAGTAACGTGTTCTTTTCTGAAAATGATTTGAAACCCAACAATCTCGAAGGATAAAAAAGATTTGAACTTGGTTTGTGATTTTTAGACAGAAGTGGATTGAGTTAGTTTGAAACGCATATCACACTAAAGTCTATGACATAGGACCGAATGCGTCGTAAGTCGACCCAAGACGGGACGTCCGCTAAACACTCTAGAAAAGAAGACTCAAAGGTGAAAGAAAAAACACTAAGGGAATTCTATTATAATTTTATCATGCAAAATGGCCCTAAGGTTGAGATGAAAGGGAAGTCTACCTAATGTTAGCATACATGGATTAACTCCTAATGTCTATCCTACTCCAAGCTTAATCAAAGATTATGTTGGACTAGGGAATCCTAAGGGAAAATATGAACAAGCACAAGTAAACATTAACCAATTTAATCACAGATATCAACAAAATCAAGACTTAAACAAGTCTCAAGAAAAGAAAGAAAGCTCAAAGATGTACAAGTGTTCAATCATCCACATGTTGACACAACAGAGATACAAAGCACTTAAGTACTAAACATGATGCGCAAACAGAGCCTACTTTGAGGTAGGACTTTAAATGTACTCAATATGCTTCTAACATGGATAAAACCCTATAATGAGGCATAAACATTGGGATCCAAGTGGTACCTCGGAGAAGGTCCGTTGCCTCTTCGACACGCACAAAAAGCTCAGGAATACTCGTAGAAGCTTCAAACACCAAGTATCAAGGTCACAAGAGAGTATTAACAAGGGTGCGTCAAGATTTAACCAAAACTTCTAACCAAAGAACATTCTAATCAAAATTATCAAGAATTTCTAATCAAAATAATCCAAAGACTAATTAAAAGTGTCATTAAGAAATTAATCAAAAATAAATGTCAAAATCAACAAAATTCAACAAAAGCTTATCAAAAGCTAATCACAAATAATTGAGTTCTAAAAAATTAACAAGAATTAACCAAAAATTACCCAATTAACAATTGATAAAATAAATCTACACGATTAAAAATAAAATTTAATAAAAAACGTAAATCAAGACTAACCAAAATAAATAACAAAAATTTTAATCAAAGTAATTCAAAGCTAATTAAAAAAAACAAATTAAAAAAAACTATAATCAAAGTTTTAATCATAATAACATCTAAAATTAAAAAATCTAAATGAAACAATGAGTAGGGTGTAAAGAATGATCATGGGTGGTGTTAAAAAAAACCTGGAATCATCATAGGTCATGAGGCCCATTCATCCACCATCAGAAAAATCAAAACGGGCCTAAGCCACGGCCCACCAAGCAAGCGTGTAACAAGGGTTGGTATGGTATGGTATCAGATTCAACAACACAATGTGAATTTGGAAAAAATACGCGTACCATACTGGTACCCGTGCGAATGCACGGGTCTCCCACTAGTTCTCTTCAACACAAAAATAGAGTGGATCTCATCTTCTTCAACCTTGCAATGCCAGAAACTGTTCACCATCATCTCTCTCTTTCATTTCGCATTGGTTCCGTTAACCTTGCATTCTCTCGCGGCGTCGTACATGGATCTTCAAAACACTACAAGTTCTGGTCCTCAAGGAAAAACGACGGCGCCGAAGAACACGCCCTCTCAACTTATCTTCGTGACCTTACTCTGTCTCGAACCACGCTTGCTTACGGTTTCACTTTAGGTCAGCTTGGATTTGTTTCCAATCATGTTTGTTTCTGTTGTTTTGTTCACAATCTTCTTCGTCTCACTCTTCTTTCTTAGTTGTGGGTTCTGTTAGCTTTAAATGGATTGGTGTTGTGAGGAATTTGGGTTAACGTTGAATCGAAGAAAAATGGAAGGAGAGTTTTATTTTGGTTGAAAAGGTTCGATTCACGAATGATGTTATTGAGTGGGTGGTGGTAAGGTGTTTAATAGAGGTTCTGGGTGTTTGGTTTCGTAACGTGAAGGTAGAAACTCATGGTTGTAAAAAAAATGGAAGCTAACATTGTATGCTAGAAGGTGATGAGGATGTTGAAGAAGACGTTTGGAGGGTGATGGTGAGGTGTTGAGTTAAATGGGTTACGCGAGATTTGCGACAGCTAGATGAATCATGATTTTCTTGGGTATGGTTGTGAAATTTTATGTTGTTGTTTGTAAAAGAGTTAATGAAGAAAGGGTATTGAGTGATGAGAGGTTTGAGAGGAGTTCAAGGTTTATGAAGGATTTGTGGAAGATGATGAAGGTTCGGATTGAGGGAGAGTAAGAAGTCTTTTAAGCATAAACTTTTCATAGGTTTTTTTATCCCTTCTGTTCCTCTCATTCTTTTTTTTTTAAATCAAAATTAACTTGTCAATTAAGTTTTCGGTACAGTCCTTGCCTGATATTGTTGTGCAGGATTGTTGTTGTTTCATTGCAGGGTTTGTCCGGAGTGGAGACTAGTGGCGGGATTGTACAAGTTGTGAGCAGGCTTTGTCGCGGCCATTGTGAGATGTTGTGATAGACTTTGTTGGAATGGTGTGAAGTTGTGGGATGTACAGTTTGCGTTGTGTACGAGAGGAAGTTGTGGGGTCATAGGAAATTGTCATGGCTTGGAATGTGTTGGCTGAAAGTTTCATGGGCTTGGTGTGTGGTAGCTGCGAGTTATATTTGTGAAAGGTGTGGCATGTGTGAAATTGAAGTGGGCCATGGGTTGAGGCAATTGTGAAAGTCTGTTTTGGTTAAAGCTTTTTGGGGCGTAAAATGGTTTGGATGCGTCTAATGGCTTTTATTGTGTGTGGTGCAGGTACAAGCTTGCTTGGATGTTTGTTGTTTTGTAGCTACTTGTAGTATGATGGTTGTAGTTTCAAGTGAGAAGGGCCGGATTGTGAATAGAGCCACGGTTTTGGAGTTTACGTGTAGTATCTCATGAAGGCCCCTTCATTCTTTCCCTTTTTTTTGGGTGTAAATATGGACTCTTTGTAGACTTCTTTTGTAATGGGTTTATTAAATAAAAGAATGGACAATGACTTATTGTGCAACTTTGATAATTGTGAAAGAACATGGATTTTTGGATTATTGTAAAAATGAATTATGAAAAATTAGTTTAATATGAATTATGGAAAAATGCGCTTAATGGTTATTAACATGAATTTGGTTTTGAAATTGAATTGTGGATCTAGAAAAATGGATTAAATTGAAAGCTGGATTTGTAGAATGGTTAATGGTCTCTAAAAAAAATTAGACTTTATTTTGGACATGAAATGGATAATTGGATAATAAAGGTTGGATTTTTGAATGGAGAAAAGAATGGATATAAAAATGGATAAAGAAAAATGAATGGTATATGTACATATGAATCGGTATGGGTTATGGATTTGTACATGGACAAAGAAAAATGGTTCTAAAAAGTGGACAACCACATTACACCAATTCCAAACCTTTCACAACATCACAATGGCCCTCAACTTAGCTTTTAATTCCAACACCTTGAATAATCACCACTAAAATCCACGGATGCGTCACACTGAATGACAACCAATTTTGACTTGAAAACAGATTTCTGAATCTATGATCTTCTGGATCAAACCTCACATGAACCACCGCTTGATGACCTGATGAGTTCCACACACAACAATTTGACCTTGAATACACATTGCTTGAGAGATAGCCAATGATGCGAATAACTTAAGAATGAAGCGAGCTCTTGATAATTTGACCAAGATTAGGTCAAACATCCATCTGATCCTGATTATGACTGACTAAACGACACCTGATTTGAAGTTACACACCTTAACCTGGAACCAATGCTCCTGACGCCTCTTGAGAAATCTTGAAGCTTAAACCTCTGTCAAACTTGAATGGAAGTACCTCAGGGCAAATAGAAACCCTGACTTAAAGAAGCTCATTATCCCATGTCTTAGAAGACCAATGCGATGAATGATTATGAACTATAAGCCTAATGTTGATGCAAATGGAAAAGAAACACAAGCCAGTTAGAGTTATAAAAATAGAGGGAAAATTTTGGGGTGCTACAGCTGCCCCTATTCAATCGACCTGGTCCTGAAGGAATGACAGCAAGGCTTTCAGACATTCAAGATGCACGGAGATTGAATACCAAAAGAACCCAAAAATTTGCAAACTGTGGGGAGATATAAGAGAGTGTTTGCTAGCCGAAGGTGGACTTGGAGACGGCGGATACCAACCAATAGTTGAGGGATAAAGGATACAAACCAATAGTTAGGATAACGAGGATGCCGACCCAAGGCGTGCTCACAACAAAAGATACCAACCAATAGTTGGGATAACAAAGATACTAACCAATAGTTAGGATAACGAGGACACCGACCAAAGGCGTGTTCACAACAAAAGATACCAACCAATAGTTGGGATGAAAGACACAAACCAATAGTTAGGATAAACAAAGTGTACCAACCAATAGTCGAGATAAACAAAGAGAGTACCAACCAATTGTCGGGATAACAAAGAAAGGACCAACCAATAGTTTGGATAACAAAGAGGGTACCGACCAATAGTTGGGATAAACAAAGGGTGTACCAACCAATAGTTGGGACAAACATAGGGTATCAACCAATAGTTGGGATAACAAAGAGTACCAACCAAGAGTTGGAATAACAAAGAGTGTACCAACCAAGAGTTGGGATAAAGGAGGAGATACCAACCAAGAGTTGGGATAAAGAAGGAGATACCAACCAAGAGTTGGGATAACAAAGGGTACCAACTAAGAGTTGGGATAACAAAGAGTACAAACCAATAGTTGGGATAAAGGATAAGATACCAACCAAGAGTTGGAATAACAAAGAGTACCAACCAAGAGTTGAGATAAAGGATACCAATCAAGAGTTGGAATAACAAAGAGTACCAACCAAGAGTTGGGATAAAGGATACCAACCAAGAGTTGGGATTAACAAAGGATACCAACCAAGAGTTGGGATACAACAAAGATTACCAACCAAAAGTTGGGATGAAATTCCACAAAAGATACCAACCAAGAGTTGGGATACAACAAGGATTACCAACCAATAGTTGGAATAAACAGAACGCCGACCAAAGGCGAACTCACAACGAAGAATACCAATAAAGAGTTGGAATAACAGAGAGTACCAACCAAGAGTTGGGATAAAGGATACCATCCAAGAGTTGTGATAAAGGATAAGATATACAGGGAGTAGACTCCACGGACTTATGACCTAAAGAGAAGATGAATCCGCTGGAGAAAAGAGAAGCCTGAACAGGCGACTTTGTCGGGTAATACCAGATAGTTAAACGAATCACTAGCAACTTCAACAGGGACCAAGTAAGATTGAATTTCCTAAAATACAACACTTCTGTTGAGAAAAACGTCTAGAACAGATAACAACAATCCTGGCTTATGCTTCAGATGCATATGTTTGATTTTTCTATAGCGTAATGCTCCATACGAAATGGAAATGCTACGCATTTGGGAGGATGCAATGCAAATGATGCTTATGCTATGCAAAAGAAACACCTCAGCAAAATAAATGCTGAAAACGAAGGCAACTCCATCGGGGAAACCAAACTAAATTGTCTCCTGAATCACAAACCCTGCTGAGGAAAATCACACCGAGCAACTTTCCTGATTAACAGTCTCTGCTGAAGATGAAACCCAAAGAGAACTTCCCCTCTGCCAGGGATTACGAATAACCCTTGCCGAAGGTGGAACACAAAACCTGATACTGGAAAATGCCAATAACCATTGGTCTTAGAACCTGCTGGGGATGTCAACCACTATTGAACAAACCGCTGCGCGAATTGGCACCAAACTCTGCTTGGGGAGAGAAGCCAATAATACTAAACCTGTCGGGGATATCATTGAACTTAACCTGCCGTTGGGGAAGTGACTTTACCCTGCTAGGGATAAAACATACTGTTGTTGACGAGACTATACTTCCTGATCTGATGATGAAAGTAGATATTCAGACTCTGTGGGGAAAATAAAATTTCTGCCATGGAGTGACGTCCAACAAATCTCCTGCTGGAGATGCAACACTATCCTGTCTGGGGTAGCTAACCTCTGAATACTTGTTGGGGAGTAATAATCAAATACAATTCTGGTTGGGAAAACCATCCTCTGCACTCTTGCTGGGGAGAGTATGCTCTGCTGAGGATGATTAAATTTCAATAATCTCTATCAGGGAGAGCAACTCTACTGGGGAGAAGAGAGGTCAAACGAGCCCCATGTCGGGGAATGTGAAGATATGTGAGCCACTGGGAATGATTGTGCCAAATATGGTTGGGCTTTTGGTTTAGGCGTGAGGCCGGATTGATGGTGGTTGGATTTCTAGGGACTTTATTCTTGGTTGCCAATGAAAGTGGACTTTGAAGGTGAACGACCAGACGAGAACTGTTTTTTAAAAGGGGAGACCACTAGACGAGAACTGGTGACAAAAGGTTAAGCTATTAGACGAGAACTGACTTCTTATTTTTGGTATCAGACGATAACTGATTTCATGGTTTGCCAAACGAGAACTGAACTTTGAAACGGTGTTTACCAGACGAGAATTGGTTAAAAAAAATGGGTGACCAGACGGGAACTGGTATTTGGTGAAGGGTTGACCAGACGGGAACTGGTTTTGAAGTGATTTAGGTTACAAGGTTTTGACAGATGACAGGCTGTAGGATGAAGCCCAATGACAGAATGCAAGGATATAAAGATTCCTAGCAATGGAAGGAAGGTCTCTGATAGTAAGGCTTCTTCAGAAGGCAAAGGTGTTGATGAGGTAATGTCATAATTCCCCGACACTCGTCTTGAACTTAGTAGTTGCTGACAAAATAGAATTTACCTGAATAGCTCTGAAAGCAATGAGAGACTTTTCCCCATTGTAGGTCAACTTTCCCCAGTCTGGTCCTCGGAAAGGTTCACATTGAAAGCAAATTGCCATGAGACGATCTCGAGATGGCTTGCCCCAGAATCTTTATCATGAAAGGATTCGTCTTTGATTAACCGACTCTTGGAACGGTTGACTTTAATGTATCCTAAATGTAGATTGCCTCTGAATGAGTGTTGAAGCGACTTAACTTGTACTGATTGACCACTGGAGGGACTTGCCCTTAATCAATAGAACCTCTGAGTAACCTACCCCTGATTGGCGTCTCACGATGATTCACTTCTGATCAACCGATTCTCGAATAATATGCCTCATAATCAACTGATGCTTGAGGACTTGCCTCAAACTGACTGATTCCATGCTCATTGAATGTCAACGCCCCAGATCCCTAGGGCTACACGGTTCACCTGATTCTGATCAACTTTGCCGAATGATCCAGTTCTGTTCGACTTCTCCCTGTTGGAATTTCCTCAATGTCAATTACTGACTTACAATTAAACCTGTTCGTCCACAAATGGCAATTTTAATGCAATGCTCATGCAAGCTCTGAATCAATTAATCATTATTAGAATGATGTGATAGTGTGTGGTGAATGGACCACTAATCCAAACACAATGCTGATTTAGCTAGTGAAAGATATAGCAAGAAGAAGATTAGCAAATCTTGTAGGAGTCAGTTTACGCAACCTTGCTGTAGCAAGCTTTCAGAATAAATCCTACCTCAATTAGGTCTTTTAAGGATTATATTTGGCCTGGTTCACGATTATTGAAACAAAGGATGAAAGGCTCAAAGTTTGAGTATTACCCACCCATTCTTCGTGATGATCTCCAATCCTACGTTCAGCTAACTTGGCACAAGCGCTCACCCTTCAAGAAGCTTATGGAATGGTAGGAGTCATGGTTAAGGAACGCACAAGGTTTTCAGGGTGACAGTCACCCCTTTCGTCTTTGGTGTCTGTAGTCACACGACTTGTTCTTGCTCGAGGATTTTCCTTTTGATCCCTTCTTTTTCGCTTTTTATTCTTTTATTTTCCCTAACTTTTTTTTGAATATTTCTATTTTTTTCCTTTCGAAACAAGTCGTGTGACACTGGCTGTCTTGATTTCTCCGAAAGGGTTGTAACTGCCTCATTCCTCGCGGTGAGGGATAACCATTATGGTTGGTGAGGTACGGCCTCTTGAGAGGGATAGGATGTGATTGGTCCTTGACTGGGGACACTCCTCTTGAAATTTGAATGCTTGGTCAAATTAACTAACAACTACCCTGCCCCAGGTTAAGATGTGAGGGTTTGAAAGTCAGAAGGAAACTCCTACTTCTAGGCTCGAAGTGGCTAACTAGGGACTAACTCCTTATCTCTCCGGTGTTTAGGGGATTCGAAGCAATGCTTGTACATCATCAATAGGATTTTATCCGAAAGCATACGATCACCAATTATGGGTATTCAGTTTTCGTCCTCCTCCCTCCAATCTTTGCTAAAAATAACAATGTTACAGTGAAGTGAGCAAGAAGTGTATGTGTCTGTGCTTTACAATAAATGACCGAATGCGACTTGATTAATTCAGAAATTGCATAATCACTTCATTAATATTACCATTCAAAACAACAATGTTTAAACAAGTAGCAATTAACAGGAAAGAAACTACAAATGCAAATGATAAAAGTGCCCCAGGATTGCCAATGTTGAGGATGTCTTCCTGTCTGGACCATTGGCTTTAGGAGATGACCTTTGAAGTCTTCAAGCTCAAACATATGAGAGATTGACATGCACCACCAAATTTCCTCCTGGAAAGGATATGTACCCCTTGTCAATCAACTGTTGTACCTTGGCTTGGAAGGCTTTGCAATCTTCAGTTGAATGTCCCATGGATCCTCCATGATATCCACACTGCACATGGGGATTGTACCTATGAGGATATGGCTTTGGAACAGGCTTCAGAGACTTAGGCTCTACCAATGAGTTTCGAACCAGATGTGGCAGAAGTTGACAGTACGACATAGGAACTGGATGAAAAGGAGCATTCCTTCTTTCCAAGTTATTGTGAGGCCTAATCTGATTCTGGCGCTGATTCTGATAGCCTCGGCCATGGGCTCGTTGATTTGCATGAGGAGCAATCCAAGGTTTCTGACGTGGTGTCCTAGTAAATGATTGTTGAGAATATGAAGAACCAAAATATTTCACTGGTGCACCCCGAGAATACTCAACATCTGCCATGATTGCATTGATTTCATCTTCCTCTTCCTCTTGGGAACGGTTGAGGATTTTAGTTTCATTAGCTTGACTGCTTGAGACATCCTGAATTTTTCCACTCTTTAAGCCATTCTCAATGCGTACCCCAATTATCACCAGATCAGAGAAGTTTGATGTCCCATTACCAATCATTTTATCCAGGTACGGTCCTTGCAAAGTATCCATGAATAGGTCGACTAATTCTCTGTCTTGAAGCGGTGGTTGCACTCTGGAAGCCAACTCTCTCCATCTCTGAGCATACCCTCTGAAGGATTCATTATTTTCTTGAGATAAACTGTGCAACTTGTAGCGGCAAAATCGTGAGTGTAAGCTATTGATTAACTCAACTCGAAAAGCTAGAGTCGCCACCTCACTTTTATTTTATCCAAAAAGAAATGGAAAAAGAGCGAACAAAACCTACACAAGCTCTAAACAAGAACAAGTGAAGAGAGTCCGGGTAAAGGGGGTTGGTTACGCAATGGGAAGGTATTAGCACCCAAAACGTCTATAGTACTCTATAGGAGCCCTTTGAAATATCTACCGCTTTTGGTCTGAAAAAAGTTTGCTTGAAAAGTGATTGAGGAGATGAGAAGAGAGATTGTTTTTAAGATTTTTGTGTTTGGAGAGACTTGTCGCCTCATGCCTACGTACCCACGATGTGCAATGTAGGGTCAAAACCCCGTAGTTCGTGGTACAAGGAATGAAATTTTGTTTGTTTCGGTTGATTTTAAAATGTAAAGACAAGTCGTCATTTCCAAGCGAATAGTTCCGCTTAAAGAAATGAATCATGTCTAAACTTATGAAAAAGTTAAAGGAAAAGTGCACAAGGGCACAAAAAAGAGGTTTGAATGAGTTTGATGTTTTTTTTTAAGTCTTTTGAAAAAGGTGACAATATGCTTATGTAGTTTAGCATTTGTTAAGAAATGAAAAGAAAAGAGTAAAATCACTTGACAAAGTCAAGGTTTGATTATGAAAGAGGTGAAAGTTTGAAAACAAGAAAGTTTTGAAAAAGGGAGAAAGTTTTGAAAATTGAAGAATGGGGAGGAGAAGAAGTGACTATCCTAGAGCATAAAGTAAAAGCTAAGGATAAGAATAGCCTAACCACACAAGTAAGCTCCAAAGTCTTCGAACCATAATTCCAAACCAAAAGGAAAAAGGTCCTAATTCTAAGTCCAAGGTTCCAAGAATTGCATTGGATGTCCAAGGTCTAAGTTCAAGGATTCAAGAATAGCATTGAAGTCCAAGGTCTAGGTGCAAAATTCCATGTCCATTGCAAAGGATAGTAACCATAGTCCAAGATTATAAGCACAAGTTTTTTAGAGGTTGTGGCCTTTATTAATGTTTTTGGTCCAAGTGGACAAAGAGAAAAAGGCATAAGCATAAACATATGCCCAACGGACAAAGTGAAAATTGCAGAAGCATAAACATGTGTCCAACGGACAAAGGAAAAATATGCGGAAGCATAAGCATGTGTCCAACGGACAAAGGAAGAATTGCATAAAAGTAAAAGAGAGATAGGGAGCGAGAAGGAATTGTAAAGAAGTTAGAAGTTAGTAATTAGTAATTAGTTGTTAGAGTAAGTGATTAATAATGATTGAATAGTGTACTTAGGTCAAGGTTAATGAAGACTTGTTAGAAGATTGAAAGAATCAAAGCCTCTACAACAGCAAGCTTCATAGATTTTGAACCTAATACAAAAGATCAATCAACATTGAGTTGTTTCCGATACTGGACATAATGTTGCGCTATGTTAAGCAATCACCGAGTAATTTACGGAGTAATTACCCTACAATGAGGTCGGTCAATAGTTCTTTGTGCTAATGCATGCTAGATGAACGATATGTAGATCGTCATCCGAAAACAATACCGCACGAAAAGAAAAGAAAGTAACGATCTCGTCTTGATCAAGAATTTGACAAAGAAATCCTAATGATCCATAAGACTCTCATCGATCCAAAGAAAAGAGAAATAGATGAAGAGAAAGCCAAATTAAACCACAAAAATATGTGATCTAAGGCTAAGAACAAAGGGAAGGGGAAGGAAATGGAAAAGGAACCAAAACAGTCCCAAAAACAAGCCAAAATATGCATTCTGACTCTGAGTAACCGGTTACTCACCAGGTGTTAACCGGCTACTTAGTTCAAAATAAGTGTAATTTTTCAAAATTTACACAGAGTAACCGGTTACTCACCAGACGTTAACCGGTTACTCTGCACCAGAATGCCGAAATTTGTGCAAAATTCAGCATGATCCACTTTCAAACTTTTTTACAAACACCTTATGATCATGGAACTGAAATTTCACGAAATATAAAGTAAAATAACAGTGAAAAATAATAATTAAACAAAATTACAAGATCCAAAGGATCAAGTAACAAAGATCACCAAAGATCTACATTATGGAAGATGAAGATGAAGCTTCAACAATGGTGGAAGATGAATTACCACCTCAAATCTGAAAATTCCTTCAAATTGCTTCAAGATCCAAACTCCAAAGCCTTGATCTATGAGAATTGATGAAGAAAACAAGCTTGGATGAAGGTTTTGCTCAAAGTTGAACAAGATTCAATGTGAATTCTTGTTAACTTTCAAAAGAAGAAAAGTGAGCTTTGGTGAATTTTGGTGGTTGAGGAGAGAAATTACAATAGGTTCTTTGGCTCTCAAAAGCTTGTATGAAATTTTAGCAAGGTGAATTTGGCTCTCAAAAGCTTGTAGAATGAATGAAATGAGGGCCCTATTTATAGAGTTTAGGCTTGGAAATTTGGTGGTTTGGAATTAGGCTTGGAATTCAAATTTGGAGGGAAATTCATAAAAGAGTGGTGATTAGTGAAGGTGTAAGGTAGGAAATGATCAAAGTGATGTAGGGGAATAAAAATGAGATGGTCTAGAATATTCCAAATGTGATCAAGGGTTGAGATTGGTGCAAATTGCTGAATTTTGAGTTTGCTGAATTTTTTTCAAAATCTCACGAGGGTAACCGATTACTCACCACAGGGTAACCGGTTACTCAGTGCAAAATTTGTGAAAAATGAGCATTTTGTTGCACTGTTGTGGTTCAGGCTCGATTCTTTTGCTTGTCAAATGAGGCATGAAAATAAACACATGAACCTTGGAATTCCTTGAATAATAATCAATTAAATCTCTGAAACTCTTGATCAGATGAATTTGAATTGTTTGCAGATCAACTTTGACTTTGTTCAGATGAAATTCATTCGAGCTGTGGGACTGTTTTGGCATTTTTAACCTGTTCTTCCCCTGAAAATGTCAATAAAGAGAAAACAAAATATTTTTGGGTTTTGGTTAAGGTTAGTAAAATATAAACAAATAAAGTAATAAAGTGAATAAGAAACACACAGATGCTCGGTAAACCCTGCAAGGTACAAACCCAAAGAATGAGAGAGATAAGGGAACCAAAGCATATTCTTGTTTGTGGTAAAGTGCAAAATGAGATGCGAATGATATGTGGAATCTTAGGGGTCAAAAATTAGGGTCTTACACAACTGCATGCGACTGGGAGCCATGTCAAGATTGTATTCATAATGCCTCAGAAAAGCTTTAGCTAAGTCCAACCATGATCGGATATGACCACTCTCTAACTGCATGTACCAACTCAATGATGCCCTACTCAAACTGTCCTGAAAACAGTGGCTCATTAGCTCATCGTTGCGGACATAAGAAGGCATTCTTCTGTAAAACATCAGCAAATGCTGCCTTGGGCAACTATCCCCCTTGTACTTCTCAAACCTCAGTGCTTTGAAACTTGGAGGTAACATTAGGCCGGGTACCAGGAACATATATGAAGCGTCGAGACCAAAAGTATTTTGAACTTCCAAGGCTTTGAGTTTTTCATCTAACACACGATATCTTTCAGTAAACTCAAGAGCTTCGGGTCCTTAGTTTTCATCATCGGGACTTTCCTTTGGGAATTCGGCATTGAGACTGCAAGACTCTGATAGACCGTAGTATCAAGAGAAGAGGAATGTCCACTTCAGACAACAGACTGTTCATGTAAATTTTGATTCTCAACAGAGAGCTGCACAGACTGAGCTTAAGTAAGGTTGTTCACTTACGGAAGATCCTCATCAGGCAGAAAACCATACAGTGGATTAGTCGTCACAGTAAAACTCGGCGGGAGATCAGCATTCTGGAGATTGTCCCCTGGCATAACTACCAACGGCTTGACCTTACTTCTTGACACTGCTTGATCTGGCTTCAAACACTTTGTCGTCTCTCTACAGTCACCACTTATTCAGAACGAGTACCGGGGAATCAACTGGCTGGTCACAGACAAAGGCAGGATAAGAGTTCTGGTCGATTGATGAATGATATGCAAAATGATGCAGATGTGTATGCAAATGTAATGCAGTAGACATGGGATCAAAGCTTCCACAAACTCTGAATGACTACTGTTCTGCTGACTGAATAGGTTCAAAATTCTGCTCTGAAGAAAATACCGGAATACCAGAATACCAGAATAATCAAAACACCAGAATACCAGGCTGATAAGTTCACACTTATGAGAAAATCAGAAATCCAGGTAGGTTGGAGGTCAAGGTTACCTGCAAACCTGTAAACCCCCGGCTCCTCTCACACGTGGGTTCTAGAAAACCCGAGGATCCTCAGCTTCACGGGCTCTCAGATCGAGAAATGATGATACAGTCACCATTTCTGGTTTGGCATCATCACCAATCGAGGAGGCCTCAATTGATTCCCCTCAAAAAGGTCGCCCTATGATAAGTTCCCAGCTTCGGGTCCTCAGATCAAGAAGCATAATGGGTTTGCCATTTCTGGTCTGCCATTATTACCTCTTGGGAGGAGTGCCTTAACTGAGTCCTCGGGGAATGGTCGCCAGAGTCGACAGCTCTCTAAGTTAACACCCCGAAATGCACAAGACGCGCAAATTAGAATATCTCCCAAGAAAACCTCATCGGGATGTGGATTTTGTGTAAACCAATTGTACCAAGACGCTACGAAGGCCACACTACTTTCCACTCTAGTCCTAGGTGTATACTCAAGCCTGGGTATTGGGCTTATCTCTCATGAATCCAACCCACCCAACAGCACAATAGCAGCAGAGCAATATGATAACAGTAATCAAATGCGATAAATGCGGTAAAATATAGTAATATACAACATATAATGCAAAACAGTAAACACCCAATGAAATAAAAACATTCAAGCGCTAGGATTGACTCACATAGGGAACCAGAATTCCCCAGTAGAGTCACCAGTTGTCGCAACTGCGAAAAAAAACAACCGGCGGAATAGAACAGAAGCGTCGCCACCGAACGTTATTTATCCCGACGCAGGGAAATGAAACGATCAAAGAAAACCTAAATAGAGGGAAAGACTTAGTCATCGCAACCATAGTCCAGTTCGGGAGTCGGTTACGCGAGGGAAAGGTATTAGCACCCCCACGCGTTCATTATACTCGATGAGATCCACATTTGTTGTCTAATCAAAGGGTGAGTTATCTAAATCCTACTGCTAAACGGAAAAGAAAAACAAAAGGGGAAAAAGAGACTCGGTAGGACATCTCCGTCCTAGACCTATGTATTCCCTCGTGCAATGGGAAAGTCAGAGTCAACGTAGTTCAGAGGACTACGCACTAAAGGGGGAGGTTGCTCGCCAAAACATCGCCGTCTTGTGCCTACGTACCCTTAATCGGACGAGAGAGAGAGGAAATCAGAGCTTCCGTAGTTTGTGGGACTACGGAAGAAAGAGAAGGGTGCTCGCCAAGACATCGTCGTCTTGTGCCTACGTAACCTCAATTTAACCAGAGAGAGGAAATCAGAGCAATCATAGTTCGACCTATGAGGTCATTGTGTTTTTTATGAGAGACGTTAGGTTCGACTCTGGCAGTTAGGATCGATGCCTGTTTGCGACAAAACGGAAGTAACGTGCTCTTTTCTGAAAAATGATTTAAAACCCAACAATCCCGAAGGATAAAAAAGATTTGAACTTGGTATGTGTTTTTTAGACAGAAGTGGATTGAGTTAGTTTGAAACGCGTATTGCACTAAAACATAGGACCGAATGCGTCGGAAATCGACCCAAGACGGGACGTCCGCTAAACACTCTACAAAAATGAAGGAAAACTCCCCATTCTTCATTTCCCATGTACTTAAGGCTTATGGCGCGCAATACTCGTTGTATTTATTAAGTTTTTAAACTGGTTATGAGATGAGAACAGAAGACTCAAAGGTGAAAGAAAAAACACTAAGGGAATTCTATTATAATGTTATCATGCAAAATGGCCCTAAGGTTGAGATGAAAGGGAAGTCCACCTAATGTTAGCATACATGGATTAGCTCCTAATGTCTATCCTACTACAAGCTTAATCAAAGATTAAGTTGGACTAGGGAATCCTAAGGGAAAATGTGAACAAGCACAAGAAAACATTAACCAATTCAATCACAGATATCAACAAAATCAAGACTTAAACAAGTCTCAAGAAAAGAAAGAAAGCTCAAAGATGTACAAGTGTTCAATCATCCACATGTTGACACAACAGAGATACAAAGCACTTAAGTACTAAACATGATGCACAAACAGAGCCTACTTTGAGGTAGGACTTCAAATGTGCTCAATATGCTTTTAACATGGATAAAACCCTAGAATGTGGCATAAACATTGGGATCCAAGTGGTGCCTAACGGAGAAGGTCTATTGCCTCTTCGACACGCACAAAAAGCTCAAGAATACTCGTAGAAGCTTCAAACACCAAGTATCAAGGTCACGAGAGAGTATCAACAAGGGTGCGTCAAGATTTAACCAAAACTTCTAACCAAAGAACATTCTAATCAAAATTATCAAGAATTTCTAATCAAAATAATCCAAAGACTAATTAAAATTGTCATTAAGAAATTAATCAAAAATAAATGTCAAAATCAACAAAATTAAACAAAAGTTTATCAAAAGCTAATCACAAATAATTAAGTTCTAAAAAATTAACAAGAATTAACCAAAAATTACCTAATTAACAATTAACAAAATAAATCTACCAGACTAAAAATAAAATCTAATCAAAAACGTAAATCAAGACTAACCAAAATAAATAACAAAAATTTTAATCAAAGTAATTCAAAGCTAATTAAAAAAAACAAATTAAAAAAAACTATAATTAAAGTTTTAATCATAATAACATCTAAAATTAAAAAATCTAAATCAAACAATGAGTAGGGTGTAAAGAATGATCATGTGTGGGGTTAAAAAAAACCTGGAATCATCATGGGCCGTGAGGCCCATTCATCCAGCATCAGAAAAAATCAAAACGGGCCTAAGCCCCAGCCTACCAAGTAAGCGTGTAACAAAGGTTGGTATGGTATGGTATCAGATTCAACAACACAAGGTCAATATTAATTATTAGCTTATTCTCTTCAACACAACAGAGTGGATCTCATCTTCTTTAACCTTGCAATGCAGGCAACTGTTCAGCATTATCTCTCTCTTTTATTTCGCATTGGTTCCGTTAACCTTGCCTTCTCTCGCGGCGTCGTACACGGATCTTCAAAACACTACAAGTTCCAGTCCTCAAGGAAAAACGACGACGCCGAAGAACACGCCCTCTCAACTTCTCTTCGTGACCTTACTCTGTCTCGAACCAAGCTCGCTTATGGTGTCACTTCAGGTCAGCTTGGATTTGTTTCCAATCTTGTTTGTTTCTGTTGTTTTGCTCACAATCTTCTTCGTCTCACTCTTCTTTCTGATTTGTGGGTTCTGTTTGCTTCAAATGGATTGGTGTTGTGAGGAATTTGGGTTAACGTTGAATAAAAAAAAATGGAAGGAGAGTTTAATTTTGGTTGAAAAGGTACGATTCACGAATGATGTTGTTGAGTGGGTGGTGGTAAGGTGTTTAACAGAGGTTCTGGGTGTTTGGTTTCGTAACGTGAAGGTGGAAACTCATGGTTGTAAAAAAAAATGGAAGCTAACATTGTATGCTGGAAGGTGATGAGGATCTTGAAGAAGACGTTTGGATGGTGATTGTGAGGTGTTGAGTTGAACGGGTTACGTGAAATTTGCGACAGCTAGATGAATCACGATTTTCTTGGGTATGGGTATGAAAGTTTCTGCTGTTGTTTGTAAAAGAGTTGAATGAAGAAAGGGTATTGAGTGATGAGAGGTTTGAGAGGAGTTCAAGGTTTATGAAGAATTTGTGGAAGATGATGAAGATTCGAATTGAGGGAAAGTAAGAAGTCTTTTAAGCATAAACTTTTCACAGGTTTTTTTTATCCCTTCTGTTCCTCTCATTCTTTTTTTCAAATCAAAATTAACTTGTCAATTAAGTTTCCGGTATAGTCCTTACCTGATATTGTTGTGCAGGATTGTTGTTGTTTCATTGCAGGGTTTATCCGGAGTGGAGAATAGTGGCGGGATTGTACAAGTTGTGAGCAGGTTTTGGCGCGGCCGTTGTGAGATGTTGTGATAGAGCCACGAATTGTTGTTTTGTAGCTACTTGTAGTATGATGGTTGTAGTTTCAAGTGAGAAGGGCTGGATTGTGAATAGAGCCACGATTTTGGAGTTTACGTGTAGTATCTCATGAAGGCCCCTTCATTCTTTCCCTTTTTTTTTTAATGTAAATATGGACTCTTTGTAGACTTCTTTTGTAATGCGTTTATAAAATAAAAGAATGGACAATGACTTATTGTGCAACTTTGATAATTGTGAAAGAACATGGATTTTTGGATTATTGTAAAAATGAATTATGAAAAATTGGTTTAATATCAATTATGGAAAAATGGACTTAATAGTTATTAACATGAATTTGGTTTTGAAATTGAATTGTGGATCTAGAAAAATGGATTAAATTGAAAGCTGGATTTGAAGAATGGTTAATGGTCTCTAAAAAAAAATTAGACTTTATTTTAGACATGAAATGGATAATTGGATAATAAAGGTTGGATTTTTGAATGGACAAAAGAATGGATATAAAAATGGATAAAGAAAAATGAATGGTATACGTACATATGAATCGGTATGGGTTATGGATTTGTACATGGACAAAGAAAAATGGTTCTAAAAAGTGGACAATCACATTACACCAATTCCAAACCTTTCACAACATCACAACGACCCTCAACTTAGCTTTTAATTCCAACACCTTGAATAATCACCACTGAAATCCACTGATGCGTCACACTGAATGACAACCAATTTTAACTTCAAAACAGATTTCCAAATCTATGATCTTCTGGATCAAACCTCACATGAACCACCACTTGATGACCTGATGAGTTCCACACACAATAATTTGACCTTGAATACACATTGCTTGAGAGATAGCCAATGATGCGAATAACTTGAGAATGAAGCGAGCTCTTGATAATTTGACCAAGATTAGGTCAAACATCCATCTGATCCTGATTATGACTGACTAAATGACACCTGATTTGAAGTTACACACCTTAGCCTGGAACCAATGCTCCTGACGTTTCTTGAGAAATCTTGATGCTCAAACCTCTGTCAAACTTGAATGGAAGTACCTCAGGGCAAATAGAAACCCTGACTCAAAGAAACTCCTGATCCCATGTCTTAGAAGACCAATGCGATGAATGATTATGAACTATAAGCCTAATGATGATGCAAATGAAAAAGAAACACAAGCCAGTTAGAGTTATAAAAATAAAGGGAAAATTTTGGGGTGCTACAGCTGCCCATATTCAATCGACCTGGTCCTGAAGGAATGACAGCAGCGGCTTTCAGACATTCAGGATGCACGGAGATTGAATACCAAAAGAACCTGAAAATTTGCAAACAGTGGGGAGATATAAGAGAGTGTTTGCCAGCTGAAGGTGGACTTGGAGACGGTGGATACCAACCAATAGTTGGGGGATAAAGGATACAAACCAATAGTTAGGATAACTAGGATGCCGACCCAAGGCGTGCTCACAACAAAAGATACCAACCAATAGTTGGGATAACAAAGATACTAATCAATAGTTAGGATAACGAGGACGCCGGCAAAAGGCGTGTTCACAACAAAAGATACCAACCAATAGTTGGGATGAAAGATACTAACTAATAGTTAGGATAAACAAAGTGTACCAACCAATAGTCGAGATAAACAAAGAGAGTACCAACCAATAGTCGGGATAACAAAGAGAGGACCAACCAATAGTTGGGATAAAAAAGAGGGTACCAACCAATAGTTGGGATAAACAAAGGGTGTATCAACCAATAGTTGGGATAAACAGAGGGTATCAACCAATAGTTGGGATAACAAAGAGTACCAACCAAGAGTTGGAATAACAAAGAGTGTACCAACCAAGAGTTGGGATAAAGGAGGATATACCAACCAAGAGTTGGGATAAAGAAGGAGATACCAACCAAGAGTTGGGATAACAAAGGGTACCAACCAAGAGTTGGGATAACAAAGAGTACAAACCAATAGTTGGGATAAAGGATAAGATACCAACCAAGAGTTGGAATAACAAAGAGTACCAACCAAGAGTTGAGATAAAGGATACCAACCAAGAGTTGGAATAACAAAGAGTACCAACCAAGAGTTGGGATAAAGGATACCAACCAAGAGTTGGGATTAACAAAGGATACCAACCAAGAGTTGGGATACAACAAAGATTACCAACCAAAAGTTGGGATGAAATTCCACAAAAGATACCAACCAAGAGTTGGGATACAACAAGGATTACCAACCAATAGTTGGAATAAACAGAATGCCTACCAAAGGCGAACTCACAACGAAGAATACCATCAAAGAGTTGGAATAACAGAGAGTACCAACCAAGAGTTGGAATAACAGAGAGTACCAACCAAGAGTTGGGATAAAGGATACCATCCAAGAGTTGTGATAAAGGATAAGATATACAGGAAGTAGACTCCACAGACTTATGACCTAAAGAGAAGATGAATCTGCTGGGGAAAAGAGAAGCCTGAACAGGTGACTATGTCGGGTAATACCAAATAGTTAAACGAATCACTGGCAACTTCAACAGGGACCAAGTAAGATTGAATCTCCTGAAATACAACGCTTTCTATTGAGAAAAACGTCTAGAACAGACAACAACAATCCTGGCTTATGCTTCAGATGCATATGTTTGATTTTTCTATAGCGTAATGCTCCATACAAAATGGAAATGCTACGCATTTAGGAGGATGCAATGCAAATGATGCTTATGTCATGCAAAAGAAACACCTCAGCGAAATAAACGCTGAAAACGAAGGCAACTCCACTGGGGAAACCAAACTAAATTGTCTCCTGAATCACAAACCCTGCTGAGGAAAATCACACCGAGAAACTTTCCTGATTAACAGTCTCTACTGAAGATGAAACCCAAAGAGAACTTCCCCTCTGCCAGGGATTACGAATAACCCTTGCCGAAGGTGGAACACAAAACCTGATACTGGAAAATTCCAATAACCATTGGACTTAGAACCTACTGGGGATGTCAACCACTATTGAACAAACTGTTGGGCGGATTGACACCAAACTCTGCTTGGGGAGAGAAGCCAACAATACTAAACCTGTCGGGGGATATCATTGAACTTAACCTGCCGTTGGGGAAGTGACTTTACCCTGCTAGGGATAAAACATACTGTTGTTGACGAGACTACACTTCCTGATCTGATGAGGAAAGTAGATATCCAGACTCTATGGGGAAAATAAAATTTCTGCCATGGAGTGACGTCCAACAAGTCTCCTGCTGGAGATGCAACACTATCCTGTCTGGGGTAGCCAACCTCTGAATACTTGTTGGGGAGTAATAATCAAATACAATTCCGATTGGGGAAACCATCCTCTGCACTCTTGCTGGGGAGAGTATGCTCTGCTGAGGATGATGAAATTTCAATAATCTCTGCCGGGAAGAGCAACTCTACTGGGGAGAAGAGATGTCAAACGAGCCTCATGTCGGGGAATGTGAAGATATGTGAGCCACTAGGAATGATTGTGCCAAATATAGTTGGGCTTTTGGTTTAGGCGTGAGGCCGAATTGATGGTGGTTGGATTTCTAGGGACTTTATTCTTGGTTGCCAACGAAAGTGGACTTTGAAGGTGAACGACCATACGAGAACTGTTTTTTAAAAGGGGAGACCACTAGACGAGAACTGGTGACAAAAGTTTAAGCTATCAGACAAGAACTGACTTCTTGTTTTTGGTATCAGACGAGAACTGATTTTGTGGTTTACCAAACGAGAACTGGACTTTGAAACGGTGTTTACCAGACGAGAACTGGTTAAAAAAATGGGTGACCAGACAGGAACTGGTATTTGGTGAAGGGTTGACCAGATGGGAACTGGTTTTGAAGTGATTTAGGTTACAAGGTTCTGACAGATGACAGGATGTAGGATGAAACCCAATGACAGAATGCAAGGATATGAAAGTTCCCAGCAATGGAAGGAAGGTCTCTGATAGTAAGGCTTCTTCAGAAGGCAAATGTGTTGATGAGGTAATGGCATGATTCCCCGACACTCGTCTTAAACTCAACAGTTACTGACAAAATAGAATTTTCCTGAGTAGCTCTGAAAGGAATGAGAGGCTTTTCCCCAATGTAGGTCAACTTGCCCTAGTCTGGTCCTCGAAAAGGTTCACATTGAAAGCAACTTACCATGAGACGATCTCGAGATGGCTTGCCCCAGAATCTTCATCATGAAAGGATTTGTCTTTGATTAACCGACTCTTGGAACAGTTGACTTTAATGTATCCTGAATGTAGCTTGCCCCTGAATGAGCGTTGAAGCGACTTAACTTGTACTGATTGACCACTGGAGGGACTTGCCCTTAATCAATAGAACCTCTGAGTAACCTGCCACTGATTGGCCTCTCACGATGATTCACTTCTGATCAACTGATTCTCGAATAATGTGCCCCATAATCAACTGATGCTTGAGGACTTGCCTCAAATTGACTGATTCTATACTCATTGGATGTCAACACCCCAGATCCCTAGGGCTACACGGTTCACCTGATTCTGATCAACTTTGCCGAATGATCCAGTTATGTTTAACTTCTCCCTGTTGGAATTTCCTCAATGTCAATTACTGACTTGCAATTAAACGTGTTCGTCCACGAATGGCAATTTTAATGTGATGCTCATACAATCTCTGAATCAATCAATCATTATTAGAATGATGTGATAGTGTGTGGTGAATGGACCACTAGTCCAAACACAATGCTGATTTAGCTAGTGAAAGATATAGCAAGAAGAAGATTAACAAATCTTGTAGGAGTCAGTTTATGCAACCTTGCTGTAGCAAGCTTTCAGAATAAATCCTACCTCAATTAGGTCTTTTAATGGTTATATCGTGGTCTGGTTCACGGTTATTGAAACAAAGGATGAAAGGCTCAAAGTTTGAGTATTACCCACCTACTCTTCGTGATGATCTCCAATCCTACGTTCAGCTAACTTGGCACAAGCGCTCACCCTTCAAGAAGCTTATGGAATGGTAGGAGTCATGGTTAAGGAACCCACAAGGTTTTCAGGGTGACAGTCACCCCTTTCGTCTTTGGTGTCGGTAGTCACACGACTTGTTCTTGCTCGAGGATTTTCCTTTTGATCCCTTCTTTTTCGCTTTTTATTCTTTTATTTTCCCTAACTTTTTCCTAGACTGATTTTTTTTGAATTTTTGAATTTTTTTCCTTTTGAAATAAGTCGTGTGACACTGGCTGTCTTGATTTCTCCGAAAGGGTTGTAACTGCCTTATTCCTTGCGGTGAGGGATAACCATTATGGTTGGTGAGGTACGACCTCTTGAGAGGGATAAGATGTGATTGGTCCTTGACTGAGGACACTCCTCTTGAAATTTGAATGCTTGGTCAAATTAACTGACAACTACCCTGCGCCAGGTTAAGATGTGAGGGTTTGAAAGTCCGAAGGAAACTCCTACTTCTAGGCTCGAAGTGGCTAACTAGGGACTGACTCCTTATCTCTCTGGTGTTTAGGGGATTCGAAGCAATGCCTGTACATCATCAACAGGATTTTATCCGAAAGCATACAATCAGCAATTATGGGTATTCAGTTTTCGTCCTCCTCACTCCAATCTTTGCTAAAAATAACAGTGATACAGTGAAGTGAGCAAGAAGTGTATGTGTCCGTGCTTTGCAATAAATAAGCGAATACGACATGATTAATTCAGAAAATGCATAATCACTTCATTAATATTACCATTCAAAACAACAATGTTTAAACAAGTAGCAATTAACAGGAAAGAAACTACAAATACAAATGATAAAAGTGCCCCAGGATTGCTAATGTTGAGGATGTCTTCCTGTCAGGACCATTGGCTTTAGGAGATGACCTTTGAAGTCTTCAAGCTCAAATAGATGAGAGATTGACATGCACCACCAAATTTCCTCCTGGAAAAGATATGTACCCCTTGTCAATCAACTGTTGTACCTTGGCTTGGAAGGCTTTGTAATCTTCGGTTGAATGTACCATGGATCCTCCATGATATCCACACTGCACATGGGGATTGTACCCAGAAGGGTATGGCTTTGGAACAGGCTTCAGAGACTTGGGCTCTACCAATGAGTTTCGAACCAAATGTGGCAGAAGTTGACAGTACGACATAGGAACTGGATGAAAAGGAGCATTCCTTCTTTCCAAGATATTGTGAGGCCTAATCTGATTCTGGCCATGATTCTGATAGCCTCGACCATGGGCTCGTTGATTTGCATGAGGAGCAATCCAAGGTTTCTGACGTGGTGTCCTAGGAAATGATTGCTGAGAATATGAAGAACCAAAAGATTTCACTGGTGCACCCCGAGAATACTCAACATCTGCCATGATTGCATTGATTTCATCTTCCTCTTCCTCTTGGGAACTGTTGAGGGATTCAGTTTCATTAGCCTGACTGCTTGAGACATCCTGAATTTTTCCACTCTTTAAGCCACTCTCAAAGCGTTCCCCAATTATCACCAGATCAGAGAAGTTTGATGTCCCACTACCAATCATTTTATCCAGGTACGGTCCTTGCAAAGTATCCATGAATAGGTCGACTAATTCTCTATCTAGAAGCGGTGGTTGCACTCTGGAAGCCAACTCTCTTCATCTCTGAGCATACCCTCTGAAGGATTCATTATTTTCTTGAGATAAACTGTGCAACTTGTAGCGGAAAAATCGTGAGTGTAAGCTATTGAATAACTTAACTCGAAAAGCAAGAGTCGCCACCTCACTTTTATTTTATCCAAAAAGGAAAGGAAAAAGAGCGAGCAAAACCTACACAAGCTCTAAACAATAACAAGTGAAGAGAGTCCGAGTAAGGGGGGTTGGTTACACAATGGGAAGGTATTAGCACCCAAAACGTCTATAGTACTCTATATGAGCCCTTTGAAATATCTACCGCTTTTGAAAAGTGATTGAGGAGATGAGAAGAGAGATTGTTTTTAAGATTTTTGTTTTGGAGAGACTTGTCGCCTCATTCCTACGTACCCACGATGTGCAATGTAGGATCAAAACCCCGTAGTTCGTGGTACAAAGAATGAAAATTTGTTTGTTTTGGTTGATTTTAAAATGTAAAGACAAGTCGTCATTTCCAAGCGAATAGTTCCGCTTAAAGAAATGAATCATGTCTAAACTTATTAAAAAGTTAAAGGAAAAGTGCACAAGGGCACAAAAAAGAGGTTTGAATGAGTTTGATGTTTTTTTTAAAGTCTTTTGAAAAAGGTGACAATATGCTTATGTAGTTTAGCATTTGTTAAGAAATAAAAAGAAAAGAGTAAAATCACTTGACAAAGTCAAGGTTTGATTATGAAAGAGGTGAAAGTTTGAAAACAAGAAAGTTTTGAAAAAGGGAGAGAATTTTGAAAATTAGAGAATGGGGAGGAGAAGAAGTGACTATCCTAGAGCATAAAGTAAAAGCTAAGAATAAGAATAGCCTAACCACACAAGTAAGCTCTAAAGTCTTCGAACCATAATTCCAAAGCAAAGGGAAAAATGTCATAATTCTAAGTCCAAGGTTCCAAGAATTGCATTGGATGTCCAAGGTCTAAGTTCAAGGATTCAAGAATAGCATTGAAGTCCACGGTCTAGGTGCAAAATTACATGTCCATTGCAAAGGATAGTAACCATAGTCCAAGATTACAAGCACAAGTTTTTTAGAGGTTGTGGCCTTTATTAATGTTTTTGGTCCAAGTGGACAAAGAGAAAAAGGCATAAGCATAAACATGTGTCCAACGGACAAAGTGAAAATTGCGGAAGCATAAACATGTGTCCAACGGACAAAGGAAAAATATGCGGAAGCATAAAAATGTGTCCAACGGACAAAGGAAAAATTGCATAAAAGTAAAAGAGAGATAGGGAGCGAGAAGGAATTGTAAAGAAGTTAGAAGTTAGTAATTAGTAATTAGTTGTTAGAGTAAGTGATCAATAATGATTGAATAGTGTACTTAGGTCAAGGTTAATGAAGACTTGTTAGAAGATTGATAGAATCAAAGCCTCTACAACAACAAGCTTCATAGATTTTGAACTTAATACAAAAGATCAATCAACATTGAGTTGTTTCCGATACGGGACATAATGTTGCGCTATGTTAAGCAATCGTCGAGTAATTTACGGAGTAATGACCCTACAATGAGGCCAGTCAATAGCTCTTTGTGCTAATGCATGCTAGATGAACGATATGTAGATCGTCATCCGAAAGCAATATCGCACGAAAAGAAAAGAAAGTAACGATCTCGTCTTAATCAAGAATTCGACAAAGAAATCCTAATGATCCATAAGACTCTCATCGATCCAAAGAAAAGAAAAATAGATGAAGAGAAAGCCAAATTAAACCACACAAATATGTGATCTAAGGCTAAGAACAAAGGGAAGGGGAAGGAAATGGAAAAGGAACCAAAACAGTCCCAAAAACAAGCCAAAATATGCATTCTGACTCAGAGTAACCGGTTACTCACCAGGTGTTAATCGGTTACTTAGTTCAAAATAAGCGCAATTTTTCAAAATTTACACAGAGTAACCGGTTACTCACCAGACGTTAACCGGTTACTCTGCACCAGAATGCAGAAATTTGTGCAAAATTCAGCATGATCCACTTTCAAACTTTTTTACAAACACCTTATGATCATGGAACTGAAATTGCACGAAATTCAAAGTAAAATCACAGTGAAAAACAGCAATTAAACACAATTACTAGATCCAAAGGATCAAGTAACAAAGATCACCAAAGATCTACATTATGGAAGATGAAGATGAAGCTTCAACAATGGTGGAAGATGAATTACCACCTCAAATCTGAAAATTCCTTCAAATTGCTTCAAGATCCAAACTCCAAAGCCTTGATCTATGAGAATTGATGAAGAAAACAAGCTTGGATGAAGGTTTAGCTCAAATTTGAACAAGATTCAATGTGAATTCTTGTTAACTTTCAAAAGAAGAAAAGTGAGCTTTGGTGAATTTTGGTGGTTGAGGAGAGAAATTGCAAGAGGTTCTTTGGCTCTCAAAAGCTTGTATGAAATTTTAGCAAGGTGAATTTGGCTCTCAAAAGCTTGTAGAATGAATGAAATAAGGGCCCTATTTATAGAGTTTAGGCTTGGAAATTTGGTGGTTTGGAATTAGGCTTGGAATTCAAATTTGGAGGGAAATTCATAAAAGAGTGGTGATTAGTGAAGGTGTAAGGTAGGAAATGATCAAAGTGATATTGGGGAATTAAAATGAGATGGTCTAGAATATTCCAAATGTGATTAAGGGTTGAGATTGGTGCAAATTGCTGAATTTTGAATTTACTTATTTTTTTTCAAAATCTCACGAGGGTAACCGGTTACTCACCACAGGGTAACCGGTTACTCAGTTCAAAATTTGTGAAAAATGAGCATTTTGTTGCACTGTTGTGGTTCAGGCTCGATTCTTTTGCTTGTCAAATGAGGCATGAAAATAAACATATGAACCTTGGAATTCCTTGAATAATAATCAATTAAATCTTGGAAACTCTTGATCAGATGAATTTGAATTGTTTGCAGATCAACTTTGACATTGTTCAGATGAAATTCATTCGAGCAGTGGGACTGTTATTTTGGCATTTTTAACCTGTTCTTCCCCTGAAAATGTCAATAAAGAGAAAACAAAATATTTTTGGGTTATGGTTAAGGTTAGTAAAATATAAACAAATAAAGCAATAAAGTGAATAAGAAACACACAGATGCTCGGTAAACCCTGCAAGGCACAAACCCAAAGAATGAGAGAGACAAGGGAACCAAAGCATGATCTTGTTTGTGGTAAAGTGCAAAATGAGATGCGAATGATATGTGGAATCTTAGGGGTCAAAAATTAGGGTCTTACAGCTGCCCCTATTTAAGTCTCTTCTATCGGGAGATAGGAAGATAATTAAATACAAAAAGCTATATTTTTTAGCCCTAAGATACCACAAGATGATATGAATGCAAATGATAAAACACACTGCGGGGAGACAAAAAACAAGGGATATGGTAAATTGAGAGAAATAACGCGATAAGACACGCCGAGGAACACAAGCTATTTCTGGATATCTGTCAAGGTGATAAGAAGCATCCATCAATAGTTAGAAAGAGAGGGACAAGACACTGGAAGATGTGTAGTGACACCCAAGAATAGCATTGGATAGAAACTACGAACGAGACAAAAGGTATGTCAAAATATGTCCAAGAATGGCATTGGACTTCAACGAGAAAGTTTCTGGTAAAAACAACAGCGTCATCCAAGAATAGCATTGGATGGAGGTGAAAAACACTCTATTGGGGGTAAGATATCCAAGAATGGCATTGGATAAAGGGACTACCACATTCAAGAATGGCATTGAATGAGGCAACAACAAACATCAAAGATATCCAAGGATAGCATTGGATATAAACAAAATTCCATTTGGAAACTTCCTTGGGGACATCCAAGAATGGAATTGGATGAAAAGGTTAAACATCAGGGATATCCAAGGATGGCATTGGACTTGGCTGGGGAAAAGGTGTCCAAGAATGGCATTGGACAGAAGAATCTCAACATCCAAGAATGGCATTAAATGAAGTGAGAAAAGTTTCGAAAAATATATCAGAAGTATCCAAGAATGGCATTGGACTCTGTTGAGGAAAAGATATCCAAGAATGGCATTGGACTCTGTTGAGGAAAAGATATCCAAGAATGGCATTGGACTCTATTGAGGAAAAGATATCCAAGAATGACATTGGATAAAGGAAGGACTTTCAGGAATGGCACTGAAAGTAAAGGTAAATCACTATATTCAAGAATGGCATTGAATGATGGTGAGAAAGACATCCAGGAATGACACTGAATGCAAACGAGAAAACTCATTCAGGAATTCCACTGAATGAACAGATAAAACTTTCAGGAATGGCACTAAAAGATATCCAAGCAAATCTGTTGGGGATTATAGAAGAGAGGCAAAACTTCCAGGAATAGCACTAGGAGAAACAAGAGGAACAAGATATCCAGGAATGGCACTGGGAGAAACAAGAGAGAGTGACGTCCAGGAATTACACTGGAGATCAAAAGAGACAGACGTCCAGGAATGGCACTAGAGTGAGAGAAAAACAAAGATCCAGGAATGGCACTGGAATGAAAGGAGACAAACATCTAACAACAGGATAAGATACACAGGGAAACGACAATATCCAGGAATGGCACTGGAAAGAAAGAAGACAGACAGGATATCCAGGAATAACACTGGATGCACAAGGAAACAACAACATCCAGGAATAACACTGAATGAAAAGACAGGTAACTATTTGGTAGATGCCAAGTAAGTTGGACTTTGACCACAACGTAAGATGTTGACAACAACAGGACCTCGGGAAATGCATATGAGCGCGAAACACACTTAGAGCTATGAAAATCTTTCTATGTATGATAAATGAATGATTTATGTATGCAATGCATATGATAGAGACAACTGAGATAGACTCTTTTATGAGGGGAGAATAGAACTCTGATTCCTCAACACAGGGAACACTGCCCACTCCGCTTGAAGAGAAGATGTTAAACACATCTCTGTCACACTTGTGAATTGTATCAGGCTGATCATCTTTTGAGGAAAGACATCTTGAGGGTTTTTGAAGAATACTGCCCCAGATTGATTGACTAATGAGGATAAACTGATCATGGCTTCAGTCTGACTGCTGTAGGGGAAAAGATGAACTGATCATGGCTTCAATTCTTGAAATGATTGTTGAAAATAAACTAATCATGGCTTCAGTTGCTGGAGATGAACTGATCATGGCTTTAGTTCTTGAAATGAATGTTGAAAAGGCTAAACTCAGTATGCATCTTGAAAGAGATATTCTGCTTAACCAATTATGTGAATAACTTGCACTGAGAAACAAATCTTGAACTGATTCACAACAGGATCTGGAAGTAATGTGCCCCTGATAGGATCACTGACCAAGTTTCTCAACTGTTTGAAAATTTCTTGATAAGGAAAGTTTGCCTGCAAATAGGATTATTCAAACAAACATGGTAATTTTAATGCAAAGCTCAATGCAATTTTTGAAATAAAAAACCATTTTTGGAATAATATTATTGATGCAAAGCAAATGAATCACTTTTCAAAACACGGCGGTTCAGACATGCAAAGATGAAAGACAAAGCAAAGGTAAGACATCAAAGCAAATGATTGGCAACAAACATAGGAGACAGTTTACGCAACCTTGCTGTAGTATGCTTTCAAAAGAAACCTGGCTTCAATTAGGTCTTTTAAAGGTTGTAACGTGGTATGGTTTACGGTTTTTGAATCAAAGGATATAGGCTCAAAGTTTATTTGTACCCAACCCATTCTTCATGATGATCTCCAGTTTTATGCTCAGTTAATTCAACCTATGCATTCCGGTTCCTAGAGATTTTGGAATTGCAACACTGTTATGATGATGGCTCAAGGGATTTTTGAGATGGCAGTCACTTCTCTTACAACATTTTGTTGTTTTTGATGAGGACCTCAGTCAACTCGTTTTGTCTTTGAGGATTTCGGTAACCTCTTGTTTTTTCTCTTGTTATCCCTAACTTTTTCCTGAACTGTGTCATTTGAGCTTACAGTCAGCGGGATGCCCCAATTTCTGCCTAAGTCTCCTTCATAGGTTTTGACTTAGCGGGCTTTTCTTTTGATTTTTTTCCATTTTTTTTTAAATGTAGTGACTGCCTGGCTTAATGATTACAGTGAACCATCATTGGCTTTTGATTTGAAAGACATCTTCGACACTTCTTTGATGTGTGCGAAGGAAAGCTTGTAATTGCAATGATTCTCTTGTGTTTAAATACACAGTCAAATTAACTGAGAACTACCCATCCCCAGGTTAAGATTGCAGGTTTTTTCGTACAGAAAGAAACTCCAACTTCTAGGCTCAAAGGGCTGACAAGGGATTAACTTCCTTATTTCTCTAGTGTTTGGGAGTTGAAATAATGCATGTATATCATCAGCCAAGTTTCAATTGAAAGCATACAGTCCAACAATTTTAGGTATTTTGTTTTCATCATCCTCCCTCCAATCTTTGCATAAACAAAAGCTTGATAAAGAAAGTGAACAGGAAATATATTTTTGTTTTGTGAAAAAGAAAGCATAAAGATGCACACAATGGATATAAATGAATTGAAACATTGCAATGCTCATTTCATTGAAATTACCATGAAAGTACAAATAAAGTTCGAAAGCAAACAAACAATACAGTCAAAGAAAAAATGCAAACAGAAAGAAACAAGGCCTAGTGACTAATCAGCAACAAGGATTAGTTGTCCTGTCTGAAACACTGACATTAGGAGATGATCCATCTGAATTGACTTAAACTTCACTTGGCATGCTCCGGCAAAGGATTGTTGACAACATTGGGATTCTCATCAAGAAAAGTCAGGATCTTTGAGTTCACCAATTCTTGTACTCTAGCTTTTAATGCATAGCAGCCTTCCAAGTTATGGCCTGCCCCACCTCGATGGAACTCACAGTGAAGATCAGCCCTATAGCCGGCTGGGAAAGGATTTGGAGGAGGAGGTAGATCCCTCGTTGTAATCAAACCTTTCTGAACAAGACATGGATATAGCTCAGTGTAAGACATCGGGATAGGATCAAAGTTAACCCTATTGCGATTCTGATTCTGTCTAACAGGCTGACGAGGAGCTCGAACTGGTTGAGCATTGACAACAGGAGCAACTGCAGCTACATATTGTTATTGTCTACGACGAGGTTTCCCTTCAACTGAAACATCATGGGTATCACCATCCTTTTTCTTTTGAAAATTCCCAGCATACTTTTTAGCACCACTAAAGGCTTCAGCATTGGCAATCTTTCCTTTCTTTATACCTTCTTCTAGTCTTTCTCCAATAATGACTAGGTCAGCAAAACCAGATGATACACTGCCTATCATCTTTTCCCAAAAGAGTGGCTGAAGAGTATCCATGAACAAACCAGTCAATTCTTTTTCAGCCAAGGGTGGCTCCACTTGAGCAGTTAGCTCTCTCCAGCGCTGAGCGTACTCCTTAAAGGATTCTTTTTCTTTCTGAGACATATTTTGCAATTGGCGACGGTCAGGTGCCATGTCTAGATTGTACTTATATTGCTTTAAGAAAGCATCATCCAAGTCATTCCAGCTTTGGATACGGTTCGTATCAAGTCCCATATACCATTTCATTGAAGCCTCAATCAAGCTGTCTTGGAAACAGTGAATGAGCAGTTTGTCATTTTTGGCATGAGCAGCCATCTTGCGACAGTACATCACCAAGTGGGTTCTGGGACAGGTGTGTACCTTATATTTCTCAAAATCAGGAGTCTTGAATTTTGGAGGAATAACCAAGTCGGAAACCAAGCACATGTCCATTGCGGCAGCATTAAAGGCATCACTTCCTTCCACGACTCTTATTCTTTTGTCTAGATTTGCCATTGCTCTCTGACTTCTTCAATGTATCCAGGTTCTCCCTGACTTTTAGATTGTGGACCAGCAGCATGGTACACGAAAGGATTCTCAAGAATAACTTGAGCAACAGGATGCATAATAGGCTGAGGTTTAGTGAATAATGGAGCTGAAGATACTAGCGAGACAAACACAGGAGTAGTTGCAAAGGGTGGCGAGTAATTCGGAGGTAACCCAAATTCTGGCCAAGTAGAAGCTGGTTGCTGAGTCGGTGGAGGGTCAACAGCAGCAGTTGAAGTTTCAACTGAGGTGGTTCACCCCTTGCAATCAGAACTTGCAGCATTTTTGTGAGTTTGGTCATGCCGACCTTCAACTCATCAATTTCCATTCTGACTTTGGCGTTGTGTTGTTCTTGGTTTTCCATTCTCAATCTGACAGCAGCTCTAGTTCCGTAGTTGTGTTGAGGAAACAGCTTGACGGTGAATAGATAACTGAAGAAGGAGACAGTTGAAATGAGTTTCTGAGGCAACTGGGAAGAATGCATATGTATGCTCATGGATGCAAGAGTGCATGGATGCAACAACCACAAACAAGATCACTCAAAGCACACGGGTCCAAAGGTTCGAGTCACGAGCACGGAGTCGAGGTTAAGAACCAATCCCATAAAGGTATGTGCTAAGGGTATAACACCTGTCGAACAAGGTTCTAAAGAAGTTCCCAGAGTCTACAACCCATCTTTCAGATATTATCGATTTCCCAACTGCTTGGTAGTCAATAATATTCTCAAGAAAGTCTCGTCTGAGTGTGGTATCGCGTAACAACTGATTCAAGTTTGCACCTGAATAGCCACCGCACCACGTCCTAATAAGAAAAAGTTGGGTTAAAGGATTCTAAAGTTCACAGCTTCGGGTCCTCGGATCAAGAAGCATAACGGGTTTGTCATTTCTGGTATGCCATTACTACTTCTTGGGAGGAGTGCCTCAACTGAGTCCTCGGGAATGGTCGCCACAGTCGAGAGTTTTCTAAGTTACATTTCATCATCTGCACCAAATACGCTGGATAGAACATTACCAAAGAAAACCTCGTCTGGATGTGGAGTTTTCGTGTATACTAAGTCTGGCCAAATGCCACACAAGTCACATTACTTTCCACCCTAGTCTTAGGTGTATACTCAAGCCAGGGTATTGGGCTTATCTCACCACACAGAAGAATTCCCAAACAGAACAAGCAAGTAACAAGCAAATCAAATAAAAATCAGTAAATAAATCAAAGTAGGCTAAACCCTTCAAGGGATGGACCAGCAAAAGGTCAATCTGTCCCTAGCAGAGTCGCCATTTCTTATGTACCGGCAAAATCGTGAGTGTAAGCTATTAATTAACTTAACTCGAAAAGCTAGAGTCGCCACCTCACTTTTATTTTATCCAAAAAGAAATGGAAAAAGAGCGAACAAAACCTACACAAGCTCTAAACAAGAACAAGTGAAGAGAGTCCGGGTAAAGGGGGTTGGTTACGCAATGGGAAGACATTAACACCCAAAAGGTCTATAGTACTCTATAGGAGCCCTTTGAAATATCTACCACTTTTGGTCTGAAAAAATTTGCTTGAAAAGTGATTGAGGAGATGAGAAGAGAGATTGTTTTTAAGATTTTTGTGTTTGGAGAGACTTGTCGCCTCATGTCTACGTACCCACGATGTGCAATGTAGGGCCAAAACCCCGTAGTTCGTGGTACAAAGAATGAAAATTTGTTTGTTTTGGTTGATTTTAAAATGTAAATACAAGTCGTCATTTCCAAGCGAATAGTTTCGCTTAAAGAAATGAATCATGTCTAAACTTATCAAAAAGTTAAAGGAAAAGTGCACAAGGGCACAAAAAAGAGGTTTGAATGAGTTTGATGTTTTTTTTTTAAGTCTTTTGAAAAAGGTGACAATATGCTTATGTAGTTTAGAATTTGTTAAGAAATAAAAAGAAAAGAGTAAAATCACTTGACAAAGTCAAGGTTTGATTATGAAAGAGGTGAAAGTTTGAAAACAAGAAAGTTTTGAAAAAGGGAGAGAGTTTTGAAAATTGAAGAATAGGGAGGAGAAGAAGTGACTATCCTAGAGCATAAAGTAAAAGCTAAGGATAAGAATAGCCTAACCACACAAGTAAGCTCCAAAGTCTTCGAACCATAATTCCAAAGCAAAGGGAAAAAGGTCCTAATTCTAAGTCCAAGGTTCCAAGAATTGCATTGGATGTCCAAGGTCTAAGTTCAAGGATTCAAGAATAGCATTGAAGTCCAAGGTCTAGGTTCAAAATTCCATGTCCATTGCAAAGGATAGTAACCATAGTCCAAGATTAGAAGTACAAGTTTTTAAGAGGTTATGGCCTTTATTAATGTTTTTGGTCCAAGTGGACAAAGAGAAAAAGGCATAAGCATAAACATGTGTCCAACGGACAAAGTGAAAATTGCGGAAGCATAAACATGTGTCCAACGGACAAAGGAAAAATATGCAGAAGCATAAACATGTGTCCAACGGACAAAGGAAAAATTGCATAAAAGTAAAAGAGAGATAGGAGCGATAAGGAATTGTAAAGAAGTTAGAAGTTAGTAATTAGTAATTAGTTGTTAGAGTAAGTGATCAATAATGATTGAATAGTGTACTTAGGTCAAGGTTAATGAAGACTTGTTAGAAGATTGATAGAATTAAAGCCTCTACAACAACAAGCTTCATAGATTTTGAACCTAATACAAAAGATCAATCAACATTGAGTTATTTTCGATACGGGACATAATCTTGCGCTATGTTAAGCAATCGCCGAGTAATTTACAGAGTAATTACCCTACAATGAGGCCGGTCAATAGCTCTTTGTGCTCATGCATGCTAGATGAACGATATGTAGATCGTCATCCAAAAGCAATACCGCACGAAAAGAAAAGAAAGTAACGATCTCGTCTTGATCAAGAATTCGACAAAGAAATCCTAATAATCCATAAGACTTTCATCGATCCAAAGAAAAGAGAAATAGATGAAGAGAAAGCCAAATTAAACCACACAAATATGTGATCTAAGGCTAAGAACAAAGGGAAGGGGAAGGAAATGGAAAAGGAACCAAAACAGTCCCAAAAACAAGCCAAAATATGCATTCTGACTCAGAGTAACCGGTTACTCACCAAGTGTTAACCGATTACTTAGTTCAAAATAAGCGCAATTTTTCAAAATTTACACAGAGTAACCGGTTACTCACCAGACGTTAACCGGTTACTCTGCACCAGAATGCAGAAATTTGTGCAAAATTCAGCATGATCCACTTTCAAACTTTTTTACAAACACCTTATGATCATGAAACTGAAATTGCACGTAATATAAAATAAAATAACAGTGAAAAACAACAATTAAACACAATTACAAGATCCAAAGGACCAAGTAACAAAGATCACCAAAGATCTACATTATGGAAGATGAAGATGAAGCTTCAACAATGGTGGAAGATGAATTACCACCTCAAATCTGAAAATTCCTTCAAATTGCTTCAAGATCCAAACTCTAAAGCCTTGATCTATGAGAATTGATGAAGAAAACAAGCTTGGATGAAGGTTTAGCTCAAAGTTGAACAAGATTCAATGTGAATTCTTGTTAACTTTCAAAAGAGGAAAAGTGAGCTTTGGTGAATTTTGGTGGTTGAGGAGAGAAATTGCAAGAGGTTCTTTGGCTCTCAAAAGCTTGTATGAAATTTTAGCAAGGTGAATTTGGCTCTCAAAAGCTTGTAGAATGAATGAAGTGAGGGCTCTATTTATAGAGTTTAGGCTTGGAAATTTGGTGTTTTGGAATTAGGCTTGGAATTCAACTTTGGAGGGAAATTCATAAAAGAGTGGTGATTAGTGAAGGTGTATGGTAGGAAATGATCAAAGTGATGTAGGGGAATTAAAATGAGATGGTCTAGAGTATTCCAAATGTGATCAAGAGTTGAGATTGGTGCAAATTGCTGAATTTTGAATTTGCTGAATTTTTTTCAAAATCTCACGAGGGTAACCGGTTACTCACCACAGGGTAACCAGTTACTCAGTGTAAAATTTGTGAAAAATGAGCTTTTTGTTGCACTGTTGTGGTTCAGGCTCGATTCTTTTGCTTGTCAAAGAAGGCATGGAAATAAACACATGAACCTTGGAATTCCTTGAATAATAATAAATTAAATCTTGGAAACTCTTGATCAGATGAATTTGAATTGTTTGCAGATCAACTTTGACTTTGTTCAGATGAAATTCATTCGAGCTGTGGGACTGTTTTGGCATTTTTAACCTGTTCTTCCCCTGAAAATGTCAATAAAGAGAAAAAAAAATATTTTTGGGTTTTGGTTAAGGTTAGTAAAATATAAACAAATAAAGCAATAAAGTGAATAAGAAACACACGGATGCTCGGTAAACCCTGCAAGGCACAAACCCAAAGAATGAGAGAGACAAGGGAACCAAAGCATGATCTTGTTTGTGGTAAAATGCAAAATGAGATGCGAATGATATGTGGAATCTTAGGGGTCAAAAATTAGGGACTTACACAACTGCATGCGACTGGGAGCCATGTCAAGATTGTATTCATAATGCCTCAGAAAAGCTTTAGCTAAGTCCAACCATGATCGGATGCGACCACTCTCTAACTGCATGTACCAACTCAATGATGCCCTACTCAAACTGTCCTGAAAACAGTGGCTCATTAGCTCATCGTTGCGGACATACGAAGTCATTCTTCTGTAAAACATCAGCAAATACTGCCTCGGGCAACTATCCCCCTTGTACTTCTCAAACCTCAGTGCTTTGAAACTTGGAGGTAACATTAGGCCGGGTACCAGGAACATATATGAAGCGTCGAGACCAAAAGTATTTTGAACTTCCAAGGCTTTGAGTTTTTCATCTAACACACGATATCTTTCAGTAAACTCAAGAGCTTCGGGTCCTTAGTTTTCATCATCGGGACTTTTCTTTGGGAATTCGACATTGAGACTGCAAGACTCTGATAGACCGTAGTATCAAGAAAAGAGGAATGTCCACTTCAGACAACAGACTGTTCATGTAAATTTTGATTCTCAACAGAGAGCTGCACAGACTGAGCTTAAGTAAGGTTGTTCACTTATGAAAGATCCTCATCAGGCAGAAAACCATACAGTGGATTAGTCGTCACAGTAAAAATCGGCGGGAGATCAGCATTCTTTAGATTGTCCCCTGACATAACTACCAATGGCTTGACCTTACTTCTTGACACTGCTTGATCTGGCTTCAAACACTCTGTCGTCTCTCAACAGTCACCACTTGGTCAGAACGAGTACCGGGGAATCAACTGGCTGGTCACAAACAAAGGCAGGATAAGAGTTCTGGCCGGTTGATGAATGATATGCAAAATGATGCAGATGTGTATGCAAATGCAATGCAGTAGACATGGGATCAAAATTCTGCTGACTGAAGAAAATACCAGAATACCAGAATACCAGAATAATCAAAACACCAGAATACCAGGCTGATAAGTTCACACTTATGAGAAAATCAGAAATTCGGGTAGGTTGGTGGTCAAGGTTACCTGCAAACCTGTAAACACCCGGCTCCTCTCACATGTGGGTTCTAGAAAACCCGAGGATCCTCAGCTTCACGGGCTCTCAGATCGAGCAATGATGATACAGTCACCATTTCTGGTTTGGCATCATCACCAATCGAGGAGGCCTCAATTGATTCCCCTCAAAAAGTTCGCCCTATGATAAGTTCCCAGCTTCGGGTCCTCAGATCAAGAAGCATAATGGGTTTGTCATTTCTGGTCTGCCATTATTACCTATTGGGATGAGTGCCTTAACTGAGTCCTCGGGGAATGGTCGCCAGAGTCGACAGCTCTCTAAGTTATCACCCCGAAATGCACAAGACGTGCAAATCAGAATATCTCCCAAGAAAACCTCATCTGGATGTGGATTTTGTGTAAACCAAATGTACCAAGACGCTACGTAGGCCACACTACTTTCCACTCTAGTCCTAGGTGTATACTCAAGCCTGGGTATTGGGCTTATCTCTCATGAATCCAACCCACCCAACAGCACAACAGCAGCAGAGCAATATGATAACAGTAATCAAATGCGATAAATGCGGTAAAATATAGTAATATACAACATATAATGCAAAACAGTAAACACCCAATGAAATAAAAACATTCAAGCGCTAGGATTGACTCGCATAGGGAACCAGAATTCCCCAGCAGAGTCGCCAGTTGTCGCAACTGCGAAAAAACAACCGGCGGAACAGAACTGAAGAGTCGTCACCGAACATTATTTATCCTGACGCAGGGAAATGAAACGATCAAAGAAAACCTAAATAGAGGGAAAGACTTAGTCATCGCAACCATAATCCGGTTCGGGAGTCGGTTACGCGAGGGAAAGGTATTAGCACCCCCACGCGTCCATTATACTCGATGAGATCCACACTTGTTGTCTAATCAAAGGGTGAGTTATCTAAATCCTACTGCTAAACGGAAAATAAAAACAAAAGGGGAAAAAGAGACTCGGTAGGACATCTCTGTCCTAGACCTACGTATTCCCTCGTGCAATGGGAAAGTCAGAGTCAACGTAGTTCGGAGGACTACGCACTAAAGGGGGAGGTTGCTCGCCAAGACATCGTCGTCTTGTGCCTACGTACCCTCAATTGGACGAGAGAGAGAGGAAATCAGAGCTTCCGTAGTTTGTGGGACTACTGAGGAAAGAGAAGGGTGCTCGCCAAGTCATCGTCGTCTTGTGCCTACGTAACCTCAATCTAACCAGAGAGAGGAAATCAGAGCAATCATAGTTCGACCTATGAGGTCATTGTGTTTTTTATGAGAGACGTTAGGTTCGCGTCCGGCAGTTAGGATCGATGCCTGTTTCCGACAAAACAGAAGTAACGTGCTCTTTTCTGAAAAATGATTTAAAACCCAACAATCCCGAAGGATAAAAAAGATTTGAACTTGGTATGTGTTTTTTAGACAGAAGTGGATTGAGTTTGTTTGAAACGCGTATTGCACTAAAACATAGGACCGAATGCGTCAGAAATCGACCCAAGACGGGACGTCCGCTAAACACTCTACAAAAATGAAGGGAAACCCCCCATTCTTCATTTCCCATGTACTTAAGGCTCATGGCGCGCAATACTCGTTGTATTTATTAAGTTTTTAAACTGGTTATGAGATGAGAACAGAAGACTCAAAGGTGAAAGAAAAAACACTAAGGGAATTCTATTATAATGTTATCATGCAAAATGGCCCTAAGGTTGAGATGAAAGGGAAGTCCACCTAATGTTAGCATACATGGATTAGCTCCTAATGTCTATCCTACTCCAAGCTTAATCAAAGATTAAGTTGGACTAGGGAATCCTAAGGGAAAATGTGAACAAGCACAAGAAAACATTAACTAATTCAATCACAGATATCAACAAAATTAAGACTTAAAGAAGTCTCAAGAAAAGAAAGAAAGCTCAAAGATGTACAAGTGTTCATCATCCACATGTTGACACAACGGAGATACAAAGCACTTAAGTACTAAACATGATGCACAAACAGAGCCTACTTTGAGGTAGGACTTCAAATGTACTCAATATGCTTTTATCATGGATAAAACCCTAGAATGTGGCATAAACATTGGGATCCAAGTGGTGCCTAACGGGGAAGGTCTGTTGCCTCTTCGACACACACAAAAAGCTCAAGAATACTCGTAGAAGCCTCAAACACCAAGTATCAAGGTCACGAGAGAGTATCAACAAGGGTGCGTCAAGATTTAACCAAAACTTCTAACCAAAGAACATTCTAATCAAAATTATCAAGAATTTCTAATAAAAATAATCCAAAGACTAATTAAAATTGTCATTAAGAAATTAATCAAAAATAAATGTCAAAATCAACAAAATTAAACAAAAGTTTATCAAAAGCTAATCACAAATAATTAAGTTCTAAAAAATTAACAAGAATTAACCAAAAATTACCCAATTAACAATTAACAAAATAAATCTACCAGACTAAAAATAAAATCTAATCAAAAACGTAAATCAAGACTAACCAAAATAAATAACAAAATTTTTAATCAAAGTAATTCAAAGCTAATTAAAAAAAACAAATTAAAAAAAACTATAATTAAAGTTTTAATCATAATAACATCTAAAATTAAAAAATCTAAATCAAACAATGAGTAGGGTGTAAAGAATGATCATGTGTGGGGTTAAAAAAAACCTGGAATCATCATGGGCCGTGAGGCCCATTCATCCAGCATCAGAAAAAATCAAAACAGGCCTAAGCCCCAGCCCACCAAGTAAGCGTGTAACAAAGGTTGGTATGGTATGGTATCATATTCAACAACACAAGGTCAATATTAATTATTAGCTTATTCTCTTCAACACAACAGAGTGGATCTCATCTTCTTCAACCTTGCAATGCAGGCAACTGTTCAGCATTATCTCTCTCTTTCATTTCGCATTGGTTCCGTTAACCTTGCCTTCTCTCGCGACGTCGTACACGGATCTTCAAAACACTACAAGTTCCAGTCCTCAAGGAAAAACAACGACGTCGAAGAACACGCCCTCTCAACTTCTCTTCGTGACCTTACTCTGTCTCGAACCACGCTCGCTTATGGTGTCACTTCAGGTCAGCTTGGATTTGTTTCCAATCTTGTTTATTTCTGTTGTTTTGCTCACAATCTTCTTCGTCTCACTCTTCTTTCTGATTTGTGGGTTCTGTTTGCTTAAAATGGATTGGTGTTGTGAGGAATTTGGGCTAACGTTGAATAAAAAAAATGGAAGGAGAGTTTAATTTTGGTTGAAAAGGTACGATTCACGAATGATGTTGTTGAGTGGGTGGTGGTAAGGTGTTTAACAGAGGTTCTGGGTGTTTGGTTTCGTAACGTGAAGGTGGAAACTCATGGTTGTAAAAAAAAATGGAAGTTAACATTGTATGTTGGAAGGTGATGAGGATCTTGAAGAAGACGTTTGGAGGGTGATGGTGAGGTGTTGAGTTGAACGGGTTACGCGAAATTTGCGACAGCTAGATGAATCACGATTTTCTTGGGTATGGGTGTGAAAGTTTCTGCTGTTGTTTGTAAAAGAGTTGAATGAAGAAAGGGTATTGAGTGATGAGAGGTTTGAGAGGAGTTCAAGGTTTATGAAGAATTTGTGGAAGATGATGAAGGTTCAGATTGAGGGAAAGTAAGAAGTCTTTTAAGCATAAACTTTTCACAGGTTTTTTTTATCCCTTCTGTTCCTCTCATTCTTTTTTTTAAAATCAAAATTAACTTGTCAATTAAGTTTTCGGTATAGTCCTTGCCTGATATTGTTGTGTAGGATTGTTGTTGTTTCATTGCAGGGTTTGTCCGGAGTGGAGAATAGTGGCGGGATTGTACAAGTTGTGAGCAGGTTTTGTCGCGGCCGTTGTGAGATGTTGTGATAGAGCCACGGATTGTTGTTTTGTAGCTACTTGTAGTATGATGGTTGTAGTTTCAAGTGAGAAGGGCCGGATTGTGAATAGAGCCACGATTTTGGAGTTTACGTGTAGTATCTCATGAAGTCCCCTTCATTCGTTCCCTTTTTTTTTTTGGTGTAAATATGGACTCTTTGTAGACTTCTTTTGTAATGCGTTTATAAAATAAAAGAATGGACAATGACTTATTGTGCAACTTTGATAATTGTGAAAGAACATGGATTTTTGGATTATTGTAAAAATGAATTATGAAAAATTGGTTTAATATCAATTATGGAAAAATGGACTTAATGGTTATTAACATGAATTTGGTTTTGAAATTGAATCGTGGATCTAGAAAAATGGATTAAATTGAAAGCTGGATTTGAAGAATGGTTAATGGTCTCTAAAAAAAATTAGACTTTATTTTAGACATGAAATGGATAATTGGATAATAAAGGTTGGATTTTTGAATGGACAAAAGAATGGATATAAAAATGGATAAAGAAAAATGAATGGTATACGTACATATGAATCGGTATGGGTTATGGATTTGTACATGGACAAAGAAAAAATGGTTCTAAAAAGTGGACAATCACATTACACCAATTCCAAACCTTTCATAACATCACAACGACCCTCAACTTAGCTTTTAATTCCAACACCTTGAATAATCACCATTGAAATCCACTGATGCGTCACACTGAATGACAACCAATTTTGACTTGAAAACAGATTTCCGAATCTTTGATCCTCTGGATCAAACCTCACATGAACCACCGCTTGATGACCTGATGAGTTCCACACACAATAATTTGACCTTGAATACACATTGCTTGAGAGATAGCCAATGATGCGAATAACTTGAGAATGAAGCGAGCTCTTGATAATTTGACCAAGATTAGGTCAAACATCCATCTGATCCTGATTATGACTGACTAAACGACACCTGATTTGAAGTTACACACCTTAACCTGGAACCAATGCTCCTGACGCCTCTTGAGAAATCTTGAAGCTCAAACCTCTGTCAAACTTGAATGGGAGTACCTCAGGGCAAATAGAAACCCTGACTCAAAGAAACTCCTGATCCCATGTCTTAGAAGACCAATGCGATGAATGATTATGAACTATAAGCCTAATGATGATGCAAATGAAAAAGAAACACAAGCCAGATAGAGTTATAAAAATAGAGGGAAAATTTTGGGGTGCTACAGCTGCCCCTATTCAATCGACCTGGTCCTGAAGGAATGACAGCAGCGGCTTTCAGATATTCAGGATGCACGGAGATTGAATACCAAAAGAACCTGAAAATTTGCAAACTATAGGGAGATATAAGAGAGTGTTTGCCAGCCGAAGGTGGACTTGGAGACGGCGGATACCAACCAATAGTTGGGGGATAAAGGATACAAACCAATAGTTAGGATAACGAGGATGCCGACCCAAGGCGTGCTCACAACAAAAGATACCAACCAATAGTTGGGAAAACAAAGATACTAACCAATAGTTAGGATAACGAGGACGCCGGCCAAAGGCATGTTCACAACAAAAGATACCAACCAATAGTTGGGATGAAAGATACTAACTAATAGTTAGGATAAACAAAGTGTACTAACCAATAGTCGAGATAAACAAAGAGAGTACCAACCAATAGTCGGGATAACAAAGAGAGGACCAACCAATAGTTGGGATAACAAAGAGGGTACCAACCAATAGTTGGGATAAACAAAGGGTGTACCAACCAATAGTTGGGATAAACAGAGGGTATCAACTAATAGTTGGGATAACAAAGAGTACCAACCAAGAGTTGGAATAACAAAGAGTGTACCAACCAAGAGTTAGGATAAAGGAGGATATACCAACCAAGAGTTGGGATAAAGAAGGAGATACCAACCAAGAGTTGGGATAACAAAGGGTACCAACCAAGAGTTGGGATAACAAAGAGTACAAACCAATAGTTGGGATAAAGGATAAGATACCAACCAAGAGTTGGAATAACAAAGAGTACCAACCAAGAGTTGAGATAAAGGATACCAACCAAGAGTTGGAATAACAAAGAGTACCAACCAAGAGTTGGGATAAAGGATACCAACCAAGAGTTGGGATTAACAAAGGATACCAACCAAGAGTTGGGATACAACAAAGATTACCAACCAAAAGTTGGGATGAAATTCCATAAAAGATACCAACCAAGAGTTGGGATACAACAAGGATTACCAACCAATAGTTGAAATAAACAGAATGTCAACCAAAGGCGAACTCACAACGAAGAATACCAACAAAGAGTTGGAATAACAGAGAGTACCAACCAAGAGTTGGAATAACAGAGAGTACCAACCAAGAGTTGGGATAAAGGATACTATCCAATAGTTATGATAAAGGATAAGATATACAGGAAGTAGACTCCACGGACTTATGACCTAAAGAGAAGATGAATCCGCTGGGGAAAAGAGAAGCCTGAACAGGCGACTCTGTCGGGTAATACCAGATGGTTAAACGAATCACTGGCAACTTCAACAGGGACCAAGTAAGATTGAATCTCCTGAAATACAACACTTTCTGTTGAGAAAAATGTCTAGAACAGACAACAACAATCCTGGCTTATGCTTCAGATGCATATGTTTGATTTTTCTATAGCGTAGTGCTCCATACGAAATGGAAATTCTACGCATTTAGGATGATGCAATGCAAATGATGCTTATGCCATGCAAAAGAAACATCTCAGCGAAATAAACGCTGAAAACGAAGGCAAATCCACTGGGGAAACCAAACTAAATTGTCTCCTGAATCACAAACCCTACTGAGGAAAATCACACCGAGCAACTTTCCTGATTAACAGTCTCTACTGAAGATGAAACCCAAAGAGAACTTCCCCTCTGCCAGGGATTACGAATAACCCTTGCCGAAGGTGGAACACAAACCTGATACTGGAAAATTCTAATAACCATTGGACTTAGAACCTACTAGGGATGTCAACCACTATTGAACAAACCGCTGCGCGGATTGACACCAAACTCTGCTTTGGGAGAGAAGCCAACAATACTAAACCTGTCGGGGGATATCATTGAACTCAACCTGCCGTTGGGGAAGTGACTTTACCCTGCTAGGGATAAAACATAATGTTGTTGATGAGACTACACTTCTTGATCTGATGAGGAAAGTAGATATCCAGACTCTATGGGGAAAATAAAATTTCTACCATGGAGTGACGTCCAACAAGTCTCCTGTTGGAGATGCAACACTATCCTGTCTGGGGTAGCCAACCTCTGAATACTTGTTGGGGAGTAATAATCAAATACAATTCCGATTAGGGAAACCATCCTCTGCACTCTTGCTGGGGAGAGTATGCTCTGCTGAGGATGATGAAATTTCAATAATCTCTGCCGGGAAGAGCAACTCTACTGGGGAGAAGAGAGGTCAAACGTGCCTCATGTCGGGGAATTTGAAGATATGTGAGCCACTGGGAATGATTGTGCCAAATATAGTTGGGATTTTAGTTTAGGCGTGAGGCCGGATTGATGGTGGTTGGATTTCTAGGGACTTTATTCTTGATTGCCAACGAAAGTGGACTTTGAAGGTGAACGACCATACGAGAACTTTTTTTTAAAAGGGGAGACCACTAGACGAGAACTGGTGACAAAAGGTTAAGCTATCAGACAAGAACTGACTTCTTGTTTTTGGTATCAGACGAGAACTGATTTTGTGGTTTACCAAACGAGAACTGGACTTTGAAACGGTGTTTACCAGACGAGAACTGGTTAAAAAAATGGGTGACCAGACGGGAACTGGTATTTGGTGAAGGGTTGACCAGATGGGAACTGGTTTTGAAGTGATTTAGGTTACAAGGTTATGACAGATGACAGGATGTAGGATGAAACCCAATGACAGAATGCAAGGATATGAAGATTCCCAGCAATGGAAGGAAGGTCTCTGATAGTAAGGCTTCTTCAGAAGGCAAATGTGTTGATGAGGTAATGGCATTATTCCCCGACACTCGTCTTGAACTCAACAGTTACTGACAAAATAGAATTTGCCTGAGTAGCTCTGAAAGGAATGAGAGGCTCTTCCCCAATGTAGGTCAACTTGCCCCAGTCTGGTCCTCGGAAAGGTTCACATTGAAAGTAACTTACCATGAGACGATCTCGAGATAGCTTGCCCCAGAATCTTCATCATGAAAAGATTTGTCTTTAATTAACCGACTCTTGGAACAATTGACTTTAATGTATCCTGAATGTAGCTTGCCTCTGAATGAGCGTTGAAGCGACTTAACTTGTACTGATTGACCACTGGAGGGACTTGCCCTTAATCAATAGAACCTCTGAGTAACCTGCCCCTGATTGGTGTCTCACGATGATTCACTTCTGATCAACCGATTCTCGAATAATATGCCCCATAATCAACTGATGCTTGAGGACTTGCCTCAAATTGACTGATTCCATACTCATTGGATGTCAACACCCCAGATCCCTAGGGCTACACGGTTCACCTGATTCTGATCAACTTTGCCGAATGATCCAGTTATGTTTAACTTCTCCCTGTTGGAATTTCCTCAATGTCAATTACTGACTTGCAATTAAACCTGTTCATCCACGAATGGCAATTTTAATGCGATGCTCATGCAATCTCTGAATCAATCAATCATTATTAGAATAATGTTATAGTGTGTGGTGAATGGACCACTAGTCCAAACACAATGCTGATTTAGCTAGTGAAAAATATAGCAAGAAGAATATTAACAAATCTTGTAGGAGTCAGTTTACGCAACCTTGCTGTAGCAAGCTTTCAGAATAAATCCTACCTCAATTAGGTCTTTTAAGGGTTGTATCGTGGTCTGGTTCACGATTATTGAAACAAAGGATGAAAGGCTCAAAGTTTGAGTATTACCCACCTATTCTTCGTGATGATCTCCAATCCTACGTTCAGCTAACTTGGCACAAGCGCTCACCCTTCAAGAAGCTTATGGAATGGTAGGAGTCATGGTTAAGAAACCCACAAGGTTTTCAGGGTGACAGTCACCCCTTTCGTCTTTGGTGTCTATAGTCACATGACTTGTTCTTGCTCGAGGATTTTCCTTTTGATCCCTTCTTTTTCGCTTTTTATTCTTTTATTTTCCCTAACTTTTTCCTGGACTGATTTTTTTGAATTTTTCAATTTTTTTTCCTTTTGAAACAAGTCGTGTGACACTGGCTGTCTTGATTTCTCCGAAAGGGTTGTAACTGCCTTATTCCTCGCGGTGAGGGATAACCATTATGGTTGGTGAGGTACGACCTCTTGAGAGGGATAGGATGTGATTGGTCTTTGACTGAGGACACTCCTCTTGAAATTTGAATGCTTGGTCAAATTAACTGACAACTACCCTGCGCCAGGTTAAGATGTGAGGGTTTGAAAGTCTGAAGGAAACTCCTACTTCTAGGCTCGAAGTGGCTAACTAGGGACTAACTCCTTATCTCTCCGGTGTTTAGGGGATTCGAAGCAATGCCTGTACATCATCAATAGGATTTTATCCGAAAGCATACAATCAGCAATTATGGGTATTCAGTTTTCGTCCTCCTCCCTCCAATCTTTGCTAAAAATAACAGTGATACAGTGAAGTGAGCAAGAAGTGTATGTGTCCGTGCTTTGCAATAAATAAGCGAATGCGACATGATTAATTCAGAAAATGCATAATCACTTCATTAATATTACCATTCAAAACAACAATGTTTAAACAGGTAGCAATTAACAGGAAAGAAACTACAAATGCAAATGATAAAAGTGCCCCAGGATTGCCAATGTTGAGGATGTCTTCCTGTCTGGACCATTGGCTTTAGGAGATGACCTTTGAAGTCTTCAAGCTCAAACAGATGAGAGATTGACATGCACCACCAAATTTCCTCCTGGAAAGGATATGTACCCCTTGTCAATCAACTATTGTACCTTGGCTTAGAAGGCTTTGTAATCTTCGGTTGAATGTACCATGGATCCTCCATGATATCCACACTGCACATGGGGATTGTACCCAGGAGGGTATGGCTTTGGAACAGGCTTCAGAGACTTGGGCTCTACCAATGAGTTTCGAACCAAATGTGGCAGAAGTTGACAGTACGATATAGGAACTGGATGAAAAGGAGCATTCCTTCTTTCCAAGATATTGCGAGGCCTAATCTGATTCTGGCGCTGATTCTGATAGCCTCGACCATGGGCTCGTTGATTTTCATGAGGAGAAATCCAAGGTTTCTGACGTGGTGTCCTAGGAAATGATTGCTGAGAATATGAAGAACCAAAAGATTTCACTGGTGCACCCCGAGAATACTCAACATCTGCCATGATTGCATTGATTTCATCTTCCTCTTCCTCTTGGAAACTGTTGAGGGATTCAGTTTCATTAGCTTGACTGCTTGAGACATCCTGAATTTTTCCACTCTTTAAGCCACTCTCAAAGCATTCCCCAATTATCACCAGATCAGAGAAGTTTGATGTCCCACTACCAATCATTTTATCCAGGTACGGTCCTTGCAAAGTATCCATGAATAGGTCGACTAATTCTCTGTCTAGAAGCAGTGGTTGCACTCTGGAAGCCAACTCTCTTCATCTCTGAGCATACCCTCTGAAGGATTCATTATTTTCTTGAGATAAACTGTGCAACTTGTAGCGGAAAAATCGTGAGTGTAAGCCATTGATTAACTTAACTCGAAAAGCAAGAGTCGCCACTTCACTTTTATTTTATCCAAAAAGGAAAGGAAAAAGAGCGAACAAAACCTACACAAGCTCTAAACAAGAACAAGTGAAGAGAGTCCGGGTAAGGGGGGTTGGTTACACAATCGGAAGGTATTAGCACCCAAAACGTCTATAGTACTCTATAGGATCCCTTTGAAATATCTACCGCTTTTGGTCTGAAAAAAGTTTGCTTGAAAAGTGATTGAGGAGATGAGAAGAGAGATTGTTTTTAAGATTTTTGTTTTGGAGAGACTTGTCGCCTTATGCCTACGTACCCACGAAGTGCAATGTAGGATCAAAACCCCGTAGTTCGTGGTACAAAGAATGAAAATTTGTTTGTTTTGGTTGATTTTAAAATGTAAAGACAAGTCGTCATTTCCAAGCGAATAGTTCCGCTTAAAGAAATGAATCATGTCTAAACTTATGAAAAAGTTAAAGGAAAAGTGCACAAGGGCACAAAAAAGAGGTTTGAATGAGTTTGATGTTTTTTTTGAAGTCTTTTGAAAAAGGTGACAATATGCTTATGTAGTTTAGCATTTGTTAAGAAATAAAAAGAAAAGAGTAAAATCACTTGACAAAGTCAAGGTTTGATTATGAAAGAGGTGAAAGTTTGAAAACAAGAAAGTTTTGAAAAAGGGAGAGAATTTTGAAAATTAAAGAATGGGGAGGAGAAGAAGTGGCTATCCTAGAGCATAAAGTAAAAGCTAAGGATAAGAATAGCCTAACCACACAAGTAAGCTCTAAAGTCTTCGAACCATAATTCCAAAGCAAAGGGGAAAATGTCCTAATTCTAAGTCCAAGGTTCCAAGAATTGCATTGGGTGTCCAAGGTCTAAGTTCAAGGATTCAAGAATAGCATTGAAGTCCAAGGTCTAGGTGTAAAATTACATGTCCATTGCAAAGGATAGTAACCATAGTCCACGATTACAAGCACAAGTTTTTTAGAGGTTGTGGCCTTTATTAATGTTTTGGTCCAAGTGGACAAAGAGAAAAAGGCATAAGCATAAACATGTGTCCAAATGACAAAGTGAAAATTTCAGAAGCATAAACATGTGTCCAACGGACAAAGGAAAAATATGCGGAAGCATAAACATGTGTCCAACGGACAAAGGAAAAATTTCATAAAAGTAAAAGAGAGATAGGGAGCGAGAAGGAATTGTAAAGAAGTTAGAAGTTAGTAATTAGTAATTAGTTGTTAGAGTAAGTGATCAATAATGATTGAATAGTGTACTTAGGTCAAGGTTAATGAAGACTTGTTAGAAGATTGATAGAATCAAAGCCTCTACAACAACAAGCTTCATAGATTTTGAACCTAATACAAAAGATCAATCAACATTGAGTTGTTTCCGATACGGGACATAATGTTGCGCTATGTTAAGCAATCGTCGAGTAATTTACAGAGTAATGACCCTACAATGAGGCCGGTTAATAGCTCTTTGTGCTAATGCATGCTAGATGAACGATATGTAGATCGTCATCCGAAAGCAATACCGCACCAAAAGAAAAGAAAGTAACGATCTCGTCTTGATCAAGAATTCAACAAAGAAATCCTAATGATCCATAAGACTTTCATCGATCCAAAGAAAAGAAAAATAGATGAAGAGAAAGCCAAATTAAACCACACAAATATGTAATCTAAGGCTAAGAACAAAGGGAAGGGGAAGGAAATGGAAAAGGAACAAAAACAGTCCCAAAAACAAGCCAAAATATGCATTCTGACTCAGAGTAACCGGTTACTCGCCAGGTGTTAACCGGTTACTTAGTTCAAAATAAGCGCAATTTTTTAAAATTTACACAGAGTAACTGGTTACTCACCAGACGTTAACCGGTTACTCTGCACCAGAATGCAGAAATTTGTGCAAAATTCAGCATGATCCACTTTCAAACTTTTTTACAAACACCTTATGATCATGAAACTGAAATTGCACGAAATTCAAAGTAAAATAACAGTGAAAAACAGAAATTAAACACAATTACAAGATCCAAAGGATCAAGTAACAAAGATTACCAAAGATCTACACTATGGAAGATGAAGATGAAGCTTCAACAATGGTGGAAGATGAATTACCACCTCAAATCTGAAAATTCCTTCAAATTGCTTCAAGATCCAAACTCCAAAGCCATGATCTATGAGAATTGATGAAGAAAACATGCTTGGATGAAGGTTTATCTCAAATTTGAACAAGATTCAATGTGAATTCTTGTTAACTTTCAAAAGAAGAAAAGTGAGCTTTGGTGAATTTTGGTGGTTGAGGAGAGAAATTGCAAGAGGTTCTTTGGCTCTCAAAAGCTTGTATGAAAATTTAGCAAGGTGAATTTGGCTCTCAAAAGCTTGTAGAATGAATGAAATGAGAGCTCTATTTATAGAGTTTCGACTTGGAAATTTGGTGGTTTGGAATTAGGCTTGGAATTCAAATTTGGAGGAAAATTCATAAAAGAGTGGTGATTAGTGAAGATGTATGGTAGGAAATGATCAAAGTGATGTAGGGGAATTAAAATGAGATGGTCTAGAATATTCCAAATGTGATCAAGAATTTTGAATTTGCTGATTTTTTTTCAAAATCTCACGAGGGTAATCGGTTACTCACCACAGGGTAACAGGTTACTCAGTGTAAAATTTGTGAAAAATGAGCATTTTGTTGCACTGTTTTGGTTCAGGCTCGATTCTTTTGCTTGTCAAAGAAGGCATGGAAATAAACACATGAACCTTGGGATTCCTTGAATAATAATCAATTAAATCTTGGAAACTCTTGATCAGATGAATTTGAATTGTTTGCAGATCAACTTTGACTTTGTTCAGATGAAGTTCATTCGAGCTGTGGGACTGTTATTTTGGCATTTTTAACCTGTTCTTCCCCTGAAAATATCAATAAAGAGAAAACAAAATATTTTTGGGTTTTGGTTAAGGTTAGTAAAATATAAACAAATAAAGCAATAAAGTGAATAAGAAACACACAGATGCTCGGTAAACCCTGCAAGGCACAAACCTAAAGAATGAGAGAGACAAGGGAACCAAAGCATGATCTTGTTTGTGGTAAAGTGAAAAATGAAATGCGAATGATATGTGGAATCTTATGGGTCAACAATTAGGGTCTTACACAACTGCATGTGACTGGGAGCCATGTCAAAATTGTATTCATAATGCCTCAGAAAAGCTTTAGCTAAGTCCAACCATGATCAGATGTGACCACTCTCTAACTGCATGTACCAACTCAATGATGCCCCACTCAAAATATCCTAAAAACAGTGGCTCATTAACTCATCGTTGCGGACATACGAAGTCATTCTTCTGCAAAACATCAGCAAATGCTGCCTCGGGCAACTATTCCCCTTGTACTTCTCAAACCTCGGTGCTTTGAAACTTGGAGGTAACATTAGGCCGGGTACCAGGCACATATCTGAAGCGTCGAGACCAAAAGCATTTTGAACTTCCAAGGCTTTGAGTTATTCATCCAACACACGATATGTTTTAGCAAACTCAAGAGCTCCGGGTCCTTAGTTTTCATCATCGGGACTTTCCTTTGGGAATTCGGCATAGAGACTGCAAGACTCTTAAAGACAGTAGTATCAAGAGAAGAGGAATGTCCACTTCAGACAACAGACTATTCATGTAAATTCCGATTCTCAACAGAGAACTGCACATACTGAGCTTGAGTAAGGTTGTTCACTTGTGGAAGATCCTCATCAGGCAGAAAACCATACAGTGGATTAGTCGTCACAGTAAAACTCGGTGGGAGATCAACATTCTGGAGATTGTCCCCTGACATAACTACCAACGGCTTGACCTTACTTCTTGACACTGCTTGATCTGGATTCAAACACTCTGTCGTCTCTCAACAGTCACCACTTGTTCAGAACGAGTACCCGGGAATCAACTGGCTGGTCACAGACAAAGGCAGGATAAGAGTTCTGGCCGGTTGATGAATGATATGCAAAATGATGCAGATATGTATGCAAATGCAATGCAGTAGACATAGGATCAAAGGTTCCACAAACTTTGAATGACTACTGTTCTGCTGACTGAATAGGTTCAAAATTCTGCTCTGAAGAAAATACCGGAATACCAGAATATCGGAATAATCAAAATACCAAAATTCCAGGTTGATAAGTTCACACTAATGAGAAAATCAGAAATCCGGGTAGGTTGGAGGTCAAGGTTACCTGCAAACCTGTAAACACCCAGCTCCTCTCACATGTGGGTTCTAGAAAAACCGAGGATCCTCAGCTTCACGGGCTCTCAGATCGAGAAATGATGATACAGTCACCATTTCTGGTTTGGCATCATCACCAATCGAGGAGGCCTCAACTGATTCCCCTAAAAAAGGTCGCCCTATGATAAGTTCCCAGCTTCGGGTCCTCGGATCAAGAAGCATAATGGGTTTGCCATTTCTGGTCTGCCATTATTACCTCTTGGGAGGAGTACCTTAACTGAGTCCTCAGGGAATGGTCGCCAGAGTCGACAGCTCTCTAAGTTAACACCCCGAAATGCACAAGACGTGCAAATCAGAATATCTCCCAAGAAAACCTCGTCTGGATGTGGATTTCGTGTAAACCAAATGTACCTAGACGTTATGTAGGCCACACTACTTTCCACTCTAGTCCTAGGTGTATACTCAAGCCTGGGTATTGGGCTTATCTCTCATGAATCCAACCCACCCAACAGCACAACAGCAGAAGAGCAATATAATAACAGTAATCAAATGCGATAAATGCGGTAAAATACAACAATATACAACATATAATGCAAAATAGTAAACACCCTATGAAATAAAAACATACAAGCGCTAGGATTGACTTGCATAGGGAACCGGAATTCCCCAGCAGAGTCACCAGTTGTCACAACTGCAAAAAAAACAACCGGCGAAACTGAATAGAAGAGTCGCCACCGAAGGTTATTTATCCCGACGCAGGGAAATGAAACGATCAAAGAAAACCTAAATAGAGGGAAAGACATGGTCATCACAACCATAGTCCAGGTTCGGGAGTCGATTATGCGAGGGAAAGGTATTAGCACCCCCACGCGTCCATCGTACTCGATGAGATCCACACTTGTTGTCTAATCAAAGGGTGAGTTATCTAAAGCCTACTGCTAAACGGAAAAGAAAAACAATGGGGGAAAAAGAGACTCGGTATGACATCTCCGTCCTAGGCCTACGTATTCCCTCGTGCAATGGGAAAGTTAGAGTCAACGTAGTTCGGAGGACTACGCACTAAAGAGGGAGGTTGCTCACCAAGACATCGCCATCTTGTGCCTACGTACCCTCAATCGGATGAGAGAGAGGAAATTAGAGCTTCCGTAGTTTGTGGGACTACGGAGGAAAGAGAAGGGTGCTCGCCAAGACATCGCCGTCTTGTGCCTACGTATCCTCAATCTAACCAGAGAGAGGAAATCAGAGCAATCGTAGTTCAACCTATGAGGTCATTGTGTTTTTTATGAGAGACGTTAGGTTCTCGTCCGACAGTTAGGGTCGATGCCTGTTTGCGACAAAACAAAAGTAACGTGCTCTTTTCTGAAAAATGATTTGAAACCCAACAATCCCGAAGGATAAAAAAGATTTGAACTTGGTTTGTGTTTTTTAGACAGAAGTGGATTGAGTTAGTTTGAAACGCGTATTGCACTAAAACATAGGACCGAATGCGTCGCAAATTGACCCAAGACGGGACGTCCGCTAAACACTCTAGAAAAATGAAGGGAAACCCCCCATTCTTCATTTCCCATGTACTTAAGGCTCATGGCGCGCAATACTCGTTGTATTTATTAAGTGTTTTAGACTGGTTATGAGATGAGAAGAGAAGACCCAAAGGTGAAAGAAAAAACACTAAGGGAATTTTATTATAATGTTATCATGCAAAATGGCCCTAAGGTTGAGATGTAAGGGAAGTCTACCTAATGTTAGCATACATGGATTAGCTCCTAATGTCTATCCTACTCCAAGCTTAATCAAAGATTAAGTTGGACTAGGGAATCCTAAGGGAAAATGTGAACAAGCACAAGTAAACATTAACCAATTCAATCACAGATATCAACAAAATCAAGACTTAAACAAGTCTCAAGAAAAGAAAGAAAGCTCAAAGATGTACAAGTGTTCAATCATCCACATGTTGACACAACAAAGATACAAAGCACTTAAGTACTAAACATGATGCGTAAACAGAGCCTACTTTGAGGTAGGACTTCAGATGTACTCAATATGCTTTTAACATGGATAAAACCCTAGAATGAGGCATAAACATTGGGATCCAAGTGGTGCCTAACGGAGAAGGTTTGTTTCCTCTTCGACACGCACAAAAAGCTCAGGAATACTCGTAGAAGCTTCAAACACCAAGTATCAAGGTCACGCGAGAGTATCAACAAGGGTGCGTCAAGATTGAACCAAAACTTCTAACCAAAGAACATTCTAATCAAAATTATCAAGAATTTCTAATAAAAATAATCCAAAGACTAATTAAAATTGTCATTAAGAAATTAATCAAAAATAAATGTCAAAATCAACAAAATTAAACAAAAGCTTATCAAAAGCTAATCACAAATAATTAAGTTCTAAAAAATTAACAAGAATTAACCAAAAATTACCCAATTAACAATTAACAAAATAAATCTACAAGACTAAAAATAAAATCTAATCAAAAACGTAAATCAAGACTAACCAAAATAAATAACAAAATTTTTAATCAAAGTAATTCAAAGCTAATTAAAAAAACTATAATCAAAGTGTTAATCATAATAACATCTAAAATTAAAAAATCTAAATCAAACAATGAGTAGGGTGTAAAGAATGATCATGGGTGGTGTTAAAAAAAACCTGGAATCATCATGGGCCGTGAGGCCCATTCATCCAGCATCAGAAAAAATCAAAACGGGCCTAAGCCCCGGCCCACCAAGTAAGCGTGTAACAAAGGTTGGTATGGTATGGTATCAGATTCAACAACACAAGGTCAATATTAATTATCAGCTTATTCTCTTCAACACAAAAACAGAGTGGATCTCATCTTCTTCAACCTTGCAATGCCGACAACTGTTCACCATCATCTCTCTATTTCATTTCGCATTGGTTCCTTTAACCTTGCATTCTCTCGCAGCGCCGTACACGGATCTTCAAAACACTACAAGTTCCGGTCCTCAAGGAAAAACGACGACGCCGAAGAACACACCCTCTCAACTTCTCTTCGTGACCTTACTCTATCTCGAACCACGCTCGCTTACGGTGTCACTTCAGGTCAGCTTGGATTTGTTTCCAATCATGTTTGTTTCTGTTGTTTTGCTCACAATCTTCTTCGTCTCACTCTTCTTTCTGATTTGTGGGTTCTGTTTGCTTCAAATGGATTGGTGTTGTGAGGAATTTGGGTTAACGTTGAATCGAAAAAAAATGGAATGAGAGTTTAATTTTGGTTTAAAAGGTACGATTCACGAATGATGTTGTTGAGTGGGTGGTGGTAAGGTGTTTAACAGAGGTTCTGGGTGTTTGGTTTCGTAACATGAAGGTGGAAACTCATGGTTGTAAAAAAAATGGAAGCTAACATTGTATGTTGGAAGGTGATGAGGATGTTGAATAAGACGTTTGGAGGGTGATGGTGAGGTGTTGCGTTGAACGGGTTACGTTAGATTTCCGATAGCTAGATGAATCACGGTTTTCTTGGGTATGGCTGTGAAAGTTTCTGTTGTTGTTTGTAAAAGAGTTGAATAAAGAAAGGGTCTTGAGTGATGAGAGGTTTGAGAGGAGTTCAAGGTTTATGAAGAATTTGTGGAAGATGATGAAGGTTCGGATTGAGGGAGAGTAAGAAGTCTTTTATGCATAAACTTTTCACAGGTTTTTTTATCCCTTCTGTTCCTCTCATTCTTTTTTTAAATCAAAATTAACTTGTTAATTAAGTTTCCAGTACAGTCCTTGCCTGATATTGTTGTGCAGGATTGTTGTTGTTTCATTGCAGGGTTTGTTCGGAGTGGAGAATAATGACGGGGTTGTACAAGTTGTGAGCAGGTTTTGTCGCGGTCGTTGTGAGATGTTGTGACAGACTTTGTTGGAATGGTGTGAAGTTGTGGGATGTACAGTTTGCGTTGTGTACGAGAGGAAGTTGTGGGGTCATAGGAAATTGTCATGGCTTGGAATGTGTTGGCTGAAAGTTTCATGGGCTTGGTGCGTGGTAGCTGCGGGTTATGTTTGTGAAAGGTGTGGCGTGTGTGAAATCGAAGTGGGCCATTGGTTGAGGCAATTGTGAAAGTCTATTTTGGTTGAAGCTTTTTGGGGTGTAAAATGGTTTGGATGTGTCTAATGGCTTTTGTTGTGTGTGATGCAGGTACAAGCTTGCTTGGATTTTTGTTGTTTTGTAGCTACTTGTAGTATGATGGTTGTAGTTTCAAGTGAGAAGGGCCGGATTGTGAATAGAGTCATGGTTTTGGAGTTTACGTGTAGTATCTCATGAAGGCCCCTTCATTCTTTCCCTTTTTTGTGTGTAAATATGGACTCTTTGTAGACTTCTTTTGTAATGGGTTTATAAAATAAAAGAATGGACAATGACTTATTGTGCAACTTTGATAATTGTGAAAGAACATGGATTTTTGGATTATTGCAAAAATGAATTATGAAAAATTGGTTTAATATGAATTATGGGAAAATAGGCTTAATGGTTATTAACATGAATTTGGTTTTGAAATTGAATTGTGGATCTAGAAAAATGGATTAAATTGAAAGGTGGATTTGAAGAATGGTTAATGGTCTATAAAAAAAATAGACTTTATTTTGGACATGAAATGGATAATTGGATAATAAAGGTTGGATTTTTAAATGGACAAAAGAATAGATATAAAAATGGATAAAGAAAAATGAATGGTAAATGTACATATGAATCGGTATGGGTTATGGATTTGTACATGGACAAAGAAAAATGATTCTAAAAAGTGGACAACCACATTACACCAATTCCAAACCTTTCACAACATCACAACGACCCTCAACTTAGCTTTTAATTCCAACACCTTGAATAATCACCACTGAAATCCACTGATGCGTCACACTAAATGACAACCAATTTTGACTTGAAAACAGATTTCCAAATCTCTGATCTTCTGGATCAAACCTCACATGATCCACCACTTGATAACCTGATGAGTTCCACACACAACAATTTGACCTTGAATACACATTGCTTGAGAGATAGCCAATGATGCAGATAACTTGAGAATGAAGCGAGCTCTTGATAATTTGACCAAGATTAGGTCAAACATCCATCTGATCCTGATTTTGACTGACTAAACGACACCTGATTTGAAGTTACACACCTTAACCTGGAACCAATGCTCCTGACGCCTCTTGAGAAATCATGAAGCTCAAACCTCTGTCAAACTTGAATGGAAGTACCTCAGGGCAAATAGAAACACTGACTCAAAGAAACTCCTGATCCTATGTGTTGTACCCCAAATTTTACCCTCAGATCCTCTGATCATTGTCGTATCATGTTTAGGTCATTTGCCTTAGCATTTGCAGTCATGTAGTTCGTCGATCATAGTCAGGCATTATTTTTCGTCTATTTTTTTTTGTCACATTTTTTTTATAATCCAATTATCCTTATGAGTTCTAGAACTTTTAAAATTTGTTTTATTACTTTTAATCATTGGTTTATTTTCAAATTAATTTCTTTTCTTATTTTTCTTATTATTTTATTGTTATTATTTTGTCATTTTATTTTTAATATGTATTTACTATCATTTCTATTTTATTATCATTTTATTTAGTATCATTAAGATTTGTTATTATATTATTTTATATTTATTTTATTCACCATTATTTTTTGCACTTTGTTATCACAAGTCAATTCTCACGTTCTTTACTAGTGACCCCAAACCAGTTGCAACGCTACACACCCAAAGCCAAAAAGCCTGCTATAATCAGTTTCAAAAGACTCCAAAATTTTCACTAAAATGACCCTCTATTTTCTTGTGGCTTACACCGTACCATCCTGCTGCGAGTATGTACACCACAAAGCCCAAAACCATACTCTGCTGTAACTTTGACTTGCTTCGAACTAATAGCATTGTCTTAAATAAAACTCCAACCGACCTGCTGTGAAAACAAAGACAACACACCTGCATCAACAACACCAAAACCTGCTACACAATCCTACAGTTTTTGAAAGCGACCTCACAAGAAAGTACGAAGGAAAAAACAGACTTCAGTTCAAAAAGAAGAGAATCGTGAACGAAAAAGAAAAAAAGTAAAAAAAATTGAAGAGAAAAAAGGTTGGACCTTCAGTTGAAAAACCTTAAAAGGAGTTCTTCACCATCTGGAGAGGAGCCATCGTGACTCGTTGTCTTTCTTCCTTCAACCATTTCCCCACAAAATACCAACCTTTGTCCTTTCAATATTCTTCAACCGTATCTACCTCCCTTTCAACCCTCGTTCTTCCTCACGAGTCCCTCAATTTTTTCTCACACCTCTGTTCTCCCTTCATCCTCAGATCGCAAAACCAAACAACCTTCTTTCAACCTCTCTTCTCTGCAAACTGAACAACAACAACCCTTCATACAACCTCAATTAAATCCCTCACAAAACTTTTTTCCGCAACCTCACCTTCATAAACCTTAAAAACTCTCCCATCCGCCAACTAACCTCAACTTTCAAATATCTTTCAACTTGTACGAACCAACTGCACCCGTTTGCTCCATCTTTCAAACAACCATCTTCATCACGGCTTAAATCTCATCCTCCATTAAAACAACATTCTTAAACCTTCAATCAACCGAAATCGCATCACCTTCATCCTCTTTACGCCCATAACCGCCGTGACATTCCTCTCCCCGCTTTAATCTTTCATCAACGTCATCCCACAGCAACCATCGCCCACAAAATCTTTGAACAAACCCCAAATCAAACCAGAATAGAGATGACTAGAAAGGAATGAAACAAATCAAAATTGAAACCCTAATTTAATCGAACTTGAGCGAGAAATCAAAAGCAAACGAACCAAAATGAAAGCGAGATAGAAGCGAAGTTGAACGGAAATGGTAAGGATCTGAATCTGTTGGATTTTCATTGACTTACGTCGCCATGGACACGTTTTGTAAACTTTGTTTTGTTTTGAGGATGAGTCGTTTGTTCTTTGGTGACTCATGGTTTTCTTTGAAGCGGTTCTGAGCATGTGACTCATTTGAAGATAACCCAATAGTCAACAGAGAGTGTCACGTTTTTTTGTTAAATCCATACTCTCACACGCACGGTTTCAACACCCCCCTCTTTTTTGTTTTTGATTTCTTTTTTTTTATGGTTTTTTTTATATATAGTTTTAATATTGTTATTTTGATTTATTTGTTAAATCTTAATTTTATAAATCCTTTGGCAATGTTGTTTCTCTTGGGCCAATGACATAAAAAAAATCTTAACTTTGTTGATTATTTCAAATCAATAAGTTTTGATTAGTAGGAGGCCATATTTTTTCTTTTGGTTGGTCAATGAAAGTCTAGTTAAAAGATTATCAATTTCTCGATTAAATCTTAATTTAGACGAGACAAACTTCATTTCCATTTCAGTTCCATTTTCTTTTATTGGGCCAATGATATCACAAAAATCATGACTTTTTTCGATTTATTTCAAGTCACTAAAGTCTTGATAAATATGAGGCCACCTTTTATTTTTTATTCGGTCAATGAAAGTCAAAAATCAAGATTATCGATTTTGCGATTAAATCCTGATGTAGACGAGACCATTTCGATATCACTTCGATTTTTACTTCATTTCGCATCTACTTCTATCTTCTTTTTATTTTTGATCGATGAAGTTCTTTATTCGCGAACGTTAATTGTCAAGGCGAACAACCTTCAGTATTTCAAATCTGTAGTGAGTCATCATCGAGATTTCTTTCTATACTTTGGGATCGTGATAGGTTACCTTCGATTAATTAACGAGAGTTTGTGATTCAGACGAGGTCTTCACCTTTTCTTTTTGTGTGGCACGATTTCCTCAGAGAATAATCCTCAATATCATTTCTCTATTGTGTCTTAACACAAAGATTGAATTTTGCATCCTCCTATAGCATGATCTTCCTCATAGACCGTGCAACGACGGTTTAGCACTACATTGGACCCGATTCATCGATCCAATAAATTAATCATTAACCACTAACTTTACTTTCAGTCAATATATTTATTTTATGTCAATATTATATCTTGTTCATATTATTTTGATTATATTATTGTTCATATTGTTCATATATATCATATTCATACTTGTTCATCTAACCCTCCATTCCAAAGGAAAGTTCTTTTATTTTGACTCCTAAGTCAATAAACAACTCACATTTCATCTTTGGCCTCCTAAGAGCCATTTTCCTCATAGTTTAGTAATAGGATAAAGTTATCGTGAACTCTATGTGATTCTCACCATCATGAGAACTCACTTTCCCTTTACTTAGACTTATAGAGTTATCGTGAACTCTATGTGACTCTCATCATCATGAGTGCTCACTTTCTCATTTCAACTTAGACTTAGAGAGTTATCGTGAACTCTAAAATGAGCTCATACTCATTTCCCTTTGGAACTTTGGTCATAGTCAATGGTTCCTCTTTCACCCTTAGTCAGGGGAACTACGAATGCTCTGATTCCACTCCCGTCAGGATACGTAGGCACGAGATGCAATGTCTTGGCGAGCATACCTAGTGTACCTGCCCTAGGTCCTTTACCTTAGCACTTTTTCCTTTAACAAGCAAACTTTAACATAACACAAACAAACAAGAGGTTCCTGTAGAGTACTACAGATACTTAGGGTGCTAATACCTTCCCTTTGTATAACTAACCCCCGAACCTTAGATCTCCCCCCTTTAGGTTTTTTTCGATCTTGAACCTTTCCTTTGGATAAATCAAAGTCGGTTATAAAAGAAATATGATGCAAGTTAATTAATAGCTTGTTATCCAATTTTCACCGCAACAGAAATGGCGACTTCACTGGGGACTTGTCTGAGGGTTAAGCCCACCTTGTTTTTGTTTATGTTATTTATGTTTGCCTACTATACTTGTACATATCTGTATATATCTGTATATCTGCTTGCCTGGGATCTTCTGTGTGCAGGGTGCCATTATTGAGTGGTGAGATAAGTCCTAACCCGGGCTTGAGATTACATTTGATTAGGAACCGTGGGCATAGTCAAGGAAAATTTGAGGGAGAAATCCCAAAGGAGTTAACTTGAAGTCCACACTCAGTTGAGGCCCTCTTGAAAGTGGTATAAGCTGAACGAGCAATCGTGAAGGCGTTACTACCTTCAACCTTGGTGCCGGGGATACTGATGACCTTTAGTTATCCCTTTATCCCCACTTGGCTTATTTTGGACGTAGTGCGATGACTATGAGGGAGTAATCCTAAATGGTTGCTACACGATACTACACTCAGACAGACTCTCTTGAGAATTTTATTGATTACCGAGCAATTGGGAAGTCGATAAAATTCGAAAGATGGATTGTCGACTCTGGGCACTTTTTAGAACCCTGTTCTGCATATTGAAAACCCATAGTACACACCTTGTTGGGATGGGTAGACCGTGGATCCATTCATGAGACCCATAAACCTAGGGCTTGTGTGTACATATGTCTGTGTTTTTGTGTGCCTGTGTTTTATGCATTGCGTGCATCTCATCGTATCCATTGATGGTTTCAAGGAACTCAGATGTTTTTTTCTTTACAAAGATCAATAGAGACCATGATTTTTAAAGCAAAACTCTTCAGCTTTCAAAAAAATGTTTGCAACTTGCCTTTGAGTTCTTGAAACCATTTGTCTTGCATTAGCATTGCATTTACATTTGCATTGCATTTGCATTTCTCAGCCTTGAGTCTCATCCACCCTTTGTCTGTAACCCAGTTGACTTCCCGAAGCTAGCATTGGACTTGAAATAGCTTTTGAGGGATCGTGAACTCAGGAGAGCAAAGTTAGTTTGTAACAAGAGCAGATTTGGAATCATTGAAAGATCAATTGGACCATATTGTGGAAGCTATGACAGCTTTGGCAAAGAGAGCCGACGCCCGTTGTGACTACCATGCTGGGGCACAGGGGTACTCAACTGAAGACTGCAAGGTACTTAGGAGCAAGGTTCAGACTCTGCTTGACTCCAATATGTTCCCATTCACGCCTCAAGGCATTCAAATCAACAATCCTTCACCTAATCAAGCGGGTTCATCAGACTCTGAGATGGAAGAAATTGCTGAGCGGGTATGTGAAGATGATTCTCAAACGGATCTTGACAATCAACTCTGAAGACGGTTACCTCAACTTGGAAAATCAAGAAAGGAAAGCCCGGTTCCCTGAAGCTGGCAATCTCTGGGTTGTTTAGCATATTTTGTTGTATTTTTCTTTGCATGTTTAAATCTGTATTTGCTTATAAGCTATTGTTGTTCCAAATTGGCAAGATTAATGAAGTGTTTATGCATCTTTTGATTAAGTCCATTCGTTTCACTCATTTACTTTTATGTTTGTGAAAACAAAAACAAAAAGACAAAAAAAAACAAAACAAAAAATATCTTTATCTTGTTTCACTCCCTTTATCAAACTGTTTGTTTAAGCAAAGATTGGGGAGGATGACGAAAATATTATCCATAATTGTTGTGGTATGCTTTCGATTAAACCTTGCCGAGGATGTAAGGCATTGTTTCAAATCCCAAACACTGGAGAAATAAGGAAGATAATCCCTCGTTAACCCTTCGAGCCTAGAAGTAGGAGTTTTCTTTCTTTTCCAAAAAAAAAACCTTAAATCTCAACCTTGGGGCAGGGTAGTTTTCAGTTTAACTTGGTTATGCATTCGAATGCAAGCGCTTCATGCAAGACACCAGTCAGCTCTCTCAAATCAAATGAGTTAACGCTTGTACAAGTTTTTCCTCTGAGCAGCAAATAAGGAAGGATCGTCGAAAAATCCTTAATCAAAGAATGAGCCGAGTCCCTTTCAAGGCAAAAGCCAAGAAAGATGGGAAGCCCAAAACTTTGCCTTATACAAGAAGGCTTGTACAACAATAAAAAAAAAGGGCATAACCTCAACAATAAAAAAAGAGGTCATAACCTCAACAATAAAAAAAGAGGTCATAACCTCAACAAAGAAAAAAAGAGGTCATAACCTCAGCAAAGGAAAAAAGAGGTCATAACCTCAGCAAAGACAAAAAGAGGTCTCAAAACCTCAGCAATAAGGGATGACCAAATTCTGCAAGGGAGTAATGACTATCCAAGGTGTCCGAATCATCATCAACTATCATCAGTTCGTTCCTAGTCTGTGAGAACCTGAATGTATAACTTGAGTTAACTAAGTGTAGGATCGGAATTCATCACGAAGATTGGGTGGGGACAAATAAACTTTGAGCCTTTATCTTTTGTTTCATAAACCGTGAACCAGGCCACGTTACAACCCTTAAAAGACCTAATTGAGGAAAGGTTATTTTGAAAGCATACTACAACAAGGTTGATTAACCTGACTCCTAATGATCTTTGCTAATTGCGTGTGTTGATCACTTCATTTGTCATTCTGTAAATGACTATACCCATCTTTGTTTTGATTATTTAATCATTCCACTGTGTGCGTTTTCATCAATAAACTTTGTTTTTCAAAAGCTTGCATGAATTTTGCATTGAAATTGCTAATTTTAAATGAACAATACTTGTTTGCAATACAATTCAATATCAAAGGAATTCCAACAAATGCAGCCAACTAGGGAATTTGACTTGATAAAGGAAGCTCAGTCAGGGGCAACCAAGCGGAAGGTTCTGCCAATCCATCATCCCAATAGCCAAGAATCAGGGGCAGGACTCTTCAAAGTTTAGAATATTGGGGCAAGTCTTCTTGAGGTCATCTTACGACAAGTTTGGACCCCAGGGACCCATCAGCAGGGGCAAGTTTGTTCCCCAATTGTTTCTACCACCGTCTAAAAGACTTTGTATTGCGAATGCAGTTGAACTGGGGCAGCTATGTCAAGACTTATGGTTCTTTTCAAAAGTTTGAAGATATTGAAGCATCTGGTATTTCAAATTCTTTTGTAAAATCCTTTCGAGGACTTATCCTCATAGACCAATTAATCAGAAGCAGTCAAGTCGAGATTCGACAAATCTCTCAAAGGTCAACTAGTCTGGGACATATCCTTCACAGATTAACCAAGCTGACAGGGGCAAGTTTGTTCCCCGATTGTCAACAACCAGTCTGAAGCACAAGTTCAAGGACCTTGTTGTGCAAACGCATCCAATCAGGGGCAGTTATGCCGAGATTCACGAAATCTCTCCAAAAGTTAGAAGATATTGGAACACCTTGCATGCCAATTCTTTTATAAAATCCTCTTGATATTTTCTTCTGATAAAGCATGTAATCTGGGGCAGATGAGTTATGCAGAACTACTCAGCTTTTATGGCATCTCTGCCAGCTCCCCAGTAAGCTGTTACATCAGCTAATCTTGGCACTTCCCAATGGATTTTTCCCTCCAGCAAAGAAATCAAGCTCATGATGGCAATCCCGGTGAATTCATGATGCTATACCAAGTAGAGTAGTCTTTCCCCAGAGAAGATCATAACCTTGAAGTAGAGCTAGTTCACATGCGAATTCATCCCCAGTAATGGTCCAATCTGATGAGTTTGGCTGGGTGTCCTCGTCGAGATGTTTATTTCATCTCCAGTTTCGCTTCCTATCTGTTGTGTCAGCATAAGCATGGCATAAGCACTCATATGCATAACATCTTAGCATTTTTACTTCCCTTCTGGTGTTTACCTGTTTTGTTCACTTTGGCGTTTATCTCCCCAAGTGACTGGGTTTGTCTATTCTCTCCAATAGAGTTGTCAGCCCTGGCATAAAGTGCCCATCCATTCTTGAAATCCCTACAGAGTTTTATCCCCGTGGATGAATTATGGTTGCTTCAGTTATCTTTTCCACATTTGGATAAGATAAATCCCCAGTTGATTTCATTCCTCAATTGAAGTCTTGTTTGGCCGTTTCTTTCTAGCTTGTTCCTAGATTGAACTTTGGTCCCTGACAGGTGTGGTTTCCGAACCTACTTTTAAATGTGCATTTATTTTACACCGTGTCTTGTAGGAAGAATCTTTTACAGATCCTCATTGAAGACAAAACTATTTCTCTAGCAGTGTTGTAATATCAACATCTCTTTGGAATTCATACCCAACAACAAGTGGCAGTCTCCTTGAGAAGCTTGTTTTGCTATCATTACCTCTACAACGATAAGTGATAATCTCTCTCCTAAGAAGCTTATCCGTCTGTGGTTTTATCCATACTTCCACATTTACCAGTGGTGTTACAACCAGTCATCTTCCATCAACCCGTTTGATATGATCCCTATTTGAGAAGTTTCCTTGTCGTCAATATGTTTGATGAGGAATTCAAAAATCCAGCTCATACTGGTACCCAGAGTTCATCTCTGTCTTTACTGGCTTTTCTTGAAGATCCCGTTTGAACTCTTCATTATAAGAAAATCCCAGGAAATCTGTTGTTGGATGCTTATCCTTTTGTTTCACACTGATCCCCCAGTGGAGATCATGTTTTCTTTCTAGTTTCACGCCTAATAAGAATGCGTCTTTATTTCCCCAGTGAAGTAAAGACATTCCCGGTTTATCTCCAAAATCTTTGTCTCAGCTAGGCTTGCGTCCGGTTTTCACCCTCGTGCGCCAGATTCCAACTCTTTGTGCATTTTTTCCCAGGAAGTCTAACCTTTCATTCTTTATGCAACTCCGGTACTAACCTATTTGAGCTTCTCATAAGAACCTAAAGTCCAATCATCATTGGCACCGTTCTTGTTTGAATCGAGTCAAACCTGAACCTAAACCTCGAGTTATCGTGAGCTCGTTGTTTATCCTTTGTTAACTTCAAATTATCGTGAGTCTGTTGTTTAAAGTCGTTCTTGTTTAAATCGAGTCAAACCTGAACCTAAACCTCGAGTTATCGTGAGCTCGTTGTTTATCCTTTGTTAACTTCAGATTATCGTGAGTCTATCGTTTAAAACCGTTCTTGTTTGAATCGAGTCAAACTTGAACCTAAACCTCGAGTTATTGTGAGCTCGTTGTTTATCCTTTGTTAACTTCAGATTATCGTGAGTTTGTCATTTAAAACCATTCTTGTTTGAATCGAGTCAAACCTGAACCTAAACCTCGAGTTATCGTGAGCTCGTTGTTTATCCTTTGTTATCTTCAGATTATTGTGAGTCTGTCATTTAAAACCGTTCTTGTTTGAATCGAGTCAAACCTGAACCTAAACCTCGAGTTATCGTGAGCTCGTTGTTTATCCTTTGTTAACTTCAGATTATCGTGAGTCTGTCGTTTAAAACCATTCTTGTTTGAATCGAGTCAAACCTGAACCTAAACCTTGAGTTATCGTGAGCTCGTTGTTTATCCTTTGTTAACTTCAGATTATCGTGAGTCTGTCGTTTAAAACCGTTCTTGTTTGAATCGAGTCAAACCTGAACCTAAACCTCGAGTTATCGTGAGCTCGTTGTTTATCCTTTGTTAACTTCAGATTATCGTGAGTCTGTCGTTTAAAACCGTTCTTGTTTGAAGTGAGTCAAACCTGAACCTAAACCTCAAGTTATCGTGAGCTCGTTGTTTATCCTTTGTTAACTTCAGATTATCGTGAGTCTGTCGTTTAAAACCGTTCTTGTTTGAAGTGAGTCAAACCTGAACCTAAACCTCGAGTTATCGTGAGCTCGTTGTTTATCCTTTGTTAACGTCAGATTATCGTGAGTCTGTCATTTAAAACCGTTCTTGTTTGAATCGAGTCAAACCTGAACCTAAACCTTGAGTTATCGTGAGCTCGTTGTTTATCCTTTGTTAACTTCAGATTATCGTGAGTCTGTCGTTTAAAACCGTTCTTGTTTGAATTGAGTCAAACCTGAACCTAAACCTCGAGTTATCGTGAGCTCGTTGTTTATCCTTTGTTAGCTTCAGATTATCGTGAGTTTGTCGTTTAAAACCGTTCTTGTTTGAATCGAGTCAAACCTGAACCTAAACCTCGAGTTATCGTGAGCTCGTTGTTTATCCTTTGGTAACTTCAGATTATCGTGAGTCTGTTGTTCAAAACCGTTCTTGTTTGAATCAAGTCAAACCTGAATCTAAACTTCGAGTTATCGTGAACCCGTTGTTTGAACCCTTTTCAAAGTCCAACTCATACTGCTATTCCTCATAAACCAAATCATCTTGTTATCTCAACCAATACATTTTGGTACCCATTGGTTCATTAACCTTGTTTACAGCAAAGGTCCAGTCACCTTTCATCATCTGATGCGCAGAGTTTGTCTATGTATTATCTGGCTTTTCTTGAAGATCCCGTTTGAACTCTTCAGTACAAGAAATCCCCAGAAAATCTTTGTAAGATGTCTACCCTTTTCTTTCAGACTAATCCCCAGTGGAGATCATGTCTTCTTTCTGGTTTCATGCCCAGTAAGAATGTGTCTTCATTTTTCCCCAGTGTCGTCCGGTCACCTATAAACCTGTCGTCCATCTCCCTGGATCTTTCCCCAGTGGAGAATACCTCTCTGGCTCTTATCTCCAGTGAGGACCTGTAAGGTTTCCCCCTTATCTTTCTATCCCCAGTGTTTCCTTGGAGTCTCCCCAGTGAGTCTCTTTTATTGGTTAGTCTGCATCCCCAGTGGGTCTTTCTCGTGGATACTAATTTTCATCCTTCCCTAGTGTTGCTCACCTGTAGTTGTTTGATCTTTATCCTTTAGTCTTGTTTGTCTGCATCTTTTGCACTATCATGACATCATATCATCATACTAGTAATTCATGGCATGTCAGCATTGAAGATTAGTTTTGTCCATAACATTGCATGTCAGTGTATCTAAGGGCAAAATTTTCGGTTATCTATATTTAAATGTCTTTCACCATGATTTCATGAGGAATTTCATCTCTCATTTCATCCGGTGAAGATATTTAAATAGGGGTAACTGTTGTACCCCAAATTTTACCCTCAGATCCTCTGATCATTGTCGTATCATGTTTAGGTCATTTGCCTTAACATTTGCAGTCATGTAGTTAGCCGATCATAGTCAGGCATTATTTTTCGTCTATTTTTTTTTGTCACATTTTTTTATAATCCAATCATCCTTATGAGTTCTAGAACTTTTAAAATTTCTTTTATTACTTTTAATCATTGGTTTATTTTCAAATTAATTTCTTTTCTTAGTTTTATTATTATTTTATTGTTATTATTTTGTCATTTTATTTTTAATATGTATTTACTATCATTTCTATTTTATTATCATTTTATTTAGTATCATTACGATTTGTTATTATATTATTTTATATTTATTTTATTCACCATTATTTTTTGCACTTTGTTATCACAAGTTAATTCTCACGTTCTTTACTAGTGACCCCAAACCAGTTGCAACGCTACACACCCAAAGCCAAAAAGCCTGCTATAATCAGTTTCAAAAGACTCCAAATTTTTCACTAAAATGACCCTCTGTTTTCTTGTGGCTTACACCGTACCAGCCTGCTGCGAGTATATACACCACAAAGCCCAAAACCATACTCTACTGTAACTTTGACTTGCTTCGAACTAATAGCATTGTCTCAAATAAAACTCCAACCTACCTGCTATGAAAACAAAGACAACACACCTGCATCAACAACACCAAAACCTGCTACATAATCCTACAGTTTTTGAAAGCGACCTCACAAGAAAGTACGAAGGAAAAAACAGACTTCAGTTCAAAAAGAAGAGAATCGTGAACGAAAAAGAAAAAAAGTAACAAAAATTGAAGAGAAAAAAGGTTGGACCTTCAGTTGAAAAACCTTAAAAGGAGTTCTTCACCATCTGGAGAGGAGCCATCGTGACTCGTTGTCTTTCTTCCTTCAACCATTTCCCCACAAAATACCAACCTTTGTCCCTTCAATATTCTTCAACCGTATCTACCTCCCTTTCAACCCTCGTTCTTCCTCACGAGTCCCTCAACTTTTTCTCACACCTCTGTTCTCCCTTCATCCTCAGATCGCAAAACCAAACAACCTTCTTTCAACCTCTCTTCTCTGCAAACCGAACAACAACAACCCTTCATACAACCTCAATCAAATCCCTCACAAATTTTTTTTCCGCAACCTCACCTTCATAAACCTCAAAAACTCTCCCATCCGCCAACTAACCTCAACTTTCAAATACCTTTCAACTTGTACGAACCAACTGCACCCGTTTGCTCCATCTTTCAAACAACCATCTTCATCACGGCTTAAATCTCATCCTCCATTAAAACAACATTCTTAAACCTTCAATCAACCCAAATCGCATCACCTTCATCCTCTTTACGCCCATAACCACCGTGACATTCCTCTCCCCGCTTCAATCTTTCATCAACGTCATCCCACAACAACCATCGCCCACAAAATCTTTGAACAAACCCCAAATCAAACCAGAATAGAGATAACTAGAAGGGAATGAAACAAATCAAAATCGAAACCCTAATTTAATCGAACCTGAGCGAGAAATCAAAAGCAAATGAACCAAAACGAAAGCGAGATAGAAGCGAAGCTGAACAGAAATGGTAGGGATCTGAATCTGTTGGATTTTCATTGACTTACGTCTCCATGGACACATTTTGTAAACTTTGTTCTGTTTTGAGGATGAGTTGTTTGTTCTTTGGTGACTCATGGTTTTCTTTGAAGCGGTTCTGAGCATGTGACTCATTTGAAGATAACCCAATAGTCAACAGAGAGTGTCATGTTTTTTTGTTAAATCCATACTTACACACGCACGGTTTCAACATCCCCCTCTTTTTCGTTTTTGATTTCTTTTTTTTTTTATGGTTTTTTTTTTATATATAGTTTTAATATTGTTATTTTTATTTATTTGTTAAATCTTAATTTTATAAATCCTTTGGCAATGTTGTTTCTCTTGGGCCAATGACATAAAAAAAATCTTAACTTTGTTGATTATTTCAAATTAATAAGTTTTGATTAGTATGAGGCCATATTTTTTCTTTTGGTTGGTCAATGAAAGTCTAGTTAAAAGATTATCGATTTCTCGATTAAATCTTAATTTAGACGAGACCAACTTCATTTCCATTTCGGTTCCATTTTCTTTTATTGGGCCAATGATATCACAAAAATCATGACTTTTTTCAATTTATTTCAAGTCACTAAAGTCTTGATAAATATGAGGCCACCTTTTATTTTTTATTCAGTCAATGAAAGTCAAAAATCAAGACTATCGATTTTGTGATTAAATCCTGATGTAGACGAGACCATTTCGATATCACTTCAATTTTTACTTCATTTCGCATCTACTTCTATCTTCTTTTTATTTTTTATCGATGAAGTTCTTTATTCGCGAACGTTAATTGTCAAGGCGAACAACCTTCATTATTTTAAATCTGTAGTGAGTGATCATCGAGATTTCTTTCTATACTTTGGGATCGTGATAGGTTACCTTCGATTAATTAACGAGAGTTTGTGAATAAGACGAGGTCTTCACCTTTTCTTTTCGTGTGGCACGATTTCCTCAGAGAATGATCCTCAATATCATTTCTCTATCTTGTCTTAACACAAAGATTGAATTTTGCATCCTCCTATAGCATAGTCTTCCTCATAGACCGTGCTACGACAGTTTAGCACTACATTGGACCCGATTCATCGATCCAATAAATTAATCATTAACCACTAACTTTACTTTCAGTCAATATATTTATTTTATGTCAATATTATATCTTGTTCATATTATTTTGATTATATTATTGTTCATATTGTTCATATATATCATATTCATACTTGTTCATCTAACCCTCCCTTCCAAAGGAAAGTTCTTTTATTTTGACTCCTAAGTCAATAAACAACTCACATTTCATCTTTGGCCTCCTAAGAGCCATTTTCCTCATAGTTTAGTAATAGGATAGAGTTATCGTGAACTTTATGTGATTCTCACCATCATGAGAACTCACTTTCCCTTTACTTAGACTTATAGAGTTATCGTGAACTCTATGTGACTCTCATCATCATGAGTGCTCACTTTCTCATTTCAACTTAGACTTAGAGAGTTATCGTGAACTCTAAAATGAGCTCATACTCATTTCCCTTTGGAACTTTGTCATCTACATACAAGACCAAGAAAATGTACTTGCTCCCACCGAATTTGTGATACACACAATCTTCAACAACATTCACCTCAAAACCAAATGTGATAATTACTTCTTGAAACTTGTGATACCACCGACGAGACGCCTGCTTTAGTCCATAAATGGATTTTGTCAATTTGCAAACCATATTCTTTGAGTCTCCTGACACAAAATTTTCTGGTTGCATCATATAGATTGTTTCATCAACGTTGCCATTGAGGAAAATTGTCTTGACATCCATTTGATGGAGTTCCAAATCATAATGTGCAACAAGAATCATGATTGTCCTAAAAGAGTCTTTCGATAAAATCGGAGAGAAAGTCTCTTTAAAGTCAACCCCGTCCTTTTGAGTATAGCCCTTAGCCATAAGACGAGCCTTATACCTCTCCACATTACTGTTAGAATCCCTTTTGGTCTTAAAAATCCATTTGCAACCAATGGGTTTCACACCTTCTAGTAATGGGACAAGTTCCCAAACTTTATTGTCTTGCATGGACTTATACTCCTCCTTCATTTCTTTAATCCACTTTTCCGAGTTGGAATCCTGCATGGCTTGACGGAAGTTGATTGGATCATCTTCCAGCATACCATTATTTTCCTCATGTTCTTGGAGAAAGACTATGTAATCATCCAGAATAGCATTTCTCCTTTCTCTAAGAATTTGTTTTTGAGGATTTTGAGTTTGTTCTTCATGAATTACCAAATCATCTTGAGTTTGAGGAATTGCAACAATGTCTTGTGCTGGCTCCGTACTTGCTTGATAAAAAACAACCATATGAATCGGTTCTGGAATTGTTATCGATTCTTCCTCTAAGACAAAGTCTCTAACCTTATTCTTCCCCCCAAACTCAATATCCTCAAAGAATGTGGTTGTTCCCGTCTCAAAAATTGAATTTAATTTGGGATCATAAAATTTAATTTAATTTGGGATCATAAAATTGAATTAATTAACTCGTACTCATCATAAAACACCAAACAACAGTCAAAGTTCGACCGCCCAAAAAAACAACCCTCAAAACCAAACTCAGCAGGTCATAACACTTTCTAATTTGATGACGGGTAACCCGTCACAAAGATGACGCTCGTAATCCTTCCCCACACTCAACACGTAACAGGGATGACGGGTAACCCGCTATGTCAAAAATATTGAAATTATATATTTTTGGAAATTCTGGGCAGATATCGGAAATTTTAAGATTTTGAAATTTTCGGTATTCCGGAAATTTAAAATTTTCGTTATCTTTGAATATTTTATATAAATTAAATAATTTCTGGTATATCTCAGTTGGAAATTTTGAAATTTCCGATACATGACACAAGGGAGTGGTAACAAACTGTAAATTTACTAAATTTCTGGTAAATTGTCAAAATTTTCAGTACCATACTGAAAATTTCATAAATTCTGGAATTTTTACTTTGTTGAAAATTGGGGGTGTCAAGTTCAAGTGAGGAGTGTCAAGTTAAATGCTCATTTTCTTCTAATTCTCCCAACTTACAAAACAGTCTTCAAAACAAAATGAGAAAACAAACTTTTCTAACTTATACTACAATTTAAATAAGGGTATAATGGCCAATTTGTATAAATTGTAAGGGTGCGGGATATTGTTGGTGTATAGGGTAAATCAATTATCTATCTATTAAAATTAACTACCACCAAACTACCTAAATTGTCATCTCCTTTACATTAATTTACACTACCAAAAGGTTAAAAAAGTAAATGATTAATGTCTCAATTTTTTCCAATATACTCTACCAAAAAGTGACACATGACGTCATTCCAATCATTCATTTTTAAACTTCAACTTTCTCCATCTTCATTCTATTCTTTTAATTCAAATTTCAAATTTATTTCACATTTCTTTTTCCCACACTTTCTCACTTTTATTTTTAATTTTGTAACACTTTATTTTCTTTTTCTCTTTTTATTTTTTTCTAAGTGTCAACTATCACTACTACGAAAAACCCATATCACAACGGTTGGAAAAGGGATACCATTGCGCAGGTCCAACTGTTGTGACGTAAGGTGTGATTGTATGTATGATGATTTCAACCACGGGGGTGTGACCATGATTGTATCCATGTAGTGCGCTACCTACCACAACGGTTTCTTTAAACAACCGTTGTGGTATGTTAAAATGCAACATATTTAACAATGGTTGTTCTAGACAACCGATTTTAAATATAGTCCTAAGTTTATTATAAATTATGTGGAATGCTTATTTCGTAAATGCTCACTAAACATATAAGCTTCCAATCTCCACTCTAACATTATAATATGACAAATTAAGTTATATTAGAATAATAAGTACACGTTCAATGCTTGACAAGGGTTCTTCAACTCCTTATCCGCATTTTGTTATTTGATAGTAAGAACTTGATTTAATGATCCTAGTTCTTCAACAACCCCTGCCTTCACCTCTAATTTTTTTTGCAAAACATTTCTTAGTTTGCAAACAAAATTAGAGGTGGAGAGAGGGGTGGTTGAAGATCTACAATCATTAAACCAAGTTCTAATAGTCAAGGAACAACATGCAGTTAACAGTGTGAAGAATTCTTGTCAAGAATTAAACGTGTACTTATTTTATAATACAATTTTATCTATCATATCATAACTTTCCAATGTAGTTTGGGAAGTTATATATTCGATAGGGATTGGAAAAACACTCAAACCACATAATATATAATAAACTCATCTTTTAACCATACATTAACAACAACATTTATCAAAAGCATTCATCAACAACAAACCATAAACAACAAACACGATACAACAAACATATCAAGGCATAAAATGCTTTAGAAACATATCATACGTGTCAAGTCCCATAATGGCATGTCAACAATGAAATAAAGATGAAGATAAATTTATACCAGCAAACTTGTGTATATTTTGAATGTATGTCATTCTGGGTCTTTGACATAAGTTTGTCAGGCTAAATTTATCTTCAAGACGAAAAAAGAAGAAAGTTCAAACATCATAAAACAAGCTATTGAAACAGATTTTGAAAGAAAAAAAAACTATAGAGAAAACGAACCTATAAATACCCATTGGTTAAGATTTGTTGATATGAGATCATTTTGTGGTTTCCATATGATAGAGACGAGTAACAAAGTTGTTAGGGTTTCGTTTTGAGAGGCGCGTGAAAGAGCTGTTAGAGTTTTTGTTTTGAGAGAGACGATTGTTATGTACTGAAGCGATAGATAATTTTGCTTATATATAAATAAATATCACGTTTCATCACGGTTGGTAATAAAAATCGTGGTGATATACATGGTCAATAACATTTTTTATCACGATAAATGATTAATTGTTGGTGATGAGATTCGAACCATTTCACTCCGTGTACTTTTCATTACGGTTGCTACATTTGACTGTTGTGACAAGTCATCTAGTAAATAAAAAAAAATATGCGCCCATGATTAATCTATTACCACGGTTAACACTATGGTCGTTGTAATATTGATGTTACAAAAGACTTATTTTGTAGTAGTGTATCTTTCTATTAAAATTAACTACCATCAAACTACTTAAATTGCTCTTTCTTTTACATTAATTTACACTAATAAAATACTAAAAAAGTAAATAATTAATGACTCAATTTTTTTTTTCAACTAACACATGACCTCATTCCAATCATTATAATTATAGTATATTATTATCATATTAAGTATTTATTGGTGTATAAATGTATACAATATTGACATGACCTCATTCCAATCATTATAATTATAGTATATGATTATCATATTAAGTATTTATTGGTGTATAAATATATACAATATTGACATTTAATTTTGTTTTTACTGACAAATTTAATCAATTCTATTTATTTATTATTATTAAAAAATATTAATTAATTTATTTTTAAATTTTAATAGAATTAAGAATTTATTTTATGAAATTAGATAATACTCAATAGTCAGACACACAACTAATTTTTCATCTCACATATCACTATTAGAAAAATATCTATTCTATTTTAATCAATAATTTTCATTATTTGAGATAAAAAAAAATTATTTTCAAATGTCAAAATTTTCCTTTTTCTCACGAGCCACTATCAACAAAATACCTATTTTATTTTAATTAACAATTGTCTTTATTTGAAGCACAAAATTGTTATTTTCAAATGTCAAAATTTTTATTTTTTTTTCACAGGGCATTATTATCAAAATACCTATTTTATTTTAATTCACAATTGTCCTTATTTGAAGCATAAAATTGTTATTTTCAAATGTCAAAATTTCTAATTTTTTCACAGGCCACTATTATCAAAATATCTATTTTATTTTAATTAACAATTACATTTATTTAAGACACAAAATTCTTATTTTTCAAATGAGAAAATTAATTTTACATTATTATTATTATTCATTTTATAATTAAATAATTAATTTCATATATATATGGGGCATATCAAGTGAGAGTGATTTTAAAATGAGAGATGAGAGGAATAAACAACAGCCATTAGATCAGATTATCAAGAGAGAGAGAAATTAATAGCCACATTAATGAATAAGTTTAATCATTATTGTTTGATTGATCTAATGGTTGTTATTTATTCCTCTCATCTCTCATTTTTAAATCACTCTCACTTGATATGCTCACTATATATATATATATATAACATTTATATGATATTAAATAAATTAGACTCACAGGTATTTTGCTAGTTTTTTGGCTTAATACCCTTTTTGGTCCTCTAACTATACCCTCGGGTCCAATTTGGTCTTCTTTCTTATAAAAGTTTCAAATTGGTCCCTTACTTTGTCTAACAAAAGCAAAGTGATCCTTACCGTCAAATAATAGTAAACATCGTTAGCTTTGATGACGTAGCATATGAGTTGGATGCTGAATTGTCCTTTTTAACATATGTGTCATTTCTTTTATAATACATGGCAATGGCAATGTGTCATTTATTTTTATGTGTCATTTATGTAATGAAATAATAATAATAAAAATAAAATAAAAAACAAATAGGGTTTTAAAATAAAATAAGAAAAAACAAATAGGGTTTTAAAATAAAATAAAAAGAACATAATTACATATTTCTCTTTTCATCACGTTGAAACGCGATCTCCCTCACCCTCATTTTTCCTTCATCGTGAAATCATCCCCCTCCCCTACTGTTCATCCTTTCACTTGCTCTCTTTTTTCTCATCTCTCTGCTCTCGAACGCATCTCTTTCTCTATTCGCTCATTCTCTCTCATGCGGCTGATGATTGAGGGTGGTGGCGGTTGAATAGGGTTTGTAGTGGTCTGACAAAGGGAGTATCAATGGTGGTCGTGTGGTGTTTTAGTTTGGATTTGTGGGTTGTGAAGGTGGTCGTTGGGTTGCGATTTGTGGTATTGAAGGTTTAGATTGTTGTTTGGTTTTTACAGAGGGTATTGAAGAGTGTTGTGAGTTTTGAATGAAGAGGGAGGTTAACAGTGTGGTGGGTCTGTGATTTGCAAAGATCAATATTAAAGAATTTGGGGCTCTTTGAAGGTGAGGAATTTTTTATTCTTTTCAATTATCTCTAAACAGAAATCTCTGCAGAATTTGGGGCTCTTTGAAGATTGTTGTTTCTTATATCTCTGCAGAAATCTTCAATTTGGTTGTTAAAAAATAAAGCTTTAAAGGAGTGTTTCTTAGAGTTTTTCTTTGGGGTTATTTTGATGATGAGTTTCAGAAAAGTAATTCCACACAAAATCCATGAGAACTTGATAAGCCTCACTACTTACAACAACGGGATATCAGGAACAAACCTTCTCCTGCAACGAACCACCAAACAAAACTTCTTATGTTAAATGCAGTTTCCGGCGAGTATGAAATTTCTGGCCAAATATATGCAGTTTCCGACCAAACTTCTAGATCTTATTCTTCTTTGCTTTCTATTTCGTTTTCTTCTTAGTTGTTGATGAAGATTATTTGAAAAAATTAATGTATCATCACTTGTATATTGTAATGTGCCACATGTTAAATGAAAAATAGCTTAGTCATCATGGCACATGTTGAAAGGTTTTTAACACATTAGCATTTGACTTAGTCAGCATGCCACATTGCCAGTTTAATACATATGGGACTAACGTTTCTAACGGTCAGGACAAACGTGATACCATTTTAATACGTAAGAGACTAATTTAAAACTTTTAAAAGAAAGAGGATCAAATTAGACATGGAGAAATAATTAAAAGACAAAAAAAAATATTAAACCTAATTTTTTTCAAAATTGGTATTGAAAAAAGTGGTCATATAAATTGTTAAACATCAACATCTACTTGAACATATTCGAAAGAGAAAATGCTATGTTCACGGCGGGTTTGGATATGATATGTTTACTGTAGCAGTAAATTTGTAAGTTGTAACTTTGGTGCAAATAATTAATAAATGAGTAATTAAAATATATTTCCTCTGTCTTAAAATGAAAATTTTTTTACTTAAAAAAATTTGTCCTAAAATAAGAGTTTTTTTAAATGTACAATATAATTTTAATTAATTTTTACCAATTTTACCTTTAATAATTATTGTTTACATTATTTTTAAGATATTACATCACACAATACTTTTGTGACAACTAATAGTAATTAAGAGCAATATTGTAAAATTGTTACACTTAATTATTTAATCATTACTTTTCTTAATCTATTTATAATAACTTTAAAAGATTTTTATTTTGAGACGGAGAGAGTATTATTTTATGAGAGAGATGAGTTGATTTAGAGAGAAAGGTATATGTAAAGGTAACTAATCTCTCTCCGTTGACGGCTGGCTGGGCAGAACTGAAGATATCCATTTGCAAAGGACATTCTCCAAATCAACAAAGGTAACTGCAAATCGTTCCACTCCTCTCTTTTCATTCCCAATCGTTGTTGCAATCTCTTTATTCTTCATTCCATTTTGCTTCATGTGACCACAAATCCTTTTAGTATTCATGCTTCTGTGTTTACTTTTTCAATTTTACAGAGTCGGAGAAAGGGAAAGAGGTGACTCAATCTACTAACCATAATCTAGGATTAGGATTAGGATCTGACATTTTCAACTAAAATTGGTTATTAATATATAATTCTTTGTTGTTGTCTATACTATACTAGTATTACATAAGCAGGATCTAAAATAATGGGAAGAGTTGTAACTAGAAGCCAGAGACTTAAATCCTTAAACAAGTGCAGCAGCAGCAGTTACAGCGATGATTCTGACTCTTCAAAGGTGTTGCTCAATCAAGACTTGATGCTTCCTATACTTACTTTGCTTCCTCTCAACTGTTTGCTCAATTCTGCAAGGTATGTTTGCAAACTATGGGCAACTACTATTCGCACCTCCCATTTTGCTCAAAGATGCCTACAACTTTCTAAACCTGGTTTTTATGTTGAAAATGGTGACTTTGGTAGAACTTCTTATTACTTGCATATCAAAAATTATGTGAATGGTCACTTTGAATTTGAAAGGACTGATTTGGGAACACCTTTAAAATTCGGAAGGATTATAGATAGTTGTAATGGCATATTGCTCATGCTTTTTTGGACTTGGAATCCTGCACAAACACAAGCTTTCCTCGTCAACCCCGTCATCAAGTCTTGCCTTAAACTTCCTCCTCTACCCTTTTCAAAAGAACGCCCATTACTTGACTTACAATTTACTATAGTTTGTGTTCCTCGCACGGACAAATTCAAGTTGTTTTTCATAGACATCCTAGAGGTTTCAGGTGCTTTTTATTATGTTTTCTATGTGCTAAGAATTGGAATAGATAACTCATGGAAAGAGATACATAGAAAAGAAGCTCCCGTAGACTGGGATAATTTTTGGAAACCACTTTATGATGGAGCCAATTATCTTTACTGGATATCTACTCACCATGAAATAACTGTGTTGGATGTTGACAAGGAAATTACTGTTGGAAAATTTTCACTTCCCCCTTTGCCTGCGGATCCTTGTCCTCTTACGATATTCTTATGGAAGGGAAATCAACTTTCTTGCACTGTCCAAATTGTTCATAATAAAACATATCAAATCTACATTCTTGATTTTGATTCTGGAAAATGGTCATTTTATCATGAAATGGGACCGTTTGATTATGTAGCTGCTTGCGGTCAGGAGCTTATTGTTGTGTTTCCTCTATTTCGTTACTGGATCCACGATGAAATCATCTTTCGAGTAGCTAGATTTTCAAGGAGAGAAGATAATTTGCCTAGAGGCAGGTACACCATGCACTTTAGTTACAATGTCAAGACTAGACAGCTGACAAAGATTGAGGGCTTTGCTATGGCCAAACATGAGGTATGGCTTCACACCAACAGCCTAGTTTCATTGCCAAGTACTCCAACATAGGTAGACAACAAGTATTTATGTTTCTATTTAGTTATGTATGTTGGGAGTGGCCAAACAAAAGATGAATTTTTAAGATGTTTATTTTCATTTTATTTAGCAAACTTGCATTGTTAGTCAACTATTTTGTTTAATGATGACTTAAGTCTTGTGGCAAATCTTGTGCTCTCTATTTCTTTTATTTACATTATTTTTCACCATAAGTGTTGGAGTTACTCTCGCTCTTCCTTGTAAGTTGCAATGGAAGACATCTTTATCATTTGGAATAAGATGGAATACTGCAAATTCCAACATTTTGTTAACCTAAACTGACCCGTTATGTTAATGCTTGTAACATTTATACTCTTTTTCTATGCCTTCTCCCATAGGGGATGAACATTTCACATTATAGATTTCATGCATTGTTGGAAATTAGATCACGATCACTAGTATTACACTATTACTGATCCACTGCAAAATGGGTTGGATAAGATTTTATCATAATTTTGGAGTCTTGATCATAATTGACAATTTAGTATGCTAAAACCTATCAAGATTATTAGAGCTTATTCACTTTGTGCTTGACTTTGTAATGTTTTAAAACAAATGCTGAAATTTTAACTGTCGATAATCTCTGTTTTCCTTATTCTTCATTACATCTTTGTATTTCAAGAAATCAGAAAGTGGCTGCTATAGGTATAAGAGTGGCTCAATGGATAACCTACAATGGCTTAGCACTCCATGTCGCGACGGATTTGAGTCCCTTTAAACGGATTGTCCCGTATCGAATACACGACAGATTTGGGTCCCTTTAAATGGATTGTCCCGTATCGAATACACGACCGTCAAGTTGGAAGTATCAAAGGGTTGTTGTGTAATGTTGATAGAATTTCTGATTTGCATGGTTTGTATGATGATAGTCTTAAACTTATTACTCATAAGTCCTTAATTGAAGAGTTCTCAAAAGTGTTTCAGCTTGAGTACCATCATAAAACTATATTTCTGTACCCATGTTGTGTGAAAGTGAAGGAAAGGAAGTTATATTCCAAAGAAACAGAAAACTTGAGTTTCTGTAATGCACATTAGACACAGTTTATTTAGTATTTTTTTTTTTTTATAGATGTGACCAGATTAAAGGATCTTCAATCTTGCCAACCCCTAGGAATTATCAAGTCAATGATTAATTTGGCATTAACATCAACAAAAAAATCTTAACAATATATTATCATTGTATAGACGAAAAACAGCAGCAGCAGCAGCATGTATAATCTACGGTTGTAAAATCTTTATTTATGTTACCGTTGGTTAATATGAGTTTAACTTTTTATTGAGTTTTATATTTTCTTTCAATAAAAATGTACTATTTTTAAATAATTTTAATTTCAATAGCTGAAGATGTTATAAGTACTAGTACTTTGTATTATATATATTTATTATCTATTTCTTTTAACTGTATGTTTTTGTAGGCAACTGGTATATGTTTTATAACTAGTGCTATTATATGTGTCTAACTAATTTCTGAGAAACTTATGCTGTGCTTTTTCATTAATATTGATATATAATACAAATATTTGTTCACGATTCTGTTAATGATTTACAATCAATAGTAGTTCTAAACTTGCTATATTTATATATTTTAATACACCTCCTTAATCGAAAATGGGTGAACAAATGTTATGACTATTTTGAAACTCATCAAACAGGTGCAACGAAAGTCCCTTTGTGAATATGTCGAATATGTAAGTGATATGAAAGCTTGAGGAAATATGTAGAACACGTACTTAGCCACGAGCAACTTTATCACGCACGAAATGTATCTCCATTTCAATATGTTTGGTGTGTTGATGTTGAGCTGAATTGTCGGAGAGATAAACTGCGGTTATGTTGTCACAATAGACCAAAGTAGGGGTGTTCAAAATCGAATTGGCCCAGTAGAAAACCGCAAATCGAACTAAATCGAAACTGCAAAAATCGCATTTGATTCGGATATGTTTGACCTATTTTTATACACCATGAGAACAAATTTTCAACAAGATAAACACAATAAATAGAGGTAGATCTTCTAGTGTCTAGACAACCAGCTCAATCTATGTATGTGTAAGAGATGAGTTTGTCGATGGATGAAGGATACAGATGGAGGCCGAAGTCTACGGTATCATGAATATATTAAATAATGTGTTTCAAATTAGACATGTGTTGTATTTTTGGATAATGCATAAATAAACACATATTGTGAGATTTGGGTCAAACTCATGTTGTGTCGAAGGAGAGCTTTCATGTGTTTCGACAGGAGGCAAGCATACAGTCGAAGCTTGTTCACATGCTAGTGCCTGAGTGTTACATGCTATAGTTGAAGTTTTGTTCTAGTATGTACTGTCGAATTATTCTATCGAATCGGGCCTTGTGTTAAGGATCCAATTGTTTAGGTTTCTTGGGCTGCAAGTTACCTAGTTAGTCTATACATAGGCTAGTACACTCAATTTTGTTAAAGGTGGCAAATTGTGATATTCACTTGTAATCGTTTGTGACTTTAATGAGAAAGTGAATAGTAAATAGAATTTATATTTGTCTAATCCTTGTTGTTTCTTCTTCTTCTTCTTCTTGTGTTTTCTTTCTTGGTTTTTCCGTTAACCCTTGTTTGGTTCTTGATCATCAAGAAACCGTTTTATACTTTGCTTAAAGATATCGTTTTACACAACAAATTGGTGCGGTGAGCGTGGAGAAGATGTCTTCAACAAAGTATGAGAATGAGAAGTTCACCGGAGTGAACGACTTCGGTCTGTGGCGCTTGAAGATGAAAGCCCTACTGGTTCAGCAGGGTTGTTTGGAAGCGTTGAAGGGAATGACAGTCATGGATGCTACTTTGATGGAAAGAGAAAAGACAGTAATGATCGAGAAAGCCCACAACGCGATTTTGTTGAGCCTTGGTGATAAGGTTCTCCGGCAGGTATCAAAGGAGACTACAGCGTCAGGATTATGGGTTAAACTTGAAAGTTTGTATATGACCAAATCTCTAGTGAATCGTCTCTACCTGAAGCAAGCCTTGTATTCATTCAAGATGAGTGAAGACAAAGCTTTGACTGAGCAGTTGGATTCGTTCAACAAGCTGATTCTTGATCTTGAAAACATTGATGTGAAGGTCGATGATGAAGAACAAGCACTGTTGTTGTTGTGTGTTTTTCCCATATCGCATGCTCACTTCAAAGAAACACTCTTGTATGGAAGAGAGTCCCTGACCTTTGAAGAAGTTCAAGCAGCCTTGTATTCGAAGGATTTGAACGAAAGAAAGGAGAAGAAACCTTCATCAGTTGGCGAAGGGTTGTCCGTGAAAGGAAGATCGTCAAAGAAAGATGGTAGGTTTGATAAGAAGAAAGGAAAGGCTCAGCACAAGTATTATGGTGGTGATATGTCTAGTATCAAATATTATCATTGTAAGAAGGAGGGTCACACAAGAAAGGTGTGCCCTGAGCGCCTGAATAATCATGGAGGTAAGAACAATGGGAATGCAGCTATAGTGCAAGATGGTTATGAATCATCTGATGTCCTTGTGGTGTCGAGCAGCAACTCTTGCGAAGAGTGGATTATAGATTCTGGATGTACTTGGCATATGACTCCAAACAAGAATGTGTTTGAAGAATTGTGTGATCAAGATGGTGGGTCAGTGCTGCTGGGGAACAATAAAGCTTGCAAGATTACATGTATTGGATCTGTTAGATTCAAGCTCCATGATGAGTCAATAAAGCTATTGACTGGGGTTAGGTATGTACCTGATCTTAAGAGGAATTTAATTTCTCTTGGTGAAATCGACAGAAAGGGATATGTTTTCAAAGGAGAGCAATGTATCCTGAAAGTCATGAAAGGGCCGAAGGAAGTCTTGAGAAGCGTGAAAAACCAAGGCTTTGTATACCCTTGAGGCTGAGGTATTAAGTGGTTCGACAAATGTTGTATCCGCGAAACCTGTGTCGAAGACAGAATTATGGCACATGAGATTGGGCCATGTCAGCGAAAGAGGCCTGGTCGAATTGGGGAAGCAGAACCTGCTAGGAGGTGACAAAGTCGAAAAGCTGGAGTTTTGTGAATCTTGTGTATTTGGTAAATCCTGTAGGGCGAAGTTTAACAAAGGCAAGCAAAGAACACATGGATCCCTTGATTACATTCATGCTGATCTTTGGGGGCCTACAAGGAATCCTTCACACTCAGGTGCAAGGTATTTTCTATCCATCGTTGATGACCAGAAAGCTATAGGTATTCACTCAGAAGACGAAGGATGAAACTTTTGAGAATTTCAAAAGTTGGAAGGTTCTGGTTGAAACTCAAACTGGCAGAAAGGTTAAGAGGTTGAGATCCGACAATGGCCTTGAGTTATGCAATGAAGCGTTCGACAGTTACTGTGTTGAGTCTGGGATTGCAAGGCATGAGACTGTAGCAGGTACTCCTTAACAAAATGGCTTAGCTGAGAGATTCAATCGAACAATCCTTGAAAGGGTTAGATGCATGTTGGTTAGTGCTGGATTGAAGAAGGTGTTTTGGGCAGAGGCTGTTTCAACAGCAGCTTATCTCATAAATAGATGTCCCTCGATTGCGCTGGGAATGAAGACACCTGAAGAAGTTTGGTCGGGTCATCCACCAGATCTCGACAAACTGAGATTATTTGGTTGTTTAGCCTATGCTCACATTAGACAAGACAAGGTCGAACCTAGAGCTCTGAGATGCATGTTCCTTGGATATCCTGAGGGAGTCAAGGGTTATAGGATGTGGTGCCTAGAACCAGGTCATAGAAGATGTATCACAAGTCGTGATGTAGTTTTCAATGAAGTCGAAATGGCGTTCAAGAAAACTGGTGATGTTAGTCGAAGTGCAGAAATCTCAGAAGAGGAGCTGGAACAGGTAGAGATGCCTGTTGAGGTGGAGCATAGTGATGCTGAAGTGCATAGCCCAGATGAAGTCGAAGAAGAAGAGCAAGATGCTGAAGAGGTTGAGGAAACTGTCGATGACTACCTACTGGAAAGAGATAGGTCGAGAAGAGTCATCAAGTCACCTCAGAGACTTGGTTATGCTGATCTTATAGGTTTTGCTTTAATCTCTGCAAGTGAGGTACTTGATGAAGAACCTAGAGATTACAAGGAAGCTATAAGGAGTCGAAACAAGACTGAATGGCGAAAAACCATGGATGACGAGATGAAATCTCTTCATGATAATAACAATTGGGAGTTGATTGAGAAACCTGCAGGAGCAAGGTTAGTCAGTTGTAAGTGGATTTTCAAGGTCAAGGAAGGAATCGAAGGAGTGATGTCGAAGCGCATTAAGGCGAGGCTGGTTGCTAGGGGGTTCACTCAGAAAGAAGAAGTCGACTTCAATGATGTGTTCTCACCTGTTGTAAAGCATAGATCCATTCGAATGTTGTTGGCCATGGTGGCAAAGTTCGACTTGGAACTTGACCAAATGGATGTGAAGACAACATTTCTGTATGGTGATCTAGATGAAACGATCCTAATGCGTCAACCTGAAGGGTATGTAGAAAAGGGTAAAGAAGATTATGTGTGCAAGCTGAATAGGTCTTTGTATGGCCTGAAACAATCTCCTCGACAGTGGAACAGGAGATTTGACAAGTTCATGGCACACATTGGTTTCACTAGAAGTCAATTCGATCATTGTGTTTACTTCATATTTCTACCTGGAAACTCACTTGTTATGTTGCTGTTGTATGTGGATGATATCCTCATAGCTAGCAACAGTGTTGAGGATGTAACGAAGGTGAAGGATGAACTCAGTAACGAGTTCGAAATGAAGGATCTGGGAGCTGCAGCCAGGATTCTTGGGATTGACATCCAGAGAGATAGAAAGTAGTCGAAGGTGTGCTTATCTCAAGAGACATACCTACGGAAGCTTCTCGACAAGTTTGGTATGTCGAATTCAAAGCCTGTTGTGACACCTACAAATCCTCAGTTTAAGCTTAGTACTACTCAAAGTTCGAGTACTGAAACTGAAAGAATCTATATGAATAGAATTCCATATGCTAGTGTAGTGGGTTCTTTGATGTATGCTATGGTCTGTACGAGGCCAGATATAGCATATGGAGTGAGCCTTGTGAGCAGGTATATGGCCAATCCTAGAAAGGCGCACTGGAAAGCTGTAAAGTGGATTCTCAGGTACATAAATGGGTCTCTGAAAAGAGTCTTGATTTATGGTGGAGTATGTGGTGGTGATAGCATAGTCGAAATCGAAGGATTTGTTGACTCTGATTATGCAGGTTGTATGGATTCCAGAAAGTCTATTTCTGGATATGTTTTCACAATGTTTGGCACAACACTCAGTTGGAAAGTGACGCTTCAGAAGGTTGTTGCCTTATCAACCACTGAAGCTGAATATATTGCCCTCACTGAAGTTGTGAAGGAAGCATTGTGGCTTGAAGGTTTTGCAAATGAGTTAAAACTTCAAGGTCAAAGTATCACTGTTAAATGTGATAGTCAAAGTGCAATACACCTGTCGAAGAATTCAGCCTATCATGAGCGAACTAAGCACATCGATGTGAGGTGGCACTTCGTCAGAGAGATAATCGAGCGTGGTGAAGTCCAGGTGCTGAAGGTTTCAACTGAAGACAATGCTGCTGATATGATCACCAAGATGTTGCCAAGTTGCAAGTTCTTCCACTGTATGCAGTTGATAAAGCTGCATGATGAAAGCTAGTTGATTCCCTTGTTGCTGAGTTAGATCCAAGATGGAGATTTATGAGATTTGGGTCGAACTCATGCTGGGTCGAACTCATGTTGTGTAAAACGATATCTTTAAGCAAAGTATAAAACGGTTTCTTGATGATCAAGAACCAAACAAGGGTTAACGGAAAAACCAAGAAAGAAAACACTGGAAAAAGAAGAAGAAACAAGAAGGATTGGGCAAATATAAATTCTGTTTACTATTCACTTTTTCATTAAAGTCACAAATGATTACAAGTGAATATCACAATTTGCCACTTTTAACAAAACTGAGTGTACTAGCCTATTTATAGACTAACTAGTTAAAAAAATTTACTCTCGGAGTAAGTTGATCCTCACTATATATATATATATATATATATATATATATATATATGATGTGTATGGAAAATGGATGAATTCATTTGTTGTTTATTGACTTGATTCACTTGTTTCATGGTTGGAAGGTTATTAAGTTTGAACAATCCATAAGCAATACATTTCAATCAATTGCTCTGTTTCTCATATACGACTAAAAAAAAAGAGTACTAGAAAATAGAGTAATATGAAAATTGAGTAATTGAAGGAAAATGACTAAGTTCCTTATCTGTTTCCTTTTTGAGTAAGAGCAGAGTGATTGATTGAAACAAAATGATTAAAAACACGGTGTACTAAAAAAACACAAGCTCAATGCTAAGAAATACTTTCGAAGCACAAAATATTCTAATGTGTATATCAATGACAACTAATTGAAAACATCATAATTTTATAAAGAGCCTAGTCATTTTTGAAAACATCATAATTTTTTGAAGAGCCTAGTCATTTTTGAAAACATCAAAATTTTTTAAGGAGCCTAGTCTTGCCCTTCCCTATTTATTTCTTTTGACCACATATATTATTATGGTGTCCTTTTCTTCTTGCTCTACGAAAAAAAGTATTATGTCATATAAAATAAATTAAAAGGTTAAATAAGTATTAGGTTCCTGAAAATAACTCAATATTTAAGTTTGATTCCTATAAATATTTTTTTCAAGGTTTGGTCCTCTTAAAGTTTTCCGTTTTTAACTGTAGTCTCTTCCGTTAGTGAAAACTAACGAAGGTCTACGTGTCATGCCAAGTATTAATATATTTTGTCAGACGTGTAAATTTTAATTAAAATAGATTTTCACGTCCCTAAAACTAAACTTAGAATTCTCAGAAATGGTTCATCCCCTAAAGCTCTTCTTCTCCTCTACAATTCTTCACTATTCTTCTTATTTTACACTTTAATTTCTTGGAAATTTATTGCAATATGACTCATCATTCTCTTCTCAACCTGAATCCGTCATTAACTTCTTTCAATTCCTAACCAAAATTTCAATTCAAAGCTATGAAATCAAAAACCCTAAGTTAGTATTTCCAGAAATTAATAGCAGAACGAGCGGAATCAAACGATGAAATTAACGAAACCCTAAAATCATTCATGTAATTGTGAATAATCTGTCAATTAGGTCACTACAAAGGGAGAGACGGTTTTGTTAATTTGTTTTGGGGAGAGGCAATTCGTTTTGTTAATTTGTTTTGGTGAATCACTTGATGAATTTCTTATAATGATGTTCTTTATTTCGATTATTGGACAAATTTTAAGATAATTTTAAGATAATGTTCTTTGTTTAGTGCTTGGTTTTGACTTTAAGCAGTCAGTCCTTGGAATTCATCCCAGTTTAGGAGACTTAGAAGGACCCAAGAGTGTAAGTAATGATACCATTCAGCAATTGGCTGTTGCAATACAACAACTACGGGAAATTAAACTACAGAGAATGCAGAAGGTAAACAAATATTTAATAATAAATTCTGCCACTTTATATTTTGAATTTTCTGTTCTTTCCTCTGCTTGAAAGTTGTAAATGACATGTTTGATTGTTGACTAGCATCTCAAAATGCGAATGCCACTGTTGTACAACAACCAATAGTTTATATGTTCGCTCGTGATGGTGTTCACTTGTCTGCTTAGGAGATTGTGAAGGGTCCAACGATCTCAGCAATGTCACAGTTTCCGATTGCTTCTCATGGTGAGATATAATCTTTTTCCACATATTGGCCATCCTGCAGTCCATATAAAAAGCATATCGAAATTAGCAGAGAAAAAGCACTACTAGACATCGGCAATTAAAAATACTAATTTCTACATTGTAACTTACTCGTTTACAAGCTGAACAAGTCTTGGATACAATTGTTCATCACGTAATTGGTTAATCTCTGAGACCGTTGAATCCAATGATTGCATATCTACAATATATCTAGTATGCAAATGACTGAAAACTGCTTTTGATTTCTCCAATGCTTCAGAGTTAGTACCTTTCTTTTTCAGTCTGTTTAGTGTGGCAACTTTTCTTTGGTACTCAAATTTCATTAGCTCACCAGCCTATAACATTATATGAGGTGGAAAACTCAGAAAAGAACAAGAAAAACTAAACACATACATGGCTGCATGTTTAACAAAAAATTAAGCAAGTAGTAGAAAAATATTAAGCAGACGGAGAAAATAGAAACTAAGCTTAGAAGATGTATATGTTTATGTTGACATACAAAGTGGCATGACTTTTTCAGAAAATTAAAAGCCAACTCATTTGATTCCAAAAATAGATGGTACAGTCGAGTATGCTGTTGAAGCTATAGAATCTGGTAACATTCTATCTATTTTGACGAGTAATGTGTTTCTTGAACATGATTGCAATTATTTCCTTTGCACACTTCAAAGCCTGCATGATCTTTGTACAGGGTTAGTTGTTTGTATTTTCTTTCAGTGTAGCACTCTCTCTGACTTCCATTTTTTCAATCATACTTGTCTCACTGTTCTATAATGCAAAGAAAATTGTTCACAGCAGGATATGCTGAAGGCATTAGTTTTGGAGAGATTTGCTCCACTTTCATACTTATACTGAGATTTACTCATACTTATAGTTGATAGAGTGGAACTCTAATCTTGGCAGAGGTAGCACCCTGATTTTTTTATTCTAGCTCCAATGGTGAAGAAGCACCGACACCGGCACAATTTTGAGAAACATCATCATTCATGGGTTACACATGCATGTAGATTATGTTTATTTTTGTTTTTGTTTTGGTTTAGGTTATGTTATTTGGAGCAAGTGATGTAGATTATGATAGTGTCTGCAATATTCTTTTCCTGTGGTCCATGGTGGTTTTCCTTGGTTCAGTAGATGTATGTTACTGAAACCAGATAATAACAGTATGCAATAGCGGTGTTTCTTCTGCCACCATATTCTTTGGTTTATTCACTCTCACTTTGTCTTGCTGTGTAATTTCATGGCAAATTTACCTTGTGTGGTTCTAGTTTTATTTGTGTCTTAACTGAGGATGGCCTACCTGGTCTTGTTGTACCAAATGGCTATGTCATCATAATATAGCTTCTTATTCTTGAGGCGCTCCATTAAAAAAACGGAAACAAATAATTAACTGCAGTTCTTTCCTGTCAGCAGATGTATAAAAATGTGTTAGGGAAGAGTAAAACTGTCGAGAGACATGGGGTGAAAATCCAAAATCTATCTTAGCATGAATCATGATATACCATGCGAGCTTTCATTCATTTCCATTTTTAACTCATTGCTCCACCCTTTCCATTTTCAACCTTTCCAAGCACACTTAAGTTCTTGCAATAGTACACCATTAAAATGTGAATGTGTCGGTTAGTGTTTGATGTCTTGGTACACATTATACGGGATCAAGCTTTCAAACGTTTTTGGCTATTTGACAATTGCAGGGAGAACATCTTCAGAGAGGAGGGATATGCATGATGTCTCAAGGAAGCGACACCGCAGCCATAGTCCAAGTGGTAGTCCACGACAGAAACCATCAAGCAAAGATAGAGATAGAGAACGTGATTTAGACAATACCATAATATGCTTGACTAGCAGAGCTGGTGGGAATGATCCCTTATTGGTTATTCAGTTTCTGGTGGAACAAAGTTCAATTTCTGTCTCTTATGGCAGAAAAGTATTGCTGTTTTTCTACGTGAAGTGCTTCTCTTTTTGACATATTTGGTTTTTGTGCAGCTGGACTTGTTCACTACTTGATCTTGCTTGATCTTGATGAAAGCCATAACGTGCAAGTACGCATGCTTTCATAGTCCAATATCATGTATTCTCCACCTACATGTAATCAATATAGCATTCTATACAACATGAAGTATTTTGCTAGTTGTGTTTTGAGGGTTATCATTTACTATCTACAAGTTTCATCATGCAAGTGCTACTATAACGGGGTGAAGTGTTTTTTTACAAGGAGTTTCTTTTTGGTTGTTTTAAGCTGGTTGATCTTTAGACAAAAAAAGCTATTTATGATCATGACCCAGAAATATAATTTCACATTGTTTAAATTAGCTAGAGATTAGCTATGAATTAGCTACAAAAATATTGTGTTTAAATTAGCTAGAGATTAGCTAGAAATTAGCTAGAAAGTTGCTGCAAATTAGCTACAATTTTTGGATTCAAATATGATATAAATATTAAAAAAATTAAAATTGAAACAATTGCCACGTGGAATACATGTCAGCAATTTTTGCCACGTTGACATTGTCACATGTAAGCCACGTCACCAAAAAATTTCCACATGACCTGCCACATAAGCCACCGTTAGTGAAAACTAACGGGAGAGACTAGAGTTACAAACGGAAAACTTTAGGAGTACCAAACCTTGAAGAAAATATTTATAGGGATTAAATTTGAATGTTGGGTTATTTTCAGGTACCTAATACTTATTTATCCCTAAATTAAATTTAGTGAACCACAAAAATGTTTGCTTGCTTTTAGACGTATACATGGCCAAGTTAATACCGTTACAAACACTACTTATATATCATATTGATTTCTTTCATTAAAGAATTAAGAAAATAGGTAAGAGAAACACTAAATTCCTACCCACAAAAATGAATTCAAACAACAGTAAAATCACCTTATAATATAAAAAGGATGGAAACACAGAAAAAAATTATTTTTACCTTTTCATCACCAACTTCGTAGGTGATGTCATTAGAAGTAAATACACTTCTGAAAGTATTTGTATCTATAATACTTATCAATCTAAACTAGTAAATCACATTTTCAACATTAAACACAAGTATAAATGAGTGATACACAGAAATAAAAATCTAACATTAATAAAAGTATTTTTTTTTCTAAAAGCCATGATTCAATTTAAAAAGACTGCACAAAGAGTGCAGTAAAGAAAATAGAAAAAGCTATTAACTGATACACTTGAGACTACATAATGGAGATGTGAAAGTCATAGAAAGACAAATTACACACAGAATTGGATACACACATCCACTTCCAACTAAAATACCCAATCGAATTCAGCAAATCTTCGATCGACTTAATCTTGTTGTTAAAAATTCTGCAGTTTCTCCCGTACCACAGGAACCACACCACCGTACCCCAAATAACTAAACCATTATAACCACCACTCTCTCTATGCACTGCATCTTCAAACTTCCTCATGAAATCTACACAATCACCTCCACAACTGACTGATATACCAGTCCAACTTGCAATTCCTTTCCACACTTTCACATCATAATCACACTCCACAAACACATGCTTAAGGATTTCCTCTTTGTTCACACACGACACACAATTCACATCTCCTCCTCCAACTTTAGTAGCTAAGTTGTCTCTCACAACTCGCCACAAGAAGATTAGAACTTTAGAAGGCAAGCCCATTTTCCATATCTTTCTCAAAGCATCCAAATCATCCTGTCCAAGCCTGTTATCAACTCTGTCCTTGCACATTGAACTATAATAAGAACCAACCAAATAATTATCAGAAAAGGGAGAGCATTGGAAACTGACAGGATTCCAAATGAAGATATTGTCTTGATCACACTTAGGAGAGACATCTGCCAACAAATCCATAAGATCACTCTTTTCCCTTTTCATGACAGAACCCTCAGGGTAATAAAAAAAGTTCAACTTCCACATCCAGTCCACCCCATTCCAAACTCCTGAATCTGCTACAGAAACTTTAGAGTTGACTACAAACTGGAATAAGTTAATGAAAACATCTTTTAAGGGAACCTCAATCAACCATTTATTATGCCAAAAGGAGACATCCATTCCATTCCCCCAAACTACACTTTAAGTTTTCCACAAAAGTATCCCTATGATTAACTCTATCAAAAGATACATCCCTAAGATCCCTCCACCAGATGGACTCATCCCTTTTAGCTGCTTCCCCTTCATTGCAATTTATACTCAAGTTTAACCTTTTACCATATCTTGGCTCCAGTAGGATCTTCCAAACACAACAATCTGAGTTAATAATTCTCCATTTCATCAATAATGCATTATTGAAGCAAACCAGGTCCTTAATCCCCAAGCCTCCTCTATCAACAGGCATACAAATTGAATTCCAATCTACCTAGTGAACCTTCTTCCCACTACTACACCCTCTCCACAAAAAATTACTCTGCACACTCTGCAGAGCTTTAATAACACCTAGTGGCACTTTATAGAAAGAAAATGCATACAAAGGAAGGGCATTAATGACAGATTTTATCAGGACCAACCTGCCACCAACTGATAAAAACCTCCCTTTCCAATCAGCAAACCTCCTCTTCACTTTCTCAATGATACTCTTCCACAAGTGACATCTTCTAGGACTATCTCCAATAAAGACACCAAGGAAAACACAAGGCAACTTAAGGATATCATAGTGAAGGAACGAGGAAGCTGCTTCCAGAAAATTAGGACAAACATTCACACCTCCAACTCTACTCTTAAAAAAGTTCACTTTCAAACCAGTAAGCAATTCAAATCCTCTTAACACTTCCTTAAAGCACCACAAGTTATTCCAACTGACCTCCCCTATTAGCAAAGTATCATCTGCAAACTGAGTAATATTGTATTACTCCTCTACTCTAACTCTGACCTTTATACAACCCTAAATCCTCAGCCTTTTTAACCATTAAGGTTAAAACTTCCATGACAAGAATGAAAAGGAAAAGGGAAAGAGGATCCCCTTGCCTGAATCCCTTACTTACTCTAAATTCACTAGAAGCACTCCCATTAATCAAAACAGACATAGAGCCATTACAAACTAGAGAATCTATCCAAGACAACCAAATCTCCCCAAAGTTCATCTTGACTAACAAAGATTTAAGAAAGTCCCATGAAACACAATCATAGGTCCTTTCAAAATCAATTTTCAACAACAAACAGCTCTTCTTACTACGTTTAGCTAAATCTAAAATCTCATTGGCCACCAACACTCCATCATAAATACATCTCCCAGGAACAAAAGCAGTTTGTTCAAGAGAGACTAAAGAACTTACCACTCTTTTCAACCTACTAGCAAGAAGTTTAGACAAAATCTTCTGGTAACAGTTGATTAAACATATAGGTCTGTAGTTACTAAGAGATTAAGGATGCTTAGTTTTGGCAACTAAGGATAAAAAAGAAGCAGAGGCAGCTTTGGTCAAAACAGTTTTCTAAAGAAATCAAAGGCAACCCTGAACACATCTTCTTTCACAAACTCCCAGTAGACTTGAAATAAGGCAAAAGTAAAATCATCAGGTCCTGGACTTTTCTCACCATTACACCCCCAAACAGCTTCTTTGACTTCTTCTAAAGATAAATCTGACTCCAACCAGCTCTTGTCCAATTCAGAGAGTCTCTTAACCTGAAGCCCTTCAAACATAGGCCTAGAATGACACTCCTCTCTAAAATTCTCTTCAAAATACTTACTAACCTCCTCCTTAACCCTCTCAACATCCTCAATTATGCCTCTCTCAGTCTTGACAAAAATGATCTCCTATGTACCTTGTGACCAAAGCAATACCCAAGACGATATCAACTTTGCAATAAAATAGATTTAAAATCATAGAAAGAGAAATGATATCAATAATGATGACTTATAACACATTATGCGTGATTATTTGGCTTATATATAAATCACCGTGATCTTTTAAATCGATAAAGATAAATACAACAGAATGATTTGTATACAATTGATATAAATGAAAACCAAGAAATATGTATGGTTTTAATTATCAAAGGCCACTAAAATAATGTACATGATTATAGGGAAAAGGTTGATGTAATTAATATAGATGGACATAATTCTTTAAACCAGGTACTACATATGCAATATTATTCCAAATAGAAGCTATGTTGCAACAACCATGTTGTCCAAGAAATTCTACATCAAAGTAGCTACCCAAACTACATCAAGACTTGTTCGGCAGATACAATAAAATTACTTTAGTTAGAAAACAGTCCATGAAAGTTACTTAATCCTAGAAAAGTATCAAATAGCCCGTCTCACCACAGATGACTTGCACTCCCACTATGCTAATAGTCCATGAAGTTTTGTTTATAAAATAGATTCCCCCACAAAAGTATGGAATCTCTTTTCCTGTAGCAGATATAGTTATGTAAAGAATAACACAAAATAGCATAAGATTCAACCACAAAGATAATGGAAGCTTACAGTATGCTTAGTGGTGTTGGTGGATAACATATTAATACTGCTGAGAGTCCTGTAAAAATAACTCGTATTCCTACAAGAGTTACTGAATCTTGTCTGAATGAAAAGTATATGTGAACAAAAATTCTTGTATTGGCTCTCATTTTGATAAATGTTGTGTTTAATTATTACGTAAGCATGACAATAAGTGGTTTATAAAGTGCAAGAAAGGATGAATTTAATATGTAATTAACCTAAAGCTCAATAAATATAGTATTGGATGAATTTCAAATTACAACATTTATGTTAAAGTGCAAGCATGGTTTTAGTTCTAAAGCGCAAGCATGGATTCAAATGAGTTACGTTGATAAAGACTATAATGGTTTTAGTACAATGCTTCTGACTGTTATTTGTAATAGAATGAACATATGAAATACTAAAAAATTGTTTTTTTTTTTTTTAATATTTGCATGATGAAATATACTATAATGTATGCATATTATGGTTATTCCATATGTATTCCTAACTAAATAATTTCTCTAGAATAGTTTGGAATTAAGTGACCTATTTGAAGTTGACCCATACAATGATTAAGATATCTATAAATTTTAAACCAATAGAATTAAAACTGACAATTTGAAATTTATAAGTTTTATTATTGTTTAAAAGTGACATTAAAAGAGAAAATGATTAATCATAAAGAGATTGATGAAACACACTATGTAACAAACAAATATGGGGGAGTAGGTTGAGTCTCACAAGACTTATTTGCTTCACATAATACCAATTTTCTAATTTTATTCACAGACTTGAAATCTCTGCTCTTGTCATGTTACAATCCTTTACCTAGGAGTAAAGAAAAATAATTAACAAAGTGAACTTGTGTGATTCTTAAATTTAGAATTTACCAATGCAGGCTAATAACTTCCTCCAAAAAGGCATTGCAATCATCAATGCCTTATCTAGAAAGGCATAACTTCCATGTAAAAGTGCAAGCACAAATTTAGATTTCCAAAAGTGCAAGCATGGTTTTAGTTCAAAAGTGCAAGCATGAATTTCAAGTGTTTATAATTTCTTGTCTATGGTAATTGGGAAATTTGCAGCTTCACAATCTATGGCATTTTTTTGATAAAGACATTATATTGTTTACATCAAAAAATGTTTTATTAAATTACAGGAGCATTATACATGTCTACCTTGAAATGATTGTTAGACTTATGAAAGAATACATAAGGGTCACCACTATACAAAGCATCCATCAGAAAATATTATGTTACATCTTTAAATTATGTCAATTTCGTAAACATTAACAAAGTGTTTTTTTAATAAGCGATAGATTAAAGAAAGCACAAGGGGTGCTTTAACCCAAATACAAAACGAGACCGACTATTAAGAGCGGTTAATACAATCGATAGGAGCAGTATTCCAATCATAAAAATTAATACTATGCTTATCAGAGATTATACTAATCCATTTCCAAGATAAATACTTAATCGAGTACAGTGTATCCGCAACCGGCACCAATTCCTTCTTAAAAATAAAACGATTCCTACTCAACCAGATACTCCATACTGCTGCCATCCACACGACTGCACCTTTAGAGTTGCTTCCAGCCTTTTTAATCACCTTTAAGAACTCCAAGAAAGAAGCAGAGCAGAGATCTACATTCTTCACTTCAAAACCAACCCATCTTCTAACACCCCCCCAAACTTCTTTCGCATAGTTACAGTTTAGGAATAGGTGTTCACTTGTTTCATCAGACGTCTGACAAAGAGAACAAAGACTCCCTCCATCGCCGAGCAATACATTCCGTCGAGCCAACTGAACCTTCGTCGCTACTCTGTCCTTGAACAAACGCCACAAGAAGATCTGAATCTTAGTAGGAACGTTTAATCTCCAAATCCACTTCAGAGATTCCAATTTAATCTCCTCCTCTTCTTCCATATGCTCCTCTGGCGAATCATGATACGTAGATAAGTACCTGTAGCAACTGGCAACCGAGAAAAAGTTAGAGGAGTCGTCGAATATCCAAGCGAAACCGTCGAGAACCTCCTGAATCGGGTAATACGGCTCCAGCAGATTGTACAGTTCTTCCAACTCCTTGCCCGCAATAACATTACCAGAAACAGGGAGTTGCTCAATGTTCCAAAACCAGTTAGAGCCAATCCAAAATCCTGCAGAAGAAATAGAAGAAAAGGAATGTGTGGCAGCTACATAAACATATGGGTATAAATACTTTAGAGGACAATCTGTAATCCATTTCGAATGCCAGAAAAGAATGTCGTCTCCCTTCCCCAACTTACAAGACAGATTAACGGTGAAAAGATCTTCCCCCGAGTCTTCGTCGAATCCAGCCAAACATTAGTCCCTCCACCATATGGAGGCCCCCCTGTCGACCCTTCCCCCTTCACCGCTCAAAACCTCTGTTGAAAGGTTTCCTTTAGAGTACCTGTAGTTCAGAATTTTGTAACATAATGCCTGCTTCTCATGCAGAATCCGCCATCTCCATTTCAACAAAAGAGCTTTGTTAAAAACCGCCAAATCCTTTACTCCCAAGCCGCCCCTATCTTTCGAGGTACAAACCGTTTTCCACTCCACCCAATGAATTGTTCTTTTATCCGACTAACCTCCCCATAAGAACCGACTCTGAATACTTTGAATAGCCTTGACCACCGCCTTTGGCGCTTTATAGAATGACAAAGAGTAGAGAGGCAAAGAGTTGAGCACAGAGTTTATAAGAGTAACTCTGCCTCCTATGGACATGTTTCTTCCTTTCCAAGACGATAAACGTAATCTAATGTTCTCGATGACCTCCTTCCACATAACTCCCTTTCTAGGGCTATCTCCAACAAAAATACCCAGGAACTTAAAAGGAAGTTTACTCTTACCGCAATTTAAGAAATCCGCAGCTGCCTCCAAAAAGGTATGTTTAACATTTAAGCTCCCCTCACTACTCTTTCTAAAATTGTTCTTCAGCCCCGTCAATAACTCGAACGCCCTTAAAGCAGCCTTGATACTCCACAGATTGTTCCAAGTAGCTTCGCCAATGAGAATCGTGTCATCAGCGAATTGGACAAACTTAATAGAAATGTCTTCATCCATCTTGAATCCCTTGTACTTACCAACCGCTTCCAGCTTTTTAAGCATTACTGAAAGTAATTTTGTCACAAGAATGAACAGAAATGGGGAGAGGGGGTCCCCCTGACGAAGACCTTTGGAAACTATGAAATATTGCGTAACGCTACCGTTAATAAGAATCGATGCAGTGCCATTAAAGATCAGAGCTTCCATCCAAGACATCCAGAGATTTCCAAAGTTCATACGGACCATTACCGTTCTAAGATAGTCCCAGGAGACACAGTCAAACGCTCGTTCAAAATCAAGCTTAATGAACATACAACTGCGTTTATTCCTCTTAGCGTAATCTAGGACTTCATTAACCATCAAGACCCCATCAAAAATTTGTCTATTTGGTACAAAAGCAGACTGTTCTGCAGAGACTAAAGTACCTACAGCCTTCTTCAGTCTCCCAGCCAGAATTTTAGATAACAACTTTTGGTAGCAACTAACCAAAGATATAGGTCTGTAATTGATAAGAGACTGAGGGTTTTTGATCTTTGGAACTAAGGCTACAAATGAGGCAGTAATTGCCTTCGTAAGTTTAGGCTTCGAATGAAAATCCCGAACAAAACAAACAACGTCTGATTGGACAATATTCCAACAAGCTTGGAAAAAACCGAATGTAAAACCGTCCGGGCCAGGACTTTTACTAGCATTGCAAAACCAGACAGCCTCCTTTATTTCTTCAACTAAAAATTCCTCCTCTAAAGCCTTCCTGTTCGACATTGTTAACTTACCAAAATTCAGGTTGTCAAAGGAAGGGCGGCTCTGAATATGATCTGTGAAATAAATTCTAAAGAACCTCCAAACTTCATCTTTAACTTCCTCCACTCTCTCCTTCCTGCCTCTGTCCGAGTTAACAAAGGTTATGTTATTCCTCCTTCTCCTTCCCCTAATGACATTATGGAAATATTTCGAGTTTTTATCTCCCTCCTTAAGCCACAAGGCTCTTGATTTCAATCTCAGCATGCTTTCCTTTAAATTAAGGCCCTTCCAAATATCTTTATTCACCTCCTTCCTACGGTTGACTAAGTCTTCTTCACCTGCCATCCCTGCAACTTCCACCTTGGCATCTAAATCTATAAGATTATCAACTCCTCGCTTTATGTTCAAATCTAGCCACCCGAAAACCTTCACATTCCATTCCTTGAGACACTTCTTTAGAAGTCCCAATTTCGTTTTTAGAACAAAATCTCCCCTACCTGAAACCTCGAAAGACTTCCACTTTGATTCAACAAAAGAATAAAATTCCGGATGTGTCAGCCAACAATTGTTGAAAACAAAGGGTTTAGGGCCCTAGTCCACCACCTTCGGTTTGAGCCATATAGGACAGTGGTCAGAAACGTCCCTGTCGCCTATATACTGATTAGATATACCCCAGTCCTCAATCAACGAAGAAGTCACCAAAAATCTGTCAAGACGGCTTCTCGCGGTTCCTGAACTATTGAACCATGTGTATCTACCACCTACACATGGAACATCGAAGCTCCCCACCTCTGAGATAAACGAGTTAAAATCCTCAATTTCCTTCCTGTTCTCTCTAGTAAACACTCCTTTCCTTTCACCAACACTGGCAACAACATTGAAATCTCCCCCGAAAATGAATTCTGCTTCCTTGAACTTGCTTCTAAGATCAGCCAAATCCTTCCACAACATTCTTTTTCGCCCTAATTGACACGAGGAATAAATGTTAACCACCATCACTTCTTTTCCTTTCCAATCCACCATAATCCCCAAATAGCCTACGCCCTTGATACTAAAAATAACATTAACACAGTCATTCTTCCACAGAGTTATCAATCCACCGGACTGACCAGAAGTTCCCACTGACTACCAACCCACCGACTGATCACCCCAGATAGACACGGCCAAAGAATTATCCATCTGAGGCAATTTAGATTCTTGAATAAAACAGACATCCATTTTTCCCGATTGAATTAACCCAGTTATTCTCTTTCTTTTAACTATATTCCCGCATCCTCTAGTGTTGTAGGATATTAAATTCATTAAGATACCTTAGATTTTGACTCCTTCTGAACCAAGCTTTCCCTGTCTCTCACCTCCAGAGCTTGAATTTTTGCCAATAGGTCATCCTTTTTACCTTCTCCTTTGATTCCTAAAGAATGGAATATGTCCCATACCTTCAATGATACTTTGGATTCCATCTCCGACCAAAACCTCTTATTGCCCAAAGCAACCTCCAAATTTGTAACAGAGTGGCATCGAGACTCCCTCCCTTCCGAGTTTGTTTGATCTTCTACAGTTAGCCCTTTTCTTTGAACCGGTGCCTTCCTAGACTTCGGTTTGGAAGCAATTACCCTTCTATGAACTCCAGCTTGTTGGGAACCTTCACCTTGAAATACATTTAAATTAGAGAATGAAGAAATGGAGTCAGACTCCAATGCGGAAACTCTTCCTAAATTATGCCCTCTTTCAGCTGAGATTGGGGGCAAGAGAGATTCACCTCCATCTACTTTCTTAGGGTCTGGGCCAGAATCACTATTACTGGACTTCCTTGCTAACTGGGCTTTCAAAAGCCCATCAAAAGAAACTTAATTGTCTTTTAAAACAATAGAGTTTCGGAAGTCCCCTTCCGCCACAATGCTAGGGCCCACCTCCTGATTCTTTTTCATTTTATTAACTCCCTTCTTGGCTAAGTTTGACACGCTACCCCTATCAATAGGTGCAACCTCCGAAGCAACAAGCGTCTCGAGCCCACCTTTATTCACCATAATAGTTTCTTCTGCTAAGCAATTGTCAGGAGCATTAAAAACAAAACTACCCTTTTTATCAAGTCTACTTCTGATACTCTGAGCCTTCAAAACCTCGATATTAGCGTTGTCGTCTTCTTTCTCATTGCCTGAACCACCATGAACCTCACCTTCAAAATCTTCGCTTTCATTCACAAACGATGACTCATCTTCCGATTCTGAACTTGGATAAGAAGCCTTAATAACCGTTTTGGACAATGGGCCCAATGTTTCCTCTGCTATTCTTACTCTGAATAGGACCCCATTGATGCAAATCTTAACTGTTTCATCTATTAAGGAGCCCACGGAGGTCCTTACCATGATATTTGCGACGTCGTACTTGGAACAATCCGACGTGTTTTCCTCGCTGCAAACAAAGGCGTCAACAAGAGAAGCTAAAAAAACAAAAAAACTCCGCCGTCCATGCATGGCATGGGATACCATAACACCTCAGCCACGTGATCCTTTCGTGATCCACCATCTGTGGTTCCCACTTTACCACCTCGCTGAACCATTGTTCAAGCCACTCTTTAGCTCCCTCTATGAGACAAGCGAGTTCTCCCTCTTCACCTTCCTCGAGCAGACACAGATTCGCTCCAAGAGGAGTAATTTTTACTCCAAAATAACCTTCGAGATGGAAGTTACGTTGCATGTTGTAAGATGCTCCTGGTTTTAACACTTTCCCAACGTAAGCGCCTTCAAACCTATTGATAGACTCCCTGCTAACTGTGAACTTAAGGATTCCTTCTCCCTCCGCCTTCTTTTTTGACTCCAGGGCTTCCAAGAACGTACGATTTCCGAAGGGAACGCCTTTAGAAACTTGATTCTCTGCATTTTCTTTGGAATAAGTCTTCGATGGGATCGAAACAACTTTATCACGATAAACAACCTTCTCCTTCTCCCTTCCTTGAATCTCCCTAGAGGATTTAGAGAACCTCGGGATATTTGCAAACATTTTCTTGCAGTCAATAAAGAAGTTATCTAGTTTCAACACTAGTCTCCTCAAGTCCTCGACCCCAAAAAAACGAACAAAACCGTATCTATTGCCTCTTTTGTCGCGTTTCAATGGGATGAACACTTCGTCAACCTCCCCAAACTCTTCTAATAATAGATAGAAATCCTTAGCCCTGAGTCTCTCAGGGAACTCCGTTTTAAAAATGGTCGTCGAATCCCTAGCTTTCTTACCTTTCGTCCTACCTTCGCCGTCCCATCTCCTTCTAGGAGAAGAGGAGGAGCGATACCTGACTTCCTTCCAATCACCGCCTAGCGTCATAGCTGAAGGGGGAGAAGAGAAAAGTTGGAGCTTCTCTCTCTAAAACACCACTAAGTTTAATTTTTTGAATTAAACATTAACAAAGTTAAAAACCATTCATAGGATTTACTTTTTGTAGTGTCACCTCACTTATATAGTATGAGTCACTAATACTAAACTAAATTTGTTTACCATAACATGAGTACTCCAAGGGTTAACAGAGAAAATATATTAATATTGTTAATACTCATTGAAATAAAAAATGAAGGATAAAGAGTAAAATTATTTCTTCAACAATTTCTCCTTTAGCTCTGAAATGGACGAGAACAATGCTAATTATTCACTAACTTCATTCAACAGTAAGTGAAGACATGATTTAGCTTCAGCTTACGTGAAATCAACGATTCAATAAGCTAATTACCAAATAAATTCAATTAAAAAATCTGCTACATAATCAAATTTTTGTGAAAGTTCAAAAAAAATTGACAAATGAATTGACATACCCGTGGAACCGACTGAGCGAACGTTACAACATTCGAAGAAACAGAAAAGTTAGCAGCAGCAATGGAAGTGGTTGTTCTTTGAATCAAAGAAGAAATAGTATATAGTTGATGACATAGTTTCCTCACCATATCAAACCTATCAAACATTCTAAATATTATTTACATGTTCGCAATTTCTGGTTTTTGTATGTCTTTGTTTGAAGAACCTTCTTTAGGGCCATAGTTTATCTGGTCTCCAAATACTTTACTTGCCACAGAAACGTATAATGAACAGAAATGATAGATGAAAAAAGCACAAACGTCTGCTATGGTTGGCCATTTTTGTTGAGTTGTAATTCTTTGTGTCGAAGCAGTTTAGCTCGTCAGAAACAAGGAGCAGTTGAGTTGTAATAGTGTGTCGAAGTGTCGAAGGAGATTCTTTCACACAGGATTTCGACTTAGGCCTGTTTTAGTAATGTTAACTATTTTGGGCTTTTATAGTTTTGGGTCTTGGCTTGGATGCAAGCTAAGCTAAATCTATAAATAGGGAGAAACCCTTATATTTTGTAATAAGAAGTTTAGAATTAAAAGCTTGTATTCACAGTTGCAGTTAGCAAGTGAAATAAAAGAATTTCCACAGTTGTGGACAGAGAGTTTTCTGCAGAATTTGTTCATTCTCTCCTCCAAATATTTCTTCTTTGGTTTCTTTCTTGCTGTTCTTTCTCAATCTGTTTCATTGTCATTGCGTGTTTGTGAGTTTGTCAACAATTCTTAAAATCAAAATTGAAAGAGGCATTCCCATAAGTTGTGGGTTAATTCCAACAATTTTACAACCAATGATTGTGACAATTATATGTACAACTTCTATCCTCTTTTCATCTACAACGATGGTGGAAGCTTCTGCTCCCTACATTCAATTTCAGATCAACAAAGTTTGACATAAATAAACTGCATATTCATTCAACCAAAAGTTTAATCAACAACAAAAAATGCAAAAAAATAGAAACTAATAATCCACCATAGATAGCTCAAAAGCCCGTTATCAAGATAAAGAACTAGTTTAAAATAACAATAATAATAAGATAATATTTAAAATTAAAATGAATAAAAGTTAAAATTAAAATAAAAGGGTCAAAGGTTAGTAGGACACTCCACCAATATTTCTCTCTGCTCCAAATCATGTATTTAGATCCACCTTCTTCCTCAAAACAAAAATCCGCTGTTCTTCTCTATTTGCATTAGATTGAAGAACACACAATGCAACAATAACTTAATTCTTCGTTCAGAGGTAGGCATGAGAATCGCTGCAGGGAGAGAGGTTTGTGCAACAGCGGTGCGATAAAAGTGGGTGCGTGACGACGTTGTGGATGAGTCTCTTGCCGTTGGTTTGAGAGAAAGGGAGGTTGGTTGTGATTCCCTATTTTCTTATTCTATTACTTTATCATTCCTTTATCTTTCATTTAGGTATTGAGATGGTATTAAAAAAAATTGATTTGATTTCTAGAATTTTTTTTAATATAACACATTTTTAAAAAAAAGTATAAAAAAAAACTAACATTTTAATTAATTTATCAAAATGATTGGGTTTGAAAACCCTCTATAAAGGTGGTGTCATATGGGATGACGCCTCAGTTAGAGGTCACATACCAAACCATATGGCGCCTCAGGCAAATGAGGCATGCCCTAATTTACACAGAGGAGTCGCCATCTGAGATAGCACCTCAATGTAATTAGTTTTTTTTTAATATTTATTATTAATTGGAAATTAAAAAAAAACATTTTTTTAAATAATTTAAATTTTGTGAATTTAATATATAATTAATTATATTATTTAATAGGGTATCATGTGCCTATAAATAAGGGTTCACCCTTAGTTGTTATTGCACAACACTTGTCACCAAAACCCTAATTTCCTCCCCTCCCTCACCAATATCCCAAACTCTCCCCTACTCAACACCATGTCTTCATCCTCAAATCGCTGTCCATCGTCATCATCATCAGCACCGGAGGAAAAGTTTCCAGAGTTTCCACTGATGAAACGAGATGCCCTAGTTATATACTCAGCTGTCAAGCCTCCGATGAAGATGCTACTCTGGAACACCCAGACGATGGAGCATTTGCACGGGGAACTTCGCCGTTGGCTAGCAGAAGAGTTTTAGGCAGGTGAAAAGATTAGAAAGATTGAGAGGCTGGTTGAGAAGTCTGGTCCAGACGGAGTCACCCGGACTTGGAGGAAAGTGGAAAATGATGTTGGCGTTCTCATCATGATGATGTTAGAACAGGAAATTAAGTTGATGGTTTTAATTGCCTAGATAAGCTGATTCTATGAGTTGTTTCATTTGGGTTTGTTATTGTTATTTTCTGATTTGGTATTAGGTTCCGTAGATGGTTATTTGTTGATGTTTAGTTATTAAGTTATGTTATGCTATGTCGTTGTATTGAGTTAAGTATGTCATCAATGAAATAAAATTTGTTGTTGTTATAAATAGACAAGTTTACAGTTGTAACTATGATGTCGTGCTAGAGCCCGACACATTTGGACACTTGGTACGATTGTGGCCTGGCTGGCGGCACAAACCACACAACCTCACCATTTTGTCGGTTGTATCCATCTCCGTTTGAATCCGGTTGCTGATAGGGCTACCCTTTTTATTTCTTTGCATCAAGTCGTTATGCCACACAATTTCGCCTTCGTATAGAGGCCAGTAATCCTCCTTTGCGACCACTTGAAAGCTAGTACGGTAGACATTGCATAGAGTAGTGACTTGGTGAAGAACAGAGAAATAGTTGGTTGGGTCTAGTCGGACCTTAGAACAGACAGCTATAACATGGGAGCAAGGCATACGAAATGCCTGAAACTTTCCACAGTCACACCAACTCCAATCCAGTTCCACTCGATAACATCCCCTAGGCCTTCTTTCATTGTGATAAATAGACTCTGCAACACTAAAGTGACCTGTAATACGGTCGAAGACCGTGGTGACGTGTGTGTTGGCCTTTGCAGCCTCTTCGTTCATGAATGTCATTAAACTGTCACTAAACAGCTGCCCATATTGTATGACCGAACCCCACTTAGTACGTCTGGTACAAAGAGTACAACGAGCCTAAAATAAGTTGACCTCACAAGAGTGGTTATCGGCAGGTTTCGGATGCCTTTGAATACAGAGTTCATAGATTCAACGAGGTTTGTTGTCATATGGCCCCATCGCTGCCCATTGTCATACGCCTTTGTCCACTTCTCCCGTTGAATGTTATCAATCCAACTCAATGCATCTGGGTTTGTTTGTCTAATCTCGTCCTAGTAGTATCTGAAGGTAGGCTCTGTTAGTGCATAGCCCCCGTTAGAAACCATCTGCTTTTGCCCCTTGTCTTTGAACACCCGCATGGCATTTTGCCCGATGTGTCTAATGCAATACACATGGCTTGAGGGAGGATCCTGCCAACCGTTATCAGGATTGTTATAAGCACTCTCGATTGAGGGATTTATATCAGAGATCAAACATAAGTCAGGTTAGGGAGCAATGTATTTTCGGAGATTTTTAGGAAAAAACTCCAACCTCCAGCAGTCTCCCCTTCAACTAGAGCGAAGGCGATATGGAAAATATTGTTGTTTCCATCCAGTGCCACGGCCATCAGTAGCGTGCCCTTATATTTTCCGTACAACCATGTTCCATCAATTTGAATTATAGGTTTACAATACCTAAATCCTTTGATGCATGGTTCAAATGCCCAGAAGAGACTGTGGAAAATGCCATTTCCACTTACATAATTTCCGTCTAGCGTATATGCCGGCAACGTCTCCAACATGACAACAGTCCCTGGAGCATAGTGTTTTAGGGCCACGAGGTATCTTGGGAGTTCTTTGTAAGAGTCCTCCCAATTTCCAAAAATCCTTTCAGCCGCCTTCGTCCTAGCAATCCACGCCTTCCTGTACGAGGGAGTGTAGTTGTGTCTTTGAACCATATGAGTTATTATTATACTCACTTTCACAGAAGGGTTGTCGCTGACGATTGATAGAATTTTGTTGCAGATCAACTAAGAGTCGGGCTTGCGATGATCCTGACTCGGATTGGTGAGTATGCAAGTGTGCTCTGGACCCATTGACCATATCTTTCAAGAATCGCTTCGCTTCCAGAAAGATGTCGTTAATCTAAAGGGGCACACCTCGTTGCGGCAGTAGATCTTGTATAGAGTCGGATTTGTTCGATCGACTCTATAATCTGCAGATAAGTTTATGTGGTATTGTTTTATTACTCGGACGCAATCTTCTTTCGTACGAAAATTGTCTCCAACTTTTACTACTCCCCCCGTCTGTCTGTATGGGTCGTAAAAAATATCCGTTGATAGTTCATCCTCGCCTAAGCTGAGTGTTATCATGTGTTGAGGTGGGCAATAAACATGACTCTCTGGTAATTGGTCTGCCTCATCGTTGTTTATCATTTCATCAACAATGTCCTCTGCTTCTTCTTCCTCGTCAACGATGTCCAACTCAGCTTGTTCGTTGTCGGAATCGTTAAAAATCTGCGAAACTTCTAGTTGTTGAGACAATGGTTGATGTTGTAACGTAATATATAACTCAACGTCATTGAACCTAGAATGCTCATGGATGAGAAACATATTACGCACATCATCATCGTCCTGTATCTTCATCTGAAAAAATTTGCATTGCTCATGCCCCAAAAAAAAGATAGGGTTTTTGTATACAATTTACCCAACTGGACCGCACTGCAATTTCTTTTCTAACCGGGCTTTCAAATGATAAAAATTTGTTCTTCTATTAATTAAAAACCTAGTCACTTCTGTATCCCTAAAATTGAAACCAGTCATTGGATAATCAAATATCTCACCATTGAGATGTGCAGTTATCAGGTATTATGATCTTTGAGCCATAACTAAATTGTGTTAGGAAGAAATGGTTTACAGAATAGAAATGGTTTGCAAGTATGTGATGATAAGATGTATATTTGATGTGTATTAATATGAGTGGTTTTGAGAGGAAGATAGAAGATACAAACATAGGGAGAAATAGAAGAAACTGTAGTAGAGGAGAGTGGAATTTCTAGGAAAGAGAAATGGAAAATAAATCTGAGGAGAAAGAAGTGGTATAGGATATGAAGGTGAGAAAAATACACAAGAAGGGGGATTGAATTGTGTTTTCCATTTCTTAACTTTGCCTATGGTTACAGTTCATAATCTAAACTGATGTTCAGATCATGATTAATACGTTGCAGCGGAATGTTAACAGAAGCAAATAAAAAGATAAAGAACATACAAATTTATCTTGGTTCCTCCCAAACTAAGAGTAGTTCAGTCCCCTTGAAGTACCAGGGGTTTTTCACTATAATCAAAACATGATTACAATCACTTATGCACTTAAGAATAAGACTTTTCCTTGTTCATACCCTCAGCCTGAGACTTCTTGCTTAAACTCCTCAGGTTCAAGCTTTCCTGCTTAGACCGCAGCCTAAGACTTTCTTGCTTAGATTTCACGAATCCAAGACTTCATTGCTATCATGGCCTAATTTTTTACCCTTAAGATGCCACTTCATTCACCTCATTTGTATAACATATGTGTGTGTCTTTTTTGCATTACTAACCCATTACAAATGCAGGATGTGTTTGCTTTCTTACTTTACAGGTTAGGTGGTTCCATTAAAGTTCAAGCAGATGAATTATCAAGGAATGAGCATCATATTCAACATCTCAAGTCCCTTATTCATCCATGATGATCAAGAGTTTTCATACATCAAGAATCAAGTGCAAAGTTTCATCATGACAAGCTCATCAAGGCTCAAATCCTTATATACACCCAAATTAGGGTTTTGACCTAATTCAATCTCTGGTTTGACTTTTGAAACAAGACATGATCCAACATATTAAGATATGTTTCAAAGACCTAAAATGCCTCATATTAGTCCGTTCATATAGTTGGATTGATCAAAGGATCTTGATTCATAAGCAATACAAGAATTCAAATTCATCTGGTACACAAACTAGGGTTTCTGATGAAAAGTCAACTGCACCTTTGACTTTTGACCAATATATAATCTCAAACCTTGGGACATGATTAAAGACACTCAAAAACACCTTTGGAGTCCATTCATAGTGATTCAATTAGCCCAAGGGTTTGGTTTCATTGAAGATCACAAAGTTCAAGTTCATCTGATAAAAAGTCAACCAACTGATCAAAGTCAAGTTTGACCTTTGACTTTCTTGGTCAAATATGGTTTCCTCAAGTCAAGAATGATGTTAATATGTGATTTGGATCATGATTAATCAAGAAAAATCAAGAAATATGAGGTTACTTGTAAAAAGGGCAACATTGGAGAAGTTGAAATTTTTCAAAGTTTTAAAATTCAATGATTTTTGCCTTACTTTCCAAGGCCATAGCTTCCAAACCAAGTAACCATTTTCTTTGATCTAAAGACCAAATTGAAGAGCTTGTTACATACTACAACTTTGTCCCTGAAGGTGAAATCTCAAAAAATGCATAGATTGAGAGATATGAAGCCATGAAGTTTGAGGTTCCATACTTTTGAACCTAGACACTTAGAAAAATTTTAGACAGAATTTGTCTCATGTTGAAGCCAACTTTAGTATCATTTTTCTCCATGATCCATATTGATTCAAGACAAACTTTGAACATCAAAGTTGAAGTATGATATCTCAGCTTTCCAAAATGGTCAAGAACATTCATTTACCTTACTTGAGTGAGAAGTTATGAATTTCACAACATGCCTTGTTGTAACTGTTTTACAAAACAGATTTGCTACACATTTTGTTGTTGCACGATTTGGATGAGCTTGCAAACCTAATATCTTCACAAGATCAACACCAAAATGATCATACACCATGTGCTCTGCAAGAGCATAACTGAATTTTCATGATTCCATCTTTGGCATGTATTAAAAATCATTTCAAAAACCATGAAGTGAGATTTTGTCCTCTAGCATTAAAGTGCTATAGTGATTTTTCCAAAAACCTCCCCAATCTATCCAAGGGTGATCAAAACACCAGGGGATGAGATGCAATGTGAGAGGATCAAACTCAAAAGATCAGAATTGACAGCCATGTGAGAATGGAAGCTATGTACCTTGGCACTCAAGTAATAGCTACATGACATCATCTATTGAATAATAGCATGTATCCTAATCCTCTCAAATTCACAAATATCTGAGACATTCCCCTATAAATAGAGCTCAGTTTGAGGGTTCAAAACACACCAAAACATTGCAAGAAGCTTGTTTTCTAAGAAACTTCTCTTTTCCCCAAAATTCAAAGTCCAAAGAGGTGGAAATTTGGAACTTCAACTCCAAGCCATTTCCAACCAAACCAGTGATCAAAACACTTTTCATACATCATGTGTAGGTGATCCAAACATTCATCTCCCAACTGTAACATCAAAATCATCAATTCACATACCATTTACTTCAAGGCTGCAGATTGATTTGGCCAAAGAGTTCCAGAAGGTTTCCATTCATTCTAAGCATTGAAACACATTCTTTGAAGATCAAGGAAGCTGTTGGCATCAACAAATTTCTTATGTAACATGTAATACCCCGTAAATTATTTTACTCTGGATAATATTAGTTGTGTTCAACTAAGTCCCAGTGTACTCTGAGAAATTATCTGCAGAGATAATTAGGGTAACTATTGAACTTAGAGTAAATCCAATTAATATTATCTGACTCTGAGATATTTAAGTATTTGAACTTTAGAGACTTTTTGGACAATTAATAGTGTTTCTAATTGATGATATTATACTATATCATTTCTTTTCCATTCCTTTTCCTTATTAGAACAAGAGAAAGACAAAGATAGAAAGGGTTTTGAAGAGAAAGAAAAGAGAAGGAAAGGAAGAGAAAAAAAAAAAGAGGAAAAAGTCCAAGAACAAGATCATCAAGAACATCATCAAATCTTCATCAAATCATCTTCCAATATTCATCATCTTTATCTATTCAAGGTGGGTTCTAGATAGAAACTTAAGTTCTAGAGTTAGAGATGATTTTAGCTTAAGTTAGGTTTTATGAGAAATTGCTTAAATTGGTAATCGATGAAATTTAACGGTTGAAATGTGTTATAAACTGAGTAGTGTAAGCTATATGAGTGTAGAATCATCTATATTTGATTGTGGGATGTTTGGATATGTTTGGGTGAAGTTTTAAAACCATGGGAACTCAGCTGTTACGCTGCAGAATTTCCGCATTTTCCCAGATTCGCACTGCGAATCCCCTAGCGAAGGGGAAATCGCACACTTGCTAGCTATTCACACGGCGAATGTGGAGGCGAACATTCGCCAGATGTTCGCACTGCGAACTTTAGCTTGTTTTGGTTCTGCCACTGTTCGCCAGACGTTCGCACTGCGAATGGGGCAGCGAACCAGTATTGGTTAGGCATTCGCTGGGACCTTCGCACTGCGAATGAGGAAGCGAGCATTCGCTGGCTTCTTCACAATGCGAACATGACAGATCATCCAACTTGTTTCTTTCATAACTTTTGACTCGTTTATCCGTTGTGAGTGTTCTTGGTATCGTTGTGGAGCTATGAACATCCTCTAGCTAATGAAAGTGAGAAATATCTATTTATTGCCTGATTAAATGAATCGGAGGGAATCGTGAATTAGTGTGATTTGTGATATGTTGAATTATGTGTTTTCGTTATGCGATTGATGATTATTTATGCCTATGCTCTTATTGTTAAACATGTTTGAATATGTATGCATGTTAAAATACGAAATAGGTAGAGTGAGGAATATTACCGTAAACAATTGTCGGATAGTGTGGAAATGACATAGTGACAACGCTCGTGCATGAGAGGCCGAGGCGTGTGTCTAGTAATCATAACCAGTTTATCTTACGGTGTAGTTTCATGAGACTCGAGCACCTCCTCTGAAACGTATGCACAATTACTTGGTAGGTTTGATTCCCTACATGTAGTACGATTGGAGCCTATGCATTGGGTAGAGACTTGTGATGATTAACAGGCCATGAGAAGTGACGGTTCACGGTTAACAGGCCGGTGATCCCGAATCCAATTCGTATGCCAAGTAACTACAAGGATCCATGACTCGGATCGTCTTCTAGACGTAGAAGCGGACGGGAAAAGGGGATGCCTTGGTATGGTTATTGATTAGCGAGATTCTTGAGTTAACAGGCTCAGGACTTACTTTGGTACTAGTGTGAGTTAACAGGCTCACGAGTGTGAATACATATATGGCGTGTGTGTACTCAAAGTCATTTCCCTTCCCTTTTGACTTGAGTTAGGTTGTTAGAACCTTGTAAAGCCGAGAGGACTATAAGATAGCGAACTCATTGAGATTTGATGTATCTCACCCCACGTTGTTGTTTACATCACAGGTACTACAGGTTCAGCGAAGGGTAAGGATAAAGTGGTTTGACTTTTCCTTACAGGTCGCAGTTTTTGAGATGGCATGGCTTCCGCTATGGCGTTTTATTTTGAGATCATTGTATTGATCTAGTTCTTAGTGTATTTTGGGACATCTTGTATATGTTATGTCGTAGACTTTAGAACTTTGTATTTAGGGCATTTAATGTATATAATGTGTTAACTAGGAACTTATAGTATTTCAGTACCAAATACTTGGATCTATATATAATATTTATGCTTTGATGTATGAGTTTTATATATGGGTGTTACAGTTGGTATTATAGCATGTCGTATCCTCAACCTAGCCATGAAATAGTATAAGTGTTTCTTTCCGTTTCATATGTGTTGTGTCACCATTGGTCTTACGTGTTATATTTATGGTATTGAGCCTGATCAACTTAATCCTATCTGTATGACATTTAGGAACATGGCCGACCGGCGCAGAAACAACCGTGGTAGACAGAGAACTACTCCAGCAAGGACAAATCTGCCAGGGGACGAGGGGAATGCCCCTTTGTATTAATTTATGCAACAGATGCAGCAACAGCAGAATCAGTTTGTGCAACAAATGGTACAGCAAATGGCTGGCGGCGTGCATCCTCCAATGGTTGTCCCTGAAGCTGCAGGGGGAACCTTTAGGGATTTCATTCGTATGAATCCTCCGGAGTTTCAGGGAGGGTTAGATCCAGTAAAGGCTCATGAATGGATATCCAGTATGGAGCGGATTTTCTTGATAGTTCATTGTAGTGAAGAAAATAAGGTTGTTTTCGCTTCTTACTTGTTAAAGGGTCCTGCCATGAGATGGTGGGAAAGCGCTTCAGCCCTAATGACAATTCAAGAGGTACCGAAAGTATGGGAGCAGTTTAAGATAACTTTTATGGAGAAGTATTTCCCAAGTTCCTTAAGGTCTCAGAAGGAATTCGAGTTTCAACAATTGAGACAAGGCAACTTGACTGTGGCTTCTTATGCGGAAAAGTTCGAGGTTATGGCTGCTTATTCTAGGCAGGCTATGTATGCTCCTGATGAGAGGTGGAAGATTGATCAATTTCTTTTGGTTTGAGGGCCGAAATTTCACATAGCGTGTCTCAGAGGGAATTCACTAGCTATGCTGAATTGTTACGATAGTGTTATGTGGCGGAGAATAGCTTAAAGAAGGTGCAAGCAGAAGAAGAGTTAAGTAGGGTGAATCAAAGTGATCGTGGGAGATCGAATCAACCAATTAGGCCAAAACAACAATCTTTTAAAGGGAAACAAGCTCAGAGTTCCACGACTAGTGTGCCTCCGGTATGCCGTACGTATGGTAAGAATCATCTTTGTAGGTGTAGTTTGGAAGGAATGAGGTGTTATCAGTGTAATAAGGTGGGCTATTTAGCGAGGGTTTGTCCTCAGGGTAGGAATCAGACACAAGGTAGGACTACCGGCCGGGTATATACTTTGGATGCGAAGAAAGCAAAGGGTGACAACTCTTTGATTGATGGTACATGTTTTGTGAATGGAAATCCTTGCTTTGTTTTATTTGATTGTGGAGCTACACACTCTTTTGTATCGATGCAATGTGTAAAGCGGCTTAGGTTGCAAGCGTTCCGTTGTCTCCACCCATGGTGGTTACTACTGCCATGGATGAGATGGTTGAAACACCTTTAATGTGTGAAAATTGTGTTTTATTTGTGGATGGAAGAGTTTTCCAGATTGATTTGATTTGCTTACCGCTTAAGAAAGTGGATGTGGTTCTGGGAATGGATTGGCTTTCAGCTAATTCGGTATTCATCGGGTGTGAAGAAAAACTAATTATTATCCCCTCTATCGAGGCCACTCTGAAGGATGTGTTAACTACTATTTTAGAAAATACGGTTGGAATGATTAATTTCTTGTTTGAGGAGGAAAAATCCGTTCTTTTGATTCTTACTAAGGAGGAGGGTAGTAACCGTCAAGTTTTGAGTATTCCGGTAGTTTGTGACTTTCCTGAAGTTTTCCCCGAGGATATCACTTCTCTTCCCCCGGAGCGAGAAGTGTGTCGCGGTGAGAATCGGATACCAAGCTATTGGATTAACTTGAATCACAATTTTTGAAATTCACCAGCAGTCTTTATTTTATCCAAAGGAAAGGGTTAAAGATCGAAAAACCTAATAAGAGATCTAAGGTTCGGGGGTTGATTACGCTTAGGGAATGTATTAGCACCCTAAACGTTCGTAGTATTCTACGGGAACCTCTTGTTCATTCTTATGTTATCTATTGCTTGCTTGCTTGCTAAAGGTATCTGTTAAGGGAAAGGACCTAAAGGTTGATGGCGATGCTTAAAAAGCAATCGACTTACAAGGTAAAAAATGGCTCGATGTGAATCGAGAGTTTATTTTGAAAAATGGTTTGAATAAATGGAGAAGGTTGTAAAGGTAGAATAAACTGTGACATGGCAGTCAACAGAGGGAACATTTCCTTTGGAATTGGATAAAAAGAGGAAATACTAACCTAATGCTATCAAAATTAAGAAATTGAATCTATCCTAAGGGAACAAGGGAAATAGAATCATCAAAGGCATAACTTCACCAATTAATAACAAAAATTAACATTAAAATTAATTAAAATTCTAATTAAGGTTAACTAGACATTTAAGTTCTCAATTAGAATTTTGAGAATTCCAATTAATCAATAAAAAAAAGTTAATCAAAACTAAAGATTTAATTATCACCTAATAATTAACTCTAGAATTCCTATTAATCTTTTGTAAAAGGAAATGGAAACCAAATTGGCAAAATAATAAAAGATAAACCAAATTAAGGGTGGTTTTTAAGAAGAACACAAACTAGGCCTAAGACCCTCCTTAAACCCAAACAAGACTTATCTAAAAAATCTAACACAATAATAATGATGGAACTATTAATATTAATAATAAATTAAACAAAGTGCATAATAAGAAATAGAAAAACAAAATAGAAATCACTCCCTGCATCCAACGGTTCGACCCACGACATTCTTTTTTCAAACTATTCATTTATTTTTTCTCTTTTTCATTTAAAAACTAAACATGATATAATGAAGGGATACGTGGCAGCTTAAACATAAAGTTAAAACAAACTGAATAATACATCAGCCCCTATTTTCATTCAAGATAACTCCACCTCCATCTCTCATTTTCAATCTACCTCTTTTTGAAAACCCATTTTTTCAAAGCATCTAAATAAATTGAAATCAGAGCATCAAAACAACAAATTGGAACCTCATCAAGTACAGAGATCAACAAAAAAAAACAAAAGCATCAAAGTTACCGATCATGGGAGGTGCCGACGAAAGTTGCGGATGAAGGTGGGCAACAGAAGTGGACCAGTGGCGGCGATGTGCTTCCGGCGGTGGCTTGCGAGTGGAGATGCGATGTCTTATTCAGCGACGGCGCGATGGCGGACGGTCTTCGGTTGCGTACGGAGGATTCACGCGGTCGACGGACTTGGCAACGGTTTGCGGCGTTTCGATCAGAATCACTAATGCAGCAAGATGAATTCACCTTTGAGGTATTTCGACACGGCGGTCTCGACAATATCGGCGGCTCCGAAGGTTCGTCTCGCTACTGCCTTTGTGTATGAAATGTCGCTTCGTGTAGGCTGTGAATTTTTGTATGAAGTTGAATGTGATAATGTGAATCCTGTTTATGCACTGATTGAGGATCGTGAGTTCGGTGTGTATGTTTTCTGGTGAGTTTCTGAAGGTGTGCGTGTAAAATGAGGTGAATGTTTTTTTTTCTGTGAATATCTGGTGTCCTCCCCCTGTGTCTATGAAATTCTGCTCCTTTTATAACCTTACAAAGTAAAAATGAATTGAATGGTGATCATGATTTGATTTACTTGTCGGTTTCGATTTCGGAAAGAAAATATCATAGCTGTGATTTGTTGATTGATGAGGATTATTCCTTGCTGTTTCTGTTCGACAAGCTTGTGTGTGTTTTGGGAAAGAAAATAAAACCATGTTTTTATGTTTTGAATTTGTCTGATCATACTTGAAGAATTTCCATTTTCAGTTTAGACATGTTGGCGTATCGTCTTGGAAAGTTTGGAACTTGATGGCCGTTTTGAATGCCCTTAATTTTGAGCTCATAGGCTTCCATCCTCATCTTTTGAAATTTTTAACGGTAATAATTCTGAAGCTAAAAAAAAACTGTAGTTTATTCATTTCAGGTTCAGGTGCAGTGCTGAGTTATTTATTAAAAGTGGTTTCCAAACAAGATCTTTCTTCAAGAGTTCAGATTTAATAACCACTGTGGACAGGTTGTCGCTTTCAACAGCTTGATTGAAACACAGAATAAATGGAAATGTTCTAGTGTCTGATAGTGTGATATTCAATAGAGACAAACCACGTTCATCTTTGCAAGTGTTTCCATTTAGGGGTTATATTAGAACCATGAGGTGGCCAAGATGAAACAAAGAGAGGAGCATAATTTTTCACTGTTAAATCAGTAAGCCAAAGGTGATAAAATCAGCCGCTCTGATCTGCTGGGTCAGTAAAATCAGCATTGCGGACATGCTCATACTTTCGTAAAACTTTTCCTTCCAGGGGATGTAAATGTAAATGAAGTAACATCACTGCTCTTGCTCTTGTTCACGTTAAATCCTTTCTTTTTCCCATCAGTTGAAAAATTGTATTATATGGACTTGCCTTGTGACCTTGACACTTTACTTCTTGTCTCCAATGTAACATGATTAATTTTTTATTCGGGACTTTGACAATTCTAGATGACAATGTTTCTTTACATTTAATAATAACCCAAGAATGGTTTGACTACCCTTGAACATGGCTTGTCCACATTTGAAAACTTGGTTACAAATTGGAATGGAAATTTGGAAACATGTCTTTCATGGCGTAAAACACATATGATCACAAAATTTGAATCTAATTCATGGTACAAATGAGCTTGAACATTTCTCGATGGTATCATGGAACATGGCCTTAAAATCGACTTTAAAAGAAATCCATTTGAATGCACCCTTCAACCAAACTTGACACCCTTAATTCCACTCCTCCATTCACGGACAATTTGTACTACAAGAGATAAGCAAATGAAAGAAATGAGGTCTTGAATATAATGAATTCTTTGAACGAGTTCTTGAGGAAAAAAGTTTGTCATGCTCTGGAGAATCTCTGAAGAAGATGAACCTTGGAATGAAACCTCAACCACGTGATCTCTTAACCCTAACATTCTTGGTCATGCTAATCTGCCTTCAACAATGGCCATGCTCAACATCAATGCGAAGATGGCTCTAATCCTCTCTAGATTACGTACTGAAACTCCTAAGAAACCCTGAGGGAGAGTAACCAATAGAAGACATTTGGACCCTTTTAACTAGAATCCATTGGTCATTGCCCCTGAATAGCTTGATTGAGAGAACCAATACACTTGAAATCATTGTACCTGTACAAATTGGTTAGTCAAAACACACACGCAAAGACCGTATGACCCAAAGATGTTATGCAAGATGATAGACAAAGAAGTGGGATCTTATGGTCAAAAATTAGGGTATGACAGATGCCCCTATTTAAGTTTCTTCTATCCGGAGATATGGAGATTGAAATCTTCGTCTCGACGTGATAGGAGAGACTTAAATACAAACATGCACAATTTTTGGCCCTAAGATGCCACAAGATGCACATGATATGAAATGAATGCAAGACAGGGATCCTGGGAGGAATGATGTCACAGGGGATAACTATATACAGAAATGTGGCTGACGCACAGTTAAAGAATGAAAGACCCGACAAGGAACAACTTAGCAAGATTCCTCGGGGAAAGATCCAATTCTACTGGGGATGAAACTCAACTCCACTGGGGAAGGGATTACCTATTGACAAACACATGGTAACTCCCAATAGAACAAAGGTGTGTATTTCCTACTACCAAGGATATGGTAGCCTAAACAACAGGCAAGAAACTTGAAGAGAAGGATAACTTACTACCAACAGATGATAGCCTAAGCAAAGGTATCCAATTGAAATGAAGGTGCGTATATTACCTACTACCGAACCTATGGTAGCCTAAGCAAAGGTAATAACCAAAAGGAAATATGACCTACTACCACCACGGTAGCCTAAGCAGAGGCATCTGACCAAAAAGATATGGTATATTACCTACTATCAAACATATGATAGCCTAAGCAAAGGTAACAACCAAAATAAGCTTCCAATGATCAAAATATGATTTAACTTCTTCTTTAACTAAATGTTCCATTTAGAAAGGATAAATAAACTTCCCCACGCCTCAAGGTTGTATGCCATGAACGGGTTTTCAAATAAAATGTTGCAAGGTTGTATGCCACGAGCAAGTCCGAAAATAAACGCTTCGAGGTTGTATGCCACGAGCAAGTCCGAAAATAAACGCTTCGAGGTTGTATGCCACGAGCAAAGTCTTGAAATAAAAGCTACGAGGCTGTCTGCCTCAAGCAAAGTCTTGAAATAAAAGCTACAAGGTTGTCTGCCTCGAGCAAAGTCTTGAAATAAAAGCTACGAGGTTGTCTGCCTCGAGCAAAGGTCTTGAATTCCTCCTAGAAAGGCGAATAATTATTGGAAGGTAACTTCACAGGGGATTGGAATTTTCACTGGAGATTGAAGACTTCAGCGGGAATCCATAACTCATTGGAGATTAGAAAACATCATCGGGAATCTTCAGAAAAGATGCAGGCCGGCTGACTTGCAAAATAATGTCTTCTCAAATGAAGAGAAAGATCATCTGAATCTTCACCAAACTTCTCGGAGAGATGCCATTTGATGGAAGTAAATTCAATAGTAGACTCGCTGAGAGACTATCACTAAGGAGTGATATTGTTGTAGTTTGAAATAAAATCCTTGTAACAGGAGTTCTCAACTAAAGAGAAACACTTGTAAAGTCTTCAACAAACTTCTCTGACGGATTTTTGGAGAGATGCCATTTGATGGAGAACAAGTTGATGATCTTGATAACTTCTGGGGATAGACAAACTGTCTTGAAAAGAGACTGACATTTGCCATCCAAATAGAAAACCTAAAAACAAAACAAGCTGCTCAAATAAAGAGGCTGCCACTTGTTGTCTGGATATAATTTATGAGAAAATGTTGTAACAACACTGCTGGAGAAATATTTGTGTCTTCAATGGTGATCAATTAGATTCTTCCTGGGGAGACAAAGTGCAAAATAAACGCACACTCGATTTAGGTTTAACAGCCTAGAGAGATTTAAAAATTGTGATTGTCAGGGACCAAAGTTCAATTCAGGAAATAACTAAAAAGAAACGGTCAAGCAAGACTCTATCCAGTGAGGAATGAACTCAACTGGGGTTTATCTTTATCCAAAAATGAAAAAGAAAACTAAAGCAACCATCTTCCACGAGGATCGAGCTCAATGGGGAATTGGAAATGATGTATTATTTCTGCTTAGGGCTGACGACTCTACTTTGAGGGAGAAGACAAACCCGGTCACTTGGGGATAAACACAACCAATGTGAAAGAACAAACAAACAAGCACAAAAATGCAAAATGCACCGATGCCATATATCTATATGAATGTATGTTATGTTTATGCTTATGCTGACAAAACAAACAAAGAGAAGTAAACAGGAGATGAAATAAATATCTCGACATGGATACTCGGCCAATAGAAGCATCACTGGGGATGAAATGGAAAACCACATATAGAAACAAAGTCTTGCTTCAAGGCTTCAAACTTCTCTGAGGAAAGGAGTGCATTCCATTTGGGGATGAACATCATGACTTCACTTAGGGAATTGTCAAGATGAATCCGGTCACTCTGTTGAGAATGAGAAAGATCCACTGGGTAAAGAATTAAACTTATGATTGGAGAGATTTCATAGGGGATAAAATAAATATCCACTGCGAACTGAAGTAGTCTGAAAGGAAGTTGCAACTGGAGATGCCAGAGATGAGGCCACACAGGGAATAAAATAAATATCCATTTCATTGGGGGAAGCTCGGATCAAAGTTGCAAATTGAAGATGTAAGAGTTGAGACTTCATGGGGATGAAATAAACATCCACTTCGCTGGGGAAGATTGAAGTTGTAAGAAGTCCGTTGAGTGAAGTAACAGTTACTTCATTGAGGGGAGGTTGAAGCCAAGGGAATTCACTAGGGGAATTCTTAGGTCACCAACTGGGGAACTTTGCATCAGACACACCATAACTGTTTGAAGTAGAAATTCACCGGGGAATAGTTGTGACTGAGTGAAGTAGAAATTTGTTGGGGAATCATCACGCCACTTGAGACAAAAACTCTTTGGAGTATGGGTGAAGAATGTTATGAGAACAATGTAGCTCTGCATTGATGAATTGTGTAGTAGTCGCCATTTTGAACAACGGTAGTCGTGAATGGATAAAGAGTCTTCAGTTCTCAAATGCCCCAGATCACATGGTTTATGAGAATAAGTCATCTCAAGAGGATTTTACAAAAAACTTGGCATCCAACTGTTCCAATGTCTTCCAACTCTTTGAGAGATTTGTCGAATCTCGACGTAACTGCCCCAGATTGATGGTGTTCTGTACAAGTCGTTCTAAGAGGATTTTACAGAAAACTTGGCATCTAAGATGTTCCAACGTCTTTCAACTCTTAGAGAGATTTGTAGAATCTCGACGTAATTGCCCCAGATCGACTATATTCTGTGTAACTGAGTCTTCAAACTTGCGCCTTGGGGTCAGATTATGGAAGCAACAACTGAGAATAACTTGCCCCTGTTTAGCGGAGTCTTCAGGAAACATGCCCCTGGATACGATCATCTTTCTGAAATAATTTTCCATTTACTCATCAGAGTTTCAAGTCTAAAAGGACCGAGCTCGTTACTGATGCTCATATGCAAGCTTCTATGATGTCGAGCAATGTTAGCATGTAGAAAAATGTTAATTCTGAAATGGGTAATACAACACACATGTTTGTCTTGAAGTTTTTTTTGAAAAAAAAGATCGCAATAACCTGTGACCGAATCACTAGTTGGGATATGAAATTGATTAATTTTACAAAGCCAACACAAATTTTGAGTATAACTCATAGGAGTCGGGAAACGTTATCTCAATTAGTATGCTTTCAAAATAAACTCTGCTTCAATTAGGTCTTTTGAGGGTTGTATCGTGGCTTGGTTCACGGTTTAAGAAACAAAGGATAAAGGCACAAAGTTTATTTGCACCCACCCATTCTTCGTGATGTTCTTCAATCCTATGTTCAGCTAACTGACGCGAGTACTCATCTCTCAAGAGGAGTTTTGATATGCTTGATAAACCACTGAGGCTTTGGACATGACAGTCACTCACTTATTTGCTTTTGGTGTTTGATCACACGACTCTGTTCTTTACTGAAGATTTTTCTTTGTGATCCTTTATTTTCACTTTCACATTCTTTGTTTTATTCCCTAACTTTTGCCTGGACGAAATCTTTTGGATTTGAATTTGAAGTCCAGCGGGATGCCCCAATTTTGCCTAAGTCTCCTTCATAGGTTTTGACTTAGCGGGTTTTTCTTTTTTCTTTTTGATTTAGGAACAAGTCGTGTGACTCTAAGTCGTTTTGACCTTTTTGAAAGGATTGTGACTGCCTCACTCTTTAGATAGTCAAGGGAAAATCATTGTGGATTTGACTTCCAGTCTCTTAACTTGTAAGGGATAGATAAAGTGGATTCTCGGATGTTCACTCCTTTTTTGAAAGTTTGGGCGCTCGATCAGCTTAACTGAACACTACCCTGCCCCAGGTTAAAATTGAGGGTTTTTTTTATTTTATTTTTTATTTTGGAAAAGAAAACTCCTACTTCAAGGCTCAAATGGGTTAACGAGGGTCTATCTCCCTTATATCTCCGGTGTTTGGGATTTGAAACAATGCCTTACATCCTCAGCAGAGTCTTATTCAAAAGAATACAAAAAGAGATCTTGTGTTTTTTATTCGTCATCTTCCCTTTAATTCTCTCCCTAAACAAGAGATCGGGTAGCATTGGCATTATAAAATAGAAAGAGCATTTAAAATGAGTGAAACGAATGGATTTCTTCAAGACAAACATTATTTGTTGCATTAATTATTCAAAATAACAAGTTTTCACACACAAAACAAGTGCATTAACGAACGCAGAAAATTACATATGAAAACAACAAATAAGCTTAAAATATGACGAGACATAGCCTAGAGAAAACTGTCCTCTGTATCAATCCAACATGTGCAAGGAGGGGATTACTTCTTGTTCAACTAAGAGATGGATCTCAACTTGGGGTTCGCACAATTCAAAGGACAAGATTCCCTTTTGAATCATCTCTTTCACTTTCTCCTTCAAGACATAGCATTCCTCGATATCATGGTGTTGGGATATGACCAAATCTTTGACCCAATTCATCAAGCTCTTCTTGGTAGCCTTCAAGTTTGCAACTTTGTCGCGAAGTACTTAATTCTCCAACTCTTAGGTTTCCCTCAGATTCTTCATCGTGGTAGAAAAAGTTTCCATGTTAGCTTCCAAAGCGGAAATCTCTGCTCGAAGTGTGTGGTTTTCTTGTTCCAAATGATCCATCTTCTTGGCTTGAGTACCGTGCGTATGATGACTCGACTATGGTAGAAGAAACAAAAGTGAGAACTTGGAATGCAAAGGATGTGATGCCAATGATGTATGCAAATGCAGAATGCAAATGAATTTCAAGGAACTCTAAGGTTATGTTACAAACACCATAAAATGGATAAAACTTTTGAATGACTGAAAAGGTCTCATTTCATTGAATTTTTTTTGAAGGGTTACAAAATAAAGTACAACTTCCAAAATCCATGGTAAAACCTATGATGCTTGCAAGATAACTCCAAGTTCCTTGAAAGGGTTAGAAAGATGGTGCATGATTACATGGATGCATGAATGCACAAACACAGGTATACACATATTCATAAACACACAGACAAAGGTCCTAGGTTCAAAGGTCATAGCATGGAGCCAAGGTCTATCCATCCCATATGAGTGTTCTATAGTTTCAAATGTACCTGCCGAACGGGTTCTACAAAGGAGTGATTTCGGATATTATCGATTTTCCAAATCACTTGATAGTCAATAATATTCTCAAGAGAATCTCGTCTGAGTGTAGTATCGTGTAGCAACTATCGCAGAAATAGACTCCCGCATAGTCCCCGCACTACCTAATAGGCCAAGTTGGGTTAAAGGTAACTACGGTCCCCAGTCCCGAGGGCCTTTAGATCGAAACCATACCATCTTCACGAATGAACTCGTTGGACAAATATTTTATTTGAGAGGGCCTAGACTGAGTGGTGAAGTCTCAATTTACTTTTTTAGGAATCGACTCCCTCAAAGTATCATTGAAGTCTCACCGTTTTCCTATCTTAATGTCACTCTAGTCCGGGTGTAGGACTTTGTCTCACCACACTAAGTTCCCGAACCTGCACAAAAAGAAAACCAAGTAAGCAAATAATAATAATAACATAAATAAACGAGTTAGGGGAAACCCTCAATAATAAAAAAACATTATATCCTCCCCAGTGAAGTCGCCATTTCTGTCGCGGTGAGAATCGGATACCAAGCTATTGGATTAACTTGAATCACAATTTTTGAAATTCACCACCGGTCTTTATTTTATCCAAAGGAAAGGGTTAAAGATCAAAAAATCTAATAAGAGATCTAAGGTTCGGGGGTTGGTTACGCTTAGGGAAGGTATTAATACCCTAAACGTCCGTAGTACTCTACGGGAACCTCTTGTTCATTCTTATGTTATCTATTGCTTGCTTGCTAAAGGTATCTGTTAGGGAAAGGACCTAAAGGTTGATGGCGATGCTTAAAAAGCAATCGACTTACAAGGTAAAAAATGGCTCGATGTGAATCGAGAGTTTATTTTGAAAAATGGTTTGAATAAATGGAGAAGGTTGTAAAGGTAGAATAAACTGTGACATGGCAGTCAACAGAGGGAACATTTCCTTTGGAATTGGATAAAAAGAGGAAATACTAACCTAATGCTATCAAAATTAAGAAATTGAATCTATCCTAAGGGAACAAGGGAAATAGAATCATCAAAGGCATAACTTCACCAATTAATAACAAAAATTAACATTAAAATTAATTGAAATTCTAATTAAGGTTAACTAGACATTTAAATTCTCAATTAGAATTTTGAGAATTCCAATTAATCAATAAAAAAAAGTTAATCAAAACTAAAGATTTAATTATCACCTAATAATTAACTCTAGAATTCCTATTAATCTTTTGTAAAAGGAAATGGAAACCAAATTGGCAAAATAATAAAAGATAAACCAAATTAAGGGTGGTTTTTAAGAAGAACACAAACTAGGCCTAAGACCCTCCTTAAACCCAAACAAGACTTATCTAAAAAATCTAACACAATAATAATGATGGAACTAATAATATTAATAATAAATTAAACAAAGTGCATAATAAGAAATAGAAAAACAAAACAGAAATCACTCCCTGCATCCAACGGTTCGACCCACCGCATTCTTTTTTCAAACTATTCATTTATTTTTTCTCTTTTTCATTTAAAAAACTAAACATGATATTATGAAGGGATACGTGGCAGCTTAAACATAAAGTTAAAACAAACTGAATAATACATCAGCCCCTATTTTCATTCACGATAACTCCACCTCCATCTCTCATTTTCAATCTACCTCTTTTTTAAAACCCATTTTTTCAAAGCATCTAAATAAATTGAAATCAGAGCATCAAAACAACAAATTGGAACCTCATCAAGTACAGAGATCAACAAAAAAAAACGAAAGCATCAAAGTTACCGATCATGGGAGGTGCCGACGAAAGTTGCGGGTGAAGGTGGGCAACAGAAGTGGACCAGTGGCGGCGATGTGCTTCCGGCGGTGGCTTGCGAGTGGAGATGCGGCGTCTTGTTCAGCGACGGCGCGATGGCAAACGGTCTTCGGTTGCGTACGGAGGATTCACGCGGTCGACGGACTTGGCAACAGTTTGCGGCGTTTCGATCAGAATCACTAATGCAACAAGATGAATTCACCTTTGAGGTATTTCAACACGGCGGTCTCGACAATATCGGCGGCTCCGAAGGTTCGTCTCGCTACTACCTTTGTGTATGAAATGTCGCTTCGTGTAGGCTGTGAATTTTTGTATGAAGTTGAATGTGATAATGTGAATCTTGTTTATGCACTGATTGAGGACCGTGAGTTCGGTGTGTATGTTTTCTGGTGAGTTTCCGAAGGTGTGCGTGTAAAATGAGGTGAATGTTTTTTTTTCTGTGAATATCTGGTGTCCTCCCCCTGTGTCTATGAAATTCTGCTCCTTTTATAACCTTACGAAGTAAAAATGAATTGAATGGTGATCATGATTTGATTTACTTGTCGGTTTTGATTTCGGAAAGAAAATATCATAGCTGTGATTTGTTGATTGATGAGGATGATTTCTTGCTGTTTCTGTTCGACAAGCTTGTGTGTGTTTTGGGAAAGAAAATAAAACCATGTTTTTATGTTTTGAATTTGTCTGATCATACTTGAAGAATTTCCATTTACAGTTTAGACATGTTGGCGTATCGTCTTGGAAAGTTTGGAACTTGATGGTCGTTTTGATTGCCCTTAATTTTGAGCTCATAGGATTCCATCCTCATCTTTTGAAATTTTTAACGGTAATAATTCTGAAGCTAAAAAAAAAAAACTGTAGTTTATTCATTTCAGGTTCAGGTGCAGTGCTGAGTTATTTATTAAAAGTGGTTTCCAAACAAGATCTTTCTTCAAGAGTTCAGATTTAACAACCACTATGGACAGGTTGTCGCTTTCAACAGCTTGATTGAAACACAGAATAAATGGAAATGTTCTAGTGTCTGATAGTGTGATATTCAATAGAGACAAACCACGTTCATCTTTGCAAGTGTTTCCATGTAGGGGTTATATTAGAACCATGAGGTGGCCAAGATGAAACAAAGAGAGGAGCATAATTTTTCACTGTTAAATTAGTAAGCCAAAGGTGATAAAATCAGCCGCTCTGATCTGCTGGGTCAGTAAAATCAGCACTGCGGACATGCTCATACTTTCGCAAGACTTTTCCTTCCAGGGGATGTAAATGTAAATGAAGTAACATCACTGCTCTTGCTCTTGTTCACGTTAAATCCTTTCTTTTTCCCATCAGTTGAAAAATTGTATTATATGGACTTGCCTTGTGACCTTGACTCTTTACTTCTTGTCTCCAATGTAACATGATTAATTTTTTATTCGGGACTTTGACAATTCTAGATGACAATGTTTCTTTACATTTAATAATAACCCAAGAATGGTTTGACTACCCTTGAACATGGCTTGTCCACATTTGAAAACTTGGTTACAAATTGGAATGGAAATTTGAAAACATGTATTTCATGGCGTAAAACACATATGATCACAAAATTTGAATCTAATTCATGGTACAAATGAGCTTGAACATTTCTCGAAGGTATCATTGGACATGGCCTTAAAATTGACTTTAAAAGAAATCCATTTGAATGCACCCTTCAACCAAACTTGACCCCCTTAATTCCACTCCTCCATTCACGGACAATTTGTACTACAAGAGATAAGCAAATGAAAGAAATGAGGTCTTGAATATAATGAATTCTTTGAACGAGTTCTTGAGGAAAAAAGTTTGTCATGCTCTGGAGAATCTCTGAAGAAGATGAACCTTGGAATGAAACCTCAACCACGTGATCTCTTAACCCTAACATTCTTGGTCATGATAATCTGCCTTCAACAATGGCCATGCTCAACATCAATGCGAAGATGGCTCTAATCCTCTATAGATTACGCACTGAAACTCCTAAGAAACCCTGAGGGAGAGTAACCAATAGAAGACATTTGGACCCTTTTAACCAGAATCCATTGGTCATTGCCCCTGAGTAGCTTGATTGAGAGAACCAATACACTTGAAATCATTGTACCTGTACAAATTGGTTAGTCAAAACACACACACAAAGACCGTATGACCCAAAGATATTATGCAAGATGATAGACAAAGAAGTGGGATCTTATGGTCAAAAATTAGGGTATGACAAAGTGGAATTCTCTATTGACCTGATACCGGGAACGGCTCCAATATCCGTTTCTCTGTATCGGATAACACCACTTGAATTAAGAGAATTAAAGGATCAATTGGAAGAGTTGTTGACTAAGCATTTTGTTCGACCCAGTGTTTCGCCCTGGGGAGCTCCTGTGTTGTTGGTAAAGAAAAAGGATGGTGGAATGCGGTTGTGTATTAATTACCGTCAGTTAAATATGGTCACCATCAAGAACAAATACCCATTGCCAAGGATAGACGATCTGTTAGATCAATTGAAAGGAGCCTGTGTGTTCTCGAAGATTGATTTACGGTCGGGTTACCATCAGATTCGTGTGAAGAGTTCAGATGTACCAAAGACTGCGTTTAGAACCCGTTATGGTCATTATGAATTTTTGGTGATGCCTTTCGGTGTGACGAATGCTCCGGCAGTTTTCATGGATTATATTAATTGGATATTTCAACCTTATTTGGACCAATTTGTGGTGATTTTCATTGATGAAATTCTTATCTATTCTCGTGACCCTCAAGAGCACAGAGAACACCTAAGAGTCATTTTATCCATCTTACAAGAGAGACAACTTTTTGCTAAGTTAAGTAAGTGTGAGTTTTGGATGTCGGAGGTTAATTTTCTTGGTCATGTTATATCCCAGGGAGGTGTCGTGGTTGATCCATCAAAAGTTGAAGCAGTGATAAATTGGGAGAGACCGAAGAATGTGTCTGAAGTTAGAAGCTTCTTGGGACTAGCAGGTTATTATAGAAGGTTTATTAAAGGCTTTTCCCAACTGGCTTTACCGATGACGAGACTTACTCAGAAGGATTATTCGTATGAATGGGATTCGGCTTGTGAGCAAAGTTTTATGAGTTTGAAGGAAAGATTGACGACCGCTCCTATTTTGGTTATTCCTGATCCTAGCAGGTCGTATGAGGTATATTGTGATGCATCGAAGATGGGATTAGGAGGTGTGTTAATGCAAGATGGACATGTAGTGGCTTATGCTTCACGACAGTTGAAAGTCCATGAAAAGAATTATCCAACGCATAATTTAGAATTGGCGGCCGTTGTATTTACCTTGAAGGTGTGGCGTCACTATTTGTATGGTGTACGTTTTGAGATGTTTAGTGACCACAAGAGCTTAAAGTACCTCTTTGATCAGAAGGAGTTGAGCATGCGTCAAAGGAGGTGGATGGAATATTTGAAAGATTACGACTTGGAGTTAAAATACCATCCGGGTAAAGCGAATAAGGTGGCAGATGCTTTAAGCAGGAAAGTGTTGCATAGTGCCGACTTGATGATGTTAGAGTATGCCTTAATGGAAAAGTTTAGAGATCTAAATCTTCAATTTAATTGGACTCCTAATTGTGTGATTATGGGAAATTTGAATATCAATTCTACTCTTAGGGAGGAAATCTAACAGGAGCAAGGGTTAGATGAGAAGTTACAAGAGATGTTGACTCAACCGGGTTTTGTGCAAGCTACCGATGGAATTATTCTGTTTAACCAAAGGATTTGTGTTCCGGATAACACGGAGTTAAAAATGAGGATTTTGGAAGAAGCGCATAAGGGTGCTTTTACTATACATCCGGGATCTTCAAAGATGTACCAAGATCTAAAGGGGGGCTATTGGTGGTCCGGAATGAAAAGAGATATTGCGGTGTATGTGTCGGAATGTGCGGTGTGCCAACAAGTGAAGATAGAACACCAAAGATCTGGTGGCTTGCTGCAACCTTTAGAAATTCCAGTGTGGAAATGGGAGAGTATTTCGATGGACTTTGCGGTGGGATTACCCCGTGCGCAAGGTGGTTATGATTCGATTTGGGTAATTGTGGACCGGTTAAAGAAATTCGCGTATTTCTTAGCTGTGAAGACTACCTACAAGGCGAGTTATCTCGCAAGGTTGTTCATTTCGGAGATAGTGAGATTGCATGGTATTCCTACTAGTATCGTTTCGGATAGAGATCCAAAGTTTACTTCGAGATTTTGGAGAGCTTTTCAACAAGCCATGGGAACGAAGTTATGTTTGAGTACGTTGAATCATCCGCAAACGGACGGTCAGAAGGAACGGACAATACAAACCATGGAAGGCCTGTTGAGAGCTTGTGTACTTGAAAGTGGAGGAAATTGGATAGAACTTTTGTCGTTGATTGAGTTCTCTTATAATAACAGTTATCATGCAAGTATTGGTATGGCACCTTATGAGGCGTTGTATGGAAGGAAGTGTAGGACACCGTTGTGTTGGGTAGAAGTTGGTGAAGATAAGATGTTGGGACCCGAGATTATTCACGAAACTACGGAGAAGATTAGGATGATCCGTGGAAAAGTTAAGCAAGCACAGGATCATCAGAAGAGTTATACGGATAACTGAAGAAGACCTTTAGAATTTGAAGAAGGCGATCACGTGTTTTTGAAGGTTACCCCGAGATTGCGGTTGAAAGGACCGTTTCGGTCGCGGAGGTTAAGTTCGAGATACGTGTGACCATATCAGATTTTAGAAAGAATTGGTGAAGTAGCCTACAGATTAGCCTTATCGCCTTCTCTGTCAGAGATGCACGACGTTTTTCATGTGTCTCAGCTTCGGAAATTTGTCCCAGATCCTCTTCAGCCAATTTTACCAGATACAATTGAGATAGAAGAAGATTTGACATTTGAGCCTCAACCGAGTCGTATCACCGGAAGAGAAACTAAAGTGTTAAGGAATAAAGAGATTCCTCTTGTTAAGGTCCAGTGGGATGAGACACATCCGGGCGATGCAACTTGGGAATTGGAATCGGAGATGCGGGAGGTCTATCCTCGTCTTTTCAGGTAGTTGTTTTAAATTCGTCGGCGAATTTCTATTTAAGGGGGGGAGGATGTAATACCCCGTAAAATATTTTACTCTGGATAATATTAGTTGTGATCAACTGAGTCCCAGTGTACTCTGAGAAATTATTTGCAGAGATGATTAGGGTAACTGTTGAACTTAGAGTAAATCCAATAAATATTATCTGACTCTGAGATATTTAAGTATTTGAACTTTAGAGACTTTTTGGACAATTAGTAGTGTTGCTAATTGATGATATTATACTATATCATTTCTTTTCCATTCCTTTTCCTTATTAGAACAAGAGAAAGAAAAAGATAGAAAGGGGTTTGGAGAGAAAGAAAAGAGAAGGAAAATAAGAGGAAAAAGTCCAAGAACAAGATCATCAAGAACATCATCAAATCTTCATCAAATCATCTTCCAATCTTCACCATCTTCATCTATTCAAGGTGGGTTCTAGATAGAAACTTAAGTTCTAGAGTTAGAGATGATTTTAGCTTAAGTTAGGTTTTATGAGAAATTGCTTAAATTGGTAATCGATGAAATTTAACGGTTGAAATGTGTTATAAACTGAGTAGTATAAGCTATATGAGTGTAGAATCATCTATATTTGATTGTGGGATGTTTGGATATGTTTGGGTGAAGTTTTGGAACCATGGGAACTGAGCTGTTACGCTGCAGAATTTACGTATTTTCCCAGATTCGCACTGCGAATCCCCTAGCAAAGGGGAAATCGCACACTCGCTAGTTATTCGCACGGCGAATGTGGAGGCGAACATTCTCCAGATGTTCGCACTGCGAACTTTAGCTTGTTTTGGTTCTGCCACTGTTTGCCAGACATTCGCACTGCGAATAGGGCAGCGAACCAGTGTTGGCTAGGCATTCGCTGGGAGCTTCGCACTGCGAATGAGGAAGCGAGCATTCACTGGCTTCTTCGCAATGCGAACATGACAGATCATCCAACTTGTTTCTTTCATAACTTTTGACTCATTTATCCGTTGTGAGTGTTCTTGGTATCGTTGTGGAGCTATGAACATCCTCTAGCTAATGAAAGTGAGAAATATCTGTTTATTGCCTGATTAAATGAATCGGAGGGAACCGTGAATTAATGTGATTTGTGATATGTTGAATTATGTGTTTTCGTTATGCGATTGATGATTATTTATGCCTATGCTCTTATTGTTAAACATGTTTGAATATGTATGCATGTTAAAATACGAAATAGGTAGAGTGAGGAATATTACCGTAAACAATTGTCGGATAGTGTGGAAATGATATAGTGACAACGCCCGTGCATGAGAGGCCGAGGCGTGTGTCTAGTAATCATAACCAGTTTATCTTATGGTGTAGTTTCATGAGACTCGAGCACCTCCTCTGAAACGTATGCACAATTACTTGGTAGGTTTGATTCCCTACATGTAGTACGATTGGAGCCTATGCATTGGGTAAAGACTTGTGATGGTTAACAGGCCATGAGAAGTGACAGTTCACGGTTAACAGGCTGGTGATCCCGAATCCAATTCGTATGCCAAGTAACTACAAGGATCCATGACTCGGATCGTCTTCTAGACGTAGAAGCGGACGGGAAAAGGGGATGCCTTGGTACGGTTATTGATTAGCGAGATTCTTGAGTTAACAGGCTCAGGACTTACTTTGGTACTAGTGTGAGTTAACAGGCTCACGAGTGTGAATCCATATATGGCGTGTATGTACTCAAAGTCACTTCCCTTCCCTTTTGACTTGAGTTAGGTTGTTAGAACCTTGTAAAGCCGGGAGGACTATAAGATAACGAACTCAATGAGATTTGATGTATCTCACCCCACGTTGTTGTTTACATCACAGGTACTACAGGTTCAGCGAAGGGTAAGGATAAAGTGGTTTGACTTTTCCTTACAGGTCGTAGCTTTTGAGATGGCATGGCTTCCGCTATGGCGTTTTATTTTGAGATCATTGTATTGATCTAGTTCTTAGTGCATTTTGGGACATCTTGTATATGTTATGTCGTAGACTTTAGAACTTTGTATTTAGGGCATTTAATGTATATAATGTGTTAACTAGGAACTTATAGTATTTCAGTACCAAATACTTGGATCTATATATAATATTTATGCTTTGATGTATGAGTTTTATATATGGGTGTTACAGTAACACCTCCAAGCAAGAATTTGATTCTCACATGCAAGGTAAGTTCCCTCAAAACCTGAACTCCATAATTCATGCCTCATTTGTTTCTGGAAATATGAGGATTATTTTCCCCCAATCAATTACTGTGTATCATGAATATATGTGATTTTATGTTGAAATTTGCAGTTGGGTTCATACAGTTTTGAGATTAATTTTTTTTGATACACTTAATATAAATGAAATTCAATGATACCATTCAATTCCTTGTTAAATTTCTAGCAACTTTCATGTTTACATCATGTTATTTCATTGCGTATTAAGAAAGTTAATAATTTGAAAATGATGAAGATGAGGATGAAGCTCGTGGAGGAAGAAGATGGCCATGGCGCCATTTTTCAACATAAAATGCATTTTTACTATATTATTATTTTGATGAAAATAAATAAACGCATATATCACCACCCCAGTGGTTAAAGCGTTCATTTTCAAGGGTTTGAGTGTGAGAAGTCTGGGGTTCGAATCTCCCTTGCCCCTGACCTTTTGCTTTTATTTTTTAAATCATTTTCAAACACAAACTCAATATATTATCATCAGAGTGCATCATGTTATCACCACATGTACATGGCTCAGTTGGTAATGTTTTATGCCCATCACTTGGAGAGCGTGAGTTCAACCCTTGGCAAGGTCATTTCTATTTTTTAGCACTATTTTTTTTCTTCATTTTTCTTCACAACTTCACCTAATTATTTCACCAAGCAAAAATAATTTTTTTGAGCCAATTTTTTGCACACTTCTCATTTATCTTCCCTATTTTGTGAATCCATCAAAAAATCACAAAAATAATATTTATTTTTGTCATTTTTATTAGGTTGAAAACTAGTACTTTTTAAGTATTTTTCATGTTTTTTCTTGATTTCTTTTGATTCTTTTCTTGACCTAATTATACATATGTGTCTTTATGGTCATGATACACTTTGTTTAAAGCCTTTTTGATATACATAACATGTTTTACTAACTTGTATATACCTTGGTTAAGTATTATTTCTTTCAAAAAATACTTTAATTAAGTATTTAATTAGGTGAAATTTTAGGGTTTCCCTTGATTGATCTTTTCAAAACCTCTTGACTAGGACTTCCACTTGAGTTTGGATTTCCCAAAGCCTTTTGATTCAACAATGTTCAACTATTTTGTTCATGTGTTTCTATTCATAAACCCCCATTAGGGTTTTTGTTTACCCTTCGCTATATTCATATGATCCTTGATTCATTTCGAATACATGCTTACTTGAACTTATTTGTGATTGCTTCCATGGATTAAACCTTTGCTCACATATTCAAGTATTTCCTTCATAAACTCTTACCATGTCGAACATATCTAATTGTCTGATGCGCATTCACATGTTGATATATCATGCTTAATCATACCATGTTCATGTCATCCTCGATGACTACACTTGTTTAAAAGCTTAAACAATCTTGTCTTGTTAAGTTTCTCTTGACAGTTACAACACTTGCATTCATACAACTGTTGCATTTCAATGCTCATCCTTAGTTTAGACTTAGTTCAAACTTTAGGATTCACTTCAAGCTACAACTTAATTCAAACCCTAGGACCCCCTTTGAGGTTCTCAACCTCAATAAAACCTTAGGATTCCCCTTGAAGTTTTCAACTTCATTCAAACCTCAAACCTCAAGTCAAACCCTAGCCAACCTTTGGCTTCAAAATTCAAAACTTTTCCCCAGAGATGAGACATGAGTCATCTCTGTAGAAGAGATGTCTCTTCTATTTTTCCACAACATAAATCAAACATTTCAAAACATTTTTTCCATTTTAAATGATATAAGTGACACACTTGTTGATTCAAAATCCAAGCTGGGGTCCTTCTCTTATTATGGTACAAAAAATAATTCTTTCATTTAAGTGATGTAAGTGACACACTTGTTGATTCTATATCCAAGTCAAGGTCCTTCTCTTAATATGCAAAGACTCATTTAAAGGAAGATGTGGCATTACTCTGGATTTTCTACATCCAAGTTTAAAGCTTCTTCCCTTATTATCTTCCTTCTCAAAATGTTTGTGCTGAATATGTGAGATATCTTCCTTAAGATGACAATTTGTCTCTTCTCTCAAACCCAACAAACCCAATTCCACCCATTAGTAGGTGGAACTAAGAACGCTCTGATTTCTCAATTTCCTTTTGAGAATACGTAGGCATAAGATTGCGAGATCTTAGCAAGCACAATAGTAAATAAAACCATTAGGTTCATACACCTTTTTCTTAGCTTATTTCAACTTACACTACAAAAATAATAAAAATATTTCCCATTCTTATCACTCAAAACAGTCAATAAATCGCCAATATATAGTAGATAACTTAATCAAACAGTAAACACAAATATACACAAGAGGTTCCTATAGGATACTATAGATACTTAGGGTGCTAGTGCCTTCCATTTGTATAACCAATCCCGATTCCCAATCTCTTATTGTATCGTTTTACACTTTGCACCACTCACAGATTTATTCAGATTTTTCCCCCTTCCCTCCTTTTGGGATAAATTAAAAGTTCACATGTATGACGGCAACCTCGTTCGAATAAAAAAATTGCTCATGTACACTTGCTCAAGCCCCTCAAGCTCAATACTTCCTTGTTCATACCCTTAAGTCCAAGACTTTCTTGCTGAGGTTCCACGGACCCAAGACTTCCTACTTAAGCCCCTCAGGCTCAAGACTTCCTTGCTTAGACCGCAACCTAAGACTTCCTTACTCAAGTTCCACAAACCCAAGACTTCTGCTCATACCCTCAAGTACAAGACTTCGGCTCAAACTCATAGTCCAAGAATTCCTTCCATAATTAATAACTAATCAAAACTTTCTATGCTCTAGCACATAACAGAAGACTTACTTGGCTCAAGCTTCTTAGTAAGATACTTTGATGCTCAAGCACATAGCAAGAGACTTTATCTAAACTACTAAACACCTGTTTAGCATAATAGAGAACAAGGTGTACTTAATACAAAATCAGATGTAAAGGGAAATCACCATATCAAAGACCTTAAGCACTTAAGATTTCTAATATATTCAATGTTTAAGAAATCTTAAGGCTTTGTACAATTTTCAACATATAACAGAATTTTTGCATACTCGATTGTATTGCTTATTATTGATCTTGTTATTCCTCCATCCAGATAGAAGCGTGAAACACTCATGTCCTTATTGGCTTTTCTTATCTATTTTTCTTGCTCCTTGTTCCTTGTTGAAAATTTATATTGAATATTTAGCTACTTATATAGCAGTTGTAGAAGAGTAGTCGTTGGAAGAGATAACTTGTACAAGTGTCTTTGTTTCTCCATAGTACAAGAGACCTTGAAGATAGATACACAAAAATATCTTAATCCATTGTGTAACTTGTTTAACCATTGTGTTTTCCATGTAATCTTGTACTATAGATTCGTTAAGAGTAGATATTCGTAAAGCATGTTGAAATTCTGGTACATGTGCAGAATTCAGATGTCCTAGAACATGTCGTTCGACATCTGGTCTGACATGATCACAAAGGGCAAGGTATATTGCAATAATCATGGTACTGAAAAGATAAGAGCAAGACACACAAAATTGTTAACCCAGTTCGGTTGAACACACCTACTCTGGGGGCTACCAAGTCAGGGATGAAGTCCACTATCAGTAGTATCAATTCAAAGGTAAACTCCCCATTTACAGCTTATCACTTAATCACTACCCAATGACCCTTCTACCTAGATCCTCTCTAGATATGAGAAACCCTTCTCACTCCTAATCATCGTAATGATGTCTAGCAGATGACATCACAACCACTGCATCAACAGCCCTTCACCTTCATTCTGATTACATAAATAGACATGAAACTTCACTCCTATGACACATCAACATCTGATGAGAACAATACCTAGCCAGGTATGATGCCAAACTCCACCGTTTGTTAGCTTCTTCCTTAACTAAGAACACAACCTGGAGTTGCTTCAAAGCTTCCTTCAAGAACAAAAAATACTGCCTCTTACCTACAGGTTTTGAGGAGTACGGGTAACCTTCCCACAGGACGGGAGGTTTACCTAGACAGAACCCTAGACTTCTACATCTTGAGCCGCCCCACTCCAAGGTTACAAACCCTTCTATTTATAACCTGAACCCAGCTGGATTTGGGCCTTTAATCACAGCTTCACTAGCTATTACAAATCTACAAAATAAACTCCAATAAAATAGCTCTTCAATCTAATATTTCCTAATATGTCTCCATATTTAGAAAGTCTTGATTTTTGATTGAATCTTCTAGACCTTTAAATATGCGCCACATAGAATGCATAATTTTCTCTTAAAATTCTGCACAATTCAAAATATAGTTGAATCTCATTAATCCAGCTCAGCAAGCGCGATGTCGTATGCTTCCTCATAAGACATCTTCTTCGACATGTTGTTCCAGTTGTTGAATAACTTCAACACAACATGTTCAAGCATTTCAAAAGAGCATCTAGTTGTACCTGTTCTTCTTAGCAAGTTTTATACATCATATTCTCTATTACATTATTGCTGCTATTATTTGTTTTACAAAATTAAGCCAATCCTAAAACAAGAGAACTAACAATCTCCCCCTTTGGCAAATTTTGGCTAAAACAAATAATCTATAATCAATTACAGTCCAACAATAAAATTACAACCAACAGCTGTATTGTTCAGAGTCTATAGCACACAGCAACAAATCTTCATGTTGAAACTAATGTCTCACCATCTTTGTTTGACATCTTCTTTGCAGCCCTCTGAAGAACTCCACTGCATGCATCATCACCAACGAACAGCAATCTTCAGGATAAAAGGAAGGAAGGTCCTAAAGTTTGTTGGTGCACATGAGGAAGAAGATAGCATAAGCCAACTTGTACTCCCCCTCAAACCAGGAACCTCTTCTAAATTTGAAGACCAATGGTGGAATAAGAGAACTCTTAATTGCTCATTGCAGGGCATAAGAGGAAACTTAAGACCAAACCCTCCACCACTCCTGGTAACTCAGAACACAGGTCACAACCGTGTTCATAACTCAGATCACAGGTCACAAAGAGATATCCAAAAAGAAACATGATAGACATTTGCTATGACATGTTTGGACAACATGTGCAATCACAGACTCCTGTCTGAACCTCTGAGCAACAATCCATTTCTCCCCCTTTTTGGCCAAAAATTGACAAAGGAGGCCATCACAAAACCAGACCCAGGCACAGCTTACCCAGACCCGAACAAAACCCATAGTTTTTATGAGAACAACCCTTACCTGATGGTAGAGGATAGGAGAAGCCTCTATAAATAGCTGAGCAGTTTCTTAGATGTTAACGATCTTTAATTCTTGGTCAAAGAGAATGTTAATTGGGAAAGGAAAACCTGTGGCTTAATTCAAGGTGCACCGTCCAAACTGCCTTTAATAACTCTTAGACAAGTCCTGCATATCCAGTCAGCACATACTAGGCTCCCTTCTTACGCGTGGCTGGATGCACAGTCTAGAATATTCCTTTGTTTGGCTTAGGGAAACATGTCTTGAGTGCTGTTCTGACATCTTACCAAAATAGTTTGTCTGTTTGTTCAGAACGTTATTAACCCAAGACTCCTCAGAAATTTACACAGTCCAAGCATATTTTCTTGGATTCCTTAAAAAAAACAGCAGAGAAAAAGTAGAGTCACCCAGATACAACCATTCTCCTTTTCAGACTTCTCCTGCATAGGCACTAACTCCACACAGCTATGATATGTCCCATCATGATGTTCGACATTGCATAGCACAAACTTGACCAGTACTCAGGCTGCAATAGGCTAATTAATGCCTTTCACCAATAATGCCACAGTCTGGTAAATGTTGAGCAAGACCTCACCATGGGGATTTTAGATACAAGGTCTGCCAAGTCCAATAAACACAAGCCCACTTGATTTGAAATTTCTCACATATTCCAAACAAATGTCTTGCAACACAAGATAAGGACTGCCACCACCTTTTTCTTGTATTAGAAGGAACCTCCTGGAAACAACCTCATAGAGTCTTCACCATGAAAGTATCCATGTATCTCCCGAACTACTTACCATCAAGATCCACATTATGTCAGAACTGCCACTTCAGACTATAATGTTGCTTCTTCCAACTCCATAAGTACAGCCTCATACCTTTATCCAGGATACACAACGAACAATGATGTTGTAACATTATGCAGGACATCAGCGCGCCACTTGATCACAACCACCACCAAAAGCAACCTAATCAGACAACCAGACAAGACCTAGGCTCATCCTACTAGGACAACCTCTACCAAGGCACCAGACACGAAGATCTGGTATCCAATGTGCTAAGAAAAACCAGGTTCCCAAGAAAACAGATTCCCACGCCAAAGACAACTTTGACCGGTCAGGCAATACAACCAAGGTCTCTTTATCCATTTTAAATACCAAGCCTCCTTGCTCCTACCAGTACACCAAGGAAGGAAACATGAGTCAGTCTAACAAGAATGCAGGAAAGGGACACAAGCAGGAGGACAAGAAGCCAGATCCTCAGAAGTTGAAGGACACAACACTGTCCACAGTTGGAGCCACTTCAGGAGCAACAAGAACACAAAAGACTTCAGAAACAAGGATGAAGACCATCAAGAAAACCCAAGTGCAACTTCAAACTTCTGATGACAAATGGGATGAAGATTGGAAAGCTTTTCTTGATTCGGGGGGTTAGGATAATCTTTAGACTCTTTGTTTGTTGCCTTTTCTACTCTTGTATGCTTTCACCAGTGCAATAAAAATCTGTTTAAATTCTGTTCTATTTATACTAAATAAAAGCAATAAGAATCACAACTGCACATCACAGTACACTTAATCCTTATGTATGCAAATCAATAATCTCCCCCCTTAACATCACACGTCCAGCTGCATAGAATTGTAACACTCTCCCCCTACCAAGAATAACATGTGCTTCTTTGTTCCTTTGAAGAATGGAAAACATAAGACGCATCTTTATGTCTTCAAGAGCTCACTTTTTGTTCATCTTACAAGTTGAACACAATCATCACTTGTACCAATACTCACATGATCCCAATCTGATCAACTTTTCTCTATCTAAGACCACCAGAACTCCTATGCAAGAAGAATACCTTAAATAAATGGAGAACATGAGACTCATCTTCATGTCTTCAAGAGCGCACTCTCTGTTCAACACACCTGCTGAACACATTCATCAGTCCATAAGTCCAGTAGAGACTTGTGATCTCCGAAGACATACACCATAACATTCTGAACCGAATGTTCTGTCAACGGATGTTAAGACATCAGTCTTGACATCATGAAAAGAATCCAGTTGCACTAAGAAACACATCCCATTTCACAATCAGAATCTCCAAACTTTCCTTTTTAAGCCTTGGAACCAGCCATCATAACTCATCGCATCACCGAAGCATGAGAGTAGTATTCTCTCATCCAACTCTCATCATTTAGACAGCTTGAGATAGGTCTTCAAGGTCTTCTAAAACATCAGGTGCTCTCCCTCAGATACTGCCAAGAGCACTTTAGAGAAACATACATTCTCCCCTTTAATAACAGCCCAGACTGTGATTAGATCATATCAATCCTAAGCACACACAGTCAATACATATCTAGCTTCACAAGATCATTCAGAATATGACCTTTTGATCTTTGACCTTCATGTCCAAGAAGTCTGCTAGAGATAATACTTCTTGAATCTTAGGTTCTCCACTCCTGCAGCAAGGACCAGAAATAAACTGACCTCAGGAGTAAAAAAACACCTTGATCACACCTTGATCAACTCACACATCTAAGATAAGTTCCAGGACCAAAAACTTCTCAGACAAACCACCCAGATGCCTCCTCTTCCAGATCAGGAGTAGGCTCCAAACTCATGTGATCAAACCACATTAGTTTAGCGCCCAGAGCATCTTCTATGCCATTCCTTCAGACAACAGAATTCAGCACAATTCTGGCGTGATGTTCTAACACAAGATAGGACATCATTCGAATGAACACATCAAGAGGTCAAAGACTGGAGATTTAGTCCTTTTAGGAGTAGAGGCAAAAGTAAATTACTTCTCTTCCTTACAACTTCACTTATCAATGCCTTTATGAGTGGTCTTGAACAATAATCTTCAAGTATCGTTGACAAAGTAAGTCGAAGCAGTCTTGCATATATCCCATCGCCATAGTATATACATTTAGAGAAGAACAACCTTCTCAATTGCAACCTCAGGAGTTTTCAGATAGATTCGCAGCGGATCAAAATACAAACTCCTCAAAGCCTTCAGGTGTCACATATCAGCCCTAGCATCATAATTCAGGTGACACCACAATACCACAGGTTTGAAAATAAATCAAACCTAACATGACCACAACACAGCAGCTTTTCAACCAAACTTCCAAGCTTTCAGCACATGCCACTGCCTGTCACGAACAGTCCATCCTCCACTTCTAGGGACCATTCTCACACCTATATGAACTACTCCAAGTTCAAACAACTTTTCAGTAGAAAGCTTCTACCTTGGCCATGAACCAGAAAGTATCTTCCCTGGGATCTCATCCAGATACAGAACAGAATGACCTGCTCTGATACCAATTGAAATTCTAGTACATGTGCAGAATTCAGATGTCCTAGAACATGCTGTTCGACATCTGGTCTGACATGATCACAAAGGGCAAGGTATATTGCAATAATCATGGTACTGAACAGATAAGAGCAAGACACACAAAATTGTTAACCCAGTTCAGTTGAACACACCTACTCTAGGGGCTACCAAGTCAGGGATGAAGTCTACTATCAGTAGTATCAATTCAAAGCTAAACTCCCCGTTTACAGCTTATCACTTAATCACTACCCAATGACCCTTCTACCTAGATCCTCACTAGATATGAGAAACCCTTCTCACTCCCAATCATCGCAATGATGTCTAGCAGATGACATCACAGCCACTGCATCAACAGCCCTTCACCTTCATTCTGATTACACAAATAGACATGAAACTTCACTCCTATGACACATCAACATCTGATGAGAACAATACCTATCTAGGTATGATGCCAAACTCCACCGTTTGTTAGCTTCTTCCTTAACTAAGAACACAACCTGGAGTTGCTTCAAAGCTTCCTCCAAGAACAAAAAATACTGCCTCTTACCTACAGGTTTTGAGGAGTACGGGTAACCTTCCCACAGGACAGGAGGTTTACCTAGACAGAACCCTAGACTTCTACATCTTGAGCCGCCCCACTCCAAGGTTACAAACCCTTCTATTTATAACCTGAACCCAACTGGATTTGGGCCTTTAATCACAGCTTCACTAGCTGTTACAAATCTGTAAAATAAACTCCAATAAAATAGCTCTTCAATCTAATATTTCCTAATATGTCTCCATATTTAGAAAGTCTTGATTTTTGATTGAATCTTCTAGACCTTTAAATATGCGCCACATAGAATGTATAATTTTCTCTTAAAATTCTGCACAATTCAAAATATAGCTGAATCTCATTAATCCAGCTCAGCAGGCGCGATGTCGTATGCTTCCTCATAAGACATCTTTTTCGACATGTTGTTCCAGTTGTTGAATAACTTCAACACAACATGTTCAAGTATTTCAAAAGAGCATCTAGTTGTACTTATTCTTCTTAGCAAGTTTTATACATCCTATTCTCTATTACATTATTGCTGCTATTATTTGTTTTACAAAATTAAGCCAATCCTAAAACAAGAGAACTAACACATGTCAACTCTTCTTGAGCCTTGTGAACATAGACTCGAGCTGATAAACTGATTTGACAATGCAACTTGCTTTCTGCAGTACAGAGAACTTTAACTTTATTACTAACTTTGAATGTTCACCAGAAGATGATACATTTACTAAGTGTAGAGACAATATGTTGCTTTTCTGATGCTGAGGCCTTCAGCTTCAGAGTCTACGCCAAACATCACTTAGAGAGTGTTCTTCAGATTCTGAACCACCAGAGTCTAGTAACTTAGCTTCTCTCAAATGCGTCCTTATATCGGATTTTGAATGTATTCTCTTTAAGCTTTAGAACCTGCATACTTTGGAATACACATTAGATAACACCATTGTTCTTTCAATACTTTGTTATCATCAAAACCCAAAGGATATGTGTCATGAACAAATCTTGTTCTATCAATCTCCCCCTTTTTTTTATGATGACAAACATAAGTATTTAAAGAACAATGTTGGGCAATTATGATTTTCCTAGAAATATCAGGGTATGAGGTTTGTAAGCTTCCCTTGAGTCTAATAGTCCAAGGTTGAGTTCTGTAAACACCCCCTAAGTATTATAGTCAAGAAAAAATATTTTATTTTTCTTAGCAACATCAGAGTCTAAGGTTTGTAAGCTCCATCTGAGTCTAATGGTCCAAGGTTGAGGTTTGTAAGCTCCCCCTTATTTCTATATTCAAGAAAACTAAAATATAGCACCCGGGAAAAATAACCAAAAACATAAATTTAAAAGTACATTAAATTATAAATGAACAACATAAAATTAAAAGGGTTCAGATTCTTTATTAAATACTACTATATCTTTCTCCCCCTTTTGTCACATCAAAAAGAATAAAAAGAAAAAGAAAAGAATTACAATCATAAATGCGTAACAGGGCAATAGACTCTATAAAACCCTTAGCATACTAACTTTCTTAATCACTTAATCTTTTGAACACAAAATTGTATATGCAGAAAAAAATTGGGTTCCAAAGAGAGATTTTAGAAAGATAACAATGCTAAACGTAACAACTCAAGCAAACACGAAGAATGCAGCAACTGAAGGATCTACAAGCAAGCAGATAACTTCAAAGGCACATACTTTTACAGTAGCCTTTGTTGAGGTACAAAGAAGAAAGAATACTTCTATGTCAAAATGCAGAAATCTTATGAGGAAAGAGGTTGTTGAGTTTGCAAGGGAATATTGGGAAGATTATTTAAATAGTCTAGATATGTCAGATGAGTCTTGGGAATACCTTAAGACAGATCCAAATGTTTAGAAAGATTATTTTTAATAATATGTAATAGCTTCTAATCTTTCAATGAGAATGTTGCAAGTTTTTTTAGTTTTAATCCTATTTATTATTCTCTTGAACAACATAATAAAAGTATATATATATATATATATATATATATATATATAACACTTAAGACACACAAGAACTTGAACAAGAATATGAACAAGAACAAGAACGATTTTTAATAACAAAACTGCTTAATACAAGATGTTTAACAATTACGAGGCATATATTTGCAGAAATCTAACATTAGAATCTCTCATAGATAGCTTCAAGCTTTTCACTCCAGATTTTAGAAGAATCATCATCTGAACTTATGATAACTCCCTGTTGGATCAGCAGTTCTAAAAGAACCCGTCCATAAGGAATGAAGAATGTATTTTCCTTGTGAAAAGATGAAAGAGTCTCCTTTAGATATTCAAACATAACTTGAGGAATATCAATCTGCAAGTCTAAATTGAGAAGAAGTAGTAAATATTTTTTTAATAGGGTCCACAAGGTCCAGATCTTTGTCCTTAGGTAGCAAGTTTGAGTTCAGAATCTGATTCCAAATAATTGCATAAGGATGAAGATTTGAGACCTGAGAGATGTTTGATGGATCTACAAAAGTACACAAAATAGGAAGATAGTATTCCCAAACAAGAGTACCTGGAACTTCTCCAATCTCCTCACAGTTGATTACATTAGCAATTGTCTTAGAGGTTACTGTTATAGAAACACCAGAAACCTCGGAAAGAATAGCACACTCAAAACTTAGCTCAACAATGGAAGCATTAATCCAAAACTCTTGAAAAGACTTAGATAAGTGAAACCACAGAGCATGTCAAAGTATCAATTCCAACCTTGTTCAGACACAATCTTTCAAAAGTTTAAACCAAGCTTAAACAGCTCATCAAAATCCACAAAATTTTCATTGATGACAAATAATTGATTCAATGGAGAATTGACTAGAGAGTTCATCTCAAGTTTGGTTTGAACAACATAGAAGAAAACAATAAAAAGGAAAGAACTAAACAAGACTCTTAAAGGAATAAGAATCTTGTCAAAAAAACAGAAAGAAGACATGAAATGATGTTTCACAAAGACAGGGGATATAGACAATTGAAGTATATAAAAAAGTAAACATCATTACCCTAAGGTTCTTACCGAGCAGATTTCTTGAATCCACCAAATGATATTCAAATTTATGGAGTTTTAAGTAAATAGAGTTGTTTTAAAATGATTTTTACTTAAACTGCTTTATCATAAGTAAATATTCATTTTCTAAATCTCAGAGACTGACAATTTTCAGAAGCTAGCTGTCATCAGAGTCTAGTAGGATTAGACTTTGAGTGAGACATCTTTTATTAGTCATCAATCCTTGATATTCTATTTAGAGTCAAGCTTTTTCTCTTGGAACTAGAGTCATGCTTGATTAATGAATATTGAATTGGTTTCTTTGACAACTAACTAGCAACAATATCATCAGAAAAGGTGAAGGTAATGATTCCATAAATATGATCATCATCTAGTTAAAGACATATTCAGTATAGATAAATAAAACATAGTTTCTTTTCAAAGATTTCTGAAGATTCTTAAAAGAATTTCTCTAGAGATCTAATAGAGACTTTGTATTTACTCATACATAAATATTTCATTGAGTCAAGAATTTTGCAAGGAAAGAACATAACATACCTTTTTTTCTTTCTTGGTCATGCTTTAGATGAGTATTCAGATTTGACCATGGAATCTGAATACTGTCTTGAGTCGATTATGATTCATTGGCCTTTAAACCAATGATTCCACTTTCTTCACCAAATTCCATGCTTTTAGCTCTTGAGTCTGGGATGTAGGCTCTTTTTCCATCAAATGTTGTAAACAAGCTTTAATCAAGTACCATGGAAGATGCCTTGCTTCTTTCTTCTATGATATCTGTAGCAAATACAAATTTGGATATTGGTACTCACATTTCTATGAGTCCAGAAATGTTAGTCTTGACATACTTTCTTTTGCTTTATGTCTTAACCTGATAGTAGTACCATGATTTATTCCATAGTATGAGTCTAGGATGAGTAATGGCATTAACAAGATCTTGTTATTAGCAGAGTCTTTAAATTCATTGTCTTGGATTAAATCTTTTGACTTTGAAATTTGACAAGCATAGATTCAGATAGTGTTTGCTATCATAGATTAACATAAAACAAGTTTATATAACTGCCATAGTATTGCAAGAAACAAAAGAAGAAATGAAAGGTTTCCCATAGAGTTGTCATTTAACACAAATTATATGATAGCCTTCAATTTTCATAAGAGCAATGAAGTCACTTAAGATATTATCTTGAGATGCAGACTCCTTATTATCAATATTGAAGCAAGATAGATTGGAAGTTATATCTTTCTCTTCAATAATTGATTTTTTTCTCGGATTCAGATTGGTTCTTCAGAAGAAGTAATGGCCAATAATGCCTGATTACTTTCTTCATCAGATTCTGAATCTTCAATTATGTCAACTTCATTAGAATATGCTTTGAGGATTTCTAACATTTTTCTTTTTGGGTTTTTATGGTAGTATTTCTCTTTGTTCTTAAGATTTGGGAAATCAGTTGAAATAAGATTATTTCAGAAGCTTCTGAAGTTACTCTTCTATCAACAAATATCCCATTTCATTCAGCCAGTTGAAAGAGTCTTTTGATAGGGAAGGCCAAATCCTCATCATCAAACATTCCATAGGAATTTTCTTCAACGGGCATGAGGAAGGGTGATCTATTTGACAGCTTTTCATCACCTAATTCCATTTCTTTACTTCGAAGATTTTTAGATAAACCTTCAAGACTCAACATACTCAATTTTTATGGCTTCTTGAATAGCTCAGACTTTTGATTAAAATTTAATAGGCAATCTTCTCAGAATTTGGTTGGAAAGATTAGATGAAGTGTAACTAGATAAGCTTCTTAACTTATTCCCTTCAAATAAGAATACAACAATTCAATTATAGTCTGAGTAGTAGATGTATCAATGGTGTTGATATACTCAGAATGAGATAGAGCACCTACAATAATGCATCTAACTCTAAGCATATTTTCAATAAGCTTCTTCTGAGCTGGTGTGAGAGACTTTCAGACTTTGATCATCCCTACACCATCAGCTTCAATAGTAATACCTTTCTCAAGGGTATTCTATAGACCTTCATCAAAACTCTTTATTAAGACCAATGAATTAAAAATATATTTTGCTTTTTCCATCATTTAAATTCAGCGGAGTGAACCTTTGAATATAGTAGGATTAGCAATGTAATATTTTTCATGTGGTACTTAACTCCTGTTAGATAATAGGCTTCAATCTAGAATGAGTGAATAGATCACAAATTTAAAAGCAAAAACTCTTGACAAAAATTTGTTTTCAAAAGTATTGCACATCAGAAAACAACCCGAATCGAATCGTCTAACCGAACATACTATCGAAATCTATATACGCAACATAAACCTTATGGAATGATAATGAATGCAAATCGTTAAACAATGATCAAGTCATTGATCAATCAAATGCAAAACTATTCGTAATGCTTATTTCCAATGAACACACAGTGATAAAAATACTCACAAACAATTTATCACACACTTTCTGTGCGATGGATCACGTTTGGAAATTCGATTTATTTTGTTGATGTAAAAAGTCGATCACAACTAAAGTGATTGTGATTATATCAACAACTACAATTTAAAATAAAGTTGAAAATAATTCCCAATCAAATTAATTGAAACAACAACGAAATCGATAATTTGCAAGAACAACAATTAAAGAAAATTAAAGCGATAAAGAGACATAAAGATTTGTTTAGGTAGTTCCCCAATCGGTCTCGCTATGGGTACGTCTGCCCTCAATTTGAAATCAAATTGAGATACCTGCAATTAACCTTGTATTTGCAAAAATGTTAATACAAGAGGTGAATAATTCTAACCCCGCAAACCTTATTATTTGTTGTTGAATCAACCACCTTCAAACCATTGATCAAAGCTTGATTAAGTCACCAACAATGCGGCTACAATCCTCCGATTATCTCGAGCACGCAGTTGTTGAACCCAAGACTCCCGAACACGGTTCACCATCTCGCGCTACTCCTTTGCAAGGAAACCACCTTGTCCCAAGGCCTTCACCTGAACGAATCCACGTTGACGTGATCTTATCCAAAACCTTCAAATCACAGTGATCTTGAAGGAAACCCCCACCTTGGTTTTCTTATTTAAAACACACAAATGTCCTAACCCAATATTCTCGATTGCACCAAATCTAATTGGACGTTATCAATCCTAATCTAGATGGTCACCCAATCGAAAATGATTATGTGTAGTTCAATTGTGTGTATCCATAGAAGAGAGGTTGAAGATGATGGGAATGCTTTTTAATCTGGTCCGTATAGGTAATTCACCAGTCCCTTCCTAGATAAATGGTGCATTCATGAGTATATATATATATATATGTGTGTGTGTGTGTGTGTGTGTGTGTGTGTGTGTGTGTATGGAAATAGGCAAAAAGGATGCAAGAAAAATAAGATGCAAAGTGAAGTTTTAAGTTTTGGAAGGCTACAGGTCAGCCTATGAAAGCAATAGGTCGGCCTGTAAAGATCTTCAAGTAGGCCTGAAGGAGGCGACTTATGGACAGAATCTATAAGCTTCATTCTTGGAGCGTGAGAGCCGACATGTAGTTGTATGTGCCAGCCTGTACTAAAGCAAAAGCTTTTACAGGTCGGCCTGAACACGCGTAGGTAAGCTTGTCCAGTTTTGTTGACATACAAACTTGATTTTTGATGAGAATGCAATGCCTAAGACCTTTCAAATCACTTCAAGAACAGTTGTATGCATCCTAAAGCTAATAATGATTAATGTAAATCTAAACTTAGGTTGATACATCCCAATAAACAAAAATGTTATGATATACTACTATTTTTGACATCATTAAAAACCCGATTAAATTTGTAGATAACACTAACATACTCCCCCTTTTTTATGATGGCAAAACGTGAATCATGTAGCCGTAGCCGTTGCGTTTTTTTTCGGTACACTGAATAGCTCCCCCTGAATTTATGCATTATCCTTGATAGCTCCCCCTAAAATGCATCCATTATCATCTTCCTCTTTGACAACATCAAAAAGAGACAAAACAAATCGTTAGAAGTATCACGTAGATGCATAATTCACATATAATATATACTACACATAGGCAATTGCAAAGAAAAATGGTGCATTCACATTCTAACAAATGTAAATGACACAAGCTTAATAAACAACAACAACAACAATAATATGCATAAGAGAAACGAAAGTCAACACATAGTACAACAATGCAGCAACTTAACATATTGTTCACACAAACCAAAATGTAACAAGCAATCCATAATAAAATGTCGGCATCAAAGTCAAACAACTCGTGCTAGAAATAACGACAACACACAAGACACATCATGACTAAAAACACCTCATCAGTAACGCCTTCCACGTCCTTTGGGAACTGGCCTTGGCCTTCCATCCATGGCAGCAGCTTCACATACTTTGCGATAAAAGCGATCATAGTGAGCATAATCTTCTTCTTGTTTTCTATCATGTAGTTAATCCTTTCCATCTTTGCAACATGGTTTTCATTAACAGTATTCTAGATAGACATGATGCTTTTAGTCGTGTACGCAACAAAGGACTGAAAATCTGCATCTTGAATAGCCATGTGTTCTTACATTTGACGAAACTGCTCTGTCTGTGTGGCATATCTCTCATCTTGTTGTACCTGTATGTTTTGCAGCATGGTCATTATAGCAGATATGTCACCAGAACCATCATGAACACCACCACCATGACCAAATCCCTGATTAGCATCATGCATAGTAGCATCAACCTCTAGAGCATCATGAGGAATCTCAACATGCTGCTCATCATCCATCTAATTATCTTCATCCTCTTAATCAATGACATTTGGATCATCAAAATTAAATATTTTTCGTCTGTTCTTTCTTACGCGGAGATAATAGGTTTAATGCTCAATGTCCCAAAAATAACTCATGTTTGAAAGAGTATGTTGTGAAAACTCTTGAGTTGTGTCGGGTAATTTGTAGAGAAGATTTGGTAGGCCAATGTTGAAATGTTTCAAAATCTTTGCAGTCATAAAAGGATAATACAAGGATGTACCTTTGTTGCACGTCCTAACGGAGAACCTACGATACACGAAGTAATGTGGCCATCCTATCTTAATCTTGTGTAGCAGGATATAAATGAAATGAATTTCAAGAGAATCAACTTTTGAGAAACCTCTATTCTTAGGACGTAGAATGTGAGACATAATCCACAACAAAATCCTAGGTAACATCTTCAATTGTCCCGTGGAAATGGGATCATAACAGTCAGCCAGACGCGGTGCCTTGAGCATCTCATTCAAGTGCACATTCCAATCAAAATGTTTATGCCTGTCAGAGTCAGTTACCACTTCTTCAGTAGCTTCGTCATCAAATTCTTCATCAATTTTTGGATCATTAACAGTAATACCAAACAAAGTGCTCCACGACTCATTCGTGAAGTGATAGACTTTGTTTTTTATTGTGAACTTGAAGCTAGCACCGTCTTGTTCATGTAGACTGGAGTAGAACACACAAATGAGATCTTTATTGTAGTCGTGAGCTAGCTATAGAAAGTAATCAATGTTTTGATGTTCAACTATTTTCACAACCTCAGGTAGAGCCAAACCTTCAATGGTATCCTTCTTTCTTATATATTGCCTAACGACTAGACGAGTCATATGCTTGAGTTCAAAATCCTTTAAATATTTCCTTGATACTAGATTAAATGGATTCTCATAGGCAGTGGTGGATGAAGATGCCTTGTTTTTACCCTTAGACATATTTTTGATCTTGGAAGCCATGAGGAAATCAAGTTTGAAAGGTGCACACCAAGTGTTTATTGAAAGTCCTGAATGAAAAGTGTGAGAGAATGAGATATCCAAGAGTACCCATACACTCCAATACAAAGCATAACAACAAACAAACACAAAGAAACAATGGCAAACAACAAACAATGGGAAATTTTAGATTTTTGATGATAGGGGATGAATTTGGAGTTTTACAAGAGAAATGGAGAAAAAAGATGAAATTTGAAGAAAGTGCTGGAAGATTTTGACAACAATTGCTGAGGCAATGATAATGAGATGAAATCAAGCACGAATTTCTGATGAATTTGTGTTTTTAGACTTGATTTGAGAAGTTTGAGACAAGTTTGCATGCAACAGACAAGACAAAATGAAGTGAAATGTTACAAAATGAACTTATGAGTCGACCTCGGAGCGTATGTGCCGGCCTGTGCAGGTTATAGGTCGGCACATACTGAAATGAACACTTAAGAAATAAAAAAAATTACCATGAGCCGACCTGAAACAACAAGTGTCGGAGCGTACTGGAATATTTTTGACAAATACAAAATTTAATTTGCATAGGTCGACCTATGCAAGATTGTGTCGACATGAAGACTTTAAAATCTCAAAAATCTTGGCTCAAGTGGGTTTTTAGTGACTTAGAAAGACTTGTGGTGACTCTTGAACAATAAGTTGATGAGATACACATGCATGTGATTATGTTCAATGGTTTGTTTGCTTGACTCATGCAATACTTAAAAGGTAGTCATGGCTTGGTTTGAGATAAAGATGAAATATTATGCCATTTATGTATAGTTACTATAGACATATAAAATGCAACACATAAAAATCACTTTTGATATTTTGGGAAGTAAACACATATCACAAATATCACACATATAGTTCATCATATATTTTCGTGAATTAAATAGGTAAAAGAAACACTTACGTACGAAACAAGAAAAAGGATTGAAACTATATTACCTCACCGTACACACGATGGAGGATGCACTTGCATTCCACGAAGAAATTTTGAACAAAAGTTGAAATAAATACAACACGTGCCATAAAACACAATCGAGACCAAAATGCTCTTACCACTTTTCTTCTTGTACACGTATTTGAAAGTGTGATTAATAATGTATCCAATATGTGATTGACTTGATGATTGTCCTTGATGTTTGACTCTCAATATTGTTCAATCATGGTGATTATCTTACTCCTCCTCATGTTTTATCATCTTAGGTTGATCACTCCTAATTTGATGCACTAGAGTATGTCTTCTTGAAGATAAACCTGCATCATTGAACATGATACCTTTCCGAAACTTCTCAGGTAGAACATTAGTAATCATGTACACACTTTTACCACTTAAAAAAAGAAAACACTAAATGTTAACTTGATTGGTAACACAATCCGACTTGTTAGTCACAGAGATCAAAACAATAAGGACATGTCACCGTGTTGTGCCTTGATGCTCCACAAGTGAGATCTTATACTCTCTTTCATAGAGTCAAGACATTTTTCCTGCATGATTAACAAATAGTGCTAGGTACCCAATCTTCATTGGGTCCTTGGGGATTACTAAAACTTTGGTTGCATCTAGGCAACCATTGAAATGGACCATTAGGAACCAAAAGTTTCCTAAATTTTCACTTAGCAATGGTGTGACCCTTTTTGCAACAATAATGACAATAAAGGTTAAGAAAAGATAATCTTTTGCTATTTGGTTCCTTTTTAACATAACTATACCTTCGATAAGGATTATAAAATGGTAAGTCATATTTGGAAGTATCTATGGAAAAAGTAGCTTTAGGTTGCAAAGCCTTATCTAATTTATCTTTAAGAGTCCTTGACTCCTTTTGCCAAATGTGACAAGTTTCACAACCAAACCATACGAATTTAGGATCCTCATCTTGATCCTTTTGAATATCTAACATGGATTTCCTTAGTGCTTCCATATTCTTTTCATTTTCTGAAATCTTAGTTTTTAAATGCAAGATAATACGTTTATTCGAAGCTAATCTTTTAAAAGCATTTATGGCTTCCTTTTTTAGATTTTCAAAAGATTCTTGAAGTTGAGAAAAAGCTAAATCATGAGAAGCTTGAAGTTTAGAGTTACTCACAACCTTTTTCTTTTCATTGTTTTCCATCCAGCAAAGCTTGGCGGATGCATCACTTGAAGTAGAGCTATCATCACTTGATGAGTCACTTTCGCTCTCCCAAGTAGAATATGCTCTTCTAAATTTTCTAGACGAGTTGTGATGACCCTTTTCCTTTTATTTCTTGGCTTTAGGACACTCCGGCTTGAAATGACCGGGTTTACCACAATTGTAACAAGTACTTAAAGACTTACCCTTTTTGTTCTCGACTTCTTTTGAGGAACTTGACAACCTTATTGAATTGTCATGGTGTTTTTCGGGATATTTGTTACCATGTTTCAACATGTATTTGTTAACTCTCTTTATAAACAGTCCCATATCTTCTTCGTCGGATTCATTGTCATCATTAGATTCACAATCCCTTTGCTCATTATGAGAAAGCCTTGAACTAGAAGTCTTTAGAGCTATGGACTTCTTCCCTTCTTTTTTGTCTTTTCCTTTCTCTTTCTTTACTTTCTTTTCACATCATTTCTTGTATTTCACTAAGCAAGTGAGCTTTTGTTCATGCTCTTCCAACTTACCAAACAAATTTGTGAGATCAAGTGATTTAAGATCATTTGATTCCTTGATGGCGGTGACCTTGGGAAGCCATTTCCTACTTAAACATCTCAAAACTTTATTAGTAGCATGTTCATTGGAAACATGATTAATTATCTAGCGCATTTAACCGATTTATGAGATAAGTGAACCATTTTCGCATATCCGCAATGGTTTCACCATGCTTAATACTGAATAGCTTAAACTCTTGATTCAATGTGTTGATCATAGCTTGTTTGACATCATTAGTTCCCTCATGGGCAATCTCTAATGTGTCCCACACAGCTTTGACGGTCTAACAATGAGAAGATAAAACTCATCAACACCGAAAGCGGATGTGAGAATGTTTTTCGCTTTCCAATCATGTGACCACAATTTCCAATCATTAGCATCCCATTGTGCTTCCACTTTAACTAATGTAACACCCTCCAGATTGGCCATAATTATTTCGTTTGGACCATTTTAGATAGCGCCCCAAATACCTTTGTCAACAAAGTTGACGTGACTGCGCATAAGAGCTTTCCAATAGCTATAATTTTCGCCGGTGAAAATTGATGCTCTATTGTACGCTCCCTTAGGTTCGGTATCCATTCTTCTAAAGAGTAAATCTCAAGCACAAAATTAACTAGAGCTCTTGATACCACTTGTTAGACGATAGGCTTCGATCTAGAGGGGGTGAATAGATCGCAAACTTAAAACCATAAACTCTTGACAAAAGTTTGTTTTCAAAAGTATGGCACAATGGAAAAACAACCGAATCAAATCGTCTAACCGAACCTACTACCAAAAAGCTATATCTGAAACATAAACCTTATGGAATGATAATGAACACAAATCTTTCAACAATGATAAAATCACAAATCAATCAAATGCAAAACTATTCGTAATGCTTATTTCCAATGAACACAAAGCGATAAAAATACTCACAAACAATTTATCGAACACTTTGTGTGCGATTGATCACGTTTGGAAATTCGATTTTTTTGTTGATGTAAAAAGCTGATCACAACCAAAGTGACTGTGATTATATCAACAATTACAATTTAAAATAAACTTGAAAATAATTTCCAATCGAATTAATCGAAACAACAACGAAATCGATAATTTGCAAGAACAACAATTAAAGAAAATTAAAGCGATAAAGAGACACAAATATTTTTTTAGACAGTTCCCTAATCGGCCTCGCTATGGGTACGTATGCCCTTAATCTGAAATCGAATTGAGATACTTGCAATTAACCTTGTCTTTGCAAAAATTTTAATACAAGAGGTGAAGAATTCTAACCCCACAAACCCTATTGTTTGTTGTTGAATCAACCACATCCAAGCCCTTGATCAAAGCTTGATCAAGTCACCAACAATGCGACTATAATCCTCCGATTATCCCGAGCACGTACTTGTTGAACCCAAGGTTCGCCAACACAATTCACCGTCTCGCACTACTCCTGTGCAAGGAAACCACCTTGTCCCAAGGCCTTCACTCGGTCGAATCTGTGTTGATGTGATCTTGTTAAAAGCCTTCAAATCACACCGATCTTAAAGGAAAACCCCACCTTGGTTTTTTTATTTGAAACACACAAATATCCCAACCCAATATTCTCGGTTATACCAAACCTAATTGGACGTTATCAACCCTAATCTAGATGGTCACCCAATCGAAAAATGATTATGTGTAGTTCAATTGTCTATATGCATAGAAGAGAGGTTGAAGATGATGAGAATGCTTTGTATAGGTAATTCACTAGTACCTGGTGCATGCATAAGTGTATATATATATATATATATACATATATATACATATATATGTGTGTGTGTGTGTGTATGTGTGTGTGTGTGTGTGTGTGTGTGTGTGTGTGTGTGTGTGTGGAAATAGGCAAAAAGGATGCAAGAAAAATAAGATGCAAAGTGAAATTTTAAGTTTTGGAAGGCTACAGGTTGGCCTATAAAAACAATAGGTCGGCCTGAAAGAGGCGACCTATGGACAGAATCCACATGCTTCATTCTTGGAGCGTAGGATTCGGCTTATAGTCGTATGTGTCTGTCTGTACTGAAGCAAAAGCTTCCACAGGTCGGCCTGAACACGCATAGGTCGGCCTGTGTAGTTTTGTTGACACACAAACTTGATTTTTGATGTGAATGCAATGCGTAAGACCTTTCAAATTACTTCAAGAACACTTATATGCATCATAAAGTTAATAATAATCAATGCACATCTAAACTTAGGTTGATACTGCCCAATATACAAAAACGCCACGTTATACTACTATTTTTGTTATCATTCAAAACCCAATTGAATTTATAGATATCACTCACAACTCCTTCTTGAAAGAAAGTCTTTAGCAGACATATTTTTCTCATTGGATCATTATATAAACCACTTTTAAGTGTTATGCACAGACCATGCTCTGATACTAACTGAAGGTGAGAAAAATACACAAGAAGGGGGTTGAATTGTGTTTTCCGTTTTCTAACTTTGCCTCTGATCAGAGTTCAGAATCTAAACTGATGTTTCGATCCTGATTAATACGTTACTGTGGAATGTTAACAGAAGAAAATAAAAAGATAAAGAACATACAGATTTATCCTGGTTCCTCCCAAACTTGAGTAGTTCAGTCCCCTTTCAGCACAAGAGATTTTTCACTATAATCAAAACATGATTATAATCTCTTATGCACTTAAGCATACAACTTTTCCTTGCTCAGACCCTTAACTCAAGACTTCATGCTTAAGCCCCCCAGGTTCAAGACTTCCTACTTAGACCGCAACCTAAGACTTTCCTGCTCAGATTCCACGAATCCAATACTTCCTTGCTGAAGCCCGTTAGGCTCAAGACTTCCTTGCTCAGACCCTTAAGTCAAAGACTTTCCTGCCCAGGTTCCACGAACCTAAGACTTCCTGCTTAATCCCATCAGGCTCAAGACTTCCTTGCTCAAACCGCAGCCTGAGACTTCCTTTCTCAACTTCCACGAACCCAAGACTTCCTGCTTACGCCCCTCAGGCTCAAGACTTCCTTGCTCAGACCGCAACCTTAGACTTCCTTGCTCAGGTTCCACGAACCCAAGACTTCTGCTCATACCCTCAAGTACAAGACTTTTGCTCAGACTCACAGTCCAGAACTTTCTTGCTTAATCAACAATTGATTAAGACTTTCAATGCTCTAGCACATAGTAGGAGACTTACTTGGCTCAAGCTTCTCAGCAAGAGACTTTGATGCTAAAGCATATAACAAAAGACTTTATCTAAACTACTAAACAACCTGTTTAGTAGAATAGAGAACAAGGTGTACTTGATACAAAATCAGAGATACATGGTAATCACCATACAAAGACCTTAAGAACTTAATATTTCTAATATATTCAATGTTTAAGAAATCTTAAGGCTTTGTACAATTTACAACATATAACATAATTTCTGCATACTCGATTGTGTTGCTTATTGTTGATCTTATTATTCCTCCAGCCAGATAGAAGCGTGAAACACTCATATCCTTCTTGTCTTTTCTTCTCTATTTTTCTTGCTTCTTGTTCCTTGTTGAAAATTCAGATTGAATCTTCAGCTACTTATATAGCAGTTATAGAAGACTATCCGTTGGAAGAGATAAATTGTACAAGTGTCTTTGTTTCTCCATAGTACAAGAGACGTTGAAGATAGATACACCAAAAGATCTTAATCCATTGTGTAACTTGTTTAACCATTGCGTTTTCCATGTAATCGTGTACTATAGATCCGTTGAGAGTAGATATTCGTAAAGCATGTCAACTCTTCTTGAGCCTTATGAACATAGACTGTAGCTGGCAAACTGATTTGAGAATGCAGTTTGCTTTATGCAGTAGGGATAACTTTAGCTTTATTACTAACACTGAATGTTCACCAGAAGCTGATACATTTACTAAGTGTAAAGATAATATGTTATTCTTCTAATGTTGAGACCTTCAACTTCAGAGTCTATGTCAGACATCACTTAGAAAGTGTTCTTCAGATTTTGAACCACCAGAGGCTAGTAACTTAGCTTCTCTCAAATGCGTCCTTATATCAGATTCTGAATGTATTCTCTTTAAGCTTTAGAACATGCATACTTTGAAACACACATTAAATAACACCATTGTTCTTTCAATACTTTGTTATCATCAAAACCCAAAGGATATATGTCATGAACAAATCTTTTCTAACAGGATAGAAATTGGAAAAATGAACAACAATAATAATTTCAATTTCAAAACTTGAAAAGAGAGGAAAAAAAAGAAATGTGTTGCCACGTGTCACGACATGTTTGTGTATGAAATGTGATTAAAATACTCATTATTCAATTATATAATGCCATTTTGTGAGTGTAATTAATTTGAACAGTAAAGGCAGTATTAGCAAGGTGCATACATCCCTTAATAATAGTTATATAGAATATTATGGAGAAGAATATGTATATCAAAAACCAAAAACAATACTAGAAGCAATTCAAATAACACTTATCTGACACTTTCCTCAAATACAAGAAGCAATTTAAGAAATCAAGATTTATTATAATTTTTTCGATTATTGGAATTCTTATCCGAACATTATTTGAATATTATTGAAAAATATTTTATATGAAAAGAGAGTATCTATTCTAAGTTGTTGTTGCCCAGTGGTTGTTGATATAGCACATATGAGGGGACATCGTCGCCAAACCTGTTGTCGGCATTAGAATCAAAATAGATGTACATGTTGCTGACATTTTCGCCATATGGAGATGTCGTCATCATATGTAGGAGCAGGTTATTGTTGCATGAAGTGTTGCGTAGAAGGGTGTCGTTGTTAACGACTGGAGCAGGTTATTATGGCACGTAAGGTTGGTGTAGCACGGTAGAAACCGGATTATCGTTGGTTGGAAGATTGTTGTTGTAGTGCAGGTTATTGCTATTGATGCTATATCACTATTTTTTTCATAGTTTGTAATACAAAATAAAATAAAGCATTAAAAAGAAATTGTTAATGTTTTCTTTGTTTGTGTTATTAAAAAGAAAACATTAAACATAATAATATTGGTATTAAAATAAATTAATGTTAAATATTATTTATGTAAGTTGTTGGGTTTTGTTTTTGTGTTTTCCGTAGAATAAATGCTTATAATTCTTTTGAAAATACTATTTTTTTGTCACTAAAATTTGATGAAATTGAAACACATTAATATTTTAAAGTATTCCTGATAATTCAAAATTTCTAAAAACAAATCCCATCTCTTAAAGAAAACACATAAATTATTATTTATTATCTATAAAATGTGTTTTTTTTTTTATAAATGTGGCTGTTAGAAAAATAATAATTGCAGCATATTCTTAACAATACTCACTAAAAAAGATGGAAAAAAAGGTACACTTTACAAAATATTGAAATAAAAAAACAATTCAATTAAAAGATAACTTATTATTCATGGAAATTAATATTAAAAGAAATAATTTAAGAAAAAAGCTTAAGGGTATACAATTTTGTTTAAAATCTTTTAAAATAAGGTTTGTTAAAATCTTTTAATTATATATATATATATATATATATATATATATATATATATATATATATATATATATATATGTACCAAATTCCAACAATTAATATGAATAAATCAAACGGTAATATGAATAGCCTGCTTTTTAGGAAAAATAAATGACTATTTTTTTTAATTTTTGTTAATATCACTGTTTGATTCAATTCTATTAACAATTGAGATTTTATGTAAATTTTTTAGACTTACATTTGGTGTCAACGGATCCAAAATTATATATATATATATATATATATATATATATATATATATATATATATATATATATATATATATATATATATATATATATATAGGGCCGGCCCAATCATCTTGGAGGCTCCGTTCTAATTTTAAAAATGGGCCTAAATTTTTTTAAAAAAAATATTATAATAATTAAAAAAGACTCAAAAATACAATTATGTATTAATCAAAAATAAATTTAGTTAATTATTTTGAGTTTTGATCAATCTTATATATATATATATATATATTGGAATTTTATCATATCATTTTTATTTATTTATTGAGTTTTTATTATAATATTTTATTTATTTTTATTAATATTTATAAAAAAAAAATTGAAACTTTTAAATTTTGAGGCCCTCTAAAATTCGAGGCCCTGTGCGGTAGCGCTTGCTGCATTTGCACAGGGCCGGCCCTATATATATATATATATATATATATATATATATATATATATATATATATATATATATATATATATTAATTAGAGATATAAATATTCAAAAAAATGAGGTTGCATCAATTATACTTCACAAAACAGTTTTAAGAAAATGTATTTTCCTCACAATCATTTTTTACTCCAAAACTAATTTTCTAACCAATTATATAAAAAGTACTTACTTCTATTTAAAAAGCGGTAGATAAATACCAACTAGTTAAAGATTGGAATATATAGAATGCAGTGTATTCAAAAAAGATATATATATATATATATATATATATATATATATATATATATATATATATATATATATATATATATATATATATATATATATATATATATATAAAACAAGTCATGCAATGTTCAATTTAGTCTTTAGGTGTAAATAATGCAAGCGTGAACAACAAAAAAGTCATGAATTTAAGAAAATAACAATAAAGGCATGCATTGTTCACTTAATCTTTAGGTGTATATAAAGTAAGCATGAATAACAATATATTCTCATAAATTTAAGCATAAATAATAATATGTTTTCATGAATTTAAAAAAATAAAAACAAATTTATGTGATTAACAAAATATACTTTAGTTTCTAACTACAAGAAAAGAGCTCTCCAGCGACGTGAAATTCATGTGGCTAAAAAAGAGATTTGCGACATGATAAACACAACGCTAAGTATTTAAAATAATAAAATAATGAACGCCAGGTTATCACATGAGGGGATTTTAAAATTTTCAAAAATGTTGTTATGACGTGTAAAACACGCCGCTAAAGAAATTTCAAAAGTTAAAAAATTTATAGGCAATTCCTGGTGGTGGAAAGACGCTTTTCGATGGTAGAAAGGTGATTTCGGACGAGCTTATGTGACGAAAGGCTATTTTGTATGGTTTAAACTCCTAATCCAAAGATTAGGGACCAAATCAGGGGGGTGCAGCATTTTAAACGTGGCTAGAGCTTACAATTTCTAGGGCAGATGGGACGTGGTAGCGGTCGGGCAAAGAAAAATGGCTGTAACAACACCTTCAATGATGGTAAGAGTGTTTACACCACCGTATAATGCTCGTTTTGATGGATTAATTAAGAATTTCAATGAAGCGGAAACAAGCAAAAACACAAAAGGAAATGATACAGAAGGTAAATCTATCACTACAACGACATTAGACCCGATAATGGAGGAACAAAAAGAAGAACCACTAGAAGAGTCAGAAGAAGCGAAACTAAATCGACCATGGGCGGATATCATCGAAGGTAACCAATTAGACTCTAACGGAATTGAAATTGAATATAATGCACCAACAATTATAGATGGGGAAATCGAAGTCATTATTAAAGAACAGGATTTTGAATCTGAGGTGACACTAGTGCGATCGAAGAAATGCGATTTCGTATGGTTTAAACTCCTAATCTTCGGATTAGGGACCAAACCAGGAGGGTGCATCGTTTGAAACATGGCCAGAGCATACAATTTATAGGGAAAATGGGATATGGCCGCGGTCGGCCGAAGAAACAGGTTATAACGACACATCCGATGATGGTAAAAGTATTCACACCACCGTATAATGCTCATTTGGATGGATTAATTAAAAAATTTAATGAAGCGGGAACAAGCAAAAGCACAAAAGGAAATGATACATAAGGTAAATTTATCACTATAATGACATTAGACCCAATAATGGAGGAACAAAAAGAATAACCACTAGAAGAGTCACAAGAAGCGGAACTAAATCGACCATGGGCGAATATCATCAGAGGTAACCAATTAAATTCTAATGGAATTGAAATTCAATATAATGCACCAACGATTATAGATGGGGAAATCGAAGTCATTATCAATGAACATGATATCGGATTTGAGGTGATATACTGGGAGCATGCACTGGCTATGTATGCACTAAGACAAAAGCTATCGATGAATGTATTGAATTTTGTAGCTTTGCCTGAATTTTATTATAATGAAGAAGGATACTTTATCATTAGATTTTGATCAAAAAGTGATCATGATGTGGTTTTGATGCGAGGTCCATATACAACTGATCATAAACATATGTTCATACATGAGCGGACACCGCAATTTAAGCTCAAAGATGACCTGCTACGAGTTCTACCTATCTGGGTGATCTTCCCACAATTGCCACATATGTTTTAAGGAGACAAAAGCATTGGAAAAGTTGCAAGCGCTATAGGAAAACCATTGACGACAAATGAATGTACAACTAAAAAGCTAAGAGTCTCATATGTTCGCGTGCTTATAGAGGTTGATGTCACACCTGAACTGAAAATTTCATAACCATAAGGGATCATAAGGGGAATAAACTAAACCAAGAAGTGGAGTATGAATAGAAACCGACTTATTGTAAGAGCTGCAACAAGATAGGACACGAATGCAATGGAAAAGTACAACAAGTGAATACTCAACAAGTGAAAACGTGTGGACAACAAAATCTAGCAAGATTCATGATCAAGAAGCTGAAAAAGACCTACAGAACCAGAAGTTAAGCAGTAGGAAATAGAAAGAAATGAATGGCACGAGTGGGATCCAACAAAAATAGAGGGAAAGAAACGTGTATAGAAGGTACATCTAGGGTGGAGAAGAGATAGTATTGGGATGCAACAATGCTTTTGCGGTTCTTGGGATGGAAATCTCAATAACCTCAGATGCTAAAGTACCTTGATACTAGCTTGGAACGTAAGGGACCTTAATAAAAGAGCAAGACATATTGAGATAGGGGCCCATCTCAACTTCACATGTCATGTGTTGCTTTAGTAGAAACTAGAGTTAAAATAAATAAGGCTAGTGTTATTAGAAAAAAGGTTTGGAGATAAATGGAGTTGGCTTGATAATTAAAATGATCACCCAAATGGAAGAATATGGATAATATGGGAAATTGCAAGAATGAATTTCAAATTTAGTGGTAGTTCAGACCAATATCTTCATTGTAAAGTCTGTTATATATATGGGAAACGACCTCATTGGTTGACTGTGATCTATGTACATAATCAATTAACGCATACAAAAATTTATGGAGAGATATCACAGAGATTTCTGCTTCTGTCCAAGGGCCTCTGATGATGATTGAAGATTTCAACAATGAACTCAAAGTAATGAGGCATCTAACCATGGGATTTGGTTGAGGAATCTTGTCACTAGGCTGCAAATTGTGGAAGGAATTGAAAGACTATTTAAATTATATTGTGACAATAAATCAACCGTTCTATATTCTAGCAATAATAGGAACTCGATTAAGTCAAAACATATTGACATAAAGTTCCCAATTGTTAAGGAAAGGGTACAAAGCAGACAAATTTCCCTAGAACACTTAGGGACAAACTCCATGATAACAGGCCCTCTTACAAAAGGTTCTCCACCCAAGGTCTTTCATGAGCACACTGCTCATATGAGTGTTTTATAGTTTGAGGAATCTTTAGTTTAATGGAAGTTACTCATTTATAAATTTTGTGTTCTATGTTGGGTATTATGTATGCGTACTAAGATTTTAAATATTTTTTTGGTTTATAAAGTTTGATATTTAACTATTTATACTTTGTAGAATAAGGTTATTGAATGATCTCACTAAAGTAAAGTATGACCAATTGAAAATCGTCATGTACATGCCACATTCTTGTGATTTTCATGCTACACATTTCAGGATGAATCTATGTCATTTAGTCATATCGCTATAGGTAATCACTGATGGGTTTTAGTTATAATTGATATAACGAAAATCAATTTAGTTCTAAATACTAACATACCTAATGGACGAGATAATTTGGATATGCTTGAAGTATATAATCGTAAATTTTGAGCTCATAAAGTCTAATACATGTGTAAAGTTACATATGTGACCAGTGGGATATTGTTAAAATTTTGGGTCACAAATGTAATATTACATATGTTAGGGTCATTATTTAATTAGCCAACTTTATAGTGGTCTAATTAATATTAAGTTTGTGGCTAAAAGCATAAATGTCATGAAAGGTAAGGTTATTGTGTATATATCATAAGTCAATATCTAATTTGATGAGAGGTCAAATTAGAAAATTGAAAACTAAGAAATAACCCTACGGTTATTTATATGGGTTATGATCCCCATTTGTAGAGCGATCGAAACAAACGGTTTATCAGGATTTTTTCTTCACCCCCATCAGAAGACATTCAAGAAAGCCTAAGAAACTCTACAAATTAGAAGATCACCTACCTTCAACCTTCAACGATTCTAATGGCAAACTCAGGTATGCTTCCGCTTTCATTCTTTGATTAAATTCTTGTATGGGTTTAAGGAATATGAGTTGATGGGATATGAACTCATATAGTTTTCTGTTATTGGTTTCTATATGGGTATAGATATATAATGCAATAAACAGATCTAACATGTGGTTGTTGCATGGTAGGAGCATGTTACTGTTGCATAGTGTGTTGCATAGAAGCTTGTTGGTGCACCGCATGATCAATTTGTTGTTGCACAAAAGGATGTTGTTGCACTGCAGGCTATTGTCGTTGTTACACTGAAGGTTACACAAAAGGTTATAGTTAAACGAAAGATTCTTATTGCACTGCATGTTATGGTTGTTTCATTACAGGATGTGTAGGCTATGTTTGTTGCAATGTAGGTTGTTGTTGCACATATGCGGGCAGTGTTTAAAAATTCGAGAGTATACATAGAATTAGTGGGGATTGAAAAACTTTAACTCGAGAATCGTGGCATGGATCTAAGATCCTTATACTAGTCGAAAAATATATTTATGTAAGTACAATCACATACATGTGTCCAAAAATCATGCTATTTAGAAAAAGTCATAGAGCATAACAATTACATTTAAGGAAGAAGGTTGAATTGAAAAAAAAAGTAATTCTATTTTTTATGTAATAAGAAACAATAGGTGATATAAGAAGAGAGTTTATCGGAAAATAAAAGAGTAATAAAGATGCTTTAATGATACGACATCTTGAGTGGAGAAGACAAGGTTGTAATTTCTAAAATAAATGCGACATGTCTCTTTGAATTTATATTTAAAATAATATTTGAAGAAAGTTTTAATTATGACTTGACCCGATCCCCATTTTTTAAAATTAGGATTTCCCCAAAAAAAAAACTAAAAGAGGAGTTTCTTAGTAGCTCTAAACTCCAAATGAGTTTGCTTCACAATTTGTGTGAGTTTACCACTTTATTTACCTGTGATACCACCTAAAACGCAGTATGCCGGTATGACCATGGCACGCAGGATCAACGAATTTATGAGTCAACTCTCAATCCTGCATACATTGCATTTGAATCTTTCAAAGGTTTTTTCCTCTTAGATTTTTTATACGTGTGTTTTTTATTTTGAATGTATTTATCTAATTTTGATTTTACTAATTTTAGTTTTTCTAATTAGATGGCACAATCACAGCTGGATCTTGAATTCTACGGAGGAGCCATATGAGCAAAATATTTTTTACGACAAACTTAGCCATAAAAATTACATTTTCCAATGTCCAATCTAGACAAATGGGTAAGATTTGATATGCTGTAATTAATTAGGTATATTTATATTTCTTTTTAACACATTTATTATTTTATTACAGACTTAAAGAACATAAGAAATGGATTACACCGCTTAGAGAATGTTTTGCGAGTCCAAGAGCCCATTGAGAGCTCTCTCTCTCTCTTCACATAAATAAAAGGAGGAAAGTATGAAAAAAAAACTCAACATTTACCTAAAGATGATAAGGAGCCTGCAAATGAGCAACCACTTTCCATGATTCAACCTGGGCAAACCAATATTGTGCTCTTTGACAATATGCCAATGCCGACAGCATGCACAGCTATCCATCTCAATGATGACAACATGTTCAACGACATTGTATGCACAACTATAATGAGCCTCACGACATGTTCAACGTCGCTTCATATGTGCAACAATCATAACCTGCAGTGCAACAAGAATTTTCATATGTTGAGTTTAATGACGACATGTTCGACGTCCCCTCATATGTACCACGAGCCATTGTACAACTTAGGTGTTTTTAGTTGAAGTGTGTTAAGTGAGTCATTGATATTAAAATCTATATGACAATATTTTTTCATAGTTTGTGATAAGAAATAAAATCTATGACAATATTTTTTTTCATTGAGGATCCACCAGTGTGTCCAAGGCAGATTGTAGCCCAACAGCAGGATGAAGCAGACTCAAATTTAAGTGGAGTGCAAGATTATAGGGGAGTACAAGACTATACACTTGTGCATTATAGGGAGCTCCGTCGTATTATAGCTCTAGTAAGATATGGGTTTGAAGACTTAGCAACATATGTTATTCTTACCAAATAAAGAGACGCTTCTACCTTTCGAGAGGCTATGGCTGGCTAGGAGAAAAATAAATGGACAAGTGCTATGGTAGAGGAGATGAAGTCCTTGAAAAATAATGAGACATGTGATCTTATCCAGCTGCCATAGGGAAAGAGAGTTGTTGGTTGCAAGTGGGTACATGGTTTTAAATTGCGGTTGCGACTATTGCGGCCGTTGCGATGCGGATTGCGGTCGTTGCGGCGTGAATTTATTTTTATCAACATAAAATAATATAGTTTATTATATGTATTAGGTTTCACATGTCATCTATTGTTGCAAGCTGATGCGGTCTGGTGCGGGTAATGCGGTCGTTGCGGTGTTATGATGCGGCTGTTGCGGCGTTATGATGTGGTTTTTAGTGTGATTTAGAATCACACTGTAATTGCGGTCTGATGCGTATGCGGACACTACTGCAACCTCAATATTGCGCCCGCATCAGGTGATGCGGTCCGCAATCTAAAACCATGAGTGGGTGTACAAGAAAAAGCCAGTAGTAATAGAAAAAGAAGGGGAAAAGTTGAAGTCCTGCCTAGTTACAAAGGGGTATTCACAGCGGAATGGGATGAATTATGATGAGATTTCTAGTTTGGTCGTTAGACACACTTCTATCAGAGCAGTGTTGTCCCTGGTAGCTAGCAGGAATATGCATTTAGAGCAGATGGATGTGAAAACAACTCCCCCTATGGTAATCTAGAAGAGTAAATCTCTATGGAGCAGTAAGGTGGATTCAAGGATATTGAACATGGTAGACTTGTTTGCTAATTGAAGAGGTCTTCGTATAGCTTGAAGCAGTTTCCAAGGCAGTGGTACAAGCAATTCAATTCATACATGCTCTAGATTGGCAATAGAAGGTGTGATTATGATTGTTATGTTTGTGTGAGGAGCATTGATGATGACTATTTTATTTTCCTATTACTTTTTATTGGTGATATGTTGATTGTTGCCAACCATTTGCATGATGTAAATGAGTGGAAGACCGAGTTAGGTAAGAAGTTTGATATGAGCGATCTGGGTGCTGCAAAAAATGATTCTTGGGATAGAAATTCACAAAGACATAGGAGCTAATAAATAATGGTTGTTTTAGGAAAGCTATGTTGAATGTGTTTTGAGGAGATTTAACATGAGCAAAGCAAATCCTGTGAGTACTCCATTGGTGAATCATTTTAAGCTCTCTTTTTGAAGGTATGTCTAAGATTCTGTATGCCAATGCAGTTGGTTGTTTGATGTATTTTATGGTTTGCACTAGATTGGATTTGGAATAAGAAGTTAGTCAAGTGTGCAAGTTCATGTACAAGTCAGGGAAGCATCATTGGGAAATAGTCAAGTGGATCATAACGTTTAATATAGAGCAGGGTATTCCATCAATTATAGGATTTGGATGATAGGAGGTCTACAACAGGTTATGTCTTTACTTTTGCGTAGGATATATATGTTGGAAATCATCAATTTAATTTATAGTAGATATGTCTACAACTGAGGCAAAATACATAGCAGCAATTAAAGCTGCCAAGGAAGCATTGTGGATTACAGGGTTAATGAAAGAGTTGGGTGTTGAGTAAGGTGGAGTTCAGTTGTATTTTGATAGTCAGAGTGTTATCTATTTGGCGAACAATAAGGTGTATCGTGCTAGGACCAAGCATATTGATGTGAAGTTCCACAAGATCAGGGTGTTGTTGGTGTCTAGACACATATTACTTCAGAAGGTTCATACTTTAGAGAATGCACTTGATATGTTGACCAAGTCAGTCACTAGTGACAAGTTCAAAAAATGTTTGGAATGGTTACACGTTTCTCAATGTTAAGAATGAGGTGTACCTCCCCAGCTTCCAGAATGAATCGTTATGCAGGAAGTCTTCATAAAGTTTTGATATTCGCCAAGGTAGAAATTGTTGAATATGTCTCATATTTAGTGAGATAATTATGACTTTGTTGAGATTATACTTTTATTGCTGAGATAATTATGGGTTATTGAGATAACTATAGATTGTTGAGAGCATAACTCATATGGTTGATATAATTATGGGTAGAGATAATGATTTGTTGAGGAAACTAAGGATTAGGATTTTAGATAAACTAAAATCTAGTATTATATGTGGCTTGTAATATTGTAAACCAATGCAATTCACAAGACATAAATAAAGGAAAGACTTAAATAGTCTATTGGTCCCTGTAAGTTAGCGAGTTTTTGAGTTTGGTCCCTGTAATTTATTTATTTTTTGTCTGAGTCCCTATATCTCACTTTTTGCGTGTGGTTTAGTCCCTAAAGACAAAATCCGCAGGTTTCCAGCGGATTTTCCTTCAAATTTTCCTGCAGATTTTGACTTTGGGACTAAAACGCACGCAAAAAATGAGATATAGGGACTCAGACAAAAAAAATAAAATTACAGGACTAAATTTAAAAAATCGCTAATTTATAAGGATCAAATGTGCATTTAAGCCTAAAGAAAACTATAGTTAGTCTATAGTCACAAATGTAGACAATTTGGCCAAACTGTGTGAACAAAACTTTTGAGTAGGCAATCAATATTTGCGTTATTGACTGTGTTTAAAAAAATTAAAGGGACAAGGTGTTACTAATAAGAAACAATCAACATAATCATCCATGTTGACAGGATTTCATATATAGCAGAATTTGATGAAAAATATATACAATTCCATATATGGTAGAATTGGATGGAAGTGATAAAAATCACGGAGAAGCAAAATACATGAAAAAAATTAGAGTGGAAGTGAAAATAAGAAAATTGAGTAAGGAAATGTCTATATACTCTATTTTTGTTTTTATCATTTCAAAATAAAAAAAATTTATCCAATGGTATAATTTTAAATGATTTAATTGAATCCTCCCTCTAAGCGGCACCCTAAATATCTCGTATATCACAAAAACTTGTTAAAAAATCTAAAAATTTTAGTTTTGTTTGTTTAGAGAAATTTGGTAAAGGGTACGGTGTCAGGTTAAAATAAAAAGGCTCAGAACAAAAGCTCTCAACAAGAACATAATAAGAAATGCGACCGTGACGGCAGTTTGGAGCAGAAGATATCCATTTGCACGGGACATTCTCCAAATCAACGAAGGTAACTGCAAATTATTTCACTCCTCTCTTTTCATTCCCAATCGTTGTTGCAATCTTTTTACTCTTCATTCCATTTTGCTTCATGTGCATATCAATGTCAAGAAAATTGCCTGCTTTCTTCTGTGTTTAATTTTTCAATTTTACAGAGTCGGAGAACGGGAAAGAGGTGACTCAATCTACTAACAATATCACGATGTGACATTTTCAATTAAAATTGGTTATTAATATATAATTCTTTGCTCTAGTAGTAATTACTCTGGTAAAAAGTTTATTTTTTTAGACATCTATATTTTGTACATAAATCTAAAAAACAAATTTTTTTATAAATAGGACCAGAGAATATTAGGTAAGCAAATGGGAAGAGTTGTAACTAGAAGTCAGAGACTTAAATCCTTAAACAAGTGCAGCAGCAGCAGTTACAGCGATGATTCTGACTCTTCAAAGGTGTTGCTCAATCAAGACTTGATGCTTCCTATACTTACTTTGCTTCCTCTCAACTGTTTGCTCAATTCTGCAAGGTATGTTTGCAAACTATGGGCAACTACTATTCGCACCTCCCATTTTGCTCAAAGATGCCTACAACTTTCTAAACCTGGTTTTTATGTTGAAAATGGTGACTTTGGTAGAACTTCTTATTACTTGCATATCAAAAATTATGTGAATGGTCACTTTGAATTTGAAAGGACTGATTTGGGAACACCTTTAAAATTCGGAAGGATTATAGATAGTTGTAATGGCATATTGCTCATGCTTTTTTGGACTTTTTGGACTTGGAATCCTGCACGAACACAAGCTTTCCTCGTCAACCCTGTCATCAAGTCTTGCCTTAAACTTCCTCCTCTACCCCTTTCACAAGAACGCCCAACACTTGACTTACAATTTACTATAGTTTGTGTTCCTCGCACGGACAAATTCAAGCTGTTTTTCATAGACATCCTAGAGGTTTCAGGTGCTTTTTATTATGTTTTCTATGTGCTAAGAATTGGAATAGATAACTCATGGAAAGAGATACATAGAAAAGAAGCTCCCGTAGACTGGGATAATTTTTGGAAACCACTTTATGATGGAGCCAATTATCTTTACTGGATATCTAAACACCATGAAATAACTGTGTTGGATGTTGACAAGGAAATTACTGTTGGAAAATTTTCACTTCCCCCTTTGCCTGCGGATCCTTGTCCTCTTACGATATTCTTATGGAAGGGAAATCAACTTTCTTGCACTGTCCGTATTCTTCATAATAAAACATATCAAATCTACATTCTAGATTTCGATTCTGGAAAATGGTCATTTTATCATGAAATGGGACCGTTTGATTATGTAGCTGCTTGCGGTCAGAAGCTTACTGTTGTGTTTTATGTATTTCGTTACTGGATCAACGATGAAATCATCTTTCGAGTAGCTAGATTTCCAAGGATAGAAGAAAATTTGCCTAGAGGCAGGTACAACATGCATTTTAGTTACAATGTCAAGACTAGACAGCTGACAAAGATTGAGGGCATTGCTATGGCCAATCATGAGATATGGCTTCACACCAACAGCCTAGTTTCATTGCCAAGTACCCCAACATAGTTAGACAACAAGTATTTATGTTTCTATTTAGTTATGTATGTTGGCAATGGCCAAACAAAAGATGAATTTTTAAGATGTTTATTTTTATTTTATTTATCAAACTTGTCTTGTTACTGTTAGTCAACCATTCTGTTTTATGATGACTTATGTCTTGCGACAAATCTTGTGTTCTCTATTTCTTTTATTTATATTATTTTTCCCCATAAATATGCAAGTGTTGGAGTTACTTTCGCTCTTCCTTGTAAGTTGCAATGGAAGACATCTTTATCATTTGGAATAAGATGGAATACTGCAAATTCCAACATTTTGTTAACCTAAACGGACCCGTTATGTTAATGCTTGTAACATTTATACTCTTTTTCTATGCCTTCTCCCACAGGGGATGAACATTTCACATTATAGATTTCATGCATGGTTGCAAATTAGATCATGATCACTAGTATTACACTATTACTGATCCGCTGCAAAATGGGTTGGATAAGATTTTATCATAATTTTGGAGTCTTGATCATAATTGACAATTTAGTATGCTACAACCTATACAGATTTTTAACTGTCATAATCTCTTTCCTTATTCTTCATTACATCTTTTACATCTTTGTATTTCAAGATATGAGATAGTGGCAGCTAGTGGCTCAATGGATATAACCTACAATGGCTTAGCCACCCGCAAAAATGTTGCAAGTTCGATGCAGAACAGTTCATCGGAAGAGATTGTAGTTACAATATCTGCATTTTATTGGTACCAGACATGTGTGTATAAGAGATACTTCTACCTAGCATAACCCCATCCAGACTTGTTTTAAAACAAAATTTCATAATGAATAAAAGTTATACAACGAAGGCTTCAATTTTAAGCCTCATTAGTAAGAATCTAAGTGAAGTATTCTATGGATAAAGATTAAGATTATCTGACCTTTTTACGATTAGGAATATGTTATCTTTTCATACTTTGGTTAATTAAGATTGCTGATTGGGATTATTTTATCTCTTTTTATATTTGAATTTAAAGATTCTTAATCTAAATAATACTCTGCATAGTAGAATCCTTATCAGTTGTAGAGTTTGGTGTCCATTATCTGTAACCTTTAAAAAGGCATTTCGCAATATTAGGACAAGTATGCTTTTTACTTTCATCATAGATCTAAAGAAAATTCTAAACGCTGGGAAGACGACGGTGCAATTTCATCTGTTTGGTGACTAGATTTGTGACAACCTGATACTACAGCACAAACCATTCTTAGTTCCAAAACACAGCTTGCACAAAACAACAAATAATGTCAATAGTCAGTACAGAACCAAAGATTTACATTGCAACAGATAATGTTCACCACTTTCTAGAAATGGTACAAATCATTAACAATCAAGATTACATGTTGTTAGGCTATATTAGATCAAGATTATGAACGATCTTACTTGTGATTATACCTTGAAATTAGGTCTATAAAATTATTGTTTTCACCGACCACCAATTATTTTACCATTGGCTTCATTAGTCTTTTGCTCTTTTCAGTTGGACTCTAAGCATATTATTGGAAGTAAATTTGGACCTGAATTTCCGCTGAAGCTATATCTTTTTGGAGCACTTGGTGTTTTTGTTTTCTATCTGGTGCATTAAGCCTACAAGGCTCAAACATCGATGGTCTAGTGAGATTAAAAAGGATACTGGACGTCCACAAATTCTATAACTATTATTTTAAAAAGAAAATTGTGGAATAAATGAAAAAAATTGCTTAATATGAAACTTCAGGATCTAGTGGGCAAGGTACCAGTAGTATTTTCATATGAAGAATTCGCAAATGCTACAAATAACTTCATCTTGGATAATAAAATTGGTCAAGGTGGATTCGGAGCTGTCTGAAACCATGAACTGGTACATATTTTTAAGATTTTTTTTTATGATGATGACTGGGATGTTGTAAAATTGGTGGTAAAAGCAGGTTATCCAAAAGTTCAACTTATAGCGATGAACCATTGGTACTGATTACGACATGGTCTAGAGAATATTAAGGTAAGCTTTCCATGGTATAAAATTACACATCAATATCTCTAAATTCTTGGCTGGCAACTAGCCTATACCAAAAGGATTATGCTTTGGCTAGGCATGACATAATTGTATAATGTCATTGTGTAGACATTACTTAAAGTAAACACTGTAAATATCGGCGAGTAGACATTAATCAAAAGCAGCCATAGGAATTTGGATATAGTTAATTTTTCTACTTTGAGGTGTAGAGAGTTAGGGACAGCAGTGGGTTTGTTTGTTTTACTGTTTTGTGCAGTGATTAGTGGGTTGTTTCTCTTATCTATGCACTGGCTTGTCTTCGGCATTTCGACTTTCATTTGGCAAATCTTATATGATCAACTTCCATGGATTGGTTCTTCCAGACTGTAAGATGAATCACAAGCTGTGAATCCATGCTGGCACAAACGACAATGCGAAAACCAATGTTTGTTAAGGACGATTTGTTGAAACAGGGAACAAATAGACACTCTCTGATGGACGGTGAAGGTTGTGATTGTAATCAAGTGGTATATGTTTTATAACTAGTGCTATTGTATGTGTCTAACTAGTTTCTAAGAGAAACTTATGCTATGCTTTTTCATTGATATTGATATATAATACAAATATTAGTTCATGATTATGTTAATGATTTACAATCAATAGTAATAATAAACTTGTTATATTTATATATTTTAATACACCTTCTTAATCGAAAATTGAAAGTCGTCAAAGAGTGGCAATGAAAATTGTTTTGTGAATATGTCATTAATATGAAAGCGTGAGGAAATGTGCAGAACACGTATTTGATCGCGACCAACTTTTTCACGCACAAAATATATATCCATTTCAATGTATTTGGTACGTTGACTATGAACTGCATTGTCAGAAAGATAAACCACGTTTATGTTGTCAAAATAGACCAAAGTAGCTTTTGCGAAAGGACAACATAGTTCAAAGAGTAAGTTGTGAATCCAACATGATTTAGACACTACATTAGCTACTCCTCAGTATTCTACCTCGACACTTGAACGAAACATGATATGTTGACGTTTGGCAGACTATGAGATCAAATTGTCGCCCAAATAAACACAATAAATAGAAATAGATCTTTTGGTGTCTAGACAACCAGTCCAATTTACATTTATGTAAAAGATAAGTTTGTTGGTGTATGAAGGATAAAGATGGAGGCTAAAGTCTATACTACCATAAATATATCGAATTATGTGTTTTAAAGAAGACATGTGTTGTATTTTTAGATCATGCATAAATAAAACACACTTCTTGAACAACATATGCGATGTCGAGTTGAGTAAGTGGTACCTGAAAAATCACTTAGTTTCTCTATTCTGTCTACTGATGCGAAGGCTTAAAAAAGAACATTCCGACTTGTTTAATAATTTATTTTGAACATTTTTTTTCAAAAAGAAAAAGGACTTCGAAATAGATGACCCATATCTTTCGGAGTGAATTCAAAACCTAATTGTGCCATAATAGAGTTAGACGATGCAACTAAAATAATTGTCAATCACATGAATAAAGATAATAAATTTGTTTTAAAAAGTTTTGTATTTTTTTAATTGTCCCCACATAAAAGTGATTGTTGCTAATATAAATTAATTGTATCAAACAAATAATAGTAAAAATTTATGTAATATATTTATTTTAAAATCTTTTACTAAATTATAAATCGTTTTTCAATACTAATAAATTATTAATGTTATCTTTTTAATACTCTTAATTTATCTTCCACATACTAATAATAAAGGATAATTTTATAATTTTTTATAATTTTTCTTTTTCATACAATAACTACTACACTTCTTAATTATAAATGATAAAATTACTTATAAAAAAATGGAGATAGTACATACGATAAATTAATTTAATACTAGTTTTAATCATTTATTTTTCTAATTTAGATCACTTATAAATATTAAACACACACTGTATTAGAATGGATGATTCACATATTAGAAAAAAAAAAGATTCAATAAACAGTTTGTTCGGAAATTATTCAAATGAAAGATTCACATATTAAGAATTGTTAGGAAACTTCGTCTAATTTTCCCAAAGTCAGATTAATGAGAAGTGATAAGTGCGGAATAATAAAACACAAAAAATTGATAACGGAGTTCGGCCAAGTATGCCTACGTCTCCGGGCTGCTGCAGATGTTTTTATTGAAAAGGGAAATTTACACAAAGTATTTACAAACACTCACAATCTCTCACTACCCAAAATCCCAATTACACCCAAGAATTTCACTAACTAGAAATCTCTCTAATTCTCTTGAAACTCTCTCAAGGTTGTTATATATTTTTCTCTCAATGTTGGAATGAATAGAATGCTTTGCGTATGGTCCTATTTATAGGAAAAGTAAGCTAAAGGTGCCTTCCATGCAAATCACCAAGTGTTACTCATGCATGCACTTTGCTTCTTGATCAAGATAATAGGTGGCTAATATCTTGCTTCTTGACTAAGATAATAGGTGGCTAGTATCTTGCTTCTTGACTAAGATAATAGGTAGCTAATATCTTGCTTCTTGACTAAGATAATAGGTAGCTAGTATCTTGCTTCTTGACTAAGATAATAGGCAGCTAATATTATTATTAACTAACAATCTCCCACTTGAAGACTGATTTCAATCGGTCTTCACACATCATTCATGCAGCAGCCTTCCCTGGTCTGTTACTCTAGCAGGCCTACTGAAGTTGAGCACAACTTCAGTTTGTCAATGGTTACCACCTTTGTCAACATGTCTGCTGGATTCTTTCTTCCTTCAATCTTCTTCAATGTTAATACCTTATCCTCAAGAAGAGATCTGATGAAGTGATAACGAAGATCAATGTGCTTTGTTCTTGAGTGAAATGCTGAATTCTTTGCAAGATGTATTGCACTTTGATTGTCACTATGTAAGACACTTTGCTTCTGGATGAAACCCAACTCTGTCAACAACCCTTGAAGCCATATCAACTCTTTGCTAGCTTCAGTTATTGCTACATATTCAGCCTCTGTAGTGGACATAGCAATAATTTTTTGTATCCGCGACATCCAACTAACTGCTGTAGTACCGACAGTGAATACGTAACCAGTGGTACTTCTTCGGTGATCGACCTCACCTGCAAAGTCTGCATCTACATATCCTTGTACTTTAATTTCTCCTTTACTGAAATACAAGCACTTCTTTGTGGTGCCTTGTAGATACCTCAAAATCCACTTAACTGCTTCCCAATGAGCTTTACCTGGATTTGACATAAACCTGCTAACAACTCCCACTGCATGGCCAATGTCTGGCCTCGTACAGACCATTGCATACATAAGACTTCCTATGGCTGAGGCATATGGAATCTTAGCCATGAGTTCTTTCTCCTCCTCGGTCTGAGGTGATTGTTCCTTGGATAAGCGAAAATGATTTGCCAAAGGTGTGCTGACTGGTTTTGCGTTGATCATGTTGAATCTTTGCAAGACACGGTTGATATACTCTGCCTGAGATAATTGTAAAACTCCCTTTTTCTTATCTCTCGTGATTTGCATTCCAAGGATCTTCTTTGCAGGACCTAAGTCCTTCATGTCAAATTCTTTTGACAACTGCATCTTCAAGTTTCTAATCTCGTCTATATTTGAACCTGCCACTAACATGTCATCGACATAAAGTAGCAAAATGATATAACTAGAGTTATATCTCTTGAAGAAGCAACAATGGTCGGCATTGCACTTCTGGAAACCTTCCTTGTGCATGAAGCTTTCAAACCTTTTGTACCACTGCCTTGGAGATTGTTTCAGGCCATACAAACTCTTCATTAATCTACACACTTTGTTCTCCTTACCTTTTTCTGAGAATCCTTCAGGTTGGTGCATGTATATCTCCTCGTCTAATTCTCCATGAAGAAATGCAGTCTTCACATCTAATTGCTCAAGAAAGAGCTCTTCACTGGCAGTAATACTTAATACTGTCCTGATAGTATTGAGCTTCACAACCGGGGCAAAAATTTCTGTGTAATCAACTCCTTCCTTTTGCTGGAATCCCTTGACCACTAGTCGAGCTTTGTATCTCTTGGAACCATCATGGTCCTCCTTTACTCTATACACCCATTTGTTGTTAAGTGCCCTTTTTCCCATAGGTAACTCAACTAGTTCCCATGTTTGATTTGAGATTAAAGACTTCATCTCGTCTTTCATGGCAAACTCCCACTTGCTAGCATCTGCAGTTTGACATGCCTCTGCATAGTCTTCAGGCTCTCCTTCATCTGTTAACAAAACATAATCTGCTAACCTCTTGTTAGGAACATGTGATCGAATAGACCTTCTCAATGAAGGAGAACGTTCTTCGCTGCTTGATTCAGATAGTTCCTCAGATTGAGGAATTTCAGGAACATCATCTAAGTATGCATACACAGGCTCACGAGCTTCTGAATCTCTAGTGGTTGTGTTATGCCTATCCTTGTACATCACTCTTTCATTGAATATCACATCTCTACTGCAGATCATCTTTTTGTTTTCATCATCCCAAAGACGGTATCCAAACTCATCCTCACCATAACCGATGAAAGTGCATTTCTTAGATTTAGGATCAAGTTTATTTCTACCTTGATCACTAATATGCACATATGCTACACACCCGAAAACTCTAAGATGTGAGAGTTTGACCTCCTTTCCACTCCATACCTCTTCTGGTATTTTATGCTCCAATGGTACCGATGGACCTCGGTTGATCAAGTAGGTTGCTGTGTTGACTGCTTCTGCCCAGAATTGCTTTGGTAGGCCTGACTGCATACGTAAGCTTCTGGCTCGTTCTGTCAACGTCCGATTCATACGCTCAGCTACACCATTGTGTTGAGGCGTACCAGGAACGGTTCTCTCCATTCTGATACCGTGCTCATAGCAAAACTTCTTGAATTTTGTGTCTTCGTATTCACCACCATTGTCGGTTCTGAGCTTTTTGATCTTCAAGCCTGTCTCATTTTCTACCATGGCTTTCCACTTCTTAAAAGCCTCAAATACTTCTGACTTATGTTTTAGAAAGTATGTGTATACCTTTCTAGAGTGATCATCGATAAAAGTCACGAAGTAATTCTTCCCACCAATGGATGAGACGGTTGTTGGACCCCAAACATCAGAGTGTACAAGTTCGAGTTTATCTTTCTTTGGGGTTCTTCCACTTGTCTGAAAGCTGACTCTTTTCTGCTTTCCAAATATGCAGTCTTCGCATATGTCAATTTCTATTGACCGGAGACTTGGAAGTTTTCCCTTTGAGTGCATAATCTTCATCCCTTTTTCACTCATATGGCCTAATCTCTGGTGCCATAGATTGGGATTTTCATTTGCTGCAATTGCAATTAAATGACATGTTCCCGCTGTCTTGTAAAGAGTACCACTCTTTTTACCGCGGCCGATCATCATTGCACCCTTTGAAATCTTCCAATCATCACCCTGGAATACTGTTGTGTATCCGTCACTAGCCAACTGGCCTACCGAGATTAAGTTCTTTGTTAGGTCGGGAATATGTCTGACATTTTTCAATTCCCAAACAGACCCACTCAACTTAATCTTCACTTCACCTTTGCCTACAATCTCACAAGATTGCTCATTACCAAGATAAACTTTACCAAGGTTACCAGGGACATAATTCTCGAAGAATTTTTTCTGTGAAGTAGCATGAAAAGATGCTCCAGAATCTAACACCCAAGATTCTTCCTTACTTTCTAGAGAGCATATTAAAGCATCATCTTCTCCTGGGCTAGAAGCAACGTTGGCCTCGTCCTTCGCTTCCTTGTTCTTTGGTGGACTCTTGCATTGATTTTTGAAGTGCCCCGTCTTTCCGCCATTCCAACACTCGATAGTTTTCGAGTTGTAGGAACTACGATGATTTCTGGATTTGGACCGCCTGTCCTTTGATTTACCGCGTCCATTTCCTCTGGTTGAATTTCTTCCTCTTGACTCTGTATGCAACAATGAAGAGGATGAAGATTCACCCAACTCTCTTCGTCGGATCTCTTCACTGAGAGCCAGATCACGAACATCATTAAACTTCAACTTTGTACTTCCTGACGAGCTACTCACGGCGGTGACAGTAGCACTCCAACTATCTGGTAGGGAAGACAAAAGTATTAATGCTCGTACCTCATCATCAAACTCGATTCCAACTGAACTCAACTGGGTTATGACGATGTTGAGTTCATTGAGATGTTGAGTAGCTGAAGCGCCTTCTCCCATTTGTAACGTAAACAACCGCCTCATCAAATGAACTTTATTTGATGCTGATGGCTTTTCATACATGCTAGTAAGAGCCGCCATAAGACTCACGGTGGTCTTTTCCTTTGCAATATTAAATGCAACGTTACGAGACAACGACAATCGAATAAAGCCGAGAGCTTGTCTGTCGAGGAGCTTCCACTCATCATCTTTCATGTCATTTGGTTTCTTTCCTGTGAGAGGTTGGTAAAGCTTTTTCTGATACAAATAATCCTCTATTTGCATCTTCCAAAAGCTGAAGTCAACACCATCGAACTTTTCAATTTTCACCCTTCCTTCGTCTGCGGCCATCACTCCCACTTGAACCTGACTTGCTCTGATACCAGTTGTTAGGAAACTTCGTCTAATTTTCCCAAAGTCAGATTAATGAGAAGTGATAAATGCGGAATAATAAAACACAAAAAATTGATAACGGAGTTCGGCCAAGTATGCCTACGTCTCCGGGCTGCTGCAGATGTTTTTATTGAAAAGGGAAATTTACACAAAGTATTTACAAACACTCACAATCTCTTACTACCCAAAATCCCAATTACACCCAAGAATTTCACTAACTAGAAATCTCTCTAATTCTCTTGAAACTCTCTCAAGGTTGTTATATATTTTTCTCTCAATGTTGGAATGAATAGAATGCTTTGCGTATGGTCCTATTTATAGGAAAAGTAAGCTAAAGGTGCCTTCCATGCAAATCACCAAGTGTTACTCATGCATGCACTTTGCTTCTTGATCAAGATAATAGGTGGCTAATATCTTGCTTCTTGACTAAGATAATAGGTGGCTAGTATCTTGCTTCTTGACTAAGATAATAGGTAGCTAGTATCTTGCTTCTTGACTAAGATAATAGGCAGCTAATATTATTATTAACTAACAAGAATAACTTGGAACACACATATCAAATGTGACACATTGCATGAAGCAAATTGTAATGTTGTTGGTGTCTAAAAAACTATAAATAACCACCAATCCCTCAATTTTCTATTTTAAGCTATAGTTTAAAAAAAAAACATATACTCTGTCTCATTATCAAATAATAGATATAGAAAATAGAGAATAAAAAGAGAGAAGAAAAAGAAGAAAAAAAGTGGTGGTTTCTTTTTTATTTGTGTTTGTGTGGTGAAAAACTGAGAATGAAATAGAAATAGGCTCAAACTCAATGAATGGAAAATTTCTCATTGTGTTTCTTGTGATGCAAGAATCAAACAAGAGTTGTTATTTTTCAAAGAATACCAGAAAATAGACACAAGGATCATTCACAATATCAATGCCTTCCTTAGACTCTCTTGATTCCTTCCTCTTTTCTCTCAGCTCAGAACTTTCTTCTCCTTTCGGATATTTCATTCAAATTCAGGTAACATTTCTGTTTCGGTTACGGTTAAGAGATTTTCGCCCCCTCCCCGAAAATGTGTTAGGCGGACATCGAGCTTTTGGTTCTCTATCACGTTAAATTTGTTGATAATTGCTATTGATATTGATTTTACAAATTTATTCTTAAGAAATAGAATTTATATAATGTGTCATATAAATCTGATGTTTATGTTCAATATGCAGGGATGTGTAATCTGCTTAATCCTAGCTTTTGGATGGCTTGCAGCTGCTTATGTTAGGTATTCATTCACTAAGAAGGACACCGACACCGGACACGACACTGACAGGTCGAGACTGATAATCATTTAAAGAAATGAATAAATTGAACTTAATCACAAACGTCAGTGTCGTGTCGGCATCGGTGATCATGCATTTTTTTCAGAGGTGTCGATACTGAGCTACGAAACACTAATACAAACACAGCTGTATCACTAACACTAGATATGACACTAATGTTAAGACACCACCGTAATAATTTAATGAAATAGAAATGTTTGATGGAATACCGTGTTGGTGTCTAACACCTAACATGTCTTTAAGTCATACATTGATACGTCTGACACTGACACTGAACACGCCTTCGATCTGAAATTTGCATTACTTTATTTGTGTTACACAGGATGAGAGAAATAAAAAGAATAAAGAGGAGTATGAAGAATGGAAATAACTTTGCTTTCATTTGTCATGATATCAATGAACTTGAGCATTCCAATCAGGTCAATTTACCAAGAGTAACAGTAATTATGCCTCTAAAAGGGTTTGGTGAACACAATCTCCATAACTGGAGGACACAGTTAACATCTCTATATGGTGGTCCTCTAGAATTTATTTTGGTGGTGGAAAGTACAGAGGATCCTGCTTACCATGCTGTATCAAGACTCATATCAGAATTTGAGGTGCAAGTGAAACTCATGCAGGTTTCGGATTCGATGATAATAATCACCTTTTCTGTATTTTACTTAGATGTTTGTTTAATACATGCAGGGTTCTGTTGATGCTAGAGTACTTGTGGCTGGTTTGTCAACAACTTGCAGTCAAAAAATTCACAATCAATTGGTACGATTTTTTCTTGCATATTTCTGAATCGTACCGGTTGTTTTCAGTACAATCGGTTCTTAGTCTATCAAAACGGAATCAAACAGGTTGAACTGTAGTTGGTTCAAACAGTTCATTTTTTTAGTTCAACCAATGGTATCAATTGAAGGTTTCACCGGTTCAATCTTCAATCCAGTTTTAAAAACATTGCTATATATGAATCTTCGCAGTTTGGAGTGGAGTCAATGCATAAAGATAGCAAGTATGTACTGTTTTTGGATGACGATGTTCGGCTACATCCTGGATCAATTGGATCACTCACTTTTGAAATGGAAAAAAATCCTGAGGTATGCCTTAAAAATATGAAAACTACCCATTCGCGTAGTCAGCATATTGATAATCATTGGATCTGGACCGTTAGGTCTCCGTCCAATGACCATCAATGTGCGGCGAATATGTGAATGAAATCTAAATTCAAAAATATGTATATTTTAGCCAATAATTATTTGGTTACACTCTCTAACTGTTTGTTTTAATGCGTAACAGATATTTATTCAAACTGGATATCCTCTTGATCTGCCATCTGGAAGTTTAGGAAGTTACTGCATCTATGAATACCATATGGTGAACAAATACAGCTAAATCCATATCTCGATTTCATACTAAATTGAATCTGATCGATACGATACGAATCTCTAATGTGTGTTCCTATCTCTTATTTTTGTTCTACAGCCATGTTCAATGGGATTCGCCACTGGTGGAAAAACATTCTTTTTATGGGGAGGGTGCATGATGGCAAGTAGCTTCAACTATTTTTCTTTTTCATTTGGTTTGTTTACACAAAAGTACTTGCATTCTAACTATTTTTTCTTCTCTCCAGATGCATGCTGAAGATTTTAGGCAAGATAACTGCGGTGTAGTATCCGAACTTAAAAATGGTGGATATTCTGATGATATGACTCTTGCAGCCATAGCTAGTGAGTAATTGATACTGTTATCAATTTCTGGTTTTCATTTCTGTTTATACTGTTATTTTTTGCGATAATATTTTCGCTTTCAGGTGCTCATAAAAAACTCATCACTTCTCCTCCAGTTGCCGTCTTTCCTCATCCACTTGCAAGTGATCTTAATTTTGCAAGGTTTGTTGTAATCATAATTCACCTGTGTAAACTAAGTTTCCGTTCTGCGTTCTCTGTTAATTAGTTTAATATGTTTAGGTACTGGAATTATTTGAGGAAACAGACATTTGTTTTGGAGTCGTACACGACAAAAGTTAACCAAGTGATGAACCGCACGCTGTTTGCCGTTCACTGTTATTTGTCATGGGGATTTGTATTCCCGTTCTTTATGGCGATAGTTCATGTTGCAGCAGCAATACAGTTTCACTATAAAGGATACTCTCGTGATGAAATGACCTACATTTTTGACGGTGAGAATACTACTTTTCTGGTAGGTTGTTAGTGTTGATTCATGTATGAACAATCGGTCGGATTTTGATACTGAATAATGAATTCTCTTAGGGTTATCACTGGTGTACTTTCTATTCGGATGCACTTTTCTTGAGCTTCTTTCAATGTGGAACTTGACAATGATAGAAGTTCAACTTTGCAATATTTTGTCACCAGAGGCACCGCCACTTTCTATTATTAACTATAATTGGTGTCTTGTAAGTATTTTTACAAGTTCATAATCCAAATTAATTGATTAGGCAAATGATTATTTTAATTGATTTTTTTTTCTTGAGCAGATTTTCATTGCTATGCTGGTGGATAACTTTCTATACCCTATATCTGCAATTCGTTCTCATTTCTCTCAATCTATTAATTGGTCTGGTATTCAATACTATTTGAAAGACGGAAAAATCTACAAGGTAAGTTGGTTATGCTTACTTAAACGCATATTTATAAGTATTCATCGTATACCAACTTGTGTATCAGTTGTTTCTACAGTCAAAGTGAATGACAGAAAACTCTAACTACAATAAGAAAATAAATTGAAAATAGCTTATGAACACATCCGATATTTTCAGAACTTTTCAAATCCTTTTACTTTTACTAAAGCAGAATTTTGTGTACATTGTATTTTTCAGATAGATAGAACTCCAACAAACAAAGATATGCCTCCAGTTTTCACAGACTTGGCAGGAAAACTTCTATATGGGAGGATAGGGTTTCCTTCAAAAGAATCTTTCCTTAGTTCATTATCCAAAACTTTTGCAAAATGGCGTCAACCAAAGCGATCTGAATAACTAAGAAAAAACAGTTTCATTTATCATTGAACGTTGAATGATTGATTCTTTAGTTATGTACAAGCTTAGTTACTTTTTTCATTACTAAATTTCTATTGACGTGTTCAATCCTGTAAAAAGTTTTGTAATCATAACAATTCGGTCCTGTAATTATGTATAACATATAAGAATCACCAGTGTACATACAGTGGCTAAGTATACTTATAGTTAATGATTTATATTCCATTTTATGATTCCGTTTTTCTGTTAAACATAATGAAGCACTTGGAAATGACAGGATTATCCTACGATTTCATATAGTAACAGCTTAAATGCTGTCTAATGAAGATAAATGATTAGAGGAGTCCAAAAATTTGAGGCAACAAGAAATTTAATAATCAAACTGTTGAATTACATATGTCTTGAATGTTGCAGACCGGCCAACGCCGCTTAGAAACTGGAAACTTACAAATGAATCAAAAATATTTAGAGTTTCTCTGAGGCAAACGTACTTTTGGACCTAAACTAAAGTTTGCGATGGAAGATCGAATGAAGTTTTAGCTATTGGTCCAAGTCTCCAATGTAGAAGTCTTCAATCATGTCAAAGACTCGAGTTGCATGCTGTGGCCTGCAATGTAAAGGTAAAAGGCAACATTAAGAGGTAGGGTTATGAGCTTAACTGCCAAAACAAGTACACAGGACTGAATACAAATTGAGACTCGATGCTGCACAAGATTAAGCTTTATTAAAAATAAGATTCACACTACTGCTTTTCAAGATTGACATGCGAGTAATGTTGGAAGAGAAACTTAATGAGGTGTGTGTTGTATTATAATTATGTGATAAATGGTAAATTGCAATGTTGTTAAATAGCAGCAATCATATAAGAAAATTTGAACAAATCACTATAATTCTGCATTATGCTATTTAGTACAAAATCTTGTGAGATGGAGGCAATAGCGGCACTAGCTATAGCACTAGCACTGATGCGTAGCAGAATTTGAACAAACTGCTATTTTCCACAATCTGCAATTGACAACACTGCTGAATTGGACTACCTCCAAAAAACAGGTTAAATGGTTTGTTAGAAAATAGAAGCATAAGATATTTTGTTGGGAAAAAACAAGACAAATTTTTTCAGTAAGAGAAATATATAGAAAAGTAAATTCAGGAATATTCATCACAGATAAGGTGAAAGGAATGCATGCATACCCGAAAAATCCTTCGGTTGAATCATCTCCAGCATGTGCTAGAATGGCATCACCACCTGGATGTTCTTCCACATATGAGGTGACATCGTATACCTACAGTGAGTTGAAACCAAAAAAATATAAACTCTGAATCAGTTATAGATTTAATAGTGCAAAATTATAGAATTAGCAAATAAAGTAGCCTGTATAGGATTTAATGCTGAACAAAAGTTTTGATATGAAACCAAGGAAATAGCTCATTGATACCTTGTTCTTGATGATTATCCAACAATCTGTTCTTGTGTTGTGCAATGTGACTTCATTTTTACTATAGGATTTTGATGTCTGCAACCAAAATTCAGTATACCAAACATGACAACAAGTGGATAATAGTTTCAAAATTATTATCAAGCTCGAACTTCAAAATTGAGAAGCCCAGACTCAGACACTGGACACGATATTAAGACTGACACACCGACATTGATAATAGTTTGAGAAGATGGAGTAATTGAATTTAACCATATGTGTCGGTGTCATACTGTCATGTCACGTCAGACACCTGACTGCAGACATATATTCAATATGAAGTGATAACTTTCCTTCTAAATACTATGGAGGTCCTATTCTACATTAGGCAAGTGTAAGATGAAAAGATGGTGGTGGGTCCATTCAATAAGTGAGGTTCTGCATAATAGCCGCCATAAAGTTACTTCCAGCTAGAACCCCTAAGTTTCAAAACGGTAAAACTCTGATCCTCACTCATTCATTCTCATCATTATCATTATGATAAAGCTGATTTAAGGTCTGCTATAAGTCATGCCTTTGCTTTTAGATTGTTCTCAACTCAAACAACCATGCCATTAATGGTATCAAGATACTAATTAACATTCTTTTTCTTTAACATGCTCTTTATTGTTGGGTCGAAATCTTATATTGGCCTCTAGAAATCACAAATATCACAAGGAAAGGGACACACATTCCAAACAAAATGGTATGAGATAGTCATACAACAAACTTTAAGAATCCGACACAACTAAAATACAATAAATAAAGTGTGAATCACCAATTTAGTCCCTCAAATTGTAGAGACCGGTGAATTCAGTTCCTAAAATTAATAAAATTTCAAAATGTAATTGACCAAATAGCAAAAAGAAATCACACTATTCAACTTGTGCTAAGATGATCCAAATAGCAAAATCCAACAGTAACACAAAATAGAGCTAATAATTGTTTGAGCTTAGATATGCAATGAATAATACCTTATCATTGTTTGAGGTGGAACCAGCTTTTCCCTTTTGTCCTAAGAAAGATTCAAAGAAATCACGCAAACATACATACATACATGAATACCCAAAATTTAAATCTTAGCATAAATCACAATATTATTATTATAGTAATTAGAAGAGTGTGAAAATTAAAAAAGGGACCAACCAGATTTGTGGTGTGTTGGGTTGAAAAGAAGAAGAACAACGGCAACACCAAGAAGCAATGCGAGTGCAATTAGCAATACCATTTTGGTAAAGTTGGAAACTTTGATGGTTAATTCAATCTGAAACACCAAAAACTCGTAAAGGGTATGCAATCAAATTCGTAAAAAGTTTCAACGAAACAGAGACAGTGAAGTAATGTATGACTCACCAGTTAAGAATGAAGTTAGGAACATGAAGAAAGAACAAACGAAACAACGTATGGAATGTGTCGCAAATCAGTCATCAATGGGGAAGGATGTGTGAGTCAAAACAAGTAACAACATAACAACAGAATGTGGTTTGTGAGAGTGGGAAATGAGGGTGTTGGGCCGGAAAATACAGATGCCCTTGGGCTCAAATTGGAGGAATCTTCCTGCCACCCCCATTTGTGCTTGGCACCACCACAATGATTATGCTTTTACCATATTAGTCTTGGACTATTTTATATTTTCATTCACAAATACAATTGTACGATTCAAAATTTTTGCAAAAACACTCTAATTTTTTAATTTTCCAGAGACACTAACGCACATTTGCGCTTGATAACAAGTGAGTTTGATTTTTTCCTGCATTTTTAACTTTTTTTTTTTTTTCTATTTTTCTTGAATTTTTACTGAACATTTCAAAAAGTCGGTAAAAAAATGCATATTTTTCTGGATATTTTGAAAATGTCCGATAAAAATGCAGATGTTCTTCCGTATATTTCAAAAAATGCAGAGAAAAAAATACATAAATATTTCTGAATTTTTCAAAATAACTGGAAAAAATGCATACATTAAAACGGACATTTAAAAAACGAAAATATTTATGCATGTTACCGCATCTTTTAAAATATCTAGAAATATTTATGCATTTTTAGAAAAACTGAAAAATATTTATGCATTTTTTCTGCACATTTAGAAAAGTTCGAAAACTCCATTTTTTCTGCACATTTAGAAAAATCTGGAAGGTTATAAAATTTTGTTTTTTTTTTCTTCTAGTGAATACTCGTAGCACAAATGGTTCGATTGTTAGTCGACATGGTGATATAGATGCTGCGAGGGCTAGACAGAATGCAGGTGGTGTAGAGGACTCACATTTCAGGGCATGGAGAATGGCACTGACCGGTTCACACAGGAGGTGGCTGGCTGATTAGGCTCAGTTTTGTGCACTCCTCACTGTCCGACATCTACACCGGTTCATAATGACGTTCAGATGGTGGCAGAGGCAGATGTACCTCCGTCCAGCAGAGGTGCCTCATCCTTTTGAGGCTTAGGCAACATCGACTATAGAGGTTACTTCACATACAACTGATGAGGTGCCACCTATTGATGATGTGAAGGTTACTACACCTATTGAAACACATCTCACTACTCCTGCTACGATAGATTAGTCTATACACACATATGAGGGGTTTCCTGGTAAACCCGTTAACACTTTTGTTCTCACAAGATATGCGGACCATGTGGCTTTCAGGTTATGACAGGGAGAGGTATGTATATGATATGTTGATGATGTTACTTTATTTATTAATGATATTTTGAAATTAATTGATTTTTTTTCTTTTGTTTGTTACAGGACCGAATTCCGCTTAAGGTGCCCACCCATGGGATGAAGCTAAATAAGTCCTCTGATGTCGTGATGCCACCAGAGATGAAGGCGATAGTGGATGAGTGTTGTCTCATTCCACTTGTGGACAGATTGCTTACCATGTTGGACTGTCAGCTATTGACAACATTTATTGAGCGGTGGCACAAGGAGACGTCTTCATTCCATCTTCCATTTGGTGAGATGACGATTATATTGGATGATGTCTCATCTCTTTTCCATATTTCGTTGGTAGACAATTTCTTCACTGCTCCTAACATTAGTTAGGATACCGCATGTATGACAGTTGCACAATACTTAGGGGTTATTGAGTTGTGGGTGATAGATGAGTTTAAGTTTATGAGGGGTGCTCACTTTCGACTACTTAACTCTGGGATAGGTATAAAGAGCTGGTGCGTCAGGGTATATGTATGAGGCACTCGCTAGGGTATACATGTTACATTTGTAAGATGTATTATCTTAGCGGATAAGTCTCATGTATGCATCAATGTGAATTACATGTGGCTGTTTAACAGCCTTGAGCATTGTAGCTAGGCATGAGGGTGTGCTTCATTGACATTTATATACTCTTTCCTTGGAGAGGCAATTTTTTTTAGACCAGACAACTTGTCGGTTTCATGAGTTTGTTTCAAGTATGAGTCTTTCTTATTATGTTAGTTTTATTTATGATATCATTTGTGGTTATATGAGTTTTTGTTATTGTGTGTGATGTTGGATATATGAGCATTTCACGTTCATTTGTGACAGACAGGTTGTTGCTACCATTACAGGGTCCCCACAGGCCAAGAAACAGAGGAGCAGACATGCACATTTTGGAGGTGTTATGGAGTACAGCAGGATGATTGATGTGCTAACTGTAGATGATGTCATTTGGACGCCCTACACATGCCATATAGTGGATGGGGAGGTCGATGATGTTATACCTTTTCTTGTTACCAGCAATAGAAGGGGTTGGTGGCTAGACCCTTACTTGAGAGGTGCCTACGCCAATATGGATTTGTATAGGGCATACCACGACCAATCCCTACTATTCCACCTGAGGGCATTGATAAGTAGTTTCTTGGTAAAATTATGAGTTCCGTACGTGCCATTAGAGATTGTGCATTGGAGGTTCACTTCCATGCGGAGTGTGTGGATGGGTATTTGGATTGGTACTTTACTATATCATATCCTCGCATCATCCCACCTAGGCAGCATGGAGATGATGTTGGACCTTCTCATGTTGGATCTTCACATGATGGTTCTTCTCATGTTGATGCTAGGGGAGTTCCTGGGAAAATGGCGTCGCCTCTACATGGTGCAAATGATGTTCAGCGCCGCAAATGATAGTAGTCGTTATGGATAACCTCACGGGTTTGGTGAACCCAGATGGTGAGGTTTATGGTTTGGTAGCGCAGGCAGCACACATGGTCTGTGGGGGCCTATTTAGACATTATTGTTATTATTATTTACTATTTGTATATTATGTATAGTATTACTCAAACATTTGTACAACTGTTTATTAGATAACCTTTTGGCACTTCCATTGATGCATGATGAACATAACTTAACATAACTTGGACAGACGATTACATAACTTAAGAAAACAATAATATATAAGAAAACTTAAACACTACCAGAGATTTTGAACGTTTCAACATCTTGATTATGTCGTCGACAAATCTAGAAATTGTCGCCTCAAACTCGATCGGTCCCTTAGTTAGCCTATGGTGATATGCTTTCCACATAGTTTTCATATCTTCATCGATCTTCAACTCAATAAGGTTGTATTTCACCTTGACATCAATATTAATCCGATTTTCACGAAACTCAATCTTTCTCACCTTTCTGTTATCAGTGTCCGGCTAAAATTCATTCAGCTTGGATGTGAAGGAGGCGAGACATGTGGCACCCTCCGGAAGCCGAAACTCTACGGAAGTTTTCATCTCGTTGAAGTACACTTCTACCTTGAACAAAAACTGAGGAAGAGGCATTGTATGATGGTATGCAAGTTAACAAGACATGAACCCTATTTATACAACTTTGGAGTCATTCTGGACCATACAATACGGTCGGTGCAATCACAGCCGTCTAAAAGTGTCGGCAAAATCATAGTTGTTCAATTACGCACTTTTTATAACAGCCGATTTTTTTAATAATTAACTAAATATCCGATAGTTTTTAGTTTTTTATAAATAAAAAAACTGGTACTGCACAAATGTTCCAGATATTTTCATATATATGGTGCGTCGGATATTTTGCATGCACTACACATGATATTTTGGTTATTACCAGTTTTTTTATTTCAACTACCAGATATTTAGTCCAGATTTTTAGTCTTGCCTTCTCACAAGGGCAACTTGGGTATTAATTAAATATGGGGGTGTTAGGTATAAAATGAGGGGTGGCAGGAAGATTCCTCCTAAAATTGGCCCCGAAAGAATCATATTTTTTGGAGAAAATTTCTTTTCTCACCTTTATACCTTCTCACAAACCCTTGGTGAAAACACAAAAATTGTCCTTAGAGTTCGGAGATGCATCTTCAGACGCACTAATTTCCCATAAAATTAAATGCAAACAAGTGAACCACCCCTATAATACTTGATTTTAGTTTGGAGTTGCATCTCTGAAAGTGTGTTTGGTATAATTCGGAGATGCATATCCGAAAATGGCCCTAATACTTCAATCCAGAAACAGAGACAATATGAGCAAGATCTAGAGAGAAATACTTGACATTAAATTAAAACACACAACATTACATAGATAGTTGTTAACATACATTTAACATTACATATCATTATAAACAGGTAGTTCAGGATGTTGCAACATATTGACAATATCGTTGGCGGATCCTGCAATCTTCGCATCCACTTCAATCAGACCCTTTGACGTGTAACGGTAAAATATACTCCATATGACCTTTAAATCTTCACTCGTCTTCAGTTCAAAGTTGGTGTCAAATGAGGGTGAACAATATTCGAGCTTGACAACTCCCTGGTTTTCTAGATATCGCAGGAGAGTATTCAATTTGGATATCAGATCGACGAGAGGTGTGCCATCGATGACCCTAAATTGAAATGGAGGCTTTGCGCCATTAAATACACAAATGCAAGGTAGGGATATACATTCATTATCTTATTATGGTGTGCTTTTATATAAAATATGAGATGAGAGACACCCTATTTATACAAGTTTTGGGTCACTTTGGATCTTAGAAACTTTATCCTGTCATTAGGGAGCTTTCCATAGATGCATCTCCGGATGAACCCTATTTTTTAACAAAAAAATGGTGTTTATGGATATGCACATTCATAAACTGCCCTATTATCTTTATTTTTTTAATTTAGTGTGAAATGTACCCGGATATGCATATCTGGAATCACTCTGAACCAGAATCACACAAGAATATGTGTAAACAAAAACATAAAATGTAAACCATAAAATTTGTAAACTGAAATAGTCAACATTTACACCAACGTTGTTGAATATATATTACTTGTGTATTAAATCGTATCAATATTACATCGTTGATGATAATACATTAAAAAGTGTGTATCGATTACATTCTAAAATGTATCAAAAGATTAATCACGCATAAATCTACTATTGGTTCTTCCTTTGACTTTTACTTATTTGATTCTCTTTCAAGCTTGCTTAATTTGGTGAACTCTTCCATCCTTTCTAGAAAGTGATTAGGCCAAGTTCCCGCCTCTTATGTGGAATGTGTCGTCCACTCCAATGATGTACTTGCTATAGGACACCTCGATTTTAATTAAACCTCAATAAAATGTAGCGATTTTTAAAGCAATCCAACACACATGATGCCTCCGGAAGGATCTTTAGGTGGACCATTCTGAAGTGGAAAAAATGTCTCAGAGAAACCATATATTGTTAGATTGATACACGCCTTGTTATATGCACTTGCTATAAGATAGCCCATTTTAATGAAACGCAACCATTTTAAAAATGGTGCGGGACCGCTAACACAAGGAATAAAAGCATCGTCAATTGCATCAAAATGTTCTTTTTTCCCATATAGTGATGTCTAGAATTCCCTATGCGCCATCAACTCTTTCAAAAGTTGTTGGCGGACAAGAAAGTGACTCTCCTTTCCTCTACCGAGCAAGCCAGATACGACCCGATAACCATAATTACCATCCTCCTTAACATTTACAACTTGCTCAATGTGTTTGTGCATGAAAAGCAACATTTCTTCAATGAAGACTATTTTTGGCATCAGTAGTGAATAAATTCAACATTATCCTTCACTTCATCCGATTTAACATCATCCTTCACTACATCCAATTTTACATAATTACTTACAACAACTTTGGGAAATATATTCGGGTACATTATATCTAATACGAAACAAAGTAAAAAAAATGGTTCAAAAACTCACAGTAGCACGAAAATCTGGATATGCACATCTGAAACATGATCAGGTAAATTCAGATATGCACATATTCATTTTTCAGCTTAAAGAGAATATTAATGCAAGCAATGAGAGATGAAATGAGTGAACTTTACCTAAAATTGCAACTTCTTTTTCTCCCTTTGATGTGATAATACACAAGAATGATGATTTGGAGTCGAAAAGTTTATTGAGAATTAATACTTTTAAGGGTTTTGGGTTATGGAAGTAATATGGAGTGTGGGAGAGATGATCGTTCAATGTGGTGATATATTCAATTTCTCGCTTGAAATTTTCGGAGATGCATTTCTAAAAATGTCACTGAATGGTTAAATAAATAAGCTCGATAAAAAATACAAAGTAAATGGGATTCAGGGTTTTTTGGGAGATGCATCTCTAAATACATCCCAGAAAGTTTCGCAGATGCATCTTCAGACAAATTTTGGAAAAAATGGGGTGGTTGCTTGATTTACTAAGGATTGGGTGTTTTAAGGTGCGTCCGGAGATGCATCTCCAAAAACACCTCAAGGAAAATTTGGGGTTTTAATGGTGTTTTGTATGACATCGCTCAGGTACCGAGGAGTAGAGTTGCTTCTAGCGCGAGGTAGCCGTTGGAGTAGCTTATTTAGTTTCTTTATATATGTTGGGTCGAGTCGTGCTCTGATCATGTAACATTGGGATCGTTTTCGGTTTATGTTGAGAGATACATTATGTACTCTACTTTATGTTGTTATGTTTATTTAAATTATGTGAAGTATTGGCTTTTATGCCTAAGTATTGATTATGAATGTGATGAGCATAAAACTTTCATTATATTTATTATGATTGAAGTAAATATGCTGCTACATGCTAATATGAAAGTGTATGAAAAACATGAATTTATTTTAAGTGTTATTGAGCATGATAGGTGTTTGTGTGATGTTTTAAAAATATATGTGACACCCTTTTGTGATATGCATGATAAATACTATAATTATTTATATTTGTTCCGTGGGGTTTTAGAAGGGTGTTACATTAGTGGTATCAGACCAAGGTCACGTATCAACTATTTCCGATAGTCATCGCACTACCAAATGGTCACAGGGTTAATGTATACTAAATCCTCAGGGTCACGGGTGCCGCACTGGGATAGCGTCTATTTTCACGACGTTAGTCGTTCAACATAGTATCCACACGGGCCCTCACCTGATTTGATGGTCTACCAGGATCGCTTATTCGGGAATCACTCCCTGTAAGACCACCCGTCTATGCCATCACCTATCTTAGGGTTCTCTCAAACTTTCTACATGCGACATCACTCGTATTCCCATTGACAGAAAAATAAACACGGATATCAAGTAGGAAAAGCAGTATATAATATATATAATATAGTACGATTGCTAACAACCTAGACCTCTTAGGAATTCTAATCCTAGTCCTAGACAGACAGGTAAAAGGACTCCCCAGCAGAGTCGTCATTTTCCTATTGGAAAATGGTGACGAATGATGACTAAGGTAAGACAGATCCTAATGACACTCCCCAGCAGAGTCACCATTTTACTGTTGGAAAATGGTGACGAATGATGACTAAGGTAAGACAGATCCTAATGACACTCCCCAATAGAGTCGCCATTTTAGTGTTGGAAAATGGTGACGAATGATGACTAAGGTAAGACAGATCCTAATAACACTCCCCAGCAGAGTCGCCATTTTACTGTAGCGTACGATTTTTGTCGGTGACGCGACCACCTTATCGCCATGGGTTCCTCACCGCAATGGTAGGAGTGGGGTGCTACTTTTTGATTTCTTATTTATCCAGTGAAGCTGGAAAGAAAAGGGAAGCTATCTAAAACTAACCTTGCACGCAAATGTTTAACTGAACGAATGCTTTAAAGAGATTCGGGGAGTTCGGGGTCAGATTATACAATGGGGAGTTGTCAATTACCCATCCTATATGTGGTTATCCACAGGTTGTTAGCAATTTTTCTTATTGCTTTCTACTTACTGGTGCTTGTCTGTTGTGGGTTGGGAAAGTTTCTCCTTTGGGGAGGTTTTTGAGAGAGAGAGTTTTTGTTAATGTCCGGGTTTTCTGATATTTTTGATGAGTGAAGGTACTGGACCTAGAGTTTGATGTGTGGTGTGAAGGTACTGGACCTAAATTTTTTTATTGGTATTGCTCGCTAAGATTTCGCAATCTTATACCTACGTATTCTCGTTAAAGATAAACAGGGAAATCATAGCAATCATAGTTCCTCCTATTTTATGGGAGGAAAAAGATGATGTTTTGGTGTCTTGTTTAAAGCCCAAGATTGAAGCTAAAGGGAGTATTTGTGTCTTGTTCAAAGCCCAAGATTGAAGCTAAAGATTTGACTGAAAGAGAATTTGTCATCTCTAAATAGAGATATCTTGTCTGTTTATCACAACTGTTGGGTGACTGATTATAAAGGAGAATTAATTTAACAGGGATATGTGAATCCAACAATGCCATAATTTCCTTTATAGGGGATTTGTCCTGAAGGAGAAAACTTTAACTCAGTGTAGAGCAATGCCATTTTTCCTTAGGAGTCTTTCATGCTAAGAGAGGGACAGTGGCGTGGATGTAAATAATCCAGAGGCTTGCCACTTGCAACAATTAGATGAAAGAGAGGATTTACCAGGATAAGAGATGGACTACAGCTTGGATATTTGAATCAACAAGTGTGCCACTTACAACAATTATTTGGGATTAGGGTTTGTTTTGATTTATCTGTTTTGATGCGTGATTGTACATAGAAATGTCTTCCTACAGAGAGATTTTGATTTCCTCTGAGGGGATGTTGACTTTTATGTGCCTTGATCAAAGTCCAAGGTTGAAGCTAAGAGGTTGATTGACTCCACTGGGGAAGTTCTTATACAAAGCCTAAGAGGAGGCTAGAAAAGACTGACTCAATAAGAAAGTGTTGATCTATCTTGTACAAAGCCCAAGATTGAGGCTAAAAAGAGACTGACTCTTTGGGGGATATAATTATACAAAGCCTAAGAGGAGGCTAAAAGTTGACTTTTCCGAGAAAATATTTTGTCTGTCTTGTACAAAGCCCAAGATTGAGGCTAAAAGGGGAAACAAATTCTACTGGTGAGAGGTTTTATCTGTCTTGTACAAAGCCCAAGATTGTGGCTGAAAGAAGATTGACTCTGCTGGAGAGTATAATTGATTTTGTATAAAGCCCAAGATTGAGGCTGAAAAGAGGATTGACTCTGCTTAGGGAAATTTATATGGTGTCTTGTACAAAGCCCAAGATTGAGGCTGAAAGATATTTTACTGACTCAGCAAGAGAGTGTTCTTATCTGTCTTGTACAAAGCCCAAGATTGAGGCTAAAAGGAGACTGACTCAACAAGAGAGTGTTCTTATCTGTCTTGTACAAAGCCCAAGATTGAGGATAAAAGGAGACTGACTCAACAAGAGAGTGTTAAAAAAGTGATTGACTTAACAAGAGAGTGTTTTTTAGGCTAACTCTGCTGAGGAAAGTCATTATACAAAGCCTAAGAGGAGGCTGAAAAAGGTTGACTCAACAAGAGAGTGCTTTAAGAAAGAAGATGGACTCAACAAGAGAGTACTTTATTTGTCTTGTACAAAGCCCGAGATTAAGGCTGAAAGAGATGACTCAACAAGAGAGTGTTTTTATGTGATTGACTCAACAAGAGAGTGGGGAAAAATCTTTATACAAAGCCTAAGAGGAGGCTAGTTTCTGCTAAGGATTATTGAGATCTAGAGGCAGGTCCAAAATGGGGAATCAACTCTTGCTGAGGGTTACAGAAGAGTTGAGGTATCAGATGCCTTGAGGTTCTGATGATAAGCTGACCCTAGCTGGGGAAATTTAGGATGAAAGACTGAGTTTTAGATCCTGTGAGGGTTTTAACTCTACTAGAAATTGGTTAAATGACCAGGGTTTTTTCCTGTGTTTGTAGGGAACTTGAGAATGTCTTTGAGATCCAAGAGGTGATTAGACTGTCCAAGTCTACTGGTATGGAAGAGTTTATCTTTGTATGGTGCCCAAGAGGATGCTAGTGCTTTAAGGGATGAGAATCAACCCTTAAATTAGTTTGAGGTTTTGACTCTTTGGAAAGACTGCTCTAACAAAGGATGACTAAGTTATGTCATATACCTTTAAGAGGTCTTCAAGGTCCTTGTATTAAGCCCAAGAGAAGGCATGAGAACTTCTAAGAATCCGGAGGGTCCTTGTACAAAGCCCAAGAGGAGGCGGGGATGCTTTTAGGAAGCATGTGGGTCCAAACTTAAGAAAAGTTCAAAAAAGTTTCACCGAGAATAATCTTTTCTTTAGTGAACAGTTCTAGGGTTTGAAGAAATTCAATAGAGGTTTCACCGAGAATTAATCCTCTCTGTGGGAAAAGAATTTCTTTGACAGTTTTCTAATAGTGACAGTCTGAGAAAAGTTTCACCGGGAATAATGCCTTTCTCTTTGTTCCATATTGTATAAGCCCAAGAGGAGGCAAGACTGTATCTGGAATTCCTATGGGGAACTAGTTTTGACTGTTGAAAGAGTGACCACTGGCTTTATCTAACCCTAGACCTAATTGTCGGGGAAAACTCTAAGCAGATAATATACAGGCATATATACAGATGAAATATATACTGTATGTCAAAGAGGGTAGGAGGACTTACAGGGGAGCAAGCTTCCAGCACAAACATATATATATATATATATATATGTGTGTGTGTGTGTGTATGTGTGTGTGTGTGTGTGTGTGCAAGTATGTTAAAGAAAGTTGTTTAAAACTTACAGGCGAGCAAGCTTCCATTGTAACAGCTGTATGGTTAGTTGTTCAAGAAATTAAAGAAAGTTTTGATGACAACTATGAATTTGAACCTAAATCAAAAGGGAAAGTTATTTTTGAAAAGAAGATTGAGGCTTATACTCAAGGAGAGGCCCAAAGGTTTGAAAAAGAAAAGAAATGGGACTTACAATACAAGGGTAGGCCCAGATGAAAATATTTTGAAAAGCGACGATCGCGCTAAGATTTTGAAAACACAGTGGGACTTATACAATGACTGCGCCCCAAAATTATTTATGTACAAAAGAGGGTTGGGTCTTACACTCTATTAGAGGCCCAAAAGTTTATTTTTGTACAAGATATGGGGCTTACAACTCAAGGAGAGGCCCAGATATAACAGTGATCGCACCGTTGTTCTGAAAATTGTGTCGGGACTTATAGAATGACTGAGGCCCAAAAAGGTTTTCTATTTACAAGGGATGGGTCTTACACTCTATTAGAGGCCCGTGAGTGTTTTGAAAAAGATTTGTGAGGGTGAAAATAATCAAAACCCTAATTTGATTTTAAAATGTATTTTAATTGAATAAAAATTCAATTAAAATGATCAAAATTATCAAACATGTGTGAAAAAACAAGTTGTGATCTTAGATTAATGTTTGAAAAATCATGTTTCATTCATAGAATAATTTGAAAATTATTTGAATTTGCAAAATCAAGAGAAAGAAATATTTTTAAATATTTAAAAACAAATAAAACATAATTCTTTGCAAAAAAAATACTAAATATATGAAATAAATAATATTTTTGTGAAATTTTTATGGAATAAAATATTTTAATATTTTTGAGAATTTTCAAAAAAAGAATCAATCAAAAATAATTAAAATTGAGAGAGAAATTAATTTTGGAATTAATTAAACAAAAACCATAAAAAAATGAAAAATAGCAAAATATGACAAAATGATAAAATGGTCTGGGGGGTGTTGAACCCACGACCTCAACAACAAACACACATGCGCACTACCACTGGGGTGGTGATACATATGTGTATCAAAACCACCCCATGAACATATATGGGGTGCCAAGTTTCTAGGCCTGGCCAAGGTGCCATGGCCTGGCCCTTGCCCAAGGCAAGGCCTAGTTTTGGCAATTTGCATGAAGCCTCTAACTTTCTCATTTTTCCATGGATTTGGACAAAATTTAGGTGCATCTGACCTAGAATTTCATGAGGAATTCAATGGTGCCCTTGAAATTTTCAAAAAATGTTTCCATTTTAAAATCCGATAGTTGTAACACCCTATTTTAATTATTTAGATGTCCGGCATTATTATTTTTTAATTGTTGGCTTTGGTTGGGTGCGTGTTTGAGTGCGTAGGGGGTAATATTAGTAATATGGAAATATTATTATTATTATTATTATTCTAATAGTATATTTCATATTATTATTATTATTATTATTATTATTATTATTATTATTATTATTATTAGTATTATTGTTGTTTTGGTTATTATTATTATTATTAAGATTATTTAGTAAATAGGACCTAATATAATTAAGTGAATATTGGGTTAATGAGATTAGTGAGGGTAGTTTGGTAAATGGAGCTTAATTAGTGGAAAAATTGGTAATAGTAAGAATAATCAGAAGTTTAGAGATAGAAAGAGAAAAGGCTAAGGAGAGGAAGAACAAGGGAACTCTAGGGCAAGGAATCTTCGTCAATTTTCGCAGGAATTAAGCAAGAATTCGAGGTAAGGGGGAGAAACGGGTTTAATATTGGTGTTTATTTCATGATCGGGTAGTGGGGAGTCCTTAACCCCGTAGGAAATTAATGTACAACTGTTGAATTGTTGATTGTTGAATATGCTGGTTGTGATTCTGAGAATCGTGCATGAATTAATGAATATTTTCATGAATTTTGGTTGTTGTTGCTGTTGTATAAACACTTGTTGCAGATCTGTCATTTTTGAATTCGATTTTGGGGAAACGAATTGAGGTTTTAGGCTTGTAATATTTGTAGTAATTATATATGTAAGTATGAAGATGAAAATTGGACCTAAAATCAATGTAGAAACGATTATAGGACTGATTAGAAGTGGAAACAGGTGAAAATCGTAGCAGACTGTAGAATAGGGAGGTCTCTGGTGAAATGCGTAATAGATCTGGCCATACGCGTATGGGGCTAGGTTATACGCGTATGGGAATGAAGGAAAAGGAGCCATACGCGTAAGAGAGTAGGAAGTACGCGTAATAGGGGGTGGTACGCGTACGGTATTGGAATTTGGGAAATTCAGTGATAAAACGTTTCTGCCCGTACGCGTACGGCACAAGGCATACGCGTATGACATTGGGCATTGTGGGGCAATACGCGTATCAAAGGAGGCAATACGCGTACGAGTTGGGCGAGGGAGCTGGCATACACGTATGGCATGAGACAATACGCGTATGGCCTGCAGAGTAGTAGAATTTTACCGTTTCGCGAGTTCCTTCCTGTTTTAGCGTCCGATTCGGTTTCTTTCGGTTTGAGAGGCTGGGGATAAGTGCCAGGTGCTGGGAAATAAGATATTGGTGTTGGAAATATTAATTTTAATAATTTTTAACTAATTAATTAATTAAATTAGTATTTGGTGTATTTGAGGTAAATGGTGTAACGTTAGTGTTATTGATATGTATGGTGTGATCAGGAGGATCGTGTGCATGTATTTATGTTGTATACATGTTTTGTGGTGCATTCTGAGTCTTGCATATTCATGGTGATTGGTGGGATGGATCGTTGCTCAGGAGGAGTGTATGCGATTCATCTGTACTCCTATGTGGAGAGTGGTGGGGATAGATCATTGCCAAGGAGAGGTGTATGTGATCTATCCTGGGTTCGATTGAATGAACCAATGAGTCGGTACCGTATGCATGGTGTTGTGTCACATTACATTCTTATTTAGTGTTGATGATGATATTGGGCAGTAGGTCGTGTTTGATGATTGATAATGCTTGTATGTGATGACTACCTGTTTATCATGTAATTATTCACCTATAATATTTGAACGTGATTTCTCACCCCTTTGTTGTTGTTGTTGTGTCTGTGCTTCTTCGAAAGTACAGATAATCCAGGTACTTAGCTAACTTGGATATTGGTGTTGCTGATCGAGTCTATAGGAGTGCTCTGATACGTAACACGGGATTATTTTGGGGATTTTAGTCATTTGTTATCTGTTATTCTTTTGTTACGTATCTTTATTTTTTTATGATTATTTTGGTGGACCACGATTTTATGTGGGATATTTGGTGTATTTGGCAGATGGCCGTGAATCTGTTTATTTCATTTAATAAAGGAGTTTTGGTGTTGTTTTTGCGAATGTGGCATCCTACTTGATTTTGGTGTAAAAACTCTGATTATTTCATTGATTATTTTGCTTATTTTAAAAGTGGGAAAAGTGGGGTGTTACAATTGGTATCAGAGCAGGTCGGTCCGTCCGGCCAGGTGTTAGAGTCGAGTATGTCCTTAGAATAGAATTTGTTTATGTGTTCTGACCTTGTGATGATTGTTGTCCAGTATGGCAGGAAGGAATGATGCTGCTCTTGCTGCTGCTATGCAAGCCATGGCACAAGCTGTAGAGAATGCCAACCAGGGTGGAGGTGCTCAGTTTCGTGACTTAGCACAGTTTCTGAGCAACAAGCCGCCTACATATGAGGGAGGTATCTTGAATCCAGAGGCTGCACAGAAATGGCTGAAGGCTGTGGAGAAGATCTTCAGGACCATGGGATACAGTGATGCTCAGAAGGTACGGTTTGGTACTCATATGCTGGAAGGAGAGGCTGAGGCTTGGTGGGACAACAGTCGTCAGAGATTGGAAGCTGCAGGTACTGAGATTACTTGGGCTGTGTTTCAAGCTGAGTTTCTGGAAAAGTATTTTCCAGAAGACATCCGTAGTGCTAAAGAGGTGGAATTTTTGGAGCTGAAGCAGGGTGACAAGACAGTTGCTGAGTATGCTGCTAAGTTTGAGGAGCTGGTTCAGTATTGTGCCCATTACAATACTGAAGAAGCTATGACTTCGAAGTGTTTAAAGTTTGAGAACGGGCTGCGTCCCGAGATCAAATTGGGGATTGCTTGTCAGAAGATAAGAAACTATCCAGAGCTGGTAAGCAGAAGCAGAATTTATGATAATGACAACAGGGCAAGAATTGCTCATTACAAAGCTGTGAATTAGAAGAAAAATAAGCAGAGATTTGGAGGAACTCCTTACAGTGCTCCAGCTGATAAGGGGAAATAGAAAGCTGATGGGGGAAAGAAGCCAAAGGAGAAGGGGGCAAGTGCTGATACTCTAAAGTGCTTCAAATGTGGTGGCGCGGGTCACCGTGCTAACAACTGTCAGACTGAGGTGAAAAAGTGTTTCAAGTGTGGCAAAGCAGGTCATGTTATAGCTGATTCCAGAGCCACAATGCCTACTTGCTATAATTTTGGTGAGAAGGGTCACATCAGCACTCACTGTGAGAAGCCGAAGAAGTCTCAGGCGTCTCAGACTAGTGGGAAGGTGTTTGCCTTAGTGGGAGCCCAATCCACTGAGGAGGAGCGTTCCGTCAAAGGTACTTGCTTTATTAATGATGTTCCTTTGATTGCTATCATTGACACGGGTGCAACGCACTCGTTTATTTCTGTTGATTGTGTGAAGAGATTAGGGATTGTGCCATCTACCCTCGAGCAGAGGATGACGATTGAAACTCCATCTATTGGTTCCGTGGTTACTTCTTTGGTGAGTTTGAAGTGTCCGCTGACCGTGTTTGGTAGAGATTTCAGAGTGGACTTGATTTGTTTGCCACTCGGTAATCTTGATGTTATTTTGGGGATGAACTGGTTGGAGTTTAACCGAGTTTATATTGATTGCTTCAGGAAGACGTTGCTGTTTCTTACTCCTGAAGAGGAAGCATTAGCAGATTCGCTATCTAGCAAGGAGTTGAGGGCATTGTTGAAAGATGAAGCAAAGTTGTTTATAGTATTTGCCTCGTTATCTGTTGAAAGCATGACTTCAGTTAATGAATTACCAGTAGTTAATGAATTTCCGGAAGTGTTTCCAGATGACATCACAGAATTGCCTCCGACAAGAGAAGTTGAGTTCGCTATTGATCTTGTATCGGGTACCAGACCTATCTTTATGGCACCGTACAGGATGTCTGCATCAGAGTTGGCAGAGTTGAAATCTCAGGTCGGGGAATTGCTCGATAAGAAGTTTATCAGACCCAGTGTGTCGCCGTGGGGAGCTCCAGTGTTGTTGGTGAAGAAGAAGGATGGTAGTATGCGTCTATGCATTGATTACCGTCAGTTGAATAAAGTAACCATTAAGAATAAGTATCCACTTCCTAGGATTGATGACTTAATGGATCAGCTTGTAGGAGCTCGTGTTTTCAGCAAAATTGATCTTAGGTCGGGTTACCATCAGATTACATTAAAGGAAGGTGATATTCAAAAGGCTGCTTTCAGAACTCACTATGGACATTACGAATATGCAGTGATGCCTTTCGGAGTGTCTAATGCGCCGGGTGTATTCATGGAATATATGAATCGTATTTTCCATTCGTATCTGGATCAGTTTATTGTGGTATTTATTGATGATATACTGATTTATTCTAAGTCTGACGAAGAGTATGCAGGTCACTTGAGAATTGCATTGCAGGTGTTGAAGGGTAATAAACTGTTTGCAAAGTTCTCGAAGTGTGAATTTTGGTTGAAGTCCGTGAGTTTCTTGGGCCATGTGATTTCTGGTGATGGTATAGCAGTGGATCCCTCTAAAGTAAGTGCAGTACTTCAGTGGGAAACTCCAAAGACCGCAACGGAGATTAGAAGCTTTTTGGGTTTGGCAGGTTACTATAGAAGGTTCATTGAAGGGTTTTCTAAATTGGCGTTGTCGTTGACTCAGCTGACCAGGAAGAATCAAGCTTTTGTCTGGGATGCTGCTTGTGAGGAAAGTTTTGAGGAACTGAATAAGAGATTGACTACAGCGCCAGTGTTGGTTTTTCCAAGTCCAAATGATTCTTTCGTAGTGTATTGTGAAGCGTCTAAGATGGGATTAGGCGGTGTGTTGATGCAAGGTGGAAAGGTAGTGGCTTATGCTTCAAGACAATTAAGGGTGCATGAAAGGAACTATCCAACTCATGATCTTGAATTAGCTGCAGTGGTATTCGTGTTAAAAATCTGGAGGCATTATTTGTATGGATCGAGATTTGAAGTGTTTAGTGATCACAAGAGTTTGAAGTATTTGTTTGATCAGAAGGAATTAAATATGAGGCAGAGAAGATGGTTAGAATTCTTGAAAGACTATGACTTTAGTTTGAGTTACCATCCGGGTAAAGCTAATGTTGTGGCAGATGCTCTGAGTTGAAAGGCAATTCATATGTCTGCGTTAATGGTGAAGGAAATGAAATTGATTGAACAGTTCAGAGATTTGAGCATGGTTTGTGAAACTACACCCGGAAGTATCAGATTGGGTATGCTGAAAGTGAATAATGACTTTTTGGATGTGATTAAGGAAAATCAGAAACTGGATGTGAAGTTAGTAGATTTGATGCCTACAGGAGGAGATGATCCTGATAGTGACTTTAAAGTGGATAATGTTGGTGTGCTGAGATTCCGGGGCAGAATTTGTGTGCCGGATAATGAGGAATTGAAAAAGGAAATATTAGAAGAAAGTCATCGGAGTAGCTTGAGTATTCATCCGGGAGCTACAAAGATGTATCATGATTTGAAGAAGTTGTTTTGGTGGTCCGGTATGAAGAGGGACATAGCTCAGTTTGTCTATGCTTGTTTGACATGTCAGAAGTCAAAAGTGGAGCATCAGAAACCTTCTGGACTGATGCAACCGTTGGAAATTCCTGAGTGGAAATGGGAGAGTATTGCGATGGATTTTGTGACTGGTTTTCCAAATACGGCGAGAGGCTTTGATGCTATTTGGGTAGTGGTGGATCGACTTACGAAATCCGCACATTTTATACCAGTTAACATCAGTTTCCCGTTGTCGAAGCTGGCGGAGATTTATATCAGAATAATTGTGAAGCTGCATGGTGTTCCGTCAAGCCTAGTGTCGGATAGAGATCCGTGGTTTACTTCTGAATTTTGGAAGAGTCTACAGGAAGCCTTGGGTTCTAAGTTGAAGTTGAGTTCAACTTATCATCCTCAGACCGATGGTCAGTCAGAGAGGACCATTCAGTCGTTGGAGGATTTGCTGAGGGCCTATGTATTATAAAAAGGTGGTGTGTGGGGTACTCATTTGCCATTGATTGAGTTCACGTAAAATAACAGTCACCATTCTAGCATCGGAATGGCACCTTTTGAAGCTTTGTATGGTAGGAGGTGTAGAACGCCCCTGTGTTGGTATGAAACAGGTGAGAATGTGGTGCTTGGACCAGAAATTGTGAAACAGACTACTGAGACAATTCAGATGATCCGTGAGAAGATGAAAGCGTCTCAGAGTAGACAGAAAAGTTACCATGTCAATCGGAGGAAAGAGTTGGAATTCAGTGAAGGTGATCACGTATTCCTAAGAGTTAACCCAGTGACTGGTGTGGGTCGTGCTTTGAAATCTAAGAAGTTGGATCCTAAGTTTATTGGACCGTATCAAATCTTTCAGAGAGTCGGTGCAGTTGCTTATAGAGTGGCGTTGCCACCGGAACTTTCAAACTTGCATGACGTGTTTCATGTGTCGCAGCTTCGGAAGTATGTTTCGGATCCGTCTCATGTGATTGAGAGGGACGAAGTTCAGATCAGGAAGAATCTTACCGTAGAGACGATGCCGTTGAGGATCGAGGATCGTAAGATGAAACAACTCAGAGGAAAGGAGATACCTCTGATGAGAGTGGCTTGGGGAGGTGCTGCAGGAGGCAGTGTGACCTGGGAATTGGAAAGCAGGATGCGAGAGTCGTATCCAAAATTGTTTCCATCAGATAATTTTCGAGGACGAAAATAATTAAGTGGGGGAGAGTTGTAACACCCCATTTTAATTATTTAGATGTCCGGCATTATTTTTTTTTAATTGTTGGCTTTGGTTGGGTGCGTGTTTGAGTGCGTAGGGGGTAATATTAGTAATATGGAAATATTATTATTATTATTATTATTCTAATAGTATATTTCATATTATTATTATTACTATTAGTATTATTGTTGTTTTGTTTATTATTATTATTATTAAGATTATTTAGTAAATAGGACCTAATATAATTACGTGAATATTGGGTTAATGAGATTAGTGAGGGTAGTTTGGTAAATGGAGCATAATTAGTGGAAAAATTGGTAATAGTAAGAATAATCAGAAGTTTAGAGATAGAAAGAGAAAAGGCTAAGGAGAGGAAGAACAAGGGAACTCTAGGGCAAGGAATCTTCGTCAATTTTTGCAGGAATTAAGCAAGAATTCGAGGTAAGGGGGAGAAACAGGTTTAATATTGGTGTTTATTTCATGATCGGGTAGTGGGGAGTCCTTAACCCCGTAGGAAATTAATGTACAACTGTTGAATTGTTGATTGTTGAATATGTCGGTTGTGATTCTGAGAATCGTGCATGAATTAATGAATATTTTTATGAATTTTGGTTGTTGTTGCTGTTGTATAAACACTTGTTGCAGATCTGTCATTTTTAAATTCGATTTGGGGGAAACGAATTGAGGTTTTAGGCTTGTAATATCTGTAGTAATTATAGATGTAAGTATGAAGATGAAAATTGGACCTAAAATCAATGTAGAAATGATTATAGGACTGATTAGAAGTGGAAACAGGTGAAAATCGTAGCAGACTGCAAAATAGGGAGGTCTTTGGTGAAATGCGCAATAGATCTGGCCATACGCGTATGGGGCTAGGTCATACGCGTATGGGAATGAAGCAAAAGGAGCTATACGCGTAAGAGAGTAGGCAGTACGCGTAATAGGGGGTGGTACACGTACGGTATTGGAATTTGGGAAAATCAGTGATAAAACGTTTCTGCCCGTACGCGTACGACACAAGGCATACGCGTATGACATTGGGCATTGTGAGGCAATACGCGTATCAAAGGAGGCAATACGCGTACGAGTTGGGCGAGGGAGCTGGCATACACGTATGGCATGGGACAATACGCGTATGGCCTACAGAGTTGCAGAATTTTACCGTTTCGCGAGTTCCTTCCCGTTTTCGCGTCTGATTCGGTTTCTTTCGGTTTAAGAGGTTGGGAATAGGTGTCAGGTGCTAGGAAATAAGATATTGGTGTTGAAAATATTAATTTTAATAATTTTTAACTAATTAATTAATTAAATTAGTATTTGGTATATTTGAAGTAAATGGTGTAACGTTAGTGTTATTGATATGTATGGTGTGGTCAGGAGGATCGTGTGCATGTATTTATGTTGTATACATGTTTTGTGGTGCATTCTGAGTCTTGCATATTCATGGTGATTGGTGGGATGGATCGTTGCTCAGGAGGAGTGTATGCGATTCATCCGTACTCCTATGTGGAGAGTGGTGGGGATAGATCATTGCCAAGGAGAGGTGTATGTGATCTATCCTGGGTTCGATTGAATGAACCAATAAGTCGGTACCGCATGCATGGTGTTGTGTCGCATTACATTCTTATTTAGTGTTGATGATGATATTGGGCAGTAGGTCGTGTTTGATGATTGATAATGCTTGTATGTGATGACTACCTGTTTATCATGTAATTATTCACCTATAATATTTGAACGTGATTTCTCACCCCTTTGTTGTTGTTGTTGTGTCTGTGCTTCTTCGGAAGTACAGATAGTACAGGAACTTAGCTAACTTGGATATTGGTGTTGCTGATCGAGTCTATAGGAGTGCTCTGATACGTAACACGGGATTATTTTGGGGATTTTAGTCATTTGTTATCTGTTATTCTTTTGTTACGTATCTTTATTTTTTTATGATTATTTTGGTGGACCACGATTTTATGTGGGATATTTGGTGTATTTGGCAGATGGCCGTGAATTAAATAAATGAATAAATATTTCCGCTGTTTATTTCATTTAATAAAGGAGTTTTGGTGTTGTTTTTGCGAATGTGGCATCCTACTTGATTTTGGTGTAAAAACTCTGATTATTTCATTGATTATTTTGCTTATTTTAAAAGTGGGAAAAGTGGGGTGTTACAATAGTGATTTCAAAATAGGCCAAATTTTGCATGTTCTATGCTATCTCATGGTACAGGCAATAATAGCATGATAAATTGGTTCAAACACAACACATATGATATGTATGAGAGGTCCATGATCAATGGACCTCAAAGCAATGCATGATTTAGAGAGTTCAAGTTATGATGCACTTGCCTCTTGGAGCTTCTTGTACTATCTGCCAAGTTCCTTGTGCCAAAAGTTATTTAATGCTTTAAACACTCTTGATTGATCCCTTAGAAGCTTTTAGGATGATCAAAACCAGCTGGAATCCTCAAGAACAAGTATAGGCCTTTTCTTGCAAAAGGGGCAAAAGTGACCAAGATAGTAACTCTCTCAAATGGTGTTCCAGATGAGGGAAACCACTTGGGACAATTTGAGGATGATATTTGGAGTGTGTTTGAGGCCTGGTTTGGTTTTGGAAGTGACTGAATCAAGACATGGCTTGAAAAATGCAGAAAAGTCAAATTTTGAGGTTTTGGAGGTTGACTTTCTGATTTTGGTGTTTCAGATCACAAGTGAGTGTTTGAACAGCTTAGATATGACATATTTGATGTGTTTGGATCATGAGTTGTGGTGGAATTGCTCTCTAACTCAAAAGCTCAGAGATGACTTGCAAAAGAAAGCATTTTGGCCTAAAGAGAGAGAGATTTTTAGGAAAGCATCAGTTGTAGTGCTTTGGTGTACTCAAACTGATCACAAATGAGCTCTATTTATAGTAGAGTAAGTTTGTTTTGTAAGCAATAGTGAATGGCAGCTGGTACATGCCTTTGGCCAATGTTGATCCAAGGGAATCTTTAGTCTCCCATAGCCATTGACTTGAGGATGGGCACATGCCTATGGTCCTTTGATTCATAGCGAATCTTGACTCATTCAGTTAGAAATGTCTTAGTCCATGCCACCTTGATGCATCCATTAAATGCTTGGAAACAAAATTGGAGTCTTTTGCACTTTTTAGCCTTTTTAGGTTTGTTATGGCTATGTGTAGATTCTTGGACTTGGGAGGATTGGGGATTAGATCATTCCCCTTGGATTTTATCCTCTGATGTGTCCAAATGGATGACAAGGCTTGGAGTTGTCCAATTTTGTCAAATCGAGCAAAATGCTAAAATCTGCCTTGTAAAAATCAGTTCATGATGCCATGTTCCAAGGGTTGTATCTCCCTACTCAAATTGAATTTGGAGATGATCTGGTACTTGTTGGAAAGCCCTCATGGCATACTTCAACTTTGATGTTCACCAACGGACCTGGTTTGACTTGGATCAAGGTGAAAAATGTCCCTACATTTTGGAAAAAGTAAGGCAGATTCTGACTTTTTGAAAATTTCACTAAGTGTTGAAAAAAGTGTCATTTTCATGTTTTTGTGATTTTGATCAATCCATAACTCAAAATCCATGAGGATTTGGAATCTCTTGTAGTTGACACTTTTAAAGTATGTCAGATGGACTTTCATTTGATCTTTGAATAGGAGAAAAAGGCCTTGTGGTTTAGGAGTTATGACCTTGCAAAGTTGGTACAAATCACTTTTGTTCCATAACTTAAAAAAATTTTGGTTTCTTAAGGTTGCTCCTTTTGCAAGAAACCTCACTTTTCTTGATTTTTCTTAATGAATGATGATCAATACCATACATCAACATTATTTTTGACTTAGGGGAACCATATTTGTGAAAATTTCCAAAACAGTCAAACTTGATTTTGTGCACAGTTGACTTTTTATCGGATGAAATCCAAACTGTGCGATCCTTTGTGAAATCAAGTTCTTGACCTAATTTAAACCTAATGGATGGATTCCATAGGTGTTATAGGGTGTATTGAATCATGTCCCAAGGTTTGAGAGCATGTCTTGGTCAAAAGTCAAAGGTACAGTTGACTTTTTCTTCAAAACCCTAATTGTAGTCCAGATGAAAATGAAACTTGTGAATCAAGCTTCTTGGATCAATCCATTATTGTAAATGTATCAATGTGGTGTATTTGAGTCCCTTAAATCATGTCTTGAGGTCTTGACTCATGCTTTTCCCCAAAAGTCAACTTAGGGGTGAATTAGGTCAAGAAACCCTAATTCCTGATTTTTTATGAATGCATCCCCTGAGGCTAAATTGACTTGATGATTGGGTTCATAATATCTCTTGGAGTATCTTGGGTTGTGCTTTGAAGCATTGGCTCATTCCCAGAGGAAAATTTTCATCTGGAGGCCTTGGTCGACCAAAACCCTCATTTGGTGACACTGGCGATCTTGAGGCTTGATCCACTTGGAATTTTGCAACTTTGTGCTTGATTCTTGATGTGGGAGTCCCCTTGATCCCTTATGGTGTTTGAGAGGTGTAGACAAGTTGAAGATCGTGTCATTTCTTGATTGATCCTTTGCGTAAGTGCTCTGAGAGAGCTCAAAACCCTAATTCTTGATTATGGTGAATGCTCAACCATCTTTGAGGAGATTGATGAGGCATGAAGGTACATCCATATTATGGTGATGATTCTCACAATGATGGGAAATCTTGGTGGTCAAAATTTGGGGTATGACACTTTGTTGCTATAATTGATACTAGAGCTACACATTCTTTATTTTTTTTGGATTGTGTTAAGAGATTAAATCTTGAGTTGTCGTTATGAGTGAAGGTATGATTATTGATACTCCTGCTATGGGTTCAGTAACTACCTCATATGTGTGTTTGAATTGTCCGTTGAGTATTTTTGGTAAAGACTTTGGAGTTGATTTAGTGTGTCTTCACTTAGATCAACTTGATGTTATTCTTGGGATGAATTGGTTAGAATTCAACCATGTTTACATTAACTGTTTTGATAAGACAGTTGTTTTTCTTGAACCTGAGAATGAAGGAGACTTGTTTATGTCTGCTAAGCAAGTGAATGAGTCGGTGCGAGATGGTGCAAAGATGTTTTTGTTGATGGCAACTTTGAGTATTAGTGAAAGTGGAGAAGTTTGTGTTTTGCCAATTGTTTGTGATTTTCCAGAAGTTTTTCTTGATGAGATAAGTGATTTACCGTCGGAACGTTAGGTGGAGTTTACGATCGACTTAGTACATGGAACTAGTCCGATATCGATGGCTCCATATCATATGTCCGCATCGGAATTGAAAGAGTTGAAGAGTTAACTTGAATATTTGCTTGAGAAGAGGTTTATTCGTCCGAGTGTGTCACCGTGGGGTGAACCAGTTTTGTTGGTTAAGAAGAAAGAAGGTTATATGAGGCTTTGTGTGGATTATAGACAATTGAACAAAGTGACTATCAAGAATAAGTATCCACTTCCAAGGACTGATGATTTGATGGATTAGTTGGTTGGTGCAAGTGTGTTCAGTAAGATAGATTTGAGATTTGGGTATCATCAAATTTGTGTGAAGGCTGAAGATATTCAGAAGACTGCTTTTAGAATAAGGTATGGACATTATGAGTATTCTGTGATGCCATTTGGTGTGACTAATGCACCAGGTGTATTTATGGAGTACATGAACAGGATTTTCCATCCTTATTTGGACAAGTTTGTGGTTGTGTTCATTGATGATATTTTGATATATTCGAAGAGTGAAGAGGATCATGTTGAGCATCTGAGGATTGTGTTATTTGTGTTGAAAGAGAAGCAATTGTATGCTAAACTTTCTAAGTGCGAATTTTGGTTAAAAGAAGTAAGTTTTCTTGGCCATGTGATTTCGAGTAGATGTATTGCAGTTGATCCGTCGAAGGTTGAAGCTGTAGCGCAATGGGAAGCTCTGAAATCAGTTTTTGAGATTAGAAGTTTTCTTGGTTTGGCAGGTTATTATCGGAAATTCATTGAAGGATTTTCCAAGTTATCTTTGGCGTTGACGCAGTTGACTCGGAAGGGTCAAACTTGTGTTTGGGATGCAAAGTGTGAGGAAAGTTTCCAAGAGCTTAAGAGAAGATTGACGACAGCTTCTGTTTTGATTTTGCCGAATCTGGCAGAACCATTTGTTGTGTATTGTGATGCTTCGTTGATGGGTTTGGGAGGTGTGTTGATGCAACATCAGCAAGTTGTTGCTTATGCTTCAAGGAAACTTAAAGTGCATGAGAGGAATTATCCGACGCATGACTTAGAGTTGGCCGCTGTTATGTTTGTGTTGAAGCTTTGGAGGCATTATTTGTTTGGTTCGAGACTTGAGGTATTTAGTGATCATAAGAGTTTGAAGTATCTCTTTGATAAAAAAGAATTGAATGTGAGACAAAGGAGATGGTTGGAACTTCTGAAAGATTATGATTTTGGTTTGAATTACCATTCGGGTAAAGCAAACGTGGTAGCTGATGCATTGAGTAGGAAATCTTTGCATATGTCGACGATGATGGTAAAAGAGTTGGAAATGATTGAGCAATTTCGAGATATGAGTTTGGTTTGTGAAGAGACTTCTTATGGTGTTAATCTTGGTATGTTGAAGCTTACTAGTGCTATTCTTGATAAGATTCGAGAAGGTCAAAAATCTGATTTTAAGTTTGGTTGATCGGTTGACTTTGATCAATCAAGGTCAAGGTGGTGATTTTCGGATTGATGAAAATGGTATCATGAGATGTCGTGATAGAGTTTGTATTCCAGATATTGCTGAGCTGAAAAAGAGTATTCTTGAGGAGGGTCATCGTAGCAGATTGAGTATTCATCCCGGTGCTACTAAGATGTATCAAGATTTGAGGAAAGTATTTTGGTGGCCTTGTATGAAGAAAGATATTGTTGAGTTTGTGTATTATTGTTTGATTTGTCAGAAGTCGAAGATCGAACATCAGAAACCGTCGGGTTTGATGCAACCGTTATCTATTCCTGAGTGGAAATGGGATAGCATATTGATGGATTTTGTGTCTGGTTTACCTAGAAAACCGAGTAATTATGAAGCCATTTAGGTTATTGTGGATAGATTGATGAAATCTGCTCACTTTGTTCCATTGAGAATCGATTACCCGTTGGAGAAGTTAGCGAAGCTGTTCATTGAGAGGATTGTCAGTTTGCATGGTATTCCGTCTAGCATTGTGTCAGATAGAGATCCAAGGTTTACTTCGAGATTTTGGGAGAGTTTGCAAAGTGCTTTGGGTACGAAGTTGCGTTTGAGTTATGCTTATCATCCGCAGACAGATGGTCTGACTGAGAGGACGATTCGGTCACTTGAGGATCTTTTGAGAGCTTGTGTGTTAGAAAAGGGAGGAGCTTGGGATAGCTATTTGCCTTTGATTGAGTTTACCTACAACAACAGTTTTCATTCGAGTATCAGAATGGCACCGTTTGAGGCATTGTATGGTAGGCGGTGTAAAACGCCATTGTGTTGGTATGAGTCGGGAGAGAGTGTTGTGGTTGGACCTGGGATAGTCCAATAGACTACTGATAAGATTAAGATGATTCAGGAGAAGATGAAGATTTCTCAGAGTCGTCAGAAGAGTTATCATAATAAAAAGAGAAAAACACTTGAGATTTAAGGAGATCATGTGATTCTTCGAGTTACTGCGCATTCCTATAGCGGAACAGCAATCATAGAAATAAATGTGGTTCCTTTTCACTAGCTTACTATAGCACCTTTTATATTATTTTATTTTATTAATACTTTAATAATATGAGGATGATGAATCATAGGATTATTTAATGTAGGTAGTAGAATACTAGTATCCCTTTTATCCTCATGGTGTACCGCGCAGGAATTGGCTAGGCAATGGAATAATCCATTAATTACTCCCTCCGATTCAAAATAAAAATCTTTTAAGATTATTGCACATAGATTAAAAAAAATAATGATTGAGTAATTAAATGTAACAATTTTACAAAATTACTCTTAATTACCTTTAGTTGTTTTAAAAATGTAATGTGATATAAGATCTTGAAAATTGTGTAAACAATATTTATTAGGAGTAAAGTTGGTAAAAATTAATTATTATTATCTTAAAAACGTAAAGACTTTTATTTTAAAATAAATTTTTTTGTTTAACAAAACTCTTATTTTATTTCGGAACAGAGGGAGTATATTTTACACTGTAGCGAAAGGGAGTAGTCCCTATTCAAACCCTGTAGCGCAATACTACAAAATAATGATATGTGATACTTCTTTTACTCGCAAGCTGTAACAATCAATTATTAATGAAGTGCCTCTTTTACTTTTTCCTGTCATGAAGCGCATGGACACAACATTTATTAGCACAATTACTAATAATATTGGCAATGAAAGTAATATATATATATATATATATATATATATATATATATATATATATATATATATATATATATATATATATATATATATATAATTTAATTGGTATGCACTGACAGTATAAAAATATTTTACATTGTCAACCAATCACCCTCATACATCCCGCCATATCAAACTGTAAAATTTAAATTAATTATATGACATGGCAGATTAATATATTTCTATTGGTTGACAGTGTAAAATTATTTTACATTGTCAGTGCATACCAATTAAACTTATATATATGTAAAGGGTGGAAAATGAACACTATAGCGCCTATTACTTAATATATGTAAAGTGGTACTTAATTGTTTCTTGATATATATATATATATATATATATATATATATATATATATATATATATATATATATATATATATGAGAAAAGTAAGGGTTCTGGAAAACACATTTTTGCCCCTTCCTCTTTTAATGCCACATCCTCATATGAAGGGCAAAAAGTCTTCAAAAATTACTTTTTCCAACGATTGATGTCACATTATTGTAATACAACTATATAGTTATTGTTACAAGTATTTGTTTGTTACAATTGCTTCAAATGATGATGTCATTTACTTCTATTCCAATTATATCATTTCTAATAGTTAACTTTAATTAATAGTTTCTGACGTTTAGGTTTCTTGTCTCGCTCCTCTTCCTTTCTCTTTCACGCTTTCTCTTTCACTCTTTCTCTTTCTCACTGTCACCGTGACATTCTCTTTCTTCGTTTCTCCTCTTCGTCTTCGTCATTGATTTGTGTCGGCACGATGGTGTTGTGTATGAAAATGGTCGCAAAAGCAGAAGAATATGAGAGGAGGGTTAGTTGTTTGGTCTTCTGGTAAGTCGGCATCTTCGTCAATCTTCATGATTTTGATAAATCTGTTTATCCTTTTTCTTCTTTTTCTGATTTTAGGGTTTAGGGTTTGTTTTTCTGATAAATCTGTTAGATCTACAAAACTGTGCTTCAAATTTTTGGGTTTGTTTTTCTTCTTTTTCTGATTTTAGGATTTCGTTGTGAGAAAAATAAAGTTAGGTTTGATGAATCATTGTCTTTGTTTATGTTTTTGATATATTCGTTTTGTTTTGTGATTACAGAAAAGAAAGGATGAAAAAACAAGGTGATGTGGTTTAATTTGCTGCAATGATCTACATGGAGAAAAGTGTGCTACAGATCTACAAAACTGTGCTAAAGATTAAAGGGTTTGTTTTTCTTCATTTTTCTGATTTTACGATTTCGCTGTGACAAAAATGAAGTTAGGTTTTATGAATCTTTTTCTTTCTCGCAGCTCTGACATTTTTGTATTGTGTGTTGTCATTTTTTCAGTAAAGCTTCATTATGGGTGTGAAAATAGGTACGGAAGATTTCTGTTGCCGCAAAGCATGTTATGGGTTTGAAAATATGTGGGAGATAATGTTAGTGTTTATGTGTTTAGATGACAGACTGGTATGTATTTGTTTTTTGTTCACAGTTGATTTTGAAATTTTTGTTAGTCATAAAGGTGCTACTTTCAGTTTTGGATATTAATGATTGTGTGAATGTTGTTGCAGTTGTCATGAATGTTGTTGCAGGTTATCAATAATCACATATCCTGTACCTATTGATTTAGTTTTGGATATTAATGTTTGTGTGAATGTTGTTGCAGTTGTCATGGATGTTTGAGAGAGAGGAAAGATGTTGAATTAGCGATGGAAATGCATGCAATCTCCTGATTCTAAAAAAACTACTGCATAAACATTAAACTCTGTCATGGATGCAAACATCAAGCTTAGTGTATGATAAGTTGATATTATTCTACTTAACTTTTTTGTAGTTCGTTTTTCATTTAACTATTTTCTCAATGGCATAATGTCTATTTTCGCAGCCAGAATATGAATCATGCACTTAATTTAGTCACTAATAGCAATTTATGTTCTCTTTTTTCATTAAGGTTACTCAAATGTTGTAGCATGCCGGTAATGTATTGCTAAGCAGTAGGTCAGAGCCATCCAATAACTCTAACAAAAGGAGATTCTCACTATATTGTTGAATGTTTAATATGGTTGAATGTTTTATTGTGTTGTTATTCATGTGCCATAAATATGGTTGAATGTTTAATATATCGTGAACTATTTTATAACATACAAAAGGAGATTTTCAGTTTCTATTTATAGATCAATGTCTTGTATCAAAAATGATTTCTTTTCCAATTGTATACACTGTGAACTGACGTTGTGACGAACCGTAATTTGGTGGAAATATAAGGTTCAAAAGTGGAGGGATGAATGTGTAACGCCCCAGTTTTAGTTAGTTTTATTTAATTGAGTCGTTTTGATTATTTTATTATTATATTATTTTATTTTTGACTTTTATTTGAAAATATATTATTTTTCATTGTTGTTATATTTTATCGGGTTTTGGGAGCGTTTGCGAGATATTTGAGTGTAGGGGTATTTTGGTCTTTTGTTTGGATAGATATTATATTTTTCATATAATAGAAAGAAAAAGAGAGAAAAATAGTAAGGAAAGAGAAAGAAGGAAAGAGAAGAGAAAGAAGAAAAACAAAAAAAAAAAAGAAAAACTTGTGGATTAAGGAATCAATCAACCGACTTTTCAAACGCGATTAAATCGGGTAAGGGTGTGAAACTCGGTTATACTATGTTTGTGTATGATTATGTAGGTGTGTATTGGACGTTTTACTAGTTTTTCGGTTATAGGTCGAAAATGAGTAAACGAGTAGAAATTGATGTTTTCACAGTCGAAAATCGATATAAATGGCATTGCATGATCACACCATGTTTATGAACAATTGCTGATGTTTGTTTTGCTGTTGGAAATGAATTGGGTTGGAAAATGGGGATTTTGGGGTGTTGGTGTCGTGTAAAAACGCAGCAGAATTTTTCCATTTCTGGTGTAGGGCGTCGGGCGGTGCCCAGAGCGTCGGGCGACGCGGGATTGCGCCGGGCGATGCCCGAGAGGCGCAGCGTAGCACGTTCCTGACTCTTTTGAGTCATGGATGGGGAATTGTTTTGCCGCTGCTTCGCCGGGCGAAGTAGAGGCGAAGGGCCAGCGCCGGGCGGTAGTTGGGTAGCGCCGGGCGGTCCTAGGGAATTTCAATAATTATATTTTCTTTTAAATCCCATAACTTGTGATCCGTTTATCGGTTTTGAGTGTTCTTTGTGCCGATGGAAAGCTATTGAGTTGTACTTTCTTATTATAATGGTTTTGAGATTATTGTCCGATTTAATTATGTTGGGAATTTGGAATAGTGTTGTTTTGTCGACTTTTGTCGTTGTAGTTGTGTGTAATTGAGGTGTATCATGCAATGTGCTGTTGATATGGATATCGTATGACTTGTGTGCTATTGTATGAAGAAAATGCATTGTGTGGTATTGGATTATATATGCATGATTATGAATGTGTATGTGTGTGAATTTGAATGTCATGAGTCATTGTATGCCAAGCATCATGATATGCATTCTTGTGATGTCGTGTGCCCTAGTGGGTGTGAGCGACGAATCGATTCCAGAGGGAATCCGCTATAACATCGTGCACCTTATACAAAGAGGACCTAAAGCGATGATTATAGACGATCGTGCGCCTTATACAAAGAGGACCTAAAGCGATCGGATTGTGTGCCTTATACAAAGAGGACCTAAAGTAATCCATAAACGTCGTGCGCCTTATACCAAGAGGACCTAAAGCGACGGGGAACATTGTTTGCTCGACGGGGAGTTACACTAAGTAACAAGCGATGGTTCTAATAGTTCCTGAGTGAACTAGTATTGAGATGATGGATGGATGGTACCGCATATGCATTGCATAGAGTGGTTGTGTCGGTCTCTGTGCATTTGCATAAATCATGAATGGATTGATTTTGTGTGGAATTGTGATCGGAATTGATGAGTTGAGATATATATATATATATATATATATATATATATATATATATATATATATATATATTTGTGTTGGTGATAATTGTATTGTGCATGATTGATATGCATTGGTGATGGATATATGAAATACGTATTGTGTTGTTTTGCATTTGAATTCTGGTGTAAGTTGTGGTGAGAATATTTTGCGTGAATATTTTCTGTGTTATTATATAATTATATGCAATTATATTATGATTGTGTTTCTCACCCTTCTGCTGTTTTAAATGCTCTATGAGGCATTGCAGATTAGATGCTGGAGGTATTTTTGTGAAGCTTAGGTCTTCATTCTTTTGTCGGTCGGCTCTGATATGTAGCACCGGGTAGTCGGGGAGATCGTTATGTGATTATTTGTATTATGTATACGCACGTTTTGGATTGTACTTGTGTGACTTTGTATATAACAGACAAACTCTTTTTGTGATATATATATATATACATGAGATTCAGTTGCAGATTTTCCACTTGTATTCTGTATCTGAATTGTGGGTAGTGGGAACTAAGTTCCTCTGTTATTTGCTACCTGATTGTTGCATATCTTTATGAGCAGGTTGTTGTATGTTTGTTTCAAATTGATGTGACGCCTCTGTCTATGCCGTGAATTTTTAATTATACTCTAATGAAAAAAGATTTAGTTTTATTCTAATTGGGGGTATAGAATGGGGGTGTTACATTAAGTGGTATCAGAGCCAGTCTGTGCCAGTTTGTGTCAGTCTGTGTCGGTGTTGTGTTCAGGTGAGCTGTTTGTTTAACCATAGTTGTTGTTATTGGAAATGAGCAGAATATGGCTGGTAGGAATGATATTGTTTTGGCTGCTGCTATTCAAGCTATGGATCGTGCTGTGCAGGGTGCACCTAATGCTGTTGGGAATGATGAGTTCAGGAAGAACAAACCGCATGTCTTCAAAGGGAGACATGATCCTGATGGTGCTCAGATTTGGCTTAAGGAGATTGAAAGGATCTTCTGAGTGATGGATTATGCTGAGGATCAGAAGGTGAGACTGGGTACTCACATGTTGCAGGAAGAGGCTGATGATTGGTGGGTTAGTACTCGTCATGTGTTGGAAGCTGCGGAGGAAGAAGTCACTTGGGCTTTGTTTAGTGTTGAGTTTCTGAGGAAGTATTTTCCCGAAGATGTTAGAGGAAAGAAGGAGATAGAGTTCTTGGAATTAAAATAAGGTTACATGTATGTTGTTGATTATACTAATAAGTTTGTGGAGCTTGTGCAGTTTTATCCACATTATGCTAAAGCGACTGCGGAGTTTTCTAAGTGTGTGAAGTTTGAGAGCGGGTTGCATCCTGAGATTAAGCAGGCAATTGGTTATCAGAGAATTCGGAGGTTTTCAGATTTGGTGGATTGTTGTAGGATTTATGAGGAAGATAGCAAAGCTCGTTCTACTCACTATAAGAGTGTGAACGACAGGAAAGGGAAGCAACAGTTTCGTAGTGGTACTTATGTGACACCAGCTGATAAGGGTAAACAAAGGGGTAATTTTGAGAAAAGGCCAAGTGGAGGAGGTATGTCTAATTTTCCGAGATGTTTTAGGTGTGGTGAATTAGGAGGTCGTCAGTTTGAATGCAGAAAAGATATGAGGAAGTGTTCCAATTGTGGAGGTTTAGGACATATAGCGGCTGAGTGCAAGAGGAAGAATGTGGCGAAGTGTTTCAACTGTGGTGAACCTGGTCATATTAGTACAAAGTGTCCGAAACCGAAGCAAGCTCCAGCTGGTGGGAAAGTTTTTGCATTGGCGGGAACTCAGACTTCTAGTGCAGATCGTCTGATCAGAGGTACTTGTTTTACTAATAGTACGCCTTTAGTTGCTATTATTGATACTGGAGCGACTCATTCGTTTATTTCGTCTGAGTGCGCGAAGCGTTTGAATCTTTTGTTGTCTTTGATGGGTGGTGAGATGGTTATTTATACTCCAGCAATGGGGTCAGTAACTACTTCTTTGGTTTGTTTAAGTTGTCCTTTGACCATTTATGGTAAAGATTTTGAGATGGATTTGGTGTGTTTTCCGTTGGAGGGTTTAGATGTGGTTCTGGGTATGAATTGGTTGCAGTTTAATCGGGTTCATATTGATTGTTATCATAAGCTAGTAAGGTTTCCTTCTCTTGAAGAAGACGAGGACTCGAGTTTCTTATCTACCAAAGAGTTGAAGAAACTTTTGGCGGATGAAGCTCAGTTGTTTGGGTTGTTTGCATCGTTGACTGTGGACAGACAAGTTTCATTTGATGTGTTTCCTGTTGTGTGTGATTTTCCGGAAGTGTTTCCTGAGGATATTTCATATGTGCCGCCAGAGAGAGAGGTGGAGTTTTCTATAGATCTAGTTCCTGGTACTAGACCTGTATCGATGGCACCTTATCGAATGTCGACATCTGAGTTGGTTGAGTTAAAGAAGCAATTGAACGAATTATTGGAAAAGAGGTTTGTGAGACCGAGTGTGTCGCCATGGGGTACTCCAGTTTTATTGGTGAAAAAGAAAGATGGGAGTATGCGATTGTGTATTGATTATCGCCAGTTGAATAAAGTGACGATTAAGAATAAGTATCCTCTTCCGAGAATTGATGATCTGATGGATCAGTTGGTAGGCACGTGTGTGTTTAGTAAGATTGATTTGAGGTCGGGGTATCATCAGATAAGGGTGAAAGAGGAAGATATTCAGAAGACGGCTTTTAGGACACGTTACGGTCATTATGAATATTTGGTGATGTCGTTCGGGGTTTCTAATGCGCCAGATGTGTTTATGGAGTATATGAATCGTATTTTCCACGAGCATTTGGATCAATTTGTTGTTGTGTTTATTGATGATATCTTAATTTATTCTAAGTCCCGGGAGGAGCATGGGAGCATTTGCGTGTTGTGTTGCAAATTTTGAAGAAGAAGAGACTTTTTGCTAAGTTGTCCAAGTGTGAATTCTGGTTGTCGGAAGTGAGTTTTCTTGGTCATGTGATTTCAGGTAATGGTATTGCTGTGGATCCATCAAAAGTAGAAGCTGTTCTACAATGGGAGGCTCCTAGATCTGTTACTGAAATTAGAAGCTTTTTGGGTTTAGCCGGATATTATCGAAGGTTCATTGAAGGTTTTTCTAAGTTAGCACTTCCTTTGACCCAGTTGACTTGCAAAGGTCAAGCGTTCATTTGGGATATTCGGTGTGAGGAAAGTTTTAGTGAGCTGAAAAGGAGATTGACGACAGCTCCATTTTGATTTTACCAAATCCTACTGAACCGTTTGTGGTGTATTGTGATGCGTCTTTGATTGGGCTAGGTGGAGTGTTGATGCAAGAAGGTGAGGTTGTGGCTTATGCTTCGAGGCAATTGAGGATTCATGAGAAAAATTACCCTACTCATGATCTTGAATTAGCGGTCGTGGTTTTTGTGTTGAAAATTTGGAGGCATTATCTCTATGGTGCAAGATTCGAAGTCTTTAGTGATCATAAATTGAAATACTTGTTTGATCAGAAAGAGTTGAATATGAGGCAACGGAGATGGTTGGAATTTTTGAAGGACTACGATTTTGGCTTGAATTACCATCCTGGTAAAGCTAATGTGGTAGCCGATGCGTTAAGCCGAAAATCGTTGCATATGTCTGCTTTGATGGCTAAGGAGTGGGAACTTTTGGAAGCGTTTAGGGATTTGAGTTTGGTGTGCGAATTGACGTCTGACAGTGTGAGGCTTGGTATGTTGAAGGTTACTAATGATTTTCTGTTGACCGTTAGCGAGAAACAGAAGTTGGATGTGAAATTTGTGGACTTGATTACGGTTGGAGAGAAAAGTGAAAATGAGGACTTTAAAGTGGACGATAAAGGTGTTTTGAGGTTCTGAGGTAGAATTTGTATTCCTGATGATGCGGAGTTGAAAAGGATGATTTTGGAGGAAGGACACCGGTGTAATTTGAGTATACATCCGGGAGCTAATAAGATGTATCAGGATCTGAAGAAAATCTTTTGGTGGTCTAGGTTAACGAGAGATGTGGCTCAGTTTGTGTATTCATGTTTGACGTGCCAGAAGTCTAAAGTGGAACATCAGAAGCCTAGTGGATTGTTGCAACTGTTGGATATTCCTGAGTGAAAATGGGATAACATTTCTATGGACTTTGTGACAGGGTTGCCGAACACTCAGCGGGGACATAATGCGATTTGGGTGGTTGTGGATAGGCTGACTAAATCGGCGCATTTCATTCCGATTGATATCAGTTTTTCTTTGGAGAGGTTGGCTGAGATTTATATCAGTGTGATTGTGAAACTACATGGGGTTCCGTTGAGCATTATTTCGGATCAAGATCCGAGGTTTACCTCGAGATTTTGGGAAAGTTTACAAAAGGCGTTGGGTTCTAAATTGAGATTAAGTTCGGCTTATCATCCGCAGACGGATGGGCAGACCGAGAGAACGATTCAGTCGTTGGAAGATTTATTGAGAGCTTGTGTTCTTGAGCAAGGTGGTGCTTGGGATAGTTATCTTGCGTTGGTGGAATTCACGTATAATAATAGTTTCCATTCTAGTATTGGAATGGCACCTTTTGAAGCGTTGTATGGAAGAAGATGTCGAACACCGTTGTGTTGGCACGAATCTGCTGAGAGTTCGGTGGTTGGACCGGAATTGATTCAACAGACTACGGAAAAGGTGAAACTTATTCGTGAGAAAATGAAGGCTTCTCAGAGTAGGCAAAAGAGTTATCATGATCGAAGGAGGAAAGATCTTGAGTTTCAAGAGGGCGATCATGTATTCTTGAGAGTTACACCGGAAATGGGTGTTGGTCGTGCATTGAAGTCAAAGAAGCTTACTTCTCGATTTATTGGTCCTTACCAGATATCCGCGAGAGTGGGTGTTGTGGCTTATAGGGTGACATTGCCGCCGAGTCTGTCGAATTTGCATGATGTGTTCCATGTTTCACAGCTTTGGAAGTATGTTCCGGATCCGTCGCATGTGATTCCGATGGATGAGGTAGAGGTAAGGGAGAACCTTACGGTTGAGGCATTACCGGTGAGGATTTTGGATCGCGAGTTGAGGCGATTAAGGGGCAAGGATATTGCACTTGTGAAAGTAGCGTGGGGAGACGCTGCTGAGGGCAATTTGACTTGGGAGTTGGAGAGTCGGATGCGGGAGTCGTATCCAGAGTTGTTCGTCTCAGGTAATATTTTCGAGGACGAAAATTTCTAAGTGGGGGATAGTTGTAACGCCCCAGTTTTAGTTAGTTTTATTTAATTGAGTCGTTTTGATTATTTTATTTTTATATTATTTTATTTTTTACTTTTATTTGAAAATATATTATTTTTCATTGTTGTTATATTTTATCGGGTTTTGGGAGCGTTTGCGAGATATTTGAGTGTAGGGGTATTTTGGTCTTTTGTTTGGGTAGATATTATATTTTTCATATAATAGAAAGAAAAAGAGAGAAAAATAGTAAGGAAAGAAAAAGAAGGGAAGAAAAAGAGAAAGTAGGAAAGAGAAGAGAAAGAAGAAAAACAAAAAAAAAGAGAAAAACTTGTGGATTAAGGAATCAATCAACCGACTTTTTAAACGCGATTAAATCGGGTAAGGGTGCGAAACTCGGTTATACTATGTTTGTGTATGATTATGTAGGTGTGTATTGGAAGTTTTACTAGTTTTTCGGTTATAGGTCGAAAATGAGTAAACGAGTAGAAATCGATGTTTTCACAGTCGGAAATCGATATAAATGGTATTGCATGACCACACCATGTTTATGAGCAATTGCCGATGTTTGTTTTGCTGTTGGAAATGAATTGGGTTGGAAAATGGGGATTTTGGGGTGTTGGTGTCGTGTAAAAACGCAGCAGAATTTTTCCATTTCTGGTAAAGGGCGTCGGGCGGTGCCCAGAGCATCGGGCGACACGGGATTGCGCCGGGCGATGCCCGAGAGGCGCAGCGTAGCACGTTCCTGACTCTTTTGAGTCATGGATGGGGAATTGTTTCGCCGCTGCTTCGCTGGGCGAAGTAGAGGCGAAGGGCCAGCGCTGGGCGGTAGTTGGGTAGCGCCGGGCGGTCCTGGGGAATTTCAATAATTATATTTTCTTTTAAATCCCATAACTTGTGATCCGTTTATCGGTTTTGAGTGTTCTTTGTGCCGATGGAAATCTATTGAGCTGTACTTTCTTATTATAATGGTTTTAAGATTATTGACCGATTTAATTATGTCGGGAATTTGGAATAGTGTTGTTTTGTCGACTTTTGTCGTTGTAGTTGTGTGTAATTGAGGTGTATCATGCAATGTGTTGTTGATATGGATATCGTATGACTTGTGTGCTGTTGTATGAAGAAAATGCATTGTGTGGTATTGGATTATATATGCATGATTATGAATGTGTATGTGTGTGCATTTGAATGTCATGAGTCATTGTATGCCAAGCATCATGATATACATTCTTATGATGTCGTGTGCCCTAGTGGGTGTTAGCGACGAATCGATTCCAGAGAGAATCCGCTATAACATCGTGCGCCTTATACAAAGAGGACCTAAAGCGATGATTATAGACGATCGTGCGCCTTATACAAAGAGGACCTAAAGCGATCGGATTGTGCGCCTTATACAAAGAGGACCTAAAGCAATCCATAAACGTCGTGCGCCTTATACCAAGAGGACCTAAAGCGACGGGGAACATCGTTTGCCCGATGGGGAGTTACACTAAGTAACAAGCGATGGTTCTAATAGTTCCTGAGTGAACTAATGTTGAGATGATGGATGGATGGTACCGCATATGCATTGCATAGAGTGATTGTGTCGGTCTCTGTGCATTTGCATAAATCATGAATGGATTGATTTTGTGTGGAATTGTGATCGGAATTGATGAGTTAAGATATATATATATATATATATATATATATATATATATATATATATATATATATATATATATATATATATATATATATATATATATATATTGTGTTGGTGATAATTGTATTGTGCATGATTGATATGCATTGGTGATGGATATATGAAATACGTATTGTGTTGTTTTGCATTTGAATTCTGGTGTAAGTTGTGGTGAGAATATTTTGCGTGAATATTTCTGTGTTATTATATAATTATATGCAATTATATTATGATTGTGTTTCTCACCCTTCTGCTGTTTTAAATGCTCTATGAGGCATAACAGATTAGATGCTGGAGGTCTTTTTGTGAAGCTTAGGTCTTCATTCTTTTGTCGGTCGGCTCTGATATGTAGCACCGGGTAGTCGGGGAGATCGTTATGTGATTATTTGTATTATGTATACGCACATTTTGGATTGTACTTGTGTGACTTTGTATATAGCAGACAAACTCTTTTTGTGATATATATATATATATATATATATATATACACATGAGATTCAGTTGCAGATTTTCCGCTTGTATTCTGTATCTGAATTGTGGGTAGTAGGAACTAAGTTCCTCTGTTATTTGCTACCTGATTATTGCATATGGTTATGAGCAGGTTGTTGTATGTTTGTTTCAAATTGATGTGATGTCTCTGTCTATGCCGTGAATTTTTAATTATACTCTGATGAAATTTTTTTTAGTTTTATTCTAATTGGGGGTATAGAATGGGGGTGTTACAGAATGCAGAAATTCTGCTAAGTGGCTATGTCATCATTATATATTGAGTATCAATGCTGGGAGACTGAAAGATGTGGAATGCAGAAATTCTGCTATTTGTATTCTTAATGGTTTGGTATTTAATTTCCTTATACGAAATGATCTACATGGCGAACCAATCTTTAGTTTCCTGATGGCCGGTGTATGTTTTTCTCAAATGCTCTTTTCCGTATTTTCAGGTGAGCTTCTGTTCTTGGGCTTCATGATTTATTGGTTCTCAAGGGTGAGTTATGTCTAATTGTAGTGACATTATTTAACTCTGGTCCTGATGAATTACTGCTACATAGATAAGGTACATCTACTTTCTAAAACATAACATTATATTGTTTTAAATAGCACATCTAATATCCCTTGGTTAAATATAAACTTTCGTTTCTTAATTTGTAATTATATAGATATGAAATACTCAAATTATATTTATGCCTTTGAAATCTGTTTACCACTTCTGATGTAAATAGGTTTTGGGCCCATAATCACAATATACAATGTTTTGCTTCCCAATGCCCCATATTAAATAATAATGTATTTTAAAATAAATGATAAACTTGACCATTCATATTCAATTACAAGCACTGGTTATTGAACTTCCCAACCAATAATTACAACCCAAAAAAACGTTTAGAATCTCAACGTAAACCATTATATAAACGTTTTCCTCTTCATTTTATCACACAACCAGCATCATTCAAGAAGGAAAACGAACATGAGTTCCAATGATGTTGTCCATACCCAACAAAGTTCAGATGTTCAACAACCAACTTCAGATGTTCAAAGACCTACTTCTGATGTTCAATAACCATTTCACACCCAACAAGTTCAGCCTGAGGAAGCTGTGCAGAGGCTACAGTCGGTCTCAGTTGAAAGAAGACGGAGGAGGAGGAGAATTAACAGAGCAAGAAGGATACGAAAGGAACACACGTTTGATTCAGATGATGAAGACTTAGCACCAATCGGTTGGAGAAATTTCATGTCGTTCAGGCCTTTTAGATTTGACTATTAGGAGTTTTATTTTTCTTAATGTTGTAACTTTCGTTTCTGAATGGACCACTTTGAATGATATAGATTTCAATTCATATGAATGAAATTGGTTTAAATTTTTTATTTCCTTTTCTGCGTTACATACAATCATAGTTCAAATATTTTATAGTTATTAAAATACATGTTTACAAATACAGCTTTTTGTTGTTTGAATGTATGATTTCCTTTTTGTTGATTGGATATTTCTCATAATTTAGTTAACACCTATATAAGTAAACATATCTCCTCTCAAATTATTTAAATTGCAAACAACTCCTATATCTACACTAATACACAATTATTATATAATAAATTTATTAGCTATTATTAAGATTAATATTAAATTTAAAATAAATGTACACAACGATTCTACTGGTGCGTAATATATGAAATATTTATTGTATTATATAAAATTATGTTAATCAACGGGCACAATTTTTTGTTTAATTCAAAAAAATTTATATACAAATAAAATACATATGTTATAAACGATCACAACTTTAAATTTGAATCAATTTTTTAATGTACGAAACAAATACTATTGTAATCAACGGGCACAACTTTTTTTTATTCAAATTTTTTTATTTACAAATAAAATACATATGTTATAAACGAATACAACTTTAATTGTGAATCAATTTCTTAATATACGAAACAAATACTACTGTAATCCACGGGCACAACTTATTGTTTCATTCAAATTTTGTTATACAAAAAAATTATATATATGTTTTAAACGGACACAATTATAATTTTGATTCAAATGTCAGAAACTACGAAACAAATACTGTTGTTATAAACGAGCACAACTTTAATTTTGAATCAATTTTTTAATCTACGAAACAATTACTATTGTAATCATCGGGCACAACTTGATTTTGGATTCAAATTTTTTTATATACAAATAAAAAGCAAATCTTATAAACGAGCACAACTTTAATTTTGAATCAATTTCTTAATATACGAAACAAATACTACTGTAATCCACGGGCACAAGTTATTGTTTGATTCAAATTTTGTTATACAAAAAAATTATACATGTGTTTTAAACGGACACAATTATAATTTTGATTCAAATTTTTTAATATACGAAACAAATACTACTGTTAGAAACGAGCGCAACTTTAATTTTGAATCAATTTTTTAATCTACGAAACAAATACTATTGTAATCAACGGGCACAACTTTATTTTTGATTCAATTTTTTTTTATATACAAATATAAAACAAATCTTATAAACGAACACAACTTTAATTTTTGAATCAATTTTTTAATATACGAAACAAATATTATTGTAATCAACGGGCACAACTTTATTTTTGATTCAAAATTTTTTATATACAAATGAAAAACATATCTTATAAACGAGCACAACTTTAATTTTTGAATCAGTTTTTTAATATACAAAACAAATACTATTGTAATCCACTGACACAACTTATTGTTTGATTCAAATTTTGTTATACAAAAAAATAATACATATGTTTTAAACGGACACAATTTTTAATTTTGATTCAAATGTTTTAATATACGAAACAATACTATTGTTATAAACGAGCGCAACTTTAATTTTAAATAAATTTATTAATCTACGAAACAAATACTATTGTAATCAACGGAAAAACTATATTACTAATTCAAATTTGTATATACTACAAAAAATACATTGTTGATTAAAATATTTTTAGGTCCATAAACTATTTCTATTATTATAAACGGGAATAACTATATTATTAATTCAAATTTTGAATAATACAAATTTTTGGACAATTTCTTATATTTACCAATACAAAATTTTAATTTTAATTATATCTATTTTTATAATTTTACAAATTTTTTTTTCAATTTGATTAACAATTACACATCCATAACATATATTTTCCCTGTAGTGTTACATATAGATATTGCTAGGCAATGAAATGTAATATCACTTACTTTCAATCATGCACTGCCTGTAGCGAAGTTCTTTTAATTGGAATTGAAACCGGTAGCAAATAATATATATATATATATATATATATATATATATATATATATATATGACATAAATTAGATTTACTAATTAATAAATTAAGTATTAATTAATGAATTCTCTTGTTTATTAATATAATTATTTCAATAGCATAGATAATAATATTAATAATATATTTTATTTAATCATTGATAATTCTTTATAATTATCATATGAATATTTGATTTCATTAATGATGATGAATGAAATATTTTATAATTAATTGGTGATATGTGATTTGTGAATTGAGATTGAATTATATTGATACTTGTGGATTACTTGCTAATTGTGGTGATGATGTTTGAAATAAGAATGCCATGATTTTTGAAAATGTGATTGTGTGCGCAATTGTGTGGTAATTCAAGTGTAATGAATTATTGAAGATATGCATGATTGTTAAGATTAGGGAATTGTCTTAATTGCATATGATTGTTGAGTTTGCACACGCATCATTTGTGTCAAGAGGCAATGCTTGTTAGTTCTGTGGGAGCTAGTGACTTGTCCCAAACCTAGAGCGGGTATAAAAGCTTAGAGAACGGGCTTTTGTGTGTTATTGGTCTAGAGAACGGACCTGGTTTAATGTAAAAACCGAAACATAATAACAAGTGTTGGTACCACATGCATGAGTTGCATAGAGACTTGCATTGAGTCTCATGGTGTATATGTTTGTGTGTAATATGAGATTATGGGTATTTATGCTAATTGTTGAATTAGTGAAATTATGGACTTGTGTGTATATACTTGTGAATAATATGATTACTTGAGTGATATTGTGTTGATGAAACTGTTGAAGTGTGAGAATAATTGTGATTATGCTTGTATGCCTCAAATTATATATTATCTTATGATTTCAATAATTATGTGAATTCTCACCCTTCTGTTGAAATGATGTTTTGTACGACATCACTCAGGTACCGAGGAGTAGAGTTGCTTCTAGCGCGAGGTAGCCGTTGGAGTAGCTGATTTAGTTTCTTTATTTATGTTGGGTCGAGTCGTGCTCTGATCATGTAACACTGGGATCGTTTTCGGCTTATGTTGAGAGATACATTATGTACTCTACTTTATGTTGTTATGTTTATTTGAATTATGTGGAGTATTGGCTTTTATGCCTAAGTATTGATTATGAATGTGATAAGCATGAGACTTTCATTATATTTATTATGATAGAAGTAAATCCGTTGCTACATGTTAATGTGAAAGTGTATGAAAAACATGAATTTATTTTGAGTGTTATTGAGCATGACATGTGTTTGTGTGATGTTTTAAAAATATATGTGACACTCTTTTGTGAGATGCATGATAAATACTATGATTATTTATATTTGTTCAGTGGGGTTTTAGAAGGGTGTTACATTAGCCACACCCTAAGGGTGGAAAAGAGATTCCCTTTTTTTTGGAAAATACTCATCTCACCCCATGGGGTGCACCCACCCAAAACTACCCTTATTAGTATACGGATCTCCAGACACACCTTATACGTCACCAATCATCGTAATTTCAGTCATACACCCCATTTTTGCTAAAATATATTCTGGAGATGCATCTTCGTATATTTTCTGGGGTGAATTCGGAGATGCATCTCAGTAACACCTCATGTACTCATTTATGACATTTTTATTCACTGAATGGTTTATTTAACAACTCAATGACGAATCTAGAGATGCATATCCAGAAATGTCAAGCGGGAAATTGAATAAAACGCCACCTTGCATGTTCATCTTTCTCTTGATGAAACTCAACTCTTCTCTCTAAAGGGTTAATCCATGAGTGATGTGACCAAGAGATGACTGATCTAGGAAAGGGCTAATCTTCAAGTCTGCATATGAAGAATGTGATAGAGAATAAATAGTATCAAATCTCAATATTTGAAGTAAATGAGCCAACCTTCTATCCAAAGACAAAAAAAGAATACTAGGCCCAATCACAACCTTTGGTTCTAGTCCCCTATTTGAAATGGGTGTCGAACAAATGTCTAGACTTTGCTCAGCACAAAGTAGAATTCAACAAATTAAAAAAATATACAAAATTTATAATTAAATGGATGTAAAAAATTGATTTTGTTGGGGAAGTCAGTCATCAGTGACAAGTTCAAACATTATTTGGACTTGTTACATGTTTCTCAGTGTTATGTAAGAGGTGTATCTTCCTAGTTTCTAGGATGAATCATTATGCATGAAGTCTTCATAGGGGTTTGATATTCGCCAAGGTGGAGATTGTTGAGAAAACTATGTGTTGTTAAGAGTATAACTCATATTGTTGAGATTATTATGGGTTTTTGAGATGATTATAGGTTGTTGAGAGTATAACTCGTATTGTTGAGATAATTATGGGTAGAGATAATAGTTTGTTGTGGGAAACTAGGGATTAAGGTTTTAGATAAACTAAAACCTAGTATTATATATGGCTTGTAACACTTTAATCCAATTCAATTAACAAGACATAAATAAAGGGGATTATAGTTACTCTATAGTCGCAAACATATACAACTTGGTTGAACTACGTAAACAAAGCTTTTGTATGTTTCTTTCTACACTGATATGTATTTGTGTTTCTGTTTCAACAATTTGTATCAGATGATGCTTAATCGTAGAGGTGCGGAATTCTAAGAGACTCGGCTCGACGGAATGAGTAATTTCGATTTATGGCAAATGATGGTTAAGGATTCATTGGCTCAATTTTTTTACAAAAGACACTTCAAGATGAGAACCTGACAAGCATCAAAACCACTAATTGGATCGAGATGAAGGAGAAGGTCGCAGGTTTAATAAGAATTTATGTTTTTTATGACCTGATGAATCATATCTTGGACCATACAACTCCAAAGGATATCTGGAATAAATTGGAAAACCAGTACATGGCCAAGACGCTCATGAATAAATTGTTCGCGAAATAACGTTTTTATAGCCTGAAGATGAAAGAAAGAGGCAATTTGCAGGCTCATGTCAATGTTTTCAACAACATCCTCGTTGATTTGACACAGGTTGGTATAAAGGTTGACAATGAGGATAAAGCCATTATTTTGTAATGCTCTTTACCAAGCTCTTATGATCAAATGGTGACCACTCTCACATACGGGAAGGAATCAATCTCACTAGATGTTAACACTCACAACGTCGTCAAAGTGTAGAGGAATGTGGAGGAAGTTCACATGAAGGTTTCTTTGTGAATGAAGGTCAAGACCGTAACAGAGACAATGGTAAGGTAGTGGGTTCTGGAAAGAAAAAGAGGTTTTAGTCCAAGGACAGAAAAATAATAGAATGTTATGGTTTCAAGAAAATTGGATATTGGAAAAGGGACTAATGTGTTTCATCTTCAAAGTGCATTGATGCATGAATCCTTTATTCCGGGTGCTCCTACCATATGACGCCACACATGGAGTGCTTCAACTTTTTAAATTAGGTGATTTTGGTTTTGTCTATTTAGGTGATGATAAAACTTGTATCATCACTGGAAATGGGCAAATTAAAATTGCTTTAGATAATAGTGGCGTGCGCACGTTGAGTGAGGTACCTCATGTTCCAGAATTGAGGAAGAATTTGATTTCTTTAGGAAATCTTCAAGCGAATGGTTATTCATTCTAGTAAGATGGATTTAGAGACATAATGAGGGTTAACAAGGGTGTAATGAATGTGATGACAACAAGCAGGACTGCAGGCAATGTATATAAGTTGTTGGGGGCACAATTTTGGGTGAGGTAGTTTTAGTTGAAACTGATAATGCTGCAACCAAACTGTGGCACATGCACTTGGATCATATCAGTGAGCACGAGATGATGGAACTACATAAGAGGAATTCGTTGAAGGGTGTTCGCAGTTTCACAATTGGATTGTGCAAGTATTGTGTTCTTGGGAAACATTGTAGAGTTCGTTTCAAGACCAGCTAACACAATACCAATGAAATATTATACTATGTACATTCTAATGTTTGGGGGCCTATAAAAGAGCCCTATGTTGGAGGTTCCAGGTACTTTGTGACATTCACTAATGATTTTTCTTGTAAGGCCTAGGTTTATTTTATGAAATATAAATTTGAGGTCTTTTCCAAGTTCAAACTATGGAAGGCAGAGGTTGAGAACCAGGCAAAGAGAAAAATAAAGTATTTATTGTCGGATAATGGGACTAAATACACTAATAAGAAGTTTATGCATTTATGTGAGGAGAATTGTAACGACCCAGTTTTCGTGTGCGTTTTATTTAATCGAGTCTTTTGATTATTATATTATTATTTTCTTTTATTTTCGACTTTTATCTGAAAATATGTTATTTTTCAATATTGTGATATTTTATCGGGTTTTGGGATCGTTTGTGAGATATTTGAGTGTGGGGGTATTTTGGTCATTTTAGGATATTTTTGATTAAGTAAGAAAAATAGAAAATAGTAGAGAGAAAAAGAGAAAGAAAGAAAAGGAAAAGAAAGAAAGAGGAGAGAAAAGAGAAGAAGAAGAGAAAGAGTGGAAAACTTGGAAAAATCAAAGAAAAATCAATTTCTAGTATCGATTTAATCAGGTAAGGGTGCGAAATTCAATTATTGTATACTTGTATATGATTATGTATGTATATTTGTGATGTTTGTTGGATTGAAATGGAAATATTTTAGTAAACCCATTTTTGGTAAAATCGATTAGAAATTGATTAAATGTGTTGAAAATTATGTTGTTAGTGTTCCTTATTGTTGGTATATGATAGATGCATGTTGTTAGTAAGTGTATTGGTGTTTCTCTGGGTATTGAGTGATGATTTGGAGGGTTTTGGATTGGAACCCGTATGAACAATTATGCAGAAGAATTTTTCTGAGATTTCCAGGTCATACGCGTATGGGGCATGTTCATACGCGTATGAACCTTGGCAATACGCGTATGGTGGGCGAGCCATAGGGCCAATACGCGTATGGGTTGCTTGTTTTCTCGGCCATCTGCCCATTTGCGTATGATACGCGTAGCATTTTGGGGCAATACGCGTACGGGCTTGGGCATTACGCGTACGGACATTTCAACGTGAAATTTGGGAAAAATGAGTCTCTGCTCATACGCGTATGGCTGAGGGCAATACGCGTATGGACAGGACTTTTGCAAAATGTGACTTTTCAAAATATCATTTTTCGTTTTCGTTCGTAACTTTTGATCCGTTTGTCCGATTTTTACATTCTTGGTATCGTTGCGTAGCTACTGAGCGGTACTTTCTTGTTATGATGATTTTGAAATTGTTAGCCGATTTAATTATGTCAGAAAGTCGGGAATAGTGTCGGTTGTCGACTTTTGTCGTTATACTTGTACGTAACTGATGTGTATTGTGCAAGGTGCTGTTGTATGAGGTAAATGTATATGATTAGATGGTGTTGTGACGAGTTGTGGCCGTATGGAAATTAAATGCATTGTTTTGGGCATAAGTGCAAAGTGTGATTTTATCGATGTGAATGAATATGTGTGTGTGTGTGTGTGCATATTAAATGTCATGGGTCTTTGTATGCCAAGCATCATGATATGCATTGTGGAAACGTCCTGAGTGACGGTTTGGATTCCAGAGGGAATTCGCTATAACTTCGTGTGCCCATGTGGGGTGTGAGCGATGATTATAGACGATCGTGTGCCCATGTGGGGTGTGAGCGATCGGGTCGTGTGCCCGTGTGGGGTGTGAGCGATCCATAAACACCGTGTGCCCGTGTCGGGTGTGAGCGGTGGGGAACATCGTAGGCCCGACGGGGAGTTACAGTGATGTAACGAGCGATGGTTCCAGCAGAGTTCCTGAGTGAACTAGTGATGAGCAACAATGGAAGTCGGTACCGCATGCGCATATGCATAGAGTCGTTGTGTCGGTCTCTTGCATTTGCATAAATCATTTATGGTTGTTTATGTGTGAATTTGTGGATAAATGGATATATGGATATGTGTTGGTGATGGAAATATGTTTTGTGCCCTGTAATGTCTTGTGTTTGAATTATGGCGTGAGTTGTGGTGGGAACCTTATAACTGTGTATTTTCGTGTTATATATATAATTGTATGCAATTATATTATGGTTGTTTTTCTCACCCTTCTGCTGTTTTATAATGCTCTATGAGGCATTGCATATTAGAGTTGCTGGAGGTATTTTTGTGAAGCTTTGCGTCTTCATTCTTTTGTCGGTCGGCTCTGATATGTGACACCGGGTAGTTAGGGAGGCCGTTTGTGATAATTGTATATTATATATAAGTATATCTTTTGGCTTGTGCATGTATAACCTGATGTATGACAAACTTTTGTGATATATATATATATATATATGTATGTTATTCAGTTTTAGATTTTCCGCTTTTATTCTAAATTCTGAAATGTGGGTGTAAGGAACTAAGTTCCTCTGTTGATTGCTACCCCACTGTTGCATATCTTTATGAGCAGGTGTTGTATGAATTATTTCTAATTGATGTGACCCTCCCGGTCTATGCCATGATAATTTAATTATACTCTGAAGAAATTTCGAATTTTCTTTTACTGCTTTCTATTAATTGGGGGTATAGATTGGGGGTGTTACATTAAGTGGTATCAGAGCCAGTTTATGTCAGTCCGTGTCAGTTGTGTCAGTCCTTGTTGGTCGTTGTGGTTGGTTGAGCTGTTTGTTTAACCATAGTTTCTGTTATTGGAAATGAACAGAATATGGCTGGTAGGAATGATGTTGCTTTGGCTGCGGCTATGCAAGCTATGGCTCGTGCTGTGCAGGGTGCACCTAATGCTGCGGGTAATGATGAGTTCAGGAAGAACAAACCGCCTGTCTTCAAAGGAAGATATGATCCGGATGGTGCACAGATTTGGCTGAAAGAGATTGAGAGGATTTTCCGAGTGATGGATTGTGATGAAGACCAGAAGGTGAAACTAGGTACTCACATGTTATTGGAAGAAGCTGATGATTGGTGGGTTAGTACTCGACGTGTGTTGGAAGCTGCAGAAGAGGAAGAAATTACTTGGGAAGTTTTTAGCCGGGAGTTCTTGAGGAGGTATTTTCCTGAAGATGTGGGAGGGAAGAAGGAAATTGAGTTTCTGGAACTGAAGCAAGGTAATATGTCTGTAGTTGATTATACTACTAAGTTTGTGGAACTTGTGCAGTTTTATCCTCATTATGCTGAAGCGACTGCTGAATTCTCTAAGTGTGTGAAGTTTGAGAATGGCTTGCGTCCTGAGATAAAGCAGGCGATTGGATATCAGAGGATTCAAAGGTTTTCTGATTTGGTAGATTGCTGTAGGATTTATGAAGAGGATAGTAAGGCTCGTTCTACTCATTACAAGAGTGTGAGCGAGAGGAAAGGGAAGCAACAGTTCTGTGGTGGTCCGTATGTGACACCAGCTGATAAAGGTAAACAGAGAGGGAATTTTGAGAAAAGGTCAGGTGGAGGAGTATGTCTGGTCCTATGAGGTGTTATAAATGTGGTGAGTTGGGGCATCGTCAGTTTGAGTCCAGGAAAGATTTGAGGAAGTGTACTAATTGTGGGGGTGTAGGACATGTTACAGCGGATTGTGCAAGGAAGAATGTGGTGAAATGTTACAACTGTGGTGAACCTGGTCATATTAGTACCAAGTGTCCGAAACCGAAACAAGCTCCAGCTGGTGGAAAAGTGTTTGCATTATCAGGGACTCAGACTTCGAGTGCAGATCGTCTGATTCGAGGTACTTGTTTTATTAATAGTACTCCTTTGATTGCTATTATAGATACTGGAGCGACTCATTCGTTTATTTTGTCTGAGTGCGCGAAGCGTTTGAATCTTGTGTTGTCTGTGATGGGTGGTGGAATGGTTATTGATACTCTAGCAATGGGGTCAGTAACTACTTATTTGGTTTGTCTAAGATGTCCTTTGACCATTTATGGTAAAGACTTTGAGATGGATTTAGTGTGTTTGCCGTTGGAGGGTTTAGATGTGGTTTTGGGAATGAATTGGTTACAATTCAATCGAGTTCATATTGATTGTTATCATAAACTGGTAAGGTTTCCTTCTCTTGAGGAAGACGAAGACTCGAGTTTCTTATCTACCAAAGAGTTGAAGAAACTTTTGGCGGAGGAAGCTCAGTTGTTTGGATTGTTTGCATCTTTAACTGTGGATAGTCAAGTTTCACTTGAGGTGTTTCCTGTTGTGTGTGAATTTCCGGAAGTGTTTCCTGAGGATATTTCAGACTTGCCGCCAGAGAGAGAGGTGGAGTTTTCTATAGATCTAGTTCCTGGTACTAGACCTATTTCTATGGCACCTTAACGTATGTCAGCATTTGAGTTGGTTGAGTTAAAGAAACAGTTGAATGAGTTGTTGGAAAAGAGGTTCGTGAGACCAAGTGTTTCTCCTTGGGGTGCTCCAGTTTTGTTGGTGAAAAAGAAGGATGGAAGTATGAGGTTATGTATTGATTATCGCCAATTGAATAAGGTAACGATCAAGAATAAGTATCCTCTTCCAAGGATTGATGATCTGATGGATCAGTTGGTTGGTGCGTGTGTGTTCAGTAAGATTGACTTGAGGTCAGGGTATCATCAGATAAGGGTGAAGGAGGAAGACATTCAGAAAACGGCTTTTAGGACACGATACAGTCATTATGAATATTCTGTGATGTCGTTCGGGGTTTCTAATGCGCCAGGTGTGTTTATGGAATACATGAATCGTATTTTTCACGAGCATCTGGATCGTTTTGTAGTGGTGTTTATTGATGATATCTTAATTTATTCTAAGTCTCGGGAGGAGCATGCAGAACATTTGCGTATTGTTTTGCAAGTTTTGAAGGAGAGGAAGCTTTTTGCTAAATTGTCTAAGTGTGAATTCTGGTTATCGGAAGTGAGTTTTCTTGGACACGTAATTTCAGGTAATGGTATTGCTGTGGATCCATCTAAAGTAGAAGCAGTTCTACAATGGGAGGCTCTGAGATCCGTTACTGAAATTCGAAGCTTTTTGGGTTTGGCCGGTTATTATCGGAGGTTTATTGAAGGTTTTTCTAAGCTAGCACTTCCTTTGACCCAGTTGACTTGTAAAAGGCAAGCGTTCATTTGGGATATTCGGTGTGAAGAGAGTTTTACTGAGCTGAAGAGAAGATTGACGACAGCTCCGATCTTGATTTTGCCGAATCCTAATGAACCATTCGTGGTTTATTGTGATGCTTCTTTGATTGGTCTAGGTGGTGTTCTGATGCAGGAAGGTAAGGTGGTGGCTTATGCTTCAAGGCAGTTAAGAGTTCATGAGAAGAATTATCCTACTCATGATCTTGAGTTAGCGGCTGTGGTTTTTGTGTTGAAGATTTGGAGGCATTATCTCTACGGTGCAAGGTTTGAAGTTTTTAGTGATCATAAAAGTTTGAAATATTTGTTTGATCAGAAAGAGCTTAATATGAGGCAACGTAGATGGTTGGAATTCTTGAAAGACTACGACTTTGGCTTGAATTACCATCCTGGTAAAGCTAATGTGGTAGCCGATGCATTGAGCCGAAAATCATTACATATGTCCGCTTTAATGGTTAAGGAGTGGGAACTTTTGGAGTCGTTTAGAGACTTGAGTTTGGTTTGTGAAGTGACGTCGGATAGCGTTAGGCTTGGTATGCTAACGATTACTAATGATTTTCTGATGACGGTTAGTGAGAAGCAAAAGCTGGATCTGAAATTTGTGGATTTGATGTTGGTTGGAGGAAAAGATGCGAATAGTGACTTTCAAGTGGATATTAATGGTGTTTTGAGATTCCGAGATAGGATTTGTATTCCAGATGATGCAGAGTTGAAAAGGATGATTTTGGAGGAAGGACACCGGAGTAATTTGAGTATACATCCGGGAGCGAATAAGATGTACCAAGATTTGAAGAAGATTTTCTGGTGGTCTGGATTGAAAAGAGATGTGGCTCAGTTTGTTTATGCATGTTTGACTTGTCAGAAATCGAAGGTGGAACATCTGAGGCCTAGTGGTTTGTTGCAACCGTTGGATATTCCTGAATGGAAATGGGATAGTATTTCCATGGATTTTGTAACAGGGTTACCGAATACTCAGCGAGGGCATAATGCTATTTGGGTTGTTGTTGATAGACTGACTAAATCGACTCATTTTATTCCGATTGCCATCAGTTTTTCTTTGGAGCGGTTAGCTGAGATTTACATCAGTGTGATTGTGAAGTTGCATGGAGTTCCATTGAGTATTGTTTCTGATCGAGATCCTAGGTTTACCTCGAGATTTTGGGAAAGTTTACAGAAGGCTTTGGGTTCTAGATTAAGATTGAGTTCGGCTTATCATTCGCAGACGGATGGTCAGACGGAGAGGACGATTCAGTCTTTGGAGGATTTGTTGAGAGCGTGTGTTTTGGAACAAGGTGGTGCGTGGGATAGTTATCTTGCATTGATTGAGTTTACGTATAATAACAGTTTCCATTCTAGTATTGGAATGGCACCGTTTGAAGCACTGTATGGGCGAAGGTGTCGGACACCGTTGTGTTGGCACGAATCTGGTGAGAGAACGGTGGTTGGACCAGAGTTGGTGCAACAGACAACAGAGAAAGTGAAGTTTATTCGTGAGAAGATGAGAGCTTCTCAGAGTAGACAAAAGAGTTATCATGATCGGAGACAGAAGGATCTTGAGTTTCAAGAGGGCGATCATGTATTTCTGAGGGTTACGCCGGTAACAGGTGTGGGTCGTGCATTGAAATCGAAGAAACTTACTTCTCGGTTTATTGGTCCTTACCAGATATCCACGAGAGTGGGTGTTGTGGCTTATAGGGTGGCGTTGCCGCCGAATCTGTCGAATTTGCACGATGTGTTTCATGTTTCACAGCTTCGGAAGTATGTTCCGGATCCATCGCATGTGATTCCGATGGATGAGGTCGAGGTAAGGGAGAACCTTACAGTCGAGGCATTACCAGTTAGGGTTTTGGATCACGAGGTGAAGAGGTTGCGAGGCAAGGATATTGCACTTGTGAAAGTGGCGTGGGGCGGCGCTGCAGAGGGCAATTTGACTTGGGAGTTGGAGAGTCGGATGCGGGAGTCGTATCCAGATTTGTTCGTCTCAGGTAATATTTTCGAGGACGAAAATTTCTAAGTGGGGGAGAGTTGTAACGACCCAGTTTTCGTGTGCGTTTTATTTAATCGAGTCTTTTGATTATTATATTATTATTTTATTTTATTTTCGACTTTTATCTGAAAATATGTTATTTTTCAATATTGTGATATTTTATCGGGTTTTGGGATCGTTTGTGAGATATTTGAGTGTGGGGGTATTTTGGTCATTTTAGGATATTTTTTATTAAGTAAGAAAAATAGAAAATAGTAGAGAGAAAAAGAGAAAGAAAGAAAAGGAAAAGAAAGAAAGAGGAGAGAAAAGAGAAGAAGAAGATAAAGAGTGGAAAACTTGGAAAAATCAAAGAAAAATCAATTTCTAGTATCGATTTAATCGGGTAAGGGTGCGAAATTCAATTATTGTATACTTGTATATGATTATGTATGTATATTTGTGATGTTTGTTGGATTGAAATGGAAATATTTTAGTAAACCCATTTTTGGTAAAATCGATTAGAAATTGATTAAATGTGTTGAAAATTATGTTGTTAGTGTTCCTTATTGTTGGTATATGATAGATGCATGTTGTTAGTAAGTGTATTGGTGTTTCTCTGGGTATTGAGTGATGATTTGGAGGGTTTTGGATTGGAACCCGTATGAACAATTATGCAGAAGAATTTTTCTGAGATTTCCAGGTCATACGCGTATGGGGCATGTTCATACGCGTATGGACCTTGGCAATACGCGTATGGTGGGCGAGCCATAGGGCCAATACGCGTATGGGTTGCTTGTTTTCTCGGCCATCTGCCCATTTGCGTATGATACGCGTAGCATTTTGGGGCAATACGCGTACGGGCTTGGGCATTACGCGTACGGACATTTCAACGTGAAATTTGGGAAAAATGAGTCTCTGCTCATACGCGTATGGCTGAGGGCAATACGCGTATGGACAGGACTTTTGCAAAATGTGACTTTTCAAAATATCATTTTTCTTTTTCGTTCGTAACTTTTGATCCGTTTGTCCGATTTTTATATTCTTGGTATCGTTGCGTAGCTACTGAGCGGTACTTTCTTGTTATGATGATTTTAAAATTGTTAGCCAATTTAATTATGTCAGAAAGTCAGGAATAGTGTCGGTTTTCGACTTTTGTCGTTATACTTGTACGTAATTGATGTGTATTGTGCAAGGTGCTGTTGTATGAGGTAAATGTATGTGATTAGATGGTGTTGTGACGAGTTGTGGCCGTATGGAAATTAAATGCATTATTTTGGGCATAAGTGCAAAGTGTGATTTTATCGATGTGAATGAATATGTGTGTGTGTGTGTGCATATTAAATGTCATGGGTCTTTGTATGCCAAGCATCATGATATGCATTGTGGAAACGTCCTGAGTGACGGTTTGGATTCCAGAGGGAATTCGCTATAACTTCGTGTGCCCATGTGGGGTGTGAGCGATGATTATAGACGATCGTGTGCCCATGTGGGGTGTGAGCGATCGGGTCGTGTGCCCGTGTGGGGTGTGAGCGATCCATAAACACCGTGTGCCCGTGTGGGGTGTGAGCGGTGGGGAACATCGTAGGTCCGACGGGGAGTTACAGTGATGTAACGAGCGATGGTTCCAGCAGAGTTCCTGAGTGAACTAGTGATGAGCAACAATGGAAGTCGGTACCACATGCGCATATGCATAGAGTCGTTGTGTCGGTCTCTTGCATTTGCATAAATCATTTATGGTTGTTTATGTGTGGATTTGTGAATAAATGGATATATGGATATGTGTTGGTGATGGAAATATGTTTTGTGCCCTGTAATGTCTTGTGTTTGAATTATGGCATGAGTTGTGGTGGGAACCTTATAATTGTGTATTTTCGTGTTATATATATAATTGTATGCAATTATATTATGGTTGTTTTTCTCACCCTTCTGCTGTTTCATAATGCTCTATGAGGCATTGCAGATTAGAGTTGCTGGAGGTATTTTTGTGAAGTTTTGCGTCTTCATTCTTTTGTCGGTCGGCTCTGATATGTGACACCGGGTAGTTAGGGAGGCCGTTTGTGATAATTGTATATTATGTATAAGTATATCTTTTGGCCTGTGCATGTATAACCTGATGTATGACAAACTTTTGTGATATATATATATATATATATATATATATATATATATGTATGTTATTCAGTTTTAGATTTTCGCATTTATTCTAAATTCTGAAATGTGGGTGTAAGGAACTAAGTTCCTCTGTTGATTGCTACCCCACTGTTGCATATCTTTATGAGCAGGTGTTGTATGAATTGTTTCTAATTGATGTGACCCTCCCGGTCTATGCCATGATAATTTAATTATACTCTGACGAAATTTCGAATTTTCTTTTACTGCTTTCTATTAATTGGGGGTATAGATTGGGGGTGTTACAAGAATGAAATCCTTAGGCATTTTCTGTGAGGAACACACCATAGTAGAATGGTGTTACAGAGAGGATGAACACGACTCTAAAGGAGAAAGCAAGGTGCCTTTGGTTGAATGTGGGCCTTTTAAAAGGTTTCTAGGCCACAACACTCAATATGGCATGCTATCTAGTAAACAGATCACCATGTGCTTCATTGGATGGAAAATTTGCAGAGGAGGTGTGGACAAGTAACCCCATTGATCTGTGTAATTTCAGGATTTTTGAGTGTTGAACATATGTGCGTATTTCCAGTGAGGATCGGTCTAAACTTAGCCCCAAGTCAAAACAATGCATCTTTATTGGCTATAATAAAGGTGTGAAGGGATACAACTTGTAGGATCCGGTTAAGAGGAAGGTGGTTATCAACATAGATGTTGAAATTCTGGTATCATACGTGTGATGTTAAGGTGCGATGTCACAACAACACACTCTGCAAATGGACAACAATAACAGTAACAAAACAACACAAAGAATTATTCACCCAGTTCAGTCTAACTACCTACGTCTGGGGGCTACCAAGCCAGGGATGAAATTCACTACTTGTAGAATTAATTTACAGACTCAACGACCCAGTTAACAATCTCCTAAACTTAATTCCTACTAGTGACTTTCTACCTAAGAAACCACTTAGATATGAGAACGCTACTCAATCCCTAAAACACTTCAAAGATCACACACTTTGAATAGCACTACTTGATTCTGCTTCACAGCTTTGATCAAGAACAACTCAAAACAATAATACCAATTCACACTAGAATGGTTTACAAATAATACACGAAGACACAAACGACACTCAGTCTTTAGCTCTCTTTCTTCGTTGATTTTCTTTAGAACTGGTGCGCTTTATATAGCTCCTTGAATTGGACTTAGACTTGCTACAATATCTGACTTGATTTGTTATTTAAAACTGAATATTCAAAACAGATTTTCTTCTAAAATCTTTTTAAATCTTCAACCTTTTAAATCTCCTACAAATCTGCACCAGATCTCCTATGCAGCAGGAAATATCTATCCCAAGATATTCACATCCAATGAGACAGCTTGCTCTCCACAATTCCAGCTAACACGCAAACCCTAACAACATCACATCCTGATGTTATTAATTCTGCAGATCTAATGTCACAACATCGCATGTGACATCAGACATCCAACTTCAGCAATTTAAATACTTAACACAGCCCAGTGTTAAGACTCAATGTTGCAACATCACCACATTGACATCAACATTGAACATACTTTGTTTTACCAAAATTCCAGCCAATCCAAGAACTAACAATCTCCCCATTTGGCTAATTTTGGCTAAAACAATCTCTGCACCTTCAGAGACTTCAGCAGCGGAAAAAAACATCAAACAATGATTTTGAAACTTCAAGCAGCAGCATCTTCAATAAAGACTTCACAAAACTCTGCTGCAGCAGCTGCACATATTTCAACATTAGCAGCAATTAGCACTCCCCCTAAATTCTCTACACTTCTAACATCAGCAATCAGCTACATCCTCAACTGCATATTTCTTGACTTCATTCCTTAGCAGCAACAATCAACTCCTCTTTTGACAGTTTTAGACATTTGTACTCTTGGCACTGACCCTTGTACTCTTTGATACTCTAGGCTCTCTTGGCTACTTCTCCCCCTTTTTAGCCACAATTAGACAATCTTCAATCAGGAGCCCTATTAAGTACAATTAGTACTAACCTAGCTCTCATTGTTAGCCTCACAGTTAGTAATCAGGCAAAACAAATCATATAATAGAAAAACAATATAACGGGTGCATATACAGCACAATATTCAAATTACAAACTGACATAACAAGTGCAAAACAAAAAAACTAAACTATTATCTAATAACAGCAGATGGAAGTTAGTCTTCATCCGAGCTGGTACCATCAGCATCTTCATCACCTTCATCTGACCCGGAATCCTCAGGATCACCATTCACATTATCTTCTCCCTGTTCCAAGTCTTTGATCATCTGCTCAATCTTCATTTTCCTAACAGTGCTAGTACTGATAACCATATCAAGATCCTTGCAGGTTGCCTTCAGTTCTTCAATCAACTCAGATTTTGTACTGTCCTTCTTAACTTCAGAACTTAATGTCATAACAATGTCTGGAACATGATTCCCAGCAAACAGTTTGGGATGCAAAGATAAAGCTGACTCCCTCTTACATGCTACCTCTGTACTCGTTAAGATTCCAGGATGTTGATCTAAGATCACTCCACAGATAAGGGAAGGGAATGATATAGGCATCTTGATAGCATTGGTGGAACCATGCTTCACCACTTGATCAAATATATAGCTTTCATAGTTTAACTTGACCTTTTTCCCAACAGCATAGATAAACCTTCCTAATCCCACAGTTATGGTGGTTTTGTGATTAGTAGGTACCCAGTTAGCAGCACCAATTCTGTGCAAAATAGCATACTTGATACTGAGTTTGCTAGCTGTCAATTTATTTTTCAGTGGCCACACCGTAACTTGAGTGGCAGTGATTTCTCTACACACTTCATTATCAGTCACTTCCAGCTCACACCCCTCTTGTTCATCTCTTCCCAAATATTTATTAATGGTACTAGGAAAGAAGTCAATACACTGCCCCCTAACAAATAACCTTCATGTAGTTCACACTTCTATTGTCAGAAATGTCTATGGGGATGTTGACAACAAATTCCTTAACAAGTCCACTATAGCACTTAGAGAATCTGGTCACAGTCTTCAACAGTCCAGCAACATGAATCAGGTCCATAATTTCTTTCATCTCCAAGACATCCTTTCCAAGTTCCCTTTCCAGAGCTAATCTCCTTTGGCATACAAATTTCCACAAGGGAGCACTGCTAGCATAATGAAAGGATATGTTGTCCACTGGCACTTCAGAGACCTTATCAGAGATTCTTTTTAAAATGGTCTTTCTGACTGGTGTGATGTCATGGACATCATCTTCGACATCATAGTCAGACTCTGAATGCTCCACAGCCTTCCTCTTTCTAGGATTTACTTCCATTTTGCTCCAGGCTTTTGCTGGTCCAACAACAATGTTCTTCCTCTTTTCATTAGATGACTTCTTAGGAGAGGGTTCAACCTTCTTTCCCTTCCTAGATTTTAATCTCTTTCCAATACTTAGGACAGCTCTTGCTATCACTTCATCATCTGATAGATCATCTACATTGATCACATCAGCATTATCATTATCAACAGAAGTGGGTTCTGCAGATGTTCTAACATTCTCCTCAACATTTGTCTCTTCATACACATCATCTTCTTCCCCTCCTATTTCAGAATCTTCAATGACAGACATAGAAAGTCTATGAAGATCAGACTCATCTCCTTGCATGTCTACCTTTTCTGCCGGCATCTGATTCAATGGTATAGAAATTCCTTTAACAGGTATACCTTTGTCCAGTATTTTGGTAGCTAGATTCCCCATACTTTTGTCAACATCAAACTTTTCTACCACAGTTTGAAACGTGGATGACCTAGGTGTTGATTTATCACTAAATAGGATACTCGTAACAAGCTTCTTTGTCTCAGTGTCTTTATAGGTAGTTGCGGCCCTTTTAGAAGCAAGTTTAGAGGGTCTCGGTTTACCTGACTCTGGGAGCACTACCGAGATGGGTTGTATATTCAGAGCTTCGTCTTCAGAGTACTCATCTGTAGAAACCCTAGCTTTATTCCGCGATGAACTTTTCGATGGGGAAGTTGTCTGTTTTGACATGGTTCTTTTGAGACAGTATAGGTTGAGATGATTCTTCTTGTTGAAGGAGACGAACAAACGGGAGATATGAGTTTTGATGGATTGTGATTTTGCTATAATAGGAAATGAGGGTCTGAGGTAAGGCGCCAATTTTGTGTATTTTTTAAAGACCAATCAATGAGTTTCTCCCCCCAAATAAGCTTTCCTTTTACAGATTTGAAGGGATTCAACTTAAGAGTACTTAAGTCTAACAACCTTTCACACTTGATGTCACAGTCTAATGCTAAAACATCAGTCTTAACATCGATAGATTGGCTGACTTCTATAGGTATCCACAGATAACAATTATCTCTGGACCTGACTCCTTTCATGATCACTTCATCCTTTTCGTTTGTCACCAGACACTCATCCTTGGAATAGCTGACTTTATAACCTTTATCACATAGCTGACTTATGCTAATCAGATTAGTCTTCAACCCTTGGACAAGGATCACACTATCAAGGGTAAGACCATCAAGATTCTTCACTCTTCCACTTCCTTCTACTACTCCTTTTTCTCCATTGCCAAACACAACCTTATTTTCATGGCAAGGATTGAACTCCACCAACTGCTCATTTGATCCAGTCATGTGCATAGAACATCCACTGTCAAAGTACCATGCATCCATGGTAAAATGTCCATCTGAGGTATGAGCCAATAGACACGTGACCTGGGCTTTAGGAACCCATTATTTATCAACTTTGGATCTGACCTCCTTCTGTCTGGCTTGAGGAACTGAATTTGGATAACTTTGGAGTTTGAAGCACGAGGACTGCATATGTCCAACCCTGCCACAATAGAAGCATCTTACTCTGTCATCTCTAAATTGGTTATGTCTTCTACCATGATAATGTTGTGGCTGCCACCCATAATGCTGTCTCCTTCTTCCATAGTAATGAGGCACAACATTGTTGTATTCATATCCATATCCATACCAATCTCTCTGAAGTTGAGACATCTGATGGGACATGTTCTGTTTGATCCTGGCAGCTTGCATACTCTTGTGATATTGGGGAGGCATATACTGACTGGCTCCTCGACACTGCATCTTCCTCTGATGGGGACCATTCTTTTTCTCAACAATCTTCTTAGGGGTAGGATCCTGTCTTTTTGTTTGAGACATTGGTTGGGACACCTCCTCCTTTGTTCCTGAAATGCTTGCTTTAGCAGAAACCTTTTTCTCAGCCACAAATCCTATACCTGACTTATCACCAGCCACTTTTTCTGTCTGAAGGATCTTATCAAATGTGTCTGTACCATAACTCAGCATCCTAACAGATTTGGTCATATGCTCAAGATGAGCTTTGACCAGAGAGACTTCGTTTTCCAAATCAGCTTTAGCAGTCTCAAGCTGAGCAATCTGTTCCTTTTGACTCTTGTTTTCTTGACAGATTTCAGCACTCTTTAGGCAAAGCTCTTGATAAGTAGAAGTTAGTTCCTCAAAGGTTATTTCTCCATCACTAGAATCACCATCAGAGACAACCATTCCTGTCAAAGCTCTAACATGCTTTGCTGACTCACCTTCACTTTCACTATCAGAGTCAGACCAGGAAACTGTCATGCCCTTCTTCTGCTTTTTCAAGAAGGTGGGACACTCTTTCTTGACATGTCCATACCCTTCACACTCAAAGCACTGAACTCCTTTATCTTGGGCAGTTTTCTCTTCATCCTTCTCTTTTGACTTGGTGATGTCAACGATATGTTCTTGACATTAGGCCTGGAGTTATTGTTCATCCTCTTGAACACTTTGTTGAACTGTCTTCCCAACATAACTATGGCCTGAGATATATCCTCCTTGGATTCAGAACTATTTCCTTTTTCTTCTTGATCATTTGACACCAAGGCTATATTCTTTGGCTTCTTTTTTGGTTCTTCCTCATTCAACCCAAGCTCAAAAGTTTGAAGAGATCCAATGAGCTCATCAACTCTCATCTTGCTGATGTCTTGTGATTCTTCAATGGAAGTTACCTTCATCTTATACTTCTTAGGAAGGGACCTAAGGATCTTCCTTACAAGTTTTTCATCTGACATTTTTTCACCAAGAGCACTGGATGCATTAGCCAGTTCCAGAATATTCATGTGGAAGTCATGAATAGTCTCATCTTCCTTCACCTTCAGGCTTTCAAATTTTGATGTTAGAATCTGGAGTCTTGACATTTTAACTCTAGATGTACCTTCATGAGTTGCCTTCAAAATATCCCATGCTTCCTTAGCAACTTCACAGGTATTGATTAACCTGAAAATATTCTTATCCACTCCATTGAAGATTGCATTTAGAGCTTTGGAATTACCAAGGGCAAGCTCATCTTCTTCCTTGGTCCATTCTTCTTCAGGCTTTGGCTTTGAGGTGCCTTCTTTATCTTTGCTAGCATCATCTTTCTCACACACAACAGGTGCTTTCCACTCTTTAATAATAGCCTTCCATGCCCTGCTGTCCAAGGATTTTAAGAAAGTAGTCATCCTCGGCTTCCAATAGTCATAATTGGATCCATCCAAAATAGGGGGTCTGTTGACGAATCCTCCAACTTCTTTGTCCATCTTTACACCAGAAAGTAACTTCCCTAGATCTCACCCAGAGACAGACAGGATGCCTGCTTGATACCAATTGAAATTTTGGTATCAGACATGTGATGTTAAGGTGCGATGTCACAACAACACACTCTGCAAATGGACAGCAATAACAGTAACAAAACAACACAAAGAATTGTTCACCCAATTCAGTCTAACTACCTACGTCTGGGGGCTACCAAGCCAGGGATGAAATTCACTACTTGTAGAATTAATTTACAGACTCAACAACCCAGTTGACAATCTCCTAAACTTAATTCCTACTAGTGACTTTCTACCTAAGAAACCACTTAGATATGAGAACGCTACTCAATCCCTAAAACACTTCAAAGATCACACACTTTGAATAACACTACTTGATTCTGCTTCACAGCTTTGACCAAGAACAACTCAAAACAATAATACCAATTCACACTAGAATGGTTTACAAATCATACACGAAGATACAAACGACACTCAGCCTTTATCTCTCTTTCTTCGTTGATTTTCTTTAGAACTGGTGCGCTTTATATAGCTCCTTGAATTGGACTTGGACTTGCTACAATATCTGACTTGATTTGTTATTTAAAACTGAATATTCAAAACAGATTTTCTCCTAAAATCTTTTTAAATCTTCAACCTTTTAAATCTCCTACAAATCTGCACAAGATCTCCTATGCAGCAGGAAATATCTATCCCAAGATATTCGCATCCAATGAGACAACTTGCTCTCCACAATTCCAACTAACACGCAAAACCTAACAACATCACATCCTGATGTTATTAATTCTGCAGATCTAATGTCACAACATCGCATGTGACATCAGACATCCAACTTCAGCAATTTAAATACTTAACACAGCCCAGTGTTAAGACTCAATGTTGCAACATCACCACCTTGACATCAACATTGAACATACTTTGTTTTACCAAAATTCCAGTCAATCCAAGAACTAACAGATGTTATATTTGATGAGCAGTCGATGTTGAAATAGTCAGATGTGACAGTTGTGCCAGATACTGAGGTAGAACATTTGTTGGTGCGGAATAGCAGCAAGCGACAAAAGTTTTGGAAGTATTTTTCCGGGAATTTATCGTGTCCACAGAGATCGGTGCTACTGAATTGCCGTTCGACAATATCAATGTTAATGAGTTTGGTTTAAAATGGTTGAAACATAAAAACAGAAAAGTAAATATTAACACAAGAAAATTCATTCATCAGAGAGAAAAGACTTATCAAGCATGTATATATTCCACTCGTCACAAACTTAAACTTATCGACCACTTATACTCAACCTACAATACTCCTCAATATCATCCAACATCGCTCTCAATAGTGTTTATCTCTGACACACCGAGCTGAGAGAAAAACCGTATTACTCTCATCGACACTCTCGCACTCGACTCAAATAACACGGAGACATTAAGCTCCGACGCCCAAATAGATTGTTAGCTCTAAATCTATCTCTAGCATCTAGAAACTAATAGATAATCATCCTTAATCGAAGTTTGTGAAGTTTATCTCTAACACGACCCAAACCCCACACATTTAAGCAAAAATCAAGAACAATCACCAATAGAGATTTGTAAAGCAAATTAAATATATCAAAGTAAAAACATATACAAACCCAACAAAGAAGAAAGACATGAAGAAAATCAGAAATAAACCAAACACTTCACGGGTTGTCAAAGCCGATCGATGAGAAATCCACCCCGGATCATCCAAATGCAAGCTTCCATGATGTTTTCTAAGCTAATTTAATGAAAAAATGAAGTTGATGGAGTTGGGAGCAAAACCCCAAAACCATAACCTAAAAAATGTGTTTTTACCCCTATTTATTGCTGTCATCGTCGTAGACCGCGCTTAGCCCGGTTTTGGGCGCTAAGCGCGCCCTTATTAATGTTTAAACCGCCTTAAAAGCCCGCTAAGCGCGGTCGGGCGCGCTAAGCGCGCTACCTGCTGTCATGAAAAAAAGACAGCACATGTTTCGGCCATAACTTGAGAACCGTAACTCGGATTTGCCCGGTTCGAAGCGTTGGAAAGCTTATTCAATGCTTTATCTAACAATGCTCCAATATCAATGCTTTAATACCTACAAAAATAAATGGAAAACAATTAAACTCAATGATATTTACACGATAACGCAATACATACACTATAAAGTAAAGTAAACGTATTTACAAACAAAGCGGGGTTCATTCGAACGATTTTAACAAAAAGTATCGATAAGTGCAACAAAACTTATATACAAAAATAGCTACAATTTGGACTTATCAACATTCCAGTCAAGACAAGATTTAGGTGGACATTAAGGAGACACTAGCGAGTCCATGGCAGGTTTTAGCCTAACAACAAGTTTAACCAGACTCAAATTCAGGTGGAGTGCAAGATTCGGGTGGATTACAAGAATATACACTTATACGTGATAGGGGGCCTCGTCGTATTAAGAATTAGTAACATATGCTCTTATTACTAGTTCATAAGACCCTTATACCCTTTCGAGAGGCTATGTCTAGCCAAGAGAAAGATTAATAGATGAGTGTTATGGTGGAAGATATGGAGTCCTTGAAAAAGAATGAGACATGGGATTTTGTTCAACTGCCATAGGGAAACATGGATATTAGTTGCAAGTGGGTGCACAAGAAAAAGTCAGCAGTAACAGAAAAAGAAGGGGAAAACATCAAGGCTTTCCTAGTTGCATAGGGATATTTACAGCAGAAGGGGTTGGTTGTGATAATATTTTTAGTCTGGTCGTTAGAAACACTTTTATCAGGGCAGTAATGGCCCTGGTAGTCAATAAGGATATGCAATTAGAGAAGATGGATGTGAAAACAACTTTCCTCCATGATAATCTACAGAAGCAAATCTACATGGAGCATCCAGATAGATTTAGTAATACTGGACATGGCAGACTTATTTGCAAATTGAAGAGGTTTTGTATGGCTTGAGGCAATTTCCAAGGAAGTTGTACAAGTGCTTTGATTCATACATGTTCCAAATTGGCTATATTAGGTGTGATTATGCTTGTTGTGTTTATGTGAAGAGCCTTGATGATGGCATTTTTATTTTCCTGTTACTTTATGTTAATGATACGTTGATTGTTGCCAACCATTTGCATTATGTAAATGAGTTGAATACCAAGTTGGGTAAGGTGTTTGATATGAAAGATTTAGGTGCTGCAAAGAATATTCTTGGGATGAAAATTCACAGGGACAGAGAAGCTAATAAATTATGGTTGTCTCACAAAAGCTATGTTGAATGTGTTTTGAGTAGATTTGATATGAGCAAAGCAAAGCCTGTTAGTATTCCATTGGAGAATCATTTTAAGATCTCTTTGGAACAATGTCTAAAGACAGACTCAAAGATTGAAGTTATGTCTAAAATTCCTCATGAAAGTGCAGTTGGTTGTTTGATGTATGATATGGTTTGTACTAGAACAGATTTGGCATAAGCAATTAGTCAAGTGTGCAAGCTCATCTTCAATCTATGGAAGCAACATTAGGAAGCAGTCAAATGGATCTTAAAGTACTTGAAGGGTACAACGAATCATGGTATCATGTTTAACATGGAGCATGGTGTTCCATCAGTTATGGGATATGTGGATTATGACTATGCAAGTGATATGGATGATAAGAGGTCTATAACATGGTATGTCTTTACTCTTGCGGGGGGAATATATATGCTGGAAATCATCAGTTCAATCCATGGTAGCTACGTGTGCAACCACGACAGAATACATGGCAGTAGTTGAAGGGTGTTAAGCAAGGTGGAGTTCAGTTGGGTTGTGATATTCAGAGTGTTATCTATTTGGCAACAATTAGATGTATCATGCTAGGACTAAGCATATTGATGTGACGTTCTACAAGATCAGGTAGTTGTTGGTGTCTAAACAAATATTACTTTAGAAGAATCACACTTCAGAGAATGCAGATGATATGTTGACCAAGTCAATCACCAGTGACAAGTTCAAACACTGTTTACACTTGTTACATGTTTCATAGTGTTAAGCAAGAGGTGTCTCTCCCTAGTTTCCCGGATGAACCATTATGCATGAAGTATTCATAGGGGTATGATATTCGCCAAGGTGGAAACTGTTGAATGTGGCTCATATAAGTGAGATAATTATGGGTTGTTGAGATAACAATGTGTTGTTGACACTATAACTCATATTGTTGAGATAATTATGGGTTTTCGAGATAACTATAGATTATTGAGAGTATAACTCATATTTTTGAGGTACTTATGGATAGAGATAATGGTTAGTTGAGGGAAACTAGGGATTAAGGTTTTAGATAAACTAACTAGTAAGATACTTGTGCGCCCGCACAGGTAAATTACTTTGATAGGGTATAAAATATATTTAGATACACATATCAATTTAAAATAAATTATTTAATTGTAAAATTAACAATGATTATATAAACTCAATTATGTAATTTATGTTAAATAACCATACAAAGGGGAAAAATAGACACTTGAGATGGAGAAAAAAAAAGAGAAAATTTTGACATTTGAAAATAAAGTTTTTGCCTCTCAAACAAAGACAATTGTTGATTAAAATAAAATAGGATATTATACTGATTGTGCCGCATGAGATAAATCATTTTAATTTTGTATTTATGTGTTAAATCTTCGTCCATATTATCTATCAACCATCTAAAATTTCTAAATATAATAATGTTATATCTCACAAAAGAATATACAATTGTGCACTTATATTTGATATTTGGTTTTACATCAACATACATTTTCTCACAAAAATAAAATTACTAATGAAATACATATTTTCTTTTAATAAATTGATTCATATAAAACATTTATTAAACAATTTCATTATATTCTCTTTGTAAGGTCAAAAACATGTTCCAAATATAATGTTTTTGTGAGGTGTGAGGTGAGGGGGTATCACGGTGAATCAATTTTGGATAGATATAATGATAAAGGAAGAGAAAAAAAGAATGATAATATGTTATATTCGTAACTATTCTAAATAAAAACAACCCCAAAAATTTGTAAACTTATAAATCACAAAAGAAACTTTATAACTACTACCAATATGAAATTGAAGATGATTGATCACACTTTGATTTTGTACATTAGGAGCCTGCATAATGAGACCGAAGTAAAATAGAAAACTATATATAGGTCTCAAGAAGCCATATTTTATGGATATTTAGGAGTAGGATGACCTCAACATCCAAATCCCTATCACAATGAGTTATTAGTCATATACGGGTATGTAGTATGTATTTGGATATCCATCTGGTTGATCAAAATCACATTGAAAACCCACATTAATTCAAAAGCTCCAAATTGTAGCTTCATAATTTTCATTTTTTTTGCATTGGGATGTGGTCTTTTAATGTGATTTGGTTTTTAACACGAAACCAAACACACCCATAATCATTCCAAACATTAACAATTGTAGTTTCCAGTTAGATATCAATTTCTTTAGAGTAAAAATTTGAGTTGAAAAAAGGTAGCTAGATATCAATTTCTTTACTCACTTGCATAACCTTATAAAATTTACCAATACATAAATACAACATCATGGTATCAAAGAAATATAGAACAAACAAGTATTAAAAAATAACATTTATTTTTGCACACTTTTTATTATTTTCTTTTTTACTCTATACGCTAAAACCTAAATCACAACCTTCTGTTGTTAGAGGCATCATTATCAGCATTCATCACAACGATGTGAAACTGAATCTTCAACTGGATCTAAATCTCCAATTAGAATAATATTTGGGACCCGTTTCTCCAAAGATTGTTGGGGAGATTTTCACTAAGGAGCATTGAACATTGTGAGACTTCTTTTTCTAGAGAAACACCTTTGTGAGAGACACACCACATACTCACCCAAAACCTTAAGGTGATAAGTGTATGTGTTCTCCCACTTATAAATGCTCAAGTCCCACATTCCTATCCAATGTGGGATTATTATCCACACTACCCACACTTGTAATTCTTAACACTCCCCCTCAAGTGTGAGTTTATCCACAATTCTTCCACAATGCTCCCCTTAAGCGGAAGCTCTTTTCTACTTCCACATACACTTGTACAGCCGTTGATACTCTTCAATGAGACACTTTACCCATGACCTATGGGGATACTTTCGATACAAGTGAGCCAGTGTCTTCCTCGAACCAAAGGCTCATGATACCACTATTGGGAGAGATTTTTCAACTAGGGAGCATTGAACATTGTGGGAATACTTTTATAGAGCAACACCTTTGTGAGAGACACACCACATACACACCCAAAACCTTAAGGTGATAGGTGTATAGGTTCTCCCACTTATAAATGCCCAAGTCCCACATTCCTATCCAATGTGGGATTATTATCCACACTACTCACACTTATAATACTTAAGACTCCCCCTCAAGTGTGAGTTTATCCACAATTCTTCCACAATGCTCCCCCTTAAGCGGAAGCTCTTTTCTACTTCCATATACACTTGTACTGCCATTGATACTCTTCAATGAGACACTTTACCCACGACCTATAGGGATACTTTCGATACAAGTGAGCTAGTGTCTTCCTCGAACCAAAGGCTCATGATACCACTGTTGGGAGAGATTTTTCAACTAGGGAGCATTGAACATTGTGGGAATACTTTTCTAGAGCAACACCTTTGTGAGAGAAACACCACATACACACCCAAAACCTTAAGGTGATAGGTGTATGGGTTCTCCCACTTATAGATGTTCAAGTCTCCACATTCCTATCCAATGTGGGACTATTATAAACACTACTCACACTTGTGATACTTAACAAAGATAACACTGATGTTTGCATAATGAATAATTGAATCAATTTTGTTCTAATAAAATTTAGAGGTTGGAGGAACATTTAAACCTTCTACGCACCTTGGCCCGGTTGCTTCATGGACAAATAAGTTGACAGTTCCAAATTACTTCGTGGATGAAGAACATTATTATTTGCATCACACAATGAAAATATTGAGTTAACAATCCTAAAACAAAAAATTTATGCAAAATAAAATCAATACACCAAGAACAAAAAAACAAAATTTTGACCATAAAGCAATTGATAAGTTGATTACTTATTAATCAATTTGCAAGCTGAAAAATAAAATGACCAACTAAATTAGAAATAAATAAGAAAATGTTTAATAACTTTCATGAATAAAGGAAATAAACAACAATAATTTTAAGAGATGTTAATGTTGACGAGAATCCACATTAGAATTTTGTCAAACACATGGTGTGCATATATAAAGGGCTAATCCCCAAGTCTGCCTATGAAGAATGTGATAGAGAATAAATAGTAGCAACTCCTAATATTTGAAGTAAGTGAGCCAACCTTCTATCCAAAGACGAAAAAAGAATATTAGGCCCAATCACAGCCTTTGGGTCTAGTCCCCTATTTGAAATGGATGTAGAACATATGTCTAGACTTCGCTCAGTACAAAGTAGAATTCAACAAATGAAAAAAATATACAAAATTTAGAATTAAATGGATGTAAAAAAATTTATTTTGTTGGGGAACTCAATCACCAGTGACAAGTTCAAACATTATTTGGACTTGCTACATGTTTCTCAGTGTTATGCAAGAGGTGTACCTTCCTAGTTTCTAGGATGAATCATTATGCATGAAGTCTTCATAGGGTTTTGATATTCACCAAGGTGGAGATTTTTTAATATGACTCATATTAGTGAGATAATTATGAGTTGTTGAGATAATTATGTGTTGTTGAGAGTATAACTCATATTGTTGAGATAATTATGGGTTTTTGAGATGAGTGTAGGTTGTTGAGAGTATAACTCATATTGTTGAGATAATTATAGGTAGACATAATGAGTTGGTGTGGGAAACTAAGGATTAGGGTTTTAGTTAAACTAAAACCTAGTATTATATATGGCTTGTAACACTGTAATCCAATGCAATTCACAAGACATAAATAAAGGGAATTATAGTTACTATATAGTCGCAGACATACGCAACTCGGCTGAACTGCGTAAATAAAGCTTTTGTATGTTTCTCTCTACTCTGATATGTATTCGCGTTTCTGTTTCAATAATTTGTATCAAATGACGCTTAATCGTGGAGGTGCAAAATTCTAAGTGACTCGGTTCGACGGAATGAGTAATTTCGGTTTATGGAAAATGAGGGTTAAGGATTCTTTAGCTCAATAAGTTTTATAGAAGGCGCTTCATGATGAGAACCCGACATACATCACAACCATTGATTGGAACGAGATGAAGGAGAAGGTCGCAAGTTTAATAAGACTTTGTGTTTCTAATGACGTATGAAACATATCTTGTACCACACAACTCCAAAGGATGTCTAGAATAAATTAGAAAATTAGTACATAACCAAGACGCTCATGAACAAATTATTCGGGAAACAACGGTTTTATAGCCTGAAGATGAAAGAATGAGGCAATTTGCAAGCTCATGTCAATGTTTTCAATAACATCCTAGCTGATTTGACACAACTTGGTGTAAAGGTTCACAATGAGAATAAAGCCATTATTTTTTGTGCTATTTACCAAGCTCTTATGATCACTTGGTGACCACTCTCACATACAGGAAGGAATTAATCACACTAGATGTTAACACTCACAACGCTACCAAAGTGTAGAAGAATGTGGATGAAGTTCACATGAGGTTTATTTATGAATGAAGGCCAAGACCGTAGCAAAGGCAAGGGTAAGGCAGTGGGTTCTGGAAATAAAAAGAGGTTTTAGACCAAGGACAAGAAACAAGAGAATATTATGGTTGCAAGAAAACTGACCATTAGAAGAGGGACTGATGTGTTTCATCTGCAAAATGCACTAATGCATGAATCCTTGATTATGGGTTCTCCTACCATATGACGCCACAAATGGAGTGGTTCAAATCTTTTAAATTAGGTGATTTTAGTTTTGTCTATTGGGTGATGATAAAACTTGTACCATCACTAGAAATAGGCAAATTAAAATTGCTTTAGATGATGGTGGCTTGCACACGTTGAGTGAGGTTCCTTATGTTCCATAATTGAGGAAGAATTTAATTTCTTTGGAAAATCTTCAAGCGAATGGTTATTCATTCTAGTCAGATGGAAATAGAGACATAATGAGGGTTAATAAGGGTGTAATGAATGTGATGACAACAAGGAGGACTGCAGGCAACCTATATAAGTTGTTGCGGGCACAATTTTGGGTGATGTAGAACATTCCAGTCAGAACATGATTTAGGTGGACATTGAGGAGACACTAGTGAGTCCATGGCAGGTTTTAGCCCAACAACAAGTTTAACCAGACTTAAATTCAGGTGGAGTGTAAGATTCGGGTGGATTATAAGACTATACACTTGTGTGTGATAAGGAGCCCTGTCGTATTAAGAATTAGCAGCATATGCTCTTTTTACTAGTTCATAAGACCCTTCTACCCTTTCGAGAGGCTATGTCTAGCCAATAGAAAGATAAGTGGATGGGTGCTATGATGGAGGAGATGGAGTACTTGAAAAAGAATGATACATAGGATTTTGTTTAACTGCCACAGGGAAACATAGATATTGGTTGCAAGTGGGCGTACAAGAAAAAGTCAGCAGTAACAGAAAAAGAAGGGGAAACTTCAAGGTTTTCCTAGTTGTAAAGGGATATTTATAGCAGAAGGGGATTGATTATGATGAGATTTTTAGTCCGGTCGTCAGAAACACTTTTACCAGGGCAGTATTGGCCCTAGTAGTCGACAAGAATATGCATTTAGAGCAGATGGATGTGAAAACAACTTTCCTCCATGGTAATCTACAGGAGCAAATCTACATGGAGCATCCAGAGGGATTCGGTGATATTGAACATGGCAGACTTGTTTACAAATTGAAGAGGTTTTTGTATGGCTTGAGGCAATCTCCAAGGAAGTGGTCCAAGTGCTTTGATTCATACATGCTCCAAATTGGCTATATAAGGTGTGATTATGCTGGTTGTGTTTATGTGAGAAGCCTTGATGATGGCTTTTTGATTTTCCTGTTACTTTATATTGATGATACACTGATTGTTGCCAACCATTTCATGATGTATATGAGTTAAAGACCAAGTTGGGTAAGTTGTTTGATATGAAAGATTTGGGTTCTGCAAAGAAGATTCTTGGGATGAAAATTCACAGGGACAAGGAAGCTAATAAATTATGGTTGTCTCACAAAAGCTATGTTAAATATGTTTTGAGTAGATTTGATATGAGCAAAGCAAGGCCTGGTAGTATTCCTTTGACGAATCATTTTAAGATCTCTTTGGAACAATGTCTAAAGACAAACTCAAAGATTAAAGTTATGTCTAAGATTCCTTATGCAAGTGCAGTTGGTTGTTTGTGTATGATATGGTTTGTACTAGACTGAATTTGGCATAAGAAATTAGTCACGTTTTCAAGTTCATGTCCAAGCCATGGAAGCAACATTAAGAAGCATTCAAGTGGATCCTAAAGTACTTGAAGGGTACAACGGAATGTGGTATCATGTTCAACATGGAGCATTATGTACCATCAGTTGTAGGATATGTGGATTATGACTATGCAAGTGATATAGATAATAAGAGGTCTATAACATGGTATGTCTTTACTCTTGCAAGGGGGATATATGCTGGAAATCATCAACTCAATCCATAGTAGCTACGTGTACAACTACGGAAGAATACATGGTAGTAATTGAAGCTTCCAAGGAAGCATTATGTCTTATAGGTTAGTGAGAGAGTTGGGTGTTAAGCAAGACAGAGTTCAGTTGCATTGTGATATTCAGAGTGTTATCTATTTGGCGAACAATCGGATGTATCATGCTAGGACCAAGTATATTTATGTCAGGTTACACAAGATTGGGTAGTTGTTGGCGTCTAAACAAATGTGTTTTTGACAATATAACTCATATTGTTGAGATAATTATGGGCTGTCGAGGTAACTATAGATTATTCAGATTATAACTCATATTGTTGAGATAATTATGGGTAGAGATAATAGTTTGTTCAGGGAAACTAGGGATTAGGGTATTAGATAAACTAACTAGTAAGATACATGTGTGCCCGCACAGGTAAATTAATATTATAGGGTATAAAATATATTTAGATACACATGTCAATTTAAAATAAATTATTTAATTGTAAAATGAACAATGATTATATAAACTCAATTATGTTAAATAACCATACAAAAGGGAAAATATAGACACTTGAGATGGAGAAAAAAAGAGAAAAATTTGACATTTGAAAATATAGATTTTACCTCTCAAATAAAGATAATTGTTGATTAAAATAAAATAGGGTATTATACTGATTGTGACGTGTAAGATAATCATTTTACCATCGTATTTATGTGTTAATTCTTCGTCTATATTATCTATCAACCATCTAAAATTTATAAATATAATAGGGTTAAATATGTTTTTCGTCCCTCTAAATATTCCAAACTTCGTTTTTAGTCCTCCAAAAATTTTTGTTTAAAGAATAGTCACCCTAAAGTTTTCCGTCCCCAAATTTCATCTCTGCCGTCTATTTAAGTTAACGGTTGATGACGTGGAGGCTGATATGTCATTTATTTTTATTTTTTATTATTATTGTTGCTGATGTAACAATGTCACATAATGCCAAACAATACCACATAATTTGTCTTTTCTGAGTATCTATTAACTTTTCACTTTAGATTAAGTTAACCCTAGATTAACTCTTCACTCCCAAAAGTTAACATTTACACTCTCAAAGAAATTCTGCTCTCTCTCGTTCCCAAGGTGAGCACAACATTGTTTCCTTTCCAAACCTTAAAGTTTGTTTGATGTTTCGTTCGTAACCTTCAATTGCAGTACTTTGCGATTGTGTTACTCTGTGGTCCCAACATTGTTTTTGGAAGCTGCTGCAAATCTGTGGTCCCTCGACAACAAAACTTGAGGTAGGTCCACATGTTCTTTATTAGATTCTGTTTTATTGAACTTTGGTATAGGTATAGTATTTTAATGGTAGTGTATTCATCAATATGTTTTTTTAGGGTTTTTTGTGGGTCCATCATTGACTGTAAATTTACTTTCAATATGTAGGGATGGGTGTCTTTAAGGTAATATTTTTCATTAAGGGTTCTTTTGTAAAATACCCTATGCTAAAGTATGTAGGTGGGGATGTATACGCTTTTAATGGACAGGATAGTCAAAGTTGGTCATTTTTTGATGCTTGTGATTTAATTAAGGGGATGGATCCTGGCTTTGAGTATAGTAGTTTTAGGATGTGGTGGAAACATGGTGAAGGTACCTTAGAGAGTGATCTAAAACCATTTAAGGATGATTGTGATGCTTTTGAGGTTGGTGCCTTTATGAACGAGTGCAAGGATGATGTTGAAATATACACTGAAGAGATATCAATTAAGGGAGATGAAACCTTTATGGAGACTGCAAGAAGGAGGAACAAATGCCCAAAATTTGAAGATAAGGTTGATTCTGGTTCCGATGATGAGTGTTCTAGTGATGAGTCAGTGAAAGATATTAAGTTTGAAGATAGTGAAGAAGAAAGGATGAATCTTATTGATGAGGGTTTTGATGATGGTATTAATGTGCAATTTAATAGTCATCCATCAAATGTACATGTTAAAGATGATGTGGCTGGCTCTAGTGAGGTAGTTAAAGAAAGCTTGATCACACCAGAGATGGGTAACGAACATGTAATTGAAGATGAGTATTTAACTGATGAGCTTGATAATGGAGTTGAAGATGATAGTGATGATGAAAGGCCAAGTGTTGTTAGGTATAATGATGTTGATGGTATTACCAAGGATTATAAGTTCAAGGTGGGAATGGAGTCTTCATCACTTAGGCAGTTTAAGAATGCTATTTTGGAACATAATGTACTGAATGAGAGGGATGTTAGATTTGTGACGAATGATGCAGTGAGATGTGGGGTGGTTTGCAAGGAGGAATCTCTATGTGATTACACTATCCTTTGCAGTAAAGTGTTGACATCTACCACCTTTAGAATTAAGAGCGTGTATGATAAACATAAGTGTGGAAGACAATTTTTTAACAAAAGTGCAAAAGATGATTGGGTTACAAAGGTGATTGTTGATCGGATGAAGAACAATAATAAAATGAAGTTGAATGAGGTGATTGCTGATGTTAGGACAAATAACTCCAGGTTGTAGGGCTTTTAAGGCAGGACAAATTGCCAAGAGGATAGTGGAGGGAGATTCTAGTAAACAATATAGTTTGTTATGGTCTTATGGGGCTGAATTGAGGAGAGCTTCACAAGGAAACACTTTTAAGATGAACATTCAAACTCCAAGTCCAGGTTTATTTCCAAGGTTTGAAAGATGTTACATGTGCTTTGATGAAACAAAGAAAGCCTTGAAACATGCTTGTAGGCCATTTATTGGACTTGATGGTTGTCATCTAAAACATAAATATGGTGGTATACTATTGATAGCAGTGGGACGAAATCCTAATGACCAGTACCTACCTCTTGCATTTGGAGTTCTAGAAACTGAGTCAAAGGACACTTGGAGTTGGTTTATGCAACTACCTATTGAAGTCATTGGTAACCAAAGGTGGTGTTTTATTTCTGACCAACAAAAGGCAAGTGTACATCTTTATATTTTTTGTATATTAATTTCATTTCTTGATTAATTGTTTTATATAGTTGTTCTAATTGTATACAGGGTCTTGTACAAGTGTTTGAGGAACAATACCCAGCATTTGAGCATAGATTTTGTGTGAGGCATCTATATGCTAACTTTAAAAAGAGGTTTGGTGGTGGTACCCTCTTTAGGGACCTAATGATGGCTGCAACAAAGGCTACATATCTAGAAGCTCGTGAACAATTCATGCAAAAGATCAAGGAAGTCAGCAATGATGCTTATGAATGGTTGGAGGCCATACCAAAAACAAAGTGGCGTAAGCATGCTTTTCCTTTGTTTTCTAAGTGTGGTGTACTGATGAATAATTTAAGTGAATCATTTAATGCCACTATTCTGCTTCAGAGGGACAAACCTATTATTACAATGTTTGAATGGATTAGGTCTTATCTTATGGGTAGGTTTGCAACTTTAAGGGTAAAGGTTAATGGTTATAATGGTAGGATTATGTCAAAGCCACTTAGGAGATTGGATAGAGAGATTGAGAAAAGTGCAAGTTGGACAGCAACTTATGTTGGACAACTAACATTCCAGGTTACCCATGTGATGTTTACTGATAGTTTTGTAGTTGATCTGAATAACAAGACATGTTCATGTAATTTTAGGGATCTCATCGGAATTCCATGTAGACATGCAGTTTCTGCAATCCATAGGAAAGTAGATAATTCCATAAATTATGTCCATAAATGTTACCACAAGTCAACATATGTCAGATGTTATGAAGTAGGTATCACTCCTTTGAATGGCCAAAATAAGTGGCCAAAAACTGATGACCCATCCATATACCCTCCTATGTTCAAAAGAGGCCCAGGGAGGCCAAAAAAATTAGGAGGAGAGAACCTGATGAGGGAAGCCAAACAAAATGGAAAAGAACTAACACAAACCATAGGTGCAAGTTATGTTGTGAGCTTGGACACAACAAAAGAACATGCAAGAAAAACAAACAGATTGTGCTTCTTCCATTAGGAAGTACCAATGCTGCAAGTCAAGGAATGCCCACAGATGCAAGTCAAGGAATGGCCGTAGATGCAAGTCAAGGAATGCCCACAGATGCAAGTCAAGTAATGCCCACAGATGCAAGTCAAGGAATGCCCACAGATGCAAGTCAAGGAATACCTACAGAAGCAAGTCAAGGAATACCTACACAAGCTAGTCATATAAGTCAAGTCAAATTGGCACCTAAAAAAAGGGTATTGTCATATTGTCTTACTTTACATATTGGGATTGTTATTGTGATTGTTATGAATGATATTGTGATTGTTTATATTGTGATTGTTTCCTACAGGGGAGACCTAAAGGATCTACTACCAAGGGAACAACTAAGGAACCCAAGAAGTCAAAGATAAAGAAACCAAAAGAACCAAAGAAAAACAACACAACTGTCAAGAATGGAACAAGCAAAGATGCATACAAGGAGTCAAATATCAATGTTGCAACTAACACAAATGATCCAACTATTCCAACTGTTAATGATGGCCCTACCAAAGAAGGTGAGGAAGTTGTCACTGGTGTACCAATCAATGGAGCTTCAACTGAGTCTAATGAAGAAACTGCTGTTGTCACTGGTGAGACCATGAAGACTGCAACTGAGCAAAAAGAACCTGATGTTGTGGTAACTGAGCCCATGAAGATTGCAAATGAACCTGCTGAACCTGATGTTGTGGTAACTGAGCCCATGAAGACTGCAACTAAACCTGCTACCAGTTTGGATGATACTCTAGAAGCATTGTTATGGGGTGATGATGTCTTAGACATTCAACCTTTGAATGTTGAAAAATCACCCCTCAAGGAAACTACACCAAAACCTACAGGTGCCAAAGTTTTCTTTGGTAAACAACCCAAAATTTGCAGAAATAAACCATTCAAGCCACCTGGTATTCGAACAGTCCTTTCAAGACTAACCTGCAGTGAGCCTGTATAGTTTAAAACCCATAGCAGGTACAAGACTCAATCTGAGGGTTCAGTTGAAAAGAGGCAGTTTGATAGGCTAAGGACTTTGAAGACCAAGAACATACCTGGCCCTGGAAAGAAAGTTGATGATCCAGTTGTTATACCTGAAGAAGACCAATGAAGACCATCTGTTTTGTTTTGATTGTTGTGCATTTTGTCTATGTAATGTTCTTAAGTAATCTGAAGACTTTGACTAACCAAGTTATTTTGTTATGTACTCATTTAGGTGTACTCTTGGTGCATCTACAAACTAAGGTCATGTATTGGATCAAACTATGTACTATATTTTGTTGTAATTTTGGTTGATCTACAAACTAAGATCAAGTCATTCTGTATCCATTGTGAATGAATTCTATTTCAATGGATTCTATTTTGGTGCATCTACAAACTAATTTTGGTGGATCAAACTAATGTCAATGAATTCTATTTCAACTCATTATGTATCAATTGTGAATACCAAATAATGTCAATGTGCCATACTGTAATCATTTACATTAAGGGTTCATCAACAACAATTTACATTAACAACACATATCATTTCATTGACAATTTACATTCATCAATAATTTACATTACATTCATCAACAATTTACATTAATTGTCTTACTTTACATTAAGGGTTCAAACATAACAGAAGATAATTCATCAACAACAATTTGGTTCATCAACACCAATTTCATTACATTAATCAACAACACTAGGTTTACATTCATCAACAACAATTTCATTACATTCATCAACACCAATTTCATTAAATTGCATTATGTTGGACAACTACTAATTTCAACAACACCTTTGGTCATCAACAACAATTTCATTACATTTATAAACAACAATTTCATTACATTCATCAACCAAAATTTCATTACAATTTCATTAACAACAATTTCATTACATTCATCAACCAAAATTCCACAACTACTAATTTCAACATTTACATTTCATTAAAAGGAATACATTAATCAGCAAAGACACCACAACACATATAATCTTTATTTTCCCAGCCAATGCCGATGCTCTCAATTTCGATTCCAGCTTCAAATTCTTCTTCTTCGCACCTTCATACAACTCCCTCAGCAAATCATTTGTCTCTAATTCCTTCATCCTATACTTTTCTGGTAGTTCAACACCATTAACATCTGAATCGAGCAGATCTTCATCCCAAACGAATAAATCACAAGTTTCTTCAGTCTGCCAAAAAGGGCATCTCCAGAAAAGCCTACCTTTGTTGCGACCATCTTTACAGACATATGATACCATGCGAGCATCACAACCACAATTCCTTCCCTGTCGGGTTCGCACAGAGCAACTAGACATGTTAATGTGTTTTGTATCAATTGTTATTGAACACGCCATCAAAGAAATTCTGCTGAAATTAACAAAAGGAACAACAAATAAGATATCAGTAGGACGAAAAATCCAAATAAAAAGATGAAATTAGGTTAACATGGGAGAAAAAGGAAAAAGCTTGACATGATATTAGGTTAATAGAGGAGAAAGAGGAAATGAAATTAAGTAATTTACATGTGTTGATGTGTCTACTCATAACCCACGTGGATTTTACAACACATCCAATCATCTAAAAAAAATTTCCAGTTCATCATCCACGTCTTCATCCGTTAACTTAAATAGATGTCAGGGATGAAAATTGGGGACGGAAAACTTTAGGGGGACGAATTATTGAACGAAAATTTTGTAGGGACTAAATCCGAAGTTTGAGTTATTTAGAGGGACCTAAAACATACTTAACCCAATATAATAATGTTATATCTCACAAAAAATATACAATTGTGCACTTATATTTGATATTTGGATTTATATCAACATACATTTTTCTCACAGAAGATAAATTACTAATGAAATACATATTTTCTTTTAATAAATTGATTCATATAAAACATTTATAAAACAATTTTATTATATTCTCTTTGTAAGGTCAAACACATGTTCCAAATATAATGTTTTTGTGAGGTGTGAGGTGAGGGGGGTATCATGGTGAATCAATTTTAGATAGATATAATGATAAAGGAATAGAAAAAAAAGAGAATGATAATATGTTATATTTGTAACTATTCTAAATAAAAACAACTCAAAATTTTGTAAACTTCTAAATAACAAAAGAAACTTCATAACTACTACCAACATGAAATTGAGATTATTTATCACATTATGATTTTGTACATTAGGAGCCTGCATAATGAGATCGAAGTAAAATAGAAAACTATATATAGGTCTCAAGAAGCCAGATTTTATGGATATTTAGGAGCAGGATGACCTCAGCATCCAAAACCCCTAACACAATGAGTTATTAGGCATATACGGGTATGTAGTATGTGTTTGGATATTCATCTGGTTGATAAAAAACACACTGAAAAACCACATTAATTCAAAAGCTCCAAATTGTAGCTTCATAATTTTTTTTTTTTTTTTTTGCATTGGTATGTGGTCTTTTAACGTGATTTAGTTTTTAACGCGAAACCAAACACATACGTAATCATTCCAAACATTAATAACTATAGTTTCCAGTTAACATCCATATACCAAAATACTTAGACAACAAGGTAGGCATTCATTACTGTATCTATTTCTAGATAGATATCTATTTCTTAAGAGTGAGTTTGAGTCGAAGAAAGGTAGCTAGATATCAATTTCTTTACTCACTTGCATATCATTATAAAATTTACCAATACATAAATATTTGGAAAAATTAATATAAATCGAATGGATTGAGGCTAGAATCGTAAACGAAATCACTTTCGTAAAAGTATTTCAAGCACTCTCAATTGTCTTAGAGTCGGAACGCAGGAATACCCAGGATAATTCAGTCGTATGTCGAATTTGCGTAAGACCGACGAAAACTCGATTATGTAGCAAAGAGTGTCTGGAATTTTGTACAAGAAGATATTTGGTTTGTGATGTGTTTTCTGAATTTCGGAATGATGTATTTATAGGTCATATATGTGTTGTTTCACAAGGTTGCGACCCTTGATGAAATAACACCTTTTAACCAAAAGATGTTTTGTTTCCAAGCATTACCTATGTTCATTCCACAGCAACACTTCACGAAGTGTTGCTTTTCTTCGAATTCAGAAACAGGACCGGCCCTGTGCAAGTGCAGCAAGTGCTACTACACAGGGCTCCAAATTTTAAAGGGCCCCAAAATTGGAAAACTTCAATTTGTTTTTCATAAATATTAATAAAAATAAATAAAATATTATAATAAAAACTCAATAAATATTAAAAAAAATGATATGATAAAAATTCAATATATACAAAAAAAAAGAGATTGATCAAAACTCAAAATAATTATAACTAAATTTATTTTTAATTAATACATCATTGTATTTTTGTGAGTTTTTTTTAATTATTATAATACTTTTTCTTTTAAATTGAGGCCCATTTTTTAAATTAGAACGGGCCCTCCGAGATCATTGGGTCGGCCCTGTTCAGAAAACAACTTTACTTGTATATTTTTCTTGTCATTTTGGAACACATCCATAATTATTATTATTGTTAATAATTTATAACAATCCCCCACTTGTTCTAATAATGACAAGATCAATTCCAGAAATAAAAGGAAACAAAAGAATGTTAATACAGTTAAGTATCTTTCGATTTGAACTTAACCTTAGTAAAGATAACGCAAAGCCTAATCGGAACGTTAGGTAGCTATGCTTTGAACCGTTATCCCATGTGATTAGACCGACATTACCATACACACACTCTTTAATGGTTCTTCGCCTATATCTCTCGCCTAGCACTATTTATGACCATGTGTTTTTCCTGTTTCATGAATTTTTCATGAGAGAAACTCCAACTTTCACTTTGAGACGACACAATCTCGAAGTTCACATAGGTGAAGTTCATATTGTATCCTTTTCCATGAGACACATACCCTCGGTATTGAACTTTATTAAGAGTTTAAATAAAACTCAGCCCTCATTTAAAGGTCAACATTATCACGAAATGTTCGACAAACATCCAAATCAACGACTTGTTGTTACCCATTGAATCTTGAGGTTAATGTTCTACTAACGTAAGATTGGGTTGCCGCCGCTGTCGGAACTCTTACTCAAGGAGTTTCAACCCCATGCGTCTCGAGGTTGTTTTTACTAAGTTTCTGGCCAGTGGCTTAGTAAATGAATCAAGAAAGTTATAGCTCGATCATATATATGTGAATGATTACATCCTTAATCAATTTTCTCACGAAAGAATGTCTAAGTCATACTTGCCTAGACTTTCTGTTATACACTTTTTGCATGCTTTAGTTAAAGTGGTTTGACTACCGTAATGTATCAACACCTTTGAAACATTGTCTTTAGCCAATGGAACTTCCAGCAGAAGGTCCCTCAGTCATTCAACTTCTTCACAAGCGAAAGCAAGAGCCTCGAACTCCGATTTTATGGTTGAGAGAGTGATCCACATATGTTTCTTACTCTTCCAAGAAATTGCACCCTCTGCTAGTGTAAATATCCACCCAAATGCATAATTTTGATATTCAACACTTGATATCTAACTCGCATCGGTATATCCTTCTAATATGGCGGGAAATATACCATAATGGAGACCAAGATTTTTGGTTTTCATAAGATATCCTAAATTTTCTAATGATGGCCTTCTAGTGCTCACCATTTGGATTACTAGTAAAATTTACTCATCTTACTAATTGCAAATGCCATGTTGGGTCTAGTACATTGCATGCACTTGCATATTCCAATTGAGCCACAACTCATCCATAATCCTTTTGAAGTTTGACATTAGGAGTAGTCACTTCCTTAAAGCGTAAGTGTTTGAACTTATTAAGCATTTTCTCAACATAGTGTGTTTGACTAAGTTCATAACCCCCACTATTTTGCTTTACTTTGATCCCCAAAAGTGTGTGAACTCAACCAAGATCATTCAACTTGAATGTGGAAGTTAGAAACCTCTTTGTTTCTAAAATTCTATTTATCTCGTTGCTAATGATCAATCATATAATCAACATGGAGACAAATGAATATCACAATATTCTCACATAACTTTGTCTACAAACACTTGTAACAAGAATCAGATGAATAATGTTTTTAGATAATCATGCATGATGATGCAAGAAGGTTTTAGATGAAGTGAGAGATGAAATTATGAGCAATTTAAAGTAGTATAATATAAATTGCAATGAGCACCTTAATTATGTTGACTTATCTCAAATCTTCTCTTGAATTTATATGCTAAACCTTCTTGATCAACTTCATCATTGATGTGTATGACCCTTTTGCACATTTTCTTCTTTGATAATATTTGTCTTCATCAAAATAGAACTAGATATAAGATGTATTCCTCACAATCTCCCCCTTTTGATGATGACAAAATCTTTGAATTCGTGTTTTGATAAGATTAAAAATTCTTCCCCTTAGTTGTGTGTCTCCCCTTTAATTGTTGAATCTTGCAATGAAAAAATCAATCTTATAATGTCATTGTTTCATTGCTTGTTTTTTTAATCAATACAAGGATTTGACAAGCTTTCACACCTATTGTTCTTTAACAAGGAGAACATAACCTTATGGTTACTCCAAGTGAATCTCATTATCGTGATCTCCATTTTGGAGTGTCGTTTTGACATCCATTTGACGAACTCTAAGGTCATGCAAATAAACTAATGCAAACAATACTTTAATTGTCACCATCTTTGCTATCAATGCATATGTGATGAAATAATCAACACAATTTTTTTCTTTTCTAAAACCCATGGCTACTAATCTAGCCTTGTAGGTGTTTAGTGTACTATCACTATGATACTTCCTTTTAGATACCTACTTGCATCCAACGAGTTTTGATCATTTAGGTAGATCAACAAATTCCCAAGTGTGGTTCGACATTATTGAATCCATTTCGTCTTAGATAACATCCTTCTAAAAAGTTGAGTCCTTTGAAGCCATTGCTTTCTTTATAAGTTTTAGGATCATCTTTTACTTGAAGAATAATAGGAATCTTACGAACAAAATTCTTACTATTTCCTTCCATTAGATAAAAGAAATAAATTGACTATCAATTTTGTTCGGTCTTAAATCCTTAGCCTTTCGGACTCTCTTGCTTATTCTAAGTTTGGGTTGTTTTTCAACAATCCATGAAGAATCTTCCTCACGAGATTCTTCATTAGTGACGAAATTTCGGTTTGTATTTTAATAATCTGTGGAGAACCTTCCACGCAAGGTTCTTTAGCTGTGGAAATCTCAAAATTCTTATCCTCCGTTATAAGGATCTCAAAATTTTACATCTCGGTATTCAATAGTTACATTAGACTCCAAATTCAGACATTTATATAAGTCATGATTCATCTTTAAATGATCTTTATATGTTTTATAATAATAAGTCTCATTGAATACAAACATATTATTCACATAAAATGCAAATCAAAACTCAATTGCATAATTTGAAATCATGAATTTTAATAAATTTGACTACTTTAGTCATCAACCAATTCATTCTTTAAAATTTCAAAATTTCAATTTCGATTTCTCTATGCACTTTCAAAACATAGAATAATGAAGATATGCTATAGAAAATCACAAATTAATTATTTGAAGCAAATAGATAACTAAAATATCATTGTTAAATTGAATAGTGAACTTAACAAAACAAATAATATATCTCTCTTAACCTTAAATAAATAGAAGACAAATATACTGCAACACAAGTACCAATGTCCGAAGGCCAAGCATATCACAATAATAGAATAAACCAAAATGCAACATAGGAACTTGCACTTTAAATCCTTGAAATATATACAAGATAAGAATAATTTTGAAAAAATAATCAAAAGGAACAAAACTTTAAAATTAAATCTGTATTTGAAAATTGATTGCATTTCGATTTCAATATTATCAATTGAGGTAAGCAAAATTAATTTAACATTTACAATATATACAATTACAAATATGATATGTTAATATTGTTAATTTATTCACTGTATGTAATGGTCATTTGAATCTTCTATTTATTTATTTATTTTTAATAGTATTGCACTCCATAATACTTACACCAATATATCATGCAGTAATGTAATATATATCTTCTATATGTTATTGGGGGTTATGTGTGGAATGAATTTTTTTCTTTCAAAAAACAACAAACATAAAACAGTAAGAAAAGAGACAAATAACTACTGTACGTTAGTTAATTAGTGTTCGAAAGGTTGTACCTGTTCATGAAGCCATTTCATTGTGCAATGCATAGAATTAAAAATTGAATAATATTTACATATATAGGAAGACTACGTTAATTTGGGGCAACATATAATGCACCATGGTTAATGATATATGCATTCTTCTCAAACGTGATATTATATATATATATATATATATATATATATATATATATATATATATATATTTATATATATTTGAATGCTATGCACATAATATGAATATGCCGTTCAAATGTCTTCATATGCCATTTTCATTAAAAGAAAACGTTGATTGTTTGAATATTATCACCTGACAAAATTTGCTTTTCGTTTTCGTTTTCGTTTTTATCCTACAATACTCATTTCATCAACAATGTCTATATATTCAGATCAAAAAAATTGTTTTCAAATTTTAACGTCATTTCCGGCTAAACAATTGTTCTAAAGCAAAACTAAATGCATGATAAAATATAAGTAATATATATAAATTGATTATCATTAATTTAAAATATCATATCAATTAATCATTATCTAAAAATCACAATATGAATAATCAAGTCCTTGATATCAATGGTTAGAAAATTTTATAATTGATCTTGATATTATGATGTTTCGTGGTGCTCTAATTTCTACGAGGAAAATTAAGAACGTACCTGGATTCATGATGTAAGTTCTTTTTATGTTTAGAATATGTATACGACACAACAATTTATCCTTTGATACTTGAAACTGAAGCCCCGATTGTCATTATTTGCTATACTTTTAAGATTGTTGAAAAATTAATATAAATCGAATGCATCGAGGCTAGAATCGTGAACGAAATCACTTTCCTTAAAAGTATTTCTAACACTCTCAATTGTCTTAGATTCGAAATGCAGGAATACCCAAAATAATTCAGTCTTATGTCGAATTTACGTAAGACCGACGAAAACTTGATTATGTAGCGAAGAGTGTCTGAAATTTTGTACAAGAAGATATGATGTGTTTTCTGAATTCTAGAATGATGTATTTATAGGTCATATATGTGTTGTTTCACAAGGTTGCGGCCCTTGATGAAACAACACCTTTTAACCAAAAGATGCTTTGTTTCCAAACATTGCCTGTGTTCATTCCACAACAACACTTCACGAAGAGTTGCTTCTCTTCGAATTCAAAAAACAACTTTACTTGTATATTTTTCTTGTCATTTTAGAACACACCCATAATTATTATTATTGTAAATAATTTATAACAAAGTACAACAATCATGATATCAAAGAAACATGGTACAAACAAGTATTAAAAAAATAACAATTCTTTTTACACACTTGTATTATTTTCTCTTTATTCAATATGATGAAACTTAAATCAGAACCTTATGTTTTTAGAGGCATCATTATCGACATTCATCGCAACGATATGCAACTGCATCTCAAAAGCCGCTTTTAACATCTTCCTTTGTTCTTCTAATTTCTTCTCAAAGGCCGCAATCTTTTTTTTGCGCTTGTAATTTGGTGTTTTCAGCGCTTTTTTTGGATGAACCAAAAAATAATCTCAGGCCAACGCTTTCTCCAACACCAAAAACGCGTCCACCATAGTCATCTGTTCTGATAGCTTCTATTAGTATATCATGTTGTGGTTCTGGAACAAATGAGCCTCCACGGACCTCTTCAACCAAGAGATCCTACACAACATGCATGATAATATTAATATTGTAATAACCACAACATTTAAATAACACATAACATACACACAGCGAATCATACTTACAATTTTCTCAGCAATTGCTCTTGACGCATCTGATGAGTGTAACGCCCCGTTTTGCCAATTTTATTTTATGGAGTCGTTTTGATTATTTTATTATTATTTTATTTTATTTCCGACTTTTATGTGAAAATGTGTTATTTTTCGTCGTGATTATATTTTATCGCGTTTTGGGAATGTTTGCGAGATATTTGAGTGTGAGGGTATTTTGGACATTTCACATTTAATTTCACTAAGTTAGTAAGAAAAGAAAAGAAAAATAGAAATAGAAAGAATAGAAAGAAAAAGTAGAGAAGAAGAAAAGAGAAAAGAAAGAAGAAAAGAGAGGAAAAACTTGTGAAGGAAGAAATCAATCTCCCGACTTTCTAGAACACGATTAAATCAGGTAAGGGTGCGAAACTCGATTATACTATGATTGTGTATGATTATGTATGTTTGTGTGGAAGTTTTGTTGGTTTTTCAATTATAGGTCGAAATGAGATAAACGAGTAGAAACCGATGTTTTCACGGATGAATTTCGAAATAAATTGCGTAGATTAGTCGTATGAGGTTAGGTCGAGATTATAGAAACTCGTTTGGTTGAAATCGGTTGATATTGTGAGTTTTGACATTTTTGGGTTTTGAGAATGTGAGATTTTGGTGAAAAATAAAAGTCGTGGAATCGGATTTTTCTTGATCCTAATATGTTGGTATGTATTTATGTGATATTACCATGTATTTATTCGGAAGAAAGTAATTGAATCGGTCGGGTTTCGGGCGATTACGCAGCTGTACCAGAATGTAGCAGAATTTCTGGTTTTGTGCGCAGTCGTACGGACGCGTGCTGTAGGTGGAAAATTCTGTTTTGGAAAAACTTTGGAAATTCATATCTCTTGAACCGTAAGTCGGTTTTGATCCCCGTTCGAAGCGTTGGGAAGCTAACGAGGTGTTCTTTCGAGGAAAAATAGTTTTGAGGTCTGAACCTAGTCCAATCGGTACAGTTTTTTCGAACCGTTTCGTAGTGTCGGGCGTCCGGTTTATGTTTTTGCGTTATTTTGAAATATTCATATCTTCTTCGTTGTTTATCCGATTTAAATGTTCTTTATATGAATGTGAAGCTAAAAATATGTTCTATGATTTGGTGAAGAAAAATATTATTTTTAGCCGACTTTTGGCCGACTTTACCGATTAATCGTGAATAGTTGTTTTTGATGAAATGTTGTGATAATGATTTGTGGCCGAAAGGCAAGAAAATGCTAAGTGTGGTATTTGATGATATATGCATGATTGTGGATGTGTGTGTGCATGCAATGTGAATGTCATGAGTCATTGTATGCCAAGCATCATGATGTGCATTGTTGAAACGTCCTGAGTGGCGGTGTGGTTCCTGATGGAATCTGTTATAACATCGTGTGCCTCAAAAATATGAGGCGCTGCCTGAGGACCTAAAGCAGTGGTTATAGACGATTGTGGGCTCCTTTGGAGACTTAAAGCAATCCTTAACGTCGTGTGCCTCGAAAATATGAGGCGTTGCCTGAGGACCTAAAGCGACGGGTGAACATCGTAGGCCCGACGGGGAGTTACTTGAGATTCTCAGTAACGAGCGATGGTTCCAATAGTTCCTGAGTGAACTGATGATGAGACATGAGACATTGGAAGTCGGTACTGCATGGCATGTGCATAGAGTCGTTGTGTCGGTCTATGTGCATTGCATAAATCATGAATTAATTGTGTGTGAATTTGTGAATGTGATTGATGATTGTATGGTATATGTGTGGTGTGTAATGGTATTCGATGCTGGAGAATTGTGCGGTATTATGTTATATGTGGTTGTGGTGAGAATGTGTTACTTGTACATTTTTGTGTTTATATATATAATTTTATTCAATTATATTATGGTTGTTTTTCTCACCCTTCTGCTGTTTTATAACGCTCTATGAGGCGTTGCAGATTAGAGCTGCTGGAGGTATTCCTTTTTGTGAAGCGTTGCGTCTTCATTATTTTGGTCGGTCGGCTCTGATATGTGACTCCGGGTAGTTAGGGTGGCCGCATGCTATTATTTTGTATATCTGATGATATATTTTGGTTGTACATATGCTACCTGATGTATGACAAACTGTTTATATGTGTATATGTATATATGTTAATCAGATTTTAGATTTTCCGCTTTAATTCTAATTTCTGAAAAGTGAGTGTAATGAACAAAGTTTCCTCTGTATGATTGCTACCCCACAGTTGCATATCATTATGGGCAGGTGTTGCATGTTATGTGTATGTTTGGTTACTTTGATGTGATTCCCCTTTCTATGCCGTATTTCAAATATACTCTGACGAATTTTCGAATTTTCTTTTACCGCCTTAATTGCGTGTTTTTGGTATTAGATTGGGGGCGTCACATTAAGTGGTATCAGAGTCAGTCTGTGTCAGTTGTGTTTGTTGTGTTGTTTGTGTATGTTGTGTCTGGCATATTGGGCGAGTTGTGTTGAACAAGTTGTTGTTTAACCATAGTTTCTGCATTTGGATGAACAGAATATGGCTGGTCATAATGATGCTGCTTTGGCTGCTGCGATGGAAGCGATGGCACGAGCTGTGCAGGGTGCACCAAATGCTTCCGGTAATGATGAGTTTAGAAAGAATAAGCCGCCGGTTTTTAAAGGGAAACATGATCCGGATGGTGCACAGTTGTGGTTGAAAGAGATTGAGAGGATTTTCAGGGTAATGGATTGTGACGATGATGATAAGGTGAGGTTAGACACTCATATGTTACATGAAGAGGCTGACGACTGGTGGATCAGTACTCGTCAGGTGTTGGAAGCTGAGGAGGAGGAAGAAGAGATTACTTGGGAAGTGTTTAGCCGAGAGTTTCTAAGGAAGTATTTTCCGGAGGATGTCCGAGGAAAGAAAGAGATTGAGTTTTTGGAACTAAAACAAGGTAATTTATCTGTTGTTGAATATACTGCTAAGTTTGTGGAACTTGTGCAGTTTTATCCTTACTATGTGGAAGCGACAACTGAATTTTCAAAGTGTGTAAAGTATGAAAGTGGGTTGCGTCCTGAGATAAAGCAGGCTATTGGATATCAGAGGATTCGAAGGTTTGCTGATTTGGTGGAATGCTGTAGGATTTATGATGAAGATAGTAAGGCCCGTTCTGCTCACTATAAAAGTGTAAGTGACAGGAAAGGGAAGCAACAGTTCCGTGGTGGACCGTATGTGTCACCGGCTGATAAAGGTAAACAAAGGAGTACTTTTGATCGTAGGTCAGGTGGAGGTGGTATGTCTAATTCTCCTAGGTGTTTTAAATGTGGTGAATTGGGTCATCGCCAACATGAATGTAGGAGGAATGTGATTAAGTGTTCTAATTGTGGCGGTGAAGGGCATGTTGTAGCGGATTGTAAAAGGAAGAATGTGGTGAAATGTTACAATTGTGGGGAACCTGATCACATTAGCTCGAAGTGTCCGAATCAGAAGAAAGCTCAGGCTAGTGGCAAAGTGTTTTCATTGGCGGGAACTCAGACCTCAAGTGCAGATCGTCTGATAAGAGGTACTTGCTTTATTAATAATATGCCTTTAATTGCTATTATTGATACTGGAGCGACTCATTCGTTTATTTCGTCTGAGTGCGCGAAGAGTTTGAATCTTGTGTTGTCTGTGATGGATTTTGAGATGGTTATTGATACTCCAGCGATGGGGTCAGTAACTACTTCTTTGGTGTGTCTAAGTTGTCCTTTGGCCATTTATGGCAAAGACTTTGTGATGGATTTGGTGTGTTTACCATTGGAAGGTTTAGATGTGGTGTTGGGAATGAACTGGTTGCAATTTAATCGGGTGCACATTGACTGTTATCATAAGCTTGTAAGGTTTCCTTCTCTTGAGGAAGATGAAGACTCGAGTTTCTTGTCTACTAAAGAGTTGAAGAAACTTTTAGCGGACGAAGCTCAATTGTTTGGTTTGTTTGCATCATTAACTGTGGATAGTCAAGTTTCTCTTGAAGTGTTTCCTGTTGTGTGTGATTTTCCTGAAGTGTTTCCTGAGGATATTTCAGATGTACCGCCAGAGAGAGAAGTTGAATTTTCTATTGATCTAGTTCCTGGTACTAGACCTGTTTCTATGGCACCTTATAGAATGTCGGCATCTGAATTGGTGGAGTTGAAAAAGCAGTTAAATGAGTTATTGGAAAAGAGGTTCGTGAGGCCAAGTGTTTCTCCTTGGGGTGCTCCAGTTTTGTTAGTGAAAAAGAAAGATGGGAGTATGCGATTATGTATTGATTATCGCCAGTTGAATAAAGTGACGATTAAGAACAAATATCCGCTTCTAAGGATTGATGATCTGATGGATCAGTTGGTTGGTGCTTGTGTATTTAGTAAGATTGATTTGAGATCGGGTTATCATCAAATAAGAGTGAAAGAAGAGGATATTCAGAAGACGGCCTTTAGAACACGGTACGGTCATTATGAATATTCGGTGATGCCGTTCGGGGTTTCTAATGCGCCTGGTGTGTTTATGGAATACATGAATCGGATTTTCCACGAGCATTTGGATCGTTTCGTGGTGGTGTTTATTGATGATATTTTAATCTATTCTAAGTCTCGGGAAGAACATGCAGAGTATTTGCGTATTGTTTTGCAGGTTTTGAAGGAAAGGAAGTTTTTTGCCAAATTGTCCAAGTGTGAATTCTGGTTGTCTGAGGTGAGTTTTCTTGGGCACGTAATTTCAGGTAATGGTATTGCTGTGGATCCATCTAAAGTAGAAGCAGTTCTACAATGGGAGGCTCCTAGATCCATTACTGAAATTCAAAGCTTTTTGGGTTTGGCTGGTTATTACCGGAGGTTCATTGAAGGTTTTTCTAAGCTAGCTCTTCCTTTGACGCAGTTGACTTGTAAGGGCAAAGCATTCATTTGGGATATTCAATGTGAAGAGAGTTTTTGTGAGCTGAAGAGAAGATTGACGACAGCTCCGATTCTTATTTTACCTAATCCTAATGAACCATTTGTTGTGTATTGCGATGCTTCTTTAATTGGTTTGGGTGGTGTTCTGATGCAGGAAGGTAAAGTTGTAGCTTATGCTTCAAGGCAATTAAGAGTTCATGAGAAAAACTATCCTACTCATGATCTTGAATTAGCGGCTGTGGTTTTTGTGTTCAAGATATGGAGGCACTATCTCTATGGTGCAAGGTTCGAGGTCTTTAGTGATCATAAAAGCTTGAAATATTTATTTGATCAGAAAGAGTTGAACATGAGGCAGCGGAGATGGTTGGAATTCTTGAAAGATTACGACTTTGGCTTGAATTACCATCCTGGTAAAGCTAATGTGGTAGCCGATGCATTGAGCCGGAAATCGTTGCATATGTCCGCATTGATGGTGAAAGAGTTGGAACTTTTGGAATCGTTTAGAGATTTGAGTTTGGTATGTGAAGTGACATCGGTTAGTGTGAGGCTTGGAATGTTGAAAGTTACGAATGAATTTTTGATGTCGGTTAGTGAGAAACAAAAGTTGGATTTGAAATTTGTTGATTTGATGATGAATGAAAATGTGGATTTCAAGGTTGATAATTTTGGTGTTTTGAGATTCCGTGGTCGTATTTGTATACCTGATGATGCGGAGTTGAAAAGAATGATTTTGGAGGAAGGACACCGAAGTAACTTAAGTATTCATCTGGGAGCGAATAAGATGTACCAAGATTTGAAGAAGATTTTCTGGTGGTCTGGTTTGAAAAGAGATGTGGCTCAGTTTGTGTATGCATGTTTGACTTGTCAGAAATCGAAAGTGGAACATTTGAGACCTAGTGGTTTGTTGCAACCGTTGGATATTCCTGAGTGGAAATGGGATAGCATTTCGATGGATTTTGTGACGGGATTACCGAACACTCAGCGTGGGCATAATGCTATTTGGGTGATTGTGGACAGGCTGACTAAATCGGCGCATTTTATTCCGATTGACATCAGTTTTTCTTTGGAACGGTTAGCTGAGATCTATATCAGTGTGGTGGTGAAATTGCATGGGGTTCCTTTAAGTATTGTTTCTGATCGAGATCCTAGGTTTACATCGAGATTGTGGGAAAGTTTACAGAAGGCTTTGGGTTCTAGATTGAGGTTGAGTTCGGCTTATCATCCGCAGACGGATGGTCAGACCAAAAGAACGATTCAGTCTTTGGAGGATTTGTTGAGAGCGTGTGTTTTGGAACAAGGTGGTACGTGGGACAATTATCTTGCATTGGTTGAGTTCACGTATAATAACAGTTTCCATTCTAGTATCGGAATGGCACCTTTTGAGGCTTTATATGGACGAAGATGTAGAACGCCGTTGTGTTGGCACGAAACTGGTGAGAGTTTTGTGGTTGGACCGGAATTAGTGCAACAGACGACGTAAAAGGTAAAGTTTATTCGTGAGAAAATGAAGGCTTCTCAGAGTAGACAAAAGAGTTATCATGATCGGAGACGGAAGGATCTTGAGTTTCAAGAGGGTGATCATGTATTTCTGAGGGTTACGCCGGTAACGGGTGTTGGTCGTGCTTTGAAATCTAAGAAGCTTACTTCTCGATTTATTGGTCCTTACCAGATATCAGCGAGAGTGGGTGCTGTAGCGTATCGTGTGGCGTTACCGCCGAATCTGTCGAATTTGCATGACGTTTTTCATGTTTCACAGCTTCGGAAGTATGTTCCGGACCCTTCACATGTGATTCCTATGGACGAGGTTGAGGTAAGAGATAACCTTACGATCGAGGCATTACCAGTTAGTATTTTGGATCGCGAGGTGAAGCGGTTGAGGGGTAAAGAGATTGCACTTGTGAAAGTGGCGTGGGGAGGCGCTGCTGAGGGTAATTTGACGTGGGAGTTGGAGAGTAGGATGCGGGAGTCGTATCCAGAGTTGTTTGTATCAGGTAAGATTTTCGAGGACGAAAATTTCTAAGTGGGGGAGAATTGTAACGCCCCGTTTTGCCAATTTTATTTTATGGAGTCGTTTTGATTATTTTATTATTATTTTATTTTATTTCCGACTTTTATGTGAAAATGTATTATTTTTCGTCGTGATTATATTTTATCGCGTTTTGGGAACGTTTGCGAGATATTTGAGTGTGGAGGTATTTTGGACATTTCACATTTAATTTCACTAAGTTAGTAAGAAAAGAAAAGAAAAATAGAAATTGAAAGAATAGAAAGAAAAAGTAGAGAAGAAGAAAAGAGAAAAGAAAGAAGAAAAGAGAGGAAAAACTTGTGAAGGAAGAAATCAATCTCCTGACTTTCTAGAACACGATTAAATCGGGTAAGGGTGCGAAACTCGATTATACTATGATTGTGTATGATTATGTATGTTTGTGTGGAAGTTTTGTTGGTTTTTCAATTATAGGTCGAAATGAGATAAACGAGTAGAAACCGATGTTTTCACGGATGAATTTCGAAATAAATTGCGTAGATTAGTCGTATGAGGTTAGGCCGAGATTATAGAAACTCGTTTGGTTGAAATCGGTTGATATTGTGAGTTTTGACATTTTTGGGTTTTGAGAATGTGAGATTTTGGTGAAAAATAAAAGTCGTGGAATCGGGTTTTTCTTGATCCTAATATGTTGGTATGTATTTATGTGATATTACCATGTATTTATTCGGAAGAAAGTAATTGAATCGGTCGGGTTTCGGGCGATTACGCAGCTGTACCAGAATGTAGCAGAATTTCTGGTTTTGTGCGCAGTCGTACGGACGCGTGCTGTAGGTGGAAAATTCTGTTTTGGAAAAACTTCGGAAATTCATATCTCTTGAACCGTAAGTCGGTTTTGATCCCCGTTCGAAGCGTTGGGAAGCTAACGAGGTGTTCTTTCTAGGAAAAATAGTTTTGAGGTCTGAACCTAGTCCAATCGGTACAGTTTTTTCGAATCGTTTCGTAGTGTCGGGCGTCCGGTTTATGTTTTTGCGTTATTTTGAAATATTCATATCTTCTTCGTTGTTTATCCGATTTAAATGTTCTTTATATGGATGTGAAGCTAAAAATATGTTCTATGATTTGGTGAAGAAAAATATTATTTTTAGCTGACTTTTGGCCGACTTTACCGATTAATCGTGAATAGTTGTTTTTGATGAAATGTTGTGATGATGATTTGTGGCCGAAAGGTAAGAAAATGCTAAGTGTGGTATTTGATGATATATGCATGATTGTGGATGTGTGTGTGCATGCAATTTGAATGTCATGAGTCATTGTATGCCAAGCATCATGATGTGCATTGTTGAAACGTCCTGAGTGGCGGTGTGGTTCCTGATGGAATCTGCTATAACATCGTGTGCCTCGAAAATATGAGGCGCTGTCTGAGGACCTAAAGCGGTGGTTATAGACGATTGTGGGCTCCTTTGGAGACTTAAAGCAATCCTTAACGTCGTGTGCCTCGAAAATATGAGGCGTTGCCTGAGGACCTAAAGCGACGGGTGAACATCGTAGGCCCGACGGGGAGTTACTTGAGATTCTCAGTAACGAGCGATGGTTCCAATAGTTCCTGAGTGAACTGATGATGAGACATGAGACATTGGAAGTCGGTACCGCATGACATGTGCATAGAGTCGTTGTGTCGGTCTATGTGCATTGCATAAATCATGAATTAATTGTGTGTGAATTTGTGAATGTGATTGATGATTGTATGGTATATGTGTGGTGTGTAATGGTATTCGATGCTTGAGAATTGTGCGGTATTATGTTATATGTGGTTGTGGTGAGAATGTGTTACTTGTACATTTTTGTGTTTATATATATAATTTTATTCAATTATATTATGGTTGTTTTTCTCACCCTTCTGCTGTTTTATAACGCTCTATGAGGCGTTGCAGATTAGAGCTGCTGGAGGTATTCCTTTTTGTGAAGCGTTGCGTCTTCATTATTTTGGTCGGTCGGGTCTGATATGTGACTCCGGGTAGTTAGGGTGGCCGCGTGCTATTATTTTGTATATCTGATGATATATTTTGGTTATACATATGCTACCTGATGTATGACAAACTGTTTATATGTGTATATGTATATATGTTAATCAGATTTTAGATTTTCCGCTTTAATTCTAATTTCTGAAAAGTGGGTGTAAGGAACAAAGTTTCCTCTGTATGATTGCTACCCCACAGTTGCATATCATTATGGGCAGGTGTTGCATGTTATGTGTATGTTTGGTTATTTTGATGTGATTCCCCTTTTTATGCCGTATTTCAAATATACTCTGACGAATTTTCGAATTTTCTTTTACCGCCTTAATTGCGTGTTTTTGGGGGTATTAGATTGGGGGCGTCACAATGAGTACTCTCCATTTAGTCTTAGTCGAGCCCTCTTCCACTTCTCATGTCTTGATGGTGGAGATGGGTTGCGATCACGACTAATGGAGTCATCATCTTTCATTTGTTGTTTTTTTTCATTCATCATTGTTTTCTCAAGTTTCCTATAACCACCACGAGACAACCTATGGGGATAAATGTTTTTTTGCTTTATTTTGTATTCTTGCTTGACTTTTAACTTGTTATAAACATAGTGAAAATATGATTAGTATCTATAAATCATTAGCATAAAATTATCAAGATAAATAATACTAGTACTAACCATGAAGTTCTCAGAGCGACGGTCCTTCGCAAACTTTTTCCATACCTTTTTTGAATGATAACTATATCTCACCCATGGACGCTCAAGACCAGGCTTAGGCTCTATAATATAGTCACGCGTGAGTCGTGACTTAAAGCTCCTCTAACACGTACCAGCATGACTTACCCACCTTTTTTTTAATTTATCATCATCCATAAACTCAAAATTCAACTACATTTAAATCAATAAGAATGTATTATAAATTATAGAAAGTCATATCAAATAGATAAAAATTAAATTAATACCTTAACATTTGTCCATATGCTATCTTTGACAGCCTGTGGCGCTTGTTTCCAATCATCTATTAATATACTGATTTTGCTACGTCCAAGGAACGCAACATAACTCTTAAAAAGCGAAGAGTTTTCACCATCAACTAATCTGTAATACGCATCCAACGCGATTGGCAATTTGTTACCAGAGCTGCGGACTTTTGTTAATTTTGTAAGCATTATGGAAACTCTTTGCGATTTTTTATTTTCGTCTTGAGTATCATTTGTACGAGTTTCACTTGTCATAGTTTCGTCACCACTATATGAAGAATACGACGAAGACGACATCTATGTTCAAAAACAACAACAACAACAACAACAAACTCTTTCATCTATTATTTTCACATATAACCATGAATAGAAATATGTTATCATACACATTCAACAACAACAACACCACCAACAAAAGATTAATCAAATGTTATCACATACACATTCAACAACAACAACAACCATAACAAAAGATTAATCAAGTGTTATCACACACATTCAACAACAACCACAAAAACAACAACAATGGAAATTGAAGTTTACTGTAGATGCATGGGAAAAAAAGTTTACGTACCGTAAACGTGATGACTAAGTAAAGGTGAATATTTGGGTTGAAACAGATAGTGTTGTTGTATTCCTCCTTGACGATGACGATGGTGTTAGTGTTGGCGTTGGTGTGTTATCTTCCTCCTAGCGATGACTACGGGTTGAAAATGAACAACGAATGGAAAATGATGAACCGATGAACAACTGATGAAAAACGATTAACAATGATGATGAATGATTAATGTTAGGGTTGATATGGTGTTTCGTTTCTGAGCACTGAACATTATGGTTGAAATGGTGTTTCGTATCGTATCGTTATTCAGTGCAAAGAATGGCTACTGAAGAGACAAAATAGTTAGTTGTAATAAAAATGAATGAAAGATACCACCACAATCAACAACCGGAACCGTGGTGATATAATATTTGCTTAATTAAATTTCATAAAGAAGCGCTAATATATTACAACTTAAAATATTTAAAACAAAATGAAAAATATGTCACAACGATTCAGCTACGCAACCATGGTGGCATCGCATTTATTTAAAAAATTTAAAACAAAATGATAAATATGTTACAGCGGTTGTTTAAACAACCGTGGTGGTATCACATTTATTTTTAAATTAAAAATAAATAAAAATATAAAGGCGCGACTAAATGTTACAAAAATAAAATATTTGAGGGTGTTGAGATTCGAACCCATGAAATGGTGATTATATAACCACGGCGTATCTTTCAACCGTGGGTATGTCATATCAAAATTTTAATAAGTAAATAAAAGAAAATGTTTGTGCGTTAAGTAATATATGTCATCACGGTCCTTCGTAGCACTGTGATAACTTTGGCATTTTTGTATATACATTTTTTAGTAATGTCAATACATTGCAAACTCTTCCTTGACATTGTAAACTCAAAGAAAACACAACAAATTCAAATATTACATTTCAAAACCAAATACACGTTAATCATAAAAGACATTGCAAAACACAACCTCTTCAAATTTTCATGAAATTTCTTTGTTTTCAATATGGTCTTCAAATTCTTGTTTTTCTTCCTTGATTCTTCATACAAGGTCTTCATAAAGCCCATAAATGTCATAACTTCCAGCTCTGAGTTCATAATGTTTCCATCTTCATTTTCAGATTTTGCTCCAAGATCTTCATCTCATATGAACAAAATCACACGTATTGGCACTCTTCCAGTACGGACATCTCCAAAACAACCTTCATTTATTAGGTTCATTCTTGCATTGGTATAAAATCATACAAACCTGACCCACAAAATTTTCCCCAATTCGCGAATTTTACAGAGAAAGACAACATTGGGTTATATTAGAACAAAGTTTTTATGGTAATAAGAACGAAATATACGAAAAATAATGAGGCTTTGGTGAAAGCGAACGAAGCTTTGAGGAAGATGAACGAAGAAGATGAAAAAAAAGGAAGCTTTGGGGAAGATGAACGAAGAAGACGAAGATGAACAAAGATGTTAGGTTAAATGAAAATACACCAGCTTTCAACTTGTTTTAACTTGTGTCATTTTCCACGCTGTCATTCATATAAATAAAAAAAATTCAATCCATATGTCTTGCCACGCAAGCATTAGTGACATTTAACGCCAGAGACCAATTGTGTGGATGAAAATTTTTGGAGGGACCATTACTTGAAGGAAATATTTAGAGGGATTAAAAACGAAATCCGCTATAGTTATAAGGACCAAAAACTTATTTAACCATAAATAAGATCATGTTTAACAACTTTTATGAATAAGAAAATAGACAACAATACTTTTAAGGGATGATAATGTTAATGAGATTGAGAATCCACATACGAATTTTGTGAAACACATGGTGTTTATATATAAAATTGAAATATAGACATATCAACATAAAATTGAAAGAAAAAAAAAGAGTAAAAAACAAACATATAATTGAGAGATGGGTTTAAAAAGTACATGAAATTAAGAAATAACGTAAAACAAATTAGAGAGGGGAAAATCATATCAAACATATACATATGTTGTTTCTTCTTCTTCTCCTTGTACTTTTGATATTTTTATCTTCTCCCATTTTAATAACACTGTACCACTAATCTTGCTTGTTGAGAGAAAAATGTTAAATAATAAAAACATGGTTAAGTGTTGGATAGAAGTAAAATTTAGCTTCTTACAATGGAGAAGAGAGAAAGGGTATAAGGAGATGGAAGAAAATTAAAAAAAGAGAAGAAGGAAAAGGATGTTGATAGAAACAGAAAAGAGGAAAGCAAGAAGAGGAAATATAGGTTGAAAAAGTGAAAAAGTGAAAAAGTGACAACGTTAAAAATTTTGTGTATTTCTCTTTACTAATATGTATTCAGACTATCAGATTTCAATTGATGTAGAATGAACTTTATAAAATAATTATATATATACTTTTTAACTAATTTGTAACTAATATTAACCAACTTGTAGTTATTTAACAATATTTAATAAATATTTAATAAGTTTTAAAGGTGAATTGAATGTAAATGATTTATATTTATTTATATTTTAAAGGTGAGCTTTTATATAGAATTTTTTTTTAATATAACTTGTTTTTTCAAAAAAAATACTAAAAAAAACCAGTTTTTCAAAAAAAATTCCAAAATGACATGGTTTGGTAGGGACCAATAAGGGTGGCGCCATTTGAAATGGCGCCTCAGTTAGAGGCCACAAGCCATTTCAAATGGCGCCTTAGGCCATTGGAAAAAGCTCCTGAGGAGGAGCCGTTTGAAATGGCGCCTCAGGGCTTTTTTTTTTTTTTTTTTTTTTTAATTTTTTTTTAAAAATTTTCTTTTTTAATATTTTGTTAAATTAAAAAAAAAACTTTTTTTTTAAATAATTTAAAATTTTTGAATTTAATATTTAATTAGTAATATTATTCAGCTGGATTACGGTAGCGCCGTAGGCGGCAACCCCCGACTATTGGGGACAAATGTTTTAAAATTTGTTACATACAACGGGGCCATCGTCTGATACGCCAGGGTCATTTAAATAGGCATGATCATTGAATTTTTTTGTCAAAATATTGTACCCACCATTATCTATAACATTGTGATCTATTTATGACTATTCTATTTTGATTTTTACTTTCAAATTAAATAAGACATTAAAAAAAATTTAAAAATGTTTTTTTTTTAATTTCCAAATAAAAAATAACACACCTTGAAGCATCTGTCCCCAATAGTCGAGGGGTTGCCGCATACGGCGCTACCGTAATCCAGCTGAATAATATTACTAATTAAATATTAAATTCAGAATTTTTAAATTATTTAAAAAAAAAAAGTTTTTTTTAATTTAACAAAATATTAAAAAAGAAAATTTAAAAAAAAATTATAAAAAAATTATAAAAAAAAAAAAAGCCTTGAGGCGCCATTTCAAATGGCTTCTCCTCAAGAGCTTTTTCCAATGGCCTAAGGCGCCATTTGAAATGGCTTGTGGCCTCTAACTGAGGCGTCATTTCAAATGGCGCCACCCTTATTGGTCCCTACCAAACCATGTCATTTTGGAAATTTTTTTAAAAAACTGGTTTTTTTAGTATTTTTTTTGAAAAAACAAGTTATATTAAAAAAAAAATTCTTTTATATAAAATAGTTTATGGCATTACTCGCTCAATTTATACGTAAAAAGATTATAATTTATTATGGGTTAAATATGTTTAAGGTCCCTATAAATATCCCACCTTTTAAGTTTGGTCCCTCTAAAATTTTTCTTCAAACATTGATCCTCCAAAAATTTGCCGTTTCCAAATGTAGTCCCTGACGTTAATTTCATCTAACGGAAAGTGATGTGGCATGCCAACTGTGCATATTTCATTTCATTGACCAGTCAAAAAATTATTTTTTATGTTAAATGCATTTTCCTCCTTCTCTCTCTCTCTCACTCCTCTTCTTCTTTCCCTCTCCACCTTTTTTTCTACCCTCATTTCTCTCTCTCTCACACAATCCTTCTCTGCTACTGCTTCATATATCATACTGTTATTGTCTCTGCTAAATGTCTGCAACATCAACAATCATTCTTGCTTCAATTAAAAAACAATTTCACATTTGATCCTAAAAGTTCCACCAAACTGAAATCGTGACAATGAAAACACTGCTTGCTGTAACTGGAATGGTGTAACCTGTAACTTGAAAGCACTTTATATTTTGAATTTTTCAAACAATGGTCTTTTTGGTGAAATCCCATCATCAATAGGGAATCTGAAACAATTAGAGTCATTGGACTTCTCAAATAACTCCTTGGTTGGTGAAATTCCAGTGCAACTAGCAAGTTTGTCCTTCCTTTCTTATTTGAATCTTTCTTTCAATAATTTGGTGGGGAAGATTCCAACTGGTACTCAACTACAATCATTCCCAGCTTCTTCCTTTGAAGGAAATGATGAACTATATGGTCCTCCATTAGATGAAATGCCAGATGGTAAAACAAAGGAGTTCCATCCACAACCAGCATGTGAAAAATTAGTTTGTTCAATAGAGTGGAACTTTTTAAGTGTAGAACTGGGATTTGTTTTTGGACTCGGAATAATCATTGGTCCTATCATGTTTTGGAAGAAATGGAGGGTAGGTTATTGGAAACTTGCGAACAAAATTCTGTGCAAAATATTTCCATGGGTGCATCTTGAATATACCACTGACAGAGGGCAAACTTACACAGTTTTAAGGTGGTAGTGGCATTAAGATCTAATGTGTGTGCTAAATAATAATATAGTATTTTATATTTCAGCATTTGTTGTTCTGTATGTTTGCTTCTATGTGATAATATATCACATGCTTTTAACAATGTGGAAGACTAGTTTCTGACTTTCTTATTTCTGCACAATATTTTTCATATTAATTTCTGAAAATTATTGTACAGCCTTTGTTGAGATCTGAATGTTTTGATATGTAAATTAATGTCCATTCTATTTATGCATTATATTCATTACTCCGCAATGTTGCATTTCTCCATAATACATGTTTTAGGTTTTGCAATTCTGGTTTGAAGTAATTATCCGACCATTGATTTGGATGCAACAAATTTGAGTGACTAATACTTGAAAGGCTTAGAAAGCTAAATGATTTTTATATACTTATAGCAAAATAGTTTGTCAAGATAAATGCCATTATCTTTTGAAAGTATCAAAGATTTTGAATCATTAGACATGTACTGTAGAATTACTCATTTTTACTATTAGCATTTCCCTGCAACTCTCATACCGGGTCATAAAATAGAAATAGTATTTGGAATGACATATCTATTATATGCCTCAAAAAAATACAAAGTTTTAGAATATCAGACATTTATATAAAACACTGCAGAATATGAATTCCTCTAGCTTCTTGTCTTTGCACATAACTAAGCTGAGGATGTTCAACCGAAACTTTTTATGCCTTCAAAGTTGTTTGATTTCTTCGATCAACATGAATAAACTTGGTGTTAAGTTATGTACCCAAAACAGAGAAAAATGAAGAAGAGGAGTGAAGAAGAGTGAAGAAGGATTATGTGAGAGAGAGAGAAATGAGGGTAGAAAAAAAGGTGGAGAGGGAAAGAAGAAGAGGAGTGAGAGAGAGAAAAGGAGGAAAATGCATTTAACATAAAAATTCATTTTTTGACTGGTCAATGAAATGAAATCTGCACAGTTGGCATGCCACATCACTTTCCGTTAGATGAAATTAACGTCAGGGACTACATTTGGAAACGGAAAATTTTTGGAGGATCAATGTTTGAAGAAAAATTTTAGAGGGACCAAACTTAAAAGGTGGGATATTTATAGGGACCTTAAATATATTTAACCCATTTATTATTGTTAAAACATCATTGTTAATCCTACACCCAAATTTATATCTATACCGCATTGTTCACAAATACGGTGAATAATGTCGTGAACAGTAAAATCGTACATGAACAGTGCGTGAATAGTGTCTGAACAGTGCCATGTGAACAGTCTCATGTGCATGAACAATGTCATGTGAACAGTCTCATATACGTGAACAGTGTCTGTGCACAGTGCATGAACAATAATCTTTTATAGTAAAACAGTTGGTTAATGAAATGTAAGAAATTGGTTAATGAAGTATCGGAGTTGGTTAATAAACGTTCAGATATTAAAAATAGTTTTTTAATAATAAAACAAAATTAGTTAATGAAATGTAAAAAGTTGGTTAATGAATTTATGAACTTGGTTAATAAACGCACATATATAAAAATAAATTTTAGTAGTAAAATAAAGTTAATTAATGAAATATAAAATATTAGTTAATCAAGTTATAAAGTTGGTTAATGTTAGAAGAGTATTCGTGGGGGTTGTTTTTAATCGTATCCACATGGATTGTTTGATATTTGATGTTTGCCTTTCAATAGTTGCGATATTCTAAGTTAACGGTTTAAAAAGTTTCAATTGTTGTTATCATTCACTTGTAGCAAATATTAACTTGTCACAAAGATTTTGTAAAAGGTTTTATAAAAACATGTTAAGGTTAGGTTTCGCTAATCCTTTCCATGTATAAACAATTAATCAAGCATATGAACTCGGTTTTCGACCAATATAACTGCGTGTCCTCCTGACTAAGTTTATGTCTAAAGCGAAATCGTGAGTACCGTTGTTTAAACCGTTAGATGATGTCTCACGCTAACAATCTAAACAACGATCATTAAGATCAATACAATGCGAATAGCAAATCCCAAATCTATGTTTAGAGTTTGGTTTTTGAGAGATGAAATTGTTAGGTCAAGATTTGTGGAATCTATGTCTAGAGTAAGACAAATCAAACATAAAGCATTAAGAGAAAACAACTTCATCTATATTGATCAAAGACCTTGTTCATATACAATAGATCAAAAGCAATACATAAAAACAGAATCAACTACATCTAACCTCAACATTGAGGGTTTAGCTACCACTTCTCATGGTAGATTGGATAACAAGTAAAGAGAGGAGATGAGTAAACATCTACGCCGAATAATCAAGAATGGATGCAAAATCAGCTTCTCCAAGTGAAAATACAAGCTCCAATGGTAAAAAGACTGAAAACTATGATTTTGGATCAAAATGAACAAAAGATCCTTTTTACAAAAAGTGAAATTCTATTTATACATAGCAGAATTCTGCATGATTCGCACTGCGAGCAGATCATTCGCACTGCGAATGAGGAAAACTGGCACTTTAAGTGCCTCTGAGACTTAAACCGCCCCAAGCAGAAATCGTGAGTTCGCACTGCGAACCCCTCATTCGCACTGCGAATCACTCGCTAGCTTCATTCGCACTGCGAATAAACTAGCGAGCCAGAATTCACAAAACTGGAACTCTCTGCCTCTCTTCGCCAGCACCTTCGCACTGCGAACCAACCAGCGAACATTCGCTGGACCCTCGCTAGGAGTTCGCAGTGCGAACACAAGGTAATTGAAAACCTGAAGCTCACTGCCTCCATTCGCTGGCGCCTTCGCTGGTCCCTCGCAGTGCAAACCTTCACTGGGCCTTCGCCTGATTGTTCGCACTGCGAACACCCTGTTGCAGCAATAAATCAGTGGAAACTTGCATTGGTTCCATGTGTTCACAATTTTGCTCCTTTCATGCCTATACCTGCATATTAACACACAAATTACAAGCTCCACACATATATTCTAATGTCAGCATTACAACTCCATTTTACCGCGTAAATTCACCATTCACTGTTAGAAAGGAATGAAAAATGCCAAAATTCCATACAAAAATATAACAAGTTTGACATCTAACAAACTCTCCCCAACTAACTCTTTGTTTGTCCTCAAGCAAAGTATGCCTCTCACGAGGATTTGCTCGAGCAATCAATTCAACCAAGACGCGAAAAACGGCTCAATTAAACAACGATCACAACAATGCACAATTACACAATTCAAGAATTTGATATGAAAAAGAACTTGCGTCTTAAACAATTTCAAACAATGTTTCAAGAAACAACTAACTCATCCTGCATATGTCATTCTACACTCCTCTTCGAAAAAGGATTGAAGGCAAACGTGCATACAAACACGGGACAATTACACTCAAATGACAAATGATGCAATACTAAGCAATTCATACCATATCTCAATTATCATAACAGAAATCATGGAAGTAAAAGATCACTAAGGACTTCAAGGTTGTAGTTTGGTCCGGTGAACAAAAAAGGGACATTTCTAATGGCCATTGAAACGAAATTGCCGAAGCAAAAGAACATTCACTATACACATATTCACACAACACACTTCATTTCACCAATTTTTCATTCCACCCTCACAAACTACCGTGCACACTTATTGATTCTATTATTTTTTTTTATTCAAGCAAGCATTTTCTCCTTTGTACAACATATTCACACTCTTTTCTTTACATGCTTGCTTGAAAAAAAATTTTTTTTTTCAAAATTTGGAGTAATGCACCCATCTTCTTTTTATTCTCCCTAACTCATTTTCAACTCAATCTAAAGTGAATGTTCCTTGCTTTTTAAGGCAAGGAAGTCAAAGTATACAATTTTCAAAGGTTAAAGAAGAAAATGTTAGAACTCACCAAATTCAATGATGAACCAAACTTGCAGATTATGTACATAAAACAAGTTCATCATTCAATTGAGTTCTAAACTGTTTAGGCTCAAAGGGCTACCAAATGCTCACTACTCACTGGTGAATTAATATATGGACATAGTTGTGCTCAAATTCAAACAAGTGCCTTGATCACTTCTCATACTTCCACAAAATCACATGGTCACAAGATAAGGCATGAATTAAAAGTAAAGACAACATTCATCACAATCCTTAGCATATAGTAACCTTGGAGGCTTCTCACTTTAATGGTTTTGATCCTAAAATGACACATGCATTCAAAGGAAGTTGTAACATGAAACAACATTTTCAATCGCACCAAGACACAAAGTTCTAAAACATAAAAAATTCTCGAACTAGGTAACGATATACCTTGTCGCAACACAATGCTTACGGTACTATCATAGCCCTCACATCTTGGAGAAATCTACCTTTAAAATCAAGAGTCTCTAACCTACTTCCCCAAATTCATCCTAAAAGAAGGAACATCAAAATAACACATATGCACAGTTTAAGAGTTAAACATTCGTCAACTGAAGAATTCAACTCTTACTAACACTTAACAACAAAAAACATACTGAAGTGTTGAGCATTCATAAACTGAAGAACTCAACACTTAATATGAAAATTAAAAACCAACAACTTATTAGTAAAGCGAAACAAAAAAAAAATTTACTACAAACCATAATCATTACTGTTCTGGACTGGGCCGAGGCTGCCCAATAGTCGAGCAGGCCCAACCCATATAGCATGGGTAGGCCCAATAAGACCCCTCCGCGGGGCACTTGACTGTTGCAAGCATACCAACGTCCCCCCGAGCACTTTGCAGTGTCGGGCATCGAGGTCAACAGGACAGGAGGACCTCGCATCCCGGCGGAGAGGTACCTCCCCGACATACCAGCTTCTCCCCGCGAGAATGCCACATACCACTCCTCGGCAGACATGGTCCCTCCCCGCAAGGCCATGTCCGTCGTACGGCTGGTTGGTCCTCGACACAGAAGACTCCTCCCCCGCGAGGAGTGTCTAACAGTCCGTACCATGTGGACACGTTCCAAGTAACCTCCCGCTTCCGCAGGATTCGGTCTGCCCTAATCCCGGAAATCTAGGGACGGTTACCCCAGGGCGAAGACCACGTGCTGGTCTTCACTACGCCACGTAAGCCCTGGCAGTTACTTGGATTGGGCCTGACAATCCAGTCCAATGCAAGTAACCGTTGGCCCCGCGCTGGGGGCTCTCTATAAATACCCTCTCACTTGAGAGGGTCAGGAGGTCACTTTTCTCACTCTTTGTATTTGTTGTTACTCTGTGCACTCCCTAACTTGAGCGTCGGAGTACTTTGCAGGTACACCCCCCCCCCCCCCCCCCCCCCGCCGTCCTTCAACCTCACCGGAGCCGGAACTCAACGGACGTCGTTGGCCACCTGTAACTGTCTGATCCAGGTACGATCAATTACTAATAATAATCATAAAGTGCCTGGTGTATAAAACACCTTCATAATCCAAAAAGTACCACACTAGTACGAGTACATCAATATTAGACTAGTAAAAGCTGAAAAAACAAAATACAAGAAACTTCACTTTGATGACCAAAGGAAGTGTACAAGTCTAAGATCCAAAAATCAGTCCTCCTCGGACTCCGTCTCGACAACATCAGTACCCTGATCATCCTCAGGCTCAGTCCTTATTACATCTGTCCTCTGCCCATCATCATCATCAAAAATCATAATATCATCGCCATCTCCCCTCTCCTCAGCATCATCATCAGCAGCAGGCTCAACAACATCCTCTCCCCAACTGAAAACAGGCCTGGCCTCAGGCCATCCAGCATGCGCGAGGAACTGCTCCCTCGACATCATAGTGTGCTGCGTAGAAGGGTCGCGGATCTGCAATTGGAGAACCTGCAAAGAATCATGAATATCAGTCATGGCACACTGCTGGGCAGCCATCCAATCCCAATTATATTGGTAGATCTCCTGCTGATATGGATAGAAGCTGTGAGATCCAGAAGCAGCACCCTCGCTTGTACCGGTCTCAGCACCAGCACCAGCCCCAGAAGATTCAGCTCTAACACCCTTCGGTTTGCAGAATTTGTCGACATAACGATCATCAATAGTCGACGGCACAATAACTTAACGACGCGAAGGCAAAGTCACTCCAGCATCAGCACATAAGGTCATAATCAAACAAGGGAAAGCAAGAGGGGCATTCTTCCTCGAAGCATTCCCACCTAAACCACTCTCAACGATGGCCCTTATTTCATCAGCAATGATCCTTGCGACGTCAATTTCTACGTTAGTAAGGATACTGTGGACAAGGTGAGCCAAACGAATCAGAACTGTGGAGGAATGTGACTTTGGCGTAATGTTGGTCACAACCAAAAGTAAAACAAGTTGAGCCAAAGACACCATATCTTCACGGTGATATCGAACAGCCACTCCTGAATGATTAAACTTTACATTTTTACCTGGGCGTAGGAGATCACAAGTCATTGCGGCAATATCACGATAATTACTCAGCGTCTCATGATACCTATCCTCTTCGCTAGCCCGCAGTGGAAGGGGATCTCCAAGAACTCTGTTAATAGTTCTTCTGTCAAACCTTACCGTTTTCCCGCCAACAAACGTAGTCCAAGTAAACAGATCGCCCTCATCAGGAAGGGCATTGGCGTAAAACTGACGAACCATTTCCACATCGTATGAATCAACAGGATTTATCAGTGTATCCCACTTTTTTGCAGTTAACAGGGCAGCAATGGCACGATAACTTCCTTGCTCATGCAGAACAAACCTCCTTTCCGCAAGGATGGTCCTTGCTTCTAACAGCTGATACCTCTGAGCTTGTCTAATTCCTCTGAACCGAGTCTCATCAAAGCGGACCGACGCTTGTCTTGATGTGGATGCCTTTCTTTTCCTTATCATGGTTTTAGGACCCATCTGCACCAATGACAAACAAGTCCACACAAAAACACCAAGACAGATCATTAGAATTAAGGACAGATAAGCAGCAGAATGAACTAACAGAAAAACAAAAATATGGGCTGCTCGCTAGAATACTCGCACTGCGAAGCCTGGCGAACACTCGCCCCAGGTTCGCAGTGCAAACAAGCCAGTGAATGCACGAAAATTTTGAAAAATTTATGCAGACCCAGATTTCACCATATATCATGATTTTAAATGTAATCTATACTCAAAATCAGTTGAAATTTTGACATGCATAGAACATTCCCCAAACAAAATTGAACCCTAACTTTCTACACATTTTCAAGCATAATTCATAACACAATTCAAGTAATTTAGAAAGCACAGGGACAAGAATATCAAACCTGTTTGGCAATGGAAATTGAGTATAAAAAAAACTTGAGATGGACAGAATTTTCACGTGAGAGGGAAGGAGAAGTTGAGAGCTTTTTCTTTTTTTTTTTTAGGTTGAAAGTGAAAGTGACTTAGGGTTTGGTCCCCCCCAAGTCAATCAACACTTCAACAAGGGTCTTGGGCCTACGTGCAGACCCACCCATCAAACCCTCCTTTTTTTTTCTGATGTGGCAGCAATGGCAAGATGGCAGGTGCGCTGACGTTCGCAGTGCGAATGTCTGGCGAATTCTCGCCCCATCTTCGCAGTGCGAATGGCTGGCGAACATTCGCCCCAGATTCGCAGTGCGAATGAGCCAGCGAGCAAGACAGTTTTTTCAAAATTACAAGTCTGTCTTGCTGCAACAATGCCAAATGCCCCAAAATTTGAAAATGACTAAAAACAGCAAATTAAAGCAAAAATACTTACAATGTTGGGGTGTCTCCCAACAAGCGCTTGTTTAACGTCGGCTAAGCTCGACGGTCCATCGCGACCTCACAGATCGCGGAAAGGCACAACTGCGGGATTCCGCTCGAAACCTCCTCCGAGATACACTTTTAGCCTCTGGCCATTAACTGTCCAATTTTCCTTTGACGTTGTGTCCTCAATTACGATTGCTCCATAAGGTTTGATTTCCACAATCCGAAACGGACCGGACCATTTAGATCTTAATTTTCCGGGAAACAATTTTAATCGAGAATTGAACAATAAGACCAGCTGTCCGGCCTCAAACTGCTTGATGACAATTTTTCTGTCATGGTAAGACTTTACACGTTCCTTATACAATTTATTGGAATCGTACGCCTGAAGGCGCACTTCATCCAACTCGTGTAATTGCACTTTTCTTTTTTCGCCGCTTAGAGTTGGATCAAAATTAAAAAATTTTAAGGCCCAAAACGCCTTGTGCTCCAACTCTACCGGCAAGTGACAATTCTTACCATAAACCATTTTAAACGGTGTGAGACCGATCGGAGCCTTAAAAGCGGTCCGATACGCCCACAACGCATCATCCAGTTTGTTCGCCCAATCCTTTCTCGAGGCCGAAACAGTTTTCTCTAAGATACACTTAATCTCACGATTGGATACCTCTGCTTGACCGTTAGCTTGAGGATGATATGGTGTAGCAACTTTGTGCTTCACACCATATTGCTCAAGAGCTTTGTCAAGCTGAGTGTTACAGAAGTGAGATCCTCCATCACTTGTTAACACTCGAGGTGTACCAAAACGCGCAAAAATATTTCTTTTCAAAAACTTCACCACTGTTTTTCCGTCGGCTTTAGCACATGCTATCGCCTCAACCCACTTGGAAACGTAATCCATAGCGACCAAAATATATTCATTAGAAAATAAAGATGGGAATGGGCCGACAAAGTCGATCCCCCAACAGTCAAAAACTTCGATTTCTAACATATTTTGTAATGGCATTTCTTGCCGCTGGGAAATACCGCCGCTTCTCTGGCACTTGTCACAACTAAGGGCATGCGCATGCGCATCTTTGAATAAGGACGACCAATAAAAGCCCGATTGAAGGACTTTAGTGGTCGTTCTTAACCCATTGAAGTGACCTCCGTAAGGAGAGTTATGACAATGCCACAGAATATTCGTGGCTTCCTCAACTGACACACACCTTCTGAGGAGGTTGTCGACACCAAGTTTAAATAAATGGGGTTCATCCCATACAAATGACTTGGCATCAGACAAAAATTTCCGTTTTTGGTGGTGCGTTAGACCGTCCGGTATCAATCCGGTGGCTTTGTGGTTAGCCATGTCGGCGAACCACGGTCTAACCTGCACTCTAAAAAGTTTTTCATATGGGAACTCCTCTTTTACCTCAAATTCATTGTTGGTCACGTCAATGTTGACCAGGCGGGATAAGTGATCCGCCACCAAATTCTCGGAACCCCTCTTGTCACGAATTTCAAGATCAAATTCCTGTAACAAAAGGATCCACCGAATCAGCCTCTGTTTTGAATCAGGCTTGGTGAGCAGATACCTTATAGCCGAATGGTCCATATAAACGATGACACGTGAACCAATCAAATAGGCACGAAATTTCTCCAACGCATACACTATGGCAAGCAACTCTTTTTTAGTTGTTGCATAGTTAATCTGAGCCTTGTTTAAAACTTTGCTCGCATAATGTATAGCGTGGAAAACTTTCATTTTCCTCTGACCCAATACATCCCCAACCGCATAATCGCTTGCATCGCACATTAATTCAAAATCTATTTTCCAGTTAGGCGCAACGATTATCGGTGAGGTTGTTAAACTTTGTTTTAAAAAATTAAATGCGAAAAGACAAGACTCGTCAAAGTCAAAAACCTTACCTTGGACAAGCAAGTTGCTCAACGGCTTTGCGACCTTTTCGAAGTCCTTGATAAACCTACGGTAAAACCCCGCGTGTCCAAGAAAGTTCCTTATACCTTTGACATTCATCGGCAGTGATAATTTCTCGATAACATCCACTTTGGCTTTATCAACTTCAAGGTCTTTCGAAAACACTTTGTGACCAAGCACAATTCCCTCGTTAACCATAAAGTTGCATTTTCCCCAATTAAGCACCAAATTAGTTTCCACACACCGTTCCAACACCGTATCCAAATTTTTCAAGCACAAATCAAATGATTTTCCAAAAACGGAGAAATCATCCATAGAGACCTCTATTGTCTTTTCGATCAAATCCGAGAAGATAGCTTGCATACACCGTTGAAAAGTCGCTGGTGCATTACATAATCCAAACGGCATCCTCCTATAAGCGAAGATTCCAAACGGACATGTAAAAGCTGTTATGATCATCCGGGTTCACAATAATTTGGTTATAACTCGAATATCCATCCAAAAAACAGTAATATTGTTGACCGGAAAGCCTCTCGAGCATTTGATCCATAAAAGGTAGAGGAAAATGATCTTTTCTCGTAGCTTTGTTCAACCTACGGTAGTCGATGCACATTCTCCACCCGATTACGGTCTTTGTTGGTATAAGCTCATTTTTCTCGTTTCGGACCACCGTTAATCCGCCTTTTTTCGGTACCACATGCACCGGACTAACCCACGAGCTGTCAGAAATAGGATAAATCATCCCGGCATCTAACATTTTTACCACTTCCTTCCTAACCACTTCTTTCATGATAGGATTTAAGCGGCGTTGAGGTTGAGCAACCGGTTTAAAGTCCTCCTCCATGAATATCCTATGCATGCAATACGAAGGGCTTATGCCTTTGAGATCGGACAAAGTCCATCCCATTGCATCTTGATTTTTTCTCAACACTTGAATAAGCGGTTTTCCTTCACTTCAGATAAAACACTGCTTATGATCACCGGTTTATTACCACTGTCATCGAGAAAAGTATACTTCAAGGTTGACGGTAACACTTTCAGCTCAAGTTGGGACTTTTCCTCAATCACCTCTTTTTTTAGAACTTCCTCTTCATACTCCCAAGGTTGCAATTCTTCCAAAGCTTCCAGCTCTAACAAACACTCTTCAAGAGCTTGCTCTTCTTCAACCGAGAATACTTCCAAGGAATCATCCAAAGCTCTTTGTAAAGGATCAATGACATGAATTTGCTTTGTAACTTCAAAACTTGATTTCTCCATTGCATCGATTCGGAAACAATCACCCTTATCTTTCTTGTGCTTCATGGCATCATAAAGATTGAAACAAACCTCTTCATCTTGGACTCTCACTTTCATGAGACCATCGTCCATGTCAATTGCCATTCGGGCAGTTTTCATGAAAGGCCTTCCAAGAATCAAAGGTGCATCATTGTCCTCCTCCATTTCAATTACAACAAAGTCGATTGGAAACAAAAATTTGTCCACTTTGACCAACACGTCTTCCGCTACACCGTGAGGACGGGTAGTGGATTTATCGGCGAGTTGCAACGTCATTTGCGTGGACATCAATTCCATGTGGCCTAGCCGTTTCACAATCGACAATGGTATCAAGTTGATGCTAGAACCCAAATCAATCAACCCATTGCCCACATACATGTTTCCTATCGTAACCGGCAATGTAACTCGTCCCGGATCACACTCTTTTCGCGGGAGCGTCCGTTGAATGATTGCACTACAGCTTGCATCCACCATAATCGTCTCCTGATCAGTATACCTTTTCTTCTTCGTGAGGATATCTTTCATGAATTTCGCATATTTAGGCATCTGCTCCAAAGCTTTGGAAAATGGAATATTTATTTGTAATTGCTTGAAGATATCCATAAATCGAGAATAGTGCCGCGCACTATCTTTCTTTGTAGGAGCATGCAGATATGGTAGATGTTGAATTGGAATATTGTTCATCGGCTCCTTTCCCTTCTTCGTTCTCTTCACTCTTTCTTCACTCTCTATTTTTTTCTCATTCTCATTTTTTTCTTTCTCATTTTTTTCTATCTCATTTTCAACTAACACACCCTCAACATTTTTTTCTACTTCAATCTCTTCCCTATCTTCTTCTTTTTCAACTACAACCTCCTCATCCACTCTCTTTTTACCTACACCCATGTCAATCTCGCTTCCACTTCTTGTGAGAATTGCTTTACAATTCTTAGGATTCGGAAGCGTATTTGCCGTAAAGGGCCCTTTTTGTTGGTCGGCCAATTGTTTTGATAATTGCCCAACTTGTGTTTCAAGATTCCTTATGGCGGCATCGGTATTCTTCTGGTTGGAAATTGCCATTTGCATAAATTGTGTAAGAGTGTCTTCCATCTTTGTATTTCCAACGGGAGCTTGCGGAGGTTGAGTGTAATTCTGATATTGTTGACGGTTTGATGGTCCGGCTTCTTGCGGTCTCCATTGTTGTTGATAACCTTGGTTAGGCCTTTGTTGGTAACCTTGGTTGGCTTGTTGATACGGAGGTCGTGGTTGGTAACCTTGATTTCCCGCGTAATTTGCTTCCTCCACAACGGGAGGACAATAACCGGTCGGATGGTCACCTCGACATAATTCACACACTAACACTTGCACATTTTTACTTGAAGATTCATGCATCTCTTTGAATTATTGCGGCAGCTTAGACATTTGCTTCGTTAACAACTCAACCTGTTGTGATAACAATTTGTTCTGCGCAAGGATAGCATCGCTTGTTCCTAATTCCAACACTCCCGGAGTTCGTTGAGCAGATCCACGATTGTGACTTCCTTGATGATCGTTCAAGGCCATCTTATCAATGATAGCTGTGGCTTCCGCTGCAGTTTTGCTTAACAAGGATCCACCGACGGTGGCATCCAACAAGGTTTTGTGTACAAGTTGCAGCCCATTTCTAAAGATATGAATTTGTGACAATTCATCAAACCCATGGCCTTTGCACTTTTGTAACATTGATTTGAACCTCTCCCAAGCTTCGTTGAGAGATTCATTTGCTCCTTGTGTGAATACCGCGATGGCGGTCTTTGCTTCCATAAACCGAGTGTGAGGGAAAAATCTTTCCAAAAATTTCTCTTCCAAAGCATTCCAATCCGTCATTATGGCAGTTGACTGATCAAGGTACCATTCCTTGGCCTTCCTAATGAGGGAATGCGGGAATAGTCTCTTGAACAGAGACTCCTCTTCTGCTTCCGGTGCACCAGTCGCTCCCGTTATTTCATAGAATTTTGTCAAATGGGTGAAAGGATCTTCATGATCCATACCCGTAAATGGACTTTGATATAACAGTTGGAGAATTCCGGTCTTCATCTCAGCATGACGACCATTGTGTGCATGGCGAGCGAACTGAGCATTGTGTCTCAGACTATTTGTACATGGCCTAGAAGCAGGTGGTGGTGGTGGTGGTGGATCTCCCTCCATAATTGGAAGTATTTGTGGAACAGGTGGTGGTGTAGAAGTACTTTCCTCTTGTTCTCGCTTCTGTCTCGCTAGCTGCCTCCTTCGTCTAGTCCTGCTGTTGATTCCACGAGCGGTTCTCTCAATCTCAGGATCGAAAAGAAGTTGGTCCGCCGGTAGTTTCCCCCGCATAATCTAAGTCTGCACACTAAACAAAACAGATTAACAAGCTCAAGATAAAGTGGTAACAGCTTAAAATAACTCAACTATCGCAATGCTTGCAATATCAATACACAATCCCCGGCAACGGCGCCAATTTGTTAGAAGAGTATTAGTGGGGGTTGTTTTTAATCGTATCCACAGGGATTGTTTGATATTTGATGCTTTCCTTTCAATAGTTGCGATATTCTAAGTTAACGGTTTCAAAAGTTTCAATTGTTGTTATCATTCACTTGTAGCAAAGATTAACTTGTCACAAAGATTTTGTAAAAGGTTTTATAAAAACATGTTAAGGTTAGGTTTCGCTAATCCTTTCCATGTATAAACAATTAATCAAGCATATGAACTCGGTTTCCGACCAATATAACCGCGTATCCTCCCGACTAAGTTTATGTCTAAAGCGAAATCGTGAGTACCGTTGTTTAAACCGTTAGATGATGTCTCACGCTAACAATCTAAACAACGATCATTAAGATCAATACAATGCGAATAGCAAATCCCAAATCTATGCCTAGAGTTTGGTTTTTGAGAGATGAAATTGTTAGGTCAAGATTTGTGGAATCTATGTCTAGAGTAAGACAAATCAAACATAATGCATTAAGAGAAAACAACTTCATCTATATTGATCAAAGACCTTGTTCATATACAATAGATCAAAAGCAATACATAAAAACAGAATCAACTACATCTAACCTCAACATTGAGGGTTTAGCTACCACTTCTCATGGTAGATTGAATAACAAGTAAAGAGAGGAGATGAGTAAACATCCACGCCGAATAATCAAGAATGGATGCAAAATCAGCTTCTCCAAGTGAAAATACAAGCTCCAATGGTAAAAAGACTGAAAACTATGATTTTGGATCAAAATGAACAAAAGATCCTTTTTACAAAAAGTGAAATTCTATTTATACATAGCAGAATTCTGCATGATTCGCACTGCGAGCAGATCATTCGCACTGCGAATGAGGAAAACTGGCACTTTAAGTGCCTCTGAGACTTAAATCGCCCAAAGCAGAAATTGTGAGTTCGCACTGCGAACCCCTCATTCGCACTGCGAATCACTCGCTAGCTTCATTCGCACTGCGAATAAACTAGCGAGCCAGAATTCACAAAACTGAAACTCTCTGTCTCTCTTCGCCAGCACCTTCGCACTGCGAACCAACCAGCGAACATTCGCTAGACCCTCGCTAGGAGTTCGCAGTGCGAACACAAGGTAATTGAAAACCTGAAGCTCACTGCCTCCATTCGCTGGCGCCTTCGCTGGTCCCTCGCAGTGCGAACTTTCGCTGGGCCTTTGCCAGATTGTTCGCACTGCGAACACCCTGTTGCAGCAATAAATCAGTGGAAACTTGCATTGGTTCCATGTGTTCACAATTTTGCTCCTTTCATGCCTATACCTGCATATTAACACACAAATTACAAGCTCCACACATATATTCCAATGCCAGCATTACAACTCCATTTTACCGCGTAAATTCACCATTCACTGTTAGAAAGAAATGAAAAATGCCAAAATTCCATACAAAAATATAACAAGTTTGACATCTAACAGTTAATCATACGGTTCTCCTTAATCCAAAATATAAAAAAAATTATATATTTTTTAAAAAATATATTTTATTTTTATAATATTTTATAGTGAACAGTGAAATGCAATGTATTATATGTTTTAGGGTAAGAAAAATATTTTTCTTGTTAAAAACCCCAAAGAATAGTTAAATTACACTAGCCATCTCATCTCTTTCCAAAACCATCTCACATTATAAATTGGTTCTTATAATAAAATGAAATATGATTACACTTCTATATTTCCATAGCCATATCCACAAAGTTATTAAACTCATAAGAGAATATAAGAAGCAATGGTAAAGAAAGAAGAAAAAAAGAATAATGCAGATTATATAATCAAGCATATTTTTCTGTCACCCTAAGATGACAAACTTTGATGCTAATGTAGATTGTTCAACAAGCTCTCAAATTTCTCACACATTCCATTTCCAAATTCCACACAAAGTAGCATTATAACTTGATACCATATATTAATCACCAATCACAAAGAATAGAATAAATCTAAGAATATATACCAAAAAGCATAAACTTTTCCTACTATCTCTATCTCCATTCATATTCCAAACGGTCCCAAAAACAAAACACATCAAAAACAAACATGGGTTGTTGTTTTCGTGGCTCCAAAACTCTTCCACCAATGGAAAAAAACACCACCATGATACCTATAGTTTCTTCTGCAGAATTCTCAACAAAACCAAAAAGAACCACTCTCAGACAAGAAACCCTAATACAAATTCCAGGATGTAGGGTTTATCTAATGGATGAAGGAGAAGCACATGAACTTACTCAAGGACAATTCATGATCATCAAAATATTCGACGACAATGTTTCGTTGGCAACAATCATCAAAATAGGAAACAATGTTCAGTTTCCTTTAACAAAAGATGAACCAGTAGTGAAAGTTGATTCTCTTCATTATCTTTTCTCATTGGCTGTGAAAGATTGTGTTGAGCCTCTTAGCTATGGTGTTACTTTTCCACAAGAGTTTTATGGAAGCATGGCTTTGGTTGATACTTTTCTTAAGGAACACTCTTGCTTTTCTGATTTGAAGTTGAGTAAGAAGAAGAGTGATCTTGATTGGGAAGAGTTTGCTCCTTGTGTTGAAAATTATAATCATTTTCTTGCTAAGGCTATTGCTGGTGGAACTGGTCAAATTGTTAAGGGTATCTTCATGTGTAGTAATGCTTACACCAATCAGGTTTGGTTAAACAGCTGCATAAACACTTATCATATAAGTGCTTATATGTGCAAGTTGTTTCTTAATAATGCTTTTTTTGCTTAATCTCAAAGTTGGTTTGAAATCAGGTCCAAAAAGGAGGACAAACTATCTTAAATAGTGCTTCAGATAAGAAAAATGGTGGCATGGTTAGAGAAAATATGAACAACAAAACTTCTGCTGCCACAAAGAATAACAGAATGAATGAAAATCTCATACGGTATTCAAAATTTGATAATCGTTTAATCGTTAAAAATGTTTGACTTTATTCGTATCTATTTGAAATATCATACAAATAATAGTATATAGCAGAGCCGTCTTTGAAGGTATGCAAACGGGCTATCGCAAATTTGACACGATTAAACCATGCATAAATAGGGTCGGATAAAATATTTGTCGCGACTAAACCGTGGCAAAATAGGATCCTTATTTGTTTTGCCACAATTAAACAGTGTTTAACCTACACAGGATCTCTGAAAACTTAAGACGATCCTGATTTGTAATTAGTTTTAAGATGATGTGAAAACTTACTTAGTTTTTCATTTGTTTGCAATACAGTGTGAGAAAGCTTACAAATATGACAGAAACGTTATCAAAAACATTACTCAATGGTGTTGGAATAGTGAGTGGTTCATTGATGGCTCCTGTGCTTAAATCTCAACCTGGACAGGCATTCCTAAAGATGCTCCCAGGAGAGGTTCTTTTGGCTTCCCTTGATGCAGTTAGTAAGTAAAACTCTTTTCATATAAGACTAACAAATAGCACGATTTTCATTATAACGAGGAAATCGACCTTCCGGTTCTCGAAGTTGCAAGGATTGAGCAATTTTGTCTTTGAATTTCTGAAATAACTATGAGAAATGGTGATTCTTCATTGATTATGAATGAATGGTACAAGAGACTTATATAGCAAGGTACATGATGCATGATTGTTATGGTGGAACATCTCTATACTATCATAAGTTACTAACAACCTCTAACTACCATAACAAACTAGTTTTGGCACCTAAGTAACTTTAACTATTTTTGGTAGCTTGTGTAACAAGTTAGTTATTAATTCTTCTAACTAACTTGTTACATACATAATATGAGTTTAGTATAGTGTGGGAACCGGATCAATTAGCATCAACGTGATTACTATATTCTCTTTTGATGCAACAGACAAGGTTTTTGAAGCAGCAGAAGCAGCCGAAAAACAAACTTTTTCTGCTACCTCTCAAGCTGCAACAAGAATGGTTTCTAACAGGTAAATTTCAAGAGCTACATTATTAACATATATTTCAAGAGCTTTTTAACATTGTTTGAGATACTATTTCAAATAGCGTTTCGGCTTATACCTATATAATGTGTCATAGTTCAACTGTAATTAGTAAAAGTATGTCTTGCTTATATAGGTATGGGGAAGATGCAGGGGAAGCTACAGAACATGTATTTGCAAGTGCAGGACATGCTGCTAATACTGCTTGGAATGTCTCTAAGATAAGAAAAGCTATCAATCCAGCTTCTTCAGCAGCCACTCTGAGAAACTCTGCCAAAAATAGATATATTGGATATTAATATGCAGTCATTATGTTTTGCATTTGAAAAAAAGGCACGGACTTTTTTGCCTTTAGAATTATGTAAGTATTGTTTGGTTTGGTGTGCCCTAAGATGACTTAAGGAAAACTAACTTGATAAAAAAAGATGGTTCCAAATTATCTTAGAGAGCAATGTTGCTTACTTTTTTCAATTTCAAAATCTATAGCAATACTTATCAATAAGTTATCAATAAACAACTTATTTACTTATATGTTTATATAAACTTTTTTTTTAATAAAAGATAAAAATAAATTTTAATTATTTTATATATGTTATAAGTTGAGTTAATAAGTTACTTTGGTAAAATTATAAAAATAAGTGAAAATTACTTTATGAAAAATGATAAGTTAAAATTATAAAAATAAGTGAAAATTACTTTATGAAAAATGATAAGTTGATATGAAAATTGTGTAATGCGATTCAAATTTATTAGAGGTCTAAATTGTTCTGACCCGTTCACAGGACCCACCCATCAAAGCTCAATAACAGACACTACAAGGAAAGGCGTAAGTAACATGTACAACCTCACTCATACACGGAGCGCATAATTCTAATCTCTTGTTAACTTCCTACCTTTAGATCTAAAATCAACGGTGATCCATACGAAACTTTGGATTAAGCGGATGCAGTTCTAACCGCCTTGCATATATAAAGTTTTGCACACACATGACACACTAAGATTCACACATTCTAACTACTTCTCATTCTTCCACTAACTTGAACGTTGGAGTGTAATTTTGTAGGTCCAACCCACTCTGCCTTATTATAAGTACGTTTCACCGCATATGAACCTTGTTTCACTCTGTCATCAACTATTTTTGGTTCCTGAACGGAACAGTGGTGCCGTATGTGAGAATATGACATTTGATTCCATGAAATACCATGAGAAACCACTATCTTTTCACCGCTATTCGCCAAACATCATATTTCTTTCTTATTCAAATTATCGATCTCTTTCTAGTGTGAATCATCGATCAAACTCTTGAAATAATGGACACTTTGAAAGTTACTCAATCATGTCGCTGATGTGGTCGCTACAATAGTCAATGTTCCCGACCTTATGAAGGAGACTCTGCTTCCTCCTACGGTCGAGGACGATCCTCTCCTGGTGACTTCTCATTCCGCACTTACACCATAAAATCTAGTCCCTATGACAATTGACCAAGGCATATTCCAAGTTCTTTCGATTTTACAGTCTTTTCAACAACCACTCCAAGGCCAAACTTCGAGGCAATCCCATCGCAGCTGTTGGTTCCAAGACAAGAGATGTTTCAGATCCTCCAACAGATGCAAGTAAATCTAGGTATGCGAGGGCCAATGATTTGCTCCACTGTGTCTATAACATGTTGCGATATTAAGTGCAAACTTTGATTTAAATTGAATCATCTTTCTTGGCATTTTTAACTCATTTCTCATATTTTAATAGATTTATTTCTTGTTCTTGTGTGATTTTTCAGTTATATTGCAAATACCTTTATATGCTTTGATATATGTGTTATTGTGCAGGATATAGGCATAAAATATCAATGACTAAGACACAAAGGAGTGGATAAGGAAGTCAAAGAAATGAAGAAGAATCACCAATGTTCGTTGTGCGAACACCAGCAAGCATCCAATGAATGTTCGTTGTGCGAAGTTATAGCGAGGTTCCAAAGAAGAGGAAACCTTGGATGGCAGTAGAAAAATTACCCAAAGTTCGTTGTGCAAAGTTGTAGCGAAGGATTTTTTGCACTGCGAACTCAGATATTTTCCAATGGCGGTTTAACTGTTCCTGAGGCACTTGAAGTGCCTAGAAGTGGACTTCGATGTGCGAAGAAGGTGTTCGCTGGGCGAACAAGATAGATTTTTGTTTTACTATATATGTACTTTTTCTTACTTTTTAGAACATAACTTTTATAACATATATTTTGAGGATCAGAACTTTATCTCTCTTCATTCCAAGCATATTCTAGAGAGAGAAACACAAACCTTAAGAGAGAGAAGCACATATCGAAGCAACTCGGAGCTTGATCTTTGAGTAAGTGCTTCGATCTCTTATTGGGGTTGAATGTAATCTATTGATACCTTATGTATTTCATCTAATCTATGTATTGTGAACTAGTTTTGATTCAATATTGATGTTGTCTTTGATTTCTTATTTGTGGGTCTTGACAAAACCTTTTTCAAATCTTAGATCTTAGATATTCATCTATCAATGAGCAAACTTTTGACATAGTCTTGTAAGTTGATATTCACTAGTATCTTTTATTTTATTGTGTTGATTAGTAGCATGAGTAGCATGAGTAGGATCAATACGGTATTGTGAGGATGCGTGATAATAGATATGAGAAATTATGTTCGGATACATTTGGCAAATTAGTTGAACGCATGTAAAAAGGGTTAAGCGTATGTATGTATTCTAATCTTGGCATTTTATATGAACCAATCATGGATCTGATATGGGTGTCATCTTTGTTTACTTGTTTATCTTTGATTTGAACTGCTATAGACATATACTCTTCAGATCTGGATCTAGGATGAATATCTGTTAGGTTCTAGACTCTAGACATAGATTTAGGCTTAACATTTGCATGAGTATCAGTTCTTAATGCTTTGTGTTGTTGAGTTGCATGAGACATCTCCAAAGAGACAATATGGTTGTTTTCTCGATGTTGCGTTAGACATAACCTCGGCTGTGGGTGATACGTGAGGTTATTAGACAAATGATTAATTTGTGTTTAATTGGTTAGAAGAATGCATGTGTTATCAATTGATGAGATCCAATCCCAACAAGGCTTCGTTTATTTTTAAATTTTTTATTTTATATTTTCCGTGTTTATATTTTCTGCCTTTATTTATGGTAACCTTGAATCTTTCAACAATTTTGTAACCACAAGCTTAGAAACATAGAGACCGTTGAACGACATTCTTTCCCTCGCACCAATGCCTGTGGAGACGATATAAATCTCGAAGAGAATTCTTCCAAATCTAAAATTTTGCTTCTTGCCGATTTACTGCAGTTCGAACATGCGACAACATAATTCACACTTGCTAGCTGAAAAAGTACTTAGAATCAAAGAAAAATTACAACATGCTCCTCCAAGTGATTGTAACACCCCCATTCTATACCCCCAATTAAAATAAAACGATAAAAATTTCATCAGAGTATAATTAAAAATTCACGGCATAGACAGAGGCGTCACATCAATTTGAAACAAACATACAACAACCTGCTCATATAGATATGCAACAATTCAGGTAGCACATAACAAAGGAGCTTAACTCCTAACACCCACAATTCAGATGCAGAATAAAAGCGGAAAATCTGTAACTGAATCTCATATATATACATCATAAAAAGTTTGTCTGTCATATACAACATCATACATGTACAATCCAAAAGATACATGTATACATAATACAAATAATCACACTCGATCTCCCCGACTACCCGGTGCTACATATCAGAGCCGACCGACAAAAAAATGAAGACCTAAGCTTCACAAAAAGGCCTCCAGCATCTAATCTGCAATGCCTCATAGAGCATTTAAAACAGCAGAAGGGTGAGAAACACAATCATAATATAATTGCATACAATTATATAATAACACGAAAATACTCACGTAAAATATTCTCACCACAACTTACACCAGAATTCAAATACAAAACAACACCATGTATATTTCATATATCCATTACCAATGCATATCAATCATGCACAATAAAATTATCACCAACACAAATATATATATATATCTCAACTCATCAATTTCAATCACAATTCCACCCAAAATCAATCCATTCATGATTTATGCAAATGCACAGAGACCGACACAACGACTCTATGCAATGCATATGCGATACCATCCATCCATCATCTCAACACTAGTTCACTCAGGAACTATTGGAACCATCGCTTGTTACTTAGTGTAACTCCCCGTCGGGCAAACGATGTTCCCCGTCGCTTTCGGTCCTCTTGGTATAAGGCGCACGACGTTTATGGATCGCTTTCAGTCCTCTTTGTATAAGGCGCACGATCCGATCACTTTCAGTCCTCTTTGTATAAGGCGCACGATCGTCTATAATCACCGCTTTCAGTCCTCTTTGTATAAGGCGCACGATGTTATAGCAGATTCCCTCTGGAATCGTTTCGTCGCTCACACCCACTAGGGCACACGATATCACAAGAATGCATATCATGATGCTTGGCATACAATGACTCATGACATTCAAATGCACACATATATGCAACCATCTCAATCAACAATAATCATGCTTTGCAATTTAAGCCCAAAACAATGCATTTACATCATACAATAGCACACAAGTCATACCATATCCATCAAAGGCATATTGCATGGTAACACATCAAATACACACAATTAAAATGGTACAAGTAGACAAAACGACACCTTTCCAATTCCCCAACATAATTTAATCGACCTACAATCTCAAAACCCTTTTAATAAGAAAGAACCTGTCAAAAGCTTTCCAACGCTTCAAACCGCGCCTCAAACCGACTTACGGATCAAAAGTTATAAAGAAAACAAATTGGGAAAAGCTGTCATGTTCGCAATGTGAAGCTCCTAGCGAGTCCTTCGCTTCTTCATTCGCAGTGCGAATGTCCCAGCGAACCAAGTCAGAAAGGAAAATAGCGTAAAAAATTCCTAAAGTTCGTAGTGCGAACTCCCAGCGAATGATCGCTTTCCCCTTCGCAGTGCGAGTCTCCCAGCGAACAGTGGCAGAAAGAAAACAACACAAAGTTCGCAGTGCGAGTCTCTGGCGAATACTCGCCCTCACCTTTGCAGTGCGAATAGCCAGTGAATGCTCGCTTTCCCCTTTGCTAGGGGATTCACAGTGTGAACCTGTGAATTCAGCAAAACCCAGCAGCGCTGTTACACAACCTAAAACCATATTTTCCCCACCAAAACACTTCCAAACCAACACATAACAATCAAAACATAACCCAATCATGGTAACAAGTATTCTACAACATTTACACCGATTTCCAACCGCGGAAACATCGATTTCTACTCGTTTATCTCATTTCGACCTATATTTGAAAACCAATAAAACTTCCACACAAACATACATAATCATACACAAACATAGTATAATCGAGTTTCGCACCCTTACCCGATTAAATCGCGTTTAAAAAGTCGGTTGAATCGGTTCCCAAATCCACAAGTTTTCCTCTCTTTTCTTCTTTCTCTTCTCTTTCCTTCTTTCTCTTTTTCTTCTCTTCTTTTTCTTTCCTTACTATTTTTCTCTCTTTTTCTTTCTATTTATGTTTCTAACTTAAGAAAATAAATGAAATGACCAAAATACCCCTACACTCAAATATCTCGCAAAAGCTCCCAAAACGCGATAAAATATAATCACAATGAAAAATAATATATTATCACATAAAAGTCAAAAATAAAATAATATAATAATAAAATAATCAAAACGACTCAATTAAATAAAAATAACTAAAACTGGGGCGTTACAGTGATCATTCTGAATGTAAGGCGACCTTGCGTAACAATCAGGAAGTTGAACTAGAACCAGTCTCCGTTGGGACCTTCTCCCCATGCATAGCAATCCCTAGATCCCCTGATCTTACCCAGTGTCTAGAGCATCATACCTCACTGCACGAGTCTGGGAAAAAGGAGGCAGTCACACTCCATCAGAGACTCGTCGTCCCCATCATTCGCCATCATGCTACTCTCGAAGAAAGGAAAGGCACGACGTCGAAGCACATGCTCCCTGTAACACCCCCCTTTCTATACCCCCAAAAATCACAATTAATCATTTAGGCACATAATAAAAATTTCGTCAGAGTATAATTATAAACATAGTATAAAAGAGGTATGTCACATTATACATTAAATTAAAACATACAACACCTGCTCAATCATTGATATGCAACAGTGGGGTAACTTTGCAAAAGAGGAACTTAGTCCTTACACCCACATCTCAATATTTAGAATAAAAGCGAAAAATCTAAACATTGAATAACAACAAACATATATACATATATACATATATACATGAATCATCAAGTATTCTCCACCAACATCATACGTGTTTACATAAACATTCATCAACAAGATACATATACAAATGTATCACAAAAGAATCATAGCCATCCTAGCTACCCGGTGCTACATATCAGAGCCGACCGACCAAAAGAATGAAGACACGCTCCACAAAAAGACCACCAGCATACCTACTCTGCAATGCCTCATAGAGCATTATAAAACAGCAGAAGGGTGAGAAATAATATCATAATAACAATGCATATAATTATATATATCTTAACATAAAAATACACATATTCCACATTCTCACCACAATTCATCACAACTCACTCGTATACATCGCAATGTATATATATATACATATTCGACACCAAGCATATGCATCATGCATACCTTCACAATGTTTATCATTCCACATAAACCTACACATTTATGTTTATTCATCAATGCACCATTATGAAGATGATAAATGTAAATCATAGAGACCGACTCACGACTCTATGCAAATGCCATGCGGTACCGACTCAATCATCTCAAGTTCACTCAGGAACTCTGCTAGAACCATCGCTAGTTACATCACTGTAACTCCCCGTCGGGCATACGATGTTCCCCGTCGCTCACACCTCTTATTTTTAAGGTACATGATCTGATATGATTGCTCACACCTCTTATTTTTAAGGCACACGACGTTTATGGATCGCTCACACCTCTTTGTATAAGGCACACGACCCGATCGCTCACACCTCTTTGTATAAGGCACACGATCGTCTATACCCATCGCTCACACCTCTTATTTTTAAGGCACACGATCCATCCGATCGCTCACACCTCTTATGTTTAAGGCACACTAAGAATCCCTCAACACAAGAATGCACCTCATTATGCTTCACATGCAAATGACTCAAGACATTCTTGAAATGCATACATATTCACAATATATTCATGCATTCTTCTCATACAATCACACACAATCTATATACATTTACATCAATGCACTATTGTATGATTCACATCCAAACACATATTCAAAACGGTAAAAATCGCTAAATAACACTATTCCCGACTTTTTCGACTTATTTAATCGACTAACAATTTCCAAATCATCATAACAAGCAAGAACATTTTATAAGCTTTCCAACGATATAAAGAACGCCTAAATCGGAATTACGGTTCGAGAATTATGAATTTTTAAAAGGAAAGAAAATTAAAAAAAACAAAAGCGCCCGACGACAGGAATGTTTCGCCCGACGACGCTTCAATTTCGCCTTCGCTTCGCCCGGCGAAGAAGGGGCGAAGGAAACCCTCCCAAACTTGAACCAAACCAGTAGCTTGACACTCTCTCGCCTCTCAATTTCGCCCGGCGAAGGCACGAACCGCCCGGCGCTCTGGGCATTTCGCCCGGCGATTCACACCAGAAGCAGAATTTCTGCTTCGTTTACACTGTTCCAAAACCCCCAAAAATTCTATTTTCTTCCCCAAATCACTTCCATCAGCAAAACAGTTAATAGTAATGGTTCATAAACATATAGAGATCATACAACACAAATTATATCGATTTCCATCTGCGAAAACATCGATTTCTACTCGTTTATGCGTTTTCGCCCTATAACCGAAAAATATCGAGCAAGCCAATACCATATGCAAACACACATACATAATGATATACATTGATGAGATGATAAGATTTCACACCCTTACCCGGATTCCAAGCTTACTAGTTGATTGTTCTTGATGATTTCCTAGTTTCCCAAGTTTTTCTTCTTTTTCTCTTCTTCCTCTTTCTTTCTCTCTTCCTTCTTTCTATCTTTCTATATCTTTTTTTTTCTTTTTCCTTTCTATTTCTATTTTTATTCCCTTTTTCTTTCTTTTCTATTTTCTTTTCTACACAACTTAATTTAATTCATTTTCTCACACAATTCTATTTCTACTAAATTTCTAACTTACCAATAATTGAGAAATGTCTAAAATACCCTCCATTCTAATTTCCCCGAAACTCTCAAAAACGGTAAAAATATCACAACATGTCAACATACCAATTTCACCAATAAAATAATTTATCACTCAATTTAAATAAAAGACTCAACAAAATGGGAATAATTGGAATCGGGGCGTTACAACTCTCCCCCACTTTAGAAATTTTCGTCCTCGAAAATATTACCTGATTCAAACAACTCCGGATACGACTCTCGCATCCTACTCTCTAGTTCCCAAGTCATATCGCCTTCCGCAGTGCCTCCCCACGCTACTTTCACAAGTGCAATATCCTTGCCTCTTAGCTTCTTAACTTCACGGTCCAAAATCCTATTCGGTAAAGTCTCAACTGTAAGGTTATCTCTCACTTCAACCTCGTCCATAGGAATAACATGTGACGGATCCGGAACATACTTCCGAAGTTGCAAAACATGGAATACATCATGCAAATTCGAAAGATTCGGAGGCAACGCCACACGGTAAGCCACAACACCAACTCGTGCAGAAATCTGATACGGACCAATAAAACGAGAAGTCAATTTCTTCGACTTCAAAGCACGACCCACACCCGTAACCGGCGTAACTCTCAAAAACACATGGTCGCCTTCTTGAAACTCAAGATCTTTTCTCCTCTTGTCATGATAGCTCTTTTGTCTACTTTGAGAAGCTTTCATCTTTTCACGAATAAACTTCACTTTCTCCGTCGTTTGTTGTACCATCTCCGGTCCAACTATCGTCCTCTCACCGGTTTCATGCCAACACAAAGGTGTTCGACATCTCCGACCATACAAAGCCTTAAATGGTGTCATACCTATACTTGAATGAAAATTATTATTATAGGTGAACTCAATCAATGCCAAATAACTATCCCAAGCACCACCTTGCTCGAGCACACAAGCACGCAATAAATCCTCCAACGATTGAATTGTCCTCTCGGTTTGACCATCCATTTGTGGATGATAAGCCGAACTCAATCTTATCTTAGAACCCAAAGCCTTTTGTAAACTCTCCCAAAACCTCGATGTGAATCTAGGATCTCTATCCGATACAATACTCTTAGGAACTCCATGTAATTTCACAACCGCAAGAATATAAATCTCGGCTAACCTCTCCAAAGGATAACTAATATCAATTGGAATGAAGTGAGCAGATTTAGTAAGCCTATCAACGATTACCCAAATAGCATTATGACCTCTTCGCGTATTCGGCAATCCCGTAACAAAATCCATCGATATACTATCCCATTTCCACTCCGGAATGTCCAACGGTTGCATCAATCCACTAGGCTTTTGATGTTCCACCTTAGACTTTTGACAAGTTAAGCACGCATACACAAATTGAGCCACATCTCTTTTTAATCCGGACCACCAAAAGATTTTCTTCAAATCTTGATACATTTTATTCGCTCCCGGATGAATACTTAAGTTACTTCGGTGCCCCTCTTCTAATATCATCTTTTTCAACTCCGCATCATCGGGAATACAAATACGACCACGGAACCTCAAAACTCCAAAATTATCAACCTTAAAATCCTCATTCTCATTCATCATCAAATCAACGAACTTCAAGTCCAACTTTTGCTTTTCACACACCGTTGCAAGAAAATCATTCGTAACATGAAGCATACCAAGTCTCACACTTCTCGGCGTCCTTTCACAAACCAAACTCAAATCCCTAAAATTCTCCAAAAGTTCTCATTCTCTCATCATCAATGAGGACATATGCAACGACTTCCGACTCAAAGCATCGACCACTACGTTTGCCTTACCCGGATGGTAATTCAAACCAAAATCATAATCCTTCAAAAGCTCTAACCACCTTCTTTGTCTCATGTTCAATTCTTTTTTATCAAATAAATATTTCAGGCTCTTGTGATCACTAAAAACTTCGAATCTTGCTCCATAAAGATAGTGCCTCCAAATTTTCAAAACAAACACCACGGCCGTTAACTCCAAGTCATGTGTAGGATAATTCTTCTCATGCACTCTCAATTGTCTTGAAGCATAGGCCACAACTTTTCCATCTTGCATCAAAACATCACCTAAACCAACCAATGAAGCATCACAATACACAACAAATGGTTCCGTCGGATTTGGCAAAATCAAGATCGGAGTCGTTGTCAACCTTCTTTTTAGCTCATTGAAACTCTCTTCACAATGAATATCCCAAATGAAAGCCTTTCCTTTACAAGTCAATTGCGTTAACGGAAGTGCTAACTTCGAAAATCCCTCAATAAACCTTCAATAATAACCCGCCAAGCCTAGAAAGCTTCGAATCTCCGTAACCGACCTAGGAGCCTCCCATTGCATCACCGCATCAATCTTGGATAGATCAACACTAATACCTCTACCGAAAATAACATGTCCAAGAAAACTTACTTCCGACAACCAAAACTCACATTTCGACAACTTAGCATACAATTGTTTCTCTTTCAAAATTTGCAACACAATCCTCAAATGCTCTTCATGCTCCTCTTGAGACTTAGAATAAATCAAAATATCGTCGATGAACACAACCACAAAACGATCCAACTGTTCATGAAAAATACGATTCATGTATTCCATAAACACACCCGGCGCATTAGAAACCCCGAATGGCATCACGAAATATTCGTAATGGCCATACCGTGTCCTAAAGGCCGTCTTTTGAATATCCTCTTCTTTCACAAGAATCTGGTGATATCCCGATCTCAAATCAATCTTGCTAAAAACACGTGCACCAACCAATTGGTCCAACAAATCATCGATCCTTGGAAGCGGATACTTGTTCTTAATTGTCACCTTGTTCAATTGTCGATAATCAATGCACAACCGCATACTCCCATCTTTCTTCTTTACCAACAATACCGGAGCACCCCAAGGAGAAACACTTGGTCTTACAAATCTCTTGTCCAACAAGTCATTCAATTGCTTCTTCAATTCTACCAACTCCGATGCCGACATACGATACGGTGCCATCGAAATCGGTCTCGTACCCGGAACTAGATCAATAGAAAACTCAACTTCTCTTTCCGGCGGTACATCCTTAATATCCTCAGGAAACACTTCAGGAAAATCACACACAACAGGAAACACATCAAGTGACACTTGACTATCCACAGACAATGATGCAAACAAACCAAACAATTGAGCTTCGTTCGCTAAAAGTTTCTTCAACTCTTTAGTGGATAAGAAACTCTCTTCTTCATCCTCTTCCAAAGAAGGAAACCTCACTAACTTATGATAACAATCAATATGAACTCTATTAAATTGCAATCAATTCATTCCCAAAACCACGTCCAACCCTTCCAACGGCAAACACACTAAGTCCATCTCAAAATCTTTACCATAAATGGTTAAAGGACAACTTAAACAAACCAAAGAAGTAGTTACTGACCCCATTGCTCCATTGCTGGAGTATTAATAACCATCTTACCATCTATCTGAGACAACACAAGATTCAAACGATTTGCGCACTCAGACAAAATAAACGAATGAGTCGCTCCCGTATCAATAATAACAACTAAAGGCGTACTATTAATAAAGCAAGTACCTTTAATCAGACGATCTGCACTTGAAGTCTGAGTTCCTGCCAAAGAAAATACATTTCCACCAGTTGGAGCTTTCTTCGGATTCGGACACTTCATGCTAATGTGACCAGGTTCCCCACAATTAAAGCATTTCACCACATTCCTTCTACAATCGGCAGTAGCATGCCGAAGGCCTCCACAGTTAGAACATTTCACCACAGTCTTCCCACACTTAAATGATTTATGACCCATTTCACCACACTTGAAACACTTAATGGAACCGGAACCTCCTCCTCCAGATCTCTTCTCAAAGTTTCCCCTATGCTTGCCCCTATCAGCGGGTGTCACATAAGGTCCACTTCTAGCCTGTTGTTTTCCCTTCCTCTCATTCAAACTTTTGTAATATGTAGAACGAGCCTTGCTATCTTCCTCAAAGATTCTACAACATTTCGTCAAATCCGAAAACCTTCTTATCCTTTGATATCCCACAGCTTGTTTAATCTCAGGACGCAGACCATTCTCATACTTAATACACTTTGAGAACTCAGCAGTAATCGCGGCATAATGAGGATAGAATTGAACCAACTCCAAAAACTTAGCAGTATAGTCCACCACGGACATACTACCTTGTTTCAATTCAAGGAACTCCATCTCCTTCTTCCCTTTCACACTTTCAGGGTAATACTTCCTCAAGAACTCAGTACGAAATAAATCCCAAGTTATCTCTTCATCGTCCACCTCAAGAACTTGACGCATACCGACCCACCAATCGTCGGCTTCTTCCTTCAGCATGTGAGACCCAAGCCTCACCTTATTCTCCTCCACACAGTCTATGACTCTGAAGATTCTTTCAATCTCTTTCATCCAAAGTTAAGCACCATCGGGATCGAATCTTCCTCTGAAGACCAGTGGTTGATTCTTCCTGAACTCGTCATTAGCATTCACATTCGGCGTACCTTGCACCGCCCTAGCCATTGCTTCCAAAGCAGCAGCCATCGCATTGTCGTTCCTACCAGCCATATTCTGATCATTCCCAAAAATGACAACAAGGTTAGACAACAGTTCAACCATCACAACAACAAGACAGACACAACTGACTCAACGCTGGCTCTGATACCACTTAATGTAACACCCCCCTTTCTATACCCCCAAAAATCACAATTAATCATTTAGGCACATAATAAAAATTTCGTCAGAGTATAATTATAAACATAGTATAAAAGAGGTATGTCACATTATACATTAAATTAAAACATACAACACCTGCTCAATCATTGATATGCAACAGTGGGGTAACTTTGCAAAAGAGGAACTTAGTCCTTACACCCACATCTCAATATTTAGAATAAAAGCGGAAAATCTAAACATTGAATAACAACAAACATATATACATATATACATATATACATGAATCATCAAGTATTCTCCACCAACATCATACATGTTTACATAAACATTCATCAACAAGATACATATACAAATGTATCACAAAAGAATCATAGCCATCCTAGCTACCCGGTGCTACATATCAGAGTCGACCGACCAAAAGAATGAAGACACGCTCCACAAAAAGACCACCAGCATACCTACTCTGCAATGCCTCATAGAGCATTATAAAACAGCAGAAGGGTGAGAAATAATATCATAATAACAATGCATATAATTATATATATCTTAACATAAAAATACACATATTCCACATTCTCACCACAATTCATCACAACTCACTCGTATACATCGCAATGTATATATATATACATATTCGACACCAAGCATATGCATCATGCATACCTTCACAATGCTTATCATTCCACATAAACCTACACATTTATGTTTATTCATCAATGCACCATTATGAAGATGATAAATGCAAATCATAGAGACCGACTCACGACTCTATGCAAATGCCATGCGGTACCGACTCAATCATCTCAAGTTCACTCAGGAACTCTGCTAGAACCATCGCTCGTTACATCACTGTAACTCCCCGTCGGGCATACGATGTTCCCCGTCGCTCACACCTCTTATTTTTAAGGTACACGATCCGATCTGATCGCTCACACCTCTTATTTTTAAGGCACACGACGTTTATGGATCGCTCACACCTCTTTGTATAAGGCACACGACCCGATCGCTCACACCTCTTTGTATAAGGCACACGATCGTCTATACCCATCGCTCACACCTCTTATTTTTAAGGCACACGATCCATCCGATCGCTCACACCTCTTATGTTTAAGGCACACGATGGTATAGCGGATTCTCATAAGAATCCCTCAACACAAGAATGCACCTCATTATGCTTCACATGCAAATGACTCAAGACATTCTTGAAATGCATACATATTCACAATATATTCATGCATTCTTCTCATACAATCACACACAATCTATATACATTTACATCAATGCACTATTGTATGATTCACATCCAAACACACATTCAAAACGGTAAAAATCGCTAAATAACACTATTCCCGACTTTTCTGACTTATTTAATCGACTAACAATTTCCAAATCATCATAACAAGCAAGAACATTTTATAAGCTTTCCAATGATATAAAAAACGCCTAAATCGGAATTACGGTTCGAGAATTATGAATTTTTAAAAGAAAAGAAAATTAAAAAAAAACAAAAGCGCCCGGCGACAGGAATGTTTCGCCCGGCGACGCTTCAATTTCGCCTTCGCTTCGCCCGGCGAAGAAGGGGCGAAGGAAACCCTCCCAAACGTGAACCAAACCAGTAGCTTGACACTCTCTCGCCTCTCAATTTCGCCCGGCGAAGGCACGAACCGCCCGACGCTCTGGGCATTTCGCCCGGCGATTCACACCAGAAGCAGAATTTCTGCTTCGTTTACACTGTTCCAAAACCCCCAAAAATTCCATTTTCTTCCCCAAATCACTTCCATCAGCAAAACAGTTAATAGTAATGGTTCATAAACATATAGAGATCATACAACACAAATTATATCGATTTCCATCCGCGAAAACATCGATTTCTACTCGTTTACGCGTTTTCGCCCTATAACCGAAAAATATCGAACAAGCTAATACCACATGCAAACACACATACATAATGATATACATTGATGAGATGATAAGATTTCACACCCTTACCCGGATTCCAAGCTTACTAGTTGATTGTTCTTGATGATTTCCTAGTTTCCCAAGTTTTTCTTCTTTTTCTCTTCTTCCTTTTTCTTTCTCTCTTCCTTCTTTCTATCTTTCTATATCTTTTTTTTTTTCTTTTTCCTTTCTATTTCTATTTTTATTCCCTTTTTCTTTCTTTTCTATTTTTTTTTCTACACAACTTAATTTAATTCATTTTCTCACACAATTCTATTTCTACTAAATTTCTAACTTACCAATAATTGAGAAATGTCTAAAATACCCTCCATTCTAATTTCCCCGAAACTCTAAAAAACGGTAAAAATATCACAACATGTCAACATACCAATTTCACCAATAAAATAATTTATCACTCAATTTAAATAAAAGACTCAACAAAATGGGAATAATTGGAATCGGGGCGTTACACTCCCAAGAGTAAAAAGAACCCCATTTTCGAGGTGCACCCTTGATAGCAAGATCCCGAAATATCTCGATAAACCTCTCAAGTTGGACAACTATGATTGATCACGAGATCCAAATAAGCATGTAAACACCAGATTTTACTACTTCCATGTCAAGGAGCTTGAAATGGAAAATATTTGTGTTAACCCTCAACGGAGACGCAATGATATAGTTCAAGGCCCTCCCAAACGGAAGCATAAACTCCTAGAGGGAACTCTGAGACTCTTTTATCGCTCAATTCTCTACTCAAAAGTGGAAACTCGCTATGATAGTCATACTCAGTGGCATTCAGCAAAAGAAGAAAGTGACCATGCGAGAGTACATTGTTCAGTTCACCAAAGTAGTAGTAGAAGTAGGGGAATGAATGACACATTAAAGTGTTGAATATTTAAACAGGGATTAAGACCGAGTTGCATGTTCCGCGAGAAGATATGGCTAAAAGGGGCATGCGGCTTAAACTATATCTTAACTAAGGGTCACCCGTGCATCAATTATGAAGAACTTTTGGCTAAAGAGGTTGAGAAAGGTCGGGGAGCAGGAAACCCAAGAAACAATTGGGAATTAGAGAGAGAGAAAACAAGCGTCATTGGGACAATGGGGACAGGATACCTCGAGCCAAGTTCTCATCTTATACTCCCTTGAACACTTCAAGGGAGAGAACTCTACAAGATTGTGCAAATATTGGCTTAGGGTCCAGCTCTCCGTCAATTATGAAGAAGAACTTATGGTCGAAGAGGTAGAGAAAGATCGCGGAGCAGAAAACCCATGAAATGGTCGGGGACCAGAGAGAGACAACAACTGTCGTGGGCCGATGGGGACAGGGGAGCTCGAGCCAAGTTCTCATCTTATACTTCTCTGAACACTTTAAGAGAGAAAATTCTACAAAATTGTGCAAATATCGACTTCAAGAAAGTCGGGATATGAAACCCATATTCGGTAAGGGAATTGGCAAAGACCAACAAAATGATGTATTGTCAATTTCATAAGAGTCATGGTCATAACACCGATGAATGCGTCCATTTGAAAGATGCAATCAAAGGGCTGATCAAGAAGGGAAGGCTCACCTGATACATACAAGAGGGCAGTCGAAGAAGAAGAAGGGTTCAAACAAATCAATAAGATAAGTATTAAAGGGGACTGCTAGAATGTGCGAGAAAGACCCAAGAAGGGGGGGTTTGAATTGTGTATTTACTCTTTCAACAACTTTTCGCTTCTTGTCAATAAGACACTTTACATTACATCATAGTTCGTTGAGAGACTCTGACTTGCGAAGTTATATTCAGACTTGACAATGCTTAGAGCATGAGAACCAATAAGAGTCTGAACGCTATGTACATCATTCAGAACTTGCAGAGCGGGAGCTTATCAGAGTTGCAAGGTTCTGACTTGCTTATGTAAGGTTCTAATCTTCAACATAGAAACATAAACAGAGACATTAAGCTTAAGAGTAAAGAACACACGATATATCCTGGTTCACCACAAAGGCTAATCCAGTCCACCCTCCTCAGGTGATTTCGCCTTGAACATAAGGTCTTAATCCACTATAATCAATCTTGATTACAGATGCACGAGCACATAGTTGGTGACTAACAAACTGCACAGCCGCACTGTGACTAACATGCAATGAACCGTTCAGGGATTCAACTTAATGAATATAACGAACATTGATCTGCAGGTTCCAATCTCGCAAGATCTACTGCTAGGCTTTCACAGCTAGACGTTCAGGGATTCATCGCAATGAATATAATGCTACTGGCCCTATTTCAGGATTTACCATAATGACATCTCGCCATTGTCTTCTCGAGTCTCCGGTCACACTGACCACTCAAGGAATCCTAATTTACCAAGAATTAGTTAACAGGAGATTACATAGTTACTTCTTAACAAGCAGATTACTCCTAAGTTTAAGTACAAAGAACACATAAGTGTTCAAGCAAGATATGAGCAACAGCTCCTTACTATCCTAAGAAACTACAAAGATGTATAAGGATTTGACAGTTGTTGACATCTTGTAGATCTTCTTCTTTTTCGTCTTCTTGGGTGAGCAAGCTTTGAGCAACTACTCCTTGCTTCATATCTTCAATGTAGCGCTGACGAGAAGGTGGGTTGATGACTTGACTGATTTGTAATGTTATCTTCTTCATCAACAACTTATGTTCCAAATTGTTGTTGTTATGTTGAATGTTGATCGTTGAGCTCCAACAACAATGGCCATGTGTAAATGGTGATAGCCTTTGATATTTAAGTGTTACAACGAGAACTCATCGTTGTTGCTATCTTCACACAATGACTTTGATCAATTCTCCATTCATGGACTGAATCGATACCTTCAGAAGCGAGAACTCTTTCCTTTAAATAGCCCATTAGAAATATAGCCGTTTGAAATACCGTTGGCTGTTGGAAAAGAGAAGTTGTGTAATAATTAGCTGTACTGACACATCTTCTTTTTGCTGTGGGAGAAGTGACGGGATATCTTCTTGAGCAGTGTGTACACTTGTTCACAACGGTAACATTTGACTTCCAAACTTCAGAGACTTCTGATGGTAATTTGATGAAGCATGAGTAGAGCCTTCTTAACAGGATATCTGATACGTCAAGTCTTTAGTCATTTGAAGAAGTCCATTAGGAATCAGTCTTCAGAACTTCAGCACTTGTCTTTAAGAACATCATCCTTTACTACTTCAAGTCTTCCGAAACTTCAGAACTCGTCCATTAGGAATCCGTCTTCAGAGTCTTCAGAACTTGACCTTTGGAATTGTAATCTTCAGAACACATAAGTCTTCAGAGTATTTCTGCACTTGGTCTTCAGAGCCTTCCGCCTTCAGAACTTCAAGTCATGAGAGTCTTCAGCACTTCGATTCTCTTCTTCAGAAGCTTCACTATCTTCAGAATCTTAACCACTTTCAAAGAGCATCCACAAGAGCATTGCAACAGCAATATCGGCATCCTTGGATCTGACTAATCATGATCAGATACAGAAGCATTCTTGTTTCTTGCGACTTGTGTTACACATAGTAACTTCGCATATAATCATTTTCGCTCATCTGGCTGGTGGTTGTTGAATCTGACATCTTCTATAATTATGATATGCACACAACACATGTTAGAACATAAAATATTTTTTTCACAAATACGTATTATTATCATCAAAACATAGATTGACTTATAGAGACAATTCTTGCTCTCACAATCTCCCCCTTTTTGATGATGACAAAACCAAGTATTTTGATTGAACATTTTATACAAGGTAATCACCAAACAAACATATTCAGAGTCTGGAACAACAGCTCCCCCTGAATGTGTTACCTCAAAGTTTTATCTGTGACATCTAGAATCTTATATAATTCAAAGACATACAGAATAACAACTCGAGTTGCCAGAACAAAGAATAGAAAATGACTACTTCTCTATCTTGTCTTTAAGGAGACACAAGTATTCAGCATCTGGACTAGTTCATCAGAACTTCCATCTTCAGATCTTTAGAACTCAGTTCCTTTGTAGTTGTATCAGAGCTTATAATCTTCAGAGACATCTGAAGCATTTCTACTTTTCAGCAGATTCATTTAAGCACAAATAGAACAGTTCTTATCTAATAACATAGCATCGCTATTCATCAGAGACAGACACTGTCTTTTGAGAAACTCCCCCTGAGTTTCAGACTTTGTGAAGATTTTAGATTTAGCAATTGAATCTTCTAGGTAGTCTACCCCTAATTTCCATAAGTCAGATATTGGGATCTTCAGAATCGTAATTCAGGAATATGAGTTTTTAATCACCAATATGGATCATGACTTTTTCAGAGTTTGACATTTGAACACAGGTCTTCATCTCAGAACCTTGTTACTGTCACAACTCAGTGGTTCATCAAAGCTTGATTTTTGTTCAGATACCAATTAAAGGTTAATTATTGTGATCAATCAACACTTGATTCTGAATTCGGTACATAAGTTTTAATCTTAGTCTGATATTGAGTTATACTAGAGTATGCTGTGTCTGATTCCAACTAAAGGAATTCTTTTCATACCACTTGAAGGGTATTTCCTTAGTGTGTTGAGATTGATGCCAATGAAGGTATAGAAAACATTTCACAGCTTAGCTCTGATTGATATTACTGCAGACTGAGTCTGATACCAATCTTTATGTATACTGAGTCTGATTACCATTTGTTGATTTAGTCTGATACCAAATCATTTTCTTCTTAATTGGTTCTTGGCAGACATCAGAACTACTTGTTCTTGGATCTTCAATCCGGATCTTCAGACAGTTCTTGACTTCTGATTTGCACAGTTCTTCTGAATAAGTATCTTGAGATGTAGACTTTATCTTGATTGCTTTCAGATTTTCTGATTCTTACGTTCTGAATCTCATATTCTTAGACAGCTTACAGCTTCTGAACCAAGTGAGACAGAGATCAAGATAAACTTTGACTTTCAGACAGTTCTCAACTTCTGAATAGTACTGGGTAGATTTGATTCTGAACACATATTCACGAAGTGTACAACTTCTATCATATGACCAACAGTTCATAAGAACTTCTAACAGAGTTTTTCTTTCTTAACCTATTCTTAGAATGCCTAGTGAACTTGTTCAGAGTTCCTAGGATAAACATCAAACAACAAACGTTAGTCGTAAAGCATTTTACATGATTGATTACTTGTTTGAGTTGCATTCTATCTGTTTTAAGATTTTTCTTTCCAATCAAAATCATATTATATTTCTCCCCCTTTTTGACATCATCAAAAAGTTTAGAGCGTCTGAGCATTTAAGCATATGTAGATCATAACTAGACTCAAGGGATGTTATCATTTAAGTATCAAGCAAATATAGACGAATATGACAATGAGCAATAATACAACATTTTTAGAGATTAGATAAAACATTATCATTGATTAACCATAAGATAGAGCTGCAAACTAATTTCAGAATTTAAAGCATAGGTTAATCATATCAAAACATAGACTTAATGAGAATGGGTTCCTAGGGATTAGACTAAAAGGAGACTAATGATGATGAGGAAGATGAGAGTAAGCTTTCAGAATCATCAGTTCTTGAGGAATGCAGCTTTTCTTCTGCTTGAGTGACAGCCAATTTCTTGCTCTTCACAATTTCCTTTGAGATCCATTCATGGAACTCAGTCCAGATGTTTCTCACTTCTAAGGGATCTATGCTTGAACTGGAAGCATCTATTAAGTTCTGAATTCTTGTGATAGCATCATCCTTGAAGGATGTTAATGCGTCATTTATCGTTTTTGATCTTTTTGATGAAGGTTCTCCATCATCAGTACTTTTCTGCTTCTTTTCTCTATTCTTCCATCCTGATAGTTCTTGCAGTACATCAGTAATATTCTTCATATTAATCCAAGTACTGATGTCATCTTCCTTAAATTGCTGCAGATAGTTTCCTATATCTGCTTGATTGTGCTTGGAGAAGTTTTGGAATCCTTCGACAGGAACCCTTGGGGTCAATGTTAATTTCCTAAATGATGTATTATCCAGAGTGGAGTTTTCCCTTTTAAGATTCTTAAATCTGAGAATCTTTCCTGCGCTTTTAAGCAACTTTCTTGATTCTCCCTCATTGATTAAGATATCATCAACTATTCATGATTCAACCAAAACATCATAAATAAGTCTTTCATATGGAATATGTCTGACTTCCCTGTCAAAACCTGTTCTGGAGTCTTTTATCGCTTTCTTCAGAAGTTTGAAGAGAACGGAGGGGAGATGGATCTTAATCCCTTTAAGAATGAGGAACATGACACATTTCTGAGTGTCATTAAGTTGATTTGCAGGAAGATGGTGAAAAACGCTTCCTTGCAAGATTTTGAACCAAACTTGTAGTGGTTCTTTCAGGTTTGAGAATACCTGGTTCTCAGCTGCAACTTCCTCTCTGAAGATAGAGGTTATGACCTTAGCTTCTCTTTCCTCACTAAGTAGATCCTTGGTAATTCTGAACCCATTGTTCTCATGCATCAAGATATCTACAATGGTCTTCTCAGAAATGAGGACTTTTCTTCCAAAAACCGAAGAAACAATGATGGTATTGGATGTGTTGGCGTGTATCCAAAAATCCTTAACCAGATGTCCGTAGGTTGGTCCTTCCAACCTCTTGAAGTAATTACTCCATCCTTGAGTTTCCAACGAAGGAGTAATATCACATCCATTTGATTTCAGACTGTTGAAGTTCACGATTGTTTCTGACAAGACGATGAGACTGCCAACTAGAGTTTGTGTGGTTATGGAATTTAAAGCATTTGGAGAGACGAATGCTATTATAAAAGATGATAGTTTGAAGAAGATAGAATGTATTTGGGCAGAAGATTTAGATGTGTAAGAATTGTGTTACTAATTTAGGGTTTGATGCTCTTATAGATGAATGAGCAAAGTATTTTCTTTGGAGAATTTGAGAGGACAACGGTTGATTTTTCCTAGAAGCATTGAGTAACATGGGAAAGGAGGTTTAATGATTAATTTCTTTAATGAGGACAGATTATCCAATCAAGAGTCTTGAATTAACTCTAGTGAGTGATAATGGTAACCGTTATTTAATTATGACCTAAGAGGGATTTGTGGTTTCTAGATAAACCAAATTTTTCGTGTGAATGTTAATAGTCACTTAAGATGCTTAATTATTTCTTTTTAATTTCCAATTAGTTAATCAGCAATAGAGAAACATTCAAGAGGATGAGCAATAGTTAGGAATACTTTAATAATTGATCATGAAGATACATATCCATTTTAATCACATAAGTATAATCAGATAGGAACCTTAATTAACCTATGATTCTAGAAGGACTGACTTCCTATCTTAGATTAAGAACGTCATAGGTTGATAAAACTCAGGAAGGATCTTCTCAGTCATTCCATTTCTTCTACAATGACCAACTACTCCTTGAAGATTCAGAATATGGGAAATAACCCTACAGTAGGGAACTTAGTAAACTGTGTCTTCCCTAGACAAAAGGATTTCTTCCTTCAGATGATTATACATGGATTAGGGTAGGTTTATTTTGATCCTAGACACTAAAAAGAAAATAAATAATCTTTCTTTGTCAGACAACCATCCTCCTCCTCTTTCTCTTGGTCTTAAATTAGTCACCATAAGCTTGTACCAATCTTTAGCAACTGGAGTGAGGGTGCATGGTTGAGTGGGACGCCCCTCAGTTTCGAAAATGACGTGTAAATGCCTGTCGAAGCTATGGTTGTTGATATTTCTTTCCACAGTTACACCATCTTCAACACACCTAATGGCTTTAGCTATGATAGTAGGGTTGATTAAGATTGGACATCCAGCAACTACAGACAAAATAGCATTTTTGCCAAAGTCATATTCTAGTACTCGTGCATTTGCCCAAAACTCAGTCACCAGTTCAGGGAAGACAGGTCCAACAAGCATGGAGAAATAATTCTCCCAGTTCTGAAATTTAATTCCAGAGAAATCGCTTGTTTTTATTGAGTTATGGCAGAAGGTTTAAATTCAACGTGAATTCCTTCAGGAGTTCTAGATCGGATGTTTCTCCTCTGATGTTGTGGGAAGACATTTTGAGCAATGTTGATTTGTTTGAGAGATGAGGTTCTACCTATTTGATAGTTAGATAATGATTCTTCCTAGAGTGAGGATAATGGTGTGAGGAGGACTTTGATATTTAATAGCTATTTATCAAGCTGGAGCACGCGGGGTTCATCATTTTCGAGACTAGCTATAAATAGTTGTGGTAGTCAGTGAAAAGACGAGTGATAGACTCTAATCACCGTATATCTATAGTAAAAGGTGGCTGATACAACGTAATCATAACTACTTATTTAATTCTTGAAAATTGTCTAATCATAAATGCGTGAGAATATTATTATAGTTTCAATATTCCTAATATGACTAAGTTCAAATTATTGCTACTATTTCAAATTTTAATAATGAGGATGAACAAAGACAAGCATACTTTAGAGATTTTGAAATCTTTTTACGGCTATTATAAGTGCTTTCCAGTCTGACTCCGAGCTTCTGATCATCATCTTTTAGCTTCTGCTTCCTTCTGATGCTTGAAGAATAGATGCCTTCTGAACTTGGATTTCTAGACGAAAACAAGAGTCAACTTTTTTTTTCTTCAGATGACTACTACGTTCTATTGTTCAAGAGTAATGATCTGGTTTCTCTTCTGACTATATTTCTTTGGACAGATGCAGAACTTGCTCAAAAGTGAATATCATCAAACACGTGTGTAACACATGACATAGTTTGCATGACAATCTTGATCTCACAGTGCTGATTTAACTTGATTATAGAATTAGTCCATCAAAGATCAACAGCATATCTTTTTCTAAAAGAATGTCAACTGATTTATTCATTCTGAAAACATCAGTAACTTAAATCCTTTTGACTTTAAGAGATGACTTTAGTTAATGCGTCAACTTGAACATCTTCTGATTTCGAATTAAAGAAGTTCTGAGAAACTTATCAGCTAGAATCTAACCAATAACATTTGTTTCTATTGAGATAGAATCTCAAGTTTAACAGAACTTTAATCCTCTGAGTTTGTTCAACAAAGATTTAGGATTTATTCTGATCAAGCACTTAAATTTCTTCTTCCTGAATATTCTTTCAGTTTATGCTTTCCAAGAAGACAATATTCAATACTTCATTTAATCTTTCAACTTCTCTATTAGTCAAGATTCAGATGTTGAATCATTTCTAAGAATTTGAACTTATCAGATTTTTGACTTCATTAGACTTCATTCTGAAGTTCAAAATCATAGAACAACAATCTTTCTTCTTTACATGAAAAAGTTCTGAATGAGCTTTAAACGAGAAAGTCAAGGGTGGACCTAATCCGTTTCTTGAAAACATCTCAAAAACTCATAAAGAATTAATCTTCAGCAAACAAGACTTCCTGTTTTCTGATGATTCAACTTAGAGCAAATATGTGGTTTATACACACGTATCTTCCAAGATGAGCATTTAACAGATACTACTTCTTATCTGATGAATCTATCTTATCAACTGATTCTCCAATCTTCATTAAAACTAAAGTGAGGAAGATTTAGTTGTTTAACAACTGCAAAAACTTTCAGAATCAGTGATTTGCTCAAGTACTCTGATTGATTACAATTTTGTACACAGTCATCTTCTGAACTGTTACAGAAATTGTAAGTGGATTTCAATCTCACCCAGAGTATTTCTACGCACCGCATCTGGATCTTGTTCTGACACTGTTAAGTGTTTGATATCCATCAATAACAGAACCAGGGCTCTGATACCAATTAAAGGTGCGAGAAAGACACAAGAAATGGGGGTTTGAATTGTGTATTTACTCTTTCAACAACTTTTCGCTTCTTGTCAATAAGACGTTTTACGTTACATCAGAGTTCGTTGAGAGACTCTGACTTGTGAAGTTATATTCAGACTTGACAATGCTTAGAGCATGAGAACCAATAAGAGTCTGAACGCTATGTACATCATTCAGAACTTGTAGAGCGGAAGCTTATCAGAGTTGCAAGGTTCTGACTTGCTTATGTAAGGTTCTGATCTTTAACATAGAAACATAAACAGAGACATTAAGCGTAAGAGTAAAGAACACACGATATATCCTGGTTCACCACAAAGGTTAATCCAGTCCACCCTCCTCAGGTGATTTCGCCTTGAACACAAGGTCTTAATCCACTATAATCAATCTCGATTACAGATGTACGAGCACATAGCTGGTGACCAACAAATTGCACAGCCGCACTGTGACTAATATGCAATGAACCGTTCAGGGATTCAACTTAATGAATATAACGAACATTGACCTGCAGGTTCCAATCTCGCAAGATCTACTGCTAGGATTTCACAACTAGACGTTCAGGGATTCATCACAATGAATATAACGCTACTGACCATATTTCAGGATTTACCACAATGACATCTCGCCATTGTCTTCTAGAGTCTCTGGTCACACTGACCACTCAAGGAATCATAATTCATCAAGAATTAGTTAACAGAAGATTACATAGTTGCTTATTAACAAGCAGATTACTCCTAAGTTTAAGTACAAAGAACACATAAGTGTTCAAGCAAGACATGAGCAACAACTCCTTGCTATCCTAAGAAACTACAAAGATGTATAAGGATTTGACAGTTGTTGACATCTTGTAGATCTTCTTCTTCTTTGTCTTCTTGGGTGAGCAAGCTTTGAGCAACAACTCCTTGCTTCAGATCTTCAATGTAACACTGACGAGAATGTGGGTTGATGACTTGACTGATTTGCATTGTTGACTTCTTCATCAACAGCTTCTGTTCCAAATTGTTGTTGTTGTGTTGAATGTTGATCGTTGAGCTCTAACAACAATGGCCATGTGTAAATGGTGATAGCTTTTGATATTTAAGTGTTACAACGAGAACTCATCATTGTTGTTATCTTCACATAATAACTTTGATCAATTCTCTATTCATGGACTGAATCGATACCTTCAGAAGCGAGAACTCTTTCCTTTAAATAACCCAGTAGAAATATAGTCGTTTGAAATATTGTTGGCTATTGGAAAAGAGACGTTGTGTAATAATTAGTTGTGCTAATACATCTCCTTTTTGCTGTGGGAGAAGTGACGGGATATCTTCTTGAGCAGTGTGTACAGTTGTTCACAACGGTAACATTTGACTTCCAAACTTCAGAGGCTTCTGATGGTAATTTGATGAAGCATGAGTAGAGCCTTCTTAACAGGATATCTGATACGTCAAGTCTTCAGTCATTTGAAGAAGTCCATTAGGAATCAGTCTTCAGAACTTCAACACTTGTCTTTAAGAACATTATCCTTTACTACTTCAAGTCTTCCAAAACTTCAGAACTCGTCCATTAGGAATCCGTCTTCAGAGTCTTCAGCACTTGACCTTTGGAACTGTAATCTTCATAACACATAAGTCTTCAGAGTCTTTCTGCACTTGGTCTTCAGAGCCTTCCGCCTTCAAAACTTTAAGTCATGAAAGTCTTCAGCACTTCGGTTCTCTTCTTCAGAAGCTTCGCTATCTTCAGAATCTTAACCACTTTCAGAGAGCAATCGCAAGAGCATTGTAACAGCAATATTGGCATCCTTGGATCTGACTGATCATGATCAGATACAGAAGCATTCTTGCTTCTTGCGACTTGTGTTACACATAGTAACTTCGCATATAATCATTTTCGCTCATCTGGCTGGTGCTTGTTGAATCTGATATCTTCTATAATTATGATCCGCACACAACACACATTAGAACATAAAATAGTTCTTTCACAAATACGTATTGTTATCATCAAAACATAGATTGACTTATAGAGACACTTCTTGCTCTCACACTGCTATGTTTAACTTCTTTTTCAGCTTATATACATTTGTTCAATAATTTCACACATAAAAAACAGAAGAAGAGAAGCAGGATTCTCCATATCATAGTCCTTAATTACATATTACAATATGTCGTGGGAGACACTTATCTTCATGAATAACAAAGCTATCAGAATTCTAGGTTAAGCTAAACCAACTGCAGAAAAACATATAGAGCAACTACCTAATATAATTTTTGCTTAGGCAAAACATGAAAATTTGACATAAACATGTCACTTAGTCGACATACTAAATGCAACATCGGTTCAGATGAAAGAAACTAATGCATATATAACATATAACCATTGGTTGTGTTACAGACAAGAAAAGGGTACCCATCAAAGTGTCATCCCAACATGTAAAGCTACCAATTTATCTTCCTCAGGAGTCGATGTTGCAGCAACAGTGTGTGTAGATTTCCTGTCGCCCAGATGGGATGCACGCTGTGGCAGCAGTAGTTGTAATTGCTGGCTGAATAAGTTGTTCTTCCAACTTAACACTCTCTAGTTCTTCAAGGTCTGCTTCCAGCTCATCCTGAAAAGGACAAAAAACTCAGAATGCCTCATTGTTAGAATAACAACCCTGATTCAAAAGCAAACAAATACGGGAAAAAATGAAAACAAAGAACACACAAGATTTGATTACGGAGTACAACCAATTGTGCCTACGTTTCATATTGCATTAGGCTTGGGTATCTTTCTATTATTCAAGTCTAGGGTTTATAGATTACAATTGTGTTAAATACTATTATTCAATATACAAGATTACCCCTAAAGTTATCCAATCGCATATATGGAGGATTTCTATGCCATAAAAAAAAGGAATACACCAATAGTAGGGGTGACACCCATACTATAATAGATGATCTCGAAGGCCCTGCGAATGCTTTACAGGTTGGGTGTGATTTGAGAAGGGGCATCGTTAACGGTCTTTAGGAAATCTGCCTCAAAAGGCGTAAAGGGAATCAATAGTCATAACTCTTGAATGGCAAGAAGATGAAAGTAAAAATAAGGAGCATATAAACCATCTATGGTGATCGTGTTGGCTCTTTTAGTTTCTAAACAGGGTTTCGAGATTACGTATTATTCATGTCCTGTACTGGAAAATCTAATATCCTAACGAAACCTAGTGATCATGTCAGAGCTTGAATATAGAGACATAATGTCTCGAACATGAACATATTTCGCTTTCTTCTTAGCCAATTGTTACTCAAGAGAGGGAAGAGGTTAAAATTTAAAGTGCTTGGATCCTTGAGAGAATGACAAACCTTATAATCTCTTTTTTTCCTATCTGAACTCAAAGAAGCACTTTTGCGCATATAAATTTTCTTCGATTAAACAAAAGGGAAAGAAAAGGAAAAGGTTTTCTTGAAAAGCATGTCAGGATTCTTTATAGGAAAAAACCAATAGCATAAGCAACATACATGCTTAATAGAGTAACTGCTGCAGAGAGTGAAAGGTGTTTCACGCCTTAAAGACATGTGTAAGGAAAGAGGCTAGACTATTTTTCCCCAAGAAAATCATCATGAGTTGCATTGAATGCCATGTACGCTCCTTTAAGCATTCATAATCGATTGGCGTTTTGACATCTCTATGGTCATTTGATTGATGTTTTATATTAGACACACAAGCTACTCAAGAGACACCTGATATGGGTGATGACTCATCCTAACTAAGGATATTTTCCCTCCTAACTGAGGGACTCACTTCCTGATTGAGGGAATCACCTCTAACTAAGGGACTTACCCTTAGCTGAGGGACTCACCTTTACCTGAGGGACTCACCCCTAACTATAAGGTTCAACTAAAAGAAATGATAAGCTTAAAACACTTCACCCTTTACAATCCCTCGTGCTTAAGGGGTTGTGTAGTGATATATTTGCAAGTCCTACAAATGAGGGTGACATTTGTCTTGCTTTCACCAAGTGTATGCCCCACAATGTGTCTCCCTCACATAGTAAGGGTTCGCCCTAAGGGGAAACATGGTCAATGAAGTTTACTTATTCTATAATTGCATGTGCAAAGTCATTTCCCATGACTCCCTGAGAAGTAGGCAGATAACAACTCCCCCTAGTCAAGGTGGAGCGATTACCACTTCTTACGAGTTCCCTAAATCTAGGACCATAAGCCTCTATAAATATCTCATCCTTAGCACAAGGAAGTGATGGTTGTGAATATAGAAGTAGAAAAAAGGTCTAGAGGTGGGTGAATAGATCCAAATTAAAATTCAACTTCCGTTTTCCAAAATTAGAGTATTTTCAAAAATGAGTTGCGAGCGGAAGGTTTGATGCGAAAATGAAAACTATATTATCCAAATATTGATCAAGTTGATACGAATCGTTTCATAAATGCCAAAGATTAATATGATGAAATACTTGGTATGGATTAACTCAATTATGTAATGCACAATAAGTTTTTATACAATGATACAATAGATGGAGTTATAAGGTTGATTTATTTCAGATTATTAATCACAAAGTTAGCTTAACCAGTTATCAATTCCAACAAAACCTAATGCTTACGTAATAAATCTCTATCAATGAACAAATGATATAATATGATGGAATTAAAAAAAACTAAGCATGCAAATGCTAAAAAATTAAATGCAAGAGAGAGAGAGAGAGAAGAGAGAGAGAGAGAGAGAGAGATGACACCGAGATTTATAGCACTTTGGCATTCGTTCTCTTTTTTCCTACGTGCACTCTTCAATTATTTCCCATTGGGTCCTTCATAGTTCCTTGTTATTTGACAACTACTTACAAGACTATATACAATCACAAATCCATAATACAACTAATAAAATAAATCTCCTATTTTGATCTTGACTTGTATACAACAAACTTGCCAAACTCTTCTACGTAATCTTTGCTCGAATTACGTTTCTTGAATCTTCCAATATCATCTGGAACAAGCCTTCGTGTGTAGCTACCAACTCCTTGATCCTACCTATTCCTTGAGCGACGAAATTGTTCGAAGATCTGAGAAGAACTCCACCTTATCCATAGTCTTCCACACAGTCACTACTAAGAAAATTTTGGAGCAAAAAGCCTAGTTCTTTTCAATGGAATTTGTCACCACCATAGACAACCCCCTCAATCTCTCTAACAACCTGGAAAACTCAACAAGATCTCCTAGAAAGATTAGTTTCAAGAACGCGTCTCCTTCAACCAATTATAAATCTCTCGTTATCAAGATTTGAACCAAAAGAAGTTGAAGATGCAAGAATTTTATTACAAGTCTTCGAACACTAAAAAATAGAGGAAATTGACTTTTCACTAAAATCACACTGAAAAATTATTATAAGAATGATAGATGTTGTGTGAGAAATGATGACAAAAAGGTTTTATATATGCTTGAGATTAAGCACAGAAAATGGTTGGAAAAGTCGGTTATATTCGAATCAAGAGCAATCTATGATTTGAATCAAATAACCAAGTGAAGTGGAATAAAAGGAAAAGAGAAATTTGAAAATTTGTGTATTGATTTGAATCAGGGAAAAAGTGATTCGAATCATGAGCCACATGATTTGAATCATGTACAAAAACTGTTTCAAATGAAATGCCACAACTTTGACAGAAAAATATTAAAAAAGTGAGTGATTCGAATCATGTTCAAAATTTGATTCGAATCAAATCAAACAGAAGTGAACATCAGAGAAATGATTCGAATCATGTGCAAAAAGTGATTCGAATTAAATGACCCAGTTTTGTTTCTGTCTAATTTGATCAGAATCATAAAATGTGTGTAAACACTATGATTCGAAACAAATATGTAAAATCTCAAATTTTCATGACTTTAAAGGAACTTTGATAATTAACTTTAGATCAAACTCAAGTTAAAGACGTAAAATATTTTCATTTCACTTATGCAAATGATAAAAAAAAGACATCAAGTTCAATATCAAATCTAACCGAAGCTTTATGCAGTCTAAAAACGAATCTTTTAAAACTTGATTCAGAGAAGTGCAATCATGAAGGAGACTCAATAAATCGGAATTAAATGAAAGATGAAAGCGATAAGACAAACAACAAAATAATTGGATATAGATGCTCACCTTAAATGAAGTGGGGACATGCAACTACAGGAAAGACAACTTATAACGTACACAAAATACCCGAATAATATAGAGTTTTTCACTTAATGTGAGTTAGCTCTCTCCATAGCCAAAAACACCATCGAACAGGGTTTCTCACCACTGTCAACAAGTCCTGCTCTACAGAAAATCACCAAGGCCTTTGGCCACCCCTACCAACATAGGGGTGTCACACATTATGTACTTTTTGATAAATACAATCATAATAAACTTGGATCATATTCAGAAGAAAAAAAAACATTTATTTGCATCCACCAAAAGAATAATGATGGTGTAACAAACCACCCAATATATAATCTTTTACCAGGAAATTCTTTAAAGGATCTACAACCACTAGAGTTCTCAGCTTTGAAACCTTGGAGCCATGGTTTAGGAACTTTTTGCAACTGAGACCTAGGGTTTGGTTGTGAAAATATCCATATGAATTCTAAGTTTAAAAGATCCAAACCAAACCCCATTAAGTTAGTCTTGTAGCTTGTTAAGGTTTTTGACTTCTACAAATCTAACGAACCCCAATATGTAACCAGCCTTGTTCCTCTTATCAGGAAGGAAAACTTTCATAACTGAACCAAAACTAGCAAAACACTGGCGAAGGATAGAAAGATTAATGTTACCGGGGAAATTTGAAAAGTAGAAGTAGTAGGGACCCTTGGAGCGATCCATAACAAAATGCGAGCAAAAATAATGCAATGCAATGGGTGAATGGTGAATGGAGAATGGAAAAGAGACTAAAATGAATGCTATTGAGATAATGGAAAGGCACGAAGGATGATATAGGATGTTTAAGTTGGTACATTAACTAATCCAATATGAAAGAAGGTATGCAACAACGTGATTGAAGATTCAACCATGGAAGACGCGTGAAAAAACATGCTAAGATGATTATGCAAACTTTATATGCATATTTTATTATGCAGATATCAAGTGAATGAATGCAGGAGGGGAGATGCATGGTGGAAAGAAGAAAATATGGCACAAGTTGTATGGGATGCATGAAACATAGGGGGAAATGCTGAGAACAAATGCAAGGTAAATGTTGGCTCCACAAATTTGAACATCAATGAAAAAGGTACCAGTTAAAGATGCAATAATCCATGCATAGTACCAATGTAATATTGTCAAGTAAGTCATTAAAAGGGTTTTGGGAAAGATTTAAGACTTATTTAGTTAGCTAGTTAACAATCCGTGTAAGGCACGAGTGAAATATAAAAAAAAACGGGATTAATTAAATATTACAATGTAAAGATTAATTTAATTTAAATAACTTAGAAAATAAATATTCAACGAAAACATCAAACTGATATAATTTTTAACAAAAAAAAGCACTTTGTTTTATGATCCATCTCTTATGGCAACTTAATTCATATGAAATTCAAATACAATTAAAAGTTGTAAGTATAAAGAGCAAGTATATTTTTTGAACTAATTATAATATTTGTGAATTATGAGTACAAAGAACAACGTTGGATAAATTTGTCACATACTCTATGACATACAATATGTACTATGTAGCACCTGATTCCATAAGTTATGAACTAAAATGAAAAATTGTTTACGCGCGACAGAATAGATTTACAATTCATAACTATCCTTAAGTATTAAAGATTTATAATGCAAGCATACACTTAAAATGAGAAAGTTTGTGATTTTTTAGGCACACTATTTAATTATGTTTTCATTACGATGGCATACCACTTATGTTATGGTTATGAGATGTATATACTAACTTTCTATATCAAAACTCTTATATTTATTCTAACAGTATAATTGAATCTCATAATTGCTAAATAAAGAGATCTCAATAGAACATGTCCAAAACATATCATACGAGTAATTGAAAAATTTGTGCCTATATTATATGCAGAACAGCAAACAATATGCATTGTCAGTGGCATCATCAATTTACAGAAGAAGAAAAAAAGTAAATTGGTGAACAAATTAGGAATGATATACGTAATGTTATATTTGTGAGAGTCTCAAACATTAGTGACTCCAGGGTTCTTGGTATGACATGATAGACAATAAGTTTCGATCTAAAGAGGTGAATAGATCACAAGTTAAAAACTTTTGGCAAAAACTGATTTGAAAAGTTTTCTAGTACATCGGAAACAACCCGAATCAAATCATCTAACTGAACCTCTATCGAAAAGTTCGGATATGCGTAAAGGTACACAAATGTATGATAATAAACACAAATTGTTCAACAACTATTAATCAAACGCAATTGAATGCAAAGTTATACGTAAAGCTTATTTACAATTATCAAAACACACAAAAACACAATAAGGCAATTTATCGAACACCTTGTGTGAAATCGATATCGTTTGAAAATTTGTTTGGTTTTGTTGAGCTTAAAATCTAATCACAATCAAACAGATTGCGATTAACTCAACAATACCTATTTCAAAATGTGATCAAAAATAATTTTCAAACGAATTAATCGAACGAACAATGAATTCAATAATTTGTAAATACAAATTAAAAGAGATTGAGAGAGAGAGAGAGAGTACACAAGGATTTGTTTAGGCAGCTCCCCAATCAACTTTGCTATGAGTACGTCTGTCCTCAATTCTAATTCAAATTGATATAATCGTAATTAACCTTACTTTGTAAAAGTATGAATACGTGAGATGTAGCAATCCAACCCTACAAACCCTAAGTTTGATGTTGATTGTAGCACCTCCAAAAACCTTGATCAAAGATTGATCAAGTCACCAACAATGTCGCTTCAATTCACTTTTTCGCTACTTCCTTGCAAGGCAGTTCTTGTCCTAAGGCTTTCACCCGATCAAATTAATTCCAAGCGCACAGTTGTTGAAAACCAAGATTTACCAAGACGGTCCACTATCTCACGCTACTCCCTTGCAAGGCACCTCTTGTCCCAAGGTTTTCACTCGATCGGATTCGAATTATGTAACATTGTCCAAAACCTTCAAATCCTTTAACAATCTTGAAGGAAAACCCTAGCTCGATTTTTTTATTTGAAACCCTCAAAGAACTCAATCTAATTTACAGTACAATAAACAACCTAAATTGGACGTTATCAACCTGTCATACCCTTAATTTTGACCAGGAATTTTTTATTTTTTTCTCATTTCATCTATTTATATTTTCATACTGTGTCGTCTGCATATAATTGTTGGAATAATATAGCAAGTGTGAGTAAGTGAGGAAATAGTCCCACATTAGATAGGAATGTGGTGACTTAAGCATTTATAAGTGGGAGAATCCACTCACCTATCACCTTAAGGTTTTGGGTGTATATGTGGTGTCTCTCTCACAAAGGTGTCTAGTCCTACACTATGTATCAATGTTTCCTAGTAAAAACTCCCCCAACAAATGATATCATGAGCTTTTGGTTCGAGAAAGGGACCGAGATGTATCGAAAAGCCCAGGAAGTGGTGTCCCGTTGAAATTGAAACGCCCAAGAAAGAGGTGTATTTGATGTGTCAACGGCGGTACAAAATATATAAAAAAAAAAGGGGGAACATTGTGGACCCACACTTAAGGGGGAGTGTTAGAATAATATAGTAAGTGTGATTAAGTGGGGAAATAGTCCCACATTGGATAGGAATGTGGTGACTTGAGCATTTATAAGTGGGAGAATCCACTCACCTATCACCTTAAGGTTTTGGGTGTATATGTGGTGTCTCTCTCACAAAGGTGTCTAGTCCTACACTATGTATCAATGTTCCCTAGTAAAAACTTCCCCCAACAATAATATCATATATTTTTTTCATGAATATTTTTTGAATTATCAGCCGGAATTAACGTGTTAAATTTTCAGGTATTTTTGTCAAACTGAAAAAGTCAACAGTGAAAAAAGTCGGTATCTGGGCAATTTTTAAAATCGAACTTTCAGACATCATTTTTAATCTATTTTTCGTGTACTTTAGCCCGTTGTGCTTAATTTAATTTTTTGATTTTTCGTCATCATGTTTCTGACCCGTCTGAGCCCTTTTAGCGAGTAAAATCAATTTCAAAATTTGACAAAACGGTGTATTTTTTCAATACATATTTTTTCTTGTTGATCGTTTTGGTGTGTTCATTTTATTATTCGGACACTTCGATACAGACAGTTTTTATCGTTTTTTACCGGTTTCGGTTCCAATTTTAATTAATTTATTAATTAATCAAGATTTTAATAACTTAATTTTTATTAAAAAAATTTATTATATTTAATTTGTTTATTATATTAAGTATATTATTATAATATATAATATAATTTTTGTTTTATTATTTTTACACTACTAGTCTCCAAAAGTTACAAAATTTCTTCCACACCCTCACAAATTCATTCGCCTCTTTCTCTCTCACTCTATGTAACTTTTTTTTTCTTTTCATATTTTGCTACTACCATCACATAACCACTTTTCATTTTTCAAACATTTACATATTATAACATTTTTCTACAAAATTATCAAACTCAATTTCAACTTGTCTTCTCTTATTCAAACTCAAATCCAAGATGATAACCGCATTTTTCAACTCTTATACTTCATTGCATGCATCACCATTGCTTAGTTTTTAAGCTCAAATTTTACTATAAATAGGCAAAAGATCCACACATAATTCACACACCAAAACAATTTTCTAACTTTGTTTTCTCACAATCTCTCCCTCACACATACATTTTTCTCTTTTTTATAAATTTCACAATCCTACACACTTCAATTTTTTCACTTTCTAATCATATTATAACACACACATACACTTTTTGCATTTTTAATTTTAGTTAATTATTTGTATATAAAAAAATGTAAAAAGAAAATTTGTTTGATTATTAATTAATTTAAATATTTTTATTTAATAACGATTAATTAAATTATTAATTAATCTTATTAAATATTTATATTTAAGTCAATTAATAATTCTCTTGTTGCCTGATTTTTATCTACCGATTGTTTGTTGCTTCCTCACGATGCTTTGCCGTGAATGCTGTTAGTTTTGTTTGAGGATTTTACACGGTGTTTTGCCGTGTATTTTCTCTCTGTTTATCCACGATATTTTTCCATGATTGTATTTTTTCTCTGTGCCTCACGATGTTTTGTCGTGAATGTCTGTTATTTTATCACGATATTTTGCCGTGTACTTTCTTTTTATTTAACACGATGTTTTGTCGTGTGCTTTCTATTTGTTTTCACTGTGATGTTTTGCCACGTATATCTGTTATTTACTCACGATGTTTTGCCGTGAATGTCTGTTATTTTATCACGATGTTTTGTCGTGTACTTTCTTTTTATTTAACACGATGTTTTGCCGTGAATGTCTATTTTATCGGTCACGATGCTTTGTCGTGTATTTATTTATTCCGTGATGCTTTGCCACGTATGCATGTTCCCTTAGGATATCTTAGCTCAAATTTAATTTTCGATTAGGTTTGAAATAAGATAGACAGTAGGATATTCAACCAAGCATGATAATTTTAGGTTAGATTTTCCCTCTCGCCGTCGTACGATTTAAACTTTATTTTCTGTAGTTCGTGCCCCTTAGGGGTGAACTACGACCGCTCTGATTTCTCAAGATCCCGTTGAGAATACGTAGGCATAAGACTGTAAGGTCTTAGCGAGCAAACTTTTCTTTTTTTCCATCGTCTCCCTTACATCCGACGTTTTCTCGGATATTCGTATTTTCAACCTCTTATTTTATCTCTTTCAATCCGACGTTTTCCCGGATATTCATATCGTTTCTTTTTAAAAACAACTTTCCTTGTGATTTAAATTCAAATTCATATTTGTTATCAAAACTTTCTTCAATTTCTTGAATAACTAACTATACAGCTGTTACAATGGAAGTTTGCTCACCTGTAAGTTTTTATCAGCTTTCTTTTACATGCTTTCAAATATATATAACTGTATTGCTGAAAGCTTGCTCACCTGTAAGTCCTTCTTTCATACCCTTTTTAAATACTTGTCATATATCAACTGTATATATACTTGTGTATCTGCTTAGAGTTTTCCCTGGCAATTTAGTCTAGCATTAGATAAAGCCAGTGATCACTCTTTTAATACAGTCAAACTAGTTCCCCATAGGACTTTCCAGATACAGTCTTGCCTTCTCTTGGGCTTAAACAATATGGAACAAAAAGAAAGGCATTATTCCCGGTGAAACTTTTCTCAGACTGTCACTATTAGAAATTGTCAAAGAAATTCAATTCCCCCAGAGAGGATTAATTCCCGGTGAAACCTCTCTTGAATTTCTTCAAACCCTAGAATTGTTCATTAAAGAAAGGATTAATTCCCGGTGAAACCTTTCTTGAACTTTTCTTAAGTTTGGACCCACATGCTTCCTAAAAGCATCCCTAGCCTCCTATTGGGCTTTGTACAAGGACTCTCAGGCTTCTTAGAAGTTCTCATGCCTCCTCTTGGGCTTGGTACAAGGACCCAGAGACCTCCTACAGGTATAGGACATAACCTAGTCATCATTTGTTAGAGCAGTCCTCTATAGAGTCAAAACATCATACAAATACCATCCTTCAGTCAAAGATAAACCTTTTCATACCAATGGACTTGGACAGTCTCACCTCCTTTTGGATCTCAAGAAACCCCCAAGTTTCCTAAAAAACACAGGAAAAACCATTTCCTCTTTTTTAACATCCGACGTTTTCCCGGATATTCCTTTTCTTTACATCCGATGCTTTTCTGGATATTCCTTATATTTTTATCCGATGTTTTTCCCAGATATTCATATCTCAATCTTTAATCTCTTCACTCTTTCAATCAATTCCCACAAACACCCCTTTAGCTTCAATCTTGGGCTTTAAACAAGACACCAAACATCTTTTCCTCCCATAGAATAGGAGAAACTACGATTGCTCTGATTTCCCTGTTTTCTTTAACGGGAATACGTAGGCATAAGATTGCGAAATATTAGCGAGCACACTAAACAAAAACCTTAGGTCCTGTACCTTACCAAAAACATCAAAAAACCTGAAAACAACAAAAATATTTTTCAACATCTCTCAACACTCCCAAAGGAGAAACTTTCCCATTCACGACAGATAAACACCAATAAGTATATAACAGTAGAATTTGCTAAACAATCTATGGATAACCATATATAGAATGGGTAATTGACAACTCCCCATTGTATAACCTGACCCCGAACTCCCCAATCTCTTAGCATTTGTTAAAGAAAACATTTGCGTGCAAGGTTAGTTTGAGATAACTTCCCTTTCCTTTCCAGCTTCATAGGATAAATAAGAAATCAGAAAGTAGCACCCAATCCCATCCGCAGACGGATGTGGGCGGTCACGAAAATCGCGCTTCAGAAAAATGGCGACTCTGCTGGGGACTAAAACTAGGATTAGAATTCCTAAGAGGTTTAGGTTGTTTAACATTTTATATACTATATACTATATTATATATATATATATATATATATATATATATATATATATATATATATATATATATATATATATATATATATACTGCTTTTCCTACTTGATATTGTCGTAACCCGATATTTGACCTCCCTCTTTTCCCTTTTGCATAAGCATGTGCATTCGCATCGTCAGCATACGCATTCGCACTTTTCCTTGTGTGTTTCTTATTGCAGTATCTGCAGGTTTTCCAAGCCCGATTAATCGCATCCTCTCAAGATTATTTCATCACCAAAACAAGCTCAAAATAAAGGTTTCCATGTTCATTTATCGAGACAAGAGTTGGAAAATCAATAACGGGACTTCAGCATCATTTCCAAGCAAATTCGGGAAAGTTTGGCTGAGGTAACCGGTTACAGCATAACTGATAACCGGTTACTCAGTGTATTTTTCACAAATTTACGCAGGTTTTCAAGTATGTAACCGGTTAGCACATATGTGTCATACCCCAAATTTGTCCTACCTGTGTATAACTTTCATCTGTCACACCCTCATTTTCACCTTAAACCATTTTTTATCCAATATCCTTTTTTATCTTTTTTTTTGCTATCCATTTTTTTTAATCACTTTTTTAAAAAAAATATACCTTTTTTTATTCATTATTAAATAACCATATTTCATTTTAAAACTAGTTAACCATTATTTTCTAATTCACATTCAACTTCACTCATCAAAACATAAACCATAACTACTTCCTCATCCACATTTTTAGTATCTATTTTTAACCATACCAAATCCATGTTCATTTTCAAATATCCAAATTACTAAACCAATTCCATTAAATCCATTTAAAACCAATATCCAAACCACATTCCAAATCAAAGTTAATGTCAAATCCAAAAATCCTTCAAGGTCCAATTAGTTAAAGTGATTGATTTCAAAGTTAGCTTGCTAATAAAGGGGCCTTCAACATGACAATCCTCAAGGTTGAGTCTTCAACATGACAATCCTCAAGGTTGAGTGATCCGATACACTGTAAAGAATGTGGTGGGAGGAGTTTTTAATGGTGCAGCCCGGTTACCAGCTTCAAACTTGTGGTAAGACTTGTTAACCCAAAAAAAATGGGAATTCCATTACACAGGAAATAAATGGGATGCGCAAAACTCACCAACACTCCAAAACCCAAAAAAAACTCTGCATCCTATACTCCATGACAAACAACTCCACGCCAAGACTTGTTAACCCAAAACCTCTGCAAACCGTACCAAGAATCCCTAAAACCAGTCCGTAAAACCTACAACAGTTAACACCAAAACAAAATAACAACAAACAAGTGCAACATCAAAACCAAGCTGCAACATCACCGTACCTCCACACAAAGTCAAAGTCTGCCGTGAAAACAACGTTTCAAAACCTGAGCATTGAAAGAGACCGAACATGAATATCAAGACAAAAATCTGTACCAAAAACTGAATGTACAAGTTTTGAATTTGATTTTAAAAGGGAGAAGAACAACCTGTGAAAAAAAAAAGGCATGGAGACATTTGAACTTCTTGAATCCTCTTCACCAGAAACAATACAAACCTCACTGTAAAAACGATTCCTCAAGGATCTTTCCCAAACCAAAAGATTTTTCCATCAAACTTCTTCCACATACCTGTACCCTTCACTTGCTGCGAACAATATCAACAATCTTTTCCTTCCATCTTCTCCAACACCACCAACCTCCGTCTTTAAACTCTCACCAACAACAACAAATACAACCAGCAGCAACCTTTTCTTTTTATCAGCCTTCAACGTAATCACCAAACTACCAACAGCAACAATATAAGCTGAACCGCCACCACCATCACCAACCCATCTCAACACAACACACAACAGTAGATAACTTAAACCTTTCCCTCAATTCCTTTCTATTTCATCAACAACGTTCTTCAACCTTCAACCCCTGAAATCAGTCAAAACCCAAAATCAATCACCTAAATCTCTGCACTACCAAGAACAGTGAATTAGAGACGAATAGAAGAAGAGTGAAACAAAACTCAGACCCACTTCCAAATCTAACTTAGAACAGAGAAGAAGAGTAGATCGAAAGTGAGCGAACCTGATTTAAATGAAGGCTGCGAGATCGTGAGCAAGGAAATTGAAAGAGGAAATAGATCGATTGAAGGAGCGTGAGAAAGATCGAGAAGAAGAAACGTGGAGAGCAGAAGGAGGAAGAAGAGTTAGAGATCTTACCTTCGCCGGAGAACTTTAAATAAGAATTGCTCCGATTTGGGTATGATTAACTTCCTTCATGCTTTTTGATACTTGATCCGTAATCTTCATATGATTTTGCTTTGTATTCCTCTTCCAATTTCTTGTTTGCGCCATGATTTGATATATATAATTTGTTTAGGGTTTCTGTTTTTTTTACAAGTTAGAGTGAGATTTTGAAAAATCTGAGGTTGGATTTGAAAATAGGGTAGAAAAATAATTAGGGTTCATGTAGTTTGTTTAAGTTTTTGGAGTAGTGTCGCCGGAGAAGACGGTGGCGGCCGCCTCTCGCCGCCGTTTCTCCGGCCAAAGATTAGGTTTCCGGCCGTGTTAACATAGAGAGGGTCGAACAAAAGAGAGAGAGGGGATTTGAGAATTTGATTTCTCACTCTCTCATTTTGTTGTTAAATGACGTTTGGTGTGGGTATGGGTGGCTTCACCCACCGGTGACAAGTGTCACCGGATGCCCCTTTTCCCTTGATCCTGCGTGCGCGGTTCCACCCTCCTAACCATGCACCTCTCTGTTTCATCCCTTTGATCGATCCAACGATGGATCTAATGGTCCAGAATCAGTCAATGAATTGACCAAGGACCACACCATACACCCTTAGGCTTGGACTGCCTTGGGCCTATACGAGCTGCTGTTTACACCCCCAACGTTTAGCCCAACAAATATTGACCTAACCAATTACTGACAATACACCCCCTAGGCCCAATCTGTTTTCTTTTATTTTATTAATAATTATTTTGAAAAAAATCTAAAAAATTTGTTTACTCTAATTTCTATTTATTTTATAAAGTCTCAAAAAATAGTATTAATTAATTTTATTAAAAACTTTTATTTAATAAAATTAATCTTTTAATGATTGATTTTATTAAATAATTGATTTTAACTTGGTTAATTATTTTTAAGTTTTCACTTAACCCCAAAAATCTAAAAAATACTTTTATCTAATAAGTCCTTAATTCTTATTTAATTAATTTTATTAAATTATTTTATTTAATATTAATTAATTTTGATAATTAATTTTATTAAATATTTTAATTTAATCTAATTAATTATTTGAACTTTATTTTAATTCTAAAACTTAGAATTTATTTTAATTTAGGATTTCTCCCTTAAACTAACACTAGAATTAGGGGACTAACCATATCATGCTTGAGTCCATTTATTTATGCTTATTATGTGTGGTGCACGATGTTTACCTTGTGGATTTTTATGCCTTGATTATATTATGCTATGTCATTGCGTATTTATTCAAATCAAAATATTTTTCAACTAATATTTGGACTTCGTGTCAATCACTTTCATACCTGATAAGTCGATCATTTTCACGATCGCAACCGACCTCCCCTTTGCCTCCTCTTGGGCCTTATGCGACGGTTACCCATTTTATTTTGATTTGTATGCATGTATGTGATTGGTTTATGTTTAATCATGGCTTAATTAATTCCATAAGATTAAAATCAACCCTTTTTATAAGAGTAAAACAAACTTGATCCAACATCAAGTATTTTAAAAATAAATTCAATCAATTCAATCCTAACCATTTACTCGATCCATATATCAAGTATTTCCAACCTCCACTTCACACCATAACTTCCTTTCCTTCCATTTCTTAACCTCCTCATACGTAAATTAAAACATCGATCCAACGTCGAGTGCTTTTCTCAAATCAAACCAACATACGTAATAATACTTAAGCATTTTCATAAAGGTGAAAAAGAGGGGGACTAAGTCTTTGGTCTTTCTCTTTAATTGCTTGGGTGCGAGTTTCCTTACTCGTGTGTGGGCAATTGACGCCTTTAAAATACATATAATCCGATAAGACTCAAACTCCTTTTCTTAATCAACCATCAATACATTTAATCATACTTAAAGATCATTTATTAAAAGGTGAAAAGGAGGGGGATCAAGTCTTTGGTTTTTCTCTTCAATTGTTTGGGTGCGAGTTTTCTTACTCGTGTGTAGACAATTGGCGCCTCTAAAAACTTAAACCTTAACTTTTCAATTGTTTGGGTGCGAGTTCTCTTACTCGTGTGTGGACAGTTGACGCCTTTAAAATACGTGAACTCGACAAACATTCAAACCTTTTCAAATCAAATTATCAAAACACTTAATCCTTACTTGAACATTTTTACCAAAGGTGAAGTGAGGGGGATCAAGTCTTTGGTCTTTCTCCTCAATTGTTTGGGTGCGAGTTCTCTTACTCGTGTGTGGACAATTATCACCTATAAAAACATCCAATACGAATGAAACTCCTTTCCTCGCCCACGTGCGACGGAAACCCTAATACACACGCAGATCAAATTATTTTCTTAATCAAACTCTTTAATATACTTAATCATATATTCAAACACAACTTCCTAAAAGGTGATGTGAGGGGGGCCAAGTCTTTGACCTTTCTCCTCAATTATTTGGGTGCGAGTTCTCTTACTCGTGTGTGAACAATTGACACTTCTAAAAGACATAAACCTTAATTCGTCGATTGCTTGTGTGCGAGTTCTCTTACTCGTGTGTGAGTAATTGTTACCTATTGCTTGGGTGAGGGTTCCCTTACTCGTGTGTGAGCAATTGTCCCCTCTAAAGCATCCAATACGATCAAAATTATCCTTTCCTCGCCTCCGTGCGACCGAAACCCTAAAACACATCCAAATCCAACTCTTTTTCTCAATCAAATCTCTAATACACTTAATTCATACTCAAACAACTTTCACAAAAAGAACATTGTTTAATCCATTCTTCCGCACATATGAACTAGTGCTTCAGCCTCCCATGACGAGTCGACAAGCCAACGTTTAGCAGTTAGAATGCGAATTAAACACTTGTTCGTTTAAAAAACATAAACCAAACAACCGTAGTCCCACGAACTACGAATGCTCTGACTTTCCCATTGCACGAGGGAATACGTAGGCCCAAGGGTTCTCAATCCTTGCCGAGCACACTAATAAAAACCACCCATCTTCCCCTTAGAAGCAATAACCCTTTAGAAGATAACAAACAAACCTAACTAACTTTCTCACGAATCGAATCAAGAGGTTCCCGTTGAGTACAACGGACGTAGAGGGTGCTAATACCTTCCCTTTGCGTAACCGACTCCCGAACCCGATTTTGGTTGCGACGACCATGTTCTTATCTCCCTTCAAAGGTTTTATCGATATTTTCCTTTCCCTCATTTGGGATAAATACAGTTCGGTGGCGACTTTGTTTCGAACAATTTTTTCCGCGTCCATCGCGAGGATCGTATTTTTCGAGGTACGACAGATGGCGACTCTGTTGGGGATTTGCATTGCCCTATGCTAGAGAGAGTCAAGCCTAACTTGACTCGATTCGTGAGAGTTAGATCCATTTGTTTGTTTATCTTCTCTTGTTTGTTTGCTTGCTTAATTATTTGTTTATTATCTATTTGTTTGATTCTCCTTATTATATATTATTATCTCTTGTGACATTGTGGAGGTCCTCTGATCTTTGGTGCTCTGTGAGATGGCTCTATACCCGAGTCCGAGTATAACCCTAGGATTAGAATGGTGGTTGTGTAGTGTAGGCTTGCGTGGTCTTTTCCGCGTGAGTTGAAGCGAAAACCCCGCTTGGAGTAGGTTCCCTTGGAGATATTATTGTTGTGGTGAAACTTTACCATGGCGGTAATATTTTCGAGCCTGAATCGTTGATCCCAAGGACCTTTTACCCATTTATCCATGGTGGTTAGTAGTGTTAATTCTATGTGAGTTAATGCGAACGCTCCAATCAGATGAGATCCCTCGAACGTATTACTTCCTGACAGTAATATTTTTGACCTCGATCTAAGATTCTGAGAACCCTAAACCTGTGTGTCGATGGTTGTGTAGTGGGCGCCTCCAAGGAATCTTTCTCGTGGGGAAGAAACGAAGACCTCACCTAGACGAGATCCTTTCAAGGATATTATCGTCTGATGTTCCTTCGTCATGGCTATAATGTCTTTGAAAGATATCCACAACTCTAGGCACCTACCTATTTAGAGCCTACCTGTGGGGGGGTCCTGCGATCTGAGATATCCTGTGTCTAACTCTCAGAATCAGATGTTGTTTTGATCCTGGAACCGTGCATAAGCATTACATACTCATGACATTAGCATATATGCATATCATTTTCCAACAAACTCAACCATCCTTTGTCCATAACCCGCAGTTGATTTCCCGACGCACATATTGGACTTGAGGTAGCTCTGGGAGAACCATGGAACACTTGAAGCAGAATCAAGTTGAGTGGAGAAAAGGCATGAACAGCATGAAAGGCAAGACGGAGTAGATGCTAGAAGCTTTAACAACTATGGGGAAAAGAAAGAAAAAGCTTCAAGAAGGCACAACATCTGGGAGTGTTACTCCCACAGTTCCTTCCACTCCACAAGCTGCAGTGAATAACCCATTGTGTGTTGTTCCTCCTGGGTTTTGTCCCCGACCAATTCTTTCACAACCTCAGAATCAGTGGTCAGCACCCATTCTGTCCCAGAGGCATGAGAATCTAAACCAGAGAGGCCATAAGAAGTCTAAGTTGCGCCCTATCCTTGACCCTATTCCTATACCCTGTGGACAACTGCTATCATACCTGATTCAGAGTTCAATGGTGGCATTCACCTCCCTTGGACCGGCTCATAACCCTCCTCCACCTGGATATAATCATAATGTATAGTGTGAATACCATAAAGGGGCGAGGGGGCACTTTATCGAAGACTGTTGGTCATTCAAGAACCAGGTTCAAGAACTTATTAACAAGAAACATCTAGTCTTTGAAGAAGATAACTCAGGGGTAGAGTGTGAGTACCACACTGGAACCATAGGGCATGCTGTCAAAGAATGTGAAAGCTTTCAAAACAAATTGCAGAAACTAACCAGAAGGGAAGACCCTAGCGTGAATGGTTTAACCCAAAGATCTGGCAAAGAGAAAATACAAGAGTTTCGTGGACCACTCAGAATCCTATACCACAAGGAAAGGGTCGAGGTTGTGGAAGATGAAACATCTTTATTCTCTGATAATCACGTTGAAACCATGGCCTTGGATAACACCTCCACAAGAGGAGAATTGGTAGAGAAGTCCGAAAAGGCTGCATTTTCTGAGGAGGCTCCGAAAAATGACTTTGGAAAGCATCCCATTGATATTAATGATGATGATGATATCAACCTTTGGATCCCAAAAAGGTAACCAACAGTGTCTAGGGCATCATACCAAAAACCTTGGGCTGCTCCCAATGCAAATCAACGAGCTCATGGCCGAGGAAGTCAGAATCCACGCCAGAATCAGATAAGGCCTCGCAACAACTTGGAAAGAATGATTGCTCCTCTTCACATAGTTCCTATGTCGTACAGTCAACTTTTGCCGCATCTAGTCCGAAACTCACTAGTGGAGCCCAAGTCTCTCAAGCCGGTGCCAGAACCATACCCTCCCGGGTACGATCCCAAGGCGCATTGTGGCTATCATGCTGGATCAATAGGGCATTCAACAGAAGATTGTAAAGCTTTCCAAGCCAAGGTGCAACACTTGATTGATAGGAAGTGCATATCCTTCCAAGATGGGAATTTGGTTGTGCATATCAGCATCTCGCCAAATGAGTTTGAAGATTCCAAGAGGCATTTTCTCAAATAGGAAAACAACCTCAGAGCTGAAAATCCTTGGACATTTTCATATTTTGCATTTGTAGTCTCTTTTTGTTATGTGATATTTGCTTTTAGACATCGTTGTTTATTAATGGTAATATTAATGAAGGGATCATGTATTTTTTGAACTAATCACGTCGCATTCGCTCACATTTTTCTTCACTTATAAAAAAAACAAAAAAACAAAAAAATCATCTATATACCTCTCATTCAAATTGTTGTTTAGCAAAGATTGGAGGGAGGATAACGAAAACGAGATACCCATAATTGCTGATGGTATGCTTTCGGATAGAATCCTGCCAAGGATGTACAGGCATTGTTTCAAATCCCCAAACACTGGAGAGATAAGGATTTAATCCCTAGTTAACCACTTCGAGCCTAGAAGTAGAAGTTTCCTTCGGATATTAGTGTTCAGTCAATCTGACTCTGTATTCTTCGTACACGTCCTGAGGTGACGAAGGAACCATGCAAAATCCAGAAGTTATGACGGTTGTTCTTCAATGACTATTGACTTGGCAGTCACAAGCCTTACTCTAAAAAAAAAAGAGAGCCCGCTAAGTCAAACACTTCAAAAAGGAGACTTAGGCAAAAATTAGGGCAATCCTGATGGACTCGTAGAATAAAGTCAGTCCATGCAAAAGTAGGGATAAAAAAATAAAAAAAAAATATAAAAAAAAAGTCCTTAAATCCTCAAGCGAAGCAAAATAAGATTCAGTGACCGCCAAATCAAATCAAAAGGTCACTGACGTCCATCAAAAACAAAATAAGATGACCGCCATTTCAAGCGAATCTTGAACCTTCATCTTCACTCTTACACCGTCAAAATCTAAGCACGTGTTTCGATTTAACTGAACGTAGGACTGGAGATCATCACGAAGAAGGGGTGGGAACCAAAATAAATTTTGAGCCTTATACCCTTTTGTTTCTTAACCTTGAACCAGACCACGTTACAACCCTCAAAAGACCTAATTGAGGCGGGGTTTATTCTGAAAACATACCACAACAAGGTTGCGTAAACTGACTCCTATGAATTTTCTAATCTTCTGAATTGGTGTCATATTCTTGATGTATCTTTCACACATCAGTAAATCAGCACTGCGTTTGGACTAATGGTTCACTCGTCACACACTGACACCTCATTCCAATAAATGATTTTTTCAAAACGTGCATGAATGTCGCATTAAAATTACCATTTCTGAACAATCAATTTTAGCTGTAAATCAATACTTAACAGTTTGGAAATTCCAACAAAGTGCAATCAGGGAAAAACTTGAGCATTCGTTGGCACTGACTCGAATCGAGACTATCTCATAACCTTGTGAATCTGGGGCAAGTCCTTCAAATCAATGCTTAGTTAATCTGAGGCAAGTCTTTCAAAAGTCAAGACTGGGGCAGACCACTGCAAAATCCAGACACAGGGGCAGACCACTGCAAAATCCAGACACTGGGGCAGATCGTCTCAATACCCGTCAGACAGGGGCAGATTCCCTTCATACATTCAAGTTGGTCAAGCTGGCCATGTCATGCACTAAGCGACCCTTGAGTTCAACAAGTATTAAAAGCCTTGGGGTATAGCAAATGCACAATCAGAATGCATTAGATAAGTCGCTACGCTCACACAATCAATGTGCATTGGTTACGTCGCTGCGCTCATACAACCATTCATGGTATATCAGCTAGAGGTGATATTCTTTCATGCACAAGCACGCACTTTCTGCAAAGGATCAAACTTGGGGCACCAAGAGCATCCACAACTATCCTCTGATAATGGCACTTTCAGACACATAGTGTCGGGAAATCAAATCCTTTCACCTACCAAAAGTCCAACCCTGCTTGGCACCTCCAAAAGTCCAACCTTGCTTGGCAACTACCTAAAGTCCAACCCTGCTTGGCACCTCCAAAAGTCCAACCCTGCTTGGCACCTCCAAAAGTCCAACCTTGCTTGGCAACTACCTAAAGTCCAACCCTGCTTGGCACCTCCAAAAGCCCAACCTTTCATTGGCAACCCCCAAAATTCCACCCTACTGGCATCTTCATAAGACCAATCCTCTGCTCGCATTCGCATATGCATCAAATACAACATACAAGCATCATATGCATACATTGCATAACCTATTTCCTTCCTCAACCCCTGCGTTGATATATATTGTTTTCATCTTGACCCCTGAGTCAATGTCGCCTTTATTTTCTTCGGCCCCCGAGTCGATATTTACCTTTCTTTCAACCCCCGAGTTGATGATACCTCGCCTTTATTTTCTCGACCCCGAGTCGATATTGCCTTAGTTTCTCGACCCCCGAGTCGATATCATTATTACATCTTCAACCCCCGAGTTGACATCTAATTGCTTATACTGACCCCCAAGTCATTGTTATCTTTATCTTCTTCGACCCCCGAGTCGATATTGTCTTTATTTCCTCGACCCCCGAGTTGATATTGCCTTTATCTCTGCCCTCGACCCCCGAGTCGATATTTGCTTTTACCTTCAACCCCCGAGTTGATATTTTGTTATTTCCTTCAACCCCCGAGTTGATAAATTACCTTGCCTTTATTTTCTCGACCTCCGAGTCGATATTGTCTTTATTTCCTCGACCCCCGAGTCGATATTACCTTTACCTTTCTTTCAACCCCCGAGTTGACGACAGTTTAGCTTAATGTTCCTCGACCCCCGAGTCGATAGTGTATTTCCTTTTCTCAACCCCCGAGTTGATATGCCAGTACTCCCAGTGAGTCTTTCACCTTGCTCCATCTAATCCCCATTAATCTTTCTTTGGAAACCAGAAATGAACCCTTGCCTGGTTGCATCCCCATATGCATATCATTTAAACAAGTTCATTTACATTCATGTATGTATGGCATGTCCATCCCCAACATAGCATAGCAGGGTCCAGGATCAATTTGCAAGCATCTTGGCCAGCCCTCCATCAAAGTCGGCAGTATTCATCTGAAGAAAAGTTGATACTCCGCGCAGGTACTCAAGGAATTCTATTCCCTAGCAAGTCATTCTTTAGCCATGCAGTTGGTATTGACAATCCCCATCAGCTGCTACTTTTATTGCTCCCCAAGCAGAGGATATCCTAAAAAGTTTCTTGTGAGCTTTCCCCTGCAGAGCCAGCACATTTCCTCCTCCGACGGGAATCTTACTCAACTATTCCCCAGCAAATTTACCGCAGATATATTGCTTTGGTCATCGGAGAGCCTTCGTGAATAAGGGACTGCTTCGATCACCCAAAGAACCTCAAGTTATGTTGTTCAGTTTGAACCCCGCTACTTCATTCTGTCAGTTTTTACCCTATATCACTTTACCTCTTGTCAGACAAAATTTGGGACATTCTTATATCTAATTGACTTCTACCCTTAGAATGAACGCCGTAGTCGTTCACTCTATCGGTTTAAGCCAATTAGATGGGGGCATCTGTCATACCCCAAATTTGTCATACCTGTGTATAACTTTCATCTGTCACACCCTCATTTTCACCTTAAACCATTTTTTATCCAATATCCTTTTTTATCTTTTTTTTTGCTATCCATTTTTTTTAATCACTTTTTTTAAAAAAATATACCTTTTTTTATTCATTATTAAATAACCATATTTCATTTTAAAACTAGTTAACCATTATTTTCTAATTCACATTCAACTTCACTCATCAAAACATAAACCATAACTACTTCCTCATCCACATTTTTAGTATCCATTTTTAACCATACCAAATCCATGTTCATTTTCAAATATCCAAATTACTAAACCAATTCCATTAAATCCATTTAAAACCAATATCCAAACCACATTCCAAATCAAAGTTCATGTCAAATCCAAAAATCCTTCAAGGTCCAATTAGTTAAATTGATTGATTTCAAAGTTAGCTTGCTAATAAAGGGGCCTTCAACATGACAATCCTCAAGGTTGAGTCTTCAACATGACAATCCTCAAGGTTGAGTGATCCGATACACTATAAAGAATGTGGTGAGAGGAGTTTTTAATGGTGCAGCCCGGTTACCAGCTTCAAACTTATGGTAAGTTTTGTACTACTATCTCTTATACTTGGATGCTACAGTGCATGCCCCACTTTGCTCACTTTTCAAGATGCACCATTATTAGTGGAACAGTTGTTGCGCAGGGCAGTAAGCCTGCTTGGTGTAATATTCATTCTGCTCTTTGGACTTGGCACTAATTTGAGCTAAGATAATAGAATTCATCAACCATCATGCAAGTGGTATTTCTAATGAACACTGAAGATCACAATACAAATTCTGTCCGAAACAATAAAGGAGCAAAAGAAAATTTATGACAGGAAATATTCTTCAATACAATCCCCATTCTATTACAAAACTCTAAAGAAATAAGAGTGCCTAAACACTAAGACCTACATTTGAACCATGGAACAACTGGCACCATTTGAATTTTGCTTCTGAAGGATCCAGCACCTAAGCAGCCATACACTCCAAGACAAAGTTCTGATCCTACAACACCCCACAATTACGTACAGCCATGGCCCCACATCAGCTTTTTAGCAGAAAATATACATAGTATAGAAAGTGACTTAGCAGGTGAAAAATAAAAGACTATAAGGCAGGTCACGATAATTCCATTACACAGGAAATAAATGGGATGCGCAAAACTCACCAACACTCCAAAACCCAAAAAAAACTCTGCATCCTATACTCCATGACAAACAACTCCACGCCAAGACTTGTTAACCCAAAACCTCTGCAAACCGTACCAAGATTCCCTAAAACCAGTCCGTAAAACCTACAGCAGTTAACACCAAAACAAAATAACAACAAACAAGTGCAGCATCAAAACCAAGCTGCAACATCACCGTACCTCCACACAAAGTCAAATTCTGCCATGAAAACAACGTTTCAAAACCTGAGCATTGAAAGAGACCGAACATGAATATCAAGACAAAAATTTGTACCAAAAACTGAATGTACAAGTTTTGAATTTGATTTTAAAAGGGAGAAGAACAACCTGTGAAAAAAAAGGCATGGAGACATTTGAACTTCTTTAATCCTCTTCACCAGAAACAATACAAACCTCACTGTAAAAACGATTCCTCAAGGCACTTTCCCAAACCAAAAGATTTTTCCATCAAACTTCTTCCACATACCTGTACCCCTCACTTGTTGCGAACAACATCAACAATCTTTTCCTTCCATCTTCTCTAACACCACCAACCTCCGTCTTTAAACTCTCACCAACAACAACAAATACAACCAGCAGCAACCTTTTCTTTTTATTAGCCTTCAACGTAATCACCAAACTACCAACAGCAACAATATAAGCTGAACCGCCACCACCATCACCAACCCATCTCAACACAACACACAACAGTAGATAACTTAAACCTTTCCCTCAATTCCTTTCTATTCCATCAACAACATTCTTCAACCTTCAACCCCTGAAATCAGTCAAAACCCAAAATCAATCACCTAAATCTCTGCACTACCAAGAACAGTGAATTAGAGACGAATAGAAGAAGAGTGAAACAAAACTCAGACCCACTTCCAAATCCAACTCAGAACAGAGAAGAAGAGTAGATCGAAAGTGAGCGAACCTGATTTGAATGAAGGTTGCGAGATCGTGAGCAAGGAAATTGAAAGAGGAAAGAGATCGATTGAAGGAGCGTGAGAAAGATCGAGAAGAAGAAACGTGGAGAGCAGAAGGAGGAAGAAGAGTTAGAGATCTTACCTTCGCCGGAGAACTTTATATCGGAATTGCTCCGATTTGGGTATGATTAACTTCCTTCATGCTTTTTGATACTTGATCCGTAATCTTCATATGATTTTGCTTTGTATTCCTCTTCCAATTTCTTGTTTGCACCATGATTTGATATATATAATTTGTTTAGGGTTTCTGTTTTTTTTACAAGTTAGAGTGAAATTTTGAAAAATCTGAGGTTGGATTTGAAAATAGGGTAGAAAAATAATTAGGGTTCATGTAGTTTGTTTAAGTTTTTGGAGTAGTGTCGCCGGAGAAGACGGTGGCGGCCGCCTCTCGCCGCCGCTTCTCCGGCCAAAGATTAGGTTTCCGGCCGTGTTAACATAGAGAGGGGCGAACGAAAGAGAGAGAGGGGATTTGAGAATTTGATTTCTCACTCTCTCATTTTGTTGTTAAATGACGTTTGGTGTGGGTATGGGTGGCTTCACCCACCGGTGACAAGTGTCACCGGATGCCCCCTTTCCCTTGATCCTGCGTGCGCGGTTCCACCCTCCTAACCATGCACCTCTCTGTTTCATCCCTTTTATCGATCCAACGATGGATCTAATGGTCCAGAATCAGTCAATGAATTGACCAAGGACCACACCATACACCCTTAGGCTTGAACTGCCTTGGGCCTATACGAGCTGCTGTTTACACCCCCAACGTTTGGCCCAACAAATATTGAACTAACCAATTACTGACAATACACCCCCTAGGCCCAATCTGTTTTCTTTTATTTTATTAATAATTATTTTGAAAAAAATCTAAAAAATTTGTTTACTCTAATTTCTGTTTATTTTATAAAGTCTCAAAAAATATTATTAATTAAATTTATTAAAAACTTTTATTTAATAAAATTAATCTTTTAATGATTGATTTTATTAAATAATTGATTTTAACTTGGTTAATTATTTTTAAGTTTTCACTTAACCCCAAAAATCTAAAAAATACTTTTATCTAATAAGTCCTTAATTCTTATTTAATTAATTTTATTAAATTATTTTATTTAATATTAATTAATTTTGATAATTAATTTTATTAAATATTTTAATTTAATCTAATTAATTATTTGAACTTTATTTTAATTCTAAAACTTAGAATTTATTTTAATTTAGGATTCCTCCCTTAAACTAACACTAGAATTAGGGGACTAACCATATCATGCTTGAGTCCATTTATTTATGCTTATTATGTGTGGTGCACGATGTTTACCTTGTGGATTTTTATGCCTTGATTATATTATGCTATGTCATTGCGTGTTTATTCAAATCAAAATATTTTTCAACTAATATTTGGACTTCGTGTCAATCATTTTCATACCTGATAAGTCGATCGTTTTCACTATCGCAACCGACCTCCAATTTGCCTCCTCTTGGGCCTTATGCAACGATTACCCATTTTATTTTGATTTGTATGCATGTATGTGATTGGTTTATGTTTAATCATGGCTTAATTAATTCCATAAGATTAAAATCAACCCTTTTTATAAGAGTAAAACAAACTTGATCCAACATCAAGTATTTTCCAAATAAATTCAATCAATTCAATCCTAACCATTTACTCGATCCATATATCAAGTATTTCCAACCTTCACTTCACACCATAACTTCCTTTCCTTCCATTTCTTAACCTCCTCATACGTAAATTAAAATCTCGATCCAACGTCGAGTGCTTTTCTCAAATCAAACCAACATACGTAATAATACTTAAGCATTTTCATGAAGGTGAAAAAGAGGGGGACTAAGTCTTTGGTCTTTCTTTTCAATTGCTTGGGTGCGATTTTCCTTACTCGTGTGTGGGCAATTGACGCCTTTAAAATACATATAATCTGATAAGACTCAAACTCCTTTTCTTAATCAACCATCAATACATTTAATCATACTTAAAGATCATTTATTAAAAGGTGAAAAGGAGGGGAATCAAGTCTTTGGTTTTTCTCTTTAATTGTTTGGGTGCGAGTTTTCTTACTCGTGTGTAGACAATTGGCGCCTCTAAAAACTTAAACCTTAACTTTTCAATTGTTTGGGTGCGAGTTCTCTTACTCGTGTGTGGACAGTTGACGCCTTTAAAACACGCAAACTCGACAAACATTCAAACCTTTTCAAATCAAATTATCAAAACACTTAATCCTTACTTGAACATTTTTACCAAAGGTGAAATGATGGGGATCAAGTCTTTAGTCTTTCTCCTTAATTGTTTGGGTGCGAGTTCTCTTACTCGTGTGTGGACAATTGTCACCTATAAAAACATCCAATACGAATGAAACTCATTTCCTCGCCCACGTGCGACGGAAACCCTAATACACACGCAGATCAAATTATTTTCTTAATCAAACTCTTTAATATACTTAATCATATATTCAAACACAACTTCCTAAAAGGTGATGTGAGGGGGGGCCAAGCCTTTAACCTTTCTCCTCAATTGTTTGGGTGCGAGTTCTCTTACTCGTGTGTGAACAATTGACACTTCTAAAAGACATAAACCTTAATTCGTCGATTGCTTGTGTGCGAGTTCTCTTACTCGTGTGTGAGTAATTGTTACCTATTGCTTGGGTGCGGGTTCCCTTACTCGTGTGTGAGCAATTGTCCCCTCTAAAGCATCCAATACGATCAAAATTATCCTTTCCTCGCCTCCGTGCGTCCGAAACCCTAAAACACATCCAAATCCAACTCTTTTTCTCAATCAAATCTCTAATACACTTAATTCATACTCAAACAACTTTCACAAAAAGAACATTGTTTAATCCATTCTTCCGCACATATGAACTAGTGCTTCAGCCTCCCATGACGAGCCGACAAGCCAACGTTTAGCAGTTAGAATGCAAATTAAACACTTGTTCGTTCAAAAAACATAAACCAAACAACCGTAGTCCCACGAACTACGAATGCTCTGACTTTCCCATTGCACGAGGGAATACGTAGGCCCAAGGGTTCTCAATCCTTGACGAGCACACTAATAAAAACCACCCATCTTCCCCTTAGAAGCAATAACCCTTTAGAAGATAACAAACAAACCTAACTAACTTTCTCATGAATCGAATCAAGAGGTTCCCATTGAATCGAATCAAACCTAACAAACAAACCTAACCTAACAAACAAAACCCTTTAGAAGATAACAAATAACCCTTTAGAAGATAATCACTTTTACATCAAAAGTGATTATTTCTTGAGCTCAACCTCTATCATTCTTGCTATTACACTTGGATTTCTGGAGTTATTTTAGCTTTTGGATTGATCTTGAGTAAGTGCTGCAACTTCCAAAGGTTCGAATTCGCATTTTGGAGTTTTATCGCATTTTGCTCGATTCCGATACGGTTCGTCTACAAATTGAAGATTCCTCTGGTTTTCTTTGATTTTCTGCATCAATAATCCTTTGCAACATTCACCAAGCCAAATCTCCGGCTTGTAGGTTGGTAGATCTAACTAATTTTTCCGTTTCGCACATTTTCGTATTGCTCGCAATGTAGTCGATAAATGTTGTGTATGATTTGGTTTTGCATTTGTTTGATCCATGATCCAATTTTATTAATGATTCTATCTCTGTTTATTTGCTATTTTCAAGTTCAATTTTCGTGCACAATCTCAGTTTCTAGCACGTGTTGGTTAGCATAAGTGATTATGTGTTGAAAACTACTTTTAAAAAGCTGTTTTTACTGTTATTTTTGCCTCTGTTACAGTGGTAACCAGTTAGCAGATATGTTGTAACCGGTTACACAGTTCAATTTTCACCAAAAACACGCGTTTTCAAGCCTGTAACCGGTTAGCACATATGCTATAACCGGTTACCACTGTACAAAATGCCATTTTCTTACATTTTCAAGTGTGTTTGCCATGCTTTCTTCATTTTAATTTCCATTGATCATTATGCTTGATTTTATGGATGTTCTAAATGTCATTTCACTTCTGGTTGAAGCATGTTTACGAACTTTCAATGCACATTTTCGATTATTCGTTTGTTTCATGTTCTTAGCATTGTATGGACGTAATCCTTCTTGCACTATCTTTGTTCACATGATACATGACTTTGGGTGACATTTTGGTGATCGTTTGGCACTGTTTTGCATCTTCCATTTTAGTTTGCATTAAGTTTATTCCCCATGGATAAACTTAATCTTGTATAATCAATAATTCACTCCTTTTCGCTTTAATGACTTTTCATCCTCTTTGAAAAGTTGTTGGCATGTTTATCCCTTGATTAATTGATCGAAACTTTGTTTCGATTAATCGATCTTCCATTCTCCTCTCATTAGGCCTCCTTTAGAGCTTTCTCTCTCATTCCCCCCCGTGGAGTTGAAGTTTCGCACTACGCCTCGCATCGGAGCACTGTACAAATTGACGTCGTTACGCTGTCCGTTTCTCTACGCAGGAGCACTGTACAACTTGGAGCTGTCGGGCCATCCGGTTCAACTTCCGTATTACTCCCTGTGTGTTAGAGAAGGAATGAGAAGGGAGAATTCCTACTCCCATTCTGGCTATTTCAGGTAGGGGACGAATGACCCTATGCTTGGCTTAGTCATCTCTATCTCCAGGCGGTAATGTGCTTTCTTTCCCCAGTCGAGTTGATCCTTGATCACTCTTTTCTCTTTGCGATCTCTTTCGATCCTTGATCACTTCTCTTTCAATCTCTCCTTTTGATCAATCACCATCCTCCTTGGTTGAGATCGTTATTCTTGCGCTAGAAACCCATCTTTGTTCCATCACTCCTTTCTTCTTGTAATCAATCATTGCTCTTGATTCCCTCGAAGAGTTTCTATTCCTTTCTTCGGTTAAACACAGTCTTTCTGTTAAACTACCGATTCTTCCCCAGGAGTTTGCAACCTTTTCTTGGGTTCCCCTCCTTCGTGCTTGGTTAACCATTGTCTGTCTGTTAATACACCAATGTTGGCGATCTTATTCCGTTAATCACAGTCTGTCTGTTAATCACTGAGCACCTCTTGGGTTAATCACCTCTTCTTGGTTAATCACCCTTTTCTTCAGTTAGCCACAGTCCGTCTGTTGAAATACTAAATACTTTTGAGTTAATCACCTTCTCTCGGTTAATCACTCGCTTTCTTGCTTCGGTTAATCACAGTCCGTCTGTAAACACCGAATCCCCCGCAGTTGGCAACCTCCTCTCGGTTCGAATACTTGCACCTTTGGGTTAGTAACCTTTCTCTGGTTCAATTACCTTTTCTTCGGTTGAGTACTATTTGTTAAGTCAGTTTACCGAACCCTTTTGGGTTACAACCTTCGATCCGTCCTATGCCTATTCTTTGGTTGATCACAGTGTTCTCTGTTAAAACCAATGCTTCTCTATCCCCACAGAGTTGCAATCCTTTGTTTCTGCGGTTAACCACTGTTCATCAGTTAATATATCGATTCCCTTCAGAGTCAAACACCTTCTCTTGATTCAGCACTTTCTCGCTTCGGTTAATCACAGTCCGTCTGTTGACACTAGCTTATTTTCCCCGCCAGGGTTCTATTCTCTTTCCTTCGGTTAACCACTGTCAGCCAGTTAATATACTGAATTTCCTTTTTCTCTTGGTTATGACATCATCCCTTTGTTCGGATCCCCAGTGGAGTCCTTTTTGTTCCTCTTGCTCTTACTTTCTTGGTTTCGACACCAATTCTTTTGTTATCCCCAGCGGAGTTTCTTGCTTTCTTGGTTTTGACACCACTTTTTTCCTATCCTTTTATGCAAACGCTCTTACTGCGAAATCTTCCCCAGGAGAGTTTTTCTTCCATTCTTGCTCTTTGTTTTGACACCACTTCTTTCGCTTCTTTGTTTCCCTTTTGTTTTCCTTTACCGTTCAGTTCCCCGAACTACGGAAGCTCTGATTCTGCATTCTTCTGAATGTATGATACGTAGGCACGAGACGTAACGTCTTGGCGAGCACACTTCCACCCTTCTTTCCTTCTCCCTTTCTTTTTTTCTTCTTTGTCCCCTGGTTCCTCTGAACTACGGCACTCTGACTTCCTCATTGTACTGAGGGTACGTAGGCACGAGGGCTTCGTTCCTCCGCGAGCACTTTCTTTTCTTTCTTTCGTTTCCCCCTTTCTCTCTCTCTCCTTTCTTTAGCTAGAACCCTTTAGATAGATAACCCATCCAAGCCTAGAAGCAAGCGAAAATGGTTCCCGTCGAGTATAACGGATGCGTTAGGTGCTAATACCTTCCTTTCGCATAACCGACCCCCCGTTCCCGTTTCTCTTCCCCTTGGGTTTTATCGATATTTTCCCTGTCCTTCGGGACTAAATAAAGTTCGATGGCGACTCTGTTGTATCTTTGAGTGTGCGATTCACTTAGGTAGATTTCCAGCCATCTTCAGCTGGCGACTCTGCTGGGGACCTGGTTGACCTATTGCTGGTCCATCCCTTGAAGGGTCTCGCCTAGTTTTGTTTGCTTTTTTCTTGCTTGCTTGGGTGTTTATCTTTAGCGCTTTACTAGCTTTATCTCTATGCTTTAGCTTTATGTTTATTTACTGCATTTCTTTACTGCTTTGAATATTCATATGTTGCATATTCTGGATATCTGCTGTTTACTGCTGTTGTTGGGATGGGTAAATATTATTGGAGAGAAAGGTCCTAACACCGGGCCTAGTATACACATAGGCTAGAACGTGGATAGTCGTGAGGCCTGCGTTTTGTGCGTTGGGTTATCACGAGAGTCACATCCCAGATCGTGATTCGCTTGAGAATACTTCTGTCCTGTGAGAATTCACTACGGCGGGGATTTTCATTCTGAGTCCTATGGTTTGGGCGACCTTTTCTAGGGACCACCTTGTTGTGTCTAGATCACACATGTGAGGGGGATGGGTTTTTACAGGAAAATAAGCCACTTCATACCCTTGTTCTCACACATGCCAGATTTCTTCACCGACACATCAGATTACATTGCACTGACACAGACTATATGCAGATATCCAGATTATTCAGACGTGATTATTCGGGTTGTGTTGGCTTCTTGTTGCTATGTTGCATATCATTTCATCATGTAAATTAATTTTTTTGCATGTGCATTTCCAGGTTTTCGAAGGCTTATCTTTTGTTGACATTATCATAGAGATGAGTACTGGTTGTCGTGGCATTGTCAGCTACAAGTTTGTGGAGCCTAAGCTGGGTATTTTGAGAGGTTTGGCATCTTTGTTGGTTGGATATCACAGAGGGGTTTTCATAGGTACGTATGGTAGTTTGTTGACCATCCTCAACACTAAAGTCAACATCACTGCTATTCATACTCTGGTTCAGTTCTACGACCCGCCCTATAGGTGCTTCACATTTCAGGATTATCAGCTAGCACCTACACTTGAGGAGTATGCTCATATTCTGGGGGTTAAGATCAAGAAGCAGGTTCCTTATGTTTACACTAGCGTTTGTCTGAAGTTTCATCTTATTGCTGATGCGCTTTGCATTAGTAAGAAAAATGTGGAGGATAATCTCAAGATCAAAGGGAAAGGTATTCGAGGGTTTGCTTCGAAGTTCTTGGGTGACAAGGCCACTACTTTTGCTAAGGATGGAAACTAGAAGGCTTTCCACGCCGTTCTTGTTTTGCTGATATATGGGATTGTCTTGTTTCCGAACATGTAGGATTTCGTAGATCAGGCTGCCATCAGTATCTTCTTGTCCAAGAATCCTGTTCCGACGCTTCTTGCTGATACCTACCATTCTATTCATTCCAAGAATGAAAAGAAAAAGGGTACCATTGTCTGTTGTGCTCCTTTGTTGTACCGATGGTTCATGTCTCACCTTCCACAGAAGGGTCCCTTTGTTGAGAATAAGGATAATCTCAAGTGGTCTCAACGAATCATGTCTCTCACTGCTGATGATATTTCTTGGTATTCTCGAGTCTTCGACGACATTCCGATCATTCTTCATTGTGGGAAATTCTCCAATGTGTCTCTCTTAGGTACAAAGGGTGGAATTAACTACAATCCGAGAATGGCTTTCCGACAGTTGGGATACCCTATGGTTGACAAACCTGATCCTAAGGTAGTGAAAGAATTCATCTTTCATGAAAGGGTTGATGACATGGGTCTGCTGAAGAGGTTTAGTGCCGCTTGGACTCAAATTCATCTCGGAGGAAGAGCCGATTTGGGTAAGAAGAATTGCATAGCCAAGGAAGCTTACACACTTTGGGTCAAAGAGCGTGTCAAAGAGATCTTGTTGCCATTCTCTCCCGAGCCTTCCATGAATGCCAAGCTTCTTGAACTTGCCATTGTTCCTCCATCTGAGGTCGACCAACTCAAGCTGGTTGTTGAGAAGTTGAAGAAGGAGAATACTGATCTTTGTCTCAACCTTGATAGAGTCACTTCCGAGAAGGATAGCCTGCAGATTGAGCTCCGTCAGAAGCGCGAGCGTATGCTCAAAGAGGTGGAGGTGGAACAGAACAAGCGTAGGAAGGTGGGTGATGCTTTGAAGAGCACCTATGAGGGACTTGCTTCAAAGAAGAGACAACTCGCCGACGCTCATTATCAGGCGTACAAAGAGGAGCTGAGCTACAACAAGCAACTTGAAGAGCTTCGAGGGAAGTTATCCGAGTTCAAGACGAAGTGGCAAAGTGAACAAGACCGTGCTAATCAGTTAGCAAAGGACTTTTCCCAATGTCAAGCTAAGCTCGACAAAGTCTTCGGTGAGATTCAGAAGCTGCAAGATCAAGCACATCAGAGTCAAGAGCAGATTAGCCAGCTCAACACAGAAAGCACTCATTGGGAGCATCAAAGCTGTTATCTACAGAACCTCCTGGATCAGAAACAGGCCTTTCTTCAGGATATGCTTCAGGGACCTAATCATTCTTTGTTGCGCAACCTCATAAAGGATGCGAAGTACTGGAGTGAGAGGCACGGCCGTCTAGCCAGATTTGCTGAGCATGCATTGGAGGACCTACCTGGGTTGTTGAGGGATGCATATGCTGATACATTGCCACACCGGCTTCCTTGGACAGTTTTTCATTTCTTATCTGTGTGTAGGGTGGTATTTGATAGGATCCATGCGGATTTTGTTATAGCCCAAAAGGCAGATGTTGTATTCGACTTGTACTTCTTTCCTCTATTGAATGAATGAATGAGGATGCTTGTTCACTCTATCTTTTATGCCTTTACTTGTATGCTTTATGATTATTATCAACAAATATAAGCTTAAGAATTCCTGGAATTTAAAACTTTATTTTTGCATGCATATCATACATTCATCTGCACACATATGCACGTCCCTTCATCCGAAACCGTTGCTCATCCTTGTTCGCATTCCTTGTAGCAAGACGACGACTCGACATCGGTATTTTACTCGCTCAAGCAAATCCAAAATCATGGCTGACTTCGAAGCTGAGAACGTTGTGTACAAGGAAACTCTGGCACAATTCCAAGGTCGGATGGATCAGTTCCAGACGAATATGGATGTCATTATGGAGCTCCTTCGTGCTCAGAGGGACGTTGCTGTTGTTGCCACTATTGTTGCAACCACTATTGATGCAACTGTTGTCACTCCTGTTGTGACTGTTCCTCCTGTTGTTACAACTACTTCTATTGTCGTTGTTCCTTCTCCTGCTAGAGTTGACGTGCCAGTTGAGCCTGTGAATCAGCCTGCTGTTCAGCCTAGTTTGAATCAGATGCCCGCTGGTTTCCCTTGGGGCATGCCTCCGAATTACACTCCTCAGACCGCAAATAATGGTAGTGCCTTCATGACATATCAGCCTTTTGTTGCACCCATGCCTAATGGGAATGATGTCGCCTATCCATGGGTCATGCCTACTCTGGTCTCACCTCCAGTGGTGAATGGTGATCCTGAGAATCTTCAGGCTCAAACCCATCAAACTGCCAGATTGGTTGGTACTGAAACCCATGATGAAGAAGAGCATGTGTATAGGGGTCCTCCTATTCATGTTCTGGTTCCATCTCAGACTGCTCAAGCCGCTGTTCCGAATGTTCATCCTGAGATGTTCTATCCTGGGGCATCTTCCTCAGCTACTGGGGTACCTCCTCTGAATTATCCGTATGGTGTTCCAATGGGTCAGAATGTTGGTCAGATGGTTAATCCGAGTTTGGTTTATCCTTCTCAGTTTTCTACTCCGCAAGTGAACGCTTCTGCCGCTTCTCAGCTGCCAAATCCTCAGATTCTTATTAGACCCACTAGTCAGAATAGATCAGTTGACTACAAATTGTTGGAAGACCGTATCAGAGCTATTGAAGGGTTTTCTGCTTTTGGCATGGAGGCCAAAGATTTGTGCTTGGTTCCGAATGTTGTGCTGCCGCAGAAATTCAAGATACCGGATTTGCCAAAGTGCAAAGGTTTGAGCTGTCCGCGTAGTCACATCATTATGTACTACAGGAAGATGGCATCCCATATTGATAATGATGAATTGCTTGTTCATTGTTTTCAAGATAGTTTGTCTGGCGCTTCATTAGATTGGTACATGGGCTTGGAGCGCAGCAAAATCCGTACTTGGAGGGATCTATCTAAAGCGTTCGTGAGACAATACAAATATAACCTTGATCTGGCGCCAACTAGATTGCAATTGCAGAATCAGTCACAGCGCTCAGCTGAAACATTCAAGGAGTATGCACAAAGATAGCATGAGATGGCATCTCGTGTGCAACCTGCTCTCTCTGATAATGAGTTGGTTGACATCTTTATGGGTACATTGCAAGGATCTTACTATGAGAAAATGGTGGGTAGTTCTTCATCGAACTTTGCTGATGTGGTGACGATTGGTGAACGGATTGAGAATGGTTTGAAAACTGGAAAGATTCCTGGAGCTGCTTCCCAGCAGCCGACCACTCGGAAGTCTCAGAATCAGTCAAAGAAAAAGAAAGGTGAAGCCAACGCTGTTACAACTCAAGTTTCTCCTCAATATCAAGCTCTCATGGCTCCCTTGCTGTACTATCCATATCCGTACATTATTGTTGTACAATATCAATAACCTTCATATCAGTATCATCTGCAACAACCAGTTCAGAATGCTCAGAATCAGCAACAGAATCAACAAAACAATAAAAATCAGCAGAATCAAAACTGTCAGAACAACAATAATCAAGGGAGTCGTAAGCGTCCGAATTTTGATAGAATTCCGGTGTCATACACGGAGTTGTTTCCTTACTTGGTTCACCAAGGGGCAATTGTCCCCAAGCGAATTGCACCTGCGATTCCTCCATTTGGTCCGAAGCATAACCCAAATGCATCTTGTGCCTATCATGCTGGATACATAGGACATGCAACAAAGGACTGATTTGTTTTCAAAACCAAGGTTCAGGAATTCATTGATAAGAAGGTTCTGACTTTTGCTGAGGAAGGACCCAATATTTAGAGTAATCCGTTGCCGGATCACGGTGGACCTACAGCTAACATGATTGAGGATAGTTCAAGGGCTGAACTGATTATGGATGTCGATGAGGTAAAAATCCAATGGCTGTGGTTTTCAAGAAATTGAAGGAACATGGGCTGTTGAAAGGTTTGCATGGTAAGTGTCAGATTTGTGACGATAATCCCAACCAGTGTCGAAGGCTGAAGGGTTGTGTCCAGATTCTGATGAACCATGGCGAAGTGCAATTTTCCAGATCTAAACCTGTTGAGGAGGTCGCTGTTATTGAACCATTCACCATCATATATATGAAGGTTCCAGTTGAATCCCATAAGCAGAAGAAGGTGCAACCCATCGTGGTTTGTCCACCGAAGCCGTTTCCGTATCATAATTCTAAGGAGGTACCGTGGAAGTATGGGTCTTCGGTCTTTTCTGGAGGTCAAGAGATAAGGTTCGCTAAATCAGAGATCGTGAATGTTACTGCTGGTGGAGGTATGACTCGCAGTGGACGTGTGTTTGCTCCAAAGGTCACTACAAAGCCTGTTCAAGTTTCGACTATGGTTCCGATTGTTCAACAAGGGGCATCATCTACTGTCGTTCCCGTACCGATTATTCCATCTGAGGATATTTCAAAGAGCAAGGAAACCCTTGATGATCAAGAATTCCTTAAGCTGATCAAGAAAAGCGACTTTAAGATTGTGGATCAGTTGGGCCAGACTCCCTCGAGGATCTCAATTTTGTCCTTACTCATGAGTCCGTCTGCGCACATATCAACTTTGTTTAAGGTCTTGAACAGAGCCCATGTCATGCAAGATATATTCGTCGTCGAATTCGATGATGTTGTGGCCAACATAACTGCAAGTCGATACTTGGGTTTCAATGAATCAGAATTACCTCCTGAAGGAACTGCCCACAATAAAGCATTGCACATATCCATAACCTGCACAAACATCCTGTTATCTCGTGTTCTAGTGGATACCGGTTCTTCTCTCAATGTTATGCCTAAGGGCACATTGAGTCAATTACCAGTGGAAGGAATCGAGATGAGACCAAGTGCCTTAGTTGTCAGAGCCTTTGACGGTTCTCGAAGACAGGTCATTGGAGAAGTGGACTTACCCATCAACATTGGGCCGCATCTGTTTACCATTACTTTCCAAGTGATGGATATCAACCCAGCGTATAGTTGCCTTTTGGGTCATCCTTGGATCCACGCGGCAGGGGCAGTTACTTCCACTTTACATCAGAAGTTGAAATTCATGTTTGACGATCAGCTTGTCATTATTTGTGGTGAAGAGGATTTGATTGTGAGCGAGTTATCATCTTTTCGATATGTCGAGACCGAAGAAGGCATAGCTGAGGTGCCGTTGCAGTGTCTCGAGTTCGAAGATGTTAGCTCTGCTTCAACTAGTCAAAGTAGATCACCACAATTGACTTTAACATCTGCTAAGAGTGCTAAAGAGACCATCGATAGCGGTGCCTTGCCAGGCTGGGGGCACGTGATTGATGTGGTTGAGAAGCATAATAATTTTGAAGTGGGCTATCATCCTGGTCGTCAATCTGGTTTTTCTAATCGGAAGCAATGCAACTTTATCAAGTTTCACAGTCTGGGTTTCCAGCAAGGTGACATCGTGGCAGATGCTGATGATGTTGGTCCTAGCAATCAGACTTCAAGCTTTGTGCGCAAGTGTCCGCCGGGTTTCAAGCTCAACAATTGGACCTCTACCGTGATTCTTGTGGTTTTCCCTTATAACATGTAATGCATTTTGCTTTCTCATTCCCTCGTCCTCGCCCGAGACGAGTGGATAGCTTGTAAAGGGCCTCACGCTTTTGCAATATTATGTGATCAATGAATGAAAGTTTTTTTGCATTCAAAATCATGCTCTATTTTCTTTCTTTATTTTACTTTTCACAAAATGAATGGCAAAAGTTTCTTTTCTGTTTTACTTTTTTAAATAGTCCATTCTAAACATATTCATAAACATGTAGAACTAATAAAAGCATTGATAACAACATGGCAAACATCCATTGTAATTCTGGAATTCCAATTAACCAAGCCGAAGAAGATGGTAAGGAAGATTGTGAATTACCGGCTGAACTGGCAAGGCTCCTTGAGCACGAGCGTAGAGAGATTCAGCCATACAAAGAGCCAGTGGAAGTTGTCAATCTTAGTACTGATGAGGTCAGAAGAGAGGTCAAGGTTGGCGCATCTCTCGTAAAGCATGTACACTCTGAGTTGGTCAAGTTATTGAAAGAGTATGTTGATATCTTCGCCTGGTCCTATCAAGATATGCCTGGGTTGTATACCAACATCGTTGAACATCACTTGCCACTCAAGCCCGGATGTCCTCCTGTCAAGCAGAAACTCAGAAGGACTAGACCCGACATGGCACTCAAAATCAGAGAAGAGGTAAAGAAGCAGCTTGACGCCGGGTTCCTAGCCACTTCTGAATATCCTGAATGGATTGCCAACATCGTCCCAGTTCCAAAGAAGGACGGCAAAGTCAGAATGTGTGTGGATTATCGAGATCTCAATAAAGCAAGCTCGAAGGATGATTTCCTTTGCCTCATATTGACGTTTTGGTAGACAACACTGTGCAGTTCTCTGTCTTTTCCTTCATGGACGGTTTTTCAGGATATAATCAGATCAAGATGTCCCCAACTGATATGGAGAAAACAACTTTCATCACGCCATGGGGTACATATTGCTACAAAGTCATGCCATTCGGTCTAAAAAATGCAGGGGCAACATACCAGCGTGCCATGACAACCCTCTTTCATGATATGATTCATAAAGAGATTGAGGTTTACGTGGACGATATGATTGCCAAGTCCAAAACTGAAGATGATCACTTGGTTCATCTGAAGAAACTGTTTGACAGACTCCAGAAGTTCAGACTGCGGTTGAATCCTGCGAAGTGCACCTTCGGAGTTTGATCTGGTAAACTGTTGGGCTTTATTGTAAGTCAGAAGGGCATTGAAGTTGATCCTGATAAGGTTCGGGCAAATCAGAACATGCCGCCTCCCAAAACAGAAAAAGAAGTTTGTGGCTTTCTGGGCAGACTCAATTACATCTCAAGATTCATTTCACATTTGACGGGTACCTGTGAACCAATGTTCAAATTACTAAGAAAAAATCAATCGGTTGAATGGAATAATGATTGTCAGGAAGCATTTGACAAAATAAAACAGTACTTGCAAGAACCACCGATCTTAGTACCGCTGGTTCCTGGTAGGCCTTTAATCATGTATCTCACCATTCTCGATGAATCGATGGGATGTGTATTGGGTCAACATGACGACACTGGCAGAAAAGAACATGCAATATACTATCTGAGCAAGAATTTCACTGATTGTGAGACCAGATACTCACTATTGGAGAAAACTTGTTGTGCTCTGGTCTGGGCTGCTCGACGTCTGCGACAATACATGATTTGCCATACTACTTTGTTGATATCAAAAATGGATCCAATAAAGTACATATTTGAAAAGCCTGCTGTCTGTGGAAGGATTGCTCGGTGACAAATGCTGTTAACTGAGTATGATATCCAACATGTTACCCAGAAAGCAATAAAAGGGAGCGTCTTGTCTGACTACCTTTCTCATCAACCTGTAGAGGGTTATCAACAGATAAAGTTTGACTTCCCAGATGAGGATGTTCTGTTTATCAGAGATTATGAGACTCCAGATCCTGATATAGGACCCGAACCAGGGGCGCGATGGACGCTCGTGTTCGATGGTGCCTCCAATGCTAAGGGTCGTGGAATCGGTGCTATCCTCATCTCTCCAACAGGTTTTCACCTTCCCTTCACTGCCAGATTATGCTTTGCATGCACTAATAATATGGCTGAATACGAAGCATGTATCTACGGTATTGAAGCGGCAATTGATATGAGAATCAAGATTCTTGAGGTCTATGGAGATTCTGCCTTGGTCATCGGTCAAGTCAGAGGGAATTTTGTGACTCGGGATTCCAAGCTGGTTCCGTACCAACAACACATAGCAAAGTTGATTCCTTACTTTGATGAGATTACTTTTCATCATATCCCCAGAGAGGAAAATCAACTAGCTGATGCTCTTGCCACTTTAGCATCCATGTTCAAGGTCAAGTGGAAGAATGAAGCTCCTCATATCCGCATTGATCACTTGAACGAACCAGCACACTGTTTAGCAATCGAGGAGGAGCCTGATGACAAGCCTTAGTTCTACGACATCAAAAGATATCTGGAAAAACAGGAATATCCCGAGGGTATCACTATCACTGACAAGAAGGCTCTTAGACGGCTTTGTGCCAAATTCTTCTTAAGTGGTGGCATACTATACAAGAGGAATTATGATTCCGTGTTGCTCAGATGCGTGGATAGACACGAAGTAAACACGATCATAAGGTCCATACATGAGGGCTGCGAGGGTGTACATGCTAAAGGTCCTGCTATGGCTAAGAAGATCCTTCGGGCTGGGTATTACTGGACAACGATGGAGGTAGATTGTTACAACTTTGCCAAAAGATGTCACAAGTGCCAAATCTACGGGGACAAGACCCATGTGCCTCCAACTCCATTGAATGCTTTAACTTCACGTTGGCCATTTTCCATGTGGGGTATAGATATGATTGGAATGATCGAGCCGAAGGCCTCCAAGGGTCATCGATTTATTCTAGTTGTTATCGACTACTTCACCAAGTGGGTTGAAGTTGCGTCCTACACGAACGTTACACGACAAGTGGTTGCTAGATTTATCAAGAAAGAGATAATCTGTCGCTATAGCATTCCTAGCAGCATTATCACGGACAATGCGAGCAACCTGAATAACAACATGATGAAGGAGTTGTGTCAAGAATTTAAGATCGAGCACCACAACTCTTCCCCATATCGGCCCAAGATGAATGGCGCCGTTGAAGCATCAAACAAAAACATCAAGAGGATTGTCCAAAAAATGGTCAGGACCTACAAAGATTGGCATGAAATGCTTCCCTTTGCATTGCATGGCCACAGAAATTCAGTTTGCACTTCTACTGGGGAAACTCCGTATTCACTTGTGTATGGTATGGAGGTTGTTCTGCCCATCGAAGTCGAAATTCTTTCGCTCAGAGTCATCATGGAAGCAGGTCTTGAGGAAGCCGAATGGGTCCAATCCAGATACGACCAGCTGAATCTCATCAAAGAGAAGCGCCTTGCAGCCGTTTTCCATGGTCAATTGTATCAGAGACGCCTCAAGCGAGCTTTTGACAAGAAAGTTCTTCCTCGAACATTCTGTGGAGGCGAACTTGTGCTCAAGAGATATTCACCTGTTCACTCGGATCCACGAGGCAAATGGACTCCCAATTACGAATGACCCTTTGTTGTCAAGAAGGCCTTCTCAGGCGGAGCCCTGATCCTCACCACAATGGATGGGTAAGAGTTTCCATCGCCCGTGAACTCCGATACAGTCAAAAAATATTATGCCTGAAAAAAATGGATAAGAGTCCGCTAGATTGACATCCGCCAGGACAATCTAGGAAAAAATGGACGTCCCGATGGACCAAAAAAAGAAATGTCCATGAAAAAGTTAGGGACAAGGAAAAAAACAATAATAGCCCGCTAAGTTGAAAACCCAAAAGGGCGACTTAGACAAAAATGGGCATCCCGGTGGACGAAAAAAATGAAATGAAAGCATGTCCAGGAAAAAATTAGGGATAAAGGCATTGACTGTGAACACTTGAGCATCTCTTCCTCATGGCTAGACCTTAGACGGTAACAGAGCAGTCCAATCATCATCGACTGGGGCAAGGCATTGGAACCTGGACTTACAGTGGATGGTGGCCAATGTTGTAATCAATGCAAAGCATGATTTCCCTTTGCCATTTACATTTGTTTTCAATTTTATTGCAAATTTCCTCATCAAGGATTTTGCATCCTTGTACACACCTTATGTACAAAAGTTTTCATATTCAATAAAATGCATTTTTTGTTATCTCAATTCGTTTTCATTCCAGTATTTTGTTTGCAAAATAAACGATTATTTGTGATCACATAATACTAAAAAACGCTGAGAACAATAAAAAGCTAAATCAACCGAGAAAGCAATATGCATTGTGTGTGTTACTGGTAACTCCTGCAGGGTGAGCGGTAATATCCATTGGTAAGCCTAACACCTGGCCAACAATGTTGTCATTCAGTGAAGAAGTTGTTGTCTCCTCAGCAGTTCCTCGGCAGAGTCATCATTCTCCCCAGCAGGTTGCCAAGGTGGTCCCACAGCAAAAACATCTTTGTTCACTTTTCCCCAGCAAGGGTTGTGTATCACCGCCAATGATCAGGAACTATCTGTCACTAGCAACAGTGGTCTCTCCTCAACTGTGCTAACGTGATTCGGGAATCTCGTTGCCCCACGCAGAGCCGGTCTTGGTAGGAAGGATTGACTTGGTTCTTTCATCCCTAACAAGGACAACCATGGTGATTTAGAAGCCTGAAATGTTCTCAGTTTCTTTCCCCGACGGAATCATCATCCTTTGTGAACTATTTTCTTCAGTAGAGTTTGTCTTTATCTGCATGTCCTCTCCCCGGCAGAGGGTGTCGAAGTCGTTTTGCTACGGTTTCTGCCTAATCACTTCTCACTGCGCCTTAACTTGAGCCTTTGCATTGCATGATATCAAGCATCATGTGGAAACGCATACATAGCATATGCATTGATCATACTCCCTCTCTTTTTGCCTGACTTATCTCCCAGCAAATTTTCAGCAAACTTTGCGCTTATCAACCTTCAAACACTTTCAACACTTCTTTTGTCACCGTCGGCCAAATTCTCGAGCTACTCTTTTATTTAATCCCCTTTTACCTCGAATCATCGAAGAGCTGGCGCAATTCGTACATTCAGGTCCAAGATAATTAAATAGGGGCAGCTGTCGTAACCCGAGATTTGACCTCCCTCTTTTCCCTTTTGCATAGGCATGTGCATTCGCATCGTCAGCATACACATTCGCACTTTTCCTTGTGTGTTTCTTATTGCAGGATCTGCAGGTTTTCCAAGCCTGGTTAATCGCATCCTCTCAAGATTATTTCATCACCAAAACAAGCTCAAAATAAAGGTTTCCATGTTCATTTATCGAGACAAGAGTTGGAAAATCAATAACGGGACTTCAGCATCATTTCCAAGCAAATTCGGGAAAGTTTGGCTGAGGTAACCGGTTACAGCATAACTGATAACTGGTTACTCAGTGTATTTTTCACAAATTTACGCATGTTTTCAAGCATGTAACCGGTTAGCACATATGCTGTAACCGGTTACTCTGTACAAAGTTGCAGAGTCTGCTGCATTTTTGAGACAGCAACCATGCACTCTCTTTGGGCATTGGTTCTACTTGATTCTAGCAGTGTGTGGAACATTCTAGACATCTCTAGATATTTCAACACTATTCATTTCAATTCAAGTGCATTTATTCCAATGCATCACTCTAATTTAAGTGCACCATGTTACTTATTCTACCAACATGTCAACCTTTGGATTTGGAAACTCACATTGGGATTGGTACCGAGTTGGTTCTAACTAACCGAGTTAACCGCCTTGACTCGGTGAGTCAAGTCCAACTAACTCCTAGCCTAGTTCCAAACCCAAACCAAATTCCAAACCATCTCACACTCCAAACCTAAAATCTATATAAACTCACCTTCACTCATTTTCAAGGACCTTCAACCATTTGCTCCATTTCACTCTCAATTCTCACACATTCTCTCTGAATTTCTCTACTACATCTTCATCTTCATCTCAATTCTCTTCCAAAACCTCACCAAAGCTCATTTCCACTTTGAAGGATAATCACTTTTACATCAAAAGTGATTATTTCTTGAGCTCAACCTCTATCATTCTTGCTATTACACTTGGATTTCTGGAGTTATTTCAGCTTTTGGATTGATCTTGAGTAAGTGCTGCAACTTCCAACGGTTCGAATTCGCATTTTGGAGTTTTATCGCATTTTGCTCGATTCCGATACGGTTCGTCTACAAATTGAAGATTCCTCTGGTTTTCTTTGATTTTCTGCATCAATAATCCTTTGCAACATTCACCAAGCCAAATCTCCGGCTTGTAGGTTGGTAGATCTAACTAATTTTTCCGTTTCGTACATTTTCGTATTGCTCGCAATGTAGTCGATAAATGTTGTGTATGATTTAGTTTTGCATTTGTTTGATCCATGATCCAATTGTATTAATGATTCTATCTCTGTTTATTTGTTGTTTTCAAGTTCAATTTTCGTGCACAATCTCAGTTTCTAGCACGTGTTGGTTAGCATAAGTGATTATGTGTTGAAAACTACTTTTGGAAAGCTGTTTTTACTGTTATTTTAGCCTCTGTTACAGTGGTAACCGGTTAGCAGATATGCTGTAACCGGTTACACAGTTCAATTTTCACCAAAAACACGCGTTTTCAAGCCTGTAACCGGTTAGTACATATGCTGTAACCGGTTACCACTGTACAGAATGCCATTTTCTTGCATTTTCAAGTGTGTTTGCCATGCTTTCTTCATTTTAATTTCCATTTATCATTATGCTTGATTTTATGGATGTTCTAAATGTCATTTCACTTCTGGTTGAAGCATGTTTACGAACTTTCGATGCACATTTTTTATTATTCGTTTGTTTCATGTTCTTAGCATTGCATGAACGTAATCTTTCTTGCACTATCTTTGTTCACATGATACATGACTTTGTATGACATTTTGGTGATCGTTTGGCACTGTTTTGCATCTTCCATTTCAGTTTGCATTAAGTTTATTCCCCATGGATAAACTTAATCTTGTATAATCAATAATTCACTCCTTTTCGCTTTAATGACTTTTCATCCTCTTTGAAAAGTTGTTGGCATGTTTATCCCTTGATTAATTGATCGAAACTTTGTTTCAATTAATCGATCTTCCCTTCTCCTCTCTTTAGGCCTCCTTTAGAGCTTTCTCTCTCATTCCCCCCCATGGAGTTGAAGTTTTGCGCTACGCCTCGCATCGGAGCACTGTACAAACTGACGCCGTTACGCTGTCCGTTTCTCTACGCAGGAGCACTGTACAACTTGGAGTTGTCGGGCCGTCCGGTTCAACTTCCGTATTACTCCCTGTGTGTTAGAGAAGGAATAAGAAGGGAGAATTCCTACTCTCATTCTGGCTATTTCAGGTAGGGGATGAATGACCCTGTGCTTGGCTTAGTCATCTCTATCTCCAGGCGGTAATGTGCTTTCTTTCCCCAGTTGAGTTGATCCTTGATCACTCTTTTCTCTTTGCGATCTCTTTCGATCCTTGATCACTTCTCTTTCAATCTCTCCTTTTGATCAATCACCATCCTCCTTGGTTGAGATCGTTATTCTTGCACTAGCAGCCCCTCTTTGTTCCATCACTCATTTCTTCTTGTAATCAATCATTGCTCTTGATTCCCTCGAAGAGTTTCTATTCTTTTCTTCGGTTAAACACAGTCTTTCTGTTAAACAACTGATTCTTTCCCAGGAGTTTGCAACCTTTTCTTGGGTTTCCCTCCTTCGTGCTTGGTTAAACACTGTCTGTCAGTTAATACACTAATGCTGGCGATCTTATTCCGTTAATCAGTCTGTCTGTTAATCACTGAGCACCTCTTGGGTTAATCACCTCTTCTTGGTTAATCACCCTTTTCTTCAATTAACCACAGTCCGTCGGTTGAAATACTAAATACTTTCGAGTTAATCACCTTCTCTCGGTTAATCACTCGTTTTCTCGCTTCGGTTAATCACAGTCCGTCTGTAAACACCGAATCCCCCGCAGTTGGCAACCTCCTCTCGGTTCGAATACTTGCACCTTTGGGTTAGTAACCTTTCTCTGGTTCAATTACCTTTTCTTCGGTTGAGTACTGTTTGTTCAGTCAGTTTACCGAACCCTTTTGGGTTACGGCCTTCGATCGGTCCTACGCCCATTCTTTGGTTGATTACAGTGTTCTTTGTTAAAACCAATGCTTCTCTATCCCCACAGAGTTGCAATCCTTTCTTTCTGTGGTTAACCACTGTTCATCAGTTAATATACCGATTCCCTTCAGAGTCAAACACCTTCTCTTTATTCAACACTTTCTCGCTCCGGTTAATCACAGTCTGTCTGTTGACACTAGCTTATTTTCCCCGCCAGGGTTCTATTCTCTTTCCTTCGGTTAACCACTGCCAGCCAGTTAATATACCGAATTTCCTTTTTCTCTTGGTTATGACACCATTCCTTTGTTCGGATCCCCAGTGGAGTCCTTTATGTTCCTCTTGCTCTTACTTTATTGGTTTCGACACCAATTCGTTTGTTATCCCCAGCGGAGTTTCTTGCTTTCTTGGTTTTGACACCACTTTTTTCCTATCCTTTTATGCAAACGCTCTTACTTCGAAATCTTCCCCAGTAGAGTTTTTCTTCCATTCTTGCTCTTGGTATTGACACCACTTCTTTCGCTTCTTTGTTTCCCTTTTGTTTTCCTTTACCGTTCAGTTCCCCGAACTACGGAAGCTCTGATTCTGCATTCTTCTGAATGCATGATACGTAGGCATGAGACGTAACATCTTGGCAAACACACTTCCACCCTTCTTTCCTTCTCCCTTTCTTCTTTTCTTCTTTGTCCCCTGGTTCCTCTGAACTACGGCGCTCTGACTTCCTCATTGCACTATGAGGGTACGTAGGCACGAGGGCTTCGTTCCTCCGCGAGCACTTTCTTTTCTTTCTTTCGTTTCCCCCTTTCTCACTCTCCTTTCTTTAGCTAGAAGCCTTTAGATAGATAACCCATCCAAGCCTAGAAGCAAGCGAAATGGTTCCCGTCGAGTACGGTGGATGCGTTAGGTGCTAATACCTTCCTTTCGCATAACCGACCCCCCCGTTCCCGTTTCTCTTCCCCTTGGGTTTTATCGATATTTTCCCTATCCTTCGGGACTAAATAAAGTTCGATGGCGACTATGTTGTATCTTTGAGTGTGCGATTCACTCAGGTAGATTTCCAGCCATCTTCAGATATCTGTGTTTATTTTTCTGTCAATGGGAATGCGAGTGATGTCGCATGTGGAAAGTTTGAGAGATCCCTAAGATAGGTGATGGCATAGACAGGTGGTCTTACAGGGAGTGAATCCCGAATAAGCTATCCCGGTAGACCATCAAATCAGTGGAGATACCCTTTGCGGATTCAATGCTTAACGACTCCGTTGTGAAGGCAAATTGTTCCTGTAACACCCTAAACCCCCGCGACAATTGTTAACAAAATATCAGATTAAAAATAACACACATAGATTTAGGATGCTACTTCAACTTGTTAACTTCTCAAGTATACTAAAAGTGATACATCAACATACAAATTAAAACATAGTAATTACGTATTTCTACAGCAGCGAAAATTCAACAAAGTTAAATCATGTTCAACACCATATACACATCATCAAGTACTAAAGTAGACAACTACAAACGTTCCGACAACCCGGTGTTACAATTGAAGCAGACGCGACTCAACGACATAAAAGAGAAGACCTCGTCTTCACTGACTCCAACTCCGCACTAGACCTGCTTATCTGCACGTTACCCACATGGAGGCAACATTCAAACAGAAGGGGCGAGATTCTCAAAATCACATAAGAAATGCATAGTATAAGTATGAAAGAACATAAAACATTATGCAATCTACCATATCATCACAACATCAACACTAATACTACAACATCAACACAATTACAACTACATCCACACAAATATGCATCTTTGCACCAGCATACAATTTTATGCATCACAACACAACACAATGCAATGCAATGAGACCACGACTCGACTCAATGCATGTGGTACCAGTTGACCCCTGTTTCATGGTCACAATCCCCGTCGGGACGTCAACGACCCCTGTTTCATGGTCAAGTATGACCCCTATTTCATGATCACACCAACGACCTCTATTTCATGGTCACGTACGACCCCTATTTCATGATCGCACCAACAACTGTGATTGCTCACACCCTATCTGGGAACACAATCACGCCAACAACAACGATTCCATTATAGGAATTCGGATAGACGATAACACCACACCTGGGCACGCCATCCCACAACTATGCAACATGTCATGCAATGCAGCACTCGTAATCGCTCACACCCCACGTGGGCACACGATTACCTCAACAACAACAATATACAACGACAACTACATACCACAGCTCAACAACAAAATACCACAACGACTACATACCTATAACTATCAATGCATCAAGTACATCACACTACAACTATACAACACACAGTTCATACTTGCCAACTCATACAACCACAACGAACCACAACTATAACACGCATACTCACCACCGAACCCATCATTCCCGCTCACAACACATCCAACAACAACACGACTATAATACACCTACTCAATTATGCATTTCCTTAACAATCTCCCAAAATACATCATTGCACCAATACAATAACTACACATCTTTGCATCATTCAATCATACATTTCACATTATCACATCAACATCAACAAAACAAACAAATTAACACCTTGATACATGTTCACCATACAACAGCAACAACACAGCATTAATATAATGTAAAACAGATATTTTCCATGAATTTTAAGTCGATAAAAATAATACTTTTCAGTCCCAGCTCTCTGCCTCGAAGAGGCGAAATTCCTCTAGACCGCGCTAAGCGCGCTACGCGATTTTTCTCACAAAAACCCTGCGATGACAGCATTCTCCCCACTGTGATTCTGCACCCTTAAACTAGTTTTTAACTCAGATTTTTCACAGATTATGCCATTATATCCTATACCTAACATATGCCTTTCAACCAAACAATCAAAACACAATAATTGCATCAATTTCAACCCCTTAATCATGGATTCTCCCCAAAACCCCAAATCAACACAAATACCACATAGGATGATCGTTAATGAGTTATCTACCCTCATACACAAATTATGCAACCCTTAGAGATTAAAGAACCCCGCCCTTACCTTAGTGATGATTCCTCGAAGGATCTCTAAGCCCTAGCTCTGCTTCCCGTTCCTCTTCTCCTTTCTCTAGAATTCGATCGGTTCCCCAAAACTGGTTCTTTTCTTTCCAATTTCTCCTTTTTCCAAATATGACCTTTGGACCCCAATTATGCTTTTCCCTTCTTATCCTTACTATTCCCCATAAATGGACCATATTGCCCTCCTCTTCTTTCTACTCATATTATCAAATTTTAATCCAATAAAATAATTAATCTAATTATTTTAAATCCAAATAATTCCAAGGTCTCTACTCCATACCAAAGCAACCCAACCTCCACAAACCCACACACAAATTCACCACACCATTCAATTTTAATTACGAAAAATTATTAAAATAAATTGGGGTGTTACAACTCTCCCCCACTTAGAATATTTTCGTCCTCGAAAATTCACTCGATACGAACAACTCCGAATACACCCTAAGCATCCTGCTCTCCTACTCCCAAGTTAGGAAAACAACGCCAGGAGTGACACCAAACAACAAACCACTTCATCAATAACAATAACCAGATGCAATGTCCACACAATGCACTCGACAACCAACTAAAGACGCAACGAATAACCGAGTCACACACACAGGTTCACTCCGGAACCAAAACACAACACAATCATTACAATCGCCACAAGTAACACTTCCTTAATTTCCTATCCCAGGAATTAGCCACTCGCACTCGGCCACCACCATAGGAACCAAGGCAACAACCAAGATAAGAACATAAAGTTCCACAACGCAATATCATCCTAACCGCTTCAACATAACCAAAACACCAACTTCGTAGTCACACCCTCATCAAGACACAATTCTACGATTTTACCAATCGAACAGGTAACTAGTAGTACATGATTAATATTTAAACCTTTTATCACATCCCTTCCACTCCTGCAGGTCATAACGTTCAACCTTTGAACTCTTACCATTCACGCACGCATATCCGAACCGTGCTACATCATGCTTCTGCTGTGCACTCTGATTACTTGCAACTCCACCAATTTCACATCCAACTTCTGACTTTCTAATATTCGCCAGGAAGTCATCATTTGTCTTTTACACACCCGACCTCTCACTCTACTACGTCAGCTCACACACCAGATACAAGTCTTTAGACTGCTACTCAATTCTAATTCTCTGCCCAACAACGCAGACATATGAAAAGACTATCAACCTAACTCATAAGGTATAACATTTACTTACCAAATAGGGTACTTCAAGCCAAGGTCACAATTCCTCGAGGATTTCAACCATCCTCATTATCTCATATTCTATTCCTCCTGACCCAGCAGGTGTTCTACACTCTTGTGATTACTAAACATTTCGAATCTAGATCCACAAAATAATACTTCCGGATCCTCAACACAAATGCAACCACAGTCACTCCCCAAATCTTGAACAGGATAGACCTTTTCATGAATCCTCAATTGTCGTAAGGCATAAGCTACGAACTCACCATATTACTTTAGTACACTATCCAAACTCATCACAGTCACATCCCAATACCTCACAAATAGTTATTAGGATCAAGCAGAATCAAAACTGGAGCCGTAGTCAACTTCTACTTCAGCTCTCTAAAACTTTCCTCGCAACGAACATCCCCACACAATTGACCTACTCTTTGTAAATCAACTGAGATAAAATGCTAACTTGGAAGAACCTTCCATAATCTACGGTAATTATCCATTGAGTCCAAAAATCCTCTAATCTCCTTATCCAATTTCGGAGCTTTCTCATTGTAGAACTGCATCTACTTTGGACGGATCCACGACAACACTCTTATCTGAAATACATAACCAAGAAACTCATCCTTATCAACCAAAAATCATGCTTTGATAACTTAGCATAAAACTTCATCTCTCTTCAATACTGGTAACTCAATTCTCAAGTACTCTACACGTCCTTCTTCTGACTTTATAGTAGATCAGCATACACCAACGAACACTACTTCGAACTTATCAGATTAGGCACGGAAGATACGATTCCTACTCCTCACACACACACCAATGCATTACAAGCACTGAACAACACCATCCTATACTGTAATACTCCAACCGAGTTCCAAAGATTCCAAGTCATATATTCTTGAAAGTGGACACTTATCCTTAAACACTTTGGAGAATTATCAATCCGCATAGAACAAACTTATCCACTGGAGTGCCTACTCATCAAACAGTACACAATCTCTTTCATGTCCATCAATAGAATAACATTCTCATCCACAAACAACTGCTTAGTATAGGTCAAACACTCTCCAACGATAAAGATGCAAGAGTAATATTACTACAACCATAACATACACAACTTTTGAATTCATCATGCGTTCGAAACAACTTATTCGAAATAGCTTGACCACTCTGGTTCTAATTACCACACTCCATATCAATTCTTCTTATGGGGTTTCGACCCACTCTATGTTTTTATTGACACAAAATCTCAACCCATCACAAACATAATACCCCCAAGGAACTTTAATTCATCAGTGATTCGTCCCAATTCAAACTCAAGCTATCTAGGATACAACTGTGGTTTCCATACTACTCAACGATTAGCACACAACTTCATACTACTATCCATTTCTCTACTAACAACACTGAATCTCTCCAAGGCGACACCCTCGGTCTCACAAATCCTCTTTCTAATAAATCTTTCACTTACTTAGCAGGTATAACCTTAACTCTTCACTTCTGTCAAAGTCAAGTCCACTATTTACTCTCTAAAAAGTAACCATCCACAATACCAGATCACTCTCTCTTAGAGACACTCCAACTTGGCCGACATACGAAACCTCGAATCTGTCTCATCTTCAGATACATCTGAATCTGATTGGCCTATCGAAACCATCGGTAGGCACTTTGCTTAACTCCGAACAATTCACTGAACACACTATCTAAGCCGAAAAAATACGTCTATTCCATCCCGCATGATCTCGTCTACTATTAACAAGAGATTGAGGGTGATCAGTTCCTCAATTTGTCAATAGACAGCCGACAATCATGATGGAGGCATAAACCATCCTCACCAACTATAATAGTGTTCCTTGCATCTTGTGCCAAGCTATCTAAGGCACAATCCTTAGTTAACACAAGCATTCCCTCTGCAGTAACATGATATTCAATCTCTTCAACAATGAAAACAACACACTCTCACAACTACATTCTTGATATCAGCAGCACACTGCCTTACTCATCCAACTATTGATAAACACAAGGTTTAGCTCCTACCAAAGCGTCCTAAAATAAAACCATCTTGTTCTAACTGAAGACAAACTGTGCCCATCCTTAGGAAACACTTCGGATACTCCACCCATCACTAACTAACCTCTAGCCAAAACATCGCCTTCTCTCTCACAAGGAAGCAAACAGTGAGGACACATGTCCGTCTTCCCTCGAGGGTCACACCCTTTTCAAACAGGTGAACAATCCAAAACTGCACTTCTTCATGCAGTGACATGCTATCCGATCTTCCCAATAATATAACAACACTGTCCTACTCAATAATTGCACTCTTGCCACCAACGACACACTAAGCCAACACTCCACACCCGAAGCATCTCGGAGAAACACAAGCTTCTCCCTCACTTGTCTCTCTCTCATCCTGCAGACAAGGGATCAGAAAACAAGAAAGTACTGATAGTGTTTCACACACATATCACGTACTAAGGAACAAACAACATCGACAGTATTCAACTGTCACACGACAACGACTCGAAAACGTGGTCGGACGGACCGACCTGCTCTGATACCACTTTGTAACACCCTAAACCCCCGCGACAATTATTAACAAAATATCAGAGTAAAAATAACATACATAGATTTAGGATGCTACTTCAACTGGTCAACTTCTCAAGTATACTAAAAGTGATACATCAACATACAAATTAAAACATAATAATTACGTATTTCTACAGCAACGGAAATTCAACAAAGTTAAATCATGTTCAACACCATATACACATCATCAAGTACTAAAGTAGACAACTACAAATGTTCCAACAACTCGGTGTTACAATCAGAGCAGACGCGACTCAACGACATAAAAGAGAAGACCTCATCTTCACTGACTCCAACTCCGCACTAGACCTGCTTATCTGCACGTTACCCACGTGGAGGCAACATTCAAACAGAAGGGGTGAGATTCTCAAAATCACATAAGAAATGCATAATATAAGTATAAAATAACATAAAACATTATGCAATCTACCCTATCATCACAACATCAACACTAATACTACAACATCAACACAATTACAACTACATCCACACAAATACGCATCTTCGCACCAGCATACAATTTTATGCATCACAACACAACACAATGCAATGCAATGAGACCACGACTCGACTCGATGCATGTGGTACCAGTTGACCCCTGTTTCATGGTCACAATCCCCGTCGGGACGTCAACGACCCCTGTTTCATGGTAAAGTATGACCCCTATTTCATGATCACACCAACGACCTCTATTTCATGGTCACGTACGACCCCTATTTCATGATCGCACCAACAACTGTGATTGCTCACACCTCATCTGGGCACACAATCACGCCCATAACAACGATTCCATTATAGGAATTCGGATAGACGATAACACCCCACCTGGGCACGCCATCCCACAACTATGCAACATGTCATGTAATGCAGCACTCGTAATCGCTCACACCCCACGTGGGCTCACAATTACCTCAACAACAACAATATACAACGACAACTGCATACCATAGCTCAACAACAAAATACCACAATGACTACATACCTATAACTATCAATGCATCAAGTACATCACACTACAACTATACAACACGCAGTTCATACTTGCCAACTCATACAACCACAACGATCCACAATTATAACACGCATACTCACCACCGAACCCATCATTCCCACTCACAGCACATCCAACAACAACACGACTATAATACACCTACTTAATTATGCATTTCCTTAACAATCTCCCAAAATACATCATTGCACCAATACAACAACTACACATCTTTGCATCATTCAATCATGCATTTCACATTATCACATCAACATCAACAAAACAAACAAATTAACACCTCGATACATGCTCACCATACAACAACAACACAACATTAATATAATGTAAAATAGATATTTTCCATGAATTTTAAGTCGATAAAAATAATATTTTTCAGTCCCAGGTCGCGCTAAGCGCGCAGCTCTCTACCTCGAAGAGGCAAAATTCCTCTAGGCCGCGCTACGCGATTTTTCTCACAAAAACCCTGCGATGACAGCATTCTCCCCACTGTGATTCTGCACCTTTAAACTAGTTTTTAACTCGGATTTTTCACAGATTATGCCATTATATCCTATACTTAACATATGCGTTTCAACCAAACAATCAAAACACAACAATTGCATCAATTTCAACCCCTTAATCATGGATTCTCCCCAAAACCCCAAATCAACACAAATACCACATAGGATGATCGTTAATGAGTTATCTACCCTCATACACAAATTATGCAACCCTTAGAGATTAAAGAACCCCACCCTTACCTTAGTGACGATTCCTTGAAGGATCTCTAAGCCCTAGCTCTGCTTCCCGTTCCTCTTCTCCTTTCTCCAGAATTCGATCGGTTCCCCAAAACTGATTCTTTTCTTTCCAATTTCTCCTTTTTCCAAATATGACCCTTGGACCCCAATTATGCTTTTCCCTTCTTATCCTTACTATTCCTCATAAATGGACCATATTGCCATCCTCTTCTTTCTACTCATATTATCAAATTTTAATCTAATAAAATAATTAATCTAATTATTTTAAATCCAAATAATTCAAAGGTTTCTACTCCATACCAAAGCAAGCCAACCTCCACCAACCCACACACAAATTCACCACACCATTCAATTTTAATTACGAAAAATAATTAAAATAAATCGGGGTGTTACAGTCCCAATGTGGTATCCGTGAAACTGGGGATTTAGTAGACATTAACCATGTGGCCATTTGGTAGTGCAGTGACTATCGGGAATAGTTGATACACGATACTACACTCAAATTGAGATTTTTTCTGGGATACTATAGCTCGCTCGGGTGAACCAGCTTGCTGTTGTTATCTCCAGGAGGGGTCAGTGATTTTTGGGAACCTTAACCCGTTCAACAGGTACAAAATTACCAAAATAGTACAACCTTTGGGGATGGGTAGAGCCACGACTCCATGCTCGTGACATCGAACCTTTGAACCCCATTTTTGTAATTTTGCTTATGTTTATACATCTGTGCGTTCTTTAAACTTTTTCAAATCTTTTACATGTGAAATGTATCCTATGTTTCATAAGCATTGCATATCATCTGCATAAAACATACATACGTCCAAGTCATTGTCAATTCATTCCAAGTGTCTATCTTTCAGTCATCTGTAAGTCGTCAAACTGATTCCTCGTCACCGATACAGAACTGAAACTTCAATCAACTTCAGCTCAGTTACTTCCCAAAGACAGGACAACTCATCCTTGTGTTTGATTAGTCACGGACTTTGTCTCTGTCTATTTTGCATTTTCCTTGTTTGTATCATATTTATTTGCTTTCAAATTTGTTTATCTTTAAATGTCAGTTTTAATGAAATGAGCATGTACAGTATTTTGATTCAAATCATATGTTTATTTGCATCTTTATGCTTTCTCTTCCAAAAAACAAAACTTTCAAAAAATAATAATAATAATTCAAAAGAAATATACCTCTTTTTCAAATTTTTGACTATGCAAATATTTGTGGGAGGATGATGAAAATGTAATACCCATAATTGTTGTAGGTAAGCTTTCAAATAAACTTTGTTGACGATGTAAGGCATTTTTTTCAATTCCCAAACACTGGAGATATAAGGAAGATAATCCCTCGTTAACCCCTTTGAGCCTTGAAGTAGAAGTTTCTTTCTTTATAAAAAACCCGCAATTTTAACCAGGGGCAGGGTAGTTCTCAGTTTAATTTGGGTTGTGTATTCAAGTTCAAAAGTTTACATACAACAAGTAGATACTGAAAACGTCTTTCAAATCAAAAGCCAGTGATGGTCCGTCGCAATCACCAAATCAAGCAGTCACTTTCTTTCTAAGAAGAAATCAAAAAGAAAAAGCCTGCTAAGTAAAAAAAACTAAGGCATCCCGCTGACTATAAATTTCAAAAGAAATAGTTATGGCACAAGTTAGGGATAATACAGAGAAGAGGTCCTTAAATCCTCAATCTTCAAAAATCCACAAGGATAAAAAATAACTAAATGTTATAAAGAAGCAGTAGCTGCCATCTCAAGACTTCTGGACCATCAACATCACTATCATCAGTACAATTCTGAAACCTTTTGGAACCTGAACGCACAATTTAAGTTTAACTGAGCATAGGACTGGAGAACATCGCGAAGTTGGGGTGGGCACAATCAAATTTTGAGCCTTTATCTTTTTTTCATAAACCGTGAACCGGGTCACGTTATAACCCCCAAAAGACCTAATTGAAGCAAGGTTATTTTGAAAGTATACTTCAGCAAGGTTGCGTAAATTGACTACAAAATCATTTTTTGCAAATCACTTGTTTTGGTATCATACCTTTGTTTACTTTTCATTCTGAATGTTTTAAAGCACCATGTTTTTAATCAGTAATTCATATTACTGTGCTTTTTCTAAAACAATGATTTTGTTTTCAAAATTTTTACATGAACTTTGCAATAAATTTGCCATGTTTAAATAAACATTTTTTATTGAAAACTAGTTTTCCTCTCAAGGAATTTTCCAAACAGTTTAGAAACTTGTTCAGTGATCCTATCAGGGGCAAGTTCTTTCCAGAGCCTGTTAAGGAATCAGTTCAAGATTTGTTCAGTGCAAGTCCTTCTCAAAATTGGTTTATTCAGAAAAGCTTTCAAGACTCATTACTGGGGCAAGCCTTTCTAGTATACAGCATACTGTTATTATCATTCAAGCTGAAGCAATAATCAGTTCATCTACAACAGTCAGCAAGTCTGGGGCAATTTATTTGGAAAAATCCCCAAGCAAGCTATCCAACCTTCCTCCGAGGACTATCAACTCGATACAGTTTATTAGTATGGCGGGGATATATTTAACAAACAACATTTTCAGTCCCTAAGCAATGGCAGTGATCTCTGTGTTGAGGAATCAGTCTTGTCTGTCACTCCCCAAAAGAGTATAAACTTGTTGGTTGTCACTCCTCAAAGAGTCTAAACTTGTTGTCAGCATTTTCATTTGCATTACATACATTTAATCATACATCATAACATTTTCATATACTGTGCATTCAAGAGTGTTTTAATCCTCATTTGCATTCTTCAATGGTTATGTTATTATCAACATCTTACCTTTCTACAAAGTCCAACTTACCTGGCACCTATACTTTTATGTCTTATCTGATGTTCTTCCAGATATAACTTTGTTTATATTCAATTCTCTTCCAGATATGTCTGTCTGTTCTGATGCTTTTCCAGAACTTTTCTCTGTGTCTATTCGATGTTCTTCCGGATATGTCTATCTGTTCTGATGTTTTTTCCATAACTTTCTTTCTTCATCTGACGTTCTTCCAGATATGTCTCTTTTATTCTGATGCTCTTCCAAAAACTCCTTACATGTCTATCTGGTGCTCTCCCAGATATGACTTTTTCTCATCTGATGTTTTTCCAGATGTAACTTTTATTCTGATGAGCTTATCTGATGCTTTTCTGGATATGTCCATCATTCATCCAGTCTTCTAAAAAATTTTCCGTACATTTAACGCTTTTCTAAATGTTTCGGAGTTACCCTCAAAGTTATTTTTTAATACATTCAACGCTTTTTTGGATGTCTTTAATATATCTTCAAGTTTGGTCAACAAATCAATCCAATGCTTTTCTAGATGTCTTCTCAGAAATATCTGTTGTCTCCCGCGTTCATCCAATGCTTTTCTAGATGTGCCCAAATTATTTTTCAGACTTCATTCAATGCTCTCCTGAATGTCTCTGATTGATTTTCTGATATCTCTAAATATTTACTATTTTTCCAGATTCAATTCAATGCTTTTCTGAATGTCTCTGATGATCATGCCTGCTTATGTTCCAAAACATCATTCAAAATTCTCTTGAATTCCTTTTACGGTTGCTACTGTTCTTTTCCAAGGTTTTTCAATGCATTTCTGAAAATCTCTGATGATTGTAACCTGTTTCTCTCAGTAAAGTTGCTTTCGCTTTCTGGATGTTCCCATGTATTCCATAGTAAAATTAAACGGCTTTCTCAGAAGTCTCTGACATATCCTCAGATTTGGCCTCATTCCACATCTAACGTTTTTCTAGATGTTTCTGATATATTTTCCAGAGTATGACACTGCTTTCGTATCTGATTCTTTTCCGGATGTCTGAATGTCTGTTCCAGGGTTTATCCCTCTTTTTCCAATATACTGCTGAATACTCTTTGTCGCATCGATAAGTTTCCATAATATCTTATATCCTCAGAAAATTCGGTTGGTCTGTCTCCTGTGGCATCATTTCCCACAGTGTTCAAAAGTCTTTCATTCATTTCATGTGTATTTACAGTCAAAATTCTAGGTACTCTGATATTTAATCCTCTTATACCTCGAATGTCTAAAACTCTTTGTTATTCATACCTTCAGGTCTAAGAAGATTAAATAGGGGCATCTGTCATACCCTAAATTTTGACCAGACATTTTTTATTTTTTCTCATTTCATCTATCTATATTTTCATACTGTGTCGTCTGCATATAATATCATATATTTTCTTCATGAATATTTTTTGAATTATCAGCCGGAATTAACGTGTTAAATTTTCAGGTATTTTGGTAAAACTGAAAAAGTCAACAGTGCAAAAAGTCGGTATTCGGACAATTTTTAAAATCGAACTTTCAGACATCATTTTTAATCTATTTTTCGCGTACTTTAACCTGGTGTGCTTAATTTAATTTTTTGACTTTCCGACCATCATGTTTCTGACCCGCCTGAGCCCTTTTAGCGGGTAAAATCAATTTCAAAATTTGACAAAACGATGTATTTTTTCAATACATATTTTTTCTTGCTAATCGTTTTGGTGTGTTCATTTTATTTTTTCAGACACTTCGAAGTTTTTTACCGGTTTCGGTTTCAATTTTAATTAATTTATTAATTAATCAAGATTTTAATAACTTAATTTTTTTTATTTTTTTATTATATTTAATTTGTTTATTATATTAAGTATATTATTATAATATATAATATAATTTTTGTTTTATTATTTTTACACTACTAGTCTCTCTTTTACACTACTAGTCTCCAAAAGTTACAAAATTTCTTCCCCACCCTCACAAATTCATACTCCTCTTTCTCTCTCACTCTAATGTAACATTTTTTTTTCTTTTCATATTTTGCTACTACCATCACATAACCACTTTTCATTTTTCAAACATTTACATATTATAATATTTTTCCACAAAATTATCAAACTCAATTTCAACTTGTCTTCTCTTATTCAAACTCAAATCCAAGATGATAACCACATTTTTCAACTCTTATACCTCATTGCATACATCACCATTGCTTAGTTTTTAAGCTCAAATTTTACTATAAACAGGCAAGAGATCCACACATAATTCACACACCAAAACAATTTTCTAACTTTGTTTTCTCACAATCTCTCCCTCACACATACATTTCTCTCTTTTTTATAAATGTCACAATCCTACACACTTCAATTTTTTCACTTTCTAATCATATTATAACACACACATACACTTTAGCATTTTTATTTTTAGTTAATTATTTGTATATAAAAAATGTAAAAAGAAAATTTGTTTGATTATTAATTAATTTGAATATTTTTATTTAATATTAATTAAATAAATTATTAATTAATCTTATTAAATATTTATATTTAAGTTAATTAATAATTCTCTTGTTGCCGGATTTTTATCTACAGATTGTTTGTTGCTTCCTCACGATGCTTTGCCGTGAATGCTGGTAATTTTGTTTGAGGATTTTACACGATGTTTTGCCATGTATTTTCTCTCTGTTTATCCACGATGTTTTTCCGTGATTGTATTTTTTCTCTGTGCCTCACGATGTTTTGCCGTGAATGTCTGTTATTTTATCACGATGCTTTGTCGTGTACTTTCTTTTTATTTAACACGATGTTTCCCGTTTTCTTTCTATTTGTTTTCACTGTGATGTTTTGCCACGTATATCTGTTATTTACTCACGATGTTTTGCCGTGAATGTCTGTTATTTTATCACGATGTTTTTCCGTGTACTTTCTTTTTATTTAACACAATGTTTTGTCATGAATGTCTATTTTATCGGTCGTATGCATGTTCCCTTAGGATCTCTTAGCTCAAATTTAATTTTCGATTAGGTTTGAAATAAGATAGACAGTAGGATATTCAACCAAGCATGATAATTTTAGGTTAGATTTTCCCTCTCGCCCCTGCGCGATTTAAACTTTATTTTCTATAGTTCGTGCCCCTTAGGGGTGAACTACGACCGCTCTGATTTCTCAAGATCCCGTTGAGAATACGTAGGCATAAGACTGTAAAATCTTAGCCAGCAAACTTTTCTTTTTTCCATCGTCTCTTTACATCTGACATTTTCCCGGATATTCGTATTTTCAACCTCTTATTTTATCTCTTTCAATCCGACGTTTTCCCGGATATTCATATTGTTTCTTTTTAAAAACAAATTTCCTTGTGATTTAAATTCAAATTCATATTTGTTATCAAAACTTTCTTCAATTTCTTGAATAACTAACCATACAGCTGTTACAATGGAAGCTTGCTTACCTGTAAGTTTTTATCAGCTTTCTTTTACATGTTTTCAATATATATATAACTGTATTGCTGGAAGCTTGCTCACCTGTAAGTCCTTCTTTCATACCCTTTTTAAATACTTGTCATATATCAACTGTATATATACTTGTGTATTTGCTTAGAGTTTTCCCCGATAATTAAGTCTAGCATTAGATAAAGCTAGTAATCACTCTTTCAATACAGTCAAACTAGTTCCCCATATGACTTTCCAGATACAGTCTTGCCTTCTCTTGGGCTTAAACAATATGGAACAAAGAGAAAGGCATTATTCCCGGTGAAACTTTTTTCAGACTGTCACTATTATAAATTGTCAAAGAAATTTAATTCCCCCATAGAGGATTAATTCCCGGTGAAATCTCTCTTGAATTTCTTCAAACCCTAGAATTGTTCATTAAAGAAAGGATTAATTCCCGGTGAAACCTTTCTTGAACTTTTCTTAAGTTTGGACCTACAGGCTTCCTAAAAGCATCCCCAACCTCCTCTTGGGCTTTGTACAAGGACCCTCAGGCTTCTTAGAAGTTCCCATGCCTCCTCTTGGGCTTGATACAAGGACCTAGAGACCTCCTACAGGTATAGGACAGAACGTAGTCATCATTTGTTAGAGCAGTCCTCTCTAAAGTCAAAACATCATACAAAGACCATCCTTCAGTCAAATATAAACCTTTTCATACCAATGGACTTGGACAATCTCACCTCCTTTTGGATCTCAAGAAACCCCCAAGTTTCCTAAAAAACACAGGAAAAACCCTTTCCACTTTTTTAACATCCGACGCTTTCCTGGATATTCCTTTTCTTTACATCAAACGCTTTTCTGGATATTCCTTCTATTTTCATCCGATGTTTTTCCCGGATATTCATATCTTAATCTTTAATCCCTTCACTCTTTCAATCAATTCCCACAAACACCCCTTTAGCTTCAATCTTGGGCTTTAAACAAGACACCAAACAGCTTTTCCTCCCATAGAATAGGAGGAACTACGATTGCTCTGATTTTCTGTTTTCTTTAATGGGAATACGTAGGCATAAGATTTCAAAATTTTAGCGAGCACACTAAACAAAAACCTTAGGTCCAGTACCTTACCAAAAACATCAAAAAACCCGAAAACAACAAAAATATTTGTCAACATCTCTCAACACTCCCAAAGGAGAAACTTTCTCATTCACGACAGATAAACACGAGTAAGTATATAACAGTAGAATTTGCTAAACAATCTATGGATAACCATATATAGAATGGGTAATTGACAACTCCCCATTGTATAACCTGACCCCGAACTCCCCAATCTCTTAGCATTTGTTAAAGAAAAAATTTGTGTGCAAGGTTAGTTTGAGATAACTTCCCTTTCCTTTCCAGCTTCATAGGATAAATAAGAAATAAGAAAGTAACACCCAATACCATCCGCAGACGGATGTGGGTGGTCACAAAAACCGCGTTGCACAACCCTAATATAGATGGCACCCAATCAAAAAATGATTATGTGTAGTTTAATTGTGTGTATGCATAGAAGAGTGGTTTAAGATTATGATAATGCTTTAAAATCTTGGTTTCGTGTAAGTTTATTCTAGAACCTGACTAGAAATGATGCATGTATCAAGTGTATGTGTGTGTGTGTGTCAAGCAAAAGGAATAGAAAATAATGCAAAAAAATCAAGATTTTTTATTTATAGGTAGACCTATCAAATTCATGTGTCGACCTGTAAAGGTAATTAGTCAACCTATAGAAGGCGGCACATGGACATAGCCTATAGGTTTTAATACTGCAGCATGTGTGTCGACCTGAAGGATGAATGTTTTGACCTATAGAAGAAAATTTTATTCTATGTGTCGACCTATAACTTGTTTTTCACACACAAAACTTTGTTTTTGATGTAGAAAACTATTTCTCGATGATTGAATCTTTTCTAAACCATTTCAAACATGTTGACTTGCTTCCTAATGCTAAAATGCGCAACTAGACTCAGATGATACCGTCCAATGTCCATAAACGCTAAAGTTTCCTAGTTTTGACATCATACAAAATACATCTACCGGAAAGTTGCACTCACATACTCCCCATTTTTTATGATGGCAAGACTTGAGATGGCGCGTTTCTTGTCCATGAAGGCTCCGCCTGAATATGTGAATCATAACTTCATAGTTGCAAATTATTCTCCCCTTTCGACAACATCAAAAAGAGATAATGCAAGTTATTAGCAGTATCACATAGATACATGGTTCACATATACAATGTACTATACATAGGCAATTTGCAAAGATAAGAGCATGCACTCACATGTATGAAATATACATGAAAATACACAATGAAAGTAATCACAACATAAATGATGCAATAAAATAACATTTCATAATAGTCAAACCAGGGAATACACAAAGTAGAGTCGTTTGTCATTCATTAAAATTAGTAATAATATTGCCAAGGCTTAAACCAAAAGCAAACACAAACTAACAAAAATATAAAATGCATGATAACTTAAACTATGAAATGCATGATAGAAAAGTTCAACATTATGTTTGACAAAATCGACACTATGACTCAAGGCTTTAGCATCCTCCACATCTCTTTAGGCATTGATCTCACTCCACGGTGCCAGCCTTGTCCATCATTTACAAACTGATTATCCAAGAAGGTGCATTATCCAAGAAAGTGCACTCCACTGTGCACATCACTATGTGTAGTTTAATTCTTGAAATTGTGGCGGCATGATTAACATCTATTTCACTTCGTATGGAGACCAGTCTTTCAGTCACATATAAGGCAAAAACGTTAAAGTTGGCATATTGAGATGTCATGTGCTCTTGCATGAGATGGAGTTGTTCCACTTGAGCTGCTTCAAAAACTTCTCACCTTTGACGCTCTTCCTTATAGCGCTCATCTTGCTTGATCTACATATTTTGAAGCATAGTTATAATAGAGGATTGATCTCCATACTCATCACTCATTTGACCATCCTCATGATCTGCATCTTGCATAGGTTGATTACCTATCACATGTGGCTCAGTAGTTGTATCACTAAACTCAGAGGGGTCATCAAAGTTGTATATTTTCTTTTCATGCTTACCCATTCAGAAGTAGTACACCTTACGTTTCTCATCCCAAAAGTAACCCATATTAGTTAAGGTGCGTTGGGAGAACTCTTGAACTGGCCCAGGAGATGTAGGCAGAAGATTTAGCACTCCTATGTTAAAATAGTTAAGGATTTTAGCAATCATGGAGACGTAACAAAAAAAGGTTCCTTTGTTGCATTCTTTGATGGAAAACATCCGATAAATAGAATAATTTGCCCAATTGATCTGAATCTTGTTCGAGAGAATGTGGACAAGATGAACGTCAGCATTGCCAATTCTTGGAAACCCTCATTTCTTTGGGCGCAAGATGTGAGAAACTAGCCACAGTAGATTCCTAGGAACCATCTTTAATTGGCTGACAGCTAAGGCGTCATAGCAGTCATCTGATTTGGGAGCCTTAATTATCTCATTTAAATGAGTGGTTCACTCAAAATGCATATGAGTGTTGGTACGCGTTACCAATGGCCAACTTCATCATCCTAATCAGCATCAAAAACCGTAATATCAAATAATAACTTCCAAAATTCATCACTAAAATCATAAACCTTGTTACCTGTTGTGAATTTAAAAGTTGAGCCACACCTATCGTGAAGTCCGGAGTAGAACAACCGAATGAGGTCTTTATTATAGTCCAATGAGAGCTACAAAAAATAGTTGATTTTCTGATGCTCGACAAGTCAAACAACATTAGGAATATCCAAACACCCAGCAACTAGTGGTTTCCAAACATGTTTCATAACAAGACGATGTTGGTGTTTTTCTTCAAACTCTTTAATACAATCAAGAGAAACCGATGAAAAATAGTTTCTGGAGAAACAGAGGATCTGGTAGCCTTACCCTTGTTTTTGGAATCTCTATTGGTTTTTCCAAGCTTAAGAGCCATTGATAATTGTTTAAATAGAATTTGCACACTAGGTGTTTGAAGGAATGTGTGAATGAGAAGTGAAGAGGTTTGGGGGATATATGATTACCCAACCAAAAACAAAGCTAAAGATTCCAATGCACGCACAAATGGTAATGAAAACTAAGAATGAGTAAAAATTTGAAATATTGGAGACTTGAGCGTGATTTGAAAAATGAGGATAGAGAGACATTTATAGAAGATGAAGAATGATGAATTTTAATGAGATTTTGGAAAATGGAGAGTTGAATGAGTTGATTAGATGAATCTAAGAGAAGTAATGGAGAAATTTATGACATTTTGAAGAGTTACAAGACTCAAAAGGATTTAGAAAGATGTGGAGACAAGTACATGAATTAGAAATGAATGCAAAGTCATGTGAAAAGCTATTTAATGCGTCATGAGCCAACCTTTGAATGTTATGAGTCGGCCTATGAATGTTATGAGTCGACACATACTGAAGCAAACTCAAAAGAATTCATAAAATTATCTTATGTGTCGACCTACACGAGCATGTATAGACACATACTAAAACAACTTTGAAAAATAGCAAAATTATTTTTATGTGTGAACCTATACGCCTTATGAGTCGACTTATAAGGTCCAAAATTAGAAATAATTTGACACATATGGATTTGTAATGACTTTTGAAGGACTCAACTTGACTTACGCATGACTAATTGATGAGAGACACATGCATATGATTATATTTTCATGGTTTGTTAGCTAATAACATGCAAACATGTAAATGTAGGCATGAAATGGTATAAGATATAGATCAAATATGAAGACATTTAGAATATGGTCACTATAAACATGTAATATGCAAACACACATGGTCACATTTGAAAGTTTTGGAAGTGAACACATATTGCATACATCATACACATATTACCTCGTCGTATGAATGACGGAGGATACACTTGCATTCCACAAGGAACTCTCAAACAAAAGTTGGAATAAATGCAAAGCATGCAACAAACTCTTTCGAAAATAAAACACTCTTACCACTATTCTCTTTGTACAAGTACTTGAATGTATGATTAATAATGTATCCAAGAAGGCAATTGACTTAATGATCATCATTTGTTGTTGGACTTTTATTCTTGTTTAATCATGATAGTTATCTTGCTCACGTTCATGTTTCATCATCTTAGGTTGATCAATCCCTAATTTAATACACTTGAGTATGTCTTGTTGAAGATAAACCTACACCATAAAACACAATACCTTTTCTGACACTTCTTAGACTGAAAACATTAATAATAATCAACACACTTTTACCAATTAATAGAACACTAAAAGTTAACCTCCTTGGTAACACAATCTATCTTACTTGCCACATAGTCAAATCAATAAGAAGATGTCACCTATATTATGCCTTGAGCTTCCACAATTGAGATCTAATACTCTTTTCATAGAGCCAAGACATTTATCCTGAAAAATCAACAGAATGTGCTAGGTACCCAATCTTCATTGGGTCTTTAAGGATTAATGAAACCTTTGTTGCATTTAGGAAACCATTGAAAAGCACCTTTAGGAACAAAAAGTTTCCTTAAGTTGCACTTTGCAATAGTATGACCCTTTTTGCAACAATAATGACAATACAAGTTATGAGAAGACAACATTTTGCTATTTAGACCATTTTCAACAAAACTATACATTTTATAAGGATTATGAGAAGACATATTATATTTAGAAGTATCAATAGCAAAAGTAACCTTAGGTTGCAAAGCCTTATCCAACTTGGCCTTAAGAGTTCTTGACTCTTTTTGCCAAATGTGACAAGTCTCACAACCAAACCACGAAGGTTTGTCATCCTCTCTCTTATCTTTTAGAATATCTAGCATAAATTGCCTCAGAGCTTCCATATTCTTTTTATTTTCCAAAATTTTAGCTTCTAAGTGGGAAATTATTCTTTTGTTTGAAGCTAATATTTTGAAACATCTATGGCATGTCTTTGTAAATTTTCAAAAGATTCTTGTAATTGAGAATAAGATGAGTCATGGGTAGATTCAAGTTTGGAGTGACTTACAAACTTTTTCTTCTTTTTGTTTGCCATGTGGCAAAGGTTGGTCGATTCAACACTTGAATTTGAGCTTTCATCACTTGAAGAATCACTTTCGCTCTCCCAAGCAACATAAGCTATTATAGACTTGCTAGATTTCTTATAATGGCATTTCTCTTTGTCTTTCTTGATTATAGGACACTCCAGCCTATAATGGCCCATTTTGCCACAATTATAGCATGAACTTCTGGACTTACCCTTCTTATTATCATCTTCCTTGGAGGAGTTAGATAACCTTCTAGATTTTCTTCGGTTCTTGTCGGAGTATTTATCCTCATGTTTCCACGTGTATCTATTAAAAAATTTTATAAACAACCCCATGTCGTCTTCATCAGAATTTTTGTCATCTTTAGTTTCACAATCACTATAGAAATAGACTTCCTCTTTACCTCCTTGTCTTTACCTTTTCTCCTTTTTTTACCTTCTTTTCATACTCTTTTTCATGTTTTTCTAAGTAAGTGAGTTCTTGCTCATATTCTTCCAATTTTCCAAACAAAGTAGAGAGATCAAGTACTTTAAGATCATTCACCTCTTTGATAGCGGTGACCTTAGGTTGACATTTCTTATTAACATATCTCAAAACCTTATTAGTAGCAATATTACTAGAAATAGGATTACCTAGAGTATTAAATTAATTGATAAGATGTGTGAACCACTTTCGCATGTTCGCAATGGTTTCACCATGCTCCATGCAAAATAGTTCAAACTCTTGATTTAAGGTATTGATCCTAGTTTGTTTAACCTCATTAGTTTGTTAGATGATAAGTTTTGATCTATATGGGGTGAATAGATCACAAATTTTACTACAAAAAACTTTTGGCAAAAATCTGTTATCACAATATGATACAGCGGAAAAACAACTCAGATTGAATCATCTAACCGAACCAGCTATCGAAAAGCAATAAATGTATCGCAAACCAAACGGAGAGATAAAGAACGTAAGTGTTCAACAATAATAAAGATACGAATCAATTAAATGCAAGGCTAATCGTAACTCGTATATCCAATAAATCAAAATGCAAACAAAATACACACAAATAATTTATCGAACACTTGATGTGCGATCGATAACAATTTGAAATATAGTTTGTTTTGTTGATGTTAAAACCTATCACAATCAAAGTGATTGTGATTATATCAACACCAACACCTTTAAAAGATAGTAGAAAATAATCTCCAATCGAATTGATCAAAAACCGATGAACTCGATAAATTGCAAAATCGATAATAAAAGAAATAAAGAGATGAATATAGAGAGAGAAAGAGAGACAGAGACAGAGAGACACACACAGTGAGAGAGAGAGAGAGAGACCAAGATTTGTTTAGGCAGTTCCCTAATCGGTCTCTCTATGGGTACGTCTGCCCTCAATTCAAATTCAAATTGAGATAGTGCTATTAATCTTTTCTTTGCAGAAATGTTTATACAAGAGATGAAGAATGCAAACCCCAAAAACCCTATTATTTTGTGTTGATTCTTCCACCTCCAAACCCTTGATCAAAGCTTGATCAAGTGACCAACAATGCGGCTACAATCCTAGGATTATCCCGAGCACGCAACTTGTTGAAACCCAAGATTCCCGAACACAATTCACCATCTCGCGCTACTCCCTTGCAAGGAAACCACCTTGTCTCAAGGCTTTCACTCGGTCGAATATGTGTTGACGTGATCTTGTCCAAAACCTTCAAATCAACCCGATCTTGAAGGAAAACCCCACCTTTGTTTTCTTATTTGTAACACACAAATCCCCAAACCCAATATTCTCGGTTACACCAAACCTAATTGGACGTTATCAACCTTAATCTAGATGGTCACCCAATCGAAAAATAATTATAAGTAGTTCAATTGTGTGTATGTATAGAAGAAAGGATGGAAATGATGGGCAACTTTGTAATCTGGTTTCGTTTAGGTTTTATTCACTAGAAAACCTTGCTTATAAGAAGATGCATGTATGAGTATGTATAGGTATGTGAAGAAAATGGGCAAAAGAATGCAAGAAAAATAAGATGCAAAAAGAATTTTTCAAGTTTTAACTTGCATGGGTCGACCTATGAAGGTATTCAGGTCGGCCAGTGAGGCGACCTGAAATGCAACCTGTGGGCAAAATCTACAGGCTTTGTTCTTGGAGTGTAGGAGCCGGCCTGAAACATGGATGTATACTGAAGCCGAGGCTTCCATAGGCCGGTCTGATCACATATAGGTCGGCCTATGTTGTTGTTTTGACACATAAACTTAATTTTTTATGTGTATGACATACCTAAGACCTATCAAACTTGTTCAAAGATCCTTTTTATGCATCTTAATGTTAATGGGATAAATGAGCATCTAAATGTAGGTTGACACTGTCCAATATACAAGAGCGCTACGATAAACTACCTTATTCCTTGTTTGACATCATTCAAAACCCGATTGAATTTGTAGTTAGAACTAACATACTCCCCCTTTTTTATGACGGCAAACGTTAAATGATGTAGTCGTAGCCCGTTACGCTTATCTTTGTTACATGAAACAACTCCCCTTGAATTTATACATTGTCCTTGATAGCTTCCCCTAAATGTATGCATTTTCCTCGTCATTTTTGTAATACCCCGTATTTTTTATAAACACTCTGGATAATATTAGTTGAGACCAGTTGAGATCTAGTGTGCTCTGAGTATTTATCTGTTAAGATAATTAGAGCAACTGATAAACTCAGAGCTGATCAGATTAATATTATCTAACTCTAAGGTTTTATTAATTGGTGAATTTGAGATAATTTAGACATTTAGTAGTGTTACTAATTAATGAGTATTTCCTATATCATTCTTTTTCCTCCCTTGCCAAACATAGAAACATTTTGAGAAAGAGAAGTTAGAGAGAAGGAAGAGGAAATGAAAGAAAAGAAGAGAAAACCCTAAGAGCTTAAGATCAAGAATCATCCTCTACTCTTCATCAATTCATCTCATCTTCTTCATCATCATCCTCTAATCCAGGTGGGTTCTATATAGAGACTTTAGTTGTAGAATTTCTTGAGTTCTAGAGCTAGGTTAGATATTGTGAGAAAAATGAGTAATTTTGCTAAATCAAAGAATCTAACGGTTGAAATGCGATATAAACTGTGTGGTATGATCAATATATGTGTGGAATCGTCTGTTGATAATTGTTATAGTGTTTGATTATGTTATGAATGAGTTTGAGATGGAAAGGTATCAATTAAAATAAGCATTTTTTATTCTGCGCCCAGAGTAACCGGTTACCCTCTGGTGAGTAACCGGTTACCCTTTTGAAAATTGGTGTTTCTGCGCAGAAAATGAACTAAGTAACCGGTTACCCTCTGGTGAGTAACCGGTTACCCAAATATGTCTCTAACTCTCATTTTGGCTCTGTGTGAACAATACACACTAAGTAACCGATTACCCTCTGGTGAGTAACCGGTTACCACTGTTTGTTTTCCAAAATTATTTCTTAAATTCATATATTTTGATTCGGGTGTCCGATTTAAGCGTTCTTTATATCGATGTAAAGCTATGAAAGTGTTCTATGTTATGGAAAGTGAAAATATTGTTTATGAGATGGAATTTATTCGATTGTGTTAAATAAACGGAATTAAGTGATTTCTGTAAATGAACTTTTGGAAATTTAAAAGCTTCAAGATGTGAGTTAGTGAGGAAACCTTAGTACAATAGAATGACTTAGAGAATTATACGGCAAATGCTTATACATCGATACTAGAAGAGTGTCTTTGTTAAGTATTTGTTAGTGGAGGATTGTAATTCCTTCGGTTTGTAGTCTATCGCTTAATAAATACCGTGACCCGTGTTGAAGAGCCCCTTGTGCGGGATGGTCGGGGAGAAGTATTTATTAAGTAAGTAACTGTGACCCGCGTTGAAGTGCTCCTTGTATGGGTTGGCCGGGGAGAAGTTACTTAGTGGTTGGTACCGTGACCCGTGTTGTAGTGCTCCTTGTGTGGGCTGGCCGGGGAGAAGTACCATTTGTAGATAACCGTGACCCGTGTTGAAGTGCTCCGTGTGTAGGTTGGCCAGGGAAAAGTTATCTACGTTAAGGATCCGTGACCCATGTTGTAGTGCCTTGTATAGGCTGGCCGGGGAGAAGATTGCTTAACTAGTTTGTCGTTTTGTGAATTGTACGATTGTTTCTCTAGTCAGAAATGTTTGAACTCAAGGTCTAGTTCCTTTCCCCCGACTTGAGTTAGGCTAAGATAAAACCTTGTAAAGACGAGAGAATCCATAAGATAGGGAACTCACTGAGATTTGTTATCTCACCTCACGTTGTTGATTATATTTCAGGTACTTCAGGTTCCGCGAAGGGTAAGGATAAAGTCGTGTGATTATCCTTACTTGTTTGATGGCTAGCTTCCGATGTGGAGTTTATTTTGAGATCATTGTTGATCTAGTTCTTAGTATTTATCTTTTGAACATATTGTATACATTGTGCCATAGTTGTAGTACCTTTTGTTTTTGGGCATTTAATTTATACAATGTGTTTATTAGGAACTTATTGGTATTTCAATACCAAAACTTGGATTCAAGTATAATATATATGCTTTGATGTATGTTGTTATATGTGGGTCTTACAAATTTCTTCTCCCCCTTTGACAACCTCAAAAAGAGAGAAAAAAACCTAATTTGTTAGAAGCATCGCGCAGATGCACATTACACAAATATGAAATACCACACAGAGGCAATTGCAAAGAAGAAAGTTGCATACAACACATATGTCAATAGCATAAGCATAATAATTAACAACACTAATATCCAAAGGAAATACACAAGTCAACACTTAGGACACCAAAGTAAGTGCTTAAGATATTGTTCTAACAACCAATAACTGACAAGCAAACAACCATGATTAAGAAATGCAAATAGAAAAAACTCAAAGAACACAACCAAAAGAGAGAAGGACACCACAAAACACCATATCATAACCCCAGCTAATGCCTTCTGCGTCCTCTTGGCCCTGGTCTTGCATTGAATGTACCGATCTCACATAGTTCGCGGTAGAAGCTGTCATAATGATCTCCATCTGTTTCCTGGGTATGAATGATGTGATCCAACTGTTCCATCTTAGTAGTGTAATTTTCATTAATAGTGTTGCGCAAAGATACGATGCTTTTTATCATGTAGGCAGCAAAGAAATGGAAATCGGCATCCTGAGTGGCCATGTGTTCCCTCATGAGATGTAGTTATTCTAATTGTACAATGTATCTCTCATTTGGCTGGACCTGCATGTTTTGCAACATGGTAATAATAGCAACAGTGTCGCTAGGGCCAACATAAAAACTGCTACCGTGACCAACTCCTTGGTCCGCATCTTGCATAATTGCATCGCCATCTAGAGCACCATGAGGATTCTCATCGGGATTCTCATTTTCCATCTAATTTTCTTCAGCTTCGTCAACATCCACGTTTGGATCATCGAAGTTGAAAATCTTCCTACCATTTTTACGAAAATAGTATGTGCGATGCTCGATGTCCCAAAAATAGCTCATGTTGGTGAGAATCCATTGTGAGAACTCATGAGATGTATTTGGTGATTTGTATATGAGATTTACCACACCAGTCTTGAAATAATTTAAAATTTTTGCAATCATGGACAAATAGCATAAAGAGGTACCTTTGTTACAGGAACATATATAAAACATGTGATCAACAAAGTAGTGTGGACAGTTGATTTTGACATTGTGCAACAAGACATACACGAGATGAATTTTCACAAAATCGACTCTTGAAAATCCACCATTTTTCTGACGTAATACATGAGACATAATCCACAATAAAATTCGAGGTAGCATCTTTAGTTGACCCGTGGCAATTGGTTTATAGTAGTTTGCAACTCGAGGAACCTTAAGCATTTCGTTCAAGTGAACATTCCAATTGAAATCTTTATGCTTATCGGTGTCGGTGACCACTTCATCAGTTTCTTCTTCATAAAATTCTTCATTAATTTCAGGATCACTAACAGTAATACCGAATAGAGTGCTCCATAACTCATTTGTGAAATGATACACTTTGTTACCTATAGAGAATTTAAAGCTTGCACCTTTCTGTTCATGTAGCCCATAGTAAAACACGCGAATAAGATCCTCGTTGTAATTTTGAGCCAACTGAAGGAAAATGTTTATGTTTTGATGCTCAACACGAGTCATGACTTTGGGTAGAGCTAAACCTTCAACCATCTTCTTCTTCCATATGTATTGCTTGACGACAAGGCGAGTCACAAGCTTAAGCTCAAAATCTCTCTCATACTTCTTTGAAATCAAAGAAAATGGATTCTCATAGGCAGAAGGGGATGATGAGGCCTTGCATTTTCCTTTGGATGCATTCTTTGACTTAAAGGCCATTGGATTTGTGAGATACAACTTGCACATAAGTTATTTGTGAAAATGTTTGAATGAAACTTGTGAGAGAATGAGTGACACAACAACACCCACACACTCAAACATAAGTAATAGTAACAAACTAACGCAAAGAAACAACCACAAACTTACAACAATGGAGAAATTCGAATTATAATGCGATGGAGTGAGTTTTTGGGAATTTTGAGAGAAATGGAGAAATTGATGGAATAACGAGGGATATAACAAATATTGGATGATAAAAGAAGATTTTATGATGTTGGATTCAAGCACAAAACACAAGTATTGGTAAATATTAAAGGTTGGAGTGGATTTGAGATTATGGGTGTTTTGTGCATGCAAGAGCAAAAGTAAGAGTGAAGAGAAATGAGGAAAAATGTTTCAAGAGTTGCTTATGAGTCGACCTCGGGTCGTATGTGTCGACCTGTCCAAGCTACAAGTCGGCACATACTGAAGCAAACAATTTTGGAAATTAAAAAGAAACGACATGAGCCGACCTGAAATAGAACATGTCGGCCTATACTGAAACATTGACTTGCACGGGTCGACCTATACCAGGTTGTGTCGACCTGAAGACTCCAATCTTCAAAAACAATTTTGACTCAATTGATTTTTAGTGACCTTGAGAGGCTTATAATGACTCGTAAATAATAGGTTTCGAGATATGCATACATTTAATCAAGTTTATGGTTTGTTTGCTTGACACATGAAAAAAAATATATAAGCATGTCTTGGTTCAAGATAAAGATGAATCATGGGGAGGCATTTATGTATGGTTACTATAAACATGTAAAATGCAACATACAACAATCACATTTGATATATTTTGAAGCAAGCACATATCACAAGCAACACGCATAGTTCATCACATATCCTTATGAAATAAACAGGTAAAAGAAACACTTACGTACATAGCAAGAAATATGGTTGAAACGATATTACCTCACCGCACACAAGACGGAGGATGCACAAGCATTCCACGAAGAACTTTCGAACGAAAGTTGAAATGAATGCAACACGTGCCACGAAACACAAATAAGACCAAAACGTTCTCACCGCTTTCCTTCTTGCACAAGTATTTGAAAGTGAGATTATTAATGTATCCAAGATCATCATTTGATGATTATTTGCTCAACTACGATGATAATCTGGCTTCTTCTCATGTTTCACCATTTTATGTTAATCACTCCTAGTTTGATGTACTTGAGCAAGTCTAGTCAAAGATAACCTGCATAATTGAATATAACATTCTTTCGACACTTCTCAGATAGCTTATTGGTAATCATTCACACACTTTTACCATTAAAGAAACACAAAGAGTTGACCTGGTTGATAACAAAATCCGCCTTGTTAGTCACATAGATCAAAACAATAAGGACATGTTACCGTGTTATGCCTTGATGCTCTATGAAAAAGATCACATACTCTCTCCATAGAGTCAATAAATTTTTCCTGCATGATTAAAAACTTATGCTAGGTACCTAATCTTCATTGGATCCTTAGGGATTAGTAAAACATTTATTGCATTTAGGGATCCATTTAAAGACATCATTAGAAACATGGAGTTTCCTAACTCTGCACTTTGCAATTGTGTGTCCCTTTTTGCAACAGTAGTGACAATATAAGTTAAGAGAAGATAACCTTTTGCTATTTGGTTCCTTTTTAACGTAATTATACCTTTGATATGGATTGTAAGATGGTAAGTCATACTTGGAAGTATCTATAGCAAAAGTAACCCTGGGTTGTAAAGCCTTGTCAAGTTTAGCTTTAAGAGTCTTTGACTCACATTTCCAAATGTGACATGTTTCACAACCAAAATTTTACGAAGATCTAGGATCCTCGTCTTGTCCTTCTAGAATATTTGACATAGATTTCCTTAGTGCTTCCACATGTCTTTCATTTTCAGCAATCTTAGCTTCCAAATGAGAGATGATTCTCTTGTTTGAAGCTAATCTCTTGAAAGCATCTATGGCTTGTCTTTGTAGATTCTCAAAGGATTCTTGAAGTTGAGAAAAAACTGAGTCATGAGAAGCTTGAAGTTTAGAGTGACTTACAACCTTTTTCTTTCCTCTATTTTCCATATAGCAAAGCTTGACTGATTCCTCACTTGAAGCAGAGCTATCATCACTTGACGAATCATTTTCGATTTCCCAAGCGGCATGGACTCTTCTAACTTTTCTAGACATTTTGTGACAACCTATTTCATTCTTGATTTTTGGACACTCCGGCTTAAAGTGACTGAGTTTACCATAGTTGTAACACGTACTTTGTGAATTTCCATTTTTGCCCTCGTCTTCTTCTTTTGAGGAACTAGATAACCTTCTTGATTTATCACGGTACTTGTTGGGATATTTGTCGCCATGTTTTAACATGTATTTATTGACACGCTTTATGAACAATCCCATATCTTCTTCATCGATTCGTTGTCATCTTTAGGTTCACTATCCATTTGCTCATTTTGAGAAGGCCTTGAGCTAGATGTATTTAGAGCAATGAACTTCTTTCCTTCTTCTCTGTCTTTCCCTTTCTCGCTCTTCGATCGCTTTTCGTATTCCTTCACGTATTTTTCCAAGCAAGTAAGCTTTTGCTCATGCTCTTCCAACTTACCAAACAAAGTTGTAAGATCGAGCGACTTAAGATCATTTGCTTCTTTAATAGCGGTGACCTTTGGTTGTCATTCCCTACTTAAACACCTTTGTTAGTAGCAAGTTCATTGGAAACAGGATTACCTAGTGAGTTTAATCGATTTATAAGATGAGTAAATCGTTTTTGCATATCCGCAATGGTTTCACCATGCTGAATATGGAACAACTCAAACTCTTAATGCAATGTGTTGATCCTAGCTTGTTTGACGTTATTAGTACCCTCATGGGAAATCTCTAATGCGTCCCACATAGCTTTGGCGGTCTCACAATGAGAAACACGATAAAACTCATTAACTCCCAAGGCGGAAGTGAGGATGTTTTTCGCTTTCCAATCATGTGACCACAATTTTCTATCATTATCATCCCATTGTGCTTCCGGTTTAGGTATTATGACACCATCTTCATTGGTCATAGTCATTTCATTTGGACCATTTTGGATAGCATCCCAAATACCTTTGTCAACGGAGTTGACATGAATACGCATAAGTGCTTTCCAATAGCCATAATTTTCGCCAGTGAAAATTGGTGCTCTATTGTACGCACCCTTAGGTTTGATAGCCATTCTTCTAAGAAATGTATCTCAAGCTTGGAATGAACCAGAGCTCTTGATGCCACTTGTTAGATGATAGGCTTCGATCTAGAGGGGTGAATATATCACAAATTTTACAACCAAAAACTTTTGGCAAAAATTTGTTTTCAAAATATGGTGCAGCGGAGAAACGACCCAGATCGAATCGTCTAACCAAACCTACTATCGAAAAGCAATATATGTATCGCAAACTAAACGGAGTGATAACAAACGTAAATGTTCAACAATAATTAAGATATGAATCAATTAAATGCAATGATAATCGTAACTCGTATATCAAATGAACCAAAACGCAAACAAAATACACACAAACAATTTATCGAACACTTGATGTGCAATCGATAACAATTGGAAATATAGTTTGTTTTGTTGATGTTAAAACCTATCACAATCAAACTAATTGTGATTATAACAACAACAACATCACTTTTAAAAGATATTAGAAAATAATTTCCAATCGAATTGATCAAATAACGATGAACTTGATACATTGCGAAATCAATAATAAAAGAGATAAAGAGATGAAGAGAGAGACCAAGTTTTGTTTAGGCAGTTCCCCAATCGGCCTCGCTATGGGTACGTCTGCCCTCAATTCAAATTCAAATTGAGATAATGTTGTTAACATTTTCTTTGCAAAAATGTTTATACAAGAGATGAAGAATGCAAACCCCAAAACCCGATTGTTTTGTGTTGATTCTTCCACCTCCAAACCCTTGATCTAAGATTGATCAAGTGACCAACAATGCGTCTGAAATCCTCCGATTATCGTGAGCACGCAACTTGTTGAAACCCAAGATTCCCAAATACAATTCACCATCTTGTGCTACTCCATTGCAAGGAAACCACCTTGTCCCAAAGCTTTCACTTGGTCGAATCTGTGTTGATGTGATCTTGTCCAAAACCTTCAAATAAACTCGATCTTGAAGGAAAATCCCACCTTGGTTTTCTTATTTGAAACACACAAAGCCCCCAACCCAATATTCTTTGATACACCAAACCTAATTGGACGTTATCAACCTAAATCTAGATGGTCACCCAATCGAAAAATGATTATGTGTAGTTCAATTGTGTGTATGCATATAAGAAGGGATGAAGATGATGGGCAACTTTGTAATATAGTTTCATCTAGGTTTTATTCACTAGTAAACCTTGCCTAGAAGAAGATGCATATATGAGTATAATATGTATGTGAAGAAAATGTGCAAAAGGATGCAAGAAACATAAGATGCAATAATAATTTTTCAAGTTTTAACTTGCATAGGTCGGCCTATGAAGGTCATATGTCGGCCTATGAAGGTGTTCAGGCCGGCATGTGAGATGACCTGAAATACAACATGTGGGTAGAATATACAGGCTTCATTCTTGGAGTGTAGGAGTCGGCCTGAAACATGGATGTGTCGGCATACACTGAAGCTTAGGCATCCATAGGTCGGCTTGATCATGTCTAGGTCGGCCTATGTTGTTTTTTTGACACACGAGCTTGATTTTTGATATGTATGACATGCCTAAGACCTATCAAACTTGTTTAAAGACTCTTTTTATGCATCCTAATGCTAAGGGGACAAATGATAATCTAAATGTAGGTTGACATCGTCCAATATATAAGAGCGCTACGATAAACTACCTTATTCCTTGCTTGACATCATTTAAAACCCGGTTGAATTTGTAGTTAGCACTCACATAGTTCCCTCATGGGCAACTTCTAATGAGTCCCACGTAGCTTTGGCGGTCTCATAATGAGAGACACAATAATATTCATCAATACCAAGTGAGGATGTGAGAATATTTTATGCCTTCCAATCACGTGGCCACAATTTCTTAGCATTATTATTCCATTGTGCTTCAGGTTCAGGTACGGTAATACCTTCACCATTGGTCATTGTAATTTCATTAGGATTATTCATGATTTCTTCCCATATACCTTTGTCAGTCTAATTGACATGAATACGCATATAAGCTTTCCAATAGCCATAATTTTCGTCGGTGAAAATTAGTTCTCTATTGTACGCTCACTTAGGTTTGGTAGCCATTATTCTAATAAGCAAATCTTAAGCACAAAATTAACTAGATCTCTTGATACCACTTGTTAGACGATAGGCTTCAATCAAGAGGGGTGAATAGATCACAAGTTAATAACTTTTGGCAAAAACTGATTTGAAAAGTTTTATGGCACAACCGAAATAACCCGAATCGAATCGTCTAACCGAACTTCTATCAAAAAGCTCACATATGCGTAAAGGTATACAAAAATATGATGATGAACACAAATTGTTCAACAACTATTAATCAAAACCAATTGAATACAAAACTATACATAAAGCTTATTCCCAATTATTTAAATACACAAAAACACTATAAGGTAGTTTATCGAACACCTTATGTGCAATCGATATCGTTTGGAAATTTGTTTGGTTTTGTTGTTCTTAAAATCCAATCACAATCAAACGGATTGCAATTAACTCAATAACAATGAATTCAATAATTTGCAAACACAAATTAAAAGAGATTGAGAGAGAGTACACAAGGATTTGTTTAGGCAGTTCCCCAATCGACCTTACTATGGGAATGTCTGTCCTCAATTCGAATTGATATAATTGCAATTAACCTTACTTTGCAAAAGTATGAATACAAGAGATGTAGCAATCCAACCCTAGAAACCCTAAGTTTGATGTTTATTGTAGCACCTCCAAAAACCTTGATTAAAGATTGATCAAGTCACCAATAATGTCGCTTCAATTCACCTATTTTTGCTAATTCCTAGCAAGGCACCCATTGTCCCAAGGATTTCACTTGGTCAAATTAATTCCAAGTGCACACTTGTTGAAACCCAAGATTTACCAAAACGATCCATCGTCTCACACTACTCCCTTACAAGGCACCCCTTGTCCCAATACTTTCACTCGATCAGATCCGAATTGCATAATCTTGTCTAAAACCTTCAAATCCCTTAAAGATCTTAAAGGAAAACTCAAACTCGGTTTTCTTATTTGAAACCCTCAAAGAACCTAACCAAATTTACAGTACAAACAACCTAAATTGGACGTTATCAACCCTAATCTAGATGACTGTTGAAACAATATTAGTGTGGGTTTTTGTTTTTGTATTAGCAGGAATTGTGTAATATTACCGCCTTTCTACAATTGGAATCGTTTTAAACATATAACATAAAAAGTGGTTGGTTTGATTTCGTATCGCAACGATTGCATAAAAGTTATAGTCAACGGTAAAAAGTTTCGGTTTTAAGCGATTGGTAAAAACATGTCAAGATTAGGGCTCGATAATACATTTCATACATATTTCCTTAACAAAGCATGTGAACTCATTAACAACAAATATAATCACACATCCTCTCAATATGTTTCATCTCTAAAACAAATTGTGATTTTTATCATATTGATCCTTAGATGATCTCTCAACCTAACTATCAATATGATAACATTAAAGAATTGATATTAGTGAATATCAACTCACAAAATTATCTCTAGACTTTGTTTATTGAAAGTTGAAAAATCTAGGTCAATGATTGAAACATATTTCTCAATAATGATCCAACACAAATACACAATAAAAACAAGGTTTTTCACCATATATTCATCATCAACTTGTTCACATACACATATCAAGAGAAATACATACAAAAGTGAGGATTATCTACCTCTAATCTTGACACAAGGAGAGATTTAGCCACCCATAACCATGGTATATTGTGCAATAAGTAACAAACAAAGCTTTTGGAGCATCAAACTTGAAAGGATCAAAGATTGAGGCTTAAAAGCTTTAACTTCTAAGTAAAAATGAAGAAGATGACTTTTTTCTCTTCACAAAAGTTTATAGGTTACAAAAGATTCTTCAAAAGTAAGTTATGTCCCAAAAAATATCACAAAGTGCTAAAATACACATGTTCTACCCAAGCAAATTCGTCGGGCGAGCTACAAAATTCGTCGGGCGAAACCCTTTAGTAAAGCCACATGACAAAACAATGCAAACAAGCTGGGAAAAATATCTTAATTCGCCAGGCGAAATAAAGCTTCGTCGAGCGAATCCCTTTCGCCTCTCCTTCGCCAGGCAAATCAGCCAGCAAACCACTTCCAGTAGCTACTGGAATTTGAAACTTCTTTCGTCTGGTCTCTCGTCAGGCCTTCGCTGGGCGAAACTTCCCTTTCGCCTCTCCTTCGCCAGGCGAAGGTCTTGATTTCTTCTACACGCTACTTTCTTCGTTTCTTTACTTTTTCTTCCGATTTTTGCCTCACCCTTTTTACAAAATATGCTGCAAAACTAATAAATATATTAAAAATACCAAATATATACATTGATGCAAGAATCACTTAATAAATAAGATGTTTCGCAATCAGAAGTATGGAAAAGAGCTTAAAAGTGCCGTAAATTGATACGAAAACCATTTGAAACTTAACACCTATCAAACTCTCCCCAACTTGCATCTTTGCTTGCCCTCAATCAAAGGTAAGTTTCAAAATCCACAAGAAAGCTTTCAAAAACACCAAATCAACCGAAAAACATTTATGGTTCAAACTCGACAATCGCACGCACAAGATATTTTCAATTACTTGCATAGAATCAAAACATGATTATGAATTAAGTTCTAAACACAACATCACACAATACAAAATCAAGTACCTACAAGTTCAAGTTGAATCACCTAATTCACTTATTATCAAACACATGAACATTATGTACACAAATTTACAAGGGACAAAACACTCTCATAAGTAATCGTGCCACATCCAGAATAATTCATGCATTCATCTCGCAAAGTTATCACAAAATCATGGAAACAAAGATCACTAAGGGCTTTTATGGTTGTAACTTGGCTTGGGTTAACAACAAAGGGTAATATCTATACATCCATTGAACAAAAACGGGTAAAATCCATATAGAGCATTTCAATTTTTTTCAAAAATTCATTCTTGCTCAATCCTTTGATTTCTTTTCTTACAATGCATCCTTTCTTTTCTTTTTATTGATTCTTTCTTTCCTTTTGTGTTCTTTTCAAAGAATGCATTGTACCACCTATTCTTTTTCCTCTATTTTTTTCCAATGAAACAACTCTCTCCAACTTCCAACATTTCATTCTCTTTATACAAAATGCTTGTAACGCCCCAGACTAGCTTCAGGATTATCGACTGACCCCACAAACTAACACGGGTCTTTTCAGCATGTTTTGTCCTCACTGACACGCTTTCCGGGAAACTTCCCAGAAGGTCACCCATCCCATAATTGCTCCAAGTCAAGCACGCTTAACTATGGAGTTCTTACAGAACGGGCTACCGAAAAAAGATGCATCTTGTTGGTATAGGTAGTACTAATTAATCCTAATAAGTTTTTCTTCGACCATGCAGTCTCATATCTGCACAACCTCATTATCTCTCTCATTCCGATGTGAATTCGGTTTTTCCCCAGAAGCTGATAGGAGTGTCTCATTGTCGTGCCTCGTGCATCGGCAACCATCCCCTTGCCTTCGGGTGTTACATGTAACCACTCTCTACCCTCTTCGGCCTCGGGTGTTACATGCCCACCAGCTTCCGCTTGGTTCGTCCCCGAACCACATCGTACTGGGAGAGGTCTGGCTCTGATACCATTTGTAACGCCCCAGACTAGCTTCAGGATTATCGACTGACCCCACAAACCAACACAGGTCTTTTCAACATGTTTTGTCCTCACTGACACGCTTTCCAGGAAACTTCCCAGAAGGTCACCCATCCCAGAATTGCTCCAAGTCAAACACGCTTAACTATGGAGTTCTTACAGAACGGGCTATCAAAAAGAAGATGCATCTTGTTGGTGTAGGTAGTACTAATTAATCCTTATAAGCCTTTCTTCAACCATGTAGTCTCATATCTGCACAGCCTCAGGATCCCTCTCATTCCGATATGAATTCGGTTTTTCCCCAGAAGCTGCTAGGAGTGTCTCATTGTGATGCCTCGTGTACCGGCAACCACCCCTCACCTTCGGGTGTTACATGTAGCCTCTCTCCTCCCTCTTAGGCCTCGGGTGTTACAATGCTCTTCACACAAGGTTAATAATTTGTTGGGATCTAAATTGATTCATTTTCACACAAAAAATCATTGTAAGGCTCGAGAAGGGTTACGAATGCGCACACACTAACTAGGTAAATTAAAGCCTTTTTGGAATGGTGGTTATTCTCATAGTACACAAAAATTGCCTTGATCATTTCTAAGTTTCCAACATTTAGAAATAAACTTGCAAGATTAAACATGAACTAAACGAGTAAAACAACAATTACTTGAACTCTACTTTTGGTGAATAATGGAAAACACCTTACTTTTTTGGTTTTGTCCTAATTGATTCACACATGAACAAGTATTTACAAAACAAACGCATTATCATAATTTTGCATAAAGCACTAAATTCACCATGATGTTATAACTCTTCAAATCAATTTTTCAACACATTGATTATGCAATCAACAAGAATTTTATCATCACCATCACATGTTTAAAGATAACAAAGCACTCTTTTAAGACTTTCTTCTGTTAGCAATTTTTTATTCAAAATCAAGGACAAACGCAAAACTTAACCAAACTAATTTCTTTGCACAAACGTAAACTTAAACACACTAAAAAAACTGAATTTTAAATTAAACCAAACTGAAATTTCATAACCAAAGTCATGGTGTAAACACACCCAAAATGTATTCGCCGAAGCGCCAAAATGCTACAACAACAAAATTCGCCAAAGCGACCCAAAAGTACTTACTAATACTAAATAAACTGAAATAAAATACTGAAAATAAATGACAGAGATAAATATATTCTTCACTTTGTAGTCAAGCCCCTAATTCAGCAAATCATTAAAATCATCTTGCATCTCTTCATCCTCATCACCATCACCATCAGCTCCACCATCAGCTCCAGACGCTCCAACTTCTCCCCCCGAAAAGAAAGGTCGCATGCCCACAGGTCAATTTGCATAGCTGCCGTAATCCGCACTAGTAGGAAATGGAGTAACTTCCTGCGGAGTCGTCTAAAACTGATACAACTGCTGCATATAATTAAAGCTAAATTCGAATGACCTTTGGTAAGCTTTAGCCATATTCCACGAATAGTTAAACGCCGCTCGCATCCTTGGGTCCCAAGTAGAAAAATCAAGTGCCTTGGATGGCTCACTGTCTTGTGCTCGAGACGACTCACCCACATTTGCACCTTTCTTCTTTTGACTCAATTTTCCCTTACAATACCTCTCAATGTAATCATCATTCACCACTCCCCTTACTTTCTCATTTATGACATCAGGCATCAACACCCACTTCTTAAGACACAAAGCAATAACCAAGCAAGGAAAAATAATAGGAGCACTAGAATGTACCTTGGGTCTTCTAGTGTTTTCAACGAATGTCTTTATCTCATTAGCAATTACCCGGGCAACATCCACATCTTTATCCTCAATGATGTAGTACAAAAGCAAAGCAACATCAAGCAGAACTGTTGATATGTGCATCTTTGGCATGATGTTGTATAGAATCAGAAGAAGAACAACTTGTACTTCAGGTGGCATGTCTTCCCTTCGGTACCAGATCGCCTTACCCTGGTTGTTGCGCTCCACACTATTGCCCTCAAACAGATTTGCCTTGGCGATTTTGTCGTGATTCAAGTGTGTACCAAGTTCCTTCATGTAATCATCATTCTCAAACATACCCAAAGAACTTGGGTTTTCAAACAAATCATTGACGGCCTCACGGTCGAATTGAATTTCTTTGCCTCGGACAAAAGTCTTGTACCGGAATATTTCCCCCTCGGGATGAATAGCATTTGCATAGAATTCTCGAACCAACTCATAGCTAATCCGACTAACTAGGTTAATCAAGTGCCCCTACTTTTTGCTTTTGAAAATTGCGGCAAGCTTCTGATACGCGCCTTCCGAATGGATAGTAAACCTCCTCTCTAAAATAATCTGCCGGCCCTCGAGCATGTTGTACCTGGCAGCATGAGTCTCGCTAATGAAACGATTCAGATCGAGTTCGCACTACTGTTCGGAGCTAGTACCCACTGCTGTCTTTTGTTTCTTTCCTCCGGTAACCTTGGTCTTAGGAGCCATCTGCACAAAAGAGACAAGACACACAAAAACAAAATAATACCTCTATTTGTCAGAACCACTTAAACAACAAATGATAACAAGAAGGAACAAAAAAAAAACAGACAGCTAACGAAAAACTGAAACTGCAGAAAACTGCAAAAATTTGGCCTTTCGCCCCAACCTCGCCCGGCGAAGCAGGAGCGAGGACTCGCCTCAAGCTCGCTTGGCGAATTTTGCGCAACCCATAATTTTTCACAAACTCAGTGTCAGTTTTCCCAACTCAAAAATTAACACAACAACAAGAACACTTCAGGAGTTCAATAAAAATCCTATTATATTTCTAAGGTTGTAAAAGCATTAATCCTAACAGCATGCATCTAACCCTAATTTACAGAATTTACAAAAAATGAATTTAAAGAGATTAAGAAAAAGGAAAGCATACCTTGGATTGGGTGAGAGTGAGAGTGAGAGGGATGAACTTAGGGTTTGAAGATGAGCGAACGTGATAGTGAGAAATAAGAGTGAAAGTGAAATGAAAGGTGAAAGTGAAATGAAATGGATGGGTCAAAAGTAGTATGGGCCCAAGTGGACCCTAATTTTTTTTTCTGCAACCTTACAACCAGCTTGCCCACGCACGCTTCGCCTAGCGAAGCAGGAGCGAAGGGCTGGCGAAACTTCCCTTCGCCCAACGAATTACACCAAATGCAGCATTTTTGCTGCTGTCAAGGCTGTTATGCTTTCTCACTCAATTCCAACAGTTTTGCTCACACGATTAAATACTTAAATCAATAAAAATGAAATACTTACAACGTTTGGGTGCCTCCCAACAAGCGCTTTGTTTAACGTCGTTTGAGCTCGACGGTCCGTGGTGACTTTACAGATCACCAAGAGAAACGACGCGAACTTCGCGATCAAATTCACCTCCAAGATAAATTTTCAGCCTTTGTCAATTCACAGTCCAACTTTCTTTAGTCTTTGGTCCTCTAACACAATTGCCCCATAGTGCTTCACTTCTTTGATCAAGAATGGTCCCAACCATTTAGATTTCAACTTTCCAAAAAAAAAGCTTTAACCGAGAATTGAATAGAAGCACCAATTGGCCAGCTTTAAATTCTTTTTGACGGACCTTCTTGTCATGATAGATTTTAATATTTTCTTTGTAGAGCTTGCTTGAATGATAAGTGTTGCCCCTAATTTCCTCTAATTCATGAAGTTGGACCTTTCTTTTCTCACCGGCAAAGTTAGGATCAAAATTTAACAATTTTAACGCCCAAAGAGCTTTATGCTCCATTTCAACCGGTAAATGACAAGTTTTGCCGTAAACCAATTGAAACAGAGTTAAACCAATGGGAGCTTTGTAAGCAATACGATACGCCCATAAAGCCTCATCAAGCTTTTGAGACCAATCCTTTCTCGAACTTGACACGGTTTTTTCCAAAATGATTTTCACTTCTCTATTTGAAATCTCAGCTTGACCATTCGTTTGTGGGTGGTATGGGGTTGCCACTTTATGCTTTACACCATAATGTTCCAAAACTTTTTCAAGTGGTGCATTGCAAAAGTGTGAACCGCCATCACTAATTAACACTCGAGGCATGCCAAAACGGGAAAAGATGTTTTTCTTTAAAAAATTTATCAACGTTTTGCCATCGGCCTTTTGTGAATCTATTGCTTCCACCCACATCGAAACATAATCAACCGCAACTAGAATGTATTCGTTGGCAAAAGATGGAGGAAATTGTCCAATGAAATATATACCCCAACAATCAAAATCTTCAACTTCCAACATACTTTGTAAGGGCATCTCATCTCGTTTCCCAATTTCGCCACTTCTTTGGCAAATGTCACAATTCTTCGCATGTAGGTTTGCATCTTTAAACAGGGACGACCAATAAAAGCCCGACTGGAGGACTTTCGTTGTTGTCCTCAAACCATTGTAATGACCTCCATACGGCGAATTGTGACAGTGCCAAATGATACTTTTAGCTTCCTCACTAGTAACACCCTTTTTCAAAAGATTATCACTACCTAGTTTAAAAAGGTAAGGTTCATCCCAAACATAAAAATTTGCATCCGACAAGAATTTCCTCATTTGGTTCGAAGTTAGATCTTCTGGTATTAATCTGATTGCTTTGTGGTTGGCAAAATCAGCAAACCAAGGTCTAACTTGGACCATAAACAGTTTTTCATCGAGAAATTTTTCTCGCACTTCACTTTCTTGATTTGTCACTTCCACATTGACCAAGCGGGATACATGACCCGCCACCAAGTTTTCATAACCCTTCTTATCGCGAATTTCTAAATCAAATTCTTGCAATAAAATAATCCATCAGATAAACCTTTGCTTTGAATCCGGCTTGGTGAGAAGATACTTAATCACCGAATGATCGGTGTACACCACAACCTTCGAACCGATAAGATAAGACCTAAATTTCTCAAGAGCATACACTGTTGCGAGTAATTCTTTTTCATTTACTGTGTAATTCACTTGCGCTTCATTTAAAACCTTACTCGCATAGTGTATGGCATGAAATTTTTTTGTCTTTCTTTGGCCAAGCACCGCACCAACCGCATAATCACTTGCGTCACACATTAATTCAAAATTAAGAGTCCAATTTGGAGCTATGATTATGGGTTCGGTGATCAATTTTTCTTTCAAAATTTGAAAAGCTTTTAAACAATCATCATCAAAGAGAAAATACTTATCTTTATTGAGCAAATTGCTCAAAGGTCTTTCTATTTTTGAGAAGTCTTTGATGAATCTCCGGTAAAATCCCGCGTGACCAAGGAAACTTCGGATTCCCTTCACATTTGTTGGTGGTGGCAACTTCTCTATGACTTCAATCTTTGCTTGGTCAACTTCAAGGCCTTCGGAGGAGACTTTGTGGTCGAGCATGATTCCTTCCGTAACCATGAAATTGCACTTCTCCCAGTTAAGAACCAGATTAGTTTCCACACACCTCTTTAAAACGGTTTCTAAATTTTCCAAGCATAGTTCAAAAGACGCCCCGAAAACGGAGAAGTCGTCCATGAAAACTTCCATGGTCTTCTCAGTAAGATCAGAAAATATGGCTTGTACGCACCGTTGAAAAGTGGTCGGTGCATTGCACAAGTCAAAAGGCATCTTTCTATATGTAAAAATCCTAAAAGAACAAGTAAACATCGTTTTCTCATGGTCTTCCGGATTAACCGTAATTTGGTTATACCCGAAATATCCATCTAAAAAACAATAGAACTATTGACCCGATAACCTTTCGAGCATTTGATCCATAAAAGGTAACGGAAAGTGATCTTTTCGTGTTGCTTGGTTAAGCCTCTGGTAATCAATGCACATCCTCCAACCCGTTACAGTCCTTGTCGGAATCAATTCATTCTTTTCATTTCTTATCACGATCATACCTCCTTTCTTTGGAACTACTTGTACTAGACTCACCCATGTACTATCAGAAATCGGATAGATCATCCCGGCATCCAATAATTTCACTACTTCCTTCCTCACAACGTCCTTCATTGTTGGATTCAAGCGGCATTGTGGTTGAGCAACCGGCTTGAAATCCTCTTCCATAAATATTTTATACATGCAATAAGCTGGACTAATCCCCTTTAAATCGGAGAGAACCCAACCTATAGCTCTTTGATTTTTCTTCAAAACTTGAGTTAAACGTTGTTCCTTTTTTTTTGACAAAATGCTACTAATGATAACCAGTTTGTTACAACCATCATCAAGAAATACATATTTCAAATAAGGAGGCTACATCTTCAATTCAAGTTGGGATTTTTCATCATTCACCTTTTTTTTCAACACTTCCACTTTATTTTCCCACGGTTGAAATTCTTCCAAATTCTCAAGTTCATTCAAGCATTTTTCAAGTTCCCTATCTTTTTCTTCGGTAAGAACTTCAAATGCATCACCAAGAGCTTTTTCAAAGGGAGTTGACATGTGGACTTGCCTTGTTACTTCCATTATAGCTTATTCTGTTGCATCAATTCGAAAGTCATCATGTGTATCTTTGGAGTGCTTCATTACTTCGAAAAGATTAAAAGAAACTTCCTTGTCTTGAACTCTCACTTTCATGAGACCATCACGATATCAATCATCATTCTAGTCGTCTTCATAAAAGGTCGCCCAAGAATCAATGGAGCATCATGGTCTTCTTCCATGTCAATAACAACAAAATCAATTGGAAAGAAGAATTTATCCGCCTTGACTAACACATCTTGAGATACTACATGAGGATGAGTTGTAGACTTGTCGGCCAATTGCAATGTCATTTTTATTGCTTTCATCTTAATGCTTCTCAACCTCTTAACAATAGATAACATAATCAAATTGATGCTTGAGCGCCTAAGTCAATCAAACCTTTACCCACATAAACATCGCCTATGGTAACCGACAAAGTAAATCGACCCGGATCACTTTCTTTGATCGGTAGAGTTCTTTGAATGATTGCACTACAACTCGCATCAAGTGTGATTGTTTCTTGGTCCATAAATCTCCTCTTCTTGGTAAGAATATCTTTCATAAACTTTGCATATTTGGGCATTTACTCAAGAGCCTCGGAAAATGGAACATTAATTTGTAATTGACGAAATATATCCATGAATCAAGCATAATGCCTAGCATTATCTTTCTTGGTTGGAGCATGAGGATAAGGCAAGTTTTGAATTGGAATTGGGTTCACTTCCTCCTCCCCTCTCTTGATTTTTTTCTTTTTCTCCTCTACGTCTTTTTTCCCATGGTTTTCATTTTCAACTAATTTCTCCTTTTTCATTTTCAACTTCTACCTCATCATTCTTTTCAACTTCTACCTCATCATTTTTTTCTTCCTCCACAATCTCGTCACTTCTCACGTCATCATTTTTCTTGTCATTTTCTTCTCCTCCACCTACCTCTCTTCCACTCTTAGTCACAATGGCTTTGCAATGTTCCTTTGGATTGGTTTGAGTATTTACGGAAAAGGATGGCCTCGATTGTTGATCGGCTAATTGTTTTGCAAGTTGCCCAACTTGGTTTTCAAGATTCTTGATTGATGCCTCATTATTCTTTTGGTTGGCCATTGACATTTGAATGAATTGATTGAGAGTTTCTTCTAACATTGAACTTCCACCTTGAGTTTGTGTCGGTTGATAAGGATTTTGACGGTTTGATGTTCTGGCATCTTGTCTCCAACCTTGTTGATAACCAGGATTGTTCCTTCTTTGTTGGTAACATTGGTTGTTTTGATAAAGTTGTTGAGCATTGTTTTGATAAGGTTGTTGTCTTCCTTGATAACCTTGATTACCCATGAAATTTGCTTATTCGTTAACGGAAGGACAATAACCGATGGGGTAATCTCCTTTGCATAGTTCACATACGACTATTTGCACATTCTTGCTTGGCAATTCTTGCATCTCTTTTAGTTATTGTGGAAGCTTTGATATTGTCGAGTCAACAATTCCACTTGTTGGGATACCAATTTATTTTGAGCAAGAATAACATTGTTAGTCCCAAATTCAAGCATTCTCGGTTTCTTTTGCGTTGTACCACGGTTATGACTTCCTTAATAATCATTAAGTGCCATCTTATCGATAATAGAAATTTTGTCTTCGGCGCTCTTGGACATTAACGATCCACCCAAAGTAGCATCCAATAAAGTCTTGTAGACCGGTTGGAGACCATTTCGGAAGATGTGCACTTAAGTAAGTTCATCAAAACTGTGACCTTTGCATTTTCGTAACATGGATTTGAAACTCTCCCAAACTTCATTGAGATATTCATTTTCGCCTTGAGAGAATACCGCAATTGCCGTCTTTGCTTCCATGAATCAATTGTGTAGAAAAAATCGTTCAAGGAACTTTTCTTCTAACAAATTCCAATTCGTCATAACCAAAACTGATTGATAAAGATACCATTCTTTTGCCTTCCTAATTAAGGAATACGGAAATAGTCTCTTGAATAATGAGTCTTCTTCAGCTTCCGGCACTCCCGTTGCCCCCACAATTTCGTAGAATTTTGTGAGACGAGTGAAAGGATCCTCGTGATCCATACCGATAAAAGGATTTTGGTATAGAAGCGCAAGAATTCTGGTCTTCATCTCAGGATGCCTCCTATTATGGGTGTTGCGCACAAACTGAGCAGTATGCCTTGGACTATTGATACATGGTGTTGAAGCAGTGGGTGGTGGGGGTGGTGTTGTTGCCATGTTTAGCGTAAACTGTGGTGTTGATGTAGAAATAGAACTTTCTCCTCTCTCTCTCTCGTCTTTCCTTGGCAAGTTGCCTCCTCCGTCTAGTTTTGCTATTCAACTTATGCACAGTTCTCTCAATCTCAGGATCGAAAAGAAGTTGATCTACAGGTAACTTTCGTCGCATAAACAGAGTCTGCAAGACTTAACCAAACAAATTAAGAAGCTCAAGAAAAAGTAACCGAGATAAACAAACTTTAAAACTTATCAACTATTGCAATGCTTGCAATATCAAACAACAATCCCCACAACGACGCCATTTTTGTTGAAACGGTATTTGTGTGGGTTTTTGTTATTGTATCTGCATGGATTGTGTGATATTACCGCCATTCTACAATTGGAATCGTTTTAAACATAGAACATAAAAAGTGGTTGGTTTGATTTTGTATCACAACGATTGCATAAAAATTAAAATCAACAGTAAAAAATTTTGGTTTTAAATGATTGGTAAAAACATGTCAAGGTTAGGGCTCGATAATCCATTTCATACATATTTTCTTAACAAAGTATGTGAACTCATTAACAAAAAATATAATCACATATCCTCTCAATATGTTTCATCTCTAAAACAAATTGTGATTTTTATCATATTGATCCTTAGATGATCTCTCAACCTAACTATCAATATGATAACATTAAAGGATTGATATTAGTGAATATCAACTCACAAAATTATCTCTAGACTTTGTTTATTGAAAGATGAAAAAGCTAGGTCAATGGTTGAAACATATTTCTCAATAATGATCAAACACAAATATACAATAAAAACAAGGTTTTTCACCATATATTCATCATCAACTTGTTCACATACACATATCAAGAGAAATACATGCAAAAATGAGCATTATCTACCTCTAATCTTGACACAAGGAGAGATTTAACTACCCGTAACCATGGTAGCTTGAGCAACAAGTAACAAACAAAACTTTTGGAGCATCAAACTTGAAAGGATCAAAGATTGAAGCTTAAAAGCTTTGATTTCTAAGTAAAAATGAAGAAGATGACTTTTTTCTCTTCACAAAAGTTTCTAGGTTACAAAAGATTCTTCAAAAGTAAGTTATGTCCCAAAAATGATCACAATGTGCTAAAATACACATGTTCTGCCCAGGCAAATTCGTCGGGCGAGCTACAAAATTCGTCGGGCGAAACCCTTTAGTAAAGCCACGTGACAAAATAATGCAAACAAGCTGGGAAAAATATCTGAATTCTCCAGGTGAAATAAAGCTTCGTCGGGCGAATCCCTTTCGCATCTCCTTTGCCAGGCGAATCAACCAGCGAACCACTTCCAGTAGGTACTGGAATTTGAAACTTCTTTCGCCTGGTCTCTCGCCAGGCCTTCGCCGGGCGAAACTTCCCTTTCTCCTCTCCTTCGCCAGGCGAAGATCTTAATTTCTTCTACACATGACTTTCTTCGTTTCTTTGCTCTTTCTTCCGATTTTTGCTGCACCCTTTTTACAAAATATGCTGCAAAGCTAACAAATATATTAAAAATACCAAATATATACATTAATGCAAAAAATACTTATAAATAAGCTGTTTCGCAATCAGAAGTATAGAAAAGATCTTAAAAGTGTCGTAAATTGATACGAAAACCATTCGAAACTTGACACCTATCAATGACACCCAATCAAAAAATGATTATGTGTAGGTTGATTGTGTGTATGCATAGAAGAGAGGTTGAAAATGATGAGAATACTTTGAAATCCTGGTTTCATGTAGGTTTACTCTAGAACCTTACTAGAAATGATGCATGTATCAAGTATATATATGTATGCAAGTATCAAGCAAAAGGAATGCAAAAGGAATAGAAAAATAATGCAAAAAATCAAGGTTTTTTTGGTTTATAGGTCGACCTATCAAAGTCATATGTCGACCTGTAAAGGCCATGAGTCGACCTATAAGAGGCGGCACATGGACAAAGCCTACAAGCTTTAATACTGCAGCATGCGTGTCGACCTGAAGGATGAATGTGTCGACCTATAGATGTAAATTTTTTTCTATGCGTTGACCTATAGTCGGATGTGTCGACCTATAAGTTATTTTTCACACACAAAACTTTGTTTTTGATGCTGAAAACTATTTCTTGATGCTTGAATATTTTCTAAACCATTTCAAACATGTTGACATACTTCCTAATGCTAAAATGCACAACTAGACTCAGATGATACTGTCCAATGTACATAAACGCTAAAGTATCCTAGTTTTGACATCATACAAAATACATCTAACGAAAAGTTACACTCACATGACGTTGCATGAGTGACACCTTCATAGAACACATGGACTCGCCCTTGGGGTATAGGACGTAGATAATAATATTATCCTCAAATTAGTTATATGTGAATATGAGAAAGGGTTATACCACGACTCCTTGAAAAGTATGTAGTCAATAGTCTTCTGTAGTCAAGGGGGAACAATCACTTCCTTTAAATGGTTTTCTAAACCCTAGGTTTATGTGTTCCTATAAATACTCCTTTTCTCTCGGAGAGAGAGAGACATCTGATAACTTACACACAACATCTAAAGCAACACGCTTGTATACAGAGTCTATCGCCTCACATTAGCAAGTCCTCTAAAACCACTATAACAACACCATACTACGCTTCTCGCCGCCGCGACCAAGTCTTAACCATCCTATATTTTTATAAACATACTAAGGCCTCTGAGTATCCCCTGCCCTCGTAGGGATATCATGCACACCTTTATTTTTTGTACCAATACAGTGGCGCCCACCATGGGACCCTGATAAAACTAACATGGGCCTTACCTTTTTCATCACGATCACCATACACACTATTACCCCCACTCCTATACCTAGCCTTTCCCAATTGTGGTTAACAAAAGACTTTCATCCCTTACTCTAAAGGATACTAGTGGTAGTAGTTATGTCAATTCCCTGGCGGAGATACGCGCCGCCATAGACGAACTACACCGTCAAAATCAAACACTAGAGGACAATGTCCATAACATCAGACACTACCAACAAGAGTCAAATCTCCTACATGACTTGGTTCTATATTGTATCACACCCTATCATGACACCATACGCTCTTGGACATCCACTTAGGTCTGCTCATGAGGAGACCTCGGAGAATGAGCAGGCAAGGAATGGCCATGCCATTGATGTGTTGCCAATCTGTCAGAATATTATGCAGATTACGCGTGAGGGCATAGAGCCTGAGATGTTTGAGTGAGGTGGAAATGATGTGATTGCCCGAGCATGTGCCATTTTTACGGAGGCACGCGATCCTTTGGGTTATCGATGATAAAGGAAAAGTTAGAAGCTTAGGATTAGGCATACACAATAAATTATGCTTTTATTCATATTTTGGGATATTTTAGTATTTTTTTCATACTTTGAGAACAATATTTATAATATGATTGGATGTTTTTTTTAATTAGCACATTACGTTGTTCTATGATATTCATGTTTGTTAATGTTTGAATCAAATAATGACAATGTTAGACAAATTAAAATTACTTTAGATTCAAAAAAATACAAACTTAGGACAATGTTAAACATGCAGAGAAAAATTCAGAGATGCATCTTCGAATAAGAAGATTTCAGAGATGCATCTTCGAATTTACCCCAGAAATATTTGTAGGTGCATCTCCAAACCATTTTTTTTTTGCAAAAATAGAGTGGCTGCTTGATTTACAAAGGACAAGGAGATTTAAGGTGCGCTCGCAGATACATCTCTGAAAATTTCTGAGGGCATTTTTGGATTTTCAGAGGTGTGAGCCACACCATAAGGGTTGAAAAAGAAATTTCCTTGGTACAATACACAAGATGACAATGACCCATTTGTGACTAAGCTTTATAAATACTCATTTTATTTGCAAACAAAATAATGCGAGATTTTGTTGACACTCATTTTATTTGCAAGCAAAACATAATACCACACACTCATTTTATTTCCTTCCATTAGCTACATCGAAACTTGGGACTATGTTGTTGCACTGCTACAAATAATACATTTCATGACAAAACTTTCACCTCACCCAATAAAAAATCGATGTATAATGCCAATGTGCGCCATGTTTCATTTAAAAAAAACCCACATATTTTCTCGATTTTTAAATATAACTGGGGAGAAAAATAATTCAGGATATGTTTCGAATCCCAATAACAACAATTTATGTTTTTATTTCTTTAAAAGTTGTGCCTTTCTTTTTATTTTATTTTTTAAAATAATGATCTATTCTTTCTGTTATCTTTAATAACCGAGGGATTAAATAATCATAATTTTAATATGAAATCACTTGTTAATCAAATTTTATCCTAAGCCTAACTTATACGTAGTCACTCCAAACTTGTACGCATCATTACTTTGGAATGGATTGCAAGATATAAAAAATCTTTAACGTTCTTTTATCTTGAACAAAACATTATTTTTTCGCTCTTGCAATCCATCCCAACATAATGGTGTTGATGTTGTTGTTGTATTTTTTTAATAACCTTTGTATGTTGTCAATCAAAGAAAATATCCCATAATTTATTGCTTTCATCGGTTGACAATATTGAGAAATTTATTCCTAAACATGTTGTAAATTGCAAACAATTGCAGTACAAAAAGTGGTGAATGGTAAAAAGTTAAAAAGGAAACAAGACATGTTACTTTCAATTTTTTTATCATTCACTATTTCTTGCAAGTTATATATTACCTTAGGTTTTTTATAAAATCGAATGAAAACTACTTATTTTAACAACACTCAAGATATTGCCAACACATCAATCCGTAAGAAACTCTCTACATTCACCATTATATATTTCTTAAAGGGGATATTTTCGATATCAATCTCCTTAATAGTTCTACCACAAGGAACACAAACTTCTTGGAATGATTACAAAGCTTCCACTAGAAATCATTTTCATAGATAGTACCGTTGTTAATTATGCAAGTCATCTTTTCCTTTATCCTTTCCTTCCATTTAAGAGTATGATCATGACAGATCAAAACCTGAATCCTATCACCCTACACCAAATACAAAGTATAGTAGATATTAAAATAGATTTATAAAACATGAAGTAAAAAGACGAGGACAACGTACTGAATTATTATACCGATGTATCCATTAAAAGCATCTTCAAATGCTCAATCCCTTTATTATTGACCACACTCCATACATCAATAATACGTACCGCAAGACGCCATGTTTCTTTTGAATCGTTGATATCTCCAACACAATCAAACTTTCGACTCATTTTCACTATGAAAAAAAATACTAATTTCAAAATCCGATAAAAGTTCATTCTATTTTATTTCATATCTATTGCTCAATCAGCAAAACACTATTTTTATACCTTGTTCATAAGTTTAACATTTTCAAATATACTAAAAGCAACCATTCATACAAGTTGGAAATTATACAATTTTGTATATATATATAAAACAAGTATTTTGGAAATGGAAAGCTAAACAGAGTATGCAACAAATTATTGAATGATTGAAGATTGAAGAGTATGCTACAAATTATGGAATGGTGGAAGATTTTCGAAATGAAACCGTAAATCTAAAACTCGTCGTACCTTTTTGATTTGGAAGTTCTTCGCACGGAAACTACACAATTATGGAACGATTGAAGATTGAAGAAAAATAAGAAGAGGAATGGGAAACGAAGAAGAAGATGAATATAATGTGATTTTGTTTTTTCTTCGGCGTGTTGTGATGGTGAGTGATGAAAATTTTGAATCAATTTAGGGTGTGAATGATGCTAGCTTCTTAAAGATTTGCATAGAAAAAAATAAAATTGAAAATAAATCAATTAGAATTTGAAATCACACTTTCTTTAACAAATCGATTTGTGTAGTCATAATAAATTTTGCCAGACATGTAAAAATTTACACAATTAAAATAATATAATAAATTAATAACAATCATTAAATATGCAAAATGATAATTAGAGGTCTAAAATACTTTGCTTAATTAATTCTTATAAGAATTATGACTTAATTTTGGTAGCAGTTAAATTTTTTATATTAAAGGCTTAAATGCACTTTTGGTCCCCATAGTTTAATTTTTCTAAACAATTGACCCCCCTTTAAAAAAACTCAGCTTTTAGGTCCATTGTTTTGATTTTTTTTGGGAAAATTTTGGTCCCCTCCCAATTTAGCATATGTGGCGCTCCTAAAAATGACATGGCAATGTTTTGTTGACCAATTTTGACGACTCAAATGCCAGCTCATTTGCCACATCAATAATGTGAATTATAATTTATGAAAATGATTAAATAAAAAATCATATTCATTATATTTTATTTTGGCTGAGTGTTTATAAAATATGTAAGAAACCCTAAAATCAAAATTAGCAGCTTCGTTCAGCCTCAAGAGAGAGAAGTGACGTTCTGAAGACATCATCAATCACTATCGTGCGTGCGTTTCTTGTATTCTTCCATGGAGAATCTCGTTCCCAATTTCGTGAAGAGAAAATGAGTGAAATTTTGTCTCAGGTACGTCTTGTGTCCCCCACAATACTTGTTTGGGTAGTTTAATGTTAATGGTGCTCCCCTAATGTTTTAGGGTTTATTTTGTTGTATTATAATGTACATGGTGGACCCCCAATGTTTTAGGGTTTATAAAGCTTTGTATTTTAGGGTTTTGTGGTCCTACTTTTTGTTCATTTTTAATGTGTTGTTTGTGGTCCCATTCTGACTATAATGTATGTATGATATAATACAGGCCAACCAAGTGTCACACAATTAGGTCTAGGATTCATCATGGAGGTGATTTAGTTTATACTCCTGTAAGACTGTATGCTGGTGGGTTTGTGTCAGAAATGAACTGGAAATTGGATGTTGATTATCTTTCCTACATGGATTTGTTGGCACTGATTAAGAAAGAGGGATATGTAGACACTAAGTTTATCTGGTATTTGAACCCTAGGAAGAGCTTTAGTCTTGGGCTTAGACGACTTAATTCTGACAATGATGTGTTGCAAATGATAAAGGAGGTTGATGGTTGTGAAATTATAGATTTGTATGTTGAACATAGTGTTAGTGTACTTGACATTGTAGAAGAGACAGATATAGGACATGATATATTTTCTGATGATGATGTTGTTGAGGTGAATGTTGAAGAGGGTGGGGATAAGACTGTTGAGGTGAATGATGAAGAGGGTGGGGAGAAGGTTTCTGATGTGAATGGTGAATATGGTGTGGACAAGGATGAAGAGGGCGGGGAGAAGGTTTCTGATGTGAATGGTGAATAGGGTGTGGACAAGGATGAAGATGATGGGGATAAGGTTTCTGATCTGAATGGTGAGGAGGGTGGGGTTGGCAATCAAGTGGATGATGAAATGGATTCAGAAATGGATGATGAAGTGGATGATGAAGTGGTTAGTGAGCATGAGTTAGATTGGACAAGTGTTTTACCTAATGAAAATGTTAACTCAAATGTTAAGGACTTTGACAATGGGAAGGATTCTGACCAACTGCACATATCTGATCAGCAAAAGGAAAATGATACTATACTTAATTAAAGGAAAAAATCAAAGGGCATATGCTTTCATATCTGATCAGCAAAAGGTAAATGATATTATACTTAATTAATTTCCATACTTTAACTGCCTTTTGACTTAATCTAATCTGATCTTCAATTGTAAATTACAGGGTCTTGTTCCAGCTGTCCAAGGTTTGAGTGAGTATGTGGAGCAAAGGCTATGTGTCAAGCATTTGTATGACAATTGGAAAAAAAAGTATCCGGAGATGGAATTGAAGGAAGCATTATGGAGTGCTGCAAGGGCAACCACTGTTCAGGGATGAGAGAGGGCAATGTTGAGGATAAAAGGATTGAATGGAGCTGCTTGGAAGAACATGAAACAGGTACCAGCTGGATATTGGAGTAGGTCACATTTTAAAACTTATTCTAAATGTGACCTCCAGGTTAACAATATGTGCGAGGCTTTTAATAGGGCTATCCTAGAATATAGGGATAAACCAATTATCACCCTTTTAGAAGGGATTAAGCATTACCTGACAAAGAGGATCATACAAAAAAAGGAAATGATGGTTAAATATGCTAGTGATCTTTGCCCAAGAATTCAACTAGTACTTGAGAAGAATAAGAGATTGGCTGAAAGATGGACTCCAACTTGGCATGGTGATGATGAAATGGCAATATTTGGTGTAAGTAATGGTATAGAAATATATTGTGTGAACCTTAGGGAAGGAACATGTGCTTGTAGGAAATGGAACCTGACTGGTATCCCTTGTAGTCATGCAATATCGTGCATGTGACATAATAAAACACAACCAGAAGAATTTACTTCTGATTATTATAGGTATGGAAAGCTACTTTGTATAATTTACCTTGTTATATTTTGTGTTATAGTTCTGATTTGTGTGTTTTATATGTGCAGGAAATATACTTTTCAAAAGACCTACTCACACATCATCTTCCCAACTAATGAACCCCAGCTCTGGCCTGTGAATGATGCACTAGTAATCAATCCCCCTATGATGAGAAGGGCAGTTGGACGCTCCAAGAAGATGAGAAACAAAACAAATGATGAACCCAAAAATCCACATGTCTTGCCAAGAAAGCTTCAAACTATCACATGTAAGAAATGTGAATCCATGGGCCATAACATGAGGATATGCAAGGGGAAGAGAGCAGCTGATAGGGTCATGCCTAAGGGAGGGAACAAAAAGCAGAAAACTCAGGATAAGGAAAAAACTGCCAAGGGAAAGAAGCATAAGAAAGGTGCAAAGAGAAAGAAGCAAAAGAAGGTTGCAAAGGGTGCAAAGGAGTCAACTCAGGAGATTGGTTCACGCTCTCAAGCTCCACAGCCTAACCAAGATTAGGATCTGTCTAGATTTACTGTCAAGACCTATGATGTCATTTTGGATTTGGTCTCTATATTTTGTGCTATAATGTAACTGTCATGACCTATGCAGGGTCTTTTGGATTTGGTGTTTGGTTTAGATGTTTGAATTTGGTCTCATTTTGAATTATGAATCCATTATGTAATATAAATGTTGATGTTAGTTCTTTTATTGGCAACAATTTTGGTAAAACTATGTGTTTGTTCAAGATGTCATGTTTGATGTCTTAACATGTGCTTCTAACATTCTGCATGTGGTGTGTTGCAGTTTCTATGCATGATGTCAAGACTGATGTCTTAACATCTGTTGACAGAACATCAGTTATGTGGTTTAGGGCTGTGTGTTAATTGTTATATCTTGAGGATTGTTTGAGAGATTGCAGGCGAGATTCTTGGAGGAGATTTTATCTGATGCAATCGTTTTATATTTCCTATGAAGTATATTCTGTTCTATTTTTAGGGCTAAAAGATTTGAAGATTAATTATATTTTAAAGTAAGATTCAAATCTGGGAATTAATGCTGCCCAAGCCCATGAAGAGAGTTGTTATATAAAGACTTATCAAACCTACTTGTCGTGCAGAGAAGGGTAATTGAAGAGCTGCATTACTTGTGTTAGGGTTCGAGTCTTTGTGCGTCTTGTGTTTTTGTGAGCCATTCATTCATCTATTTTGATGTTTGAATTGGACTGTTTAATTGAGTTGTAATTTGTCCACTCTAAGCTTTTAAGCACGAGTATTTATTCTTGGTTGAAGCTTTTAAGCAAGACCAAGTATTGTCTTTGAAGTGTGTTCTTCTATACTTTGTAATTGTTCTATTGTTATCACTGTTGTGATTGTAGGGGAGTGAGTGGTGTCTCATATCTAAGAGTGTCTTAGGTAGAAGTATCGTTGGGTAGTGATTAAGTGAGTAGATTATCAACTTGTGTGTTGATTGTGGAGTCTATGAATTGATACTACTAATAGTGATTTTCCTCCCTGGCTTGGTAGCCCCCAGACGTAGGTAGTTAGACCGAACTGGGTGAACAATTCTCTGTGTTGTTTATTGTTTACAAGCACTGTTACTATTATTGTCTTGTTCATACAACAAATATTGATGTTGTGACATCTCACTTGACATCACATATCTGATACCATAATTTTAATTGGTATCAGAGCGGATCATCCTGCTCTGTATCTGGGTGAGATCTAGGGCTGTTACTTTCTGGTGCAATGGACAAGGAGAGTGGTGGATTTGTGAATAGACCCCCTATTCTAGATGGATCAAATTATGACTATTGGAAACCTCGCATGGTTGCCTTTTTGAAGTCTTTAGACAGCAGGGCTTGGAAGGCTGTTTTGAAAGAATGGAAACATCCTGTCATTGTGGGAAAAGATGGTCAGTCAAAGCTGAAACCTGAAGAAGATTGGACCAAGGAAGAAGATGAACTTGCTCTTGGGAATTCTAAGGCCTTGAATGCCTTATTTAATGGTATTGACAAGAACATTTTCAGGCTGGTCAACACATGTGAAGTGGCCAAGGAGGTGTGAGATATCCTGAAAACAACTCATGAAGGAACTTCCAAGGTCAAGATGTCAAGACTTTAGCTTCTAACAACAAAGTTTGAAAGTTTGAGGATGAAAGATGAAAAAACATTCATGACTTTCACATGAACATACTTGAACTGTCAAATGCTTCTAATGCCCTAGGAGAGAGGATGTCTGATGAGAAGCTGGTGAGAAAAATTCTCAGATCTCTTCCCAAGAGATTTGATATGAAGGTGACTGTTATAGAGGAAGCTCAAGACATCAGCCAGATGAGGGTAGATGAGTTGATTGGTTCACTTCAGACGTTTGAATTAGGGTTGAATGACAGATCAGAAAAGAAGGTCAAAAGCATAACACTGATGTCTAGTTCTGAAAATGAAGAGAAAGAGTGTGATATTGAAACTCAGGAGGAGATATCCAATGCAATTGTGATGCTGGGAAGACAGTTTAATAAAGTAATGAAAAGAATGGACAGAAATTATAAACCTGATGTCAAGAACATCACATCTAACAGGTCAGCTGATCAGATGAAGAAAACCAAAGCAGAGGATAGGCCTAATAATGACAAAGGAATCCAATGCCATGGCTGTGAAGGTTTTGGTCACATCAGAGCTGAATGTCCCACATATCTTAAATAGAAAAAGGGTTTGTCTGTCACGTGGTCTGATGAGGACACTAAAAGTGAAGATGAATCAGCCAAGCATGTCAGAGCTATGACTGGAATATGTGAGTCTGATAATGATTCAAGTGATGGAGAGATTACGTATGAAGAGCTAGCTGCATCATATAGAGGGCTGTGTATTAGAAGTGAACAAGTGTGTCCAGATGGGGAAAAGCAAAAGAAAGTTATAATACAGCTAAAGGCTGAAAAAACTGATCTAGAGAATGAAGTAAATCTGCTAAACTCCAAGCTTGATCAAATGGTCAAATCTATCAGAATGCTAAACAAGGGGACTGATACCTTGGATGACATTCTTCAGACTGGAAAACTGGCTGGAGACATGACTGGGCTGGGATTTGAGGGTGAGAAGAAACCTTCTTCAGATGCTAGTTCTTCTGGCATGAAACAGAACCTGTCTCATCAGATGTTTCAACAACATGAGAAAGTTCATACTTCTGGACCCAAACAGAACATGTCCCATCAGATGTCGCAACATCATGGAAAAGTGCAGGTTTCTGGGCCAAATCATTTTGTGTCTCATCATCATAACAGAAGACAGCCTCATCAGTATGGCAGAAGACAACCTCATCATCATGTCAGAAGACAACCTCAATAGTATGGGAGAAGACATCCTCAAGGGAGAAGACATCTCAACCATTTCAGAGGAGAATTTTAAAGGTGGAGATGTCATTACTGTGGAAGGTTTGGTCACATAAAACCTTTTTGCTTTAGATTGCATGGATTTCCTGAACCTGATCCTTAACCTAGACCAAATCAGAATACTCCAACAAGTGGAAAACAATGGGTTCCCAAGGTTGCTGTTACAAGCTTATTAGCTCACATGTCTATTAGAGCCTCAATTATGGAAGATTGGTACTTTGACAGTGGATGTTCTAAACATATGACAGGTGTCAAGAACCTGTTGGTGCATGTCAAATGTTATTCCACAAGTGATGTGACTTTTGGGGATGGAGCCAAAGGTGAGGTCAAAGGGATTGGAAAGCTGAATTGTTCAGTTGGGCCTAGTCTTGATAATGTGTTGCTTGTTAAAGGGTTAACTGCTAATTTAATTAGCATCAGTCAACTGTGTGATGAAGGTTTCGAGGTCAACTATACAAAATCTGAATGCTTAGTGACAAATGAAAATAGTTAAGTTGTTATGAGGGGAGTTAGATCTAAAGATAACTGCTACTTGTGGGTTCCTCAAGAGTCCAGTTACTCCACCATATGTACTATTGCCAAAGATGATGATGTGGATTTAGACCATCAGAGACTTGGTCATCTACATCTGAAAGAGGTGAAACAAAGTCTGATTGAGTATAATGTCAAACATGATGTCATGACATCTTGCTGTGACATCCTGAGGGACACTAAGCACATTAATGTTCATCATCTGCTCAGAAGAGAACTTGAAGAAAACAAGGTCATTCAGTTGGAACATGTCACTAGGCAAAAGAAGGTTGCTGATATTCTCTCTAAGGATGTAGATGCAAGTCAATGTGAAACCCTAAGAGAAGAATTGGAAATGTGTAATTATGAAGGCCAACAGAAGTTAATGGCGTGTGGACAATGTTCTTTAAAATTAAAAAATTTAAAAAGTCATTTATTTTGGTGTGGAAATACCATTTATTACCTTTTAATCTTCCAACAAAAGCAGCCCCCTTTGCATAAGCAATCATTTCACATCTTTACTACCACACGCTACCTCCATTTTGCTTCATATTGTTTATTCGTCTTCTCTCCCGGAAAAAGAAGCTCTTCCAATCTTTTGTCAATCAGCTGCAAGAAAGTAACAATGTCTCAACAACAACCTTCTCCCTCCAAGAAATTTGCTACCAAAAATCCTTTGCATGCTAAATCTAGGGTTTCTACTGACGAGGTCTCGCTTGATGATGCTCTGGACGTTGCGCCTCTATCCATGATTCCTCTCTCTGGTTCTAAAAAGATACGACCAAGCAAGCTGCAGGCGAAGAGGTCTACACGTCCTAGTACAGGTAAACCTTCTGATCCTTCTGATTGTAGGAGGTATGATGATAGTGAAGCTATGAGGGTTGTCACTGGAATTTTGTTTGGAAACAAATATGTTCCTGGGAATTCTATTCCACTCCCTCAAGTTGATAAAAATCAAAGTGAGGAAGAAGAGTATTCTGTGGATAAGAGTCTATACAGGATTGTTACAAAGGTTTTGAAAAAGGGTATTTCAATGGCTGGGATATCTAGGCCACTTGCTCAAATGTGTGCCTCTCACTCAGAGGGAAAGAAAGATGATAGGCAAATTGCTGAAGACAATCTTCACAGGTTGGATATGTCTGCTCTTGAAGATGCAGGAACTGAAGCTAGAGCTGAAGTTAAAAGTGATGTTGGAACATCACCTGCTAAGAAAGGTACTTTTAGTCCTAGAGGAAATAAGCCAGTTGATGTGGTGGATGTGGATGATTTGTCAAATAATGAGATAATTGCAAATGTGGTGCCTGGGATAGCAAAAAGGATGAAGACAAGAAAAGAGAAGGCTGTTGCTATGACAGGGTCTCTTGGTAGTAGTAAGAAGAAGTTTGTGTTTGGTCCTACAAAATCATGGAGCAAGGTGGCTACCAGCTCCAAGAAAAGGAAGGCCAGGTCTGACTCTGACTCAGACTTTGATGCCGAGGAGGATGTTCAGGACATCAATCCTGAGAAGAAGGCTGCTAGCAAGAAGATTGTTAACAAAGTTCCTGATGTCCCTTTAGATAATATTTCATTCCATTCTGTTAACAATGTGAGTAAGTGGAAGTATGTTTATCTAAGAAGAATTTCTCTGGAGAGAGAGCTTGGTAAAGATGCCTTGGAGGTCAAGGAAATCATGGAGTTGATTCATGTTGTAGGATTATTAAAGATTGTGTCCGGTTTTTCAAAGTGTTATGATGTGCTGGTTAAGGAATCATTGTGAACATTCTTGCTGATATTGCTGATGGTAGAAGTGTGAATTTCATGAAGGTTTATGTTAGGGGCAAATGTATTCATTTCTCTCCTAGTGCCATCAACAAGTACTTGGGAAGGAGTGATAAAGAGGAGTGTGAACTGGAGGTCACTGACAACCATGTGTGCAAGGTGATCACTGCCAATCAAGTGACTAGTTGGCCCTTGAAAAGTAAATTGCCTGCTAGCCAACTAAGTGTCAAATATGCAATTTTGCATAGGATTGGGGCTGCAAACTGGGTACCTACAAATCACAAAACTACCATAGCTGTAGGGTTAGGAAGGTTCATCTTTGCTGTTGGCAACAGGTCAAGTTTGATTATGGGAATTACATCTTTGATCAGATTGTGAAGCATGCTACAACTAATGCTGTTAAGATGCCTATAGCATTTCCTTCCCTTATTTGTGGAATGATATTGAATCAACATCCTGGAATCTTAACTAACTCTGATATTGCTTGCAAGAGGGAGGCTTCATTGTCTCTGCATCCTAAGCTATTTATAGGGAATCATGTCCCAGATATTGTTTCAACATCAGGCACCGGTGTCAACAAGACATGCACCAAAAATAATCTGATCAATGAGTTGAAGTTAACATGTAAAGATCTAGATGTTGTTATCAACACCAGCGTTGCCAGGAAGATGAGACTTGAAAAATTTATTAAGTCTTTAGAACAGGGTGAAGATGGTGAGGATGATAATGCCAAGGAAGTTGGTAATGTTTCAGGTTCTGAGGAGGGTGGCTCAGCAACTGATAATGAGGGTGATGAAGATGTTTCTGATGATTCTGAGGAAGATTGATTCTGCTGGTTATGTTGGCTATGTTGGTGTTTTCTTTTTGTTTCTTTTTGGTTTTCTTTAGGCACTTATGTGCGCTGTTCTGGATTTCTGATGGCACCTGTGTGTGCTTGGTTTGTGACTTAATTTGTCTGTACTGCTCTTGTTAACAACTTTAATATGATATATTTTGCTGTGGTTATCTTGTTGGCTAGTAAGGGAGAGCTTGTGTGACTGACTGCTGGCTAGGTTGTCTAATCTAACAATGACAGTTTGTGACTGACTACTTCTTTTTTATTTTGTCCAATTATGGCTAAAAAGGGGGAGATAAAGTAAACTAGTAGTTTTTTCTTCGTGTTGGCTTGAGGGGGAGATGCAGTAGTTTTTGAGTGATCTGTGTTAACTCAAGAATGTCAATGTTGTATGTTGCTTTCTGTTGTATGTTGCTTTCTGGTCCGGTATGTGTGGTTCCTTGGCTTGAGGGGGAGCCTTTGTTTTGTTTAGTGCTGCTGAATGTTAGTGGTATGGTGTGTTTGGTTTGTTTCTGCTGTAGGTATCTCTGATGTGTGCTGATGTTGTTTTAGCCAAAATTAGCCAAAGGGGGAGATTGTTAGTTCTTTTATTGGCAGCAATTTTGGTAAAACTATGTGTTTGTTCAAGATGTCATGTCTGATGTCTTAACATGTGCTTCTAACATTCTGCATGTCGTGTGTTGCAGTTTCTATGCATGATGTCAAGACTGATGTCTTAACATTTGTTGACAGAACATCAGTTATGTGGTTTAGGGCTGCGTGTTAATTGTTATATCTTGAGGATTGTTTGAGAGATTGCAGGCGAGATTCTTGGAGGAGATTTTATCTGATACAATCGTTTTATATTTCCTATGAAGTATATTCTGTTCTATTTTTAGGGCTAAAAGATTTGAAGATTAATTATATTTTAAAGTGAGATTCAAATCTGGGAATTAATGCTGCCTAAGCCCATGAAGAGAGTTGTTATATAAAGACTTATCAAACCTACTTGCCGTGCAGAGAAGGGTAATTGAAGAGTTGCATTACTTGTGTTAGGGTTCGAGTCTTTGTGCGTCTTGTGTTTTTGTGAGCCATTCATTCATTCATCTATTTTGATGTTTGAATTAGACTATTTAATTGAGTTGTAATTTGTCCACTCTAAGCTTTTAAGCACGAGTGTTTGTTTTTGGTTGAAGCTTTTAAGCAAGACCAAGTATTGTCTTTGAAGTGTGTTCTTCTATACTTTGTAATTGTTCTATTGTTATCACTGTTGTGATTGTAGGGGAGTGAGTGGTGTCTCATATCTAAGAGTGTCTTAGGTAGAAGTATCGTTGGGTAGTGATTAAGTGAGTAGATTATCAACTTGTGTGTTGATTGTGGAGTCTACGAATTGATACTACTAATAGTGATTTTCCTCTCTGGCTTGGTAGTCCCCAGACGTAGGTTGTTAGACCGAACTGAGTGAACAATTCTCTGTGTTGTTTATTATTTACAAGCACTGTTACTATTATTGTCTTGTTCATACAACAGATATTGATGCTGTGACATCTCACTTGACATCACATATCTGATACCAGAATTTCAGTTGATATTTTAAGTAATGGTATTTTGTTTTTTGAATTTACAAGGCTAATATTGAGTTGATATAGATAATGTGGAATTTTATGCATTTTGTGTCAAGAAGAACCATTACAGGTCTGATACAACTGATATATGACAGGTCTGGTACAAATGTATTTTATGCATTTTGTGTCAAGAAGCACCATTACAGGTCTGGTGCAACTGATATAGATAATGTTGAATTTTATGCATTTTCTGTCATTACAGGTATCTTAATCCAACCAAACATAATGAAGGTCTACAATATTAAAATGTTGAAAATATAGTTCTGCTATCTGAAAGACATTAAAATGTTGAAGCACCATTAAACTGCTGTATAAAATACAGTTCTGCTATATAAAATGCTATCAATTCAACCATTTCATTACAAACCAACATGTCATTACAATGCTATCAACTTAACAATTTCATTACAAACCAAACACTAATCAGACCTAACACTAAAGACCAAGCCATAACAAAGTACAAACTTAAATAACACATTACAAACTAATTTGATACATTTGTTAACACAAACCCAATTAACAACACTAATGTCATTCCCATAGCCAATTTGTTCATCTTCTTCAAAAATTTGATCTCCAATTTCAATTTATCTTCTCTAACAACAGCTTCATTGAATTTAACCTTTTCTTGGTTCAATTTTTGATGCATTGAAGATATAACTTCCTTGACTCGTTGCGACATTTCTTCATCAAACCAGACAAAGTGCGAACATCTCTTGTATCCCTGATTCTGGACATAGAGATAAAGAAATTATGGATTCCATTCATGTTACTACAAAATATGAATTTTTAAGAAACCTTGTTTTTTTACAGCTAACCGTGTACATCCCACAGCCAAAAAACCGTCGACCGGTTTTGCTCAGTCCAAGCCGTCATCAATGGAAAGGGAATACCACACTTGCATTCAACGTGATTCACGCGAGAAACACTGCAATTGCTTGAAGCTGAATACCCAGACATGGTCGTGAGGCTTAGATCTTGAGGATTGAGGATTAAAAAAACGAATTGGGGAAGAATATGAAATCTAGGGTTCTCAGAAACGATTTGGGGATGAACATGATAAAACATACGTATTTATTAACTTATTTCTTATAATTCTTTTATTAAAATTGTTTTTTAATATTAAAATTTCATTAAATATGTTTTAATTAATGACATGTCAATTTATTTCCAGCTATGAACAACATACAACATGCCACATCAGCATTTACAATACCACATATCCAAAATTGAAGAGGGGACTAAAATTTTCCCAAAAGAAAATAAAATAAGAGATTTAAAAGCTAAGTTTTTTTAAAGGGGGATCAATTATTTAAAAAAATTAATCTATGGGAACTAAAAATGCATTTAAGTCTCTCTTAAATAAGGGTTATGACATAATTTTGCTAGTAGTTTCTAGTAATTACATATCATATTTTGTGATATTGTTTTTATGCATAAAAACCTAACTATAATTGAATCAGCCCGCCTTGCAAACAAAGCCACATCCAGCGAGGATCTACACCGTTGATTTGATCGTATGGCTATTTTATTGGACAGTATGACTGCATCATGTTTCCGTGTGCAGTGAATCTCAATCTCCTAATCTAAGCCATAGGCAAATAGAGAAAAAGTTTAACCGATAAACCCTAAACCCACACTCGTGCCGCTCCGAAGCAAACTCATCAATGGCGAAATCATCAAAACGCAGCGTCACCAATGGAAGTAGCAGCAGCAACAACAAGAACACCAAGAAGAAGAAGATGAACAAGACGGGTCCCGAAGGCGTAGCGATGAAAGCAAAGGCTCCTAAGGCAAACATCAACCCTTTCGAGTCGATCTGGACGCGTAAGAAGTTCGACATATTAGGCCAGAAGCGTAAAGGAGAAACCAAACGCACGGGTTTGGCTCGTTCCACCGCTATTGAGAAGAGGAAGAAGACTCTTCTTAAGGAGTATGAGCAGAGTACCAAATCTTCACAGTTTGTTGATAAGCGAATCGGCGAGAATGACGAAACGATTGATGATTTTGGAAAAGCTATTATGAGATCGCAGCGAGAACGTCAGGTAGTACTTTGTTTACCATTGATGGTTAGTGTTTGTTTTGAAATTTTTGTGAATTAATGATTGTTTTTTGGTTGCTGAAATTGTAGTTGAATGTGAAGTCAAGTAAGAAAAGCAAGTATAACTTGTCAGATGGAGAAGATGATGTTGGTTTTGAAGGAATTGATACTCTTGGAGGGGATGACTATGAGGATGATATGCTTGATGAAGATGATAATGATGAAACATATAGTAAGTAGCATTCGTATTAGTTTCTGTTTACCTAATATGAAACGAGGTGTTCGATGCTGGACGCACTATGAATTTGATGATTAATTATGTTTATGTGTATTGGTTTGGGCTCTGCTGAATTTAGTTATTTGTGAAGTTTTTGGGATTGAATTCTTGCCGAAGCACTCCTCGTGTCTGCTAATGATGTTTTTATGATGTTTGCACTGTTTATTTATTCTAGCTGCCAAATATTTTGATATATCTTAAAATTTTCTTAATGTGCTTTTTTTGTTACTTTTGTGTCTTAAGTTATGTTGACCATAGATTTTGCAGAAAGATCCGATTTGGGTCAGCGTCTTAATGCTCATGGTACGCAGAGTCCGGGGGAAACTGGTGGAGCAGATGGTGGGGAAAATGTAAGGCCTCTTATGCTATCAATGTTGTATTCCAAACTATTTTTTTCTTTCTATTACTGGGATTGTAGGGAAGTGTTATGCACCCCATGAATGCTTTGTGTAATCTACGAGTTATTTCTGTTTCAGTGATTATAGGGAATCTTGATATCAAATCCTTGATAGGCTTTTCACAAATGTCACTTTATTGAATATTTAAAATGCTTTGAAGTTGTTTCTGATTGGTGACCTTTCCTACAGAGACGTAAAACCAAGAAGGAAGTGATGAATGAAATTATCGCAAAAAGCAAGTTTTACAAGGTGTGCAAAAGTTCTTTAATCAGGGCTTTGTTAATTTATTTTTCTTCAGCAATTTGTTCACTTTATTTTCTTTCACACTAATTAATATTTTCTAGGCTCAAAAAGCAAAAGATAAGGAAGAAGATGGCGACCTGGTGGATGAGTTAGATAAGAACTTCACTTCTCTAGCTCATTCAGAGGCCTTGTTATCTCTAACTGAACCAAACAAGAGGAAAGCTTTGAACGCTCTGGTGAACAATAGTAAATCAAATGAAAAAAGTGATAAAGATAGCTTGTCTGCTACACCGACAATGGATAAATCTGTAAAGGTACCATTATTTATCCTTGAGGGTTCTTCTTGCCATAATAACTTACAATAAGAACATCTTATATTCCAACTTTCTCTTTATGGCAGGAAAAGCCGGATGAATATGACCAACTTGTCAGACAAATGGGATTTGAAATGCGTGCTCGCCCGTCAGATAGACTGAAGACACCAGAGGAGATTGCTCAAGAGGAAAGAGAACGTCTAGAGGAGTTGGAGGTATGATATAACCTGACTTTTAGCTGTAAGTTTGTTATTATACAATGAATAAATTGCTCTTAGCATTTTCACTCATTATTACACATTAGCTGACATTGAGTCTTGGTTGTATATCCGAGCTACCTTGTAAGATGGTTTAAATTACTTGTTATGGTCAAAGTGTTTGATTTGGGATGAACTCTGATCTACCTCGGGTAATGCAGATTTGATGTTCACTTTTTAATGTACTATAGTGTGCTAATGTAGAAGGCGAGTGAACTTTTGCACTTTTCGTAACTATTAAGGTTGCTGCCTTGTAACTTTGGTTTATGGTTGATAGTTATGAAAATGTGATTTCTGCACATGCGAGTAAAATTGTGCACATTCTAATTTTTACCATTCATAGTTAATCCTTTACATCATAATTTCAGGAACTACGGCAGAAGAGGATGACTGCTGCTGAAGATTCAAGTGAAGAAGACGATGAAGATTCAGAAAAGCCATCAAAACAGCAACAACGGTCTGTCTCTGGTGATGACCTTGGTGATTCTTTCTCTGTTGATGAAGAAACTATAACTAAAAAGGGTTTGATTGATTTGATTCTTGAGAGAAAAGACGAGGAAGATTCTTCTGGTGAAGATGATGATGGTGAGGATGATGATGAGGAAGATTCTGATGATTCAGAAAGCTCTGAAGATCCTGATGAAGGAACAGCAGACGATCTTGACGGTCAGAAAAAGAATATTACTTTGAAAGATTGGGAACAGAGTGATGATGATGATATCAGTACAGGTTCAGAAGACGAAGATGATGAGGACGAAGAAAGAGCCGCAGAAGAACTTGATGAGATAAAAGGATTAAACTCTAGGATTCATAAAAAAGCAAAGAGAAATGATTCTGTTGAAAGTGTGAAGAGAGATGATGATTCTTTGGATGCTAAGAAGATAGTTGTTGGAGAGAAGATGTCGAAACAGTTAGAGATTCCTTATATAATTGAAGCTCCCAAGACCTTTGAAGAATTATGTTCACTGGTGGATAAACGTTCAAATTCTGACATTATTTTAATCATCAATCGGATCCGGAAAAGCAATGCAATCACACTTGCTGCAGAAAATCGAAAGAAAGTGCAAGTAAGAAACTTACCTTTATATTAACTATTTGTTTTGATTCAAATCTCATTTGTGCTTGTATTCATGCTTACTGAATCCACTTATTGTTTTATATGAGAAGTGTAATCTCTTGGACTCTCAATTACTAAAAAACTATATTGCAATGCAATTTCTAAAATTGCTTCCTTCAACTGTGTAAATATAGGTTCTTCTTGGTATCAAGCTTTGTTCTTTGAATGAAACCTAGCTTATGTATTTTTAACTATATTAATATCATGAATGAAACATAGCTTTGTTCTTTTTAGATTATTGTTTCTAGTTATATGAGTGTATTTATAATCATTCTTTTCTTTTCAGGTATTTTATGGAGTATTATTGCAGTATTTTGCTGTTTTGACAAATAAAAAACCATTGAATGTTGATTTAGTTAATATGCTGGTGAAACCATTGATAGAGATAAGTACGGAAATCCCATACTTTGCTGCAATATGTGCTCGTCGCAGAATAGAAACCACTAGAAAGCAATTTGTTGAGAGTATAAAGAACGCAGGTCAGAATGAAATTAGCTTGAATATTTGCTGCCTATGCCTTAATTTTTATCAACTATGAATTGTTAAGATGTTTAAGCATCACCTGATCTAAAACTTTTCTTCTATCACAGAAAATAGCAGTTGGCCTTCTTCAAAGACGCTGTGTCTCTTTCGATTGTGGTCAATGATATTTCCATGTTCCGATTTTAGACATCCAGTTATGACTCCGGTGGTACTATTGATGTGTGAATATCTGATGCGTTGCCCAATAACATCTGGCCGGGATATTGCCATTGGCTCTTTCTTGTGCTCTATGCTTCTTTCTGTAAGTACCTCATGTGGCAAGTTACTTTATTGTATGATAATCAACATAGATATGATGAAACTATGTCTGAGTTCTATCATGAAATAGTGGCATCTTACTAATTCTTGATGTAAATCTTTTTGTATGATTTATTTCCACAAATGAATATAGTATTTGGACTCTCTGCACTCTTAATATTGCTGAACTTCAACTTTCCCTGTCTTTCATTTATTGCACCTACAACTTGCTCACATAGTGAAAATAAAATACAGGTATTTAAACAGTCTAAAAAATTCTGTCCCGAAGCAATAATATTTATTCAAACTTTGCTCCTGGCAACCACTGAAAGTAAACATATCTCATGTGAAGATTCTCAGGTATGATTTCTCCATTGATCATTTGCAATTCAAATCATATTTTGGTGGGTGTACGTATTATAAACAGTTTTATACACTTATTTTAATAAAATAAAACTGAAATTTCAGCTCTTTCACAGAAATCTAAGTTCCTTAATGCTAGTGCTATTCGTTGTTGTTTAATCTTTTCAGCTAGACCATACTCTCCTTTCCTTGTGTACAATTTCTTTTACCATTGCACAATTTCTACTGATGACCCTTTTATCTTTTTCCTGTGTTTTCTCTAGTGCACCAACTATAAAATAAAAACTTCCAGTAGAAAAAAAATTGTTTTTTGAAGCAATTAGTGAGGAAATGTGCATGATCTGATGTGGGAAAGATATATCCCTTTTAATCTGCTTACTTAATTCACATTCGTGCGTAAGTTTGATTCTGGCACAACACATATTTGTTGAGGAGAAACTAATTGCAGAAAGAGAGGAGCAGAGGTAGGGTGTGCAAGGCTTAACTGGGAAAAGAATTCAGAATGTTTAATAGAGTTGGCTTTTTGGAATTTTGTTTTGAAGAAATGCTAAATATCAAACAAGTTGGTGTTGCTTTGTGGAAAATGTCAATAATTTTTTATACTCTATTGAGGCATCCCTAAATCTTGTGGAACACTATCAAAATGTTCTATGAGCATATTCTTAATGATATGGACTTCTGATCGAATGATAAATTTTGTAGATAAGTTATGCATTTTCCTTCGTATTATAGATACACTATTTCTTTGCTTTTAGTCCCTACCTTTAAGTTCACAGAAGATTCTTTTCATGGTCTTGTGTTTGAAATTGATATGTGAATGTTATCACTTGAGTAAATTTTTATCCTAGTTTTTGTATCGATATATACTAATATTGTTTGTTTTCTTCCAGTTATATCATCTTATGGAACTAAAACATCTCAAGCCTCTAGTGCGCATAAATGAGTCAGTAGACAAGATTAATGCTCTGAATTTCTTTAAGTTAATAGACATGCCGGAAGACTCTCCTTTCTTCACTACTGATGATTTCAGGTAAACTAATTTGTTATCAACTTTTATTAAAGAAAAGTGTTGTCACAATGATTTGTTGTAGTCAATCTTTGTATTTGAACAAAAAATAGAAGGGTGCATAGTATTGTTCCTCGAGTTGTACCATCAAGAGCTAGTCATTTAGATTTGGTATCATACCTATGATCTCAGAATTTATACTGGATGCGGCTAATATTGTGAGGGCCTAACTTCAGAGCATTGGTCGATTATATGTTTTCAAGTACTACATATGGTTTCATGTATCTCTTGGCTAATTATGATTTTTTTAATTGCAGGGCTAGTGTATTAGTTACTGTTGTTGAAACTCTACAAGGATATATCAATGCCTACAAAGATTTGAATTCATTCCCGGAGATATTTCTACCAATTTTGAAATTATTACTTGAGATTGCCGAACAGAAAAATATGCCAACTGCGTTACGAGACAAAGTTAAAGATGTGGCTGAGCTGATTAAATTGAAAGCAGATGAACATCATGCTTTGAGGCGACCGCTTAAAATGCGGAAACAAAAGCCAGTTCCAATCAGACTACTGAATCCCAAGTTTGAGGAGAAGTAAGTCCTTCCTTTTCCTGTGTCATTTTGGTAATAGGTTTCCTTATCATAAAGGTAACTGAAATTAATGTCATCTTGTTCTGCAGCTATATCAAGGGTGTAGATTATGATCCAGACCATCACCGTGCTGAATTGAAAAAATTGAATAGACTGTGGAGGCGGGGAACGTAAAGGGGCTGCTCGTGAATTACGGAAAGACAACTACTTCTTACTTGAGGTGAAGGAAAAAGAAAGGTCTTTACAAGAGAAAGCAAGAGCTGAGAAGTATGGAAGGGCAAAAGCTTTCCTTCAAGAGCAAGAACATGCTTTTAAATCTGGACAACTAGGAAAAGGGAAGAAGAGAAGTAGATAGATTGATATATACTCTTCCTGTCCCCACTACATGTGTTAAAACAATATGTGGGGGGATTTTTGCCTTCAAATTCATTGTTATCAGTTTTATGCAATCTTTTTTAATGAATACTAACATTGGTTAAAGAGGCTAGAATAAAACACAATCTTCATATCCTCATTCATTATTTTAAGAGATGAGAGCTAAGGTTTTCGTGTGACTACATTAGTTCCGTTTAAAGTTTGGAGGAAGGAAATGAGAGGCTTTGGAAGGATGCGAATGGAATGTGAAAAAAAATAAGACTATCTCACTTTCTTTGACTGTTTTTATAAAAATCAGAATAGAGTATTTGTATTCAACGTATTTTTAATTTTAATAGTATAAGAACAAGATTGTTATTATAAATATTTTTTAAGCCTCCAATGCCTACACCAAGTACATTTTTTTTGGCTGAGTTTATTCATATTAAACAAATTATGGCAAATAGTCATATTGAGATCCTGACATGTATGACAAAGCTATAAATTTTTGAAGTTGAAAGGCAGCATGGTCCAATTTTAAGTAAATTTTGGTCCAGTTTGTTTTGGTTTTTTTTGTTAAAATAATTTTTATAGTATAACATAGTTTTGTTGGAAAAATTTTTACGAAGAAATTTTTTATAAAAGCTTCAAATGAAAATTTGGTTTGAATAGTTATTCTTAAATTGTTATTTTAGATATATCAATATTTAATCGGAAAAAATTTTGGATATCAAAATTTTAAAAAATCACTTAATTTTGAAGCTATTTCAAATAGTTTTTCATAGGGGTGTTCAAAATCGAACCAACCCAATAGAAAACTGCAAACTAAACCAAACCAAACCAAAACCGCAAAAAACCGCATTTGGTTCGGATTTGTTTGGGTCATCTTTAAAAAAAACCGCACGGTTCGGTTTAGTTTGTGGTTTGTATTTTGCAAACCGAACTAAACCAAACCAAACCGCATTATGTTACAGCCCAAACTTTACTTATCCCACATCTAACCCAAAACTCAAACTCATTATGTCTTAACCTTACAATTACGAAATATTTTCTCTTACTCACACTTAACTTTTCAGTTTTAATCTTCTCAAATCTCTCCTAATAGTATTGTGCATTCTTCTCATCTTCTTTGCCATGTACGTCTCACATCTTCTACACTAATCTCTCATCTCACATGTTCTTTCTTTTTCATTTTCTCATTTTTATGTTACTATTTTCTCTTCTAATTATCTTTTTTATCGCACCTTTCTTCTCTAATTTCACATCCCTTATGTTCTTTCTTTTTCATCTTATCTAATCTCCCTTCTCTATTTTTCTGTTTTATTATAATATTTTTTATATTATTTTATGCTATTATTTTTTTCCACTTTTGTTTAACTTGATTTTTGTATATTAAATGAGAATTTTTTGTCTAAATATGACGAGTTTTGCTATTATTTGGTAATGTATGAACGACTAAACACAAAGTTATGTTGTTATCTATATATGTAAATATCACTCAACAAAAATATTGTAAAAAAACGAACCAACCAAACCAATCCAAACCGCATTGGTTTGGTTTGGTTTGGTTCGGATTTTTTTTAAAAGCCAATCGAACCAAACCAAACCGCATGTGTTTTTCTTTTGCGTTCGGATGATTTTTTGCGTCAAAACCGCCCAAACCGCACCGCGAACACCCCTAGTTTTTCATAAAAATCATTTTTGAGATACAATTTTTTAAAAAAATTGCGATTTTGCCTATGTTTTGATCTTCAACAATATATGTTTATATCGTATGATGTCAAATTTAGGCTTGCAATTTAAAAAAATAAATATAAAAAAACTTGTAATATTTTAAAAAACGGTTTTACAAAATTCATTTTTAAAAATACAAATTTTTATTTTATTTTTTTATAGCTAAAACAAACTGGCCCTTTAGCTGTTTTAAATGGAAAACTGAAGATATGTTATAAGAAATAGCTTTTGTTTCAAATTGTAATTTTTACATTCAAGTTTATTGTTCAATTTATTTTTGCATATATGTAAATATATAAATACTTTATATTTAATTCATTTTTATATATAAAATAATTTAAAATTAATTCTTGTCAATCAAATGCACAAACTTTGTTTTAAATCCTAGGAGTTCAACCGAGTCACAGAAAAATTAAAATTTTAAAATTATATGTAATTTTTTGAACTATACATATTATTCATTAATGATATTGTCACTTTACAACAACAAAAATAGAATCTAAACCTTATTACCAAGACCAATTTGTATTGACTAGTTGTATATTAATTACAACTATTTTTAATCAACTTTATAATTACCTTGGGCTGACTATAGCATATTAGATTTTATTTTTAATATATTTTTTAATCAAGTCATTTTCAGTTTATAATAGATATGAATTTTGTTTTTGTTACAAGTATAAAATTTTTCATTGCCGGGATTAGTCTCCATCAAGAAACATGTGAGGCCCGTAAAAAAAAAAGTGAGGTATAGAAAGTAAATTCGTCTCCTTCAATTAAATTAGAGGATTTGTTAATATATCTTATATGTTTCTTTGGGATCACACAAATGTTTATAAAATTATGAAGATGTATCTCCGGACGCATCGTAATACACACATAATATAGATTATTCTAAATGACATTTTATTATTTAGGAGATACATCTTTAAAATATTTTTAAAAATATATTTATAATTGATCATTTCAGTAGAAATTTCAGAGCCACGTCTTTGAAAGTTTAGACGGGATTTTAAAATATTAGATATGAAATTTTATTTATAGTTTATAATAGATATGAATTTTGTTTTTGTTACAAGCAAGTATAAAATTTTTCATTGTCATTTAATGTGATTAGTTTCCATCAAGAAACATGTGAGGCCCGTAAAAAAAAAACATGTGAGGTATACAAAGTAAATTCTTCTCATTCAATTAAATTAGAGGATTTTTTAATGCATTCTATATGTTTTTTATGCACCATATAAAAATACTAAATTTTTTTCAGTTTTTGAAGATATATCTTCGGACACACCCAACACACACTTAACACAAGCTATTCTGAGTGACACCCTATTATTTGATTATTTTTATTTCGGAGATGCATCTCCGAAATATTTCAAGAAATATATTCATAATTGATCAGTTTAGTAGAAATTTCAGAGCCACATTTCTGAAAGTTTGGGCGGGATTTTGAAATATTATGTCACCTTTGCATTTCAGATTTTTCAGGAGATGCATCTCCGAAATAATCTGATAAAAGACAAAACTACATGATCACACAACCATTGTTGCCATTGTTGTTTTCCAACACAAACCCCCATAAAAAACCCTCTATTGTTAATCCATTTTTTCACTCCAAATCTCCAATCTTGTGGTTCATCACATCAAAGGGACCAAAAGAAGTTAAAATTTCAAGTAAAGATCATTTATTTCACACTGCATTGTTCACATTAATCATGCATTTTGTCTGAAAAATGAGCGTTTTGTCCAAAAATGTATCTTCGAAACGAGTATGAACTTTTCCAGAAATGCATTTCCGGAACTTGTCTGTGTTCATTTTCCAACTTTGTTTTTAGCAGTAACACTTATATACCGTTATGTCGTAATTGTTTTCATTAGATATGGTGCACCCTGTAACACCCCCTTTTATACCCCCAAATATATCAATTAATCATTTAGGCACGTATTCAAAATTTCATCAGAGTATAATCATAACATGGTATAAAAGAGATATGCCACAACATACATGAAATTAAAACACATACAACACCTGCTCATAAGATATGTAACAGTGGGGTAACTTATCAATCAAGGAATCTACGTCCTTACACCCACATTTCAATATTTAGCATAAAAGCGGAACAACTAAACATTGAATAACAACCACATATATAATCATCATATATATACATATATCAACCAGTATGATTCATCAACATCAGTCATGGTATATACATAAAGTCATCAACCAGATACATATGCAAATGTATCACAAAAAGGAAATCAAAAGCATCCTAGCTACCCGGTGCTACATATCAGAGCCAACCGACTAACACGGACATGAAGCCACGCTTCACAAAAAGACCGCCAGCAAGCCTACTCTGCAATGCCTCGTAGAGTATTATAAAACAGCAGAAGGGTGAGAAATATTATCATAATAACGTTGCATATAATTATATATCTCAACATATAATACACATATACCACATTCTCACCACAACTCATCACTATGCATGTATATATACATATAACACCAAGCATATACCATAAATCAAATACACGGCATAACAATCCGTAATTAACGCATCCTTCACATAGGCATATTCATTCATGCTCAAATACATGTATCACCAATACATCTCAATTCATCACCATTCATTCAACATAAACACACATACATGTTTATTCACCAATGTATCATTACAAAGATACAACTCTTATCGCCATTCATCACCTCTTACTCAATATACATCGCAGGGCATATATATATATATACAAAACCAAGCATATTCATCACAATGCTTATCATTCAACATAAATACATATATTTATGTTCATTCATCAATGCACATATACCAAGATGACCAATGCAAATCATAGAGACCGACTCACGACTCTATGCAATTGCAATGCGGGTACCGACTCATTTCATCTTAAGTTCAATTGAAGAACTTATTGGAACCATCGCTCGTTACTTAGTGTAACTCCCCGTCGGGCATACGATGTTCACCCATTACTACCACCTCTCAAAAGGCTTACAATGTTTATGGATTGCTCCCACCTCTCAAAAGGCTTACAATCCGATTGCTCCCACCTCTCAAAAGGCTTACAATCGTTTGTAATCATTGCCCCTACCTCTCAAAAGACTTACGACGTTACAACGGATTCATCTTAGAACCCCACAATGCAAGAATGCACATCATGATGCTTCACATACAACATGATTCATGACACTCTTGACATGCATACATATTCACAATATAGTCATGCATTCATCACACACAATCCACATACATTCACATCAATTGTGCCAAACGGCAACCGAACGTTCTCACAAATAACCAAACAATTCGATTTACGGTTTACCGAAAAAGTCGGTTAAAATTCGGCTAAAAATAATATTTTTCTTCACCAAATCATAGAACATATTTTTAACTTCACATCCATATAAAGAACACCTCAATCGGATAAACAACGCAAAAGATATGGATATTTCAAAATAACGCAAAAACATAAACCGGAGGCCGGACACAACGAAACGCTTCGAAAATACTGTTCCGATTGGACTAGGTTCAGACCTTAAAACCATTTTTCCTAGAAAGAACATCTCATTAGCTTTCCAACGCTTTAAACGAGGGTCAAAACCGACTTACGGTTCAAGAGATATGAATTTCCGAAGTTTCCCCGAAAACCAGAAAATGCCCTGCGGGCTGCTACGGGTTTCGGCTATTTTGCCCGAAAATCCGACCGATTCAATTATTTTCTTCGAAACAAACACATACGCGCAACCACCAAATATATAAGAACAATTTAGAACACATAAACGAAATTTCTACGACGTTCGATTTTTCGATTAAATTTCAACCTTTCAAAAACCAGAATTTTCAAACATCACCAAATCGAATAAAAAGCACGCTATACGACGACCTAACATTCCTCGATACAACTACGTAATTTATTTCGAATTCTAACCGTGCAAACATCGGTTTTTATCGACTTTATTCATTTCGACCTAAAATGAAAAATATATGAAAACGATCCAAAACAACCAAAACGAAACCATACATAATCGTATACAAAGTTAAGATAACGATATTTCATACCCTTACCCGTTCGATTCGAATCCTAACCGTTGATTTTGATGATTTCTAGTCTTTTTCCCATTTTTCTCCTCTTGTTCTTCTTTTCTCTTCTTTCTCACTTTTCTCTCTATGTTTTTCTTACTAACTTTCTTTTCTATTTCTTTCTTATACTTTCTTTTTTTAAAATATCTCAAATACAATATCATATTCTATTTCTATTACTATTCACTCAAAATATCTAACAATTCATATTCTCACAAATACCCTTAAATCATTCCTCACTTAAATTCTAACTTAACAATAATTATGAAATGTCTAAAATACCCTCCAATCTAATTTCCCCCGAAAACTCTAAAAAACGGTAAAATAATATAACACGCCAACATATCAGATTAAAACACCAATTTCACAATAACATTATTATCACCCAAATTAAATAAAAGACTCAACAAAATAATACAATTAACACAAAATGGAGATAATTAAAATCGGGTCGTTACAACTCTCCCCCACTTAGACCTTTTCGTCCTCGAAAATATGCTAAGCACGAACAACCCCGGATACGGCTCTAGTATCCGACCAACCAACTATCATGCCAACAAAAGGCACACCACGAATAACACAAACAACAAAGCAACACACTAACAACAACAACAATGACAAGACAACGACCATGACAACCAAGACAAGATGCAATGCCCATACAATGCACTTGACGACCAACTCAAAGGATAACCAAGATACAAACACCCAAGTTCACTCTTGAACTGGAACACAACAAGATCGTTACCAACACCATAGGTAACACTCTCCTAATCCCCCAATCAGAGGAATTAGCTACCCGCACTCGCACTATCACCATGGAAACGAGACAACAACACAGGCAAGAACATAAAGTTCCAAGACACAACATTACCTCAACAACATCCACAAAACCAGAATACCTGCATCCTTGTCTCACAACAACCAATACAACAATTTCACACTTCCGCTGCGCACTCTGATTACTCACAACTAACAAACCACCAATTTCATAATCAACATTTGACTCTTGTACTATACACCATAAAATCATAGTTTACTTTTTATATACACCACTTCTCTCTATGCGGTATTAGCTTACACACCAAACACACTCCTCTGAATAATCCAATTCAAATTCATAACTCGTTTGGAATTCCAACCATCATTATTGTCTCATACTCTATTCCTTTGGACCAAACAGGTACTCTATCCTCTTGCGATTACTAAACACTCCGAACTTAGAACCATAAAAATAATACTTCCATATTTTCAACACAAAATCACTGTAACCAATTCCAAATCCTGAATAGTATAGATCCTTGTATGAATTCCTCAAACGGTTTATTAAGATCAGGCAAAATCAAAGCTGGAGCCGTAGTCAACTCCTACTTTAGCCCTCTAAAACTCATTCGCAATGAACATCCAAAACAAATGACTCGCCCTTTGCAGGTCAACTGAGATAACATAAGTGCTAACTTAGCAAAGCCCTCCATAACCTGTGATAACAACCAACCAAAAACTAGAGCTTCTAATCTCATTAACCAACTTCGGAGTCTCCCATCACAGGACTGCATCTACCTCCGATTGATCCACAAAAGTATTCTCATATGAAATATCATGACCAAGAAACTCATCTTTATCAACCAAAATCCACACTTTGATAACTTATCTTAAAGCTTCATCTCTTTTCAACACTTGCTACTCACACATAATGGTTTCCTTAAAACTCCTACATTGATACCTTAAGCTCAAAACTCCTTAACTCATTATAACTCTGTGTTTTGCTTTCCATAGCATCCATACAAGTATACACCACATACTGGCTATACAAATCAATCATCCATCCTCTTCATCTTCAGATATACGAATCTGTACCAAATCATCAAAACAACTATAAGCACCTGGTTTAGCTCCAAACCATTCACCAAACATACCATCAAGCTGGAAAGACACGTCTACTCCATCCAACATAATTTCCGTCTGCTATCAACAAGAGATTAAGGGTGATCAGTTCCTCAATTTGTCAATAGACAGCCGACAATCATGAGGGGGCATAGACCATCTTTACCAAGCCATAATAACATTCCTTGCATCTTGTGCACAAAACCACACAAGGCACAAATCCTTAGTTGACATAAACCTTACCTCCGCATTCCCTCCGGAACCGGGAACAACACTGTCCAAACAACACTTACACTCTTGCAACCAACGGCACACTGAGCCAACGCTCCACAACTGAAGCAACTTGGAGAAGTTCCAGCTTCTCCCCCACTTATCTCATTCTCAATCCTAAAGATAAAGGATTAGAAAAACCAGAGAGCACTGATAGTGTTCCACACACCTATCACGTACTAAGGAATAAACAACATCGACAAACACACAACAAGGACGTAGTTACCGACCCCGAAGCACTCATAAACAAATTCAAACACTTAGCGCACTCATGGAAAATAAACGAATGAGTCGCTCCTATATCAATAATAACAGCTAAAGGCGTACTATTAATAAAACATGTACCTTTAATCACACGGTCTGCACTAGTAGTGTTTGACCCTGCCAATGCAAACACCTTTCCGCCCGCTTGAACTTGTTTCGGCTTAGTACACTTAGTACTAATGTGACCTACTTCTCCACAGTTAAAACACTTCACCATATTCCTCCTACACACAGCAGTAGAATGCCCAATACCTCCACAGTTAGAACCTCTCCCAACGGCCTTCCTACACTCAGTTGCTTTATGACCCATTCCACCACAATTGAAACACTTAATGAACCCAGAACTTCCTCCTCCAGATCTCTTATCAAAGTTTCCCTTATATTTACCCTTATCAGCGGGGGTCACATAAGGTCCACTTCTAGCTTGCTGTTTCCCTCTCCCCTCATTCACACTCTTGTAATGTGTAGAACGAGCTTTGCTATCTTCCTCGAAGATTCTACAACATTCGGTCAAATCCGAAAACCTCCTAATCCTTTGATATCCCACAGCTTGCTTAATCTCAGGACGCAAACCATTCTCATATTTAATACACTTTGAGAACTCAGCAGTAATCGCAGCATAATGAGAATGAAATTGAACCAATTCCACAAACTTAGCAGTATAGTCCACCACTGACATACCACCTTGTTTCAATTCCAGGAATTCCATCTATTTCTTCCCTTTCACACTTTCAGGGTAATACTTTAGCAAAAACTCGGTACGAAACAATTCCCAAGTTACCTCTTCATTATCCACCTCAAGAATTTCACGCATACCGACCCACCAATCGTCGGCTTCTTCCCTCAGCATGTGAGATCCAAGCCTCACCTTATTCTCTTCCGCACAGTCCATGACTCTGAAGATCCAAAGTTGAGCACCATCGGGATCAAATCTTCCTTTGAAGACCGGTGGTTGATTCTTCCTGAACTCTTCATTAGCACTTACATTCGGCGCACCCTGCACCGCCCTAGCCATTGCTTCCATAGCAGCAACCATCACATTATCGTTTTTACCAGCCATATTCTGATCATTCCCAAAAATAACAACAAAGGTTAAATAACAGTTCAACCAACACAACAAAGAGACAGACACGACTGACTCAACCTTGGCTCTGATACCACTTTTGTAACACCCCCTTTTATACCCCCAAATATATCAATTAATCATTTAGGCACGTATTCAAAATTTCATCAGAGTATAATCATAACATGGTATAAAAGAGATATGCCACAACATACATGAAATTAAAACACATACAACACCTGCTCATAAGATATGTAACAGTGGGGTAACTTATCAATCAAGGAATCTACGTCCTTACACCCACATTTCAATATTTAGCATAAAAGCGGAACAACTAAACATTGAATAACAACCACATATATAATCATCATATATATACATATATCAACCAGTATGATTCATCAACATCAGTCATGGTATATACATAAAGTCATCAACCAGATACATATGCAAATGTATCACAAAAAGGAAATCAAAAGCATCCTAGCTACCCGGTGCTACATATCAGAGCCAACCGACTAACACGGACATGAAGCCACGCTTCACAAAAAGACCGCCAACAAGCCTACTCTGCAATGCCTCGTAGAGCATTATAAAACAGCAGAAGGGTGAGAAATATTATCATAATAACGTTGCATATAATTATATATCTCAACATATAATACACATATACCACATTCTCACCACAACTCATCACTATGCATGTATATATACATATAACACCAAGCATATACCATAAATCAAATACACGGCATAACAATCCGTAATTAACACATCCTTCACATAGGCATATTCATTCATGCTCAAATACATGTATCACCAATACATCTCAATTCATCACCATTCATTCAACATAAACACACATACATGTTTATTCACCAATGTATCATTACAAAGATACAACTCTTATCGCCATTCATCACCTCTTACTCAATATACATCGCAGGGCATATATATATATATATATATATATATATATATATATATATATATATATATATATATATATATATATATATATATATATATATATATATATATATATATATATATATATATATATATATACAATACCAAACATATTCATCACAATGCTTATCATTCAACATAAATACATATATTCATGTTCATTCATCAATGCACATATACCAAGATGACCAATGCAAATCATAGAGACCGACTCACGACTCTATGCAATTGCAATGTGGTACCGACTCATTTCATCTCAAGTTCAATTGAAGAACTTATTGGAACCATCGCTCGTTACTTAGTGTAACTCCCCGTCGGGCATACGATGTTCACCCATTGCTACCACCTCTCAAAAGGCTTACAATGTTTATGGATTGCTCCCACCTCTCAAAAGGCTTACAATCCAATTGCTCCCACCTCTCAAAAGGCTTACAATCGTTTGTAATCATCGCCCCCACCTCTCAAAAGGCTTACGACGTTACAACGGATTCATCTTAGAACCCCACAATGCAAGAATGCACATCATGATGCTTCACATACAACATGACTCATGACACTCTTGACATGCATACATATTCACAATATAGTCATGCATTCATCACACACAATCCACATACATTCACATCAATTGTGCCAAACGGCAACCGAACGTTCTCACAAATAACTAAACAATTCGATTTACGGTTTACAGGAAAAGTCGGTTAAAAGTCGGCTAAAAATAATATTTTTCTTCACCAAATCATAGAACATATTTTTAGCTTCACATCCATATAAAGAACACCTCAATCGGATAAACAACGCAAAAGATATGGATATTTCAAAATAACGCAAAAACATAAACCGGAGGCCGGACACAACGAAACGTTTCGAAAATACTGTTCCGATTGGACCAGGTTCAGACCTCAAAACCATTTTTCCTAGAAAGAACATCTCATTAGCTTTCCAACGCTTCGAACGGGGGTCAAAACCGACTTACGGTTCAAGAGATATGAATTTCCGAAGTTTCCCCGAAAACCAGAAAATGCCCTGCGGGCTGCTACGGGTTTCGGCTATTTTGCCCGAAAATCCGACCGATTCAATTATTTTCTTCGAAACAAACACATACGTGCAACCACCAAATACATAAGAACAATTTAGAACACATAAACGAAATTTCTACGACGTTCGATTTTTCGATTAAATTTCAACCTTTCAAAAACCAGAATTTTCAAACATCACCAAATCGAATAAAAAGCACGCTATACGACGACCTAACCTTCCTCGATACAACTACGTAATTTATTTCGAATTCTAACCGTGAAAACATCGGTTTTTATCGACTTTATTCATTTCGACCTAAAATGAAAAATATATGAAAACGATCCAAAACAACCGAAACGAAACCATACATAATCGTATACAAAGTTAAGATAAAGATATTTCACACCCTTACCCGTTCGATTCGAATCCTAACCGTTGATTTTAATGATTTCTAGCATTTTTCCCACTTTTCTCCTCTTGTTCTTCTTTTCTCTTCTTTCTCACTTTTCTCTCTTTATGTTTTTCTTACTAACTTTCTTTTCTATTTCTTTCTTATACTTTCTTTTCTTAAAATATCTCAAATACAATATCATATTCTATTTTTATTACTATTCACTCAAAATATCTAACAATTCATATTCTCACAAATACCCTTAAATCATTCCTCACTTAAATTTTAACTTAACAATAATTATGAAATGTCTAAAATACCCTCCAATCTAATTTCCCCCGAAAACTCTCAAAAACGGTAAAATAATATAACACACCAACATATCGGATTAAAACACCAATTTCACAATAACATTATTATCACCCAAATTAAATAAAAGACTCAACAAAATAATACAATTAACACAAAATGGAGATAATTAAAATCGGGTCGTTACACACCCCAATGTTTTCCCAAAACAAGTTATTTCTCAGAATATCTAAGGTGTTGTTGTGAATGCGGTAGATGTTGGCAACCAATTTAAAAACGACCAAAAGTTTGAATCTCGTGATTAAATGCTTCAATAAATTCGTATAGAGGTCTCTAAAGTTGGATTTGGTGTGGTTATTGGAAGGTCCGATAAAGGTTCCGATAGAATGTGCGCTTTTGTGACAGTGATGAGCGAAAGAAGCAGGAAATATAAAACTCCTCTTCGGGATTTTTAAAGAGTCGACGCCGGTTCAAGAAAATGTGAGTGTCTGTTTAAGGCGTGTGGTTACATGTTGGAAAACAAAATTGGATATTTAATGTCATATGTGATTTGTATAATCATGATTTATGTGAAAAATTAGTCGGTCATCTTAGTGTGTGTCGACTCATGCCGGAAGAGAAGGAATGCGTTGCTGACGTGACATTGAATTTGGTTCACCCGAAAAATATACTTGCAACATTGGTTGTATTGGGTGGCTTTCAAAATCAAGTCATTTTATTATAGTTTACTTGAAATCGCGATGTCCTATACCACATACATCACAAGAGTGGACGACTCATTCAAGAACAAAAGTCGAGACTTGGCCAAATCATTTTATGGAAAGGATGCAAGAGTTCAAGAAATTAAGCAACATTGAAAGAGAATCAAATGCACAAAAATCCAAGGGGGTACCACCCATAAATTTAGCCGATGACATATGTTTCAATTCCTTTTAATTTTTTGTTTACCCCGACAAACAAGTGTAAGTAATTGTGCCTCAATATAAATGAAGTATAATATATTCAACATTTGTTCATATTGTGTCTTAATGCATTTTTTATCTTCCCCATAACAACATTTGTTCTTTTGTAAAAAAAGGTTATGTTTTAAAGGTTTTGTTTTGGAACTGGTTTAGGAGACGTTCCGGAGATACATCTTCAGAACAAGATAATAGGGTACGAAACCAGAGATATATCTCTGGAATCGGCATGTCAGTTATTGAGTGGTCCATATTGATATGTGTCTTCTATAAATTAAGGCGATCTTATGTTATATTTCACACAAACTAAAAATGTCTCAAATGTCACAAATACATATCAACTGATATGTCACAAATGTCTCCTTCTCCAGCTCTACACCTGGGCGAACGTTTAAGCTCACCGAGTACACCTCTCTTGAAGATATCAAAGAAGGATTCCATAATCTCCTACCTTACGAAGACAATCGAAGTATTGTGAAGCTCGAGTACCGTTCACCGTCAATTGACAACGGAAGGAAGATTGAGTTCTGGAAATTTGAGCTCAAGACGCAAGTAGATGTAAGGGCTACGTATTTCCGTTTTGAAACAAAAGTTTCGCTCGAGTTGGAAGCAACGATTTCAAGATCGGTTGAAAATATTGTGAAGATGTAGAAGCTTCCACCTAGATATTGAAGTAATGTTGCATTTTATGTTAAAATAATCCATGCAATCCTAATTCTATTTTATAAATCTTAATTTCATTTTGGAAAATCACATGTTTTTGGTTCTGCTACTGATGTGTCCGTGTTACAAAAATTGTAACTACGGAAATATTCTAGAGATACATCTCCGAAATAAAAATAACCAAATGATAGGGCATCACTCAGAATATTCTCTGTTGAATGTGTGTCGGGGTGCGTCCGAAGATGCATCTCCGAAAACTGAGAGCGTTTTTAGATTTTCGCATGGTGTCTAAAATATATATATATGATGCATTAAGAAATAGCCTTAAATTATTTCATACGTAAGAATTAAGAATCAAAGATTTTACCACTTGCATACAAATTAAGACATATCGTAGGTTATACATGATTTTTATTTTATTATTACCTTATATATTTTTTTGTTATTTTATTATTACCTCTTAGCTTCTTTTTGTATTAGAGGAATGCTCATATCACCCCATGAGGTGCGCCCCACACCTATGAAGATCTAAAGAAGTTTTTATTAGATTCAGAGGATCATTTTTGGACGCACTTAAATCACATCAGCCCTCATAAATCAGACACACACCCACCCACCCACCCACACACACACACACACACACACACACACCCATTTTGGAAAAATATCATCCGAAGATGCATATCTGAAAATTATTTGAGGTATGTCCAGAGATACATCTCTGTAAATCCCCTGAATTCATTTTAAGCTATTGGGTGCATGTTTATTGCATATAACAGAGAATATTTCAAAGATGCATCTCGAAAACCCCTTAAATACATTCTAGGCAACAACATTGTCCTAACTTAAACATTTTTTAAGCCCAACTTATATTTTAGGTCATACTACGCCATAAATTAGAAAACACATACATTAATTGATTCAAACATACTACACATACAATAAAAAAGTCATACATAACATTTGTTGGAAAATGCAAAAACAAACAATACAATCAAACCTAAACTACAGTCTATGTCTAACCCCTAGCTTCTCATCTTGTGCTGCAAAGTATTCCGGGCCTCAACAATAATTCCTTCTACGAGGGTCAACTGAGGAATGTCGTCCTAAAAAAGTCTCGCATCTATGCGCGATCTCGACATATCCAAAATACGCCGATAGATGCTGCACATGTCTTGGGGTGTGGTAATCTTTAGCCTTTAGTACTTTCTGATTAGGAGACCTATGTGATCTTCCAAGAGCGTCTAGTGTCATGATAAAATGTGACACCCTATAGAACCATGTGATATAGCCGTCTGCATAAGCCCAATGTACAAGAGATGATACCATGCGATAATCCTCTAGTACCAAATGATGCTCAAAATCCTCTAGTACCAAATTATGCTCAAAATCCTCAAGTATGACATCAAGATCTCTGTGGCGGGTGGTGGGAGGAGCAGACTCTGAAGGGTGTCTTGAAATAACATGTAAATACCCAAACTCGTGCAACACTCGCTCGGGTAGATAAAAATACGTCATACCTGACCCCAAGGCAACTATCCAGAGTATAACAAAATGATGTCCAACTGACGCATCTGGCGGTGATCCCCGTATGGGCAGAATGCAATGTTATATGCTATATGACAATCAAGATACACTCGAAAGGGCTCGATTTCCCGATTTCCTCTAAGCGGGGAAAAAGCACAAGCACGTGGCCAATCCTTAATGTAGTCAAGCACATATTCCCACCCAGAGATACGAGGAAAGTGGGAGATGACCCATCCATGAAAATGGTTCAGATAAAATATTAATAACAAGTGTAACAAACCCCTAAGGGTTGGCCTAGTGGTGGAGGTATGGGTCTTGAGAGTGTGCTTCTCTCAAGATCTTAGGTTCAAATCCTGCTAGCTGCAATCAATCCTTGTATTGTGTAAGTCCATACGGAGCTTTGCTCTGGCTTTAAATGGGCCCCCCGCTAGTGGACGGTGGGATTGGTCCTCTTGGATTAGTCGGTCGCAAGGTCGGATACCAAGATTTCAAAATAAAAACAAGTGTAACAAAATAGTTATGAAAATATTAGTAACAAAAAATTACCGTAAGCAGCGTGAAGTTTCATGTCATCTGCTTTGTCTTTCAAAGAAAACCATCGCCTAACTTCGAGGACAGGTAAACCAAATAGGGCACCCCCCAGTTGTACTCGTGAATCCCCTCCAAGTCGATGAAGTATTTAAGGTAGACCACGTTGACGTAGATTGGCCTTTTGCCTACAAACATGGACGTGCCAACTAGGAACAAGAGGTAACACCTTAATGCACACTACCGATGATACTCAACCTACATATCACCACCATCGGCATCCACAACCATCTGTAGGTGGTCTTTATAAACTTCTTCCGAAAACTTAAATCTAGCACAAACACCTCTTGTGTCAGCTACCTCATTTGCTACATCAGTTGGTTAAGCTCCCAAATATGTAACCAACATCTCGCTGGCTTCCTCTCGACCGATCCTTAAGTGGTCCAGTAATTTTTTCCTAATGGGAAGATGCAGGAGGCATGAAATGTCATATAGGGTGATGGCCATATCTCTAATAAGAATGTGGAAAGATGACGTCTCTGAATGCCGTTTCTTTGAAAATGCCGCATGCATGCCATGGTTTATGGTAGTGTATGCAATAACACATAAATTGACAAGCTTAGAGTAACGAATAACATTCTCAGACTAGTCATCATCGGGCTGTTCCAAATCCAAAATCTTCCTTCTGTGGTTTACAAATTTTAAACATGGACACTCCTCTAAAAAAATATATCACCATCAGTTGCGATTAAATTAGTCTAAAACAAATGTAATGCAAAAGTAAATAAATGTACCTCTCTTTGTCAGACACGCCTAATAACATGGTGATCGGTGGTTTTTATGCTTTCTTTTACCGTTTATTTTAGTTAATTTTGTTATATGTTTAGTTGCTTTATTTCTCTTTTCTGCATTTTATTCTTTGGTTGTGTCTCTTTACTGTTTTTGGGTTAAGATAAGCATTCACGAGGAATCAAAGCGAAAACCAGGAAAAATCACAAGAATTCAGAGAAAGTTTTCTGCGCGTGTCTGGAGGCCTGACACGGCCGCCCGTGCCAGGGAAGCAGCAGAGTTGAAGAAAAGTCAGAGGCCTGACACGAGTGCCCGTGTCAGGATGCCTGGGCTAGAAAATTAAAAATTACTGTTACAGAAGGCCGACACGGTCGCCCGTGTTGGCTGACACGACCCGTGTCAGCTTGTGACACTGATTTCCTGTTTTTTATATCTTTCTCCATAAGTTAAGCTGTGAGGGCATTTTGGGTATTTCCAACTTATCTAAGTGAGTGTTTGGTATTTAGAAGAATTTTTGGGAAAAAGAAAAAGACTTTTGATGGGAGAGAAATATTACGATCAAGAAAAGTGGTGAACGAAAGATTTTCATGAGCCTTCGCAATTGAAGATCAAAGTAACCACATATCTTGTAATGTTTAATCTGATTATTATTGTTTTGTCTCTGAATACTATGAGTAGCTAAACCCCCAAATGTTAGGGGGTGTCCCTGAATTTCTTTTGTAATGATCTTGTTTTCCTTTGTTCAATGACATAAGTGCTTTTTCATAATCATTTTATTGTACAATGTGCTTAATGCTTTTTCTATTGGACAAATAGAATTTGATTTACGGTTAACTTTTTGGTCGGACAAACCATTGCTAACGCTTTTTGTACGATAATGCATCAATAAATATTACCTATGACTAGGGATACCCTGTTGCACTTGGAACATTGTTGACATTATAATGCTTGATTTCAAACGTGATTATCTATGGACATAGTAATTAGGTTATGAAATCAAAGGTTTTCTCACTAAGGACTTAGGAGTAGACAACTTACGGTCAAGAAATTGATTAGTTTAAGCCATGTCTCTGAAATAAGGATTAAGGTTGTTAAAAGGCAATTCATACACTGTACCCTAGCATGCTTCTCATATCTGTTCAAAACTCAATTTTATTACTCTGCTTTATTTTCTCACTGCAAAATTTTAATTATAAAAACAATTACTAAACCCCCAATTACTTTTTGTTTAATTGAATTAGTATTAGAACTTATATTCCTACGCAGTCCTCGAGATCGATTCTGGGGATAAACCCCCTATTTTAACTACAATCGGAAAAAATAGTACACTTGCTATTTTTTCGATCACATGGTCTCTATAGAGACTAGCGTCCAAACGGGCACTCCCGTGCCCGTTTGTCCGCTTTTTTTATATACGCGCAGATGTCGAAATATAAACGAATATTTTTTGTTTATATAACTTGCGTTCAAACGGGCACGGGCCAAAACATTAATATGTTTTTTTATTTGATTTTGGTCGTAATTTAAATTATTTATTTAATAAATTTTGTGGAAAAACACATAACTAATCAAAATGAGATAATTTGTATTACGTAACCAAAATAAAACACTAAAAAATAATTGAAAGTGAAATCACTAAATAGAAAATGGGGAAGTGATGCAATAGACACTTTTATGATTAGAAATTCATTAAGTAGGAGAGATACAATCATTTTTTAGGTATAAACGTAATAACTCCTTCCCATGTTGCATCCTTCAAAGTGATAACTAAAAAAAATTGTTATTGTTATAGATTATAGATAATTGTATAATAAATTACGTTGATTTTAAATGCGTATTTGAAAAAAATGGTACCATTTTTAAATAAGAATGAAAATTGAAGAAAAAATAGAGTATATCTAAATGATGCAGTGAAAGATAGAGTTAGAGAGGAGTTAATAACTGCCCTTAAGAATTGGGAGTTAATAATAATTAATTTGTAACCTCTATTGGTAGTTATTATTAATGTGGTTATTTTGTAAATATACAAGTGGTTAAATGATAATTTTGGAAGAAAAATAGGTCAACCCATTTTCTCTTATCCTCTTTATATATAGGTATAGATGAAATAAAGAGGTGTCTAATTGGCCTCCTAGATAACTATCTACAGGGGCATCCACATCAGCAATGAGTTTCTCCTGATTTACCTCATAGGCTTCAAGGGCTTCAGCATGCGCTTCATAATCAAATGTCTAAGAAGTAGATGTACGAGACAAATGACTACATGAAGTAAAACCAGATGATTGTGAATCTCAACCTTGTGAACCATCAAACAAGGTAACATCAACTCGTGGCCCTGCCCCTAACCCTCCCACGTCTTACAGACGCGTGTCGGGACACACGACCAAGCCTAAGTATGTCTTGGTTGTTTTCATCCATTGCACCTGTAATAAAATTAGAAAATTACATCAAAATGTAACCAAAATGCCACTAGGCCAATTTCGAAGATACATTTCTGAAAACAGTATAGAGAAAATCCGGAGATGCATCTCCGGATGAACTCTCGATTCTCTACAATGGAAGAAACCCCATTGATACCTAAGCTCAAACCAAATGAGAATGCATGTATATACCAACTACCTATTTGGAATGCACTACTATCTAATGCATCTTAAACAATCTATGTTACCTAAAACATCATCCAAAACTCAAAATAGAAATGAAATAAAAAATTTACCAAATTAGAGTTGTGGATGAGAAGGTTGAATGCAGTGAGTGACTTTGCAACATATGAAGTAGAATGGAGTGAGTGAACTTGAATCTTGTAGAAATTTGATCAAATGGGGTTTGTAAATGACTCAGCAACAAAAGAGATCAAATGAGTTTTTTTTAATATTCGCAAAAAATGAAGGAGGGAGAGAGAATGGTCTGACGTGAGTATATGAAAAAAAACGCATTTGAAGATCTATCTAAAAAACAGCACTAAAATTTGAATTAAGGGTTTTTTAAGCACATGTTTTACGCCATGTTTTTTAAGTTGTTTTTTTAAAGTTCGAACTTGTTAATAACTCCAATATAATAATAATTAACAAGTATACCAATTAAACTAATATTTATAGAACATTTTAAATCTCTTATTTTTCAATCTCAAAATATATATATATATATATATATATATATATATATATATATATATATATATATATATATCAATTTATTAATAAAATCTAAATTCAAAATTTTCACGCATAAACAATTTTTAGTCGATTCATATAAAAATTTATTTTAACTTTAAATAAAATTCCATAAGAAAATGATACAATCGGTATTTTAAATTTGTCAATCTTAAGACACTATATTAAATTTTCAAAAAAAAAAAAAAATCAAACAATTATGAATCTAGTTTTTTTTTTTTTTTTTCCTTCTCATTAACATAGTGTATGTTTGGTTTGGCGTCAGCATTTTCACGTTAACTCAAAAATCACGTTCAATTTTCACGTTTACGTATACGCTCCATTTTGTAGCTTCTGAAAAATCACGTTAACTATAGGGCTAGACGTGCATTTGGGCCACCAAATGCCAAACCAAACAGGCTAATAATATATTAGTAAACTTACTCTGATTAGTTAAAAGCAAGCATATTACAAAAAATATTGAGGATATACTCCAAAATTGAACATGTGAAATGTTTGTCAGAAAGGTGCTCCCAAGAATACTCTACTACTTTTGTTATATGTACAAATTCCAACGATAGACCCCACAATTCCAGAGATTTATGCTTAATTTGGGGGTAATATGTTTTCTATAACAGAATTTTTAAAATGGGGCTATAAATTAAGAATAAAAAGTGAAAGCAAATAAAATGCTTTGAAATTTAGTGAGGAATCAATTCTATCGGTCTACAAGCACGTTTTTCTGCTCTCTATTAGCATGTCAAAAAGAATTAGCAAAAGAGGTACAAAACATGAGACTATAAAATATTGATTATTAAAAAAAAAAATGAGACTATAAAATATTGGAATTATTTTTTTTTGAAAGGCATGAGATATTGAATAAAATAAATAAAAAGAGTATTCACCCTAGAACAAGCAAACAATAAAACATAATATTCCTCCAACTCCGCCTTAACCACCCAAAGAGTTTAAGAAAAAAGCTAAAAATCTAGAGTTGGGAGGGACAATATTACCCAGGTCGAAGCACTTCCAAACTTAAAATTTAATTTTCCAACACAGATTATTAAAATTGATGGGTTCATACTTAAAAATGCTATTGTTCCTAGACTACTCTATTTTAGTCAACTATGCTTCTTAGATTCCTAAAAGATTGAACCGAATGTGATAAAAATTCTCATCTCATTGATTGTAAAAATAGTTACAAAGTTTCTGTACTAATCATTCTATTTCTATTTGTAGGGTGAGAAGAGAGATTATATATATATATATATATATATATATATATATATTCCTTTTTTCAATAAATTTACGTCATTACTTAAATGTTAAAACATTTCTATTATGATGAATTTTTTTCGTCTTAAAGAAAAGTTGACGTTGAAGGTGATTGTCTTGCTAGGCTTGAGATGTACATAATCTCGAAAAAGGTTGAAAATGTGTATTTAAGATCAATGCTTGTTTGATATTTTAATATAAGAGGGTTAGGGGGAGTGTCAAGAAGAATAAGATGAAATAACTAATCTTAAAAAACACTTGGATGTTTGAACTATTCATGAGATCAAATTGAAAATGGTTGATTCTTCACTCTGCCATTTTCTTTGGCGTAAATTAGATTGCGAGCGGGGCTTTTCGTTGGCAGCGAGAAATAATAGGGGTTCTTTCTATATGGGAGACGCTAGACAATGAACTCTCTAAGGGATGTTTGAGATCATTGTTTACTTGTGCTAAAGTCCTAATTAAGTTGTTGGGCTTTAAACGCTCCCTATAATAATAATACTTGCCTCATGCCCCAAAAGCTAAGGAGGCGGTGCTCAAAAGTTGGGTTGAATCAAACATCATTAGATGGATGAGTTACATGTTGAAAGAAAAATGGGCCTTATTATTGTCTTTCTACTACTAGATCAGATGCGTGAATCTATGTGTTTGCAGGTATAATGACTGTAACACTCTGTTAACCTATTTGATTTTGATGATGACAACAATGTGAAGTGAAGTCTTCATCTGATATGATGATCAAGTTGTGGTGCTTGGAGATCAAGATGTCAAAGTCTATTTATGAAGGACAACACCTAATGTCAAATTACTTTCGGTGGAGTTCCTGATGATCTCAGTCAAGTAACTCTTGATGATGGTATCTAAAAGGAAGCCTCATCAGATAAAAAAAAGTCAAGTCCCAGATGAAGTGGTGAATCATGTTGAATCAAACAAAATATCTTGAATCTTTAAAGTTGTGAAAGAAAGGGAGTATGAAAGCTCGTCGTGTATGTGTCAAGTGATATGTGTGTGTGTAAATGTATAAGATTAGCTCTTTAATTACTAAGACAAATCACACACATACACCCTTTTGAATGATCGAAAGACCTCTTTGATTTTATTAAAACTACTGAAAAAACATTTTGTGCCTAGCTAAAGGATTAATGACTCATTCTAATCAATTAAAAGGATTTTATATAGCATACTAGATTAACTCATTAGAGTTAATCAATTATCATTTTTGTAACTCTAATAATTGATTAGAGAAAGCTATAATCGATTAGTGACAACGTCATATAAAAATCTTCCTTATTTGAAATGCATAATTAATTATGTGATATTCATAATTGATTATGAACATTAAAAAGACGAATTAAGCAATACTTTATCCTATAAATAGAGGGTTCATTGAAATTGCTCCATATATGACCCCTAAAAATCATAACCTTATTAGACATAGTTCTTCCCGGTGGTTCCGCGTTAAATGACTTATTTTGCATATTTAATTAGACCTAAATTTTTGTGTCAAAGATATGTATTTTTTTCCTTCATATCTATCTAGCATAATGGTGTTTCTCTAGAATTATATATTTCTGAATTCACATACTCAATATATTCTCGATCGTTGGATCAATATTAAACAATTAAAATTTAAGTTTAATATTTTTATTCTAAGACAAACTAAAAATTATATTTAAATTTAAACTATTTAATCTTGATCCAACGATAAAAAATATTCCAAAGCGTGTAGAGAACATTTGACTCCAATGAATCTGATTTACTATCAAACTATTTTTAAGTGGTTGAATTGGGAGATTGTAATGGCTATGTGGTGTATCATATTCAACTCCCTTCTTAGAAGTGGTTTTGAAATAGACTTCTATATCACCATATCACATATCATTAATTTGTTTGCTGTTGGAATTAATCCAAAACCTAAGGGAATTTCGACCATATCTTGATAAACAAGAAGGGTTCTTAGCGCAGCAATACCAAAGAAAAGAAGAAAATAGAGAAAGAAAGAAAATTAGGATTCTAAGAGAATTTGGAGAAGAAGGTTGTTACCCACAAACTGTGGGATTTTTGTCTTTCTATTCACTTGCAACTGCAAACCGTGAATTACAATGTGTTGTGATTATTTACAAAAATAAGGGTTACTCCCTATTTATAGATTTAGGTTTACTTGTTCTCCAAGCCAAAGCCCAAAACTATAAAAGCCTAAAATACCTATTTTGGAACTATATCAAATTAAATCTGTGTGAAACAACTGTTTCGAATCACCCTTGCTTCGACACTTCGACACAAGGAATTATAATTTAACACACCACATAATTCATTGTGTCTAAGCTCTCTACATTCATCATGGCTCTTAGTCTTCTGAAAACTTCGACCTGCACTCCCTTCGTCATGATATCTGTAACGCCCCGGTTTTGTCTTATTTATTTAATCGAGTCGATTTAATTATTTTTGTTTTATATTATTTTATTCTTGACTTTTATTTGAGAATATATTATTTTTTATCGCTGTTTATGTTTTATCGCGTTTTGAGAGCGTTTGCGAGATATTTGAGTTGAGGGGTAAAATAGTCTTTTAGGGGTTTAGATATTTTATATAAATAGGGATTAGAGAGAAATAGAGAGAAAAGAAAAAGAAGAGAAAGAAAAGAGAAGATAGAAAGGAAGAGGAAAGAAAAGAGGAGAAAGAGGAAAATCGAGAAAACTCCGTTTCAATCGCGATTAATCGGGTAAGGGTGAGAAGTTTCAATTATATCTTGCTTGTGTATGTATATGTGTTGTTTGTTGTAATTGTTTTGGTTGTTTCGCGACTTTTCTTATCGATTGGAATTAGGAGCGATTGATAGAAATCGATGTTTTCACGGATGAAATTCGATATAAACTGCGTAGAATACTTGTTACCATGATTGGGTTATGTTCTGATTGTTATGTTTTGGTTTGGAAGTGTTTTGGGGGCTGAAATGTTGGTTGGGAGTGATCTATAGCGTTGCTGGGTTTTTTTGGTTTCGCAGGTTCGCACTATGAATGGCCAGCGAAGGGGGAAAACGAACGTTCGCGTGAGGTTCGCACTGCGAACGTTGTGTTGTTTTTCTTTCTGCCACGGTTCGCTGGGGGATTCACACTGCGAAGGGGACAGCGAAGGTTCGCTAGGAGTTCGCACTGCGAAACTGTAGGCTATTTTCTTTCTGCCATGGTTCGCTGGGGCATTCGCACTGCGAATGAGGAAAGCGAAGGACTCGCTAGGAGCTTCGCATTGCGAACATGACAGCTTTTCTAAATTGTTTTCTTTATAACTGTTGGGTCGTAAGTCGGTTTGAGGCGCAGTTTGATGCGTTGGAGAGCTAATGAAATGTTATTTCTTATTAGAATGGTTTTGAGATTGTAGGCCGATTTAATTATGTCGGGAATTATAATAGTGTCGTTTTGCCGACTTTTACCGTCTTAACTGTGTGTAATTGATGTGTATCATGCAATGTGCTATTGATATATATGTTGTATGACTTGTGTGATGTTATATGATGTGAATGCATGTGATGACCTGTTGCGATGATGGTTTGTGGCCTAAGGGAAAGTAAATGCAATGTGTTGTGTTTGATTATATATGCATGATTATGGATGTGTATATGTGTGCATTTGAATGTCAGGAGTCATTGTATGCCAAACACCATGATATGCATTCTTGTGATGTCGTGTGCCCTAGTGGGTGTGAGCGACGAAATGATTCCAGAGGGAATCCGCTATAACATCGTGCGCCTTATACAAAGAGGACTGAAAGTGATGATTATAGACGATCGTGCGCCTTATACAAAGAGGACCGAAAGCGATCGGATCGTGCGCCTTATACAAAGTGGACTGAAAGCGATCCATAAACGTCGTGCGCCTTATACCAAGAGGACCGAAAGCGAAGGGGAACATCGTTTGCCCTACGGGGAGTTACACTAAGTAACAAGCGATGGTTCCAATAGTTCCTGAGTGAACTAGTGTTGAGAGGATGGATGGATGGTACCGCATATGCATTGCATAGAGTCGTTGTGTCGGTCTCTGTGCATTTGCATAAATCATGAATGGATTGATTATGTGTGAGAATTGTGAATGGATGCATTATGTGTGGGGAATTGTGAATTGATGTGCATATGTGATAAATGCATCATTTATGGGTGATATGTTTTATGTATAGATATATGTTATGTTTTGTGGGGACGTTGTACATTACCATGATTGTATTAATTGTCTATGATATGCTATGTATGAATATATGTGATGTGGTGGTGTGTGTCCATAGGTCATAACTTTGGTGTGCAATATTTGTGAATATGTTATTATGTCGGTATAATTGATACGTGTTATATGTGTTAGTATATGATTGTATGGGTGAGTTTATTTATACATGTGATTGAATATGTTTTTGCATATTATTATGCAACCTTGATTTAGTTGTTATTTCTCACCCTTCTGCTGTGGTTTGTTGCTCTATGAGGCAATTGCAGATTTGTGTCTTGGAGGCTTTTGTGAAGATTAGTTCTCCATTCTTTTGTCAGTCTTGGTGTCTGCTCTGATACGTAGCACGGGAGTCGGGGAACGATTATGTTATATATGTATACCTTTGTTAGATTTACTTTGTATTACCTTTGTATGTATATTTTGATGTTATAAAACAATTTATTTTGTAAAACAAGTCAGTTATGGATCTTTCCGCTTTATTCCATAATGGAACTTCATTTTGTTGGAAAAAGTTTCCCTTTTTCGTTTATTCCATTTTGTGTTATGTATCAAATAAATGAGCAGGGATTGTGTTGTCTTTCTTTAAATGTGGCATCCTTGTTTCTGTCGGAAAATAATAAATTTTTATTCACTCTGATTTATTTATGTATTATTTATTCGCGATGGGAATTGGGGTGTTACAATATCTGCAATCTGATTCTCAGTTCTGCAGTGTTCCAAGTTTATCTTCCCTTCTGCTACCTGCTCTCGAAGATAATGGAATCTCATTTCAATGTGCTTGCTTCGACCGTGTGCTATTGGATTCTTCGCCAAGTTGATAGCTGACATGCTGTCGATCTTCATGGTAATTGCTCCATGAATCTTCCCTGTAATCTCTTCGACCAAGTTCACCATCCAGGTTGCTTGACATGCACAAAGAGAAGCATCTATATATTCTGCTTCGCATGATGACAATGCCACTACTGGCTCCTTTCTCGAACTCCAAGCAACTGGTGCACCACCTAACATAAACACCTATCCAGCTGTGGATTTTCTATCCTCAACATCACTACACCAACTAGAGTCGGTGTATCCCACTAACTTGCATTCTTTCCCTTCATCAGCTGCAGGAAACAAAATGCCGTAGTCAAGAGTTCCTTTCAGATACCTCAGTATCGTCTTCGTTGTTGCTAGGTGTGATACCTTTGGCTTTTGCATGAATCTACTTACCATACTCACACTGTATGCTAAGTCAGGCCTTGTGTGACAAAGGTATCTAAGTGACCCAATAAGTCTTATGTATTGGGTTGGGTCGACATTATCTTCATTTGAATCCTTCGACAGTTGCAGTCTGGTCCTGCTGGAGTCAAAGTTGGGTTGCAATCTTGCATCTCAAATCTCTTAAGTATTTCGCCTGTATATCTTCTTTGGTGCATCATCAAACCTCTACTAGTCTTGTAGAATTCAATGCCAAGGAAATATGAGAGATTTCCCAAGTCTGCCATTTCAAACTCCTCACTTAGGTCATGTTTGAAATCTTCGATCTCCTTCTTGCAACTCCTTGTTATCAACAGGTCATCGACATAGAGGCATAGTATAAGTAATTCATTATTGCTTCTCCTTACATACACTCCATTCTCAGTCGTACACTTCACAAATTCCTTCTCCCTTAAGAAGCTGTTGATTTTCTTATTCCAAGCTCTTAGAGCTTGCTTAAGTCCATACAGGGCTTTATGCAGTCTGTACATCTTTCCTTCTTCGCCTTGTTTCACATACCCAACTGGTTGTGCGACATAAACTTCTTCATCTAAGGGGCCATTAAGGAACGCACACTTCACGTCCATCTGACATATGTGCCAATTGTTCATATTTGCTAGGCCAACAACCAACCTGATTGTTTCGATCCTAGCAACAGGTGTGAACACTTCATCGAAGTTGATTCCTTCCTTCTGTAGAAATCCTTTCGCCACAAGTCTCGCCTTGTGTCGAGTTACTTATCCTCTAGGACTCACCTTCACCTTGTAAGCCCACTTCACATCAATTTCCTTCTTACCTTGAGGCAATTCAACAAGTGACCAGGTGTTGTTGACTTCGATGAACTCTAACTCCTCATTCATTGCTTTCACCCACTTAGAATCTTTCAATGCCTCAGCTGCATTGACTGGTTCGACATCTGCGTAGAAAGCATAATATACCAGCTCACCCTCTTCATCGACCACATCATCTGATGTAATTACACATTCTTGCAACCATGCATGCATGTGTCTTGTTCGTCGAGGTCTGCTTGGGCCTGCTTCATCTCTGACTTGTTCCTGTCGAACTTCTCTTTCGACTTCAGTGGCTGGTTCTTCACAAGAGATTCTTACTGAATCCTTCTTGACATTCTCTGTCCAATCCTATTCTTTAAGCTCATCTATGATCACGTCCCTGCTTATTCACTGGGTCGAACAGTTTGTAACCTTTAGTCGAATGATATCATATCAAGATCATCTGATTCGACTTGTCATCAAGCTTCCTTCTCAACTGATCTGGCACATGTCTATGTGCTATAGATCCAAACACCTTCAAGTGACTGAGGCTAGGCTTGACACCAGACCAACATTCTTCTGGTGTGATTCCTTCAAGCTTCTTCGTCGAACATCTATTCAAAATATATGTTGCTGTCGAAACCGCTTCTCCCCATTATTCTTTGGGTAAATGCTTTTCATTCAACATACTTCTCACCATGTTCATGATGGTTCTGTTCTTTCGTTCTGCGACTCCATTTTGCTGTGGAGTGTAGGGTGGCACCACCTCATGCACAATCCCTTCTTTTTCACATAGTGCATCGAATTCTTTCGAAACATACTCTCCACCACCATCAGTCCTCAGAATTTTCAACTTTTGACCACTCTGTCTTTGGACCATGGATTTGAATCTGGAAAATACCTCGATCACATCACTTTTCTTCTTGATGAGGTAAGTCCACAACTTTCGACTGTAATCATCTATGAACACAACAAAGTATTTGTTGCCACCAATTGAATCCACCTGGATTGGACCACATACATCAGAGTATATGACTTCCAGAATAGCCTCCGACTTCCTTCCTGCATCCTTGCTGAAGCTATTCTTGTGTTGTTTCGACTGAACACACTCTTCACAGACTTCACTTGGAATGTCGATTTCTGGTAATCCTGAAACCATATTTCTTCTTTTTAGCTCTCTGATGTCATTGAAGTTGAGATGGCCTAGTCGAAAATGCCATAACCACTCATCTCTGCTGGCTGCAGTTGCTAGGCACTTGTGCTCCATCACCTTGAGTTCAATCTTGAAGATCTTATTCTGAGACATTGGAGCCTTCAAGATCAACCTACCACCTGCGTCTAGGACTCTCATCATCTTGTCTTCGACAACCACCTTGTAGTTCTTTTTGACCAGCTGCCCTATACTGAGCAAATTACTCTTCATGCCTGGTATATACAACACATTGGAAATTGTTGACCTCTTTCCATTTTTCCTCATAATCAGAACATCACCAACACCTTCAGCTGCTAGAGTGTTGTCATTTGCAAACTTCACCGTGTTCTTCGACGAGGGCTTCATGCTAACAAACCAATCTTTCCTTCCAGTCATGTGTGATGAGCATCCTGAGTCCAAGTACCACTGATCTTGGAATCTTTCTTCATCTCTTGTTGTGACCATCAGCAACGTCTCTTCTTCTTCATGTTTTGCCAGCTTTGCATCAATTTCTTGATTTTTCTTCTTTTCTGGACAGCCACTAAAATAGTGGCCATACTTCTGAAATTTGAAACATTGAATGTGACTCTTGTCAGATTTTCGACCACCACCTCTTCCTCTACCTACAGCACCACCTCTTTGGTTGCCTTGGTTCCAGGGTTTTCTCTGATTCGACCAGTTTCCTTCATTCTGATTTTGACCAATCGAATTGTTGTAGCCTCCTCTACCTTTGTTGCCATTCCAGCTTCCTTTGCTTTTCCTTTCTTTTTCTGACTGCGTCTGCAAAGCCATATCACTCTTTGACTTTCCTGTAGCTCTTTCAGCCATCCTTTGTTCATGAGACTCAAGCGTCCCTTGAAGCTCTTCCTTCGTCAATACTGACAAGTCTTTCGACTCTTCTATGGCTACTACCACGTGGTCGAACTTTGGAGCCAATGACCTCAAGATCTTTGCAACAACTGATCTTGATGTCAACACCTCTTTACATACCTTGATTTGATTCACCAGCTTTGTAACTCTGGTGAAGAAATATGTTATACTTTCATTGTCTTCCATCTAAAACAACTCATAGGTTCTCTTGTGAGTTTGTAACCTCACCTCTTTCACCTTCTCTGCGCCTCCAAACGACTTTTCAAGAATCTCCCACGCTTCCTTCGCTGACTCTACATCACTAACCTTTTCAAAGTTATCTGGATCGACACACTGATGGATTATAAAGAAAGCTTTATAATCTTTCTTCTTCAACTCTTTGTGTGCAACCTTTTCTTGATCCGTCGCGTTCTCCGTAAGCGGTGTTACTCATTCCTTCACAAGATCCCAAAGATCTTTATAACAGAAAACCAACTTCATCTGCTTGCACCAATTCTCATAATTATCTTTCTTGAGAATCGGAAGACTCGCCGGAAAGTGCCCATTCGGATGATTCATCGCCATCACGATTTTCCTTCCTTGAATCGCAACCGGGGCTCTAGATACCAGATGTTGGAATTAACCCAAAACCTATGGGAATTCCGACCCTATCTTGATGAACAAGAAGGGTTCTTAGCGCAACAATACCAAAGAAAAGAAGAAAATAGAGAAAGAAAAGAAACTAGGATTCTAAGAGAATTTGGAGAAGAAGGTTGTTACCCATAAACTGTGAGATTTTTCTCTTTCTATTCACTTGCAACTGCAAACCGTGAATTACAATGTGTTGTGATTATTTACAAAATTAAGGGTTACTCCATATTTATAGATTTAGGTTTACTTGTTCTCCAAAGCAAAACCCAAAACTATAAAAGCCCAAAATATCTATTTTGGAACTATATCAAATCAAATCAAAATCAAATCTGTGTGAAATAACTATTTCAACACACCATTGCTTCGACACTTCGACACAAAAAAAATTATAATTTAACATTTCCTTTGCTCGGTCCCTTGTCAATTATATTTTCCTATATATTTGTTTATGGCTATAGTCTTTTGCGGTTGGTTTGCAGTCATTTTTTCATCTTTGCATGTATTTTTTTTAGCTCAACAACTTTTTATTCTTAACTCAACAACTTTGGACTCATTTCAACATGGTCTATTTTAAAGATTCCCTAGCTATATTTTGTATATTTTGATTTGATAAAGTGATAAAGTAAATAAATAAGAAAAAAATCGATTCACATTTTGATTCCCACATGCTTTATATTGTATTAAATATTAAATCCCATCACGGGCAGAGGTAAATGACAATTATAACTTTAAATGACCATATTTGTTGAATATATAAAAACAAAAAAGTTGGCAATATTTCGACAATGGCCAACAAAGTTACATCAAATTATAGAGTATTAATTAATAAATAAATGCAGCTAACTAATAAAAATAAATTAAAGTGGAACAAGTACATATATCATGCCAAATTGGACATCTCTATCATGATCTTCTTTCTCTCCAAACTTGAACAAAAGGGGAAATTATCTAACATACAAAACCTCTTGAGATATATAATGGGGACAATTTCGTTATCCATCACAAAAAGTTGGGTAGTCTATCTTCAATCAATTCACTAATGCCATATCATTTTATTATACTTAATTATTTATTTAATGATTTAAATTTTGTAGATTTCCAATGCAATGTAGCCTAATTTACTCTATGGATAACTCTACCCAACTTTTTGAAGTGGGTAGATAAGAATTCACCTATGTAAAACTAAACTAAAGAAACAAATAATCAATGAATTCAATGTATTTGGATGAGATGATAAAAAATCTCTTTCAACTTAATTATTAATAAAAAAAATAGGATTTACATTATCATAATCACTACAAAAAATACTGTCATTTCCCACGTGATATTCACGTCACTAAGTCCAAAATCACGTCACTAATCACAATTTGCGACGTGGGCAGAACACGTCGGAGGAGTATCCGTGAGAACTTTTTCCCATGTGAAATTCACGTCACTAATTAGTGACTTGACTTTCACGTCGCAAACCAGAAAATTATTTCGAAATGTTCCCACGTAAAATTCATGTCACTAGTTAGTGACGTGAATTTCACAAGGGAAAAAACCTTTTTTAATCAAGTCTGAAACATGCATGGTGTCAGTTTGGAAAACTTCCCACGTGAAATTCAGTGACGTGAATTTCACGTGGGAAAACTCAAACCTGTTTTAATTTTAGTGACATGAATTTCACGTCACTGAATTATTTAATAAAATGTAAAAATTAATAAATATTATTAATGAATAAAACAAATTAATAAATAATACAATGTAAAAATTAAAATAATTTTCGATTAAAAAATTTAAACTTTTTAATAAAAATAATTATTAAAAGATATAAAATATTTAGTCACATGATGCTCACGTCACAAACATAAATAATAATAAAAAAAAATGCCACGTGATATTCACGTCACAAACATAAATAATAATAATAAAAAAGTTATTCATCGTCACTGCTAAATATAGCATCTTCATCTTCTTCATCATCTTGGACATAACAATTCGATTGTGAGGCAAAAAATTTACGCATTTGTGCCTCCATCTCGGATTGCCTCATCTTCATTTCCTCCATTTCAGCATTTTGCCTATTCCTCATTTCCTCCATTTCGGCCTTTAACGCTGCCTCACGTCCCTCCGTCTCTCTTCTCACCTCAGATAGAGATAGCTGTCTCACTATTGCCAATATTTCAGGTGTCAATTCTGGCGGACGAGATCCTCCTTCTCCATCTTCAAGTCTTTGGAATAAAGTGCGGTCCCCTTTTCTATAGTCAGCAGCTATTGCGGTGAGAATCGGATAACAAGCTATTGATTAACTTGCATCACAAAACTTTGAAATTCACCACCGAGCTTTGATTTATCCAAAGGAAAGGGTAAAGAACGAAAACCCTAATAAGATAATCTAGGTTCGGGGGTTGGTTATACAAAGGGAATGTATTAGCACCCTAAGTATCCGTAGTACTCTACGGGAACCTCTTGTTTGTTTGTGTTATGTTAAAGTTTGTTTGCTAAGGGAAATATGCTAAGGTACCTAGGGGTATATACACTAAGTATGCTCGCCAAGACGTCGCATCTTGTGCCTACGTATCCTGACGGAAATGGAATCAGAGCATTTGTAGTTCCCCTCACTTACAGGGTATAAGGGTGAGAAATAGAAAGGTGGAAAAAAGAAAAGGTAGAAAAAGAAAAAAGTAGAATCCAAGAAGGCATTGGATGTAAAAGAAAAGGTGGAATCTAAGAAGGCATTGGATGTAAAGGAAAAAGGTGGAAAAAGAAAAAGGTAGCTCGCTAGGATCTTGCAATCCTATGCCTACGTATTCTCAAGATGAACTTGAGAAATCAGAGCGTCCGTAATTCCCCTCAATGGGGGTGACGAACTCTTGATTGTGGTCAAGGTTCCAAGGAAAAGTAGGGTGAAAAGCTTGAAAGCAAAGCTTGTGGGGATTAATTGTTTAGGAGAAGAGATTAATGGCCATCTCTTATAAAGGGATTGTGAAGGGTTAGACCGTCGTGAAGGAGAAGAGATTAATGGCTATCTCTTGCGAAGGTTAAAGAGAGGTTTAAAAGTTATAAGGGATTAATGGCTATCTCTTGGGAAGGCTAGGTTAAAAGGGAATGTAGTGTTCACGGGAAAGTAGGGTCTGACTGCAAGACACCTATGTGGAGTGCGGCGACTCCAAGCCTAAGGCTAGGTTAAAAAGGGTAATGAGCTAGCTATGACCTTGCGGTCAATAGAGAGACTTTCCTTTGGAATGAGGGGATAACAATTTTTTATGAAACAAGAAGTTTATATGGATATTTACATGAAGATGCAATATTAAATAACAAAGTATTCAAGTGAAACAAAGTTTACAATACCATACAAGGTTAGAACCATATGCATTAGGCATCACTAGATCAAGATGAACAAGGTATCATGATAAAAGAATCAAAGAAGTAAAGAGTATTCCTAATAGAAACCCAAAAAGACCTTTTACTTCCAACATGAATAAGTACCTCAAAAATATTGATTTTCACCAATTCCTTTTTATGTTCAAAAAGTAGACACAATAAAGAGTAATTTGCAAAAAGAATGGGCAAAAAATGATAAAAAATGATCAAGTTACGAATTGTTGAAATTAAAGCATGGACCATGAAAGTATAAGATAACATGTGATAAAAAGAATGGGAAGGGCTCCCCATGGGTGTTGAACCCGCGTCCTTGTGCTTGCAGTCTAAAACATTTTCCAACCTTGCCATTGCGCGCGTTTTAACATTGTATGGCAACAAAACAAAATATATAAAACAAAATGCATTCAGGAAATTAAAACAAAAGGACTGGGGCGAGGGGGATTCGAACCCCAATCCTTGTAGTAAATGCGCGTGTGTCTTTACCACTGGGGTGGCTATTCATCCATTGTATATGCCCACCCCTCAAATACTTAAACCCTCACGCGAAGAAAAAAACCCAAAAGAACCCATTCTTGCTACAACTGGCCCATGGTTTTGGGAGATCGTGAGAGAACAAGATTCCAGTTGCTGCACAAAACCTGCCTTGCCAATTATTCAGCAAACCAAACAAGTGGACTAACAAGTAACAAATTTATCAACTCATTTTCAAAACCAAAGCCAAAGATATAAATCCTTTTCCTCTTGGCTTGTGACACAGGTTGTCAATGATTTATTGATGACTTGACAAAAGAGCAATTCAAGATGAAAGGAAGGTACATTCAAAGAGATTACACGGCTATTCACAATAAAGGGCAGTGCTAAAAAATTGTTAGATCAAAGCAAGGTTCAACTTTCAAATTTCCAATTATCAATCTATGCCAAGAACAACAACTCATGTATTGAAATATATAAGCAACATGCAATAAAAAATCACAACAGGAAAAGAAATTGAAATAAGCACATGAATTGGTCAAGACAAATACCAAACAGTACATTCAATGAACTCTTGCAATCAATACATGAGGAATTTTAAAACTTGTCAAAATGGTATCAACAATGCTGCTAACTCAAACTTTGTTCATGTTCACTAGTCAAAATAGATAGGATTTCACAAACTTAATCAAGACTGCACCATGTCAACTATAACTGATAACAATAAGAATGCATTCTGAACAAAGAGTAGTAGCTTAAGCAAAATTATTGGACATACTTCAAAGAAAGGAGAAGGAAATAAAGCAATACACATTCCTAACCAGAGATCATATGCATTTTAGGCAGAGAAAACATTTGGACATAAAAAGAGAGTAAAATGACAGCAGCTCATTCAAACATTAATATTCAGGCTAGACAGTCATACATTCATGGTATAGTGAAAGCATAAGGCAAAGGCACATCCAAACAGGATTAAAATCATAAGGGGGTCAAGGAACACTAGTGCAAATCTGTGAGACTAGACCTATCAATCTATGTGATTCATAGTAATTAAAGCAATGCAGTGTTATTACTTGACCAAAAGGCAAGGAACAAACTAGTAAGCATGGCAACAATATGATCATGACATGATATGAGCAAAGATACTTCATTAAGGTTTGTCAAACACTCATGCCACTCCAAACATTTTAATCACACTATGGCATCTTGGCACACAAGTTTATCATGAAATGGATGCATCTGAATTGTGATAATGTACCATCATTGAATGTGTTTTATACCAAGTAACAGTTCAAGCATATAGGAATAATCTTAGCTCATGATATCACAAAGTAAATTCAGGAAAATAGCTATATGGAATTAATATGATTATGACATAGCATCAGACATAAGCTTCAAGAGATTAGCAGTTTATACCTCAGTCTCATGTGCATAGGTCAATTTGGTTCAAAACAGTTAGCATAACATGACATGGCTTGTATGCATAGCAGGATGTAAGTTTGGGACAAGTAATGGACATTTATCAAAGCAGAACCAAGACAAAAGTGATCTGTAACAAATTTTCATCCACCCTAACTTGTTCCTACACTGTTGGACATACACACAATTTGAAGAGAGATCAACAACTAGTGGCACACAAAAATCCTCCATGGACACACATAACTTGAATACAAAAGAAGTGACATGATGGCAACAATAAAGCTAGTAGTATTAACAAAACTTAATTCCAAACCTATGGCCATTCAAATCAAAATGCCAAGAGGAGAAATGCATGATGATGATGTAGCAGACATGTACTTATGGTGCAAAACAGTTAGATCAGGTAATCTAGACATATCATTCCAAAAGCCTTTTAGACATACATACTTAAACATGGACAAAAGGGAAAAACCTACCTTGAGCATGAATGACAACTTTGATATTTCAAAACATAGGCATGTGATCCATAAAAGATAAAGTGAAAACAAGACAAGATTTTGGTTATAATGCACATGAAGTTGTGTGTCAACAAAGTGAAGGAACAAGTAAAGATCAGAAACTTGTCATTTACAATGGTCTTAAGCATACCTTCAAGACATTCCCAACAAAACAGACCAGCATGGATACACAAGACTTGAATGTAAAAACATGTAGCATAATGACAGTTTACACATACTCCACATTTAGTGCAAATAACCCAAACTACCTGCCAGCAAAGAAACTCTACATAGTTGTTACTACAAATGACTTATATTAACACAAACCAGGGCCAATGGTCTACAACAGTTTCATAATTTACCAACACCTCAAGTGAATAGCAGTGAAATAAGTCTTGAAAAGGATCTCACCTGTTTATATTCAAACCATAACATTCAAACCTCAACAAGGCAGCTATATGACTGTCAGCATCATGACACCTAAGTTTTGGTAGGGTAACAAACAAGGGGAGTTATATGAACTTAGCAACCAGTCAATGAGTTGCACAAAGGGATTTGGTTACCATTCAATATATCTCATATATAATGTTAAGAACAAAAGGTAGTGCAAATACCTACTTCAGTACATCAACAGAACACTCACATTGGCCTTACCTCATTTCAACATGCCAATGGAAAAAGCATTCAAGAACATTTTCCAACATAATGGTTATGAAAACAATAACCATACATTATGAACAGAAGGAATAAATGCCAAAAACATTACATAAACATTCATGATGAAGGCATTATGACAAAAATAAGGTGCATGAGCATGAATATGGAGTGTAAAAGAGAAAAGTTACCAAGTGGAATATGTCCACTGCACCCTCAACCAATGAATTGTTCTCCCTCCTTTGAACTAGCAGCAAGCTTTCCAAGTACTCCTCCTTCTTTCCTCACTTGCAAAGCTTAAACTCAGAGATTTTTTAGAGTAAGTATGTGAATGATGTTGGTGTCTAAACTAAGTAGAAAAGCCTGCTATTTATAGGGAAAAGTCAAGAACTCAAGGCATGGCCAAAGTTGCACATTATGCCAAATCTGCCCTTTTCCATCGTGTGGGATATGGTATTTGCTGAACCAAGATTTCAAAATGTCTCTGAACTCTGAGCACAAGCAGGTGAGAAGTGATTGGTGAGAGGTTAAATGAATAAACAATACTTCTTTCCCTTTAAAAGTTTCTATTTCCTTGTGCAAGTGGCATAAACAAGACATAAACACTATTTTAATGTGAATCAAGCTACAATTTCGTGGCATAGCTTGTATTAAGTTTAAATCCATCATTAGAACTCAGAAACATGTGGCTTTGGTGGTTAGAGAATGTTTTGAGTCAATACACAATAGTTGGTTTCTTGAGTTTTAAGAAATGAAACCTCCAACTTTGAAGCTTCGAAACTCCTAGCTCACTCAATGGATTGAGGATTTCTAGTACTTTTTGGAAAGCTCTGAATGCCCTCTACAACTTTCATGTTCAAGGATTTTTGATTTGAGGCTTAGAACTATATTAAAAATTGAGTTGAAGTTGTGTGAAAACTAAGGTGAAAAAGCTGAAATTTCACTAAGTCCCCAAGGGTGATTTATCTTCCAAGTCTTGTAACTTAAAAACCATGCATTTTTTGAAAGAGGGTCCTCTAATATGGTTTGAAGATCATGGTTTCCATTTGAGCTTTGAGTCACTCAATTTGGATGTGTGGTTTGAAAGTTATGACTGTTTCAATTTTGGCACGAGTAGTGGAATTTCCATGTTTAAAAAGTTTCATGACCCAAACCTTGCTTCCTTTGCAAGAAACTTCTTAAAACTTGATCTCTCATGCCTTAACTCATAAATGAGACATGTCATGATGGATTGAGGACTTGGATGCTTCATTTTGGATCAAAATCTCGAGGATTAGGGCCTTAGTCAAAACCCTAATTTCAACTGTGAATGCACTGGAATGATCTTTGATGATCTTGCTTCTTCAATCACTTATAAGGCCCATAGGTAGTCTCTGAGGATGTCTACTACCACATGGAGTCATGTCCCAAGGCTTGAGAACAAATCTTGATCAAAATCAAAGGCCAGGATTGTCTTGTCATGACAAAACCCTAATTGGAGGCAGGGTGAACTTGTGGCTCAAGTTACTTGTGATGAGAGCCAGTCAGACTTGAATTTGAGTAAGACCTCTAGGATGTAGGTGAGATCACATGGTTACATTTAGAGATTTAATTATCCTTCTCTCTTTGAATCAGATGAGAGCTTGACTTAGGAGACTTTGCCATCCTCTTGGTATAAGTCATGGCTTTTCACAGAAGAAACAAACTTGCAAAATGAAATGGTTAGTTAACAATGCATGGATGATTGAACCTAAATGTCAATGCAAAATGTTATGACATCTAAGGGGTAAAATTTGGGGTACAACAGTTGCCCCTATTTAAATAGCTTTACCGGATGGCACGAGGAATGGAAATCCTCGGGGCATCAAGGTGAAAGGTGTTTAAATATAGCAAACCGAAATTTTTTTCCCTTAGATTGAATGCAGATGCTAAGGAGAAGCAGCAGACATGCAAATGCTGATATGCCATGAATTTCTAGTATGATGATATGATATCATGATAGATGCAAAGGTGCAGACAGACCAAACACCAGAGATAAAGCGCAAACCACCACAGAGAGCTTACTGGGAAAAGATGAAGGTTAGTATCCATGAGGAAAACTCACAGGGGATACAGACTAACCAACATAAGAGACTCAATGGGGAGACGTTGAAGAAACACTGGGGAAAATAAAAGCACACTCTTTACTGGGCATGGAACCAGAAAGAAGACATGATCTCCTCTGGGGATCAATTTGAAATAAAAGGATAAACATCAACAAAAGATTTTATGGGATTTTCTTATACTGAAGAGTTCAAACGGGATCTTCAAGAAAAGCCAGAAAAGACAGAGAAAGGCACATCTAAAAAAACATCAGACGGAAAAGGAAACCAGACATCCAATAATGGCTTTGAATGAAAGGTACAAATCACCATATCTAATAATGGCTTTAGATAAAAGTGAATAAAGCAGGGATCCAAGAAAGCATTGGATGTAATGAAACCAGTCATCCAATAATGGCTTTGAATGAAGGGTACAAATCATAATATCTGAGAAAACATAAGATAAGAATGAGATAAAATGTTAAATCTGAGAAGGCATCAGATGAAAGTGAGCAAACAAGGGTAATCTAAGAAGGCATTGGATAAAGGGACACCATACATTCAATGATGGCTTTGAACGAAAGGTATAAATCACAATATCTAATAACGGCTTTAGATGAATGTGAACAGAGACTACATTCAAGAATGGCATTGAATGCAAAGAAACCAGTCATCCAATAATGGCTTTGAACGAAAGGTACAAATCACAATATCTAATAATGGCTTTAGATGAATGTGAACAAAGACTCGATCTGGAAAAACATCAGATAAAGAGACACATCCGGAAAGGCATCGAATGGTAGAGAAACCAGACATCCAATAATGGCTTTGAATGAAAGGTATAAATCATAATATTTAATAATGGCTTTAGATAAAAGTGAACAAAGACTCGATATGGAAAACATCAGGTAGAGAGACACATCCGGAAAGGCATCGGATGGTAGAGAAACCAGACATCCAATAATGGCTTTGAATGAAAGGTATAAATTACAATATCTAATAATGGCTTTAGATAAAAATGAACAAAGACTCGATCTGAAAAAACATTAGAAAGAGAGACACATCCGAAAAGGCATCAGATGGTAGAGAAACCAGACATCCAATAATGGCTTTGAATGAAAGGTATAACTCACAATATCTAATAATGGCTTTAGATAAAATTGAACAAAGACTCGATCTGGAAAAACATCAGAAAGAGAGACACATCCGGAAAGGCATCAGATGGTAGAGAAACCGGACATCCAATAATGGCTTCGAATGAAAGGTATAAATCATAATATCTAATAATGGCTTTAGATAAAAATGAACAAAGACTCGATCTGGAAAAACATTAGAAAGAGAGACACAACCGGAAAGGCATCAGATGCAAATGAGACAAAAGGTGAAATCTAAGAAAGCATTGGATAAAAGGAATCACAATATCCAAAAAAGCATTGAATGACTGTGAATTTTCAGGAATGGTACTGAAAGTGAAAGCAAATCACTATATTCAGGAACGGTATCGAATGATAGTGAGAAAGACATCCAGGAATGACACTGAATGCAAAGGAGAAAACTCATCCAGGAATGGCACTGAATGAACAGATAAGACTTTCAGGAATGACACTGAAAGATATCCAAGCAAATTTGATGGGTTTACAGAAAATAGGCAAAACTTCCAGGAATGGTACTAGGAGTAACAAGAGGAATAAGATATCCAGGAATGACACTGGAGATCACAAGAGACGGACATCCAGGAATGACACTGAAGTGAGAGAAAATAAAGATCCAGGAATAGCACTGGAATGGGAGAATGACCAACATCTATCAACAGGATTAGATGCGCAAGAGAATGACAACATTCAGGAATGACACTGAATGAAAGGACATGTAATGTTTTGGTAGGCGCCAAGTAAGTTAGACTTTGACCACAAGGTAAGACGTGGATAACAACACAACCTATGGCGAAATGCAAATGAGGATGAAACACTCATACAATGCATATGGTAAATGAATTAAGTTATGATATATGATCAAATGCAGATGCAGACGCTGACGCTGACGACACAACTCGACTCTTAGGGAGAATAGAATACTGGACGACTGATTCCTTAACACGGAGATCACTGCCATTCTGCTTGGGGACTAAAGATGCTATTGCTAGACACATCTCTGCCACACTGGTAAACTGTATTAAGTGATGATCCTTGTAGGAAGGATGGAAAGTTGCATGGGGATTCTTCAAGTAACTTGCCCCAGATTAGCTGACTATTGTAGATGAATTGATCATTGCTTCAATTTGTATGATTCTGTAACTGACTGTTTCACGGTGCTCTTTGGAAAGCTTGCCCCAGTCTGAGTCTTGAAAAGTCTTCTGGATAAACCAATTCTGAGAAGGACTTGCCCCTGAACAACAACCCTTGAACTGTTTCTTCAACAAGATTTGGAAAGAACTTGCCCCTGATAGGATCACCGACCAAGTTTCTTAATTGTTTGAAAATTCCTTGAGAAGAAAGCTAGTTTGCAAACAAAAGTATTTGTACAAACATGGTAAATGCAAAGTTCATGCAACTTTTGAAATCAAAATCATTTTTGGAAAGATGCAAAGCATATGGGTCATTGGTCTGAACACGGCGGTTCAAGACACCAAAATGAAAAGTGTAAGCAAAAGGTATGATGCAAAAGACAAATGACCTGCAAATATCTTTGGGAGTCAGTTTACGCAACCTTGCTGGAGTATGCTTTCAAAATAACCTTGCTTCAATTAGGTCTTTTGAGGGTTATAACGTGGCCTGGTTCATGGTTTAAGAAACAAAGGATAAAGGCTCAAAATTTATTTGTGACCCACCCAATCTACGTGATGAACTTCAGTCCTAAGCTTAGTTAACTCAAACTATGCACTCAGGTTCCCACAGGTTAGGAATTGCATCGATGATAGTAATGATGATGGTTCAGAAGTCAAGGGACTTTGAAATGGCAGTCACTGCTTCCTTACAAAATTTTGTTATTTTTGATGAGGACCTCAGTCAACTTGTTTTGTCTTTGAGGATTTTGGTAACCTCTTGATTGATTTTTGTTATCCCTAACTTTTGCCTGAACTGTGTCATTTGAGCTTACAGCCAGCAGGATGCCCCAATTTTTGCCTATGTCTCCTTCATAGGTTTTGACTTAGCAGGCTTTTATTTTGATTTTTTTTACTCTCTCTTTTTTTAGTGACTGTCTGGCTTAATGATTACAGTGAACCATCATTGGCGTTTGACTTGAAAGACATCTTCGACACTTGCTTGTTGTGTGCGAAGGAAAACTTGTGAGTGCAACCTTTTGTTGAAAGGTGTCTTGTATGGACGCACAACCAAGTTAACTGAGAACTACCCTGCCCCAGGTTAAGATTTAAAGGTTTTTGTAAGGAAAGAAAAAAAACTCCTACTTCTAGGCTCGAAGGGGTTAACGAGGGATTATCTTCCTTATTTCTCCAATGTTTAGGGATTGAAACAATGCCTTACATCGTCAACAAAGTTTAATTGGAAGCATACCAACAGCAGTTATGAGTATAAAGTTTCCATCATTCTCCCTCCAATCTTTGCATAATAAAAAAGAAAGTGGAAAAAGAGATAAAATATTTTGCAAAAGAAAGCATAGAGATGTAAATAACAAACAAAATGAATTGAATCAAAAGTTGCAATGCTCATTTCATTAATCACGAAAGTACAAACATAATTTGAAGGCAAACAGCCAGTACAAAATAAGGAAAATGCAAACAACAAGAAACAAGGCCCAGTGACTAGTTAAACACAAGGATGAGCTGTCCTGTCTTTAACAAGTAGCTGAGGTGAATTCGAATGAAGCTTCACTTGGCGTGCCCTGGCAGAGGGTTTCTTTGGACATTTGGATTGTCCTTAAAGGAAAGGATTTTGTTTTTCATCAGCTCTTGTACTTTAGCCTTCAATGCAAAGCAACCTTCCAAGTTATGGCCCACACCACCTTGATGGTATTCACAATGAAGATCAGCCCTATAGTCGGCTGGAAGAGGATTTGGAGGAAGAGGCAAAGGCCTTGTGGTAATCAAACCTTGTTGAACCATACTAGGATAAAGCTCGGTGTATGTCATGGGAATAGGATCAAATTGATTCCTATTACGGTACTGGTTCTGTCCTGCAGTTGGACGTTGGGAAGCTTGAGATGGTCGTGGAGCAGTAACCACGAGAGTATTAGCAGCAACAGTATGGTGAATAGCATACTGAGGTTGGGGACGAGGCCTTCTCACTTCAACCATTACAACGTTAGTCTGATCTTCCCTTTTCCTCTGAAAGTTCCCATAGGATTTCTTCATAGCATTGGAAGATTCAGCAGCTTTTGACACTTTTCCTTTCTTAAGACCTTCCTCTAATCTTTGGCCAATAGTAACCAAATCAGTGAAATTGGAGGAAACACTTCCAATCATCTTTTCCCAATAGAATAGGGACAGGGTATCCATGAACATTCCAGTCAACTCTTTCTCGGCCAAAGGAGGTTCAACTTGGGAAGCCAATTCCCTCTAGCGCTGAGCGTACTCCTTAAAAGATTCCTTCTCATGTTGAGTCATGTTTTGCAGTTGGCGGCGATCAGGAGCCATGTCAAGGTTATACTTATACTGCTTCATGAAGGCATTTACAAGATCTTGGAAGTAGTAAATGGAGTTTTGCTCGAGACCCATATACCATTTGAATGATGCTCCACTCAAGCTATCCTGGAAACAGTGGATAAACAACTTCTGATTTTTGGTATAAGCAGCCATCTTGCGACAATAAATGACCAAATGAGCCCTTGGGCAAGAGTGCCCCTTATATTTCACAAATTCTGGAGTTTTGAACTTAGCAGGCATAACAAGATCAGATACTAAGCACATGTTGTCTGCATCCACATTAAAGAAGTCATTACCCTCAACAACTTTGAGTCTTTTGTCTAAGGTCTGAAACTGCTCACAGATAACTTCAGGTTCAACAAAGTCTTCACAGTCTTCTCCCTGAGCACTGACAGCATTGTACTTAAAGAGGGGATTCTCAATGGGAGCTCGAACAGTCTATGGAACAGCATGGATCGTAGGTCTGGGCTCGGTGAAAACATGAGCTGAAATATAGGCATAGCGGTCTGACCAACCATAGTAGTAGATGTAATCGGTGGAGAATAGTTGTGTGGCAAATCAAACTCTGGCCAAGTTGAAGGTGGCATCTGAACAGGTGGAGGATCAACACTTGAAACTTCCTGAATGACAGTCCTTTGGGGTTGCTCCCCCTAGCAATCAAAACTTAAAGCATCTCAGTTAGTTTAGTCATGCTTGACTTAAGGTCATCGATCTCCATTCGGACCTCGGCATTGTGTGCCTCTTGCTCTGACATTCTTCGTCTGTAGTTAGCTCTAGTCTGGTATTAGTGTCGAGGAATCAACTTGATGACTCACATATGACACTAGAAGATAGAGACGACTGGATATAATCCACTAGACAAACAGACATATGCAATGAAACATGCAAAGATGCAAATGATATGCAATGCAATGCAAACAGGATGCAAAACACATGCAACAGGATCAAGGGTTCAAGATCACATCATGGAGTCTGGGTAAAGAACCAACCACAGGGTGTGTACTAGGGTTCTTCAACTGTAGAACAGGGTTCTAAGAAGTTCCCAGAGTCAACAACCCATCTTTCGGATATTGTCGATTTCCCGAATGACTCGGTAGTCAATAATATTCTCAAGAGAGTCTCGTCTAAGTGTAGTATCGCGTGACAACCATTTCAGGAATAGACTCCCTCATGGTCACCGCACTACATCCTAACAGGCCAAGTGGGGTTAGAGGTAACTACGGTTCTCAATATCAAGGGCACCTATGTCGAGAGTAGCACGTTTTCACGAATAGACTCGTTCAACATGACTAAACTCTCAAGAGGGCCTCAATCAAGTGATGGTGTCTCAAGTTAACTTTTTCGGGAATCGACACCCTCAAAGTCTCCTTGAATGTACCATCATCCTATCATAGGTGCGCTCAAGTCAGGGTATATGACATATCCTCACCACTCAAAGTAGCAACCCTGCATACAGAAAAACCAAGCACAACAGGTATATACAGATATACAAAATATACAAGTATAAAAGCAAGCAAACATATAAATAACACAAAGACAAACAAGGTGGGCTTAACCCTCTTAGGGGAAACCATCCCCAGTGAAGTCGCCATTTTCTGTTGCGGTGAGAATCGGATAATAAGCTATTGATTAACTTGCATCACAAAACTTTGAAATTCACCACCGAGCTTTGATTTATCCAAAGGAAAGGGTAAAGAACGAAAACCCTAATAAGAGAATCTAGGTTCGGGGGTTGGTTATACAAAGGGAAGGTATTAGCACCCTAAGTATCCGTAGTACTCTACGGGAACCTCTTGTTTGTTTGTGTTATGTTAAAGTTTGTTTGCTAAGGAAATATGCTAAGGTAAGGACCTAGGGGTATACACACTAAGTATGCTCGCCAAGACGTTGCATCTTGTGCCTATGTATCCTGACGGAAATGGAATCCGAGCATTCGTAGTTCCCCTCACTTACAGGGTAAACGGGTGAGAAATAGAAAGGTGGAAAAAAGAAAAGGTGGAAAAAGAAAAAAGTAGAATCCAAGAAGGCATTGGATGCAAAAGAAAAGGTGGAATCCAAGAAGGCATTGGATGTAAAGGAAAAAGGTGGAAAAAGGAAAAGGTAGCTCGCTAGGATCTCACAATCCTATGCCTACGAATTCTCAATATGAACTTGAGAAATCAGAGCGTCCGTAGTTCCACTCAATAGGGGTGAGGAACTCTTGACTGTGGTCAAGGCTCCAAGGGAAAGTAGGGTGAAAAGCTTGAAAGCAAAGCTTGTGGAGATTAATTGTTTAGGAGAAGAGATTAATGGCCATCTCTTATAAAGGGATTATGAAGGGTTAGACCATCGTGAAGGAGAAGAGATTAATGGCTATCTCTTGCGAAGGTTAAAGAGAGGTTTAAGAGTTATAAGGGATTAATGGTTATCTCTTGGGAAGGCTAGGTTAAAAGGGAATGTAGTGTTCACGGGAAAGTAGGGTCTGACTGTAAGATACCTACGTGGAGTGCGGAGACTCCAAGCCTAAGGCTAGGTTAAAAAGGGTAATGAGCTATCTATGACTTTGCAGTCAATAGAGAGACTTTCCTTTGGAATGAGGGGAGAACATTTTTTTATGAAACAAGAAGTTTATATGGATATTTACATGAAGATGCAATATTAAATAACAAAGTATTCAAGTGAAACAAAGTTTACAATACCATACAAGGTTAGAACCATATGCATTAGGCATCACTAGATCAAGATGAACAAGGTATCATGATAAAAGAATCAAAGAAGTAAAGAGTATTCCTAATAGAAACCCTAAAAGGCCTTTTACTTCCAACATGAATAAGTACCTCAAAAATATTGATTTTCACCAATTCCTTTTTATGTTCAAAAAGTAGACACAATAAAGAGTAATTTGCAAAAAGAATGGGCAAAAAAGGATAAAAAATGATCAAGTTATGAATTGTTGGAATTAAAGCATGGACCATGAAAGTATAAGATAACATGTGATAAAAAGAATGGGAAGGGCTCCCCATGGGTGTTGAACCCGCGCCCTTGTGCTTGCAGTCTAAAACATTTACCAACCTTGCCATTGCACGCGTCTTAACATTGTATGGCAATAAAACAAAATATATAAAACAAAACGCATTAAGGAAATTAAAACAAAAGGACTGGGGCGAGGGGGATTTGAACCCCAGTCCTTGTAGTAAATGCGCGTGTGTCTTTACCACTGCGGTGGCTATACATCTGTTGTATATGCCCAACCCTCAAATACTTAAACCCTCGCACGAAGAACAAAACCTAAAAGAACCCATTCTTGCTACAACTGGCCCATGGTTTTGGGAGATCGTGAGAGAACAAGATCCCAGTTGCTGCACAAAACCTGCCTTGCCAATTATTCAGCAAACCAAACAAGTGGACTAACACGTAACAAATTTATCAACTCATTTTCAAAACCAAAGCCAAAGATATAAATCCTTTTCCTCTTGGCTTGTGACACAGGTTGCCAATGATTTATTGATGACTTGACAAAAGAGCAATTCAAGATGAAAGGAAGGTACATTCAAAGAGATTACACGGCTATTCACAATAAAGGGCAGTGCTCAAAAATTATTAGATCAAAGCAAGGTTCAACCTTCAAATTTCCAATTATCAGTCTATGCCAAGAACAACAACTCATGTGTTGAGATATACAAATAACATGCAATCAAAAATCACAACAGGAAAAGAAATTGAAGTAAGCACATGAATTGGTCAAGACAAACACCAAACAGTACATTCAATGAACTCTTGCAATCAATACATGAGGAATTTTAAAACCTGTCAAAATGGTATCAACAATGCTGCTAACTCAAACTTTGTTCATGTTCACTAGTCAAAATAGATAGGATTTCACAAACTTAATCAAGACTGTACCATGTCAACCATAACTGATAGCAATAAGAATGCATTCTGAACAAAGAGTAGTAGCTTAAGCAAAATTATTGGACATACTTCAAAGAAAGGAGAAGGCAACAAAGTAATACACATTCCCAACCAGAGATCATATGCATTTTAGGCAGAGAAAATATGTGGACATGAAAAGAGAGCAAAATGACAGCAACTCATTCAAACATTAATATCCAGGCCAGACAGTCATACATTCATGGTATAGTGAAAGCATAAGGCAAAGGCACATCCAAACAGGATTAAAATCATAAGGGGATCAAGGAACATTAGTGCAAATCTGTGAGACTAGACCTATCAATCTATGTGATTCATAGTAATTAAAGCAAGGCTGTGTTATTACTTGATAAAAAGGCAAGGAACAAACTAGTAAGCATGGCAACAATATGATCATGACATGATATGAGCAAAGATACTTCATTAAGGTTTGTCAAACACTCATGCCACTCCAAACATTTTAACCACACTATGGCATCTTGGCACACAAGTTTATCATGAAATATGGATGCATTTGAATTGTGATCATGTACCATCATTGAATGTGTTTTATACCAAGTAACAATTCAAGCATATAGGAACAATCTTAGCTCATGATATCACAAAGTAAATTCAGGAAAATAGCTATATGGAATTAATATGATTATGACATAGCATCAGACATAAGCTTCAAGAGATTAGCAGTTCATACCTCAGTCTCATGTGCATAGGTCAATTTGGTTCAAAACAGTTAGCATAACATGACATGGCTTGTATGCATAGCAGGATGTAAGTTTCGGACAAGTAATGGACATTTATCAAAGCAGAACCAAGACAAAAGTGATCTGTTACAAATTTTCATCCACCCTAACATGTTCCTACACTGTTGGATATACACACAATTTGAAGACATATCAACAACTAGTGGCACATAAAAATCCTCCATGGACACACATAACTTGAATACAAAAGAAGTGACATGATGGCAGCAATAAAGCTAGCAGTATTAACAAACCTCAATTCCAAACCTATGGCCATTCAAATCAATATGCCAAGATGAGAAATTCATGATGACGATATAGCAGACATGTACTTATGGTGCAAAACAGTTAGATCAGGTAATCTAGACATATCATTCCAAAAGCCTTTTAGACATACATACTTAAACATGGACAAAAAGGAAAAACCTACCTTGAGCATGAATGACAACTTTGATATTTCAAAACATAGGCATGTGATCCATCAAAGATAAAGTGAAAACAAGACAAGATTTTGGTTATAATGCACATGAAGTTGTGTGTCAACAAAGTGAAAGAACAAGTAAAGATCATAAACTTGTCATTTACAATGGTCTTAAGCATACCTTCAAGACATTCCCAACAAAACAAACCAGCATGGATACACAAGACTTGAATGTAAAAACAGGTAGCATAATGACAGTTTACACATACTCCACATTCAGTGCAAATAACTCAAACTCCCTGCCAGCAAAGAAACTCTACATAGTTGTTACTACAAATGACTTATATTAACACAAACAAGGGCCAGTGGTCTACAACAGTTTCACAATTTACCAACACCTCAAGTGAATAACAGTGAAATAAGTCTTGACAAGGATCTCACCTGTTTATATTCAAACCATAACATTCAAACCTCAACAAGGCAGCTATATGACTGTCAGCATCATGGCACCTAAGTTTTGGTAGGGTAACAAATAAGGGGAGTTATATGAACTTAGCAACCAGTCAATGAGTAGCACAAAGGGATTTGGTTACCATTCAATATATCTCATGTATAATGTTAAGAACAAAAGGTAGTGCAAATACCTACTTCAGCACATCAACAGAACACTCACATTGGCCTTACCTCATTTCAACATGCCAATGGACAAAGCATTCAAGAACATTTTCCAACATAATGGTTATGAACACAATAACCATACATTATGAACAGAAGGAATAAATGCCAAAAACATTACATAAACATTCATGATGAAGGCATTATGACAATAATAAGGTGCATGAGCATGAATATGGAGTGTGAAAGAGAAAAGTTACCAAGTGGAATATTTCCACTACACCCTCAACCAATGAAATGTTCTCCATCCTTTGAACTAGCTGCTAGCTTTCCAAGTACTCCTCCTTCTTTCCTCACTTGCAAAGCTTAAACTCAGAGATGTTTTAGAGTAAGCATGTGAATGATGTTGGTGTCTAAACTGAGTAGAAAAGCCTGTTATTTATAGGGAAAAGTCAAGAACTCAAGGCATGGCCAAAGTTGCACATTATGACAAATCTGCCATTTTCCATCGTGTGGGATGTGGTATTTGCTGAACCAAGATTTCAAAATGTCTCTGAACTCTGAGCACAAGTAGGTGAGAAGTGATTGGTGAGAGGCTCAATGAATAAACAATACTTCTTTCCCTTGAAAAGTTTCTCTTTCCTTGTGCAAGTGGCATAAACAAGACATAAACACTATTTTAATGTGAATCAAGTTGTAATTTCGTGGCAAAGGTTGGGTTAAGTTTAAATCCATCATTAGAACTCAGAAATATGTGGCTTTGGTGGTTAGAGAAGGTTTTGAGTCAATACACAAAAGTTGGTTTCTTGAGTTTTAAGAAATGAAACCTCCAACTTTGAAGCTTCGAAACTCCCAGCTCACTTAATGGATTGAGGAGTTCTAGTACTTTTTGGAAAGCCCTCAATGCCCTCTAAAGCTTTCATGTTCAAGGATTTTTGATTTGAGGCTTGGAACTATATGAAAAATTGAGTTGAAGTTGAGTGAAAACTAAGGTGAAAAAGCTGAAATTTCAATAAGTCCCCAAGGGTGATTTATCTTCCAAGTCTTGTAACTTAAAAACCATGAGTTTTTTTTGAAAGAGGGTCCTCTAATATGTTTTGAAGATCATGGAAAGAGATTCCATTTGAGCTTTGAGTCACTCAATTAGGATGTGTGGTTTGAAAGTTATGGTTGTTTCAATTTTGGCACAAGTAGTGGAATTTCCATGTTTAAAAAGTTTCATGACCCAAACCTTGCTTCCTTTGCAAGAAACTTCTTAAAACTTGATCTCTCATGCCTTAACTCATCAATGAGACATTTCATGATGGATTGAGGACTTTGATGCTTCATTTTGGATCAAAATCTCGAGGATTAGGGCCTCAGTCAAAACCCTAATTTCAACTGTGAATGCATTGGAATGATCTCTGATGATCTTGCTTCTTCAATCACATATAAGGCCCATAGGTAGTCTCTGAGGATGTCTACTACCACATGGAGTCATGTCCCAAGGCTTGAGAATAAATCCTAATCAAAATCAAAGGCCAGGATTGTCTTGTCATGACAAAACCCTAATTGGAGGCAGGGTGAACTTGTGGCTCAAGTTACTTGTGATGAGAGCCAGTCATACTTGAATTTGAGTAAGACCTCTAGGATGTAGGTGAGCTCAAATGGTTGCATTTAGAGCCTTAATTGTCCTTCTCTCTTTGAATCAGATGGGAGCTTGACTTAGGAGACTTTGCCATCCTCTTGGTATAAGTCCTGGCTTTTCACAGAAGAAACAAACTTGCAAAATGAAATGGTTAGTTAACAATGCATGGATGATTGAACCTAAATGTCAATGCAAGATGTTATGACATCTAAGGGGTAAAATTTGGGGTACAACAGCAGCCAAAGACCCAAGACAAAAAACACCCATTGTTTCCCTTCCCACCTACTGTTAAACTCCAAATATAGAGATCCACACGTGGATCAAGCGGTTCATTCCCAATTGGAGTACATTAAGGATTTTCAGCTAGATACTGGGTAAGCAAGGTCTGATACTACTCCTACACACACATAAAAAAATTAAATTAAATATAGTTTAAACAATTTAGTTATATACAATAATGAAATAAAATAATGAAATATAAACAAGTTACCAAGGTTGATTTGGAACGGCCGTCAACAAACTCCCCCGATTTTCTGGTTCGGGTCTTCAGAAATAGCTCAGTAATCCGTGGCTCCCTCCCCAAATCCTTTTTCTAATTAAAATAATTAAGTTTAATTAAATATGTATATAATAATACAAAATAGAACTTAAAAAAATAGTTATAATTATCATTCGTCGACGATGCTCGCCGATACTGATACTTTCCAACTGTATTAAGGCAACCACATGCTTCAGATGGCCTAATCTTTTTTGCATGTTCAGATCTTCTCTGAAAATCTTCTGTCTTCCACCACTCAATAAGTTCCACAAATATTTCCCCGCCTATCCAGTTAGGACGAGTTTGATCCCTTTCCCAACGTTGTCTAGCATTCATAAGCATGTCAGATTGTCGGCTAGATACCTTACTTCTAATTTTTTTTAAAATCTTGACCTCGTCAAATTTTTGCCACGTACACCTTTCCTGCAAGTTGTATGACATTCAAATAAAATGTTAGATATTTATAACAAAAAATAATTATAAAATAACATAACTTTAATAAAAATACAATTTACCTCAAATTTATCAAGCCATATATCTTTCTCAATATCTGGGAGCTCTCCAAAAGACTTAATGAGTTTTGTATACATCAGTTGAATGACCTGATTTACAGCTTTTGCGGCAGGCCGAGACGGATCAAAACTAAACAACAACAATAATTTGAATAAGTATTAAATATAAAAATGACAATATATAGTTAAATAAATATTATAAATTAAACACTTACCCCGATCCATCGGGCCTAATAAGATGTCGTCCTTCAACCACCAAAATCTCCTCTGTAAAAGGATTTTCCTGCTCTCATGAACTTCATCATCCTCCTGAATATGGTCATCTTGCTCCTGACGTGCAGGTATATGTGTGGGGTGTGGAATGCAGGAACCAGATCCCCCAGTCTGTTGCGCGAAGGAAGTCTCCTGATTAAAATTAGATCCCCTAGGCTGATGTGTGAATGAATACTGCTGAGGAAAACTAGATCCCTTAGTCTGCTGCGCGAAGGAAGTCTGCTGAGGAAAACTAGATCCCCCAGGCTGCTGCATGAAGGAATACTGCTGAGAAAAACTAGATCCCCCAGGAAAACTAGATCCATCAGGCTGCTGCGTAAAGGAAGACGGTACCTGAGAAAAACTAGATCCCCCAAGCTGCTGCATGAAGGATCCCCCAAACGGACTAATAAAAGATGGATTCCTAGATGGAACCATATGGGAGGAGGAGAATAATGTCATAAATGGCTGTGAAGTGTCTAGAGACATCAGATATGCCTGAGTCTGAGGGCGAGAAGCATACATGGGCGAGGGAGGTACCTCACGTACCCTAGGTCTCGGACGGGGCTGGGTCGCCTTAGCCGTACCCTTGTCAATTTGGGGTGGCATTTTATCTATTTTGAGAGAGTTGTCAATAACTAAATCAACACAATATATACACACACTACGTAAACATAATTTGTATTCATATAAAAACTAATAATACATTAATAAAAACTGTTCGAACACATTAATACATTAAGTAAAATTAATAAAAACTATCTATTCAAACTCTTCATCCATATTATTTTCATCATCTGATCCAATAATATCCTCAGATCCCAACTCTTCATGTTTGTCATCCACATTATTATCTACCAACAACACAGATGCATCAATTTGATGACTCTCGAACAATGTATCACACAAATTTGTAATTTGTTCAACTTCAACCACATCATTAATTTGAGAAATTTCATCGTCTCGGTAAGCAACATCTTCCACTAGATCATCAGTTTCAATCTGACCCAATGGTTTTGTTTTGATTACAACACACCATCCATGTTTACGTGGCTGAATTGAAGGGTAAGGAACATAATAAACTTGCTTAACGATATGTGACATTATGAAAGGGTCATACTCTTTGTACCTTCTATCAATTCGAATCTCAACTGTGTTATATTTCTTATATATTTTTGTGCCCCTGGCAGATGGATCATACCAATCACAATAAAACAAGACAACTCTATTTTTCGAGTCCAAGTAATTGTATGCCAACTCGTAAATATGTGTAACAACGCCATAAAATTCGTCTTCATCACCATCTGTAACTCCTTTAACAAATACACCACTATTTATGGTTTGTTTCCCTTCTGTCCAGGTCTGGGTGTGAAATTTATAACCGTTCACAAAGTATGTGTGCCATTCAATTGCTCTTTGAACAGGGCCTCTAGACAAGTTTCTCAAATGGAGTATTTCCTGAGTCGGTGCAACAATGCATGACAATTGCTCCTTGAACCATGCTGGAAAAGATGCATGTATGTGACCGGTAGTTGCTTGTTCACCGGTGCTTTGAAAGTAGGAGGTGTTAAATGCCCTATAAAGAAACATACTATTAGTTAGAATGTAATAATTTAATTTGTAAAGCCAAATAGGTAGTTAGGGGTATACTTACTCAAGATATGGCCTAACTTCAACACAGTTAATCAAGACATGAACATGTGCAGATTGCAATTCTTTTTGGATTAGCTAATGCATATTCTCCTTTCCAGAGGGACGACCGGGAAGACCGAAGACTGACAAGGTAAATTAACTTATTTTGTTAACATCAAATTCATTCCTTATGATTCTTGGAGTTAACATCAAATGATTGAAATAATGACTACAAAATTGTGATGTTTCCCGATGCAAGTAATGTGCACATATTGATCCTTCAACTTTAGCTTTATTTTTCATTGATCGCTTTGAATCACCCATGAATCTTTCAAAGGGATACATCCACCTGTATTGAACGGGGCCACCAAGATAGGCTTCAAATGCAAGATGCACAGGTAGATGTTCCATAGAGTCGAAAAAACCAGGTGGAAAAACTCGTTCCAACTTACATAGAATTACTAGAATATTTTGGTCCAACTTAGTGATGTTATCGACTCTTAAAGTTGACGCACAAATATCTCTGAAAATTTGACTTATTTCAGTTAGCAGATTGAACACAAGGTTGGGTAGTGAATTGAAAGCAATTGGAAGCAATCATTCCATGAAAACATGGCAATCATGACTTTTTATTCCATGCAATTCCCAGTTTTGGCGTCGGCACACCTAGCTAAACTTGATGCATAACCATTGAGCATTCTCAGTTCATTTAACCATCGACAAACCGCTTTAGCGTCTTGGGAAGTTAGGCTGTAACAAGCCTTGGGTTTTAATAGTTTTCCATTAGGTCGAGGCTTCAACTCCAAGTCTTTTCTATCACACAAAATTTGCATGTTCCTTCTAGCCTTCTCATTATCTTTTGTTTTGCTTTGAACATCCATCACCGTGTTAAATACATTATCGAAAAAATTCTTCTCAATATGCATAACATCAAGATTATGTCGCAACAAATTATCTTTCCAATATGGGAGATCCCAAAATATACTTCTTTTTGTCCAATTGTGTTTGACCCCATATCCTTGAATTCTGCATGCTTCACCATAATCTGTGAATTTTGGCAGTTCAGAAACTCGATTCCATATTTCCTCTGGTGCCAATCGAGGGGGAGGCAAATCTTTTACTCGTACATATTTTTTGAAATCAGTCTTGTTTCTTCTAAAGACATTATCTCGTGGTAGGAATCTGCGGTGACAGTCGAACCACAAACTTTTTCCCCCAAATTCCAAAGTAAAAGCCTTTGTAAATTCCATGCAATACGGACATCCCATTTTTCCGTGCGTACCCCAACCAGATAAAATTCCATACGCAGGAAAGTCATTAATAGTCCACATCAAAGCAACTCGCAAAGTAAAGTTTTGTTTGCGAGAAATATCATAAGTTCATTCTCCAATCCACAACCTCTTCAAATCATCAATTAAAGGTTGTAAATACACATCGATTCCGGCTTTAGGACTTGACGGTCCTGGAATGAGGCAAGTAAAAAACATGCATGGTTTTGTCATGCACATCTCTGGAGGGAGGTTGTAAGGGGTTACAATAACTGGCCAACAAGAATATGCAATTGCAGACGCTTGGACATATGGAGTAAAACCATCAGAACATAATCCGAGTCTGACATTTTAATTTAAAATGTGATTTTAATATATGCGAAATAGTATAATTCTTTACACATTGTTTTAAACATAACTATATTTCATACTATATAAAATTGTACATTTCATAACTACATATTATAACTATATTTTATACTATATAAAATTTTACATTTCATAACTACATATTATATCTTATAATTATACTTAACATATATGTATATACTTACTTAAATAAATAAAAATTAATTCATATATCTTTATTTATGATATATCTTTCATTTCTATAAAAATAAAAATAAAAATATTATAATTCTATTTTTAATATAAATAAAAAATATTCTTTTTTAGTTTTCGTAAATCTACATAACATATTAATATAATTTTTTCATAATAGATATATACTTTTTTCTATATATTTTTTTCTATTTTTTCTATTTTTTAAAAAGCTATTTTACTTTTGTTTTAAATTCTATTTTTTAAAATAAATTTGTTGTTTAAATTGTGTTTTTTAATAAATATACATAACATATTAATATAACTTTTTCATATTTATTATATACTTTTTTTAAACATAAATTTCTCTAAAAGTACTTTTTAACAAAAATACTTCTATTTAATAATTGTGTTTAATATACATATTTTTTTTTAAAATAACTTTACAATTTTCTTAAATAAAAATATTTTTTTAATTTCTGTTTTTTCTAATTTTTTATAAATGCTGTTTTTATTATATATTAAATATAATATATAAAATTCTGTTTTCTATTTTTTTAAATATATTAAATATAATTTATTAAATAAAACCTTTAAAATATATTAAATATAACCTACAAATTCTGTTTTTTTTTTTAATTTTGTTTTTAAAATATAAAAAATAAATTATGAAATATAGAAAATATAAAAAATAACTTATAAAATATAATATATATATTCTGTTTTTAATAAAAATAACATATTTGAAAAAAAAAACTGTTTTTACACAACAACAACAACCAAACAACCAAATAAATAATCTTATAAAACCTAAATAATTTCATATATAATCTATATATTCTATTTTTATAAAACAACTTCCATATACAATTTTATTCATATAAATCTGAAAAATAAATAATTTAAATTACAAAAATACCTCAATGAAACAACAATAAAGTTTGTATCTTGAATCTTGATGAGATTCCCTTGAATCTTCCAAATATTTTTCTTTTAACAACAAACATTAAAAGTTTAAAATTAGAAAATATTAAAATAAAATGTAAAACGAAAATAGAAATAAAAAGAATATAAAATAAGGAGAAAGAAATGAATCATACCTTTGATTGAAAATGAAAAGCTGGTGTTAAAATGGTATGGTGTGGAGGAAATAGAGAGCAAGAGAAAGCAAAAACGAAGAAGAAAAGAAGAAGAAAAGAAGAACAATAAGGAGGAAATGAAGAAGAAAAGAAGAAAGAAAATGAAATTGTGAGTTATGGAAATTTGGGAAAATATATAGTGAGGTTTGTCATGTGGTTATCACGAGGGAAAGAAGCCACATGTTTTCCACGTCGGAACCTATCTCTATGTAATAAGTATTATAACGTTAGGTCTCAACGGTAATACAATTAAAAATAAATGTATTGATTCTAGCTACGTGGGAATCAAGTCGGAAAATTGTCTCATGGTCCACGTCGGAACACTTGTAATAATTAAATATGTCTCAACGGTAATAATATTTGTCAAGCCAAAATAAATATTTAGAAGCTAGCAACGTGGGAATCACGTCGGAACATACTCACGTGTATCCCACGTTGGAAAACCTGCAAAAGTAAATGGACTTAGTCAGACCCATCATTTCACAAACAGTTTCCTACTTTTTTTTCATTTTTGAATTTCATTTTCCCACGTGAATACCACGCCACAAATGAAATTCTGAAAATTTTTAAATTTCTCCCCACGTGTAACCTGATAGTTTGATTTTTAAATTTTAACTTTTGTGTTGCGACGTGGGATTCACGTCACAACTATTTTAAAAAAAAAACCTGCACCCACCATTTGTAAACTTGAATCTTATTAGTTTATTAATAAAATAACTTAGTGCAGTGATATACACGTCGCAACCTCCATTATTTCCCACATGTATATCACGTCACTAATTCACGTAAGAAACTCTATGTTTTTTTGTAGTGAATATTTTTAAAGGATTAATTTCTACCGTTACACACAAAATATACATGATTTCAAAAAAAAAAAAAACAATAAATAAAACCCCAATATTAAACTCAATAAAATTGGAGTAAAGTTTTTGTTTCAATATTATGAATGTAAAAATGTACTTTTAAGTTGAAAAACTCTATTAAAAATAATACTGACAAACGAGCATGTCTATCTCGCAAAAATCTGAAAAAATGGGACATACATAGTTAAATGTGCTAGAAAAACAATGAGACGGGGCAAAACAGAATCGCAGACACTGTGACTCTAAAGTCTACAATATAAAAATTTATATTAGCGGCCGCACCAACAAAAATCTACTAAAAAACAGAGCGGAAGAGAGCTATTAGAGTTTGACCGAACTCATCCTTACAAAATTGTCTTGTAAGGTGAGTAGTGACACTCTATATAAACTCTTTCAATACTCTATCTCCAACCAATGTGAGACTTGTAATCTTCTCAATACACCCCTTCACGCTCAACACTCTTTTGGATTAGGTGCGTGGATTTAAACGATGGGCGGCCCATGCTCCGATCAATAGACTCAGATACCATATTCGAGTTTGATTTAACTCATCCTTACAACTTGTAAGGTGAGGGGTAACATTCTACATAAACTCTTTCAATACCCTATCTCCAACCAATGTGAAATTTGAGATCTTTCCAATACGCTTCCTCACACCCATCACTCTTTTGGGCTTGTTGCGTGGATTTCAACGGTGGGTGGCCTGTGGTCCGATCGATAGGCTCTGATACTATATTTGAGTTTGATCTAATTCATCTTTACAAAATCGACTTGTAAAATAATGGGTTACATACTGACACTTATATACACTCTTTCAATGCTCTATCTTCAACCAATGCGAGACTAGAAAACTTTCCAATAGAGTAAAACTCATTATAAAGTGTGAGGCTAAAACTTTGATCTGTCCCAAAAAAAAGTGCGGATAAAACATTGATCTTGCCACCCTTAATTAAAAGTAATCAATTAGATTTTTCAATAAAAATTAAGTCATTATCAAAATTAATACACACTTCACACAAATTTAAAAGATTTTTTCCACTTATTATAATAATTTTTTTTATTATATGTTTTTTTTATTATTTAGATGACCAATACATATTTAAATGAATATTTATAATTTAAATTTGTACATAAAATATTTGTTGGAGAGTGCTGAGCGACAACAAAATCAATACTTCATATCATAAGAGAATAATTTTAAATTATTAGATAAGTAAATCACATCTCTTATAAATTTAAGTGTTGACTCATTTTATATATAACGTGAAACTTAACAAATAAACCAAAAAACTATAATAACAAATACATGTTGTAAGGACTTGGGTTGGAGTATTTTTATAATTTTTGTTATTAAAATACAGAAAAGCTAATCACAAAAACATCTTTAACAACCCCATAATGTCACATCAAGCTTTACCTTATATCTTATGACATGATTCATTTTTGTGTTTTCTCATAGAATATGCCATGGCACACTTTTTGAGTCTTTACAATGATGCATACATTATGAGTTCACACTTGCACACTTCTATATATAACTAAACAACTAATATGTTTCACATATAATTCACTTCTCTCTCACTCTCTCTTCTTTGTTCATTATTAGAAGCTAGCTAGCTAGGTTGATCTCAAAATGAGTTCTAAAAAAGAGGGGGAGGTGAGAAAATCAAAAGAGGGAGGCTCAATAAGTATAATTTTGAGATATAGTGATTGGATTGATGTTGTTTTAATGTTGATGGGTGGTTTGGGAGCAATTGGAGATGGAATGTCAACAAATGTTTTGCTTCTTTTTGCTAGCCGTATTATGAACAGCTTAGGTTACAATAATAATAATAGTGACACTAATTCCATGAATGAAGTTGAAAAGGTAAATTAATTATTGTTAATTATAGTTTACTTAATTTGATTAACTAGTTTATTAATTCTATGTCTTCTAATGAGACTTTGTTATTTTTCTAATTTTTTTTTTTGGTTTATTATTTGCAGTGTAGCTTGTATTTTGTCTACTTGGGATTGGCAACTATGTTGGTGGCTTTTTTAGGTAATTTCTCAAAGACATAATTTTCAAAAATAAATAATTATTTTACCATTAATAGAAACTTCAAAACAATGGAAGATCTATTGTAGAGACTAATCAACATCAATAAATTGATTGAATGTTTTTTTTCCTTTTCGCAGAAGGATATTGTTGGAGCAAAACTAGTGAAAGGCAAGTGTTGAGAATTAGGTACAAGTATTTGGAAGCTGTCCTTAGACAAGAAGTTGGTTTTTTTGATTCACAAGAAACAAATACTTCTGAGATCATTAATAGCATATCAAAGGACACTAATCTAATCCAAGAAGTCCTAAGTGAAAAGGTATATATATATATTCCCTTTTCTTTAAACTTAATTTTAAATATTTCATGCAACATGTTATATATATTAACTGACTGAATGACTAGCGTCAGACTAAGATAGATAGATGAGATGTTATCAGAAGTCCAAAATTTTGTATCATGACTCAGTCCTCCTCCTTAGAAATTTTAAATTTCGTATCATAACTCTGTCTTGAATATTGTTCCTCCTTTATTTGAGAGATTAATCTTTTACGGTTAGTTTAAAACAAATTTAAGATTCGTAAAATTTCATTTTTCCATTAGAAATATTCAATCTTGATTAATGTGACCTAATTTGACCTAATTTATATAACCTTCTATTATTTCATTCTATAATTCATTTGACTTAATTTCAATGTTGATATTTCACACAGGTTCCCTTATTTTTGATGCAATCATCATCATTCATATCAGGGATAGCTTTTGCAACCTACTTTTCATGGAGATTAGCATTGGTAGCATTTCCAACACTTCTCTTACTCATAATCCCTGGCATGATATATGGCAAATACCTAATCTACTTATCAAAATCATCAATGAAAGAGTATGGAAAAGCAAATGCAATTGTTCAACAAGCATTAAGCTCAATAAAAACAGTGTATTCATTCACAGCTGAGAAGAGAACAATGGAGAAATATTCAGAAATATTAGATAGAACTTCAAAGCTTGGAATTAAACAAGGCATTGCTAAGGGTCTTGCAGTTGGAAGCATTGGTTTGTCTTTTGCAATTTGGGGGTTTCTTGCTTGGTATGGAAGTCATTTGGTTATGTATAAAGGAGAGAGTGGTGGGAGAATTTATGCTGCTGGAATTTGCTTCATTATGAGTGGATTGTAAGTATTTTTCTTTTATCTCATTTATTTTTATTTTTTAAGTTTTTGTTAATGATAAAAAATCACAATCAATTATATATATATATATATATATAATCTTAAAAATTATAATGATTAGAGTCAAATGTTTTTAACAATCGAGGTTATGATTAATTGTTTGAGTGTAAAAATCTAGGGATTGATATAGTATTTAATATTAAAATTTAGGTGGAGTATTCATATCATGCAGCGTAATTCAAACGGTTAGATAGTGATAAATTGATGTCGATAGTTCAAACAATTATAATATATAAACTTCAATATTATTTTAAAATTTAGGTTAGACCTGATTCAATCTTTATATACCTGACTTCATTTTATTAAATGTACTAAACTAAATTAAAACTTAAAAATTACTCTTACTTGTAAACTTATCTCCAAAATCATATCTCATGCAAGTTCTTTAACAGTTACTTTCCATTTTTTAATCATAGTACTAAATTTAGCAAAATTTGACTTTTCTAAAGTGAAAATATATACACTTAAAAAAACAAAGTGTAGAATTAAAATTATTGATTAAAAATAAATTATTTATAAATTTTGATAGAGCCGTCTTTGAGGGCGTGTAAGACGGGCTACCGCACATGGCATCAAATTTGTTAAAGTTAACCCGTAGTTTAATAGAGCCTCATAAAATATTTATAATGGTTAAAATGTGGTTAGATAAGACCTCAATTTGTTTTACCTGATTAAACTAGTATTAATTTACACAGGACTTTCGAAAAAATTGAGACGGCTCTGAATTTTGATAGAGTAGATTCACAAATGCAAGGCCATATCAATTTTTTTTCTATATATCATTAATAACAGACTACTCTTATATGTGTGATTTATCTATAAAATCATGTTCAATTAAATTATAGGAGGCTTTATATGTGAAAATAATTTTTGATTTCACACTTTATTCTTTAATAAAGTACGCGTCATTACTTTAACATAGTTAATTAAATCCTTTCCTGTAAAAAAAAAGCAAATTTTTTAGTGCATTTTAGTGACCAAAGCAATTTATAGTAGAGTTAAAACATAAAGTAGCCAACTTGCTTTAGCTTTATTTCATTTTTTTTAATCATCCATTGACATGATTTTCTTTAGGGAAAGAAGATTAAAAATAATCACTGCATGATACAAATCGAATCAAATCAATTCACAAAAGTTTTCATCTTTATCTTTTTCAATAATGTGATATATATATATATATATATATATATATAAAACGTGAACAAACCGGATAAAACAACTAAAAACTCAAATACACTTGAAGATTAGTTTCAAACTTTGGTAATGATGTTTAATTTAATTGATTTCTGTCAGTTGAGTTAGAATTTACGGAAGATATTTAATTAATTCAAAAAATGAATTTTGTAAATATACTTTTCCATTCTAATAATTGAATTAATGATGAAAATTTTAGGTCCTTAGGAGTGGTACTTCCAGATTTGAAATACTTCACAGAAGTATCAATGGCTGCATCAAGAATATTTGCAATGATTGACAGAACACCAGAGATTGACAGTGAAGACACAACAAAAGGAATCACATTACAAACAATTAACGGAAACTTAAATTTCGAACACGTAAAATTCACATACCCTTCGCGTCAAGAAACCATTGTACTTTGTGATTTCAATCTTCAAATCGAAGCGGGAAAAACTGTTGCATTAGTCGGTGCAAGTGGAAGCGGTAAATCGACCGCAATAGCATTAGTACAAAGATTTTATGATGCGAATGAAGGTGTTGTTAAGGTTGATGGTTTTGATATAAAGAGTTTGCAACTGAAATGGTTGAGAAGTAAAATGGGACTTGTGAGTCAAGAACATGCCATGTTTGGGACTTCGATTAAGGAGAATATTATGTTCGGGAAAAATGATGCTACTGTGGATGAGATTGTTGCTGCTGCTACGGCCGCTAATGCTCATAATTTCATTAGACAGCTTCCCGATGGCTATGAAACTAAGGTAAGTTTTATACTTCATCTGATTGATACAGTATAGATACATTGATTATTCAGTAATCAGAGGAAGTAGTTGTTTATTTATAAAATTTAAAATAATATGTAACATTTTCAACTTATATGGTTGGATTGTGATTAACTAGATTGGAGAGAGGGGTGCACTTCTTTCTGGAGGACAAAAGCAAAGAATAGCCATTGCAAGAGCTATCATAAAAAATCCAGTAATTCTTCTACTTGATGAAGCTACTAGTGCACTTGATTCTGAATCTGAATTATTGGTACAAAATGCTCTTGATCAAGCTTCTATGGGAAGAACTACTTTGGTATGTACAATCATTCATTCATTCATTTTTATGTAATAAGGTATAGTTAAGAGCTTATGCTATAAGCACTTATCATATAAAAGTGCTTTTTTTTTATAAGTTCTCCAAAATAGTTTCCCGATTTTTAACCCTAGACCCGTTGGTTAGTACTCATTCAGTGTTTCTGAACTCACCAACCGAACTACCTACTTGAAACTTAAATCATCACCCTTTATGCTATAAGTGCTTATATAAATTATTCATCCAAACAAACCCTTAACTTCTAGTCACTACTTTGAATTTGAACAGGTTGTTGCACACAAGCTATCAACAATCAGAAATGCAGACCTAATAGCAGTTGTAAGCAATGGTTGCATCATTGAAACTGGCACACACAATGAACTCATCAACACACCAAATGCCCATTATGCAAAATTAGCAAAATTGCAAACACAATTAAGCATTAATGATGATCAAGATCAAATTCAAGAACAACAAAACATTCTTCTTTCCGCAGCGAGAACTAGTGCAGGTAGAACAAGCACTGCAAAATCAAGTCCGAAATCGCCATTACCTAATGATGTTAATCCGATCACCGTATCTAAAATCTCTCATTCATCGCCTTCGTTTTCAAGGTTACTTTTCTTGAATTCGCCTGAATGGAAACAAGGACTAATTGGAACACTTTCGGCTATAGCCTTTGGTTCGATTCAACCTTTGTATGCATTGACAATCGGTGGCATGATTTCGGCTTTTTTTGCTAAAAGTCATCAAGAAATGAAACACAGAATCATGAACTATTCGTTGATTTTCACTTCTCTGTCGGTTGCTTCGATTACACTCAATCTCATACAACACTACAATTTTGCTTATATGGGAGCAAAGTTAACAAAAAGGATAAGACTGCGTATGTTGGAGAAAATCTTAACCTTCGAAACTGCTTGGTTTGATGAAGAGAAAAATTCTAGTGGAGCATTGTGTTCGAGGTTAAGCAACGAAGCTTCGATGGTGAAATCGCTAGTTGCTGATAGAGTTTGTTTACTTGTTCAAACCACTTCTTCCGTCACAATCGCGATGATTATAGGCCTTATCGTAGCATGGAAGCTAGCTCTTGTTATGATCGCGGTTCAACCCCTTACAATACTTTGTTTTTATACGCGAAAGGTCTTGCTTTCTACGCTTTCGACTAAATTCGTTAAGGCACAGAACCAAAGCACGCAGATTGCAGTCGAGGCGGTTTATAATCACAGAATTGTAACTTCATTTGGAAGCATCACAAAAGTTTTGAGACTGTTCGACAAGGCGCAAGAGGCACCGAGGATGGAAGCTAGGAAGAAATCATGGCTAGCTGGGATTGGTATGGGATCTGCTCAGTGTGTGACTTTTATGTGTTGGGCTTTGGATTTTTGGTATGGTGGAAAATTGGTTGAAAAGAGAGAAATTTCTTCTGGTGATGTGTTTAAAACATTTTTTGTTTTGGTTAGTACCGGAAAAGTTATAGCTGAAGCTGGTAGCATGACTTCTGATCTTGCTAAAAGTTCAACTGCAGTTGCATCTGTCTTTGAGATTCTTGATAGACAATCACTTATTCCTAAGGTATGTAATGTATCTAAGTTCTAAAGTTATTAGAAGTTAAAACTAGTGTTGGCAAAATGGGTCTGGATCGCCGAGCGTTTTGTCCGCATTTTTTTAGGGCGGATCAATGTTTTATGCCTGCACCCTTTAATGTGTCTGCCCTGTTCCATTCCGTTTTTTCGGGTGCGGATATCAACATAAATTTTTGCTACTTTTAGGCTCAAGAGGTGCAGTGTTCGTTCCTCACTCTTTTTTTCTTTGGGGCGAGACAAAGTTTAAGGCCCACACCCTCAAATATGTCCGTCCTGTTTTTTTTCATACTTTTGCAGGGCGAGCCTAAACGACGCGGATATGATCGTTTGTCACCCCTAGTTAAAACTATTCGAAAAAACACATTTTAAACCGAGTTAAATTCATGTTGATTTATGTTTGGTTTCAGAGAATTTACTATGCGTTAACTCAAAATTCATATTTTAACGACATGTTGTTACCGACTAATCCATTTGTTGTTTGTTTGATTAGGCTGGAGAAGAAAACAATGGAATTAAATTGGAAAAAATGAGTGGAAAAATAGAGTTAAAGAATGTTGATTTTTCATATCCAAGTAGAGCAAAGACACTAATTTTGAACAAATTTTGCTTGGAAGTGAAGGCAGGAAAAAGTATTGGACTAGTTGGAAAAAGTGGATGTGGAAAATCAACAGTGATTGCATTAATACAAAGATTCTATGATGTTGAAAGAGGATCAGTGAAAATTGATAATGTGGATCTAAGAGAATTAGATATTCATTGGTATAGACAACAAACTTCATTGGTAAGTCAAGAGCCTGTGATATATTCTGGTACCATACGTGATAATATTTTGTTTGGTAAACAAGATGCAAATGAAAATGAAGTTGTTGAGGCTGCTAGATCCGCAAATGCGCATGATTTCATTTCGTAAGTTTTCTCTCTCTAGTTATTCTTTTTTACAATTAGAAATCAAACTTAGTATCTCAGCATTTACGATACTACACATTGTATACTCTGTAGCACTGATATTTCTGAATAAAGACGTGCTTGCTGCTTGACATACATGTTAGGGTTCGACAAACTCTGAGATGGAACTTTGTGTATTTTTTTTGCCGCAGATCATTGAAAGATGGATATGAAACACAATGTGGAGAAAGAGGAGTTCAATTATCAGGTGGACAAAAGCAAAGAATAGCAATTGCAAGGGCCATAATTAGAAATCCAATCATACTTCTACTTGATGAGGCAACAAGTGCTTTGGATGTACAATCAGAACAAGTTGTGCAAGAAGCACTTGATAGGATTATGGTAGGAAGAACAACCATTGTTGTGGCACATAGGCTTAACACAATCAAAGAACTTGATTCTATTGCTTATGTGTTAGAGGGTAAGATTGTAGAACAAGGAAGCTATTATCAGCTTAAGCACAAGAGAGGTGCTTTTTTCAACCTTGCCAACCATCAAATTCAAACTTAGTTATAGTAAATTATTTTCATCTTAACACTGAGGAACATAATAAAATGGTTGTCTTTCAATTCCACTTGAGGTCAATTATTTTACATAGTTAATAATTAGTAACTATGAAATATGACATATATGTGATAGTGTTTTGCATGAATGCATTTTTGTGTACTAATTATTGTAAACCAATTGTTAATCTCATTGAAAAATGTACCAAAGTTAATCTCATCAAACATACAAAAAAGAACTTCTAAACTTAAGTTTGATGTCTTTCATATAATGAACTTCACAAAAAAATAATAATCACTAGACACCAATTTTTTTTTTCATATAATAAACTTAAGTTTGAAGTTCTTAACATATTCCAAAAAATTTAATAGTTGACCATATGTGAGTAACATTGTATTTATCTGAAGTTTCAACTTTTTTGTCTCATGTATTCATTCTCTCTTATTTGATATTTAGAGATTTTATGGATCACTTTAAGAATGTTTCATATTTTCTCGGCAGATTTACAATTAATGATATAAAGAAATTGATTTTCACTTAAAGACATAATCAAAAGATTTTTACCAAAAGATTTTAGGCTTTGAAATCACGGTCAAATTTTCTCTTGTCTTCTTCAGTCCAAAGAAATTCATATTTATCTACTACTTCACCATTAACATAATGAGAAGCGATAGACAGACCATTGATTATTGTTTTCTACAATTCAATATTAATACTTTGAACGAAAATTTTAATTCTAGCTTTCCGCAAGTCAAACCTATCACCATTAAACTATGAATGTGTGTTTAGGAAAGTATTTTTGTTAGAAGAAGTGTTGGAAGTCATCTTCTTTCTGAGAAGATTAGTCTTTAAATAGGAATTAGACTCTGATGCCACTTGTTGGACATATGACTCTATACACGAGAGAGAGGGGAAGGATAAATTGTGGAGGTTTGAAAAACGTTGGTTGGTTGAATGCAAAATCATTTAGAAAATCAGAGTTTAAGAGTATTTTGTAAAACAAGCAAGTAAATATGCATCAAAATAAAAGATAGATAGAAAACCAACAATTACAATAAAGTAAAGAGATAAGATAGAGATACAAACACTAGAGATTCAACATAAATTGACCTAGTCATGTTTGTAATTCAGCTCTTAGTTTTCAACCGTTGTGAAATAATTTATAGGTCATGGGTTTGAATCCCAACAACGTCATTCTTGCGTTTTAACATTTCACCAGAGTTATATGTTCCAACTGTGGTGTTATGCATAAGAGTTTATTATAAAATATGGGATTGTTTGTTTTTCCCTGCCCCTCATTAACCATATACAACCATTCAAATAGATTTTTGAGATAATAATCAGAAAAATTAAATTATTCTTGAAAAACAACTTAAACATACTAATGTTTTTCGAATCACATGCATCTTGTAATTCATGATTTTCTCATTAACCCATATAGTTTGATTCAATCCCAAATTCTTCAAAGTAATGATGATGAATAGATGTCTTCTAAGTCTTTCACACAAAATTTGATTTCCGCTTTTTTTCTTTCTTTCTAGTTTATGCAAACATCAAATTTTGTGTGCAAGACTCATACTGACATCCATTTATCATCATTGTTTTGAAGAATTTGTGGCATTGAATCAAATTATATAGGCTAAAGAGTAAATAATGAATTACAAGATGCATGCAATTCGATAAACATTGGATCGTCTAAGTTGATTTTTAAGAATAATTTAATTTTTCTAATTATATTATTATCTAAAAAATCTATTTAAATGAACGCAGTTCAATGAGGGGTTAGTGAAACAAGCAATCACATATGATATAACAAACTCACTAACAACATTTATCAACAAAACATCAATTAATTAACATAGATTAGGAGAACTTGATAACTAATCGTTCCTGCAAGCTATAAAGGGGATAAAGTAGATGAGAGAGTAGAAAACATGTGTTCACTATGAGAATATTATATGAAATACTCATATAATATTTTTACAACGAACCCAAGTTCACAGCTCTTTTAGATCCATGTTCACACAACCAACTGCATTAGTGATAAGTAAAGAACTATAACCAATTGTTAGCTACAACATCAACAACAACATCAATAACATGCAACAATATTTACCAATAATATACATACCTTTAATTGAAAAAATTCATGGAAAATTAAGACAACCCATCATGTGAACCACACCCATAGTATGCAAACTTGTAAAATGAAAGTAGGATGAAACTGAGGAGAAAGCTGCAAACTTATGTTAAGATTCATTAGGTCCTTTACAATGGTCTCTACCTTCCGTATCTTTTCTCGATTAAGATTCTTGATAAGAATCTTCTTATAGCTTGTTCCACCAGACAGTTCAACAACCTTCATGTGATCCCTAACAATTTCAGCTTCCTTGGCATTGTTCAACCATAACTTCAGCATATCAATAACCTCCTTTGAAGCCTCAATCTCATGAAAAAGTTTACTCCAACTATTCATATTGAGATAAGGATCTGAAATATTAGAGAAGAATCTGAAATCCGAGAGTAGGGTATGCTTAGATGGTGTCAAAATGGTCGTAGGGAAGAGAAACTCTTTTTCAAAACCTAAACCTAAAGCATATCCAAACCAACAACAAAACATGTTAAACCAAAGTAAATAATATGAAAATCATGTGAAACATACAACAACAAAAATATCCATAAATTCTCAAACAAGAAAAAAATCATGTGAAAATCATGTATGAAACATAACAACAACATACACGAAAAGGAGAGAATAAGGAAAAAGAAGAATACCTTTATGTATGAAGAACAAGATTGATGTTATATTGTATAATAGGAAAGCTAATGACGAAGAAGAAAAGAAAAAATGTGTGCTAGGGTTTTGCTGTGAGAGATACAACAATATTGTCAAGAAGCGATAGCTAATTCACTTATATATGGGTAAACAATTTCACCACTGTCGTATTAAAAAACCGTGATGAAATGTAAGACCTTTCACAACGGTTGACATTAACAACTGTGGTAATAGGTATTTTAATCTTAATATATATGTGTGTGTGTATATATATATATATATATATATATATATATATATATATATATATATATATAAGGACAACACTCATTGTAACAAAAAAGTAGAAGATTGTTGGAGCTGAGATTCGAACTCTGTCACTCCATGAATGTATAATCACTGTTAAATAGTTTGACCGTAATGCAATGTCTTTTCGTAAATATAAAAAATAAAATGTGTTCAAAAAAGAGGTATTACCACGGCTAACTATCAGACCGTTATAATTTAATGTTACCAAAGGTATATTTTGTAGTAGTGTATTAAAAAATGATGTTCGATAATCTTTCACTATATGTTTTGAACATGGATGGAATCAATGAATTCCCCACAATTTTGTAAAGCTTCTGTGATAAAATCAAAACTTTTACTTGTTTATCCCATAGAAGAAAATTGTTCTCTTGGAGCTTGATGGAAAGCTTCGGTGCAAATGTGTTTCGTAACGAACTACCGGAAGATGCAACACCTCCAATATGTGGTGCAATTCACAGGATATTGGTGCAAGATCAAGAAGATGATGATGAATTCGTGAGTAGAAGAAGGCCTCTTAAGCGATTGGTACCATGTTAGAATGAATTTGTTCATAGAGAAAGAAATTTAACATGTTTTGCATGTGATATTGGTTATTGCTCATTGAATTGTACAATGGATGAAGCTTGCTATTTATAGTTTGTCAAGCTTTATTGGTTAGTTACATGGTGTGGAAGTTAGTTAGATCTCCTAACTAAATTTCTCAACTTACTACATAACTAACTCAAACTACCTGTACATGTTATCAACATAGCTTCCTTCTATATTACTCCAATAAGCCTTAACATTCAGATAATGTTATGTTATGATATTTATATTATTCATAATCTCATATGAGATCTCTTTTCCGATTCACTAATTGATTATTTTCTCTTGTTTTTTCTATCATCCATCAAATTGTTCAAAACCTTCCCAGATCTAGAACTCCCGATTTTTTATAATACACAAGAGTTTTTACTAGATGAAGCCATCAAACACTTACAACAATAATAACAAAAACTCGAAAGAGGAATTTATGAGTAGAACAACAGAAAAAATTAAACTAAGCGAGTTTTTGAAAGAAGAATTTATGATAAATCCAAAAATAATAACTACTCCAAGAATATGAGAAAATGTGACATGAATGTCAAAAATCTACCATATAAGAAAGAAAAGGGTTCTGGAAAACTCTTTTCTATCCTTTATTCTAAAACTGCCACATCATCAAAATGAGGGTAATTTGTGTCCTAAATTTACTTTTTGCAACTAATGAGGTCATATGGTTCAACTATAACTATATAGTTATTGTTTTATGCCTTTAGTTTGTTAGGTTTGAATCAATTGATGATGTCATATGGTTGAATTGCATTTGCTTTTCCTTTTTGCATTTTTCCAAGCTCCAATTCAAAAATTGAAATTTGTAAGTAGGTTTTTCTTCTGACACTCTTTCCCTCTTGTGAGTGCTAAGTATTGCTAACTACAAATTCCACCGACTTTTGAATGATGTCAAACAAAGAACAAGGTAGTACAATATATTGTAGAGCTTTTATATATTGGATGGTATCAACCTACATTTAGATGCTCATTTGTCCCCTTAGCCTTAGGTTGCATAAAAAGAGTCTGATAGGTCTTAGGCATGTCATACACATCCAAAATCATGTTTGTGTGTCAAAATAACTGCATAGGCTGACCTATACGTGATCGGGCCGACCAACGGAAGCCTCAAATTCAGTATAGGCCGTCACATCCATATTTCAGGTCGGCTCCCACACTCCAAGAACGAAGCCTGTAGGCTCAGCCCACAGGTCGCGTCACACGCCGACCTGAACACTTTCATAGGCCGATCTATGCAACTTAAAACTTGAAAAAATCTTTTTGCATCTTATTTTTTCTTGCATCCTTTTGTCCATTTTCTTCACACACACACACACACACACACACACACACACACACACACACATATATATATATATATATATATATATATATATATATATATATATACACTCATACATGCATCTTCCTCTAGGAAAGGTTTCCTAGTGAATAAAGCCTAAACGAAACCAGATTACAAAGTTTCCCATCATCTTCATCCCTTCTTCTATGCATACACACAAATTGAACTCCACATAATCATTTTTCGATTGGGTGACCATCTAGATTAGGGTTGATAACGTCTAATTAAGTTTTGTGTAACCGAGAATATTGGGTTAGGAACTTTGTGTGTTTCAAATAAGAAAATCAAGGTGGTGTTTTCCTTCAAGATCGGGTTGATTTGAAGGTTTTGGAAAATATCACGTCAACACAAATTCGACCGAGTGAAGGCCTTGGGACAAGGTGATTTCCTTGCAAGGGAATAGTGTGAGACGATGAATTATGTTCGAAAATCTTGGGTTTCAACAAGTTACGCGCTCGAGATAATCGAAGGATTGTAGCTGTATTTGTTGGTCACTTGATCAAGCTTTTGATCAAGGGTTAGAGGTGGAAGAATCAACACAAAACAATAAGGTTTTTGGGGTTTTCATTCTTCATCTCTTGTATAAACGATTTTGCAAAGAAAAGTTTAATAGCAATATCTCAATTCGATTTTCAATTAAGGGAAAACGTACCCATAGCGGGGCTGATTGGGGAACTGCCTAAACAAATCTTGGTCTCTCTCTATCTCTCTCTCTCTCTCTCTCTCTCTCTCTTTATCTCTTTACCTCTTTTATTGTTGATTTCGCAATCAATCGAGTTCATCGTTGTTTAATCAATTCGATTGGAAATTGTTTTCTATTATCTTTTAAAAGTGTTGTTGTTGATATAATCACAATCACTTTTATTGTGATTGGCTTTTAACATCAACAAAACAAATTACATTTCCAATCGCTATCGATTGCACGCCAAGTGTTCGATAAATTATTTGTGTGTATTTTGATTGTGGTTTGGTTCATTGGATATACGAGTTACAATTAACATTGCATTTAATTGATTCGTAGCTTGATTGTTGTTGAACATTTACGTTCATTATCATTTCGTTTGGTTTGTGATACGTATATTGCTTTTCAATAGTAGGGTCGGTTTGAAGATTCGATCCGGGTCGTTTTTCCGCTGCACCATAATTTGAAAACAGATTTTTGCCAAAAGTTTTTGGTTGTAAAATTTATTATATATTCACCCCCCTCTAGATCAAAGCCTATCGTCTAACATGTGGCATCAAAAGCACTGGTTCATTCCTTGTTTGAGATACATTTCTTAGAAGAATGGCTACCGAAACTAAGGGTGAGTACAACAGAGCACCAATTTTCACCGACGAAAATTATAGCTATTGGAAAGCTCTTATGCGTATACATGTTAACTTCGTTGACAAAGGTATTTGGGATGCTATCCAAAATGATCCAAATGAAATAACTGGGACCAATGAGGAAGGAGTCACAATACCTAAACCGGAAGCACGATGGGATGATAATGATAGGAAATTGTGGTCACATGATTGGAAAGCGAAAAATATTCTCACTTCCGCTTTGGGAGTTAATGTTTTTTGCATTTCTCATTGTGAGACCGCCAAAGATATGTGAGACGCAATAGAGATTGCCCATGAGAGTATTGATGATGTAAAATAAGCTAGAATAAACACATTATATCAAGAGTTTGAGCTGTTCCGTATTGAGCATGGTGAAACCATTGCGGATATGCAAAAACGGTTCACACATCTTATAAATCAATTAAATGCACTAGGTAATCCCGTTCCCAATGAATTTGCTACTAATAAAGTTTTGAGGTGTTTAATTAAGGAATGGCAACCAAAGGTCATCGCTATTAAAGAAGCAAATGATCTTAAGTCGCTTGATCTTACGACTTTGTTTGGTAAGTTGGAAGAGCATGAGCAAGAACTTACTTGCTTGACAAAATACGAGAAGGAATACGAAAAGCGATCGAAGAGTGAAAAAGGGAAAGATAAAGAAGAAGGGAAGAAGTCCATTGCTCTAAAGACTTCTAGATCAAGGCCTTCTCAAGATGAGGAAAGGGATAGTGAACTTAAAAATGACAATGAATCCGACAAAGAAGATATGGGATTTTTCATAAAGCGAGTCAATAAATAGATGTCAAAACACGGCGACAAATATCCCAACAAGAACTGTGATAAATCAAGAAGGTTATCAAGTTCTTCAAAAGAAGAAGATGAGAGAAAAAAAGGGAAAATCACGAAGTATGTGTTACAATTGTGGTAAACCCAGTCACTTTAAGTCGGAGTGTCAAAAATCAAGAATGAAAGAGGCCCTCACAAAACATCTAGAAAAGCTAGAAAAGCTTATGCTGCTTGGGAAAGCGAAAGTGGTATGTCAAGTGATGATAGCTCTACTTCAAGTTATGAATCGGCCAAGCTTTGCATTATGGCAAACAAAGGAAAGAAAAAGATTGTAAGTCACTCTAAACTTTAAGCCTCTCATGACTTAGGTTTTTCTCAACATCAAGAATCCTTTGAGAATCTACAAAGACAAGCCATAGATGCTTTCAAGAGATTAGCTTCAAACAAGAGAATCATCTCTCATTTGAAAGCTAAGATTGCTGAAAATGAAAAACATGTGGAAGCACAAAGGAAATCTATGTCAAATATTATATAAGGGCAAGATGAGGATCCTAGATTTTTGTTGAATTTTGGTTGTGAAACATGTCACATTTGGCAAAAGGAGTCAAGGACTCTTAAAGATAAACTTGATAAGGCTTTGCAACCCAAGGTTACCTTTGCTATAGATACTTCCAAGCATGAATTACCATCTCACAATCCGTATCGAAGGTATAGTTACGTTAAAAGGGAACCAAATAGCAAAAGGTTATCTTCTCTTAACTTGAATTGTCACTGCTGTTGCAAAAAGGCGCACACTGTTGCAAAGTGCAGAGTTAGGAAATTCCATATTCCTAATGGTGTCTTTCAATGGATGCTTAAATGCAATCAAGGTTTTACTAATCCCCAAGGAACCAATGAAGTTTAGGTACCTAGCACAAGTTGTTAATCATGCTGGAAAAATGTCTTGACACTATGGAGGGAGTATGGAATCTGGTTCGTGGAGCATCAAGGCACAACACGGTAACATGTCCTTATTGTTTTGATCTATGTGACTAACAAGGCGGATTTTGTTACCGACCAGGTTAACTCTTTATGTTTTTTTAAAGTGGTAAAAATGTGTGAATGATTACTAATAAGCTATCCGAGAAGTGTCGGAAGGATGTTATATTCAATTATGCAGGTTATTTTTTACTAGACTTGCTCAAGTACATCAAACTAGGAGTGATCAACCTAAAATGATGAAATATGAGGAGAAGTCAGATTATCATCATAATTTAGCAAATAATCATCAAATGATGTTCTTGGATACATTACTATTCTCACTTTCAATACTTGTACAAGAAGGAAATGGTAAGAAAATTTTGGCCTTGTTTGTGTTTCGTGGCACGTGTTGCATTCATTTCAACTTTCGTTCGAAAGTTCTTTGTGGAATGCTTGTGCATCCCCCGTCCTGTGTACGGTGAGGTAATATCGTTTCAACCCTATTTCTTTTCATGTACGTAAGTGTTTCTTTTACCTGTTTATTTCATAAGGATATGTGATGAATTATGTGTGATGCTTGTGATATGCGTTAACTTCCAAAAAAATCAAATGTGACTGTTGTATGTTGCATTTTACATGTTTATAGTAAACATACATAAATACCATCATGAGTAATTTTTATCTTGGACCAAGTCATGCTTGCATGATTATATGTTACATGATTAAAGCAAATAAATCATCAAACCTTATCATATGCATGTGTCTCTAATCAAGTCAGTATGCATGAGTCTAACTCGAATCATTGGTGGTGTCTAGAAGTTCATTTGATTATAATTCTTCAAATGAGAAGTCTATAGGTTGACACATAATTGAACAAGTCGACCTGTGTCATTTGAAGTAAAATCTCTCTACTGACTGGTTCAGTATAGGTCGACCTGGCCTCGTATAGGTCGGCCTATGCGAATTAAAATTGCATTTTTTCACAAAAACTAACAGTATAGGTCGGCACATGCTATCGTATAGGCCGGCCTATGACAGTAAGTGGATGAATTATGGCTCATTTGACCAGAATTTTTCATATTCCTACATTCATGGTTGGTTCATGAATATGAGTCCTTTGTTATTCAAATCCCAATCAACCAATGTAACTCCTCTTTATGTCCTTAATTAATCACTAATGCCATTCATTTCATAACATTAAACTATTCAACTCTCCACATTCTTGTAACAATGAACCTTCTGGATTTTTTCTTTCTTTCACTACCTATAAATTGGCATCAGTTTCTGTCTTGTTTTAAACATCTCAATTTTGTCAAAATTTCCTATCAATCCAAATGGCTCCCAAAATTGCGAGAAACAAGAGTGATAAGGCTAACACATCATCATCATTAACCATTCCGGACATCGTGCTATCTCTGGTTTACGACAATTGCGTAGTAAAATTTGAAGAGAAATTTCTGCATTGCCGTGTCATGAAATAACATGTATGGAAGGCATTTGTTGTTGAAAGTTTGGAAATCCCAGTTGTGTTGACTCGCAGAACACCAACAAATCAACTATTTTCTACAATTGTCACAAGATTACAATGAGGATCTAGTTCGTGTATTCTATTCCGGACTGCATGAGTAGAATGAATCTTCTTTCAAATTCACTTTTGGGACAAGATTTATGAAATCACCGACGATGTTTGGAAGCGGATGTTTGACATTACCATAAGCGATCCTGATGTAGAGGAGGAAGTTGATCCTTTAGTAACAGATGCTCATGTTCATAAGGATTTTGAGTGGAACGTTCATCTCACCAAAATGCTCAAGCCCCCGAGACCAGAAGATTGTAATGAGGTTGTAGCAGTCAGTCAATTTAAAATGACTCCGAGAATCCTATTGTGGCTCGTTTCTCATATTCTGCGTCCTAAGAAAGACTGATACTCTCGAGTGGAGAACGTAGAGATTCATCTAGTGTACATCCTGATGCACAAAATTTGCATCAATTGGCCAGAGTACTTCGTCTCCAGATTGTTCACCATCAAGGATGGAAACAAGGGGACATCCTTCTGATATTCATCTATGATCTCAAAAATTCTGAATTTCCTTGACATCGGCGTGCCAAATCTACCACTCATCTTGCCTGGTCCAATTCAATAATTCTTCCAACGGACTCTAACTAACATGGGATACTTTTGGGATGAAGAGTGTCAAACATACTATCTAAGGCTGGGAAAATATGATCGAAAGATATACAACTTCGACGATCCTACTGCATTTATTGATCCCTTTGCTAAGCAACATATTGAAGATGGTGTGCCTATGCATGATGTGGAACATGTTCCTGTTCACGAAGATGGAAATGCTGCTGGCAACAATTCATCCATCACCTCACTTCTTCAAAACCTGATGCACAAACAAGACGCCCAGATGGCACAGCTCCGGAGTATGCAGAAACATATGAGAACTCAAGATGCAAATTTTGAGGACTTTTACTCATTCGTCATAGAGAAGCTAGTCACCTTGAAGGAGTAAATGGATGCTAATACCGCCTCTACTATCGCAAGGGTCAATCACATGATTGCTGCCCAAAATGAAAACCAATATCACTACACACAATTCTATCAAGAAATGTGTGATTTCTTGGACTGTCAGTTTGGAAACGATGGTCAAGGCTAGTTTCGTGGAGCAAGACCTGGAGGTCGTGGAAGGGAATGATGAGCGAAGTTTTGTGTGTCTCCTTAGTGTGTCTTAAGATTTTCCTTGCATTTAGTGTGTTTGTTTGGTTGTTTCCATGTTTTTTTTTGCATTTGGTTTGATGTGACATTGAATTATGCAATGTTGCAATGATTATACCTTAACTAATTAAAATTAATATGAGTATTGTGGTTTCTTTATTAAGCATGTGTTCTTTAATTTGTGTGAGTGCACAACCTTTTCATTTCAAATGCCTTGGTATAGTATTTGTTATTTGTGTAACGTGCATCTGCGTGATGCTTCTAACAGATAATTTTCTTTTTTTGATGCTGTCAAAGGGGAGAAGATAATGAAAAGGATGATATATGCTATATGATATATGCATACACATAGGGGGGCTATCAAAAATCTATCAAGAACAATGCATAAATTTTGGGGGAGTTGTTACGTGTACCAAGATAAGCACAACATGCTACAGCTACATCATATACGTTTGCCATCATAAAAAGGGGGGAGTATATGAGTGCTAAGTATTGCTAACTACTAATTCAACCGGGTTTTGAATGATGTCAAACAAGGAACAAGGTAGTACATTATATCGTAGCGTTTTTGTATATTGGATGGTATCAACCTACATTTAAATGCTCATTAGTCCCTTTAGCCTTAGGATGCATAAAAAGAGTTTTTAAACAAGTTTGATAGGTCTTAGGCATCTCATACACATCAAAGATTATGTTTATGTGTCAAAATAACTGCATAGGCCAACCTATACCTAATCAGGCCCACCTGTGGAAGCCTTAGCTTCAGTATAGGCTGGCATATCCATATTTCAGGTCGGCTCCCATGTTTCAAGAATGAAGCCTGTAAGCTCTACCCACAGGTCGCCTCTCAGGTTGCCTCACAGGCCAGCCTAAACACCTTCATAGGCCGACCAATGCAATTTAAAACTTGAAAAATTCTTTTTGCATCTTATTTTTTCTTGCATCCTTTTGTCCATTTTCTTCACATACCTATATATAATCATACATGCATCTTCCTCTAGGCAAGGTTTCCTAGTGAATAAAACCTAAACGAAACCAAATTACTAAGTTTCCCATCATCTTCATCCCTTCTTCTATCCATACACACAATTGAACTACACATAATCATTTTTTGATTGGTAACCATTTAGATTAGGGTTGATAACGTCCAATTAGGTTTGGTGTAATCGAGAATATTGGGTTGGGAACTTTGTATGTTTCAAATAAGACAACCAAGGTGGGGTTTTCCTTCAAGATCGGGTTGATTTGAAGGTTTTGGACAATATCACGTCAACACAGATTCGACCGAGTGAAGACCTTGGGATAAAGTGGTTTCATTGCAAGGGAGTAGCGTGAGACGGTGAATTTTGTTCGGGAATCTTGGGTTTTAATAAGTTACGCGCTCAGGATAATCGAAGGATTGTAGCCGCTTTTGTTGGTCACTTGATCAAACTTTTGATCAAGGGTTGGAGGTGGAAGAATCAACACAAAACAATAGGGTTTTTGGGGTTTGCATTCTTCATCTCCTGTATAAACGGTTTTGCAAAGAAAAGGTTAATAACAATATCTCGATTCGATTTTGAATTGAGGGCAGACGTACCCATAGCGAGGCCGATTGTGGAGCTACCTAAACAAATCTTTGTCCCTCTCTCTCTCTCTCTTTATCTCTCTCTCTCTCTCTCTCTCTCTCTTTTTATCTCTTTACCTCTTTTGTTGTTGATTTTGCAATTTATCGAGTTCATCGTTATTTGATCAATTCGATTGGAAATTGTTTTCTATTATCTTTTAAAGTGTTGTTGTTGATATAATCATAATCACTTTGTTTGTGATTGGCTTTTAACATCAACAAAACAAATTAGATTTCTAATTGATATCGATTGCACACCAAGTGTTTGATAAATTGTTTGTGCGTATTTTGATTGTGTTTTGGTTCATTGGATATACGAGTTACGATTAATATTGCATTTAATTAATTTGTAGCTTGATTGTTGTTGAACATTTACGTTCATTATCATTTCGTTTGGTTTGCGATACGTATATTGCTTTTCGATAGTAGGTTCAATTAGACGATTTGATCTGAGTCGCTTTTCTGCTGCATCATATTTTGGAAACCGATTTTTTCTAAAAGTTTTTGGTTTTAAAATTTGTGATCTATTCACCCCCTCTAGATCGAAGCCTATCGTCTAGCACCTCTTTCTCTCTCCCTCTCTCTCTCTGTCTCCCCCCTCTCTCTCTCTCTCTCTCCCTCTCTCTCTCTCTCTCTCTCTCTCTCTCTCTCTCTCTCTCTCTCTTCTTCTTCTTCTTCTTCTTCTTCTTCTTCTTCTTTCTTCCCCTCTTATTCTTCCTTCTTACTCTTCTTTACAAACCATAATGATACCTTGCTAACAACATATCCAAATCCTTACTCAGTAACACCTTGCTAACGAAGCCCAAAACCAAGTCGATAAAGCTATCGAACTCAGATGCCTTACTCAGTAACACCTTGTTAACAACATATCCAAATCCTTACTCTTCTTAAAGCTACATGTGCCTTTGTCTTGCCATTTCGTATCTGAATTTTTGTTGTTGTTCTTTCAGGAACTATGGAATCGGGATTCGAACGGATAAGCCAGTGTTTTTGTTACTTCAATCTATGTTGCTGCTGAAACTCAATCTTCTCAAGAAAACCCTAAAAGTTTATATGCTTATTCAAGATATGAAATCAGAAGGTGAATTACCTGGCTTCAAATTTGAATATATTGGAACAAGTTGGAAGCTCTGAAATGAATCGCTCTTAGCCCCTCCTGAACCTGTTAAGAAAAACATTACCTGTTTTCCAATAGCACGACACGGTCTGGGGTCAAAAGGAAATAAGATACCTCTTTTAACTAATCATTTTAATGTTAACATCAGTAAAAATGATGGATATTTTTTTCAGTATAGTTTATGTCCCACACATATCTTGTGATTTGGTATTATATGTTTTTGTGTTTGTGTTAAAGCTTCTTTACTCATACTTGATTTTTTTCTTCTCTTGGTATGTGAAAGGTGTCTTTTACTTATGAAGATGGACGCCCCGTGGAAGGTAAGGGTGTTGGGAGGAAGATAATGGACCGGGTGCAGGAGACATATGCTTATGACTTGAATGGCAAGGAATTTGCATACGACGAGAAGAAAATTTTCTTGACTATCAGCTCTCTTCCTCAAAACAAGCTTGAGTTTGAGATTATTTTAGAGGAGGCTAGATCTAACTGGTAGAAATTACTATCATAGGGTTGTTGTACTAACCCTTGAAACCTGGTTTCATATTGTTTCAGTTGTATTATATTTTTTCCATTATTTTTTAGAAATAATGGTAATCTTAGTCCTGATGGTAATGGGGACAATGAAAGTGACAAAAAGAGGGTTCGACGCCCGTATAATGCCATGGCATTTTAAGTTGAGATTATCTTTGCTACCAAAGTTCCTAGGTATGTCATTGCCAATGCATTACATGGGCAAGAAACAGAGAATTTCCAAGAAGCTGTTAGAGTTCTTGATATCATATTGAGGCAACATTCTGTTAAGTAGTAAGTAGTTTTTCTAATAGTTATTTCTTTATACAAAAGCTCAGATCAGATCCCTCCAATATGCGGAATATGATTATTTATGATGAAACTATAATGTTCTTAAAGGAAATAGTTTGAGTGTTATTGATAAGTGTTTAAAGTGTTTGTTTTGAAAGTGATGTTTTGGACTTATAATCAAGCTTCAGTTTGGTCTGAATTAATAAGTGTGTTGTTTTTTAATTATATATATCACATTCAGTGTTAATCTTTGGTTTGTGTTCATGCATCCCTTTAAAGATATGGTAGAAGAAATGAGAATGGAACTAAAGAGATCAAGATACAAAATCTTTGATGAATTATATCTCTACTGTTACTATGTTGTTGGAACTGTTGGTTTAATGAGTGTTCCAGTCATGGGAATTTCAACGCATTCGCAAGCCACAACTGATAGTGTATACAATGTTGCCTTGTCCTTGGGAATTGCAAATCAGCTAACCAACATACTCAGAGATGTCGGAGAGGAGTAAGTTCAGAACTATCAATGTTTTTGTTTAGTTCATATCCTAAATTTTATGAAAAATAAAATACTTATAGAATGTGAAGTTTAAATCAATGTGCAAGTTGCACTGTGATATTGGATCTCTAATGGATGACAACAATGATCCTGCATTTCATTTTGGATTCAACATCCTTATGGCATGTTTAATTTTCCAACAGTGCTAGGAGAGGAAGAGTGTACCTACCACAAGATGAGTTGGTTTTGGCAGGGTTTTCAGACGATGATATATTTGTTGGTAAGGCCACAGATAAGAGGTGATGCTTCTGATAATCCTTTAGATGTTACAATAGAGCTCAGAATATCACAATCTGAGGCAGATAATTTCATAAAGGGAGAGAATTTGCACAATAAGAAATTTTAAAAACAATGTATGAGATTGAGCTGACAAAAGCTATGATAAGAACTTCATAAATCAGGTTGGTTGCAGCAAAGAAAATGAAGAAAGCTTCAAGAGTTGCAGAAGCTACAATCCTTGTTGAAATTAATGCATTCCCTAACTCTAACCACAGGGGTTCACCAAGAGAGTGTACGCCAAAGCACGAGGAAATTACGCTTTCAATTGATGAGTATATGAATGGAATAAACATGGAACATGTTCATTAAACAAGTTTACACAAGAAGAGTACTTTAAGTTGACATTAAATAAGAATCAAAATTTGAATCTGTTAAACCTCATTGTAAAAAGTGGTATTGATCCTACTAATGCAAAACCATACACTCAAAGGGACATTATCAATGCAATAAAAAAACATATTCAAAATTTTGAATCTGTCGAAATTGTGTGTATTAAAGGAATTAAATACAAAAATTGTCCTACTGATATTTAGAAGAGTCTATGTACAAGTAATGATATCACACTACCTGTTTAATATCATGAACAATGAAAATAATATAAATAAGATTGGGATCATTTTATTTGGTCCTTTGAAATGTAAACGTATTGGTGGAATGAGTGTCCTAAAATGTACTATAGAATAAATTTGTACGATGCATGCATGTTGGAGGTTTATGATATTATGTATTGCCAACCAAAATCATTTTTAATATTATATCATTTACTATATCTAATTATTTTAAATGATATTTATAAAGAGCCAATTTTGATGATAATATGTGTTTTAAAAAGAAGTTAAGCTTCAATTTGTAGCTCATACGGGAAAAAAATATATTGTTAATTAAATTATTTATATATATGGGAAAAAATATTATTGTTATAAACGGGATCAACTTTAATTGTTTCAAATATTAAATAATATAAATTTATCGATCATTTTTTCAAATATGTGAAAAGATTAATGAAAAAAATATATTGTTATAAACGGAAACAACTTTATTACATTTTGAAAATAAATACGCATACTAACTTTAGAAAATAAATTTTAATTAAATCATAACTTATTTTAAAAAAAAAAACACAAATAAAACAATTTTAACAGGAACATAAAATTACTGATCAAAATATTGAATATTAACGGGAACATGATGTTACTGATCAAAATATTGAATTTTAACGAGAACATGAAGTTACTGATCAAAATATTGAATTTTAACGGGAACATGAAGTTACTCATCAAAATATTGGGAATTAACGGAAACATGAAGTGACTGATCAAAATTTTGAATAGGGTTAATACACATTCCCACCCCCACCCCCCAGCCATTTGGGGCGAATTCGAAAAAGGACCCTGTAAAAAAATTGATTTTTTTAATGTGACGTGTCTGCTTTATTGGATTTTTATATATTTTTCTTTTTATTTTAATAATACGCGTGACCAAATGATGCATGCAAGGGGCGCCCCTTCCACTGGGCTTTTGTGTTTTTGTTGTTTATAATTTGCATCAAACATATATATATATATATATATATATATATATATATATATAACACCCTGTATAATATTCATCTAGAATAATACCATACAAGTATTTTATTTGGTACTGACACAATCATAAGTGCCTAATGACATAATTCACATACTTGACCATTTCTAATACATAAATACAACCTATGGTACAAGGCATGGAAATTAGCCAAAACAATAAAATATAAGATCAATATACAATATCCTCAATTGTATACAACAATTATACAGCGAAAATACCAAAGCCAAGCTTCTCTTGAAACATCCAAGCATAGCTCGACTTGTAAATCAAACCTGTACTCAATACCTGAAAAATAGCAACAATAATGGGGTGAGATATTAAATCTCAGTGAGTTCCCTATCTTATGGATTCTCTCGGCTTTACAGGGTCCTAGCAAATCCTAACTCAAGTCAAGGGGAAGCGAAATGACCTTGAGTTCACAATCTCACACTATATGGAAACATGTTATAGAGTCCGTTAACTCAAAAGTTATCACAATCGTCAACCCTATCAAGGCATCCCTTATTTCTGCCCTCTTCTACGTCTAGAAGTCGAAACGAGTCATGGATCCTCGTAAATTACTTGGCATACGAGATGGATTAGGAACTAAGGGACACATTATCTCCTTAATTCGTCACTTCACACGGTCCGTACACCGTCACAAGTCTCTTTACCCGTAGGCTCCATTCGTACTATAACATTGGGAATCAAACCTACCAAGTAATCGTGCATTCATTCCAGAGGAGCTCGTTACTCATGAAATGACACATAATAGGGAAATGGTTACGATTTCATGATTTCACATACAACCATAATTGTATTCAACATTTCTAGGCAACATTAGCCTTTAGGCCTCTTTTGCCTTTTTCAAATAAACATAATAAATACACGTGTTCCATACTAGTGTTTCTCTCTCACCTAGACCATTACTCGTCACGGATGTACCTTTCTACATCGAATGCACGAGCATCGTCATCTAAGTTGTCTACTCTAGGCCATTACTCGTCAAGGATGCACCTTCCTACATCGAATTCACGAGCATCGCCATCTAGAGTTTCTATCAATTCCTAGCCATTTCTAGGTCCCACTATCATGTTGTTATGGGGTAAAGTTTCCTCACTCTTTCTATTCCATATTTTAACATGCATACTCTCTCGATCATGTTTAACAACAATTTTAGGCAAAGCGTATTGCATTTTTAGAATTTCATATAATAATTCAATCATAAGTTATACAAAAGCATAATACAACTGTATAATAGAATCACATATAATGATTCAATCACAAGTTATATCACCCTTAGGTTCCCTATGATTTATTTAATCGGGTATCTAAAACAATATTTCTCAATCTTATCCCGTAGGATATTTTCACAGCTTCGCATCGGTTATAACCATGCCTCGATCGGATTTACGATCCAAAAACGCTTAAATCGGGTATACGAATCGAAAGTTATGGATTATTAAAGAAAATAGAGTTATTTGAAAAACTGCCAGGAGCGCCCGGCGGTCAAGACTTCGCCCGACGGAGCACTCTACACCTGTTACTTCGCCCAGCGCAGCAGGGGGCGTAAGACCCATGCCAAAAACCAAAGTTCCAGAATCAAAACATGGTGCGCCTCTTGACTTTCGCCCGGCGGAGCAGCGGCGCAAGCCTGCGTCGCCCGGCGCTCAAAGCGCCGCCCGACGGTGCGTATCAGAAGCAGAATTTTTCTGCTGCGCTTTTGGGGTTCCAAGGGCTCCAAAATTCACCCTTCCCACACCAGATCATTTCCAAACCATAAAACAAGTATTATCAAATGATCATATGCATATTACGACAACACTACGCAATTTATATCGATTTTCATCCGTCAGATTCTTTGATTTAGCAAAATTACTCATTTTCTCACAATATCAAACCTAGCTCTAGAACTCAAGAAATTCTACAACTAAAGTCTCTATCTAGAACCCACCTGGTAATCGAAGAGGAGGTTGAAGAAGATGATGAACAATGATCCAATCTTGTTCCCAAGTTTCTTCCTCTTTCCTTCTTCTTTTCTCTTCCTTTTCTCTTCTTACCAACTTTTCTTCTTCTTCTTTCTAACAAATATATATATATATATATATATATATATATAACTTATTATATAATATAATTCAATAGGGTAAAACATCTCCAATTGATATTTTGTCGTCTCAAACCAATTGATCAATTATTAGAGTTACATTAAAATCCTTTCTCGAGTTAAAATAATTGATCTGTCTCTTTCATCAATAATTGATCTCTTCAGAGTTCACCAGTTGCTCTATTGATCCCACTTAACAATACTTAAAGAATTCCATTGTTCCAATTAATCAGCGATAGAGTACATAGATACTTATCTGATCTCATCTGACATCCAATTGAGTATTTAAATAATACGGGGTACTACACTCCCCCCCTTAAATTGAAATTCGCCCCCGAATTTCCACTACTTGACAATAACCACAACTTGTATAATTGTCTCAGTTCCACACTCAACTTTAATTCCGTTAGAATTTCTGACATAATCCAAAATCCAACTTGACTTCACAGAACAAAATCTGTATTTTCACAATTTATCAAACTCCACGTCCTTAGTCATACTCTTGTTCCAATATCGAGTGAACTTCTAACTTTGCTTCTTCTCAATTCATCTGTTGTTTTATACTAAAACACTTGGTCACATTCTACCTTCGAAAAGAATGTACCATTCCATATCCCTCTACTGAGTCACAACAAAACCATAACACCTTATCTTGGTTTAGGATAACAAACACTCATCAAATCTTCGTGAGGTAAAACGATGATTTCTTAAATTCATGCAATCATCGACGATTTATATTTTCATAAATCTTTCAACGTCCAAAACCACTTCATAATTAGTCAAACGACTTCTTTATCGGTTCCATCTGGCCTGATGCTATACACTATACTCATTCAATCCGATATTTCCTTTCTTTCGTGTCACACCAAAGGTAACACACTTAAAACAAAATCTCCCTATTTCTATACTTACAAGCAATAATCCATCTAAATTCTCCTTATTCTGACATAACTCTTTCATCTGTCACCTTCCACTGTGTAATCCAAATTCTAACAGTGGAACACCACAAATTCTTAAGCACTACCAAGTAGCTAACAGTCTGCGGAGAACACACTTATCCACTGGGGTCCTTACTAACCAACGGTACAAAAAACTTACAGGCGTCCTATGGTAGAACAATTTTCTCGCCGACACACAACATCATAACATCGGTCCAAAACTTTCCAGACGATAAAGGTACATGAGTTATACTGTTGCAACCATAACATATACAACACTCCACGTACACACCCACACTTCCGATGTCCATATCACGCTTCTCAATTGAATCCACTTCTCTAATTTTTTTTGTTCCATAACAATTCAATTTACATGCTTAATTCCGGAACACCTAATTCTCACCCTTACTTGGAAGGATAACCTTCAAATTTCCTTCTCTGGGTAAAACACAACTGCACACAACTGGTACCCCTCTCACGGAGCCTAAATCCAATACCATGAACGCACGGAAGTTAACAATTACTAACTCTGACCAACCGTCCATACTTTACTAATACCATAATTACACATCGAAATATATTCCTTGCAAGATCAATACTTCGTGAGTATTTTCCAACTTCATGCTTAAGACTCGCAACGGTAATACACCTAAGACCTTCTCATACTCAACACAGCTCACAAGATTATTCCCCAAAGTCAACTCTCTTGTTGTCTGAACAAAGGTGTAACTTCCTCAGTTCAGCTCGTACTACTAGGGTTCACGTGGGTGAATAATCTTTGATTACACTTCCTTAATTTTAGCTTCAACAACAACTTAATAACTCTGTTGCACATCCGTCCACAATACGCTCCGTTATCAATTCCTCATAACATACCGTTAATACCGTTTTCCACACCGCGTTTACTTCGCTCTCCATTGTAATCCTTTTAGGTCCAAATATAAAACCATCTTACTAAGATTCCCTTAAATCCAAGGTACTTACTCTGTTTCATAATGCAGACTTTTTTCCGGTCCGTATCTCTACACTTTCCGTTTCTCCAACACAATACCTTATACTGTTCCTTGGGTAATTTAACATTTCTAAATTCCAAATTGATCTCTCATCAAATACATAAAATCCCGATGTAATATCTCAAACTTAATCTCTCAATATAACTGAATATACGCAATTCATCACCCACTCTTCATCCGACACATACTTGTTTCACTTGAAGCATGTAAACACATCCTCGTGTTCCTTCACACACTTCTCTACTACTTTAGGTTCCCATAGAAGCCGGACTTCCTTAACTCTCAACTTTTTGCCATTTGGAAAACATTGTTCCGAACACATTCCTTAAGGTACTCTCGTCCATTCAAGATACCATAACGACCTTAGAAACTGAAGCACTAATACGTATCTCACTTCCGGACCTTTCGTCACACATTCCACAAAACAACTTTTCTTTTTCACGGAATGAGATTACTTGAAATTCTTATCCACACCAGTGGTCAATCCAGCTCTACTAGCGATTTTACATACTCCTCAATATCTTAACCAATCGTCCAATAGAGATCCTTAACTTTCAGACTCCATCCATACCAAAAGGATTGCTTGAACAACACACCATTCTTCAATTCCATGCTACCCAAAGCACAACTTCTACTAAGACCTCAACTGAGCTGACCAAAACTCCTCACTACTAACTCTTGGCTTGAGCCTACTCTCACATCACAAGTTCCGACAACACTTCGGAGTCCTCGTGGTCGCTCAACCATGATTCTGCCTATCACGTACATAGCATTAGGTTGATCAGGCCCAACACTACATAGTATGATATTAAGAGTCATGCTGGCAAGACACACTTAAGAGGCAGGAATAGATTTACTTATGATGTTTCAAGGCTAGGTCGAGGACACAACCTGCTCTGAAACCAACTGTAACGCCCTGTATAATATTTATCTAGAATAATACCATACAAGTGTTTTATTTGGTACTGACACAATCATAAGTGCCTAATGACATAATTCACATACTTGACCATTTCTAATACATAAATACAACCTATGGTACAAGACATAGAAATTAGCCGAAACAATAAAATCTAAGATCAATATACAATATCTTCAATTGTATACAACAATTACACAACGGAAATACTAAAGCCAAGCTTCTCTTGAAACATCCAAGCATAGCTCGACTTGTAAATCAAACTTGTACTCAATACCTAAAAAATAGCAACAATAATGGGGTGAGATATTAAATCTCAGTGAGTTCCCTATCTTATGGATTCTCTCGGCTTTACAGGGTCCTAGCCAATCCTAACTCAAGTCAAGGGGAAGGGAAATGACCTTGAGTTCACAATCTCATACTATATGGAAACACGTTATCGAGTCCGTTAACTCAAAAGTTATCACAATCGTCAACCCTATCATGGCATCCCTTATTCCCGCCCTCTTCTACGTCTAGAAGTCGGATCGAGTCATGGATCTTCGTAAATTACTTGGCATACGAGATGGATTCGGAACTAAGGGACATATTATCTCCTTAAATCGTCACTTCACACGGTTCGTACACCGTCACAAGTCTCTTTACCCGTAGGCTCCATTCGTTCTATAACATTGGGAATCAAACCTACCAAGTAATCGTGCATTCATTCCAGAGGAGCTCGTTACTCATGAAACGACACATAATGGGGAAATGGTTACGATTTCGTGATTTCACATACAACCATAATTGTATTCAACATTTCTAGGCCACATTAGCCTTTAGGCCTCTTTTTCCTTTTTCAAATAAACATAATAAATAAACATGTTCCATACTTGTGTTTCACTCTCACCTAGACCATTACTCGTCACGGATGTACCTTTCTACATCGAATGCACGAGCATCATCTTCTAGGTTGTCTACTCTAGGCCATTACTCGTCAAGGATGCACCTTCCTATATCGAATGCACGAGCATCGCCATCTAGAGTTTCTATCAATTCCTAGCTATTACTAGGTTCCACTATCATGTTGTTATGGGGTAAAGTTTCCTCACTCTTTCTATTCCATATTTTAACATGCATACTCTCTCGATCATGTTTAACAACAATTTTAGGCAAAGCATATTACAATTGCATTTTTAGAATTTCATATAATAATTCAATCATAAGTTATACAAAAGCATATTACAACTGTATAATAGAATCACATAAAATAATTAATCCCACATCATACCCATAATTTTCACTTTTTATTGGGTAGAATATTCTCATAGCTTTCCATCGGTACCAAGAACGCTTAAATCGGGTATACGAATCGAAAGTTATGGATTATTAAAGAAAAAAGAGTTATTTGAAAAACTGTCAGGAGCGCCCGGCGGTCAAGACTTCGCCCGATGGAGCACTCTACACCTGTTACTTCGCCCAGCGCAGCAGGGGCACAAGACCCATGCCAAAAACCAAAGTTCCAGAATCAAAACATGCTGCGCCTCTTGACTTTCGCCCGGCGGAGAAGTGGCGCAAGCCTGCATCGCCCGACGCTCAAAGTGTCGTCCAACGGTGCGTATTAGAAGTAGAATTTTTCTGCTGCGCTTTTGGGGTTCCAAGGGCTCCAAAATTCACCTTTCCCACACCAGATCATTTCCAAACCACAAAACAAGTATTATCAAATGATCATATGCATATTACGACTACACTACGCAATTTATATCGATTTTCATCCGTCAGATTCTTTGATTTAGCAAAATTACTCATTTTCTCACAATATCAAACCTAGCTCTAGAACTCAAGAAATTCTACAACTAAAGTCTCTATCTAGAACCTACCTGGTAATCGAAGATGAGGTTGAAGAAGATGATGAACAATGATCTAATCTTCTTCCCAAGTTTCTTCCTCTTTCCCTCTTCTCTTCTCTTCCTTTTCTCTTCTTACCAACTTTTCTTCTTCTTCTTTCTAACAAATATATATATAACTTATTATATAATATAATCCAATAGGGTAAAACATCTCCAATTGATATTGAGTCATCTCAAACTAATTGATCAATTATTAGAGTTACCTTAAAATCCTTTCTCGATTTAAAATAATTGATCTGTCTCTTTCATCAATAATTGATCTCTTCAGAGTTCACCAGTTGCTCTATTGATCTCACTTAACAATACTTAAAGAATTCCATTGTTCCAATTGATCATCATAGAGTACATAGATACTCATCTGACATCCAATTGAGTATTTAAATAATACGGGGTATTACACTCTCCCCCCCCCCCCTAAATTGAAATTCGCCCCCGAATTTCCTCTACTCGACAATAACCACAACTTGTATAATTATCTCAGTTCCACACTCAACTTTACTTCCGTTAGAATTTCTGACATAATCCAAAATCCAACTTGACTTCACAGACCAAAATTCGTATTTTCACAATTTATCAAACTCAACGTCCTTAGTCATACTCTTGTTCCAATATTGAGTGAACTTCTAACTTTGCTTCTTCTCAATTCATCTGTTGTTTTATACTAAAACACTGGGTCACATTCTACCTTCGGAAAGAATGTACCATTCCATATCCCTCTACTGAGTCACAACAAAACCGTAACACCTTATCTTGGTTTAGGATAACAAACACTCATCAAATCTTCGCGAGGTAAAACGGTGATTTCTTAAATTCATGCAATCATCGACGATTTATATTTTCATAAATCTTTCAACGTCCAAAACCACTTCATAATTAGTCAAACGACTTCTTTACCAGTTCCATTTGGGCTGATGCTTACACTATACTTATTCAATCCGATATTTCCTGTCTTTCGTGTCACACCAAAGGTAACACACTTAAAACAAAATCTCCTTATTTCCATACTTACAAGCAATAATCTATCTAAATTCTCATTATTCTGACATAACTCTTTCATCTGTCACCTTCCACTGCGTAATCCAAATTATAACAGTGGAACACCACAAATTCTTAAGCACTACCAAGTAGCTAACAGTCTGCGAAGAACACACTTATCCACTGGGGTCCTTACTAACCAACGGTACAAGAAACTTACTGGCGTCTTATGGTAGAACAATTTTCTCTCCGACACACAACATCATAACATCGGTCCAAAACTTTCCAGACGATAAAGGTACATGAGTTATACTATTGCAACCATAACATATACAACACTCCACGTACACACCCACACTTCTAATGTCCATATCACGCTTCTCAATTGAATCCACTTCTCTCAATTGTTTTGTTCCATAACAATTCAATTTACATGCTTAATTCCGGAACACCTAATTCTCACCCTTACTTGGAAGGATAACCTTCAAATTTCCTTCTCTGGGTAAAACACAACTGGTACCCCTCTCACGGAGCCTAAATCCAATACCATGAACGCACGGAAGTTAACAATTACTAACTCTAACCAACCGTTCATACTTTACTAATACCATAATTACACATCGAAATATATTCCTTGCAAGATCAATACTTCGTGAGTATTTTCCAACTTCGTCCTTAAGACCCGCAACGATAATACACCGAAGACCTTCTCATACTCAACACAACTCACAAGATTATTCCCCAAAGTCAACTCTCTTGTTGTATGAACAAATGGTCGACTATGAAATACCTTTCAGAAGTTCCGATATCGAAACACAAATCCTTCTTCCATTTACTTGCAATCCCGTTTTCCATTCTCCGAACACTTATCAATCGGAAGAACATATGGTAACAAAACACAGATGATGGTTCCTGAGGGATTTCACAATTTACAAACACGTTAATCGATTAACCATCTGAGCTAATCGGTTAACTCCTCAAAATTCAGTGCAAAATGTAACACCCCACATTCCCATCGCGAATAAATAATACATAAATAAATCAGAGTAAATAAAACAGCAGAAGGGTGAGAAATTACAACTAAACCAAGATTGCATAATAATATGCAAAATACATAAAAAAATCACATGCACAGTTATTCTCACCTCACGCATCACATGCCAATACATATAGCAAGCCACAGATGCATAACATATTTCTAACAATCCAACCACATCACATAGCATGTCCACACATAACACATATTATCCACAACCAATGCATTTATCACATATGCACATCAATTCACCAATTCTATCACAAATCTCAACACATACTCAATCAATTCACAATTCCACACATAATCAATCAAATCATGATTTTCCACACATAATGCATCCATTCACAATTCTCACACATAATCAATCAAATCATGATTTATGCAAATGCACAGAGACCGACACAACGACTCTATGCAAATGCCATGCGGTACCGACTTCCAATATTTCTCATCACTAGTTCACTCAAGAACTCTGCTGGAACCATCGCTCGTTACATCACTATAACTCCCCGTCGGGCATACGATGTTCCCCGTCGCTCACACCCTACACGGGCACACGACGTTTATGGATCGCTTTCGGTCCTCTTATTTTTAAGGCTATTCATACCTCTTATTTTTAAGGCTCATGATCCGATCGCTCACACCCCACAAGGGCACACGATCATCTATAACCATCGCTTTCGGTCCTCTTATTTTTAAGGTTATTCATACCTCTTATTTTTTAGGCTCACGATGTTATAGCAGATTCCCTCTGAAATCAAACCGTCACTCAGGACGTCACAACAATGCATATCATGATGCTTGGCATATAAGGACTCATGACGTTCAAATACACATATAAATGCATTCATCTCCATCAACAAAATCATACTTTACACTTAAGCCTAAAACAATGCATTTAATTGCCATACGGCCACAAACCATCATCACAACATGTCATCACATGCATTCACATCATATACATCACACAAGTCATATAATATCCATATCAAAAGCACCTTGCATGATCCACATCAATTACACACAATTACAACGACAAAAGTCAACAAAACAACACCATTCAAATATCATACATCCATCACCAATGCGTATCAATCATGCACAACATTTCATCACATATATTCACGCCATATAACAGCACACAAGCTATACGTTATATATCAAAAACATATAGAATGATAACACATCATTCGCACACCAATACGACGGTAAAAATCCGACAAATCAACACTTTTCCAAAACCACGACCTAAATAAATCATCTACTGTCCTCCAAACCATTTTTAATAGAAAGAATATTTTATTAGCTTTCCAACGCTTTGAATGGGGACCAAAACCGACTTACGGTTCAAAAGTTATGAATTTTTGAAAATATTATTTTTCGGAAACTAACAGTGGTAACCGGTTACTCACAGAGCGTTAACCGGTTACTTGCTTCGCAGAAGCAAAAAACCAGATTTTTATGATGCAAAAACCCCCCAAACTCATCCTTAAACCCCCCGATCATACCGACAAGTATTCCCGACTAAATCCTATCATTTCCCGACTATTCTACGCGAACTATTCCGCATTCTAATCGTGAAAACACCGATTTCTATCAATTGCTCACAAACTCAACCAAATAGAAAACATATATTTTTCACCCAAACATTCAAACAAAACATACATATACATATACAAGCATGATATAATCGAAACTTTTCACCCTTACCCGATTAATCGCGATTGAAACGGATGAATTCTCGATTTTTCCACTTTTCCTCTTCTCCCTTTTCTTTCCTCTCTTTTCTCTTCTCTTCTCTCTCTTTCTTTTCTTTCTTTTTCTTTCCTTTCTATTTCTCTCTTTCTATTTCTATTTATAAAAATATCTAACCATGCAAATGACCAAAATATCCCTACGCTCAAATATCTCTCAAACGCTCTCAAAACGCGATAAAACATAAACAGTGATGAAAAATGATATATTATCAAATAAAAGTCAATAATAAAATAATAAAAAACCAAAACCAATTAATTCTACTCTATTAAATAAATCTAACAAAACTGGGGCGTTACAATTCTCCCCCACTTAGACATTTTCGTCCTCGAAAATATACTGAGACGAACAACTCCGGACACGACTCTCGCATCCGACCAACAAACTAACATGCCCACAAAAGGCACACCGCGAACAACACAAACTGATAAACTACCTAGCTAACCACAGCTACATCAACGACACGACAACGGCGACAACAATGACGACAAGATGCAATGCCCATACAATGCACTTGACGACCAACTCACGACTCAAAGAAAACCACGATACCAACACACAGGTTCACTCTTGAACCGAAAAACAAAAAGATCGTTACCTTCACCGTAGGTAACACTCCCCTAATTCCTCACAAGGAATTAGCTACTCGCACTCGAACCAACACGATAGAAACGAGGCAACAACACAAACAAGAACATAAAGTTCCATGACACAACCGCCTCAACAACATCAACAAAACCAGAATACCAAACATCCTTGTCACCCAACAATATTACAACAATCCTACGATTCCCCAATCGGCCATATTACCAAGACATCCATCTACACAGTAGCCCATGACTAATAGTTAAACCTTTCACATACCACTTCCATCCTAAAACGTCCAATGGTCTCAACACTCCTACATGTTCCCAGTGTTCAACCTACGAACTCTTACCAGTCCCACCCGCATATACGAATCATGCCACTTCACGCTTCCGTTGCACACTCTGATTACTCATAACCATCAAAACTACCAATTTCACGTCTAAAGTCTAACTCTTTCTCATATTCACCAAAAATCAATGTTCCCTGTTAATATACCCAACCGCACACCATCAGATGTCATTTCACACACCAACCCAAATCTCTAAATTCTCCCAAAAGTTCCCACTCTTTAACCATCACAGTAGACATAAGTAAAACTTTCGACTTAACTCATCACGCACAACATAAACTTTACCAATAGGATAATTTGAGCCAAAGTCATAACTAATCAGGAATTCCAACTCTCCTCGTTGTCTCATACTCTATTCCTTCAGACCAAACAAGTACTCTAAACTCTTGCGGTTACCAAACCCTTCGAACCTAGAACCATAAAGATAATACCTCCAAATTTTCCAACACAATACAATTGCAACCAATTCCAAATCCAGAATAGTATAGATCCTTTTATGAATCCTCAATTGTCGTAAAGCATAAGCCACGACTTTACCCTCTTGCATTAACACCTGACTACACTATTCAGAGACACATCTCACAAACGGTTTATTAGGATCATCCAGAATCAAAACTGAAGTCGTAGCCAACTTCTACTTCAGCTCACCAAAACTCACTCACAACGAACCTCCCAAAACAAACGACTCACCCTTTACAAGTCAACTGAGATAACCGAAGTACGAACTTAGCAAAGTTTTTCATAGCCTACAGTAACAACCAACTGAGCTCAAAAGTTTCTAATCTCCTTAACCAACTTCAGAGCCTCTCAATGTAGAACTGCATCTACTTCCGATGGATCCATAACCATACTCTCATCTGAAATAAAGTATCCAAGAAAACTAACCTTTTTCAACCCAAATTCTTACTTGAATAACTTAGCATAAAACTTCGTCTCTTTTTGACACTTGTAATTCAAATCCCAAACACTCTACCTGTTCTTCCTTTGAGTTTACAACAGATCCGAATATCCTCCATCAAAGCCATTACGAACTTATCCAAATAAATATAGAAGATACGATGCATCTATTCCATAAACCTTACAGACGCATTACTAACACCAAATAACATCACTGCACCTTGTAATGCCCAACCAAATTCCAAAAGATATAAATTCTTAAAGCTTTTGTAAAATTTTCACTGGGTAACTAGTTACTCACACACAAACTTAACCGAGTAAATAAAAGCCTATCCCGACGATAACAAACATAACCAGTCACATTAAATCGATCAAAGCCTCAACTCACACCATTCACCACTCTTATCAAACATGCCAAACAATTGTAATTTCACTCAAACTCAACCAAACCATTCCAGTTATCTAACCATGAAAGTGGACACTTATTCTCAATCGTTACCTTACTCCACTGTTAGTAATCCATACACAAATCCTTCTCTTAACAGTCCAAATTCCATAAATCCCAACATGTAGCAACAACCAACCAAAAGGAACTCTTAATATCAATATTACATCCACACATAAGGGTTTTCTCAAGATTTCCATTAATGCTCTAAAACTCCAAAGACTCCAAACCTCACCTGAATTCTAAGTTTTACCTTCCATAGTCTCAATACCCTTAAACACATCATGCTTGTTATTCCGCTCAATCATCATTCCCTTGTATTACTATCAATACTGGAGCTCTCTAAGACGACGCGCTTGGTCTCACAAATCCCTTTTTCTAGTAAATCTTCCAACCGCTCTTTCCATCTGAGTTTCACTTCCTAAAAGTTCTTCTACTACTTAGCAGATCCAAACCTCAAATTTTCACCTTCGTCCAATTTGAGTTCACACTCTTCTCTCTGAGAACAACCATTAACGATGCCCAATCATTCTCTCTCAAAACTTCCCAACTGGACCAACATACCAAAGCCTCTAATCCGTCTCATCTTCCAGTATAAGAATCTTCATCAACTCATCGAAACAATCCGTAATCACCTGCTTAATTACAAACAATTCATTGCACACACTATCAAAGCCAGAAAGACACGCTTATTCCATCCAACATAATTTTCGTCTACTATCAACAAGAGATTAAGGGTGTTCAGTTCCTCAATTTGTCAATAGACAGTCGACAATCATGATGGGGCATAAACCGTCTTTACCAAACTATAATAACATTCCTTACATCCTGCGCACAAAACTACCTAAGGCACAAATCCTTAGTTGACATAAACCTTACCTCCGCATTCTCTCCGGAACCGGGAACCACACTGTCCAAAGAGCACTTACAATCTTGCAATTCACAACACACTGAACCAACGCTCCACCTGAAGCAACTTGGAGAAGTACCAGCTTCTCCCCCACTTATCTCATTCGCAATCCTGAAGACAAAGGATTAGAAAAACCAGAAAGCACCGACAGTGTTTCCCACACATATCACGTACTAAGGGACAAACAACAACGACAGTATTCAACTGTCACACCAACTGACTCAACAACTTGGCCGGACGGACCGACCTGCTCTGATACCACTAATGTAACACCCCACATTCCCATCGCGAATAAATAATACATAAATAAATCAGAGTAAATAAAAATTTATTTTTCCGACAAAAACAGGGATGCCACATTTAAAGAAATAAAATACAATCCCTGCTCAATTATTTGATACATAACACATAATAGAAAATTCATTAACGGGAAACTTTTTCCATATAAAGGGAAAGGTCAATTATGGAATAAAGCGGAAAGATCCATAACCGACATGTTTTACAAAATAAATCATTTTAGAGCATCCAACTATATACACAAAAGTACTACAAAATACATTCAACAAATGTATATATATATATATATATATATATATAATCGTTCCCCGACTCCCGTGCTACGTATCAGAGCAGACACCAAGACCGACAAAAGAACGGATGGCTAATCTTCACAAAAAGACATCCAGCAACTCTAATCTGCAATGCCTCATAGAGCATTATAGAACATCAGAAGGGTTAGAAATAACAACTAAACCAAGATTGCATAATAATATGCAAAACACATAAAAAATCACATACACAGTTATTCTCACCTCACGCATCACATACCAATACATATAGCAAGCCACAAATGCATAACATATTTCTAACAATCCAACCACATCACATAGCATGTCCACACATAACACATATTATCCACAACCAATGCCTTTATCACATATGCACATCAATTCACCAATTCTATCACAAATCTCAACACATACTCAATCAATTCACAATTCCACACATAATCAATCAAATCATGATTTTCCACACATAATGCATCCATTCACAATTCTCACACATAATCAATCAAATCATGATTTATGCAAATGCACAGAGACCGACACAACGACTTTATGCAAATGCCATGCGGTACCGACTTCCAATATTTCTCATCACTAGTTCACTCAGGAACTCTGCTGGAACCATCGCTCGTTACATCACTGTAACTCCCCGTCGGGCATACGATGTTCCTCGTCGCTCACACCCCACACGGGCACACGACGTTTATGGATCGCTTTCGGTCCTCTTATTTTTAAGGCTATTCATACCTCTTATTTTTAAGGCTCACGATCCGATCGCTCACACCCCACAATGGCACACGATCGTCTATAACCATCGCTTTCGGTCCTCTTATTTTTAAGGCTATTCATACCTCTTATTTTTAAGGCTCACGATGTTATAGCAGATTCTCTCTGAAATCAAACCGTCACTCAGGACGTCACAACAATTCATATCATGATGCTTAGCATATAAGGACTCATGACATTCAAATACACATATAAATGCATTCATCTCCATCAACAAAATCATACTTTGCACTTAAGCCCAAAACAATGCATTTAATTGCCATACGACCACAAACCATCATCACAACATGTCATCACATGCATTCACATCATATACATCACACAAGTCATACAATATCCATATCAAAAGCACCTTGCATGATACACATCAATTACACACAATTACAACGACAAAAGTCGACAAAACAACACCATTCAAATATCATACATCCATCACCAATGCGTATCAATCATGCACAAAATTTCATCACATATATTCACGCCGTATAACAGCACACAAGCTATACGTTACATATCAAAAGCATATAGAATGATAACACATCATTCGCACACCAATACGACGGTAAAAATCCAACAAATCAACACTTTTCCAAAACCACGACCTAAATAAATCATCTACTGCCCTCCAAGCCATTTTTAATAGAAAGAATATTTTATTAGCTTTCCAACGTTTCGAACGGGGACCAAAACCGACTTACGGTTCAAAAGTTATGAATTTTTGAAAATATTATTTTTCTGAAACTAACAGTGGTAACCGGTTACTCACAGTGCGTTAACCGGTTACTTGCTTCGCAGAAGCAAAAAAACCAGATTTTTTATGATACAAAAACCCCCCAAACTCATCCTTAAACCCCCCGATCATACAGACAAGTATTCCCGACTAAATCCTATCATTTCCCGACTATTCTACGCGAACTATTCCGCACTCTAACCGTGAAAACATCGATTTCTATCAATTGCTCACAAACTCAACCAAATAGAAAACATATATTTTTCACCCAAACATTCAAACAAAACATACATATACATATACAAGCATGATATAATCGAAACTTCTCACCCTTACCCGATTAATAGCGATTGAAACGGATGAATTCTCGATTTTTCCACTTTTCCTCTTCTCCCGTTTCTTTCCTCTCTTTTCTCTTCTCTTCTCTCTCTTTCTTTCCTTTCTTTTTCTTTCCTTTCTATTTCTCTCTTTCTATTTCTATTTATAAAAATATCTAACCATGCAAAATGACCAAAATACCCCTACGCTCAAATATCTCCCAAACGCTCTCAAAACGCGATAAAACATAAACAGTGATGAAAAATGATATATTATCAAATAAAAGTCAATAATAAAATAATAAAAAACCAAAACCAATTAAATATACTCTATTAAATAAATCTAACAAAACTGGGGCGTTACACAAAACATCATCCTTACAAGTGTTAATCGGTTAATACTGCTGCATAAACTAGAAACCAGTTTCTTCTTAATTCAAAGCCATCCCTACTAAAACCATCAATCCAATTTGTTCTAACTTGAAATATCATTCTCAACTCGCGGCTTCTTAACTTTTATTACACTCACTAACCATGATCCACTCAAGGTAAAACCGACAAAGTCAACGACACACTCCAACCAAGTGGCAAGGCAAAATTCCAAATTCTGACGCGGTCATACGACAAATCTTCAGTGGAATAGTTCATTTTCTACTCATACAACTACGCTAGATGAAAGTCAATAATGACGACATTATAGGGTTTCAACCACAACTCATACTTGATTCGTCCACAAGCAAAACCCAACACACAATCATCATACGATACCACAAAAACGATGGACATCTCATATCAAGCATAACACCTTATTCTCTCGCTTGGACTCCTCGGTGAGAAATAAAACAACAACGCTCTTAGTCTAACAAAAGGTAGATTCAGAATATTCCAATCATTCACAAATATAGAAGTTTCTCTATACTTGAAAATAAATCGGGGCAATGCATCCTCTTGAAGAACTTTTCCATCACTATGTACACATTAACCGGGACTTCTTACCCTTCACTATCCATTTCACACTACACTTACACCAAATTACTTAATGGAAGATTCACAATCGATAATTCCCATCAACTATTCACAAAACCCTTCCGGCATAAATCATTCCATGATTTACACTTAGTCCATAATAAGTCCCGATTTGCTTCTTGTTGTTTTACCATAATTTTACTTCTTAAAATACAATATTCATTGTTCCACAAGGTACGTCCCTTCACACTTGTCTCAAGAATAAGAAACCATCACGTACACTTGTGACCACGGTGCTACTACTACGCTTGGTCTTAATACCAATGTGTAACTTCCTCAGTTCATCTCGTACTACTAGGATTCACGTGGGTGAATCATCTTTGATTACACTTCCTTAATTTTAGCTTCAACAACAACTTAATAACTCTGTTGCACATTCGTCCACAATACGTTCCGTTATCACTTCCTCATAACATACCGTTAATACCGTTTTCCACATCACGTTTACTTCGCTCTCCATTGTAATCCTTTTAGGTCCAAATATAAAACCATCTTACTAAGATTCCCTTAAATCCAAGGTACTTACTCTGTTTCATAATACAAACTATTTTCCGATCCGTGTCTCTACACTTTCCGTTACTAAATGAAGTTTATTCTTTCTCCAACACAATACCTTATACTGTTCCTTGGGTAATTTAACATTTCTAAATTCCAAATTGATCTCTCATCAAATACAGAAAATCCCGATGTAATATCTCGAACTTAATCTCTCAACATAACTGAATATACGCAATTCATCACCCACTCTTCATCCGGCACATACTTGTTTCACTTGAAGCATGTAAACACATCCTCGTGTTCCTTCACACACTTCTCTACTACTTTAGGTTCCCATAGAAGCCGAACTTCCTTAACTCTCAACTTTTTTCCAGTTGGAAAACATTGTTCTAAACATATTCCTTAAGGTACTCTCGTCCATTCAAGATACCATAACGACCTTAGAAACTGAAGCACCAATACGTATCTCACTTCCGGACCTTTCGTCACACATTCCACAAAACAAATTTTCTTTTTCACGGAATGAGATTACTTGAAATTCTTATCCACACCAGTGGTCAATCCAGCTCTACTAGCGATTTTACATACTCCTCAATATCTTAACCAATCGTCCAATAGAGATCCTTAACTTTCAGACTCCATCCATACCAAAAGGATTGCTTGAACAACACACCATTCTTTAATTCCATGCTACCCAAAGCACAACTTCTACTAAGACCTCAACTGAGCTGACCTAAACTCCTCACTGCTAACTCTTGGCTTGAGCCTACTCTCACAGAACAAGTTTCGACAACACTTCGGAGTCCTCGTGGTCGCTCAACCATGATTCTGCCTATCACGTACATAGCATTAGGTTGATCAGGCCCAACACTACATAATATGATATTAAGAGTCATGCTGGCAAGACACACTTAAGAGGCAGGAATAGATTTACTTATGATGTTTCAAGTCTATGTCGAGGACACAACCTGCTCTGAAACCAACTGTAACGCCATGTATAATATTTATCTAGAATAATATCATACAAGTGTTTTATTTGGTACTGACACAATCATAAGTGCCTAATGGCATAATTCACATACTTGGCCATTTCTAATACATAAATACAACCTATGGTACAAGGCTCGGAAATTAGCCGAAACAATAAAATCTAAGATTAATATACAATATCTTTAATTGTATACAACAATTACACATCAGAAATACTAAAGCCAAGCTTCTCTTGAAACTTCCAAGCATAGCTCCACTTGTAAATTAAACCTGTATTCAATACCTGAAAAATAGCAACAATAATGGGGTGAGATATTAAATCTCAGTGAGTTCCCTATCTTATGGATTCTCTCGGCTTTACAGGGTCCTAGCCAATCCTAACTCAAGTCAAGGGGAAGGGAAATGACCTTGAGTTCACAATCTCACACTATATGGAAACACGTTATCGAGTCCGTTAACTCAAAAGTTATCACAATCGTCAACCCTATCAAGACATCCCTTATTCCCGCCCTCTTCTACGTCTAGAAGTCAGAACGAGTCATGAATCCTCGTAATATATTTAATATGTTTACATTTTAATATGTTTACTTTTTTAATATTATTAACGTATCATATTAATATATTTAATATATTTAATATGTTTAATAAAATATTTAATAAAATATTGATATATTTAAATATATTTGTTTAATAATATATTAAAATAAATAGACTATTTAATGTTTAATATATTTAATAAAATATTAATGTTTAATATATTTAATATGTTTACTTTTTTTATTTAATGTTTAAATATATTTAAATAAATAAAATATTTAATATATTTAATAAAATATAATATTTAATGTTTAATATATTTGTTTAAATATTAATATTATAAACTAAAATTAAATAGTAATTAAATAGTATTATAAACTAAAATTAGAATATTATAATATTAATGTTTTATTATTAAAGTTTTATAATATTAATATTTTAATATTGGCAAAATTACATTTTTTGTCCCTTAACTTTACCCCAGGGTCCAGTTTGGTCCCTTAACTTTTAAAATGGTGTCAAAGTAGTCCTTGCCGTTAGTTGGCTCAAACGTCCGTTTATTATTGGTTACGTGGCAGCTGACATGGACTTGGAACATCATCTTCTTCTTTCTTGGTTACGTTATCAGTGGTCTCCCCTATTTCACTTGTTAGGGCAAGTTGAATTCCTCTTCTTTCTTCACAATTTCATTCAAAAATAAAAGGTAGTGTTCATCAAAGCATGAAATTGGGTTGTTCTTCGTCGATGTTGAGTTCAAGAAGCGGGGATTCAGTAGCCAATGGAAGTTCAAGAAGGAAGCCCATGTGTCATTGTGGAAACATGGTTGTTCTTCAAAGGGCAAAAACTATGAAGAATATGGGGAAACTATTATGGGGTTGTCCCAATTATAAGGTATCCAATATAATTTATGTGTGTTTACTTTCTGTTATAGATTCATCTTGAACCTCTTTACAATGCAAATTTCAGATGCAAACTTAATGCAATTATTTTGGTTGGTTCCATGAGGATGCGTGTGATGAGAAAGAAGAATTTTTGATGCATAGGATGAGTGTGGTTACAAAGGGACTGAATGAAGCAAAAAAAGACATTGAAGAACTTGGGAAAAAGCTGATGATTATTGATGTTGAAATGAAGAATATCATCAAGTGGAAAAAAAATGGAATTTGATTTATTTGATAATTATCATTGCATTGACTTTTAGAATGAATTAGGTTAGTTAGAATGAGTTAGTTGTTTGTATCAGTTGTAATGTTATCTTGAAAGTTTGTATTTGATGTTATCTTGAATGAATGTTGAAATCTTTTAAGAATGAATTTTATGAGTTTGATCTTCACAATCTGTTTTTAATGTTGTAACTAACCTGTAATTTTTGGGCATGACCTATAAATTTGGACATGACCTATAAATTTGGGCATAACCTATACAGTTTTGTTCATAACAGATTTGGACACGACCTATAATTTTTGGGCATGACCTATAAATGTGGGCATGACCTATAATTGTTCCATAACTGGAAGTGATCTATAACAGAAAATGTTCACAAGCAGAATATGTGCATAACAGAATATGTTAATAACATAATATACTCATAAACTGCAGTAGATAATTTTGTCCATAACAAAAGCACCAAAGTGCACCAAACTACAATTAGGTTCATAACAGAAGCTCCAAAATACACCATAAACTTGTTCAGCACCAAAGTGCACAAAAAAACACAATAAACTTGTTCATTACATCAATACCATAGTGCACAAAATATGACATAAACTAATTAATCCTAAATATTTCTAGGGATTCTTCTTTGGAGCTGTCCTCTTAGTTGGAATAGATCTCCTTGTGACTGGACCAACAACATTCTTGGATGCAGACAACCTGGTTGTAGGCCCAGGTGGAACAAATGGCCTTGGTGCCTTCCTAACATGTAGCTTTTGTATTTTCCCCTTGGCGGGACCATGAGTCTTCTGAGCAGCCTTCCCCTTAGAGGATTGGGTTGAATGTTGGGCAGTCTGGGTTGTTGTCTGAGAGGCTTGGGTAGATTGTTGAGTAGAATGAGTTATAGTCTGAGATTCTTGGGCAGATTGTTGAGCAGTCTGAGTAGAAGTCTGAGAGTCTTGGGTAGATTGTTGGGCAGCCTGGGTTGTTGTGTCCTTACAAGTAGACTTGTAGTGTCCTGCTTTCTTACACCTACTGCACTTCACCAAGAAACCAGTTCTTCTCATTTTGCGATCAGAGCCATCAATCTCTCCTTGTTCTAAATTTCTCCTCTTTTTGGGTCTTCCAGGCATCTTCTTGAACTTGGGTGGTTGCATATCAGGGTATCGTGTCTTAACCCACAAGTTTGATCCATTAACAGGGTAGATCACATGCTTATAAACTGCCTTGTATTTTGAAACCCTATAATACTCTGGGATATAACTATCTATTTTGAAATTCCTACTCTTCATAGCAGACAAAGCATGAACACATGGGAGTCCTGTGAGTTCCCATCTTCTGCATGAACTTATGTGATCTTTCAGGTTCACAACAAATTTATCAGCTTGATTTTCCAAGTGCCTTACTTCAAACATATGTTCATCAGACATCCTAAAGAAAGAAACAAACAGAATAAAGAATAACACTATTAAAGGACTGAGACATGTTGTTAAGAACAACATTACATTTATTTGTAGTCCTAAAGTAAGATCTACTCCAAAACCTTGGGGGGGGGGGGGGTCTTCATCATATGCTTAAATGCTTCTTCATTTATGATCCTCATTCCCTTCATTTCTCTTTCCCATGCTTGTGGGTATGTTGACTTGGCAGCCTTCCATATTATGTCCTTCAACATCTTCCCAGGAAACCTCTTCCTAAAATTGTTATATATGTGCCTAACACAAAACCCGTGCTCCACCCTTGGCAATAGCTCATCCATAGTGGGTAGCAGGCCCTGCAATATCATAAAATGTAGCATAAAAATATAGTATGAGATGTACCATAAAATGTAAGAAAAACATAAGAGCATAAGAATAAATGAAAAACTTGCCTTTTGTTGGTCTGAGATGCAGGTGTAAGTCATGCATTGCTCTTTGTCTCCAAGGTCATCAATTAGTAGCTCTAAAAACCAAGTCCAGCTATCCTTGTTTTCACCCTCCACAACTGCATATGCTATGGGAAGCATCTGGTCATTAGGATCCCTCCCTATAGCAGCCAGAATCTGCCCTCCACACAACCCCTTGAGAAAACACCCATCTAGACCTATTATATGCCTCCACAACTTAAAGCTTTCCTTACATGCAGAATAGCATATGTAGAGCCTTCTAAAATATGGCATGTGATCCTCAACACCTTCTGGTACAGGATCCACATTAATCTTAACTGTTGACCTTGGATTGGCTCTTAACAGTTCATGACAATAGTTATAGACCCTTGTGTAATCTCCCAAAAATGATCCATCAACATAATCTCTTGTTGCATACCTTGCTCTTATTACCTTTGTTTTGTTCACCCCAACATTCCATTTTTTTGTGCCTTCTCTTTAATATCCTTTATGCTTAACCTTGGATTGTTTTTCAAACTATTATGAATTCTTTTACTCAACCATTTTGTACTCATTAGTTTGACATTATACTCCCTACTACAACTGTGTTTGTCAACCACCTACCTGAGTTGCCAAGTGTCTTTATTTGACAACTTGCTACAATATGCCTCCCACTCACAACCAACCTTACATTTAACCATTACCCTAACTCTGTCATTCTTTACAAACCTTAGGTCTCTACCATTTTGCACAGCATGAGATGTTATTGCTTCCTTAAAATCACCCTTTGAACTAAAATACACTCCCACATCTCACTTGTAATCTGCCATGTCTTTTGGTTGTCTAAAAATTGGATGTTTTATTCTAGGAACTCCACTACTATCATCACTGTCACAACCACTTTGCATGTCCTCACTGTCATTGTCACTCCCTTTATCTTCTCCATATTTCCCATTATGTTTTTGGACTTTTCCATTACCTTCACTTTCAACACCAATTAGGGTATCAAGTTCATCCTCCTCAATCTCATCAAACCCATCAGACTCATCCTCAAAAGCCACTTCTTGTGCACTATCATACTTGTAGTCCTCATCTTCACTATCATCAGAACTTAAACCATCATCATCTACACCAACTTTACCTTGTTCAAATCCAACATTATCTTCCTCAACTCCAGGTTTAACTTGTTCAACACCAACATTAAGTTCCTCAACATTAACTTGTTCAACTCTAACATTTATTTCCTCAACTCCAACAGTACCCTCATTCACTGCAGGATTAACATCATCTACACCAGCATTACCTTCATCCAACCCAGCAGTGTCTTGACCAACTACAACATCACCTTTCTCCATCACAACAGTGGTTTGTTCACCTCCAACGACATCATCAACCAGCTGACTAAGTAACTCCTCCACCTTATCCACAATTTCTACAGGGCCCTCATCTACATTGTCAACAACAACATCACAGTAGTCAGGTTGAGACAATGTGTGTTGAATGTAAATATCAACACGTTGATGAACCCTATACAGATCTGTTATTTCTAAAGCACCCTTGTCATCAACAAGTGCATTCATACCAAATTGAGGATCCTTGTAATAGATTGTTTCAAACTCCCTATAACCCAAGTCTTTCAATACACCAACTAGCTCAAAATAACTCCGTTTGTCTACATCTACCCTCAAATCATCTACTACTCCATTCTCATATACACTAAGACCCTCATTAGTGAATTCACCAATGTGATGAATTTTGAGATTAATGAATTCATCCATGACACCTAACCACATTATCTAAATAATTAGAGTTTATCCTAACAAATTAACATAAACCCTAAATCTGAACATAAACCCTAAATTTTTGTAAAGACCTAAATCAGAAAGCAATGAACTAACCTTTTGATAAACTGCAGTAGATAGTCTCCAATCCTCTACAATAATCCTTTGTGTATACTTTAATCCCTTTGCAGTTGCCCTAGCAGAGCTTCATTGAGCGTCTCCAATTTCTTTTAACCTTTTGATGTTCTGGTTAACCTTTTGATGTTCTCCAATTTCTTTTAACACATCCTCATTTCCACGTCAACCACAGAAAGTCCACCTGGACACATGTGGCATGTGATTTCAACCTTTGACTAACGGAACCAAACAGAAGGATAAACGTGACACAATTTTAAAAGTTAAGGGACGAACTAGCCACTTTTTAAAGTTAAGGGACCAAACTGGACCCTGGGGCAAAGTTAAGGGACGAAAAAAGTTATTTTGCCTTTATTGTTAATATTTTATAATATTAAACGAATATAAGTTAAAATAAATATACTTGTTTATTTAATTTTAAACAAATATTTAAATATAATTATGCTTATATAATATTAACATATTAAATATTTATATGTTAAAATAAATATACTTGTTTATTCATATATATTAAACAAATATTTATTTAATTTTAGTTTAACTATTTATTTACTATTTAATTATTTAAATATATTATAAATACTATTTAATTTTAGTTTATAATATTAATATTTTAATTACTATTAAAATTTTAATATTAAACTGAAATTATAAATTAAATAATTAAATATTAATATTAATATTAACATTATTAAATTGAAAGTAAAAATTAAAGTGTTATAACGTTACAGTAATATATGTATTTAAAATGTTGTTATATATATATATATATATATATATATATATATATATAAGGGATATATCAAGTGAGAGGGATTTTAAAATGAGAGATGAGAGGAATAAACAATAACCGTTTGATCAGTCAAAAATTATGATTAAACATATTCATTAATGTGACTATTATTTTTTCTCTCTTATTAACTTGCATTTTATCTCTCTTATTAACTTGATCTAACGATTCTTGTTTGTTCCTCTCATCTCTCATTTTAAAATCACTCTCATTTGATATGCTCCCTATATATATATATATATATATATATATATATATATATATATATAGGTCATGCTAATACACACTCATATAGGTGTGTATTAACAACATACACCTTAGTGTATTTTTGTGTGAGGTCCACCAATATTGGGTGGGACCCACATTAGAAAGATGAAGAAAAAAATAGAAAGAAAATAGATGTAGTGTATTTTTGTGTGGGACCTACCAATTTTGGGTATGTGTTAGCATTTTCCTATATATATATATATATATATATATATATATATATATATATATATATATATATATATTATGCAAACAACTAAATAAAAGAAGCAACTAGCTTAGTGAAAATGGGTGTCTCTTGCAAGTATTGACTAAATTTAGTGAGGGGTCAAAATAAAGAAATTTTTAAATGGCAATAACGGAATGTGTATTTTTTTATCGGGCTCTTTTTCGAATTCGTCCTAAATAGTAGGAGCAAAAGATGATTTTAAACAAAAAAATTTTAAACAAGTGCACGTAACACATTGGAATCTGTTTGAACGCACAGTTATCCCACTAATTTAATATAAATGTGTTACAATTTTCATTCAAATGCATAAAAAATTTTGCAAAAGAAATATTAATTAATAATAAATATGTTTAGTTAATAGTAAAAGGTGATATTGATAAATCAAGATTCCTGAAGAAAAAAAATTCTCTCTCAATTTTTTATTATAAGTCGTTTTTTACTTTTCACACGTATTAAGAAATGTAATAATTGTGGTATAGAAAAGAGAAATTAGGAAAATGTTTTACAAATTTGTTCTTCATTAATGGTATTGGAAAGACAAATTTACATAATTGAAAGGAGAGCGAAATAGTGAATAATAAATATTTAAGGATATAATAGGAAAAATAACAGTAGTTATTTATTGATACTATAAAACGACTTATATTGTGGTACAAAATATTTTTCTAAAGCGACTTATAATAAAAAAAAACGTTGGTAGTATTATTTTATAATAAATAGTGTTAATTAGTACTCAAATGAGATTTTAATAATTTTTATAAAAACATCAAAATCAAAATCATAACTAACTTTAAACACAGTAATTTAAATGAAAAGGGTGAAGAAGACGAGAGGAAGAACATAAGGAGAAGTTGGATAGGTAAGTTGGGGTGTGAAACTGTTGGCGGAACAATCGAGGGGGTCAACGAGGGAGCATTTCTTAATTTGGGACACACCTTTGTGAGAGACACACCACATACTCACCCAAAACCTTAAGGTGATAGGTGTGTGGGTTCTCCCACTTATAAAGTGTTTAATCTTCCCTTTTTTAATCAATGTGGGACTTCTTCCTCACACTTGATTCCCAACACTCATCCTCAAGTGTGAGTTTATACACAATGCCCCCCTCATGTGGAAGCTCTCTCTTCCACATACACTTGTATTACCGTTGAACTCAACGGAACACCTTCTACCCACACCCGCGGGAAGTGTTTCGATACAAGTAAGCCGGTTCCTTTCTCGAACCAGGCTCTGATACCATTGTTGGTGGAACAATCGAGGGGGTCAACGAGGGAGCATTTCTTAATTTGGGATACACCTTTGTGAGAGACACACCACATACTCACCCAAAACCTTAAGGTGATAGGTGTGTGGGTTCTCCCACTTATAAAGTGTTTAATCTTCCCTTTTCTAATCAACGTGGGACTTCTTCCTCACACTTGATTCTCAACAGAAACTAAATGATATTTTGATTTTGTAAAGTTGATTTTTTTTTTTAACTTTTCAGTATTTTGTTTGTAACTCTTTGAGTTTTATTTGGTTTTGATTTAAAGATTAGAATGAATATATTTGATGTTTATTTTTTATGTTTTAATAATATTAAGTTAATATGAATAATTTGTAGTATAATAAAATTTAATAAATATTAACATGTAATTTAAGTTTGATACATCATTAAAAATTTGGTCAATTGAACAATAACATATCATTACTATCATTATTATCTCATTAAAAATCATTACTATCAATGTTATCTCATTAAAAATTGGTTACATATAAGTGAATTTGGATCTGCTCCATTTTTTTATCCTCCATTTAATCCATTTTATTTAACATATCTTTGTCATGTGACATTAAAAGATTTCAATGGTCCAGATTAAAAACAGGATACATGGTTAAAAACATTTAATTCTATGGTTAAAAACATTAAAGAATTTCAATAGTCCATATTTAATTAAAATATTTTTTTAGTTTTTAATTTTGACCGTTCAAATCATTAAATTCTATGTGGCAAAAATCTATTAAAGAAACTTGAATAAATGGAGGATAAGGAAATGGAGTGGATATGTACTCCATGTAAGTAGGATATTAAAATTCTTAAAAAAACTTTAAAAAGGAACTAAACCTCAAATTTTAAATTGAAGAAATCAAACAAAAAAAAATAGAAGAATTTAAGTTACATTTAAGCCTAGATAAAAATATGTTATTCAGACTCACTTGTATGCAGTGACACTGACAGACACAATATCAAATTAGTTCAAAATTAAAATTAATTTTTAAACAATTAAATATAAAAAATCTTATACTATTAAACTATTTGATTTGGATTTATACCAACAAAATTTTAGGATAGTGGAGTAGTTATTTTTTCAATATACTAAATTAAAAAGATATAAAGAAACAAAGTTACGTTATCACGCTGAGTATTTAGGATTAGCACGCGGAGTGTTGAGAAGCTCTGTATATGTGTTTTTCTTGATGAATGCTTTGATCTCCTCACAATTTTAAGGTTGAGATATTTATAGAGACCATTTGGGCACGGGGTCAAAGAACCAGAGAATGACCTATTTCGGCTCCATGACCAGGAAATATAGAAAGAGTGGGTTTACACGGGGCACCCCAATTCCAATTGAGCAGTCTCTCACCGAGATTTGGGTGACTACGTGGTGTATAGGGAAATTTTCCTTCTCCACATTGGGCGCCCTCCCATAGTTGAGGCAATGAGCTTGCATCTTGCATTCATTAGCCTTTCTTCTTATGATCCAGTAAAATGAACTCAATACATAGCCTCTCAAGCATGAGGGCTTGGAAAGGACGCAATGATTTAGTTTGATCAGTCTTCATATTTGGGCTAATCCCTAAAGATCATTTTAGATCATCCCTGGGATGAGTTCAAGCAAATCTTGGGGCGAGTTCATTAAGTAAAGCTAGGGTGAATCGCTCAGACATAGCATGGACGAGCTCCTCAGGCAAAGCATGAGGTGAGTCCCTTAGGCAAAGCATGAGGCGAGTAACTTAGGCAGGGCTTGGGGTGAGTTGTTTAAGCGTCATAGGCAAACGCACATGCAACATTAAATGCAGGTAATGAAGGACTTGTCTTGAGAACCTATGGGTTCCTTGCACGTGTCAAAGATGTGGAGAAACTCCTAACAATTGTTGGCGTGCCTAGTGAAAGGTCACTAATTACCTATAAGGCCTAATTTTTAGATATTTATAAAGAGGGGTTCAACCTCTACTCCTTAATGCTTCAGGTCCTTTATCCATCAAACTCACACTTGAATCCTCACCTGGCTTAGAGCAAACTCACCTTCGAACTTCACCAAGCTCAACCTTCCTTTCTTCTTTTGCAGGTGTAGGATTTTACTTCTTATCTCTACTTTTCTATTCTAATGGCAATAATTAGGGATTTATATGAGAGCGATAAAGTGATAGAGCCCTTGAATAATAGAGAGTGGGCATAAATGTATCTTCCGACTACCTTGGATATACCTGACACGCCCGTAGGGTAGAAGGCACTTCATACACATGTATAATGTAGACAAGACAACTCCCAAGAGTTTGAAAGCATGCCTCTCTATTATCATGTTGTATGAGGAAAGGGCGTCTATGTTAAGGTATCTTACCTTGATCGTTCTTACACTTTTATCCATCCCAAATACGGTCTTCAGGGTGATGTAACCCTTTACTTGCACCAATTCGCCCAAGAATCCCACTTGCAAGCCTTAGAAAGTTTTAAGGTCGTCCAAATCCAGTAAGAGTCTCTCGAAGGCATCCTAGCAAAGGATGTCTGTAGAACTCCCTTGATTAATTAGTACTCGGTTAGTTTACCAGTCATCACACCTCATAGTTATGATTATGGGGTCGTTCTCATAGGGATGGATTCCAACAACATCCTTCTAAAAAAGGTGATCTAAGACTCTAGAGCTTTCTACTTGCAAAGATCAAAGCTGATAGGCGAGCCTTCTATGGTTAAAACTTTGTGTGCATATTTTTTTTATAGTCAGAGCTATTCTATCCTCCCTCGACACACCTTATTGCTATCGTGTCGAGGGTATGTCGTACGAGTCTATCTTCATCTCCTTTGTTTGACTCCATACCCTTCTAGGATGTATGGCTTCAAGAGGCATCTCACTCCTGAGATCTAGAGCCACCCGGTGATATGGTTGATCTACCTCATACATATTTCTTTAAGTTACCTTATTAGATGACGCACTCAATCTCCTTTTTAAGATGGTAGTAGTCTTTAGTATAGTGGCCCTTAACCATATGAAATTTACACCACTGGTTGGGTTCAAGTCCTATGATGTTTGAATTAGGGGTTAGCGGAAGAGAAATATCATGCGTGGGGAAAATGGACTTCACACCATATCTATTCAGGATGAGTGTTCAGGGGCGTGAAGTTCTCTATAAGCCTCCCACTCCTCTTAAAGGTCACCATATCCCTGACAGGCAGTGTGTAGTGGCTTCTAAGAAGATGTTGCGAGGAGTCATGATTATGAGATGTACACTCCTTAGCATCCCAAGCCTTTTTCTTTACATTTTCATCCTCTCCATTTATGAAGCATTCGACGCACACCACTACTTTTGCCATGGAAGTGGAAAGTCTTTAGGTGAGGAATTCATTAAAATGTCAAACCCTTAATCCATTTTAGAAGGCTCATACAAACATTTCATAATCCATGTGGATGACCTTGATGGTTGCCTCATTGAATGAGCAAGATACTCCCTCAAGGATTTTGAAGGCCCCTGGCGAATATTGAACAGGTTGGTAGTTGACATTTTCTTGTATTTGCTCGTCGAGAATGTGTGAACCAACTTCTTTACCAGGTTCTGATAGTTGGTGATTGACCATCGTGGAAAACTCATATACCACCTCATGACAGCGTCTCTAAAAGTTTTTTGAGAGAAGTTTTCACATCATATAGTTTGAGGCTCCGATGATCACTATTTGAGTGTTAATTAAGGAGGCATGTTGTTAGACGATAGACTTCGATCTAGAGGAGGTGAATAGATCACAAATTTAAAACAAAAAACTTTTGGCAAAAATTTATTTTCAAAAATTATGGCACAACAGAAACAACCCGAATCGAATCATCTAACCGAACCTACTATTGAAAAGCTATATGTGCAAAGTAAACCTTATGGAATGATAATGAACGCAAATAGTTCAATAATGATCAAGTGAAGGTTCAATCAAATGCAAAACTATCGTAATGCTTATTTCTAATTAACACAAAGCAATAAAAATACTCAAAGACAATTTATCGAACACTTTGTGTGCGATTGATCACATTTGTATATCAACAACAACAATTTAAAAGAAATTTGAAAACAATTTTCAATCGAATTAATCGAAACGACAACGAAATCGATAATTTACAAGAACAACAATTAAAGAAAATTAAAGCGATAAAGAGACACAAAGATTTGTTTAGGCAGTTCCCCAATCGGCCTTGTAACACCCTTTTCTACCCCACAAATATCGCAGCGAAATACACATAAAATCATAATAAATCAGAATCACCTCAAAGGGTGCACATTTCTCAATAAATTCAAATAAACAAACTTACTTCGTAAACAACGGGTTTCCCTCAAAATAACTCAAAATGCCTTCAAAGGGAAGCAGAACCACCATAACCACAAAAATCCCACAAAAGGGTTTATTAACGTAAACCATAGTCATCAAATAATCAATAAAATAACAGCCAAATAAAACTCAACATGGTTCGAATCAACGACCCAACCTGATGTTACACTATCAGAGCAAGACCCTCTACATCGACCAAAATGCAAATAACTTCAAAAATCCTCAAAAGCATCCACAGCTAATCCTCATCACCTGCACGTTACCCACGTGGAGGCAACATTCAAACAGGCAGGGTGAGTAATACAATTCATTATAATCAATATAAAATAAAATATGCATAAAAATGGCGTCATCATCATATACAACATAATTAGAGTCATCACAAGGCAAACATCAAAACACGTCATCATAAATCACAACAAATGCCACATAAATGCAATGCACAACATGACTCATGCATGTGGTACCAATCATCACCGTAGATGGACACTTAGGCCATCACTCTCCAAAGATCCCCGTCAAATAGGATCGATTCTACACAAGAACAGGAGCACATCATAATCCACTTCACATCCACACAATGGGATGGAAGCCACAAATAGACCGAAGTCTAACATCATCATCACTGGACCGAAGTCCTAACATCGTCACAGAAATGCTATGAGTGCATGATACACAATGTCATAATCATCATCGTCAATAAAAACCATTTATGTGCATCATCATTCACCAAAACATCATGTTAATCATGTCATCATATATTCATCAAAACATCACAAGTCATCATCTCAATATCATCCAGAACATCATGGTAAAATCATCAGAAATATCACAACACCAAACATCAAAACAGCACAGCATCATAAAACAAATTTCGCAAATCAGCAGCAGTTCGCTACTGAGTTCGTTGTGCGAACACCTTCGCTGGGACCTTCGCTTTGCGAAGCTCCAGCGAATCCCAGAATCCCAAACACTCCCCCATTCTGCCTCTCCTCGCCACTTCATTCGCTTTGTAAAGACCTTCGCTGGGGCATTCGCTGTGCGAACCCACAAACCCACATATCAAAAATCATCCCAGAATCATCACAGTTATCACGCATTCGCTGCGCTACTCGCTTTGCGAGTCCAGGTGAACATTCGCCTTGCGAGTGTTTCGTTCGCCTTGCGAACTAGCGATTGCAGGAAATCGTTGCTACACATCAGTAGCATAACAGATCACAATACCTTACGAATTCAACCTCAGTTCACCCAAAAACATCCCTACAACATTCCTAAGGCATTATAACCATCAAGGACACAAAACCTATAACTATTAGGTCGATTAATTTCACTATTCCAACTCGAACTCACCTAAACCTTCACAAACTCCCAAGTTTCCCATAAACCCCATAAATCCCTTTCTCATACAAGATCCCACGTATCATCAAAAAGATTTTGCCTCGAAGGCTTATTTTTACCCGAATCAATTTAACCCTTAATAATCCATCATCGATCCTCAGAAATACCTCTAAATCATCAATAGTTCATAAACCCTTCAAAAACCCCAAAATCTCCAAAAACCCCACTTTAAACACATCACGTCCTATATTGAAAACAATGAAAGACAATACTCCCCATACCTTAGATTGTCGATTCGGAGCTTCCTCTACTGATCCCGTTGGAAGCCTTTTCGAATCCTCGCATTTTCCTTCTTTCCTCAGAGCTCTGCACTTTCTCCTTATTTTCACGATCTAACAGAATGAAACCTATTCTTCCTAATTCCTTTTTGTTAAACCCTTGGGCTTCCAAAAATGGGCTTTTCCCATAATACCCTCACTAATCCTCCTCAAAAGTTCGTCTTACCCTTAATTCCTCTAATATTATTTAAATTAATAATAATACTAATATATTCATATTATATACTATTATTTAATTCAAATAACCAAAACTTCATCAAAATATCGACATCGACACAAACCACCAAATATCACCGAAAATTCACAATATTATATTTAAATAAATTAAATAAATAGTCTAATAAATTTGGGGTGTTACAACTCTTCCTCACTTAAAGAATTTTTGCCCTCGAAAATTACCTCAAAGAAATAGAGTCGGATACAACTCCCTCATCTGATCTTCACGTTCCCAAGTCCAACTCTCGCCAGCTGGTCCTCCCCACAACACATTCACCAAAGTTATGTCCTTACCCTGCAGCTGCTTCATCTCTCGCCCGTCAATCCGCACAGGTACAGCTTCCACTATCAAGTTATCCCTCACTTGTACATCATCCATCTGAATCACATGCGACAGATCTGGAATGTACTTCCTCAACTGAGACACATGGAACACGTCATGCAAATTCGCAAGTGACGGCGGTAAAGCAATTCGATAGGCTACCTCTCCTATCCTCTACGAGATTTGGAATGGACCAACAAAACGTGGAGTGAGCTTCCCAAACTTCAAAGCTCGACCCACACCAGTCACTGGCGTCACCCTTAAAAAAACGTGATCTCCCTCTTGGAATTCAAGTGTCTTCCTTCTCTTACCATGGTAGCTCTTCTGACAAATCTGCGACGCTCTCATCCTTTCTTGGATCATCTTAACCTTTTCGGTCGTCTCTTGCACAATCTCAGGTCTGAGTACAGCATTCTCGCCTGACTCATACCAACACAAATGAGTCCTACATCTTCTCCCATATAAAGCTTCATATGGCGCCATTCCAATACTAGCATGAAAGCTGTTATTGTACGTGAACTCAATCAACGACAAATGGCTATCCCAAGATTCTCCATGATCCAACACACAAGCTCTCAGCAAATCCTCTAAAGATTGGATAGTCCTTTCTGTCTGACCGTCCGTCTGCGGATGATAGGCAGAACTCATCCTCAACTTAGTACCCAACGCATCTTGCAAACTCTTCCAGAACCTTGATGTAAATCTCAGATCTCTATCCGACACAATACTCGAAGGTATCCCGTGCAACTTCACAATCTCCGCGATGTACATCTCGGCTAACTTCTGCATAGAATGATTAACCTTCATCGGCAAGAAATGAGACGATTTAGTTAATCTATCCACAATCCCCCAAATGGAATCATTTCCCTTAGAAGTCTTTGCCAATCCCACCACAAAATCCATGGAAATACTATCCCACTTCCATTCTAGAATTCTCAACGGCTGCATTATACCTAAAGGCTTCTGATGCTCAACCTTCGACTTCTGACAAGTCAAACACGTATAACAAACTCTGCAACATCCTTCTTCATACCTGGCCACCAAAACAACTTTTTCAAATCATGGTACATCTTCGTAGCACCGGGATGAATACTCATCCTACTTTGGTGTCCTTCTTCAAGTATGCTCTTCTTAATATCTAGGACATCTGGAACACACACCCTGTCTCTGAACATCATCACTCCATTCTGGTCAAGTCGGAATTCTCCTCCATTACCTTGGTTGATCAAAGTCAACTGGTCCACTAACTTCAAGTCAGATTGTTGTCCCACTCTGATCTCTTCCAAAATACCACTAGTCAACTTCAACATTCCCAACTTCACACTGTCAGGAGTCTCTTCACATACCAAACTCAAATCTCTAAATTATTCAATTAATTCCAACTCTTTCACCATAAGCATCGACATATGCAATGACTTCCTGCTCAATGCATCAGCCACTATATTTGCTTTGCCCGAATGATAGCTCAAATCAAAATCGAAATCCTTCAACAGCTCTAACCACCTTCTCTGCCTCATATTCAATTATTTCCGATCAAATAAGTACTTCAGACTTTTATGATCACTGAACACTTCAAACTTAGAGCCAAACAGATAATGTCTCCAAATTTTCAGCACAAACACCACGGCGGCCAATTCCAAGTCATGTGTAGGATAATTCCTCTCATGAACTCGCAATTGTCTCGAAGCATAGGCAACAACTTGTCCACTCTGCATTAATACTCCACCAAGACCCATCTTCGATGCATCACAATACACCACAAAAGATTCGCTCGGATTAGGCAAAATCAACACTAGAGCGGTCGTCAACTTCTTCTTCAATTCCACAAAACTCTCTTCACAAGCTACATCCCACACAAAAGCTTGACCCTTTTGAGTTAACTGAGTCAAAGGTAATGCCAACTTAGAAAAACCTTCGATAAACTTATGGTAATAACCCGCCAATCCCAGAAAACTTCGTATCTCAGTAGCAGACTTCGGAGTCTCCCACTGTAATACAACATCAATCTTGGAAGGATCTACATCAATTCCACCACTCGAAATCACATGACCAAGGAAACTCACCTTCTTCAACCAGAATTCACACTTTGACAGCTTTGCATACAACTTCTTCTATTTCAACACTTGCAACACGGTTCTCAAATGCTCAGCATGCTCTTCTTCAGACTTAGAATATATCAGAATATCATCAATGAAAACGACCACAAATTAATCCAAATACTCATGAAAAATCTGATTCATATACTCCATGAACACACCAGGTGCATTGGACACACCAAACGGCATCACAATGTATTTATAGTGACCATACCTCGTTCTGAAAGCTGTCTTCGGAATGTCATCAGGCTTAACACGAATCTGATGATAACCATACCTCAAATCAATCTTACTAAACACACAAGCACCTACTAACTGATCCATCAAGTCGTCGATTCTCGGAAGTGGATACTTATTCTTGATAGTCACTTTATTCAACTGCCAATAATCAACACACAATCTCATACTTCCGTCTTTCTTCTTCACTAACAGCACAGGAGCACCCCACAGAGAAACACTTGGTCGAACAAACCTCTTCTCAAGCAATTCTTCCAACTGTTTCTTCAATTCACTTAACTCAGAAGCTGACATCCGATAAGGAGCCATCGACACTGGACTCGTACCTGGTACTAAGTCCACTGCAAACTCTACTTCACGTTCTGGAGGCAAATCACTGATGTCATCTGGAAACACCTCTGGAAATTCAGACACAACAGGTAAGTCGACACTTACAACTTCACGATCAATCTGCAACGATGCATACATTGCAAACACCAAGGCTTCATCCTCCATAAGCTCGTCTACTTACCTAGCAGACAGGAACATCAACTCTCCACTATCACCAAACTCAGGAAACTCCACAGTCTTAGTATAACAATTGATATGAACATGGTTGAACTCCAACCAGTTCATTCCAAGGATTACATCAATTTGGTGCAAGGGTAAACACACCAAATCCATCACAAAGCTCTTCCCAAAAATCGTCAAAGGACATCCAAAACACACAAAAGTAGTAGTAACAAAACCATTAGCAGGAGTCTCTATTAGCATACTACCATTCATATTAGACAACTTCAAACCCAATCTACTATCACATTCAAGCGAGATAAAAGAATGAGTAGCACCAGTATCAATCATAGCAACCAACTTAATATCATTAATAAAACAAGTACCTCGAATCAGGTTGTCCTTCTCTGACACTTCTGCACCACTCAAAGCAAACACTTTGCCACTGGTCTGAGCAGCTGTAGCCGTCTTCTTCGGTTTCTGACACTTGGTACTGATGTGACCCTTCTCACCACAATTAAAGCAAGTTAGACCCTCATCCTTGAAATCAGTAACTCTATGACCCTTCTTACCACACCTGTAGCACCTCAACACACTATTAGTACAAACATCAGCACGGTGACCTTGCTCACCACACCTATAACACTTCCTAGAAGCGGGAGCTGCTCCCCCACTTGTCTTTTTCCCATCTGAAGCCTTCTGCTTCCCTTTGTCAGCTGAAGTTGTATAAGGTTTCCCCCTATACTGCCCTTTCTTCTCACTCAACTGCTTGTAATGAGTAGATCGAGCTCAGCTATCCTCATCGTAAATCCTACTCTTATCCACCAGCTCAGCAAACTTGCAGATTTGTTGATACCCAATACCCTGCTTAATCTCAGGTCTCAGCCCATTCTCGAACTTGAGGCACTTGGACATCTCAGCATCAGCACAGTTGTAGTGAGGACAGAACTTCACCAGTTTCTCGAACTTCGCAGCATACTCTGCAATAGTCATGTCTCCTTGCTTCAGCTCAAGGAATTCCACCTCTCTCTTGTTAGACGGTGTGGCTAGTGATCGAGAGGGGGGTGAATAGATCACCTCCTTGTAAACTCAAGGATTTAAAAAAGTTTATCAGAGTCTTTCAAGTTAGTGGAAAAATTATGATCCCGAATCGACTTCCGTCTATTCTGAACCAGCTACTAGAAAACCGGACACACGAGTTTATGCTGGATTTATTAGGATGACAAAGATATATTAAAACCAGATTGGAATCGACTCAAATGCACTTATCATACAAAGGCTATTTCCAATGAACAAAAACACAGCAAACAATTTTGTCAAACACTTGGCGTGTATGCATTCAACGATTAACAATAATGGTGATTTTGACAAAGATTTTCGTACCACTATTGTATCTTGAAACTTTAATACGCAACACACCAAACGAATCACAAAATTGTTGAAAGCGTAAAGAGATAAAGATAGAATACGATACGCAGAGATTTGGTAAGGAAGTTCCCCACTTCCGTCCTCGCGTGTGGGTACGTCTCCCTCTCAATTTCAAAATGAAATTGAGACCTGTTATATCAATAATGCTGAATTCGTTCTTTACAAGGTTACAATGCAAATCCAGAAATCTAAACCCCAAGATCTTCCTATTGTATGAACCTTCACTTGATCTGAGCTTGATCAAGAATTTTCCTGCAAGAAATACAGACAATTCACCGGTTCCACGACCTGTTTGCGAAATCTCCAGATTTCCAAACCCTACACTGCGGCTGAATCTGTACTGCAATCGTGACTAACAAACCCTCAAGAACACACCCGTTCTTGAAGGACAAACCAGATGGTTTTTCCTCGAAACCCCCTTTGTATCTTCAACTCAGCTAGATCAATGATCGTACCACTGAACGTTATCTCGAAGATCCCTTAATCCGAAGAGCAAAAATGATTATGTGTTGATGTTCTTGAATTAACGAGATTGAGAAGATGATGAAGACAAAGTCTCTTTCAGGTTTCTAACACTGCTCTTAAAAAATCATGCACGCCAAACTTGTCTTTTGCTTTGATTGCACTTTTTCACTCTGACCAGAATTCTTTTTGTGAACTGAACTGTCATAACACTTATATATGAAAACAGAAACGGTTAAAAGCAACAAACAACTCTATGTATCGATACAAGAGTCGTATGCGTCGATACATAGTGAGTATAACACATGCATGAGTCGACACATGGTTGTATGCATCGATGCATACTGTACCTGTTAATTTCCAGAATGTAAAATACATCATGCATCGACATGATGCGCATGCGTCAATACATAGCCCAGTTACAAAGGATCATGTATCGATACAAGTGTCGTATGAATCGATACATACTGAAGCAAAACGGTTTTTGTGAGTTTATCAAAGGTATGTGTCGATACAAGACACGTATGAATCGATGCATCATAGGAAAAATCATTTTTATGATTACAATGATGATATGAATCAATTTGCATTGTCTTTTAAATCATAGTAGGTATGAAATCATATGTATGTACAAACTAATCATGCATACAAATCTTATATCATGCATATCACACAATTTGCAATCATACAAAAACTTAAAGGCTTGCTCACATCTCTTACCACGAGCATCCTCTGGATAATACTTCCCTAGAAATTCCTGCTTGAACACATCCCAAGTTATCACAGTGCCAACCTCCTCCAGTCTCTGACGGGTGTTATCCCACCAGTCCTCAGGCTCTTCCGACAACATATGAGTTCCAAATTGAACTTGTTGCGCATCAGTGCATCCCATTCCTCTGAAAATCTTCTCGATCACCTTCACCCACTTGTGTGCACTTGCTGGATCGTGATTACCCTCAAACTCCGGCGGATTGTTCCTCTTGAACTCCCCCAAAGCACGAAACTCATCTGGGACCCCACCATTCGAATTGAGTTGCGCCACCACAATAGCAACTGATTCCAAAGCATCAGCAATATCACGATCATTTCTTCCAGCCATCCTACACACCACCAACAAGGTTAGAAGAACTAAAACATCGACAGTGTACACACACTTGTGGATCGACAGGGGACTGACATCACGTAAAAATCTGGCCGGACGGACCGACCTGCTCTGATACCACTAATGTAACACCCTTTTCTACCCCACAAATATCGCAGCGGAATACACATAAAATCATAATAAATCAGAATCACCTCAAAGGGTGCACATTTCTCAATAAATTCAAATCAACAAAATTACTCTGTAAACAACAGGTTTCCCTCAAAATAACTCAAAATGCCTCCAAAGGGCACCAGAACCACCATACTCACAAAAATCCCACAAAAGGGTTTATTAACATAAACCATAGTCATCAAATAATCAATAAAATAATAGCCAAATAAAACTCAACATGGTTCGACTCAACGACCCAACCCGGTGTTACACTATCAGAGCAAGACCCTCTACATCGACCAAAATTCAAATAACTTCAAAAATCCTCAAAAGAATCCACAACTAATCTTGATCACCTGCACGTTACCCACGTGGAGGAAACATTCAAATAGGCAGAATGAGTAATACAATTCATTATAATCAATATAAAATAAGATATGAATAAAAATGGCATCATCATCATATACAACATCATCAGAGTCATCACAAGGCAAACATCAAAACAAGTCATCATAAATCACAACAAATGCCATATAAATGCAATGCACAACAGGACTCATGCATGTGGTACCAATCGTCACAATCGATGGACACTTAGGGCATCACTCTCCAAAGATCCCCGTCAAATAGGATTGATTCTACACAAGAACCGGAGCACGTCATAATCCACTTCACATCCACACAATGGGATGGAAGCCACAAATAGACCAAAGTCTAACATCATCATCACTGGACCAAAGTCCTAACATCGTCACAGAAATGTTATGAATGCATGATACACAATGTCATAATAATCATCGTCAATAAAAACCATCTATGTGCATCATCATTCACCAAAACATCATGTTAATCATGTCATCATATATTCATCAAAACATCACAAGTCATCATCTCAATATCATCCAGAACATCATGGTAAAATCATCAGAAATATTACAGCACCAACCATCAAAACAACACAGCATCATAAAACAAATTTCACAAATCAGCAGCAGTTCGCTACTGAGTTCGCTGTGCGAACACCTTCGCTGGGACCTTCGCTTTGCGAAGCTCCAGCGAATCCCAGAATCCCAAACACTCCCCCATTCTGCCTCTCCTCGCCACTTCATTCGCTTTGCGAAGCCCTTCGCTGGGACATTCACTGTGCGAACCCACAAACCCACATCTCAGAAATCATCCCAGAATCATCACAGTTATCGCGCATTCGCTGCACTACTCGCTTTGCGAGTCCTGGCGAACATTCGCCTTGTGAGTGTTTTGTTCGCCTTGCGAACTAGCGATTGCAGGAAATCGCTGCTACACATCAGTAGCATAACAGACCACAATACCTTACGAATTCAACCTCAGTTCACCCAAAAACATCCCTACAGCATTCCTAAGGCATTATAACCATCAAGGACACAAAACCTACAACTATTAGGTCGATTAATTTCACTATTCCAACTCGAACTCACCTAAACCTTCACAAACTCCCAAGTTTCCCATAAATCCCTTTCTCATACAAGATCCCACGTATCATCAAAAAGGTTTTGCCTCTAAGGCTTATTTTTACCCGAATCAATTCAACCCTTAATAATCCATCATCGATCCTCAGAAATACCTCTAAATCATCAATAGTTCATAAACCCTTCAAAAACCCCAAAATCTCCAAAACCCACATTAAACACATCACGTCCTATATTGAAAACAATGAAAGGCAATACTCCTCATACCTTAGATTGTCGATTCAGAGATTCCTCTACTGATCCCGTTGGAAGCCTTTTCGAATCCTTGCCTTTTCCTTCTTTCCTCAGAGCTCTGCACTTTCTCCTTATTTTCACGGTCTAAGAGAATGAAACCTATTTTTCCCAATTCCTTTTTGTTAAACCCTTGGGCTTCCAAAAATGGGTTTTTCCCATAATACCCTCACTAATCCTCCTCAAAAGTCCGTCTTACCCTTAATTCCTCTAATATTATTTAAATTAATAATAATACTAATATATTCATATTATATACTATTATTTAATTCAAATAACCAAAACTTCACCAAAATACCGACATCGACACAAACCACCAAAATTCACCGAAAATTCACAATATTATATTTAAATAAATTAAATAAATATTCTAATAAATTTGGGGTGTTACAAGCCTCGCTATGGGTACGTCTGCCCTCAATCCGAAATGGAATTAAGATACTAGCAATTAACATTTTCTTTGCAAAAATGTTTATACAAGAGATGAAGAATTCTAACCCCACAAACCCTATTGTTTGTTGTTGAATTAACCACCTTCAACCCTTGATCAAAGCTTGATTAAGTCACCAATAATGCAACTACAATCCTCCGATGATCCCGAGCACGCACTTGTTGAACCCAAGATTCCCGAACACGATTCACCGTCTCGCACTACTCTCTTGAAAGGGAACCACCTTGTCCCAAGGCCTTCACTCGGTCGAATTCGTGTTGACAATATCTTGTCCAAAACCATCAAATTACACTGATCTTGAAGGAAAACCTCACATTGGTTTTCTTATTTGAAACACACAAAGATCCCAACCCAATATTCTCTGTTACACCAAACCTAATTGGACGTTATCAAGTCTAACCTAGATGGTCACCCAATCAAAAAATGATTATGTTTAGTTCAATTGTGTGTATGCATAAAAGAGAGATTGAAGATGATAAGAATGCTTTGTAATCTGGTTTCGTATAGGCAAATCACTAGTACCTTGCTAGATAAAATGTGCATGTATGAGTATATATATGTGTATGTGGAAATAGGCAAAAAAGATGCAAGAAAAATAAGATGCAAAGTGAAATATTAAGTTTTGGAAGGCTACAAGTCGGCCTATGAAAGTAATAAGTTGGCCTGAAGAAGGCGACATATGGACATAATCCACAGGCTTCATTCTTGGAGCGTGGGCGTCGGCTTGTAGTCGTATGTGCCGACATGTATTGAAGCAAAAGCTTCTACAGATCGGTCTGAACACATATAGGTCAGCCTGTACAATTTTGGTGACACACAAACTTGGTTTTTTTTCATGTGAATGACATGCCTAAGACCTTTCAAACCATTTCGAAAACACTTGTATGCATCATAAGACTAATATGTTGAGTTACACAAAGCAGTGTAGCTCGACAGAAACAAGGATTAGTCGAATAGTTATAATGTGTGTGTGTGTCGAGTTGTATTAGTGTGTCGAAGTGTCGAAGCAGGTTGCTTCAAACAGGATTTTGACTTAGCCCTATTTTAGTAATGTTAGCTATTTTGGGTTTTTATAGTTTTGGGCTTTGGCTTGGGATGCAAGCTAACCTAAATCTATAAATAGGGAGAAACCCTTATTTTGTAAACAACTCAGAAATCATAACATTGTATTCATAGTTTGCAGTTGCAAGTGAATAAAGAAGTTTTCACAGTTTGTGGGCAGAGAGAAACTCTGCAGATTATTCATCTTCTTCTCCAACGTTATATTTTTTCTCTCTTTCTCAACCTTTTCTTTTCATTGTCATTGCATGAGTGGAAACAATCTTGAGATTAAGATTGATTAGGAATTCTCTATAGGTTGTGGTTGAATACCAATATATGGTATCTAGAGCTCCGATTGCAATTCAAGAAAGCAAAACTGTGATGGCGATGAATCATCCAAACGGGAACTTTCCGGTAAACCTTCTAATTCTCAAGAAAGATAATTATGAGAATTATTGCAAGCAGATTAAGGTGGTTTTCTGTTATCAAGATCTTTGGGATCTTGTGAAGGAAGGAGTAACACCGCTTGCAGAGAATGCGATGAATCAAGAAAAGGCTGCACACAAAGAATTGAAGAAGAAATATTATAAAGCTCTCTTTATAATCCATCAATGTGTTGATCTAGATAATTTTGAAAAGGTTAGTGATGTAGAATCAACAAAAAAAGCTTGGGAGATTCTTGAAAAATCGTTTGGAGGTGCAGAGAAGATGAAAGAGATGAGGTTATAAACTCACAAGATAACCTATGAATTGCTTCAGATGGAAGACATTGAAAGTATAACAGATTTCTTCACTAGAGTTACAAAGATGGTGAATCAAATCAAGGTATGTGGAAAAGTGTTGACATTAAGATCAATTGTTGCAAAGATCTTGAGGTCATTGGCTCCAAAGTTCGACCACGTGGTAGTAGCCATAGAAGAGTTGAAAGACTTGTCAGTATTGACGAAGGAAGAGCTTTAAGGGACGCTTGAGTCTCATGAACAAAGGATGGTTGAAATAGCTGTAGGAAAGTCGAAGAGTGATATGGATATGCAGGCGCAGTCAGAAAAAGAAAAGAAAGGAAAAGGAAGCTGGAATGGCAACAAAGGTAGAGGAGGGTACAACAATTCGACTGGTCGAAATTGGCGCAGGAAGGAAACTAGTCGAATCAAAGAAAACCCTGTAACCAAGGCAACCAAAGAGGTGGTGCTGCAGGTAGAGGAAGAGGTGATGGCCGAAAGCCTGACAAAAGTCACATCCAGTGTTTCAATTATCAGAAGTATGGTCACTATTTTAGTGATTGTTCAGAGAAGAAGAAGAATCAAGAAACGGATGCAAAGCTGGCAAAACATGAAGAAGAAGAGATGTTGTTGATGGTCACAACAAGAGATGAAGAAAGATTCTAGGATCACTGGTACTTGGACTCAGGATGCTCATCGCACATGACTGGTAGGAAAGATTGGTTTGTCAACATGAAGCCCTCAATGAAGAATATGGTGAAATTTGCAAATGACAATACTCTAGCAACTGAAGGTATTGGTGATGTTCTATGTATGAGGAAGGATGGCAAGAGGTCAATAATTTCCAATGTGTTATACATACCAGGCATGAAGAGTAATTTGCTCAGTATATAACAGCTGGTCGAAAAGAACTACTAGGTGTCTATCGAAGATAAAATGATGTGAGTTCTCGACTCAGGTGGTAGGTTAATCTTGAAGGCTCTAATGTCTCAGAATAGGACCTTCAAGATTGAACTTAATGTGATGGAGCATAAGTGCCTTGCAACTACAGCCAACAAAGATGAATGGATATGTCATTATCAACTTGGCCATCTCAATTTCAGAGACATCAGATAGTTAAAGAGAAGAAATATGGTTTCAGGATTATCAAAAATCGACATTCCAAGCGAAGTGTGTGAAGAATGTGTTTAGGCGAAACAACACAAGAATAGCTTCAGCAAGGATGCAGGAAGCAGGTCGAAGGCAATTCTTGAAGTCATATACTCTGATGTATGTGGTTCTTTCCAGGTGGATTCGATTGGAGGTAACAGATACTTTGTCACATTTATAAATGATTTCAGTCGAAAATTATGGACTTACCTGATCAAGAAGAAAAGTGAAGTGATCGAGGTATTTGCCAAGTTTAAATCTATGGTCGAAAGACAAAGTGGTTGAAAGCTAAAGATTCTGAGGACTGATGGTGGTGGAGAGTATGTGTCAAAAGATTTTAATGCATTATGTGAGAAAGAAGGGATTATGCATGAGGTGGTGCCACCCTACACCCCACAGCACAATGGGACTGCATAAAAGAAGAATAAAACCATCATGAACATGGTGAGAAGTATGTTGAATGGCAAGCATCTACCCAAAGAATTATGGGGATAAGCTATGTCAACTGCAACATATGTTTTGAACAGATGTCCGATGAAGAAGCTAGAAGGAATCACGCCAGAGGAATGTTGGTCTGGTGTCAAGCCTAGCCTAAGTCATTTGAAGGTGTTTGGATCTATAGCACATAGACATGTGCTAGATCAGTTGAGAAGAAAGCTTGATGACAAGTCGAGTAAGATGATCCTAATAGGATATCATTCGACTAGAGGATACAAGTTGTTCGACCCAGTGAACAAGCAAGTAGTGATCAGCAGGGACGTGATCATCGATGAGCTTAAGGAATGAGATTGGACTGGGAACGTTAAGAAGGATTCAATGAGAATATCATGTGAAGAACCAGGTAGTAAAGTCGAAAGAGAAGTTCGACAAGAAGAAGTCAGAGATGAAGCAGGTCTAAGCAGACCTCGACGAACAAAACATAATAATTATCAATGCACATCTAAACTTAGGTTGATACCATCCAATACACAAAAATGCTAAGTCTAAGTTTTACTCGTAGTTTTGACATCATTCAAAACATTGTTAAGTTGAAGAATGCACTCACACATGCTTCTAAGGATCACTTATTCTATCAAACTTTGTGAGTATTAGTTCGAAGCTAAACACCTCCATTTACAACTTGTTACCTAATCACTACCCGTGCTATATTTCTACCTAAGACATTCCTAGGTATGAGACCATTCTCAATTCCCTTTCAATCACATCAGTGACTGAATAATTACAACTCAATAAAATAGTCCAACTCAAGTATTCACACAATACAAGAGAGACTCACAAAATACAAACCCTAAACACACTAGGCAACAATTTATTTTTTCACACTTTTCCTAGGTTAAATCCCTCCTATTTATAACTATAAAAAAGATTTGTTGAGGGCTTGTGTGCTTGAACATGGAGGTGCTTAGGATAGCCATTTGTCGTTGATTGAGTTCACTTATAATAACAGTTATCATTCCAGTATTGGAATGACGCCTTTTGAAGCTTTGTATGGTCGGAGGTGTCGGACATCTTTGTGTTGGCATGAATCTGGTGAGAGTGTGGTACTTGGACCTGAGATGGTTCACCAGACTACTAAAAAGGTGAAGCTGATTCAGGAAAAGATGAAAGCTTCGCAGAGTAGGCAGAAGAGCTACCATGATAAGAGGAGGAAAGATCTTGAGTTTCAAGAAGGATACCATGTGTTCTTAAGAGCCACTTCGGTGACCGATGTTGGTCGTGCATTGAAGTCGAGAAAGCTTACTCCTCGGTTTATTGGTCCATATTATATTTCTACAAGAGTTAGATCTGTTGCCTACAGAGTGGTGTTTCCACCCAATTTGTTAAATTTGCATGATGTGTTCCATGTGTCACAGCTTTGGAAGTATGTTTCGGATCCATCACACGTGATCCCGATGAATGATGTAGAAGTAAGGGAAAACCTTACGGTTGAGGCTTTACCAATACGGATTGAAGACCATGAGGTGAAGCTATTGAGAGGTAAAGAGATCACTCTTGTGAAGGTAGTGTGGGGAGGCGCTTCCGGTGGAAATATGACTTGGGAGTTAGAGAGAAGGATTCGAGAGTCGTATCAAGAGTTATTCGTATGAGTTAAATTTTCGAGGACAAAAATATTCTAAGTGGGGGAGAGTTGTAACGCCTCGATTTATTTTATTTATTCTCGTAATTTAAAGTTTATGATGTTGTGTGTATGTATGTGTTTATGTGTGTTGGGTTACGTGTAGATTGCCCTTAGTATGGGGTATTGACCTTGGAATTATAGAGAATAAGGTATTGGGGGTGTGTGACCGATTGTGTAGGGATGAGTGGTGTGGTTAATAATTAATTATCAATATTAGTTAGTAATTATTTATTGGAATAATATTATATGGGTAATGATAATTAGATAATTATTAATTTAAATAATTTAGTTGGAATTATTTAGATTTAAAATAATCAGTTTAATTATTTTATTTATATAAAAAAATTGGGTAGTAGGAGTAAAAGAATAAGGAGGTCAAAGTGGACTATTCATGAGGATTAGTAAGGGTAAGGAAGGAAAACCATATTAGGGGTCTAAGGGTTATAGTATGAAAGAAGAAAATTGGGAAAGGGGAGAATCATTGGTGAACGATCGTGTTTGGAGAAAGGAGGAACAGAAGAGAGGAGCAGAGCTAGGGCTTAGAGAATTCCATTAAGGAGCTTCGAGGAATCTTCACCTAAGGTAAGGGTGGGATTCTTTAATCGCTTAAGGGATAAATAATGTATGTATGAGGGTAGACAAATCATTAGGTTCATATTTATGTGTTTCTCTCGTTGTGTTGGTTGTTTCGGTGCAAAGTTGAGGTTCTGTGTGTCAGTGATTCTAATAATATGTAAATTATACAAAATGATTGGTTGAATTGTGATTTTGTGTTGAAAGTGATTATAATTGATGTGTGTTCTGTTGTATGGTAATCATGCATTCTATGTGCATTCCTGGACTGTATGCTATTGAAATTGGAGAAGTGTTGGGGGTTTGGACTGTGCAGAATCGCAACTGCAGGGTTATTGATTCGTACATTTTCGTCGGGCGAATGGGATGTTTCACTGGGCGAAGTGATCTCGCTTGGAGGTTGTCGGTCGAACTGAGAGGCGAGCGAAGGGTGGAAAATAGGTGCTACTGGAATTTGTATGGGGGAGGAATTTCGCTTCTGCTTTGCCGGGAGAGCATTGGACGAAAGGGAAATTTCGCTGGGTGAATGGGGGTTTCGCCGGGCGAAGGTGTGTTGCTCGCGTCTCGTTGGGCGAACATCATGCGAGCAAGAACGGTGTTTGGTTACCACTGGAATGAACAAAATTTTCTAAAACTTTAAAAATTCATATCTTTTGATTCGTAGGTCCGTTTCAGTTGTCGTTCGAATCGTTGGAAAGCTGGTTTCGTGTACCTTCTATTAAAATTATTTTCAATGCCAGACTTCCAACTATTCGACGCGTTAATTGTGTTTCTGTGTGCGGTGTGATGTGTTGAACGTTGAGATGTTGAGTTCGGTTGTGCGAATGTGTGTTGTAGTTGTAGATTGCAATTGTTGCATGTTTTGGCAAGTATATGTTGCATGTTGGATAGTTGTGGTGTGATGTATTAGCTGTATGATAGTCATATGCATTGGTCGTCGTTGTTTATTGTCGTTGAATGTATACCATGTTGCATAAGTTGCATGATAAGTCGTGTGCCCATGTGGGGTGTGGGCACCTTATCCGAATTCCTTGAAATGGAATCGTGTTGTTGTTGTTGTTGAGGTAATTGTGTGCCCATGTGGGGTGTGAGCGATTACGGGTGTTCGTGTGCCCATGTGGGGTGTGAGCGATCATGGATGTCGTGTGCCCATGTGGGGTGTGAGTGACTCATATGGAAATTCCGACGGGAATTATGATCATGAAAAAGGGATCAAATTGGTACCACATGCATTGAGTTGAGTTGTGAGCCTCATTGCATTGCATTATGTTGTGTTATGTTATGGATTATATGATTGTCTGCTTGTGTGGGAAATTGTAATCGTGTTGATGATTTGATGATAGGGTAAATTGTATAATGATTATATGCTTTTATATTTATATTATGCATTTCTTTTGTTGACTGAGAATCTCACCCTTCTGTTGGAATGATGCTTTATACGGCATCGTGCAGATAATCAAGGATAGTGCGGAGTCAAAGTTAGTGGAGATAAAGTATTCTACTTTATTTTATTTGAGTCGGCGTTTGCTCTGATGTGTAACACTAAGGATATGTGTAACACCCCAAAATTTTCCTTCTTGTTTTTAGCTAACTAGCTTATTTTTCTTTGCATTTCTTGCATTAGCATTTGTGCATAGCATGGGATCAAGGTACTTAGTTCATTTCAAAGGAGTCTCAAGCCTCAAGGTGGTTTGAGGGGTTCATCATATCATCATAAGGTCAAGAATGGCAAAGGATTTCAAGTGAATCTTTCTCTCCTAACCAGAGGGACCAAATTAGGGTTTTTGACCCAAAGGACTTCTTGAAGGACTTTGTGGATTCAAGCATGTTCTTATGGTATTCCATATGCTCACAAGTGTTCATGGATAGAGACTTGGCTAGTGGTTCATTGTGGAGGATTTTCAGTGGATCAGTTACTTGTGAAGTAAGCAAAAGTCAACAGTTCAAAAGGAAAGTCAAGCATGGGTTTTCAAGGGTTCAAGTCATGCTTCTCAAGTCCATGTACCTTTATTTGTTCAATTAATAGCATGGATGACATCATTCTTCAAGAATCAAGAGTTTGTACAAAAGTTACTAAATTTGGAAAATGACCTATAATGAGAACTTTCCATTTTTGGCAATTTTTCCACCACATTCAACTTGACTTCTCATCATCAAGGAAGCTTCAAATTAATTTTCCTCCAACATGAAAGTTGAAGATCTTTCTCTCCCATTTCCAAAAAGTACTAGAACATCTCCATATCATTTGTGGAACTCTAGTTATGGTCAAAACAATGCAAGGTGCATTTTGAGGTTTTCCATATATTCCATTTTTCCACCTTTTGCAAATTGGTTCAAATTGAAGAATGATGACCTCTAATCATTGAATTCACATTTCCATATCAAAGTACACCTCATGAGGATCATTTTTGGCCTTTGAATCAAGTCATTTCATGCCATATTCATCACTTATTTCACATTATACAATTTTGCAAGATGGATTGAAACTTGCAAACCAAAACATTTCAAGGCCCAATTCCAATCCATTTGTGATCAGCAAGGGAAGTGTGAGTGATTCATCATGAAAGGCATGGGAATGCACGTGTAGATTAGTGGTGGTATCACTAATTGCATTTGTGCAAAACACTCCAAAACTCATTAACCAAGGGATTAACCAATTGCTAATCATGATCAGTGGACTAATGGAATGTATATAAGCTAACTCATGCCTTCATAGCTAGGTCATGCACTCCCATTTATTCAGAATCTCTTTTTCTCACCAAAAACTTTCTCTCTTCGAAACTCTCTCATCTCAAGGGTTTCTGAAGAATTTTTTTCATATTCTTATCTACATACTTGGTAGAACAAGAATCAACCATTGTTTTGAGCTAAGAGCAAGGTTTTCAGCAAGTGCATCTCAAGTTGGTTTAAGTTCAAACTCCTAGATCTAGCCAGATTCAAGCCTCTATTTGCATTTATTTTGCAAATAGAGCTCAAAAGAGGAAGATCTGCAGCTTTTGGAAGGCGTTCTTAGTGTATTTCAAGCTCTACAGATCTCAGGTAAGCTTACTTTCCATGCTCTTAGAACTCATTTTTTTTATGTGCATAATGATCTATGAGGTTCACTGAGCATGTTGATGTATTTTGTTTTGAATTTGGACGTGTAACATATGTGTATTGTGAGTTTGAAAGTTTTGGATCCAAACTTTTCTTCCTCGATTTGCTTTGTGTGTTAATGATCTGGTCAAACTAATGTGATATTCTTAATCCTTATGAAATTCTGATCAGTTTGATGTAATCATGATTGATTTCTGGAATTTTTTTGGTTCAGACTCACCGGAGAAGGTGACCGGAGCTAGGGCTCCGGCACCTGGTTCATGTTCAGTCCGGCGAAGGTTTTAGAGGTGGAAGATGCAATCCCACCGTTCATTGCTTTGATCCAATGGTCCATGCGTTGCCACGTTTTATTAAAATATGTTTTTATTTTATTGGTTGAGTGTTATTAATCCATGCTAGTTACCATGTGCCACGAATCTGGGTCGCTGATCTTGCATGTTGTGTGATCTGATGATTCATTTGTATGCGTGTGATTAATCTGATGGTTGTATGCGTGCCAACACATTAAATTTAACATGTGCTACTCACGTGCTTGGGTTTTAATTTCTGGATGATGTGGTGTATGCGCGTATACCCTTGTTAGTGTGTGCCCTCTAATCTTGAATGCTCATCATGCATACTTATTCATTCTGTGGACTTGATTGCAAGCGTAAGATTAATCCTGTGGTGTGTGTGAGTCTTGGAGATTGACTGAATTCCTTGGTGTTCCTGGTTGACCTGCGCTGACTCCTTATTGGGTTGGGCTTGCTTTCCCCACCCCCTCTTTCAGCCCATTTATTGTTTTCAACGTGAATTGCTTGTTGAATACACCCCTGCCTGGTTTTGGTTTTCATTTTATTTTATTTAATTGATTCATTTCCATTTTTAATTTTTTAAAATAGTTTCAAGCATCAAAAAAATTATAAAAAAAATCATGAATCATCCTTAGGGTTTTATAAAATATTTCCAAATTTTATTTTCCATTTTTATGTTATTTTTGGCATCTGAATTAATTGTTGTGTGAATTTCTTTTTGAATTTGTTTCAATTGTGCACACTTAACTTGCTGATTTTATTTCTCATCATCTATAAAATATTTTCAACCCATTATTTTTGTATTGTTTCATCAACATATGGAAGTGCATAAAAACATTTTTCTCATATTTTTAAAATCTTTTCATATTGCATTTTGGTCCCCCTCTTTTGCATATTAGTTCATAATTCCTATGTGATTTTGTATGATTGATTGAAGACTAGTCTTGTGAATTTTTGTATGAATTTTTAATATAATGTTTGTCCCTGGATGAGGTGTTTTGAGAATTAATTTGGTAATTTTTGAATATGATTTGCTAATTTTTTGATTGCTCTTTGTTTGAGGTCTTCTTTTATGCACATCTTTGACCATGTTTGATTACTTGTTTGAGAAGGCACTTGTGCCATTGTTTGGGATTGTTTATTTGACTTCATAAACCATGTTTGAATCATTATAGGTCATTTGATTGTAATTATAGGTCATTGGTGTGAGGTTGTTGCATATTTTGTGCACATGTTCAATGTTTGATTTTCATGCCTCTTTTGACTTATCTCCCCACTTCTTCTCATCTATGCCTCTTCTTGGTTTGTGTTTGGTTTGTGTATGCCATGCCATATATCTTCTTTGCATCTCATATGATGTATGTTTATGACCTTGGAGCTTTGTATTCATGTCATATGCTATTCATGTTTCATTTTGTATCCTTGAACATGTTTCACTTGCATGCTTCCTTCTCCTTCTTTTAATGATTCTTAATGCTTAGATACTTGCTTGTATGCCTTATGTGACACTTGTATAGAATGTTTAGGCACATGTTTAGGTCATCCACATTCTGACTTTGGTTTTATTTGAAGCATTCTTGCATGATCACCTTGCATATCCACTCATTTTTCTTCTACTCCTTCTTTGATGACTTTCTTGTATGTTTTGCCACTTGTTTGCATTCTATTTGCTTGAGATTGTTTGGTAAACATTATGGGTCACCTATAAGGTGTACATTCTGTCTTGGATGAGTTTCATTTGGTTTTTAACCATTTCTGTTTGGGTTGTGACTTGTTTGGGTTTCATTTGTCTTATTGTTGCTTATGTTTGTTTTTTCTAACCATGTAGGGGCTAATGGTAAGTGAATGGGATGTGGATGGTTATCCACATTCTAACTTATCCTTTCTCTTTTAAGCTTTCATACTTGTGTTTGCTTTAGCATTTAAGATGCTTCTTTCTTCTCTCTCACTCTTTCTCATCCCATGAATCTCAAGACTTGATTAAGTCTTGGATTCTCTCCTTTTAGAGCTACCTAGTCCAACTTAATTTTGGATTAAGCTTGGAGTAGGATTAGCATTATGTTTTAGGTAGTCGTCCCTCCTAAGCCTCACTAACCATAGGTCATCCATGCATGATAACATTAGGACTCATAGTTTCCCTTTAGAGTTTCCTTTGTGTCTTCTCTCTTCTCATCTCAAAACTTCTTCAAAACACGTAATAAAAGTTAACATGTATTGCGCTCGAGCCTTAAGCGTGGGAAGTGAGGAATGAGGGGTTTCATTTCACTCTTCTAGGGTACCTAGTGTACGTCCTGTTAGGGACGATACGCGAAGTATTCGTTCCTATGTCATAGACTTTGGTGCAATGCGAGTTATGAACTAACTTAAAACACTTCTGTCTAAAAAACATCAAAAAAAATTCAAATCTTTTTTATCCTTCGGGATTGTTGGGTTTCAAACTTCTTTTTTTCAGAAAAGAGCTCGTCTCTCACGTAAAAAACACTTACCCATCCGTGGTCGTACCCACGAACTACATTAGCTCTGGTTCCTCTCTCTCGTCCGATTGAGGATATGTAGGCACAAGACAGCGATTGTCTTGGCGAGCAACCTTCCCCCACAGTTCCCGTCCGAACTACGTTGACTCTGACTTTCCCATTGCACTGAGGGAGTATGTAGGCCTAGGACAATGATAACGTCCTATCGAGTCACTTTTTTTTTTCTTTTCTTCTTCGTTTCTCCGTTCTTTCCGTTCTCGTTTCTTCTCCGGTCCAGTAGCAGTGGAGCTCCAGACGACGACACCCTTTGATGTAGATAACAAGCGTGGATCCCATCGAGTACGATGGACGTGTTGGATGCTAACACCTTCCCTTCGCGTAACCGACTCCCGCACCCGTTTCTCTTGGTCGTGAGACCATGTTCTTTCCCTTTCTCTTCAGGTTTATGCGATGTTTCCTTTCCCTCTCTCGGGATAAATACACATTGCTGGCGACTCTGTATTTTCTACGCCGCTCTCGAGTTTGTACCGTTGGATGCGAATCTTTCGGGAGCGACAGCTGGCGATTCTGCTTGACCTCTTGCTGGTCCATCCCCTTTTGCGAGTCAATCCTATCGCTTGTCTGTTTTATTTCATTGGGTGTTCTTTTGTGGTGTTTTACTTTGTTGTATATGCTTGTATTATTGTTTACTGTATTTTTGCTTTACTGCTTTACTGTTTTTATCGCATTTTACTGCATTGCATTGTTATGCTGGACTGTGCTGCGCTGTGCTGTTTTTCTGTTTGGCAGGTTGGGAGGTTCTGAGAGATGAGCCCACTACCCAGGCTCGAGCATACACATAGGTTTTAGTGTGGGCAGGCGTGACGCTTCCGTGGTGATGGCCACGTGTGGGTGATCACGATCCCCACAGTTAGACGAGGTTCTATCAGGAGCTTTCTGCTACTGTATGTTGATACAGGCCAGTAGTTATTCTCTTGAGGAATTGTCGACTCTGATGACCATTCCCGAGGACTCAGTAGCGGCACTCCTCCCGAGAACGATAATGGCAGACCAGAAATGGCAAACCCAATACGATTCTCGACCCGAGGACCCAATGCTGAGAACTTGCCATAGGATTTTTTTTTAAAGTGAATCAGTGGAGGTGCTCCTCGATTGGCGATAGTACTGTACCCCAAGGGATGAATGTACTATTGCTTCTCGACCTCAGTGCCAGAAGCTGAGGACCTTTTGTTTTGGTGAATTAGTTGAGGCCTCCTCGATTGATGATGATGCTAAACCAGAAATGGTGAACGTATCATCATTTCTCGACCTGAGAGCCCGGGATACTGAGGATCTTAGTACCCACATGTGAGAGGGATGGGTGTTTGCAGGTTTGCAGGTGACCTTGACCTTCAACCTACCTGGTTTTCTAGTTTTATCATTGTGTTTGCTTTTGTTCTGGGTTTTGGTACAGAGCCTTGATTTGTTCAGTCAGCGCAGTGCAGCCAGTTTGTGTGGATACCTTGATCCCATGTTTCGCATTGCATTCCATTTTTCTGACATTCATGTTTTTACATTTCTAGGTAGCATCCAGCCTTTTGATTCCAGTCAGAGGGCGTTCATAGGGATGGACACTAAGAGGGGTAAGAAGCACATCATCGTCTACAAGTTCCCGAAGATCACTCTTAGCTCGTTGAATAGTTTACAGAGTATAGCGGGTCTAGAAGTTTTGGGAGCCTTTGAAGAGAAGTATGGTTGGATATTATCCCTGGTTCGGAGCCTCAGTGAATATGAATATAATGGGCTACACACCTTGATGCAGTTTTATGATCCTTCCTTGAGGTGCTTTGTGATGCCAGATTATGTGTTGGTTCCTACCCTGGAGGAGTACTCCAACATTTTGAGGATTCCTGTCAAAGAAGGTGTTCCTTTCTGTGGTTCCCAAGGAGATTGTGATTTCCAAGCAGTAGCTGAGGCTCTTTATTTGAGCAGATCTACAGTGGAGGCTGACTTTTCTAAGAAGGGAAAATCCTGAGGCTATCACTTGGAATACTTGGTGAAGAGGGCTCAAGAAGAAGCTAAGGAGTAAAGGTGGATGGCTTTCAATGCAATATTGGCTCTGTGTATATATGGCATTGTGTTATTCCCTAATGAGTCTGATTTTGTCGATACGGATGCTATTCAGATATTTACAGCTCAGAATCCGGTGCCGACGTTGTTAGGTGATCTCCACTACGCCCTATACAACAGGAATGAGAAAAGACTAGGTGGGGTGGTTTGTTGTTGCGCATCTCTCTTTTACAAGTGGTTTTCTATGCGTTTACCCCGGTAAGGTGCTTTTGTGGACTCAAAGACTTCTCTAGAGTGGAGTAAGCGTCTGATGGGCCTAGCTGCTAAAGATATTCTTTGGGTGGATAAGGGATTATTGGGGACTGATATTTTGCATAGCTGTGGCAAGTATCCTAATGTACCCTTGATCGGAAGAAAAGGAGGTATTAACTACAACCCGTCTTTGGCTATCAGGCAGTTTGCATACGCCCTAAAAGATCCTCCAGCTGGAAAAGATTTGGAAGAATCTTTGTATTTTCATATGACTGATGGTGTGACTATTGCACAAGAAGCTTCTGAAGCTTGGCTCAGCAGAAAGAAGATAGGTAAAACTATTTTGGGTAAACCCAATAATCAAGCTTTCACTCCATATGTTGAATGGGTGAAGAAGAGGGTAGAAGAGTTCTATTTACCTTTTGATCGGGCGCCTCCTTTGTATCCAGAGATTGTGGAAGAGAAACTCATTGTACCATTCGAAGAATTAGACAAGCAGCGAAAGTTGGTATCTGATCTGAGGGTGGAAAACTCTGATATGAGTAGTCAGCTACAGAGTGCTCTACAGGACAACTTGGAGTTGAAATGGAAAGTTCAAGACATGACAGCGCATCTAGAAAAAAGAGAGAAGGATTTCGCCGACAGAGCTCAGCACTTCAAAAAGGTCAGTATGGTTGCTGAATCATCAGGCAAAGCTAAAAGGAAAAACAAGAAGCTTTTGACTAAAGCAGAAGACAAGCTTGCCACGTATCAGGATATGTGGAAGGAGGCCAAGATTGAGAATGGAGAGCTGAAAGAAGAACTTCAGGTAGTAAAAGCAAGGAAAGATCGTTACTTTGCCAAGTGGAAAGAAGCACAGAAGGAAATTGAAGAGCTCAAGTTGCAAGCCGAGGTCAAGAAGTCTAAGCGCGAGGACAACAACACTGAAGAGCAGATTGTTAAATTGAACCAAGAGATTGCAAAGAGGAACAAGTTGATCAAAGGGCTGATAAAACAACCTGCACATCCTGACACTGTGGACCTTCTTGAGGAAGTTGAAGCTAGTTTGTTTGGAATTGATTTGTAGTTGACTTTGTTGTTTATCTTTTTTTTTTTGGGATTACCATCAGGTTTGTTGATGGAATCACCTTTGATTATGCTTGAATCTGCCTGTATGAATTACTTTGTTTTCGGTAATGGAATATTTGGTTTAACTATCTGTGCTCTGGCAGTTATGGTTTTTAGAGAAGGGTTTGTCCCTGTGGTTTGATCCGGCGGTATTTTTGGGTTCAGATTTATTTTCCGATAGTGTGTCTAATCCCTTGCCCGGTTTCATGGAATAAAATCAAAGCGGATGTGTCCTGGAAATGTTTAAATATGTTTGTTTGCATTTTTGCATTCGCATTTGCATAATCATAATCATTTTTGCATTGCAGGTTATCTCAGATTCTCTGGTTTTCTTATGCTCTCTCTTTTTGTCAGTCAGGATTGATCAACCAACTCATCGATATTCTACCAGGCTTAATCAAAGCAGAGTGATGGACAAAGTTCAGGCAGACATGGCAGCTATGCAAGCTCGCATCGATCAATTCATGGAGATGATGTAGGGTGTGGTGCAGAGTCAGAATGAATTCAGAACTCTAGTTCAGCCTTTGGTGTCGCAGGTTGATGAAAATGGTATCTTACACGGTGGTTTTCTTAATCGTGTTATTCCTCCGGGCGGAGGTGGTGCTGGTATCAACATTCCTATCACTGGTGCTGGTGGACAGGGTGGTATTCCGTCAGTGGTTGGAGAAGGAAGCACTGTTCGAGCTATCCATGGCCATCCTATTGATGATCAACAGGATGATATTTTTTCAGTCAGAAGCTTGGACGCTGGCCTACCTGTGGTCAGTGATGAGAGGATCCGTTTAATTGAGGCGCAATTGAAGGGGGTTGTGAAACAGGATGATCTGGGAATAGATTTGGACGACCTAGGGTTGGTCCCTGATATTGTCATTCCACACAAGATTCAGATTCCTACACTGGAGAAGTATAATGGTTCTACCTGCCCGAGAACTCATGTAAAGGCTTATACCAGGAAGATGGTTGCTCATGCCAAAGATGAAAAGCTAATGATGCACTTTTTCCAAGACAGCCTGTCTGGCGCGTCTTTGGAATGGTATATGGCGCTGGAGAGTAGAGATGTTCGTACTTGGAGAGAGCTAGCTGTAGCTTTTATTAAGCATTACCAATACAACACAGACATGGCTCCCAACAGAACTCAGCTGTTGAGCATGTCCCAGAAAAATGATGAAAGTTTCAAAGAATACGCGCAAAGGTGGCGTGAATTGGCGGCTAGGGTACAACCACCAATGCTGGAAAAAGAGATGTTGGATATGTTTATGGACACACTGCCTAAGCATTATTATGAGAAGCTATTGCCTTGTTCTCTAGGCAAGTTTGCAGATGTGATTGCTATCGGACAGAAGGTAGAGGTTGGAATTAAGGCTGGAAAAGTTTCTAGTGGTGACGGATCGTCTTTCGGGTATGGAAAGAAGCCATTTGATGGTTATAAGAAGAAATGAGAGGTCAATGATGTATCATCCCATAGGGGAAAAGGGAAACAACGTCAGAGCAATAATCAACAAGTAGCATCGGTAACTATCCCAACAACGTTACCTCCACCACAGCAACAGAGGAATAATACTAATCAGAATAGGCAGCATGGCCAGTATCAGAACAGACAAAGGAATGCAGAGAGGCATTTTGATCAACCACCAACGTCATATGCACAGTTGTTGCAACATTTGCGGCAGTTGCGTCTAGTTGAGCTCCGTACCCTGGCTCCACCAACGGGGGAACTCCCACGAGGCTACGATGCTAACGGACACTGCGATTTTCACTCTGGTGCTCTGGGGCACACTGTGGAGAAGTGTAGAGCGTTTCATCACAAGGTGCAAGACCTTGTAGACTCCAAGGCTACCAATTTCTCGAATATTGGGCCCAATGTTATTTAAAACCCTATGCCTGATCACAATGGGCCGAGGGTGAATGCGATAGTTGAGGAATGTGAAGCTCTGAATTTGATCATGGATGTTGAGGAATTGAAGACTCCGCTGGTTGTGGTTAAAAATAGGTTATTGAAAGGTGGCGTCTATCCGGGTTGTGATGAGAACTGCTCATATTGTTTGACGAAGGTTAATGGTTGTGATTCGTTGAAGATGGGTATCCAGAGTATGATTAATGAGGGTTGTTTACAGTTTGATCGGTGTAATCAATAAGAAGAGGTTGTTAGTGAGAAGGTTGCTACTATCACCATTCCGTTCAAAACGATTACTATTTCTGGTCCGGCAAGGCCACCTCCAGTTATCATTACAAGGGCTGGACCCATTCCGTACGAGAGCTCTAAGGCTATTCCTTGGAATTACGGTGCAGAGGTGTTTGTTAATGGACAAAAGCATGAATTAATGAATACTTCACCAGTGAGTGCTAGTCTTGAAGTTAAAGTTGAGGCTGATGCTATAACGAGAAGTGGTAGAGTGCTTACTCCTGTTAATGATCAACCCAGTACTTCTAGGCAAGATAGGGGGAAACAGGTAGCTGATGGTTTTGTTCAGACTCCAGTGATTACTGATTCTACAGTGAAGCCGGTTGATGATGCTTTTTCTGAAAATGTAGAGGAGTTTATGAGACTCATCTAGAAAAGTGATTACAAGATCGTGGACTAGTTACATCAGACCCCGTCCAAGATCTCTATTCTGTCTTTGCTATTGTGTTCTGATGCTCTCAGGAATGCTCTTCTGAAGGTTTTGAATGCAGCCTACGTTCCTCAAGAGATTTCTGTTAACCAGCTGGAAGGGGTTGTAGCACACGTGAATGCGGGTAATGGCTTGGGTGTTACAGATCTTGATTTGACTCCTGCTGGGAGGAATCATAACCATGCCCTGCATATTTCGATTGAGTGCTGTGGTTCACTGATGTCACATGTACTGGTTGATACTGGATCATCGCTGAATGTATTGCCAAAGAAAGCATTAATGAAGTTAGATACCAGGGGACTTATTTGTACACCAAACGACTTGGTAGTGCGAGCTTTTGATGGCTCGAAGAGATCTGTCTTTGGTGAGATTGTGCTTTCGATCAAAGTTGGGCCGGAAATCTTTGATGCAATGTTCTATATAATGGATATTCAGCCAGCATACAGTTGTTTGTTGGGTCGTCCTTGGATCCATGGTGCAGGCGTTGTAACCTCCACTTTGCATCAAAAGCTGAAATACATGGTTGATGGTCATGTAGTGACGGTGTGCGGAAAAGAAGACATAATGATTAGTCAACTATTGAACTTTAAATACGTGGAAATGGATGATGAAATACATGAGACGTTGTGTCAGGGGTTTGAAAAGGTGAATGTTTCTGAAGAGGTTGTCCAGTCTGAGACTATAGAGCAGCCTGCAGTGGCAGATCAACCTGAGGTTTCTATGTCTTCGTTTAAAGACGTCAAAGCTGTGGTTGAAGCTGGTAGCTCACAGAGGTGGGGCCAGGTGGTTGAAGTTCAGGAGAAGAGGGATACTTATGGATTGGGATATAAGCCATCCAGGAGAGATAGGGATCCTCCCAAATTCTATGGCCCAGTCCGTTTCACTAGTGCCGGTGTTTTCTTCGACAGAGTTAATGCCATTGAGGAAGAAGGGGACAGTGATTGTGACATGGATGGCTGGATCCGCCCTTGTGTCCCAGGAGAAAGTCTGTGCAACTGGTCTTCCGAGAAAGTCATTCAAGTGACTGGCTTCGAGTAATTGCTTTGTTTTCCTATTATGTTAATCCTGCGTTCTGCCCAAGACGTAGTGATTTTATTTGTAGGGCTTTTAACTGTTGCATGTTTTGCTTTATCATCAATAAAGGACTTTTCACACTCAAATATTTTGATCTCTGTTTTTCTGTTTTTATTTTTATGCATTAAAAACCCACATCAAAATGGTAATGTGTTTCTTTTGTTGCATACATAATAAAACATACCTCATCAATCATGCAGGTCTTTTTGTTCAGATGACACCGATCATGACTCAGCTATAGCTCGGTATGACTTTGATAATCCAATCTATCAGGCTGAAGAAGAGACTGATGAAGATTGTGAACTGCCCGAAGAGTTGGCCAGATTGTTGAAGCAAGAGGAGAGAGTCATCCTGCCTCATCAGGAGGAAATTGAGATTGTGAATCTGGGAACCGAGGACGCCAGAAAGAAAGTAAGGATATGGGCTGCATTGGAAGACAGTGTCAAGGAAAGATTGATTGAAATGCTCTGAGAGTATGTGGACATCTTCGCCTGGTCTTACCAAGACATGTCTGGGCTCGATACTGATATTGTTGTACACCGGCTACCACTTAAAGAAGGTTGTGCTCCGGTCAAGCAAAAGTTGAGAAGAACTAAACCGGAGATGTCTATCAAAATCAAGGAAGAGGTTCAGAAACAGCTAGATGCTGGTTTTCTTGCCGTAACAAATTATCCTCCATGGGTTGCTACCATCGTGCCTGTACCTAAGAAGGATGGGAAGGTCAGGATGTGTGTTTATTACAGGGATTTGAACAAAGCAAGCCCAAAGGATGATTTCCCGCTCCCTCACATTGACGTATTAGTTGACAATACTGCTCAGTATTCTGTGTTTTCCTTCATGGATGGCTTCTATGGGTATAAACAAATCAAGATGCCCCCAGAGGACATGGAGAAAACAATATTCATAACACCGTGGGGAACTTTCTGCTACAAAGTGATGCCCTTTGGATTAAAAAATGCAGGGGCAACCTACCAGCGGGCGATGGTGATTCTCTTTCATGATATGATTCACAAAGAGATTGAGGTCTATGTTGATGACATGATTGCGAAGTCACAGACGGAAGAAGAACATTTGGTGAATCTTCAGAAGTTATTTGAAAGATTAAGAAAATTCAGACTGAGGTTGAATCCTAACAAATGCACCTTCGGGGTGAGATCAGGAAAATTGCTGGGGTTTATTTTTAGTGAAAAGGGTATTGAGGTTGATCCTGCGAAGGTAAAAGCCATACAAGAAATGCCTGTGCCGAAAATAGAAAAAGAGGTTCGTTGTTTCTTGGGGAGATTAAACTACATTGCTAGGTTCATCTCACATCTCACAGCCACGTGTGAACCAATCTTCAAGTTGCTAAGAAAAGATCAAGCGGTCAGGTGGAATGAAAATTGTCAAAAGACATTTGAAAAGATTAAAGAATATTTGCAGGAACCTCCGGTCCTTATGCCGCCAGTGCTAGGAAGACCTTTGATTATGTATCTCACGGTTCTTGATAATTCAATGGGTTGTGTGCTCGGTCAACAAGACGAGTCAGGTAGAAAAGAGCATGTCATCTACTACTTGAGTAAAAAGTTTATTGATTGCGAGTCAAGGTACTCGATGCTGGAAAAACATGTTGTGCACTCGCTTGGGCCGCTAAGTGTTTGAGGCAATATATGTTAAACCATACAACCCTCTTGATTTCGAAGATGGATCCGATCAAGTATGTGTTTGAGAAGCAAGCACTTTCTGGTATAATAGCCCGTTGGCAGATGGTTTTGACAGAATACGATATTCAGTATGTTTCCCAGAAGGCCATTAAGGGAAGTGTTTTATCAGAATATCTTACCGAACAGCCAATTGAGGATTATCAACCGATGAAGTTTGAATTTCTGGATGAGCATATCATGTATCTGAAGATGAAGGATTGTGAAGAGCCTTTGCCTGATGAAGGACCTGAGATTGGATCTCAGTGGAAGATGGTTTTTGATGGAGATGTTAATTCATATGGTAACGGAATCGAGGCAATCATTACGACTCCACAGGGTTCTCATATACCCTTCACTGCCCGATTAGAGTTCATATGCACCAATAATGAGGCAGAGTATGAAGCATGCATCATGGGGTTAGAAGAAGCGATTGATTTGAGAATCAAGAACCTCGATGTTTATGGTGATTCTGCGTTGCTGGTTAATCAGATTATAGGTGAATGGGAGACTCGTCAAGCAAATATTGTTCCATATAACAACTATGACAGAAGGTTGTTACCTTTCTTCGACAGAGTAGACTTCCATCACATTCCCAGGGTTGAGAATCAGATGGCTGATGCGTTGGCAATGTTGTCATCAATGTATCAAGTGAATCGTTGGAATGAAACTCCTTCAATCAGAATCATGCGCTTGGACAGGCCTGCTTTTGTGTTTGCAGTTGAAGGGGTATCAGATGGCAAGCCTTGGTATCATGACATCAAAGTCTTCTTGAAGAGTCAGGAATACCCAGCTGGGGCATCTTCCAAGGATAAAAAGACATTGAGGAGGTTATCAGGAAACTTCTTTTTAAACAAAGACGATGTGTTATACAAGAGAAACTTTGACATGGTCTTGCTACGTTGTGTTGATGAAAACGAAGCAGGCTTGTTAATGGAAGAAGTTCACGAAGGTTCCTTCGGTACTCATGCAAATGGGCATGCTATGGCAAGAAAATTGTTAAGAGCGGGGTATTACTGGATGACTATGGAGTCTGATTGTTTTAAATACTCCCGAAAATGCCATAAATGCCAGATTTATGCTGATAAGGTGCACGTACCGCCTACTCCTCTGAATGTTTTGTCGTCACCTTGGCCTTTTGCCATGTGGGGTATTGACATGATTGGGAAGATCGAGCCGACTGCTTCGAATGGACATCGTTTTATCCTGGTGGCTATTGATTATTTCACGAAGTGGGTAGAAGCAGCATCGTATGCCAACGTCACCAGACAAGTGGTAGCCCGGTTTATTAAGAAGGACATCATCTGCCGGTATGGAGTCCCGGAGAGAATCATTACGGATAATGGTTCAAATTTGAACAACAAGATGATGAAGGAACTATGCCAGGGCTTTAAGATCGAGCATCACAATTCTTCTCCCTATCGCCTGAAGATGAATGGGGCTGTTGAAGCGGCTAATAAGAACATAAAGAAGATTGTGCAGAAGATGGTAGTGACATACAAAGACTGGCATAAGATGTTGCCTTACGCTTTGCATGGGTATCGTACTTCGGTACGCACATCAACTGGGGCAACTCCTTTCTCACTGGTGTATGGTATGGAAGCAGTCTTGCCATTAGAAGTTGAGATTCCTTCTTTGAGAATTCTGACAGACGTGAAGCTTGATGAAGCTGAGTGGGTACGTTCCCGGCTGAATGAACTGAACCTCATTGAAGTGAAGAGATTGAAAGCCATTGCACATGGCCAGTTGTATCAGAGCAGGATGAAGAAAGCATTTGATCAGAAGGTGCATCCTCGGTGTTTTCAAACTGGTGAATTGGTTCTGAAAAGGATCATTCCTCCTTAAATAGATCACAGGGGCAAGTGGACTCCGAATTACGAAGGGCCATATGTAGTAAGACAGGTTTTCTCTGATGGAGCCTTATTACTCTCAACTATGGATGGCGAAGATTTTACGTCCCCTATGAACGCGGATGTAGTCAAAAAATACTTTGCATAAAAGAGACCCGTTGAACATAAAAAGAAGGTTCAGGCAAAAATGGGGCATCCTAGCGAACCATAAAAAGAAAAGGTTCGGGAAAAAAATTAGTGATAAAAAGAAAAAGAATAAACCCGCAAGGTTGAAAACCTGAAAAGGCAACTTTGGCAAAAATGGGTATCCCGGTGGATTGAAAACCCAAAAAGGGCGATCCAGGCAAAAGTTAGGGGTTTAAAAGCAAAAACTACGATCCACGTTCGACCTATGATCACTATTCACACTTGGAAAATTCGAAGGAAAGGAATCAGTCCAGTTAGTCATCTTTAAAGGCCAAAGTATCTGCGGATAAGCAAGTCATATGTGTTATAGCTGAGTCGAGTCACGGTGGATGTCTGTTCCCCACATTGCCGACATTTGTATTTTCTTTTGCTTTTTGCGCAATTACCTCTTTTCAGGAATTGCTTCCAGATGTAAATGCCTATTTACAGGCCAATTCATTCAATAAAGTTTGCATTTTAGTCAAAGAGCTTTTGTTTTTTGTTTTACCTGTTTTGTTTGTGAAAATGTCCGATATTTTTGATAAACATTACATGCTAAATGTTGAGCTTTATGAAACAAGTTGGAAAACAGTGGAAATTGCTTAGGTGACAGTCACTATGATGATAATCAAAGTAATCATTCTTGCACGTAGACCTTTTTGTTGATTTTGCAGGATGATAGGTGTACCTCCCCAGTAGAGCTCTCCCCAAATTTGAAGTCTGATCGTCCTCAGCAGTTTATTACTTTTCCCCATCAGAGTATCAAGGATCGTCTTCCTCAGCAGAGTATAAAGAAGTAACTCCCCAAGCGGAGTCATTGAGGATTGTCCCCCTCAGCAGGATATAAGAGGTTCACCCTAGCCAGAGTTGTGATTTGGCTCACCTTTCCTCAACAGGTAGCCAGAAACTGTCATTTCAACAGCCTCTTCTGCAAGAGATTGATGGAGCATCTTCTTTGATCAAAGATGGTGTTTCCCCACAGAGTATGGGGCAGTCGTTTTTTTTCCTCAGCTAGTCAGGAAACAGTGTGTTTATCCCCTAGCAGAGTGGATGTTGACAACTACTTTTTTTTCCCAAGCAGATGTGTCGATCAGGATCGTCCCCCTCAGCAGGACATAAGAGGATCGTCCCCCTCAGCAGAAGTACAGAGGATTGTATACCCAGCCGAAGTTGTGTTTGAATTACTATTCCTCAGCAAGCGTTCAGAAGTTGATTGCCCTAAGGTGGATATTGTTGTATCTCCAGCAGAAGATTCGTGGATAAAGATGTTATTATCCCCTCAGAGTCCTGGTGTTTACTTTCCTCAGTTGGTCATAAAGTATAGTCTCAATGACAACGGCTTGATCTAATCCCCAGCAGGGTGAGGGTAAAGTTATTTCCCTAACAGCAGATTAAGCTCACTGACATCCCCAAGCAGAGTCTGGTGGTGATTGGTATCCCCAGCAGGTCTTAAGTCTAATCGTTTTTGGCAGGCGTCAATGCCAAGTTCTGAAGTATTTGGTGATCCCCAGCGGAGGAGTCTCCATCTTCAGTATTCATCTCCCTCCCCAGCTGAGTGGGTATTCTCTCGAAGTTTCATCCATCTCCAGCAGAGTTGTTGATCTTGATATTCCCTAACAGAGTGGGTTTTCTATCGGAGTTTCGTCCATCTCCAGCAGAATTGGTGATCGTGATCTTCCCTAGTAGGGTGAAGTTTTCCTCAGCATGTTTCTTTGGTTTGATGACAATGTAGTTTGTCATCCTCGGTGGAGCTGCTTCTGTGCTCAGCGTTTATTTCACTGGGACGCTCCTTTTGCATTGCATAAGCATTTTTTGCATGGCATCCTCCTAAATGCGTAGCATTCCCACTTCGTGTGAAACATTACGGCAAAATTCAAACATATGCATCCGAAGCATAAGCCAGGTTTGGGTTTTCCTTCGTCAGGAAAACCGGATTTCAGGAGCTATCATTCGACTTTACTCCACAAGTGTTTGGTTTAGTCATTCAAAGCAATATTTGACATTCCCTTGCAGAGTTGTTTGCCAGGATTGTTAATCCATGATTTCATTTTTTACCCCTTCGTCCAGGTGGTCCTTTGGTTTATCCCCTCAAGGTTTTTACCGTCAGACACTCGTCCGTGTTTCCTTCGGCACCTGTCTGTGTTTGAACCTTTTTGTTTCAATACCCGTCCGCATTGACCTTTTGATGACACTCGTCCATGTTGCCTTCCATTCCCCAGCGAGTTTAATTCCCGATAAAAGTTGCTTTACAACCCTTTCGATACCCGTCCGTATTGAATCCTTTTACACCCGTCCGTGTACCTTTTCAGTACCCGTCCGTATTAAATTCTTTTAAACTCGTCCGTGTACCTTTTCAGTACCCGTCCGTATTGAATCTCTTTACACCCGTCTGTGTTCTTTCAGCACCCGTCCGTGTATTTTTTCGATACCCGTCCGTATTGAATCCTTTTACACCCGTCCGTGTACCTTTTCAGTACCCGTCTGTATTGAATCCTTTTACACCTGTCCGTGTACCTTTTCAGTACTCGTCCGTATTGAATCTTTTACACCCGTCCGTGTACCTTTTTAGTACCCGTCCGTATTGAATCTTTTACACCCGTCCGTGTACCTTTTCAGTACCCGTCCGTATTGAATCTTTTTACACCCGTCCGTGTACCTTTTCGATACCCGTCCGTATTGAATCTTTTACACCCGTCTGTGTACCTTTTTAGTACCCGTCCATATTGAATCTTTTACACCCGTCGGTGTACCTTTTCAGTACCCGTCCGTATTGAATCTTTTTACACCCGTCCGTGTACCTTTTCGATACCCGTCCGTATTGAATCTTTTACACTCGTCCGTGTACCTTTTCAGTACCCGTCCGTATTGAATCTTTTACACCCGTCCGTGTAGCTTTTCAGTACCCGTCCGTATTGAATCTTTTTACACCCGTCCGTGTACCTTTTCGATACCGTCCGTATTGAAACCTTTTACACCCGTCCGTGTACCTTTTCAGTACCCGTCCGTATTGACCCTTTTACACCCGTCCGTGTATCTTCTCAGTACCCGTCCGTATCTGATATCTTTGATTCCTTGACACCCGTCAGTGTTTATTCCCAGCATAGCTAACACTCGTTTGTGTTTATTTCAAGACATTTCAATACATAGTTTGTATTGGTTCCCAACACTCGTACGTGTTATGACAGTGCAACATTTATTGCTTGTTCCCCAGTGCAGTCGTCCCTCCTTTAAGGATTGAAAATTTCAGGTTTCTTTGGTATTCAATCTCCGGGAATCCTTTGAATGCATGACAGCCGTTGCTATCATACCTTCAGGACCAAGTTGATTGAATAGGGGCAGCTGTAACACCCCAAAATTTACCTTCTTGTTTTTAGCTAACTGGCATATGTTTCTTTGCATTTCTTGCATTAGCATTTGTGCATAGCATGGTTATTAGCATGGGATCAAGGTACTTGGTTCATTTCAAAGGAGTCTCAAGCCTCAAGGTGGTTTAAGGGGTTCATCATATCATCGTAAGGTCAAAAATGGTAAAGGATTTCAAGTGAATATTTCTCTCCTAACCAGAGGGACCAAATTAGGGTTTTTGACCCAAAGGACTTCTTGAAGGGCTTTGTGGATTCCAGCATGTTCTTATGGTATTCCATATGCGCACAAGTGTTCATGGATAGAGACTTGGCTAGTGGTTCATTGTGGAGGATTTTCAGTGGATCAGTTACTTGTGAAGTAAGCAAAAGTCAACAGTTCAAAAGGAAAGTCAACCATGGGTTTTCAAGGGTTCAAATCATGCTTCTCAAGTCCATGTACCTTTATTTGGTCAAGTAATAGCATGGATGACATCATTCTTCAAGAATCAAGAGTTTGTGCAAAAGTTACTAAATTTGGAAAATGACCTATAATGAGAACTTTCCATTTTTGGCAATTTTTCCACCACATTCAACTTGACTTCTCATCATCAAGGAAGCTTCAAATGAATTTTCCTCCAACATGAAAGTTGAATATCTTTCTCTCCCATTTCCAAAAAGTACTAGAGCATCTCCATATCATTTATGGAACTCTATTTATGGTCAAAACAATGCAAGGTTCATTTTGAGGTTTTCCGTGTATTCCATTTTCCCACCTTTTGCAAATTGGTTCAAATTGAAGAATGATGACCTCTAATCATTGAATTCACATTTCCACATCCAAGTACACCTCATGAGGATCATTTTTGGCCTTTGAATCAAGTCATTTCATGCCATATTCATCACTTATTTCACATTATACAATTTTGCAAGATGGATTGAAACTTGCAAACCAAGTCATTTCAAGGTCCAATTCCAATCCATTTGTGATCAGCAAGGGAAGTGTGAGTGATTCATCATGAAAGGCATGGGAATGCACGTGTGGATTAGTGGTGGTATTACTAATTGCATTTGTGCAAAACACTCCAAAACTCATTAACCAAGGGATTAACCAATTGCTAATCATGATCAGTGGACTAATGGAATGTATATAAGCTAACTCATGCCTTCACAGCTAGGTCATGCACTCCCATTTATTCAGAATCTCTTTTTCTCACCAAAAACTTTCTCTTTTCGAAACTCTCTCATCTCAAGGGTTTCTGAAGAAATTTTTTCATATTCTTGATCTACACACTTGGTAGAACAAGAATCAACCATTGTTTTGAGCTAAGAGCAAGGTTTTCAGCAAGTTCATCTCAAGTTGGTTCAAGTTCAAACTCCTAGATCTAGCCAGATTCAAGCCTCTATTTGCATTTATTTTGCAAATAGAGCTCAAAAGAGGAAGATCTGCAGCTTTTGGAAGGCGTTCTTAGTGTATTTCAAGCTCTACAGATCCCAGGTAAGCTTACTTTCCATGCTCTTAGAACTCATTTTTTTTATGTGCATAATGATCTATGAGGTTCACTGAGCATGTTGATGTATTTTGTTTTGAATTTGGACGTGTAACATGTGTGTATTGTGAGTTTGAAAGTTTTGGATCCAAACTTTTCTTCCTCGATTTTCTTTGTGTTAATGATCGGGTGAAACTAATGTGATATTCTTAATCCTTGTGAAATTCTTATCAGTTTGATGTACTCATGATTGATTTCTGGAATTTTTTTGGTTGAGACTCACCGGAGAAGGTGACCGGAGCTAGGGCTCCGGCACCTGGTTCATGTTCAGTTCGACGAAGGTTTTAGAGGTGGAAGATGCAATCCCACCGTTCATTGCTTTGATCCAATGGTCCATGCGTTGCCACATTTTATTAAAATCTGTTTTTATTTTATTGGTTGAGTGTTATTAATCCATGCTAGTTACCATGTGCCACAAATATGGGTCGTTGATCTTGCATGTTGTGTGATCTGATGATTCATTTGTATGCATGTGATTAATCTGATGGTTGTATGCGTGCCAACACATTAAATTTAACATGTGCTACTCACGTGCTTAGGTTTTAATTTCTAGATGATGTGGTGTATGCGCGTATACCCTTGTTAGTGTGTGCCCTCTAATCTTGAAGGCTCATCATGTGTACTTGTTCATTCTGTGGACTTGATTGCAAGTGTAAGATTAATCATGTGGTGTGTGTGAGTCTGGGAGATTGACTGAATTCCTTGGTGTTCCTGGTTGACCTGCGCTGACTCCTTATTGGGTTGGGCTTGCTTTCCCCACCCCCTCCTTCAGCCCATTTATTGTTTTCAACGTGAATTGCTTGCTGAATACACCCCTGCCTGGTTTTGGTTTTCATTTTATTTTATTTAATTGATTCATTTCCATTTTTAATTTTTGAAAATAGTTTCAAGCATCAAAAAATTATTAAAAAAATCATGAATCATCCTTAGGGTTTTATAAAATATTTCCAAATTTTATTTTCCATTTTTATGTTATTTTTGGCATCTGAATTAATTGTTGTGTGAATTTCTTTTTGAATTTGTTTCAATTGTGCACACTTAACTTACTGATTTTATTTCTCATCATCTATAAAACATTTTCAACTTATTCTTTTTGTATTGTTTCATCAACATATTGAAGTGCATAAAAAAAATTTTCTCATATTTTTAAAATCTTTTCATATTGCATTTTGGTCCCCCTCTTTTGCATATTAGTTCATAATTCCTATGTGACTTTGCATGATTGATTGAAGGACTTGTCTTGTGAATTTTTGTATGAATTTTTAATATGATGTTTGTAACTGGTTGAGGTGTTTTGATAATTAATTTGGTAATTTCTGAAGATGATTTACTAATTGTTTTATTGCTCTTTGTTTGAGGTATTCTTTTATGCACATCTTTGACCATGTTTGATTACTTGTTTGAGAAGGCACTTGTGCCATTATTTGGGATTGTTTCTTTGACTTCATAAACCATGTTTAAATCATTATAGGTCATTTGATTGTAATTATAGGTCATTGGTGTGAGGTTGTTGCATATTTTGTGCACATGTTCAATGTTTGATTTACATGCCTCTTTTGACTTATCTCCTCACTTCTTCTCATCTATGCCTCTTCTTGGTTTGTGTTTGGTTTGTGTATGCCATGCCATATATCTTCTTTGCATCTCATATGATGTATGTTTCTGACCTTGGAGCTTTGTATTCATGTCATATGCTATTCATGTTTCATTTTGTATCCTTGAACATGTTTCACTTGCATGCTTCCTTCTCCTTCTTTTCATGATTCTTAATGCTTGGATACTTGCTTGTATGCCTTATGTGACACTTGTATAGAATGTTTAGGCACATGTTTAGGTCATCCACATTCTGACTTTGGTTTTATTTGAAGCATTCTTGCATGATCACCTTGCATATCCACTCATTTTTCTTCTACTCCTTCTTTGATGACTTTCTTGTATGTTTTGCCACTTGTTTGCATTCTCTTTGCTTGAGATTGTTTGGTAAACATTATGGGTCACCTCTAAGGTGTACATTCTGACTTGGATGAGTTTCATTTGGTTTGTAACCATTTCTCTTTGGGTTGTGACTTGTTTGGGTTTCATTTGTATTATTATTGCTTATGTTTGTTTTTGCTAACCATGTAGGGGCTAATGGTAAGTGAATGGGATGTGGATGGTTATCCACATTCTAACTTCTCCTTTCTCTTTTAAGCTTTCATACTTGTGTTTGCTTTAGCATTTAAGATGCTTCTTTCTTCTCTCTCACTCTTTCTCATCCCATGAATCTCAAGACTTGATTAAGTCTTGGATTCTCTCCCTTTAGAGCTACCTAGTCCAACTTAATTTTTGATTAAGCTTGGAGTAGAATTAGCATTAGGTTTTAGGTAGTCGTCCCTCCTAAGCCTCACTAACCATAGGTCATCCATGCATGATAACATTAGGACTCCTAGTTTCCCTTTAGAGTTTCCTTTGTGTCTTCTCTCTTCTCATCTCAAAACTTCTTCAAAACACGTAATAAAAGTTAACGTGTATTGCGCTAGAGCCTTAAGCGTGGGAAGTGAGGAATGAGGGGTTTCCCTTCACTCTTCTAGGGTACCTAGTGTACGTCCTGTTGGGGACGATACGCGAAGTATTCATTCCTATGTCATAGACTTTGGTGCAATGCGAGTTATGAACTAACTTAAAACACTTCTGTCTAAAAAACATCAAAACAAATTCAAATCTTTTTTATCCTTCGGGATTGTTGGGTTTCAAACTTCTTTTTTCAGAAAAGAGCTCGTCGCTCACGTAAAAAACACTTACCCATCCGTGGTCGTACCCACGAACTACATTAGCTCTGATTCCTCTCTCTCGTCCGATTGAGGATATGTAGGCACAAGACAACGATTGTCTTGGAGAGCAACCTTCCCCCACAGTTCCCGTCAGAACTACGTTGACTCTGACTTTCCCATTGCACTGAGGGAGTACGTAGGCATAGGACAATGATAACGTCCTATCGAGTCACTTTTTTTTTCTTTTCTTCTTCGTTTCTCTGTTCTTTCCGTTCTCGTTTCTTCTCCGGTCCAGTAGCAGTGGAGCTCCAGACGACGACACCCTTTGATGCAGACAACAAGCGTGGATCCCATCGAGTACGATGGACGTGTTGGGTGCTAACACCTTCCCTTCGCGTAACCGACTCCCGCACCCGTTTCTCTTGGTCGTGAGACCATGTTCTTTCCCTTTCTCTTCAGGTTTATGCGGTGTTTCCTTTCCCTCTCTCGGGATAAATACATATTGCTGGCGACTCTGTGTTTTCCGCGCCACTCTCGCGTTTTTACCGTTGGATGCGAATCTTTCGGGAGCGACAATATGGAACACTTTTTTTTAGTCATTATTTCGAAAAAGTTTTCCGCTGCTTATTGAGAAGAATTTTTAATAAATATTTCGTAGTACCGTTTATAATAATAATTATTATGTGTTACATGTCGTATGCATGAGCAGGTGTATGTTGGAAAGTAACATCCTACGTGTTGAATTTTTATGAATTTACTTTGATAACTGTATTATTTCACGCGGGGATTTAGGGTGTTACACTAGTCATTCAAGTGTCATAGACAAACGCATGTGCAGCACTAAATAAAGGTAATGATGAACTTGTTTTTAGAACCTATGGGTTCCTTGCACGTGTCAAAAACGTGGAGAAACTCCTCACAATTGTTGGCGTGCCTAACGAAAGGTTACTAATTACTTATAAAGCCTAATTTTTAGATATTTATAAAGAGGGGTTCAACCTTTACTCCTTAATGTTTCAGGTCCTTCCTCCATCAAACTCACACGTGAATCCTCACCTAGCTTAGAGCAAACTCACCTTCAAACTTCACCAAGGTCAACCTTCCTTTCTTTTTTTGCAGGTATAGGATTTTACTTCTTATCTTTCCTTTTCTATTATAGTGGCAATAATTAGGGATTTATATGAGAGCGGTAAAGTGATAGAGCCCTCGAATAATAGAGAGTGGGCATAAATGTACACCCGTAGGGTAGAAGACACTTCATACACAAGTATAATATAGATAAGACAACTCCCAATAGGTTGAAAGCATGCCTCCCTATTATCATATTGTATGAGGAAGGGGCATCCATGTTAATGTATCTTACCTTTACCGTTCTCACATTTTTATCCATCCCAAATACGGTCTTTAGGGTGATGTAACCCTTTTATTCAACATGTTCGCCCAAGAATCCCACTAGCGAGCCTTAGAAAGCTTTGAGGTCGTCCAAATCCAGGAAGAGTCTCTCGAAGGTGTCCTAGTAAAGGATGTTTGTAGAACTCCCTTGATTAATTAATACTCGCTTAATTTACCAGTCATCACACCTCACAGTTATGACCATGGGGTCTTTCTCATAAGGATGAATTCCAACAACATCCTTCTAAAAAAGGTGATATAAGACTCTAGAGCATCCTACTTGCAAAGATCAAAGCTGATAGGTGAGCCTTCTATGGTCAAACTTGGTGTGCATATGTTTTATAGGTAGAGCTAGTATATCCTCCCTTGACATGCCTTCTTGCTATCGTGTCAAGGGTATGACGTACGAATCTATCTTCATCTCCTCTATTTGACTCCATGCCCTTCTAGGATGTATGGCTTCAAGAGGCATCTCACCCTTGAGATCTGGAGCCACCCGGTGACAGGGTTGATCCACCTCATACATATTTCTTCAAGTTACCTTATTGGATGAAATGCTCATTCTCCTTTTTAAGATGGTTGTAGTCTTCAGTATGGTGGCCCTTAACCTTATGAAATTTACACCACTGGTTAGGTTCAAGTCCCATGATGTTTGAATTAGGGGTTAGCGGAAGAGAAATATCATGCATGGGGAAAATGGACTTCATACCATATCTATTCAGGATGAGTGTTCAGGGGCGTGAAGTTCTCCATAAGCCTCCCACTCCATTTAAAGGTCGTCATATCCCTGGCAAGAAGTGTGTAGTGGCTTCTAAGCAGATGTTGCGAGGAATCATGATTGTGATATGTACACTTTTTAAGATCTCTAGTCTTTTTCTTTGTATTTTCATCATCTCCCTTTATGAAGCATTCGATGCGCACCACTACTTTTGCCATGGAAGTGGAAAGTCTTTAGGAGAGGAATTCATTAAAATGTCCAACCCTCAATCCATTTTAGAAGGCTTATACAAACATTTCATGGTCCACGTGGATGACCTTGATGGTTGCCTTATTGAATGGGCGAGATACTCCCTCAAGGATTTTGAAGGCCCCTTGCGAATATTAAACAGGTTGGTAGTTGACATCTTCTTGTATTTGCTCGCCAAGAATTGGTGAACTAACTTCTGTACCAGGTTCTGATAGTTAGCGATTGACCATCGCGGCAAACTCATATACCACCTCACGACAACGTCCCTAAAAGTTTTTTGAGTGGAATTTTAACATCATATAGTTTGAGGCTCCGATGAACACTATTCGCGTGTTAATTGAGGCGACATACTTCTAAGGATCACTTATTCTATCAAACTTTGTGAGTGATAGCGACTTAAACTTTGTGAGTCAAGGTCCACTAAGTATCATTTGAGAGAGGTTAGGGGTTCAAAACTTATGTCTCCTCGGTGGAATCGTCCTCTTGTTAGCGATGATGAAGGTTAAATAAGTTATCTTCCAAATTCGATCATGACAATTCAAATCGTTCATAGCAACACGCATCTCTGTTATGACCTCATGGTCGGCGCCAAAGTTATTGTTGGCCAAATTATTTGTTTGGATGTTCACATATTTGAAGGGATTAAAGAAGAGAACGATAATTCAATCATCAGATACAAAGATGACTCATGTTAATTTTACCAGCGCCCTAGGATAGGCCCTAATTGTGCTCGCTATAGAGTACAATAAGGGTAATTCTGTGTTTTTAAGGTTGTATGTGGTGTATATGGTGTTTTGACAGTATTTAGAGCTAGCTCACACAGAGTGGTGAGAAGCTCTGTATATGTGTTTCAATGGGTGAATGATTCAATCATTTCTCAATCCTAAGGCTGAGATATTTATAGATACCCATTGGACATGAGTCAAAGAACCAAAGAATGACCTATTTTGGCTCCATGACCAGGAAATATGGAGAGAGTGAGTTTCACCCTTCCTTGAATCATGGAGGACGATTTCCTTTAGTCAACATTTGTAGGGATGCAACTTCTCCCTAATTCATCAAGTAAATGGGCAATGGGAGTTAACCTGGGCGGCCCAAACTCAAATAGGCGGTTTGTCGCCCAAATCAGGGTGACCTCTCGGCATATCAAGCGATCTTCTTTTTCCACATTGGACACGCACCCAAAGTTGAGGCAATGGGCTTGCATATTGCATTCCTTTGCCTTCCTTCTTAGGATCTAGTGAAATTATCACAATTAAACAACCTTAAATATTTGACTTGATAAGTCACATAAAAGATACTTTAAAAAAAAATATGTCTATCATTGTTTCATCTCAACTGTCTATATATTAATTAATAATATTATTAATTAATATTTTAAAACGAATTTTATATCACTGTTTATTTTATATTTCTCATTTTGTTATGGATTCAATAGGTTATTTATTAATTAATATTATTAACATGTATTAAACTAAAATAAATGTCTAAATTAATAAATGTTTAAATTAAATACGAATGGTATGTGTAGTTGGGTGCAGATGAATTATAAGAGATTCTAAGGGGCAATGGAATTGGTGACTTCTTCAAATCTATGAGATCGGGAGTTTGAGAAGGTTTGAGCTATGTCTTGAGGCTAGGGTTGGATGATTTGGATTTGAATATTAATCCTATGATGACTGTGAATGTTATTATGAATTTTTGGTCAATAATATTCGTCATTTATTAGATTTTCATTGGAATGTGAAAGTGAAAGTGATTCATTCCTAAGAGAGACTAATCAATATGCTAATACTTTAACAAATTTTAGGTGTATGTTATTCTACTCTTAGTCATATTAGATGCACACGTTATGGGCTTACTACCACTAAATTAATTTTTTTTTTTTAGTTTTTTTCTTGGCATCAGCCCTCTCTTTTATAAAAAAAAAAAAAAAAAAAAAACTACTGTAATAAAATTTATTTATCTTTAGTATAAAAGAATATTTAATTTTTTCATGTATCTTAAGAGAAAATAAAATAAAATAATGCAAATATGAATGGTGGCAAATGTTGTGGTAATATATAAGAAAACCATTCATTATTTTGTGTTTGTTATTTCAAAGTGGTTTTCGTGAGGTCATTTTCTTCATTCTTCTTCTTTCTTCTTCCATTTTCAAAACATGGGAAAACAGAGCAATGAAACACAATCCCCTGTTTCTAACCCAACAAAATTCTCCATTCTTAATCTCATCGACCTCTCAAATCCCAACATAAACCAATCCGTTCATTTACTCAAACAGGTTTGTAAATTGTTTAAATTCTTTCTATCACAAAACAACTTGGGTCAATTTAATTTACTCTGTTTTTTTTTTTTCAAACAATAACCTTAATTTTTCCATGTTTTTTTTTCGGGGGGATTTTTAAAGGCATGTTTGGATTCTGGTTTTTTCTATGTTGTAAACCATGGAATAACCGAGGAATTCATGGACGAGGTTTTTGCACAAAGCAAGAGATTTTTCTCTCTTCCATTAAATGAAAAGATGAAGATTTTGAGAAATGAAAAACACAGAGGATATACCCCTGTTCTTGATGAAACACTTGATCCTGAACACCAAATTCATGGTACTATACTTTATTCACCCTTTTCATTTTGTTGCATGTGTATGTTATAGATAAAAATTTCATTTTTTTGAAATATTTTTCACTGTTTTTCAAGTAGGGGATTACAAAGAGGGTTTTTATATTGGAGTTGAAGTAGATGAAGATGACCCAGAATCAAGTAAACCCTTTTATGGGACTAATAAATGGCCTGAACCAGGTAAAAATAATCAATTTTTGGTTTTTCAGAAGAAAAATCTAATTTTTATCTAATTGGTATTCCATTGTCTTGGATTTTTTTTTTTGGTTTAATGTATTTTTTTCTGTATTTTTTTGCTGTGTAGATGTTCTTCCAGGATGGAGGGAAACTATGGAAAAGTTTCATAGAGAGACATTGTAAGTGTCAATGATGCTATTTTTATGTCATAAGATTAAGATGCAATATTTAGCACGAATACTTCAAATTGAAGACGTGTCTGGTCACATATGATTATATTCAATTTTCGTGTCAGTGCTTCATAGGGTGCAAAATTGTGAATGGTTTGATCATTTGTGGTTCAAATTGGAACTAGCTAATGATAAGCAAACTTACATGTCTTATAGTTCACTATGGGAGGAGGGTTCAAACTTTTTTTTCTCATTACTTTCTTGTAAGTATTATTGCTAGGGTTTTAAAAATGGTCGACAGACACGCTTAGGGCAATGACATCATGATTGTTTACGTCTCCGAAACTTGTCAAGTAGTGTGTTATGATTAAAATTTATTAGTCTAAAGGAAAAGGTCTTTTTCACGTATTTGTCATTTTTTTCGGCTAACTGTTTTATTTATTCGGGAAATCCAGAGAAGTCGGGAAAGCAGTTGGAAAGATAATAGCCCTTGCACTTGATTTGGATGTCGATTTTTTCGAAAAACCAGAAATGCTTGGAGAGCCAATTGCAACTCTGCGTTTGCTGCACTATGGAGGTACTTAGCCCGTGTTCTTGGTGTCTTTGCTGTAGCTTGTACAATTAAAAGGATAAATTATATAATACCGTTTATTCATTTATATTCTGTGAAGGTCAAATCTCGGATCCCTCGAAAGGACTATTCGGAGCTGGAGCTCATACTGACTTTGGTTTAATTACACTGTTAGCAACCGATGATGTCGCAGGTCTTCAAGTAAGGATCCAGCTGATATTTTATTTGAAAATTCAAATATATGATGTAATTAATTAAGAACCTATCAAGCACTAATACAGACACCGCACACGACACTTGACACGTTGACACTGAATAATCTAAGAAAATAGAAATAATTGAATGTAACCATGTGTGTCTATGTCATGTTGGTACAAGACAGTAACACGTGTGGGACACTTGAAATGTCTTCAATCTGAAGTGTCAGTGCTATGTAGTCATGAACATTAATGCTTTTCCTTGCAGATATGCAAGGATAGGGATGCTAAACCTCAGAAATGGGAGGATGTGTCGCCATTGAAAGGGTTAGTCCTTCTGTCACTGTGGCTTTTATCGGTTAGGGAAAAGTAAAAGGCTTTTATCGGCTTTCAAGACATGTCATTTTTCAGTTCGACAGCATCACATCACACCATAGGAACAAACAAACAAACAAACAATTCAATCAAAATACAATTTTCTGAATAAGCTAATATATGTCTAAAATTTAAAAAATTTGTGAGCTGCAATATATCAAGTAGTAGACCAAATTATGAGCTGCTAAGAATTGAAGTACGCCGACAGAAGCACTTACATATTTGACTGGTTGCTTTTGTTGCAGGGCATTCATAGTGAATCTCGGTGACATGCTTGAGCGCTGGAGCAATGGTGTTTTCAAGTAAGAATTCTTTCTGACCTTGTGGTATTTTCGAGCTTGATTGAGGCAAACATATTTCTGTTTTTGAAGGAATTTATAAGACCGGTCAATAACTTTTGTTTATGCTGCATAATTTGTTTTGCATTTATTGTCAGATCCACATTGCACCGAGTTCTAGGAAACGGTCAAGAGAGATATTCTGTAAGCGCCAAAATATCTTCCCTTTTGATTCAACGTTTTCATCTTCCCTTCTGTTTCGTATTGATTTTCATTTAAAGTTTCTTCACACACATTAAGAAATTCAACAAATCACTTGGCTTGCATTATAATTCTACTAAAATATTCATATTAATCATTAGAATATCGCGATATTGTCTTGTTTTACAGATTGCATACTTTTTGGAGCCTAGCCATGATTGCTTAGTAGAATGCTTGCCAACCTGCAAATCCGAAACTAACCCTCCCAAGTAAGTTAATTTAACAAACACGGTCGATGTGAATGTAATTATAAACTTGAAGTATCTTACATTTTCTCCTTTTGTTTTTGTAGATTTCCTCCTATCTTATGCCGCGACTACCTGAGCCAGCGCTACAACGACACTCATGCGGATTTGAGTATTTACAAGAAACATCATTCTTAAGTAGAAATAGTGAGTCTTTGGAGCTGAGCAGCATATTGAATAATATTTCTTAGCCATTATCAAGTTGGTTAAGCTTTGGTTAAGCTTTTTTTATTTCATGAGGTTCTACGAATAACAGCATCATATGTTTGTTGTGTTAGATAGGTTTTTTTTATTTTAAATTAACAAAATATTTTTTTTAGGGGGGAGAAGGAGTGTTATCTATTTGGTTTAGTCCTTATTACTAAACCTAGAAGATGGTTAGAAGAACAACCTTCTTAAAAAAAAAAATTCGATACAAGATTCAAATAATAAAAATACGATGTTTTATATCAATGTTCTACTGACTTAAATTCGTCTCAAATGGATTCGGGCATCTCGGTCTTGCACCAAATCATAATTGAACCTAAAATCTGTCTCAAAAGTATCTCCGTCTTATCCCAAAGCATAATTGAACAACCATAATTAAACCTAAAATATGTCTGAAGTGGGTCTTGCCCCAACCCGCATATCATAATTGTTTTTAAAAAATAACATTAATAATACATGTAAGAACAAAAGATAAGGTTTTTTATTGTTTTTAAAAGGAGGTACCAAATATAATACTATTTAATTAGCAAGTTGCAACCATGCATGATCTGATATCAGCATCCATTCCATTCCATTCTGGCTGGCGGTCAAGTTCAACTATGACAACAATTTCGAGACCTTGCTCAACGTGGACTTGAAATGCATTATCTTAATACTCATCTCAACAACTTTGACTTCAATTCTTCAATGTTTATGTTATGACAAAGGCAGGCCTTCCTAATATTATATTATAAGTCCGAATAGAGATGTCAATTAACACTAATAAGTAAGGGTGAAATATTTTCAAATATATTTCAAATATATAGTCAAGGTGATTTAGTATATTTTTGGTCTTGATTAAAAAGTTCATACTATTTAAAAGTCTATTTTATCTCTAAAAAAAATCTCCCTCTCCTCCCAATTTTTTTTAAGCTAATTAAAATTCTAAAAATATCATTTAGAATTTAATGGACCGTAAGGATAAAATAATTTTATAATATCATCAAATAGAAATTCATTAGTCTGTCATGTAATACATGTTACTTAAAATTTACAGTCTGATGTGACGGGATATATAATAGTGATTAGTTGACAATGTAAAATTATTTTATACTAACAGTGCCTATCCTATTTTCTCTTTAAATTTTAGGGGAAATTGTGTTTTTAGAATGTTCAGATTTGAGAATCTGAACTGGAATTTGAAAAAATTGTTCAATTTTGTTATGTTAATGGTATATTTTAAATTTTAAACTCCGAACAAACAAAATATACATTTGAAAAATACATTTCAGTTTATTGATGTGGTTTGGGAGTTCTACCACCTGTGTGTACCATTATAACTTAGACTTGCTTTATGTTTATAAATAAGAATCTTTGATGGCATAAAATTTGGAACTTGAAAGTCCCTGAGCGTATCCATGCTTTTATCTGGGAGGTTCATTGGGAAGGGCTGAAAATCAAGCAACTCCTTTCTCGTAGGTATCTCAGTGACCCGTACTGTAATGACTGCAACAGAAAAGTTGAATCCCTTTGTCATGCTTTAAGGGACTATAACACCATAAGACACATTTGGACCAATTTGTGAAGACTTCCATGCAAGCGGAGTTCTTCAATTCTTCTACACAAGATTGGATACACCTCAATATAAACTCCAATCTCAGCAAGAATTCTGAGGTGCAATGGAAAGCTCTTTGGGCTACTACCACTCATAGTATGGTTACCCAAATGTATGATGAGTGTCCTTTAGCTGCCTTTAGGGAGTTTAGAGAGGATCTTAAGGGTGTTTTGTTAGCAAGGGGTTGTTGTTGTGTAGTTCTGGCCTGTTGGCCTCTCTTTTATCGGAAGAAAAAAAGGAATCTTTGTTGTTTTATTCTCATACCGACATTTCTTTCATGTCGGCTTATATATGTTTTATGCAGTATTTGATACAACTTAGTTGTCAAAATATATTATTCTTATGATCTATGCATTGTGACTCTGAGAGAAATATTGGGTAAATTGGAAGGTTTGTGGTGAAGTGGAAACTGGACGACTTATATATGTTTGATGCAGTATTTGATATAACTTAGTAGCCTATACTTTGTGACACACAAATATTGGGTAAATTGCAATATTCGTGGCGAAGTGGAAACTAAACATTTTTTTATCTAAGAAACACCTTTTAAAGGTCTAGTGTTTCTTATCTTTTAACTTATTTTTGGAATGTGATATGTTATGGAACTAGAAATGAGAGGAGAAAAGGTTGTGATGATTGATCGCATCTTCTAATGCAGTGGAATGGACGGACCTACAAGATTAACACTTCAAAGCTTAAGTCAGCATGTGTTAAAGAAGAGTGAAATGAAATTGAATTTGAAATTTGTTATCTTAATTTGGAACCTTATATATATATATATATATATATATATATATATATATATATATATATATATATATATATATATATATATATATATATATAAACTTGTTGTTCTTTAGCCGCAAAACCTGGAAAGTCGTTGGATGCATTTGCAATTGAGATCTTTTTGTGAGAACAAGATTTGGTTCTGCAATATTATCTCTAAGTTTTGATGATAACATATGAATATTTGTATGAACAATTTTGTGCAACTAATGTTGTTATTTGTGAGAACCTAGCAAACAGGTTATGCTTCCGTGAATTGGCGCAATGCTTAATGAAAGATGCTTCGAAGAACTGAACTCAATTCGAAGATAAGACAAGATTCACATAACTCTTATACGAAAGGAAAAGAGAATGAATTCTGAAGATCAAAAGATAAGGGTTATGATGGAACGAAGTCCAGATGCTGAAGCCTCACGATTTTTGATCAAGGTTCTGAAGACCTACCCAAAGTCAACTCTCATGCTTCAATCAAATATTATCAGAAGCCTCTGAAGATATGAAGAAAGTGGATTAAGAGAACAAGATTCTAAAGACAAGTTCTGAAGATTCTGGAAGCGCAGAGCTGATGATTCGAAGAGTTGATAATCTCAAGAACCGAGCAATGTTTTCCCTTCTTACTCACACTCACAAAAAGCCTCTGACGTTGAGAAGCCAAGAAAACCTGCCACACTGTGCAGCTGTACCATATTACAGCGTTAATATTCTTGAAGACTGTGCGAAATACAAACTAGACAATCTGACACAGACAGGACGCGCAGCATGCAGAAGATTTTGTACCTGTCCTCACGCTTCTAGCCGTAAGCCTACCTAGCCTTCATGATTCCATCTCAACGGCTCTTTTCACTCGGCTATAAAAGGAAGCTCAAAGACTTGAAGAAAGACACACATGCGAACAACGACAATACTTTCTAACTCTATTCTTTCTTAAGTCATTCTTGGTCTAAAAACTTGTTTACATTATCAGCTTGATAAGAAGCAATTCTCAGTAAAACCGTTGTATTTGAACTAAAAGTTGTATTCCTTAAGATAGTCTTAGTGACCAGATCTCTTGAGAAGTCTAGGACGTGTGTCTTAGAGGTTGTGCCTTAAGTAAGACCTGTGTGGTTGGATTACTTGAGAAGTCTAGAACGTGTGAGTTTTAGAGGTTGTTGTTAGTCACCAGCTGTGTAGCTCGTGCAGTGTACTATTTTGTTGAATAGTGGATTAAGACCTCGTTGAGAGAGGCGAAATCAGCTTGGCGGGTGGACTAGATTAACTTGAGAGATTCTCAAGTGAATTAGTATAAACATAACGTGTTTATATCTCTTTGTTTAACTAAGTTGTTGTTCTTTAGAAAAGGGTAAAAGTTTTAACAAGAAAGTTATTTAAAAGAAACGATTATTTTGAAAAACCAATTCAAACCCCCCTTTCTTGCGTTTTTCACACCTTCAATTGGCATCAGAGCTCCGGTTCAGAGGTGATAAAAAGATTGAATTTTTATCAAGCACTTAACAGTGTTCAGTACCGATCCAAGTGTGAAAAACAATGACTGCAGATCCGAAACTAACCCTCCCAAGTAAGTTAATTTAACAAACACGGTCGATGTGAATGTAATTATAACCAATCACATATGATTTAGAAAAATCGAAGCCACCTCAAAGTTAAAGTTGCGACTGGAAATGTGATTCGCGAGGTATAAACTTGAAGTATCTTACATTTTCTCCTTTTGTTTTTGTAGATTTCCTCCTATCTTATGCCGCGACTACCTGAGCCAGCGCTACAACGACACTTATGCGGATTTGAGTATTTACAAGAAACAACAATCTTAAGTAGAAATACTGAGTCTTTGGAGCTGAGCAGCATATTGAATAATATTTCTTAGCCATTGTCAAGTTGGTTAAGCTTTTTTTGTTTCATGAGGTTCTACGAATAACAGCATCATATGTTTGTTGTGTTAGATAGGTTTTTTTTATTTTAAATTAACAAAATATTTTTTTTAGGGGGAAGAAGGAGTGTTATCTATTTGGTTTAGTCCTTATTATTAAACCTAGAAGATGGTTAGAAGAACAACCTTCTTCAAAAAAAAATTTGATACAAGATTCAAATAATAAAAATACGATGTTTTATATCAATGTTCTACTGACTTAAATTCGTCTCAAATGGATTCGGGTATCTCGGTCTTGCTCCAAATCATAATTGAACCTAAAATCTGTCTCAAAAGTATCTCCGTCTTACCCCAAAGCATAATTGAACAACCATAATTAAACCTAAAATATGTCTGAAGTGGGTCTTGCCCCAACCCGCATATCATAATTGTTTTTAAAAAATAACAATAATGATACATGTAAGAACAAAAGATAAGGTTTTTTATTGTTTTTAAAAAGAGGTACCAAATATAATACTATTTAATTAGCAAGTTGCAACCATGCATGATCTGATCTCAGCATCCATTCCATTCCATTATGGCTGGCTGTCAAGTTCAACTATGACAACAATTTTGAGACCTTGCTCAACGTGGACTTGAAATGCATTATCTTAATACTCGTCTCAACAACTTTGACTTCAATTCTTCAATGTTTATGTTATGACAAAGGCAGGCCTTCCTAATATTATATTATAAGTCCGAATAGAGATGTCAATTAACACTAATAAGTAAGGGTGAAATATTTTCAAATATATTTCAAATATATAGTCAAGGTGATTTAGTATATTTTTGGTCTTGATTAAAATGTTCATACTATTTAAAAGTCTATTTTATCTCTAAAAAAAATCTCCCTTTCCTCCCAATTTTTTTAGAAGCTAATTAAAATTCTAAAAATATCATTTAGAATTTAATGGACCGTAAGGATAAAATAATTTTATAATGTCATCAAATAGAAATTCATCCGTAGGGGTGAGAATAGGTCAGACCACCTAACAGGGGCCTACGGCCTAGCCTACATAGGCTTAGGCCAGACCAGGCTTTTTCTTAAATAGAAAAGGCTTAGACTTTTTTATAAGTCTATTTAGCTAAAAAGGATAGGCCACAGGCCGTAAGAAAAGCTTTTTAAGCCTATCAGGCTGACATTTTTAAGAAAAACTCAATAAATTTATTATTATTGTATTCTATTTTGTACTTTGAATTAAAATACGAAAATAAAACTTAGTTATCTTGAAGAACTTGTGAAAATAAGTTGAAAAAACATTATAAACAATGTCATAAGTTGTTGTCATAAGTTTTTCTCATAAGTTCTCTCCAACAAATAGTATCACCAAACTTATGCTAATAGGTAAACTTGGATGAGACAATGAAAATAAACATTTAATCTCATTGATCTTTTAATTTGTTAGTCTATTTAACATTAGTTGAATTTCTTATTTACAAATATTCAAATGAAGTAGGCTTTTAAATAGATTAGTAGGTCAATCAGGCATTCGAAAAGGCCAGGCTCAGGCCTAAAAAGAAGCCTATGATAGGCTACAGGCCAAGCTTAGGCTTTGAATTTTTTAGTAGGTCAGGTTCAGGCTTGGCAAAGCCTAGCTCGGCCCAGCCTATTCCCACCCCTATAATCATCAGTCTGTCATGTAATACATGTAACTTAAAATATACAGTCTGATGTGACGGAATACATGATGGTGATTGGTTGACAATGTAAAATTATTTTATACTAACAGTGCCTATCCTATTTTCTCTTTAAATTTTAGGGGAAATTGTGTTTTTAGAATGTTCGGATTTGAGAATCTGAACTGGAATTTGAAAACTATTGTTCAATTTTGTTATGTTAATGGTATATTTTAAATTTTAAACTCCGAACAAACAAAATATACATTTGAAAAATACATTTCAGTTTATTAATGTGGTTTGAGAGTTCTACCACCTGTGTGTACCATTATAACTTAGAATTGCTTTATGTTTATAAATAAGAATCTTTGATGGCATAAAATTTGGAACGTGAAAGTCCCTGAGCGTATCCATGCTTTTATCTGGCAAGTTCATTGAGAAGGGCTGAAAATCAAGCAACTCTTTTCTCGTAGGTATCTCAGTGACCCGTACTGTAATGACTGCAGCAGGAAAGTTGAATCCCTTTGTCATGCTTTAAGGGACTATAACACCATAAGACACATTTGGACCAATTTGTGAAGACTTCCATGCAAGCGGAGTTCTTCAATTCTTCTACGCAATATTGGATACACCTCAATATAAACTCCAATCTCAGCAAGAATTCTGAGGTGCAATGGAAAGCTCTTTGGGCCACTACCACTCATTGTATTTGGTTGTGGCGTAGTAAGTGGGTCTATGACGATGTTTTTTTATACCTCTCTATCTTATTTCATTCATTTGGCAGCTGTTAAATCACTATAAATTTCTGTCAGTGTTGATCCAGAAAAACCTGAAAGGTCCAACCGAGGTTATTCACATCAAGTGGGAGCCTCCAGATCCGGGATGGCTGACCCTCAATACAGATGGAGCGGTCGGGGAAGGAGAGTGTGCTAGTTGCGGCGGGGTGTTAAGGAATAACCAAGGCAATTGGATAAAAGGATTCTCCAAAGGGTTGGGCAAAATTAATATCTTGCAAGCCGATCTTTGGGGGATTCTGACTGGGTTAATCATTGATCAAATGCAAATCTTTCATGAGGTTTTGCGTCCAAACTGATTGTAAGCATGCTTTCGAAGTCATCACTAGAGGCGTTAAGATTGATGGTATATGGGGTGATATGGTTAACATGATCCAGCAAGATTTATGGAAGTTTAAGGAAGCAATCCTCAAGAAGTTTAGACGCGAGGCTAACCCATGTGCTGACAGAATGGCGAAAATTGGGGATAGATATAGTATGGTTACCCAAATCTATGATGAGTGTCCTTTAGCTGCCTTTAGGGAGTTTAGAGAGGATCTTGAGGGTGTTTTGTTGGCAAGGGGTGGTTGTTGTGTAGTTCTGGCCTGTTGGCCTCTCTTTTATCAGAAGAAAAAAAGGAATCTTTGTTGTTTTATTCTCATACCGACATTTCTTTCATGTCGGCTTATATATGTTTTATGCAGTATTTGATACAACTTAGTTGTCAAAATATATTATTCTTATGATCTATGCATTGTGACTCTGAGAGAAATATTGGGTAAATTGGAAGGTTTGTGGTGAAGTGGAAACTGGACGACTTATATATGTTTGATGCAGTATTTGATACAACTTAGTAGCCTATACTTTGTGGCACACAAATATTGGGTAAATTGCAATATTCGTGGCGAAGTGGAAACTAAACATTTTTTTTATCTTAGAAACACCTTTTAAAGGTCTAGTGTTTCTTATCTTTTAACTTATTTTTGGAATGTGTTCTGTTATGGAACTAGAAATGAGAGGAGAAAAGGTTGTGATGATTGATCGCATCTTCTGATGTAGTGGAATGGACGGACCTACAAGATTAACACTTCAAATCTTAAGTCAGCATGTGTTAAAGAAGAGTGAAATAAAATTGAATTTCAAATTTGTTATCTTAATTCGGAACCTTATATATATATATATATATAAAAACTTGTTGTTCTTTAGCCGCAAAACCTGGAAAGTCGTTGGATGCATTTGCAATTGAGATCTTTTTGTGAGAACAAGATTTGGTTCTGCAATATTATCTCTAAGTTTTGATGATAACAGATGAATATTTGTATGAACAATTTTGTGCAACTAATGTTGTTATTTGTGAGAACCTAGCAAACAGGTTCTGCTTCCGTGAGTTGGCGCAATGCTTAATGAAAGATGCTTCGAAGAACTGAACTCAATTCGAAGATAAGACAAGATTCACATAACTCTGATACGAAAGGAAAAGAGAATGAATTCTGAAGATCAAAAGATAAGGGATCTGATGGAACGAAGTCCAGATGCTGAAGCCTCGCGATTTTCGATCAAGGTTCTGAAGACCTACCCAAAGTCGACTCTCATGCTTCAATTAAATATTATCAGAAGCCTCTGAAGATATGAAGAAAGTGGATTAAGAGAACAAGGTTCTAAAGACAAGTTCTGAATATTCTGGAAGCGCAGAGCTGATGATTCGAAGAGTTGATAATCTCAAGAACCGAGCAATGTTTTCCCTTCTTACTCACGCTCACAAAAAGCCTCTGACGTTGAGAAGACAAGAAAACCTGTCACACTGTATAGCTGTACCACATTACAACGTTAATATTCTTGAAGTCTGTGCGAAATACAAACTAGACAATCTGACACAGACAGGACGCGCAGCATGCAGAAGATTTTGTACATGTCCTCACGCTTCTAGCCGTAAGCCTACCTAGCCTTCATGATCCCGTCTCGACAGCTCTTTTCACTTGGCTATAAAAGGAAGCTCAAAGACTTGAAGAAAGACACACATGCGAACAACGACAATACTTTCTAACTCTATTCTTTCTTAAGTCATTCTTGGTCTAAACACTTGTTTACATTATCAGCTTGATAAGAAGCAATTCTCTGTAAACCCGTTGTATTTGAACTAAAAGTTGTATTCCTTAAGAGAGTCTTAGTGACCAGATCTCTTGAGAAGTCTAGGACGTATGTCTTAGAGGTTATGCCTTAAGTAAGACATGTGTGGTTGGATTACTTTAGAAGTCTAGAACGTGTGAGTTCTAGAGGTTGTTGTTAGTCACCACCTGTGTAGCTCGTGCAGTGTACTATTTTGTTGAATAGTGGATTAAGACCTCGTTGAGAGAGGCGAATATTATACCGAGTATGAGAAAATCACAAACAAAGAAACTGCAAAGTCCATCTTTGACTCTCTTCGTATGACTCACGAAGGAAATGCTCAAGTCAAGGAGACGAAGGCTCTTACGCTAATCCAAAAATACGAAGTCTTCAAAATGGAAGAAGATGAGTCTGTTGAAACCATGTTCTCAAGGTTTCAAATGCTTGTTGCCAGACTCAGAGTTCTGAACAAAGGCTATTCTACTGCTGATCATGTCAAGAAAATCATCAGAAGTCTTCCGGCAAAATGGAGACCAATGGTAACTGCCTTGAAACTTGCAAAGGATTTTAATAATATCAGTCTTGAAGAACTTATCAGTTCTTTAAGAAGTCATGAAATAGAGCTTCAAGGAGATGAACCTCAGAAGAAAAACAAATTCATTGCACTAAAGGCAAAGCTAGAAAAGAAGAAGGCGTATCAGGCAGAAGAAGAAATGGAAGAATCTGAAGAAGATTCAGAAGAAGATGATATATCACTCATATCAAGAAAGATAAGTCAACTTTGGAAATACATAAGGAACAAGTTCAAAGGACCAAGGAGAAGATTCGAATCTACATCTGGTCAAAGAAGAAACTATGGAAAAGATGTTACATGCTTTAAATGCAAAGAACGTGGACATCTCAAATATGACTGTCCAAAGGCCAAGAAAGAAGAAAGACCTAGGAAAACCAAAAAGGGTCTCATGGCAACCTGGGATGATTCGAAATCTGAAGATGATGCAGATGAAGGTCGGGTCAACGTGGCTTTCATGGCAGAAACTAGAAGTGACTCGTCAGAGGAAGAACTATCAGACTCTGACGATGAAAGAGAGGTACTTTCCTCCTTATCACGATCTGAACTTGAATTAGGATTAACTGAACTTATAAAAAGATATCAAAACCTTCAAAGCAAATTCAAAATCTTGAAAAAGAGTTTTATAGTTTCTTCAGATGATCTTACTAAAAACAAGAAAACCATTTCTGAACAAAAAGAGAAAATATTCTTAGAAAATTCAAACACTTTCCTGAAATGTAAATTATCCAAGTTAGAAGAAGAAATTGTTTCAAACTCAACTAACACTAGTAAAGAAGACAAATATGCTAACGCATTTAAAAATTTTCTTGCCAAAAGCGTAGATAGAAGCAAAATGGCTTCACTAATCTATGGAGTCAGTAGAAATGGCAGTAGAGGTCTAGGATATTCAGGACCATCTCAACCGTATGATGAAACCAGAAACATCAAAATAATACCTCTATTCAAACAGTTTATTCCCTCTGGTACTGGCCTTAAGCATTCAGAACCAAAAGGCTCAAACACTGGGATTACACAAACACACACACTAAGGAAATATCCTAAACACGAACACTATGCACAAACTCCACACTGTTTCACTAACGTACGGAAATCTAAAGAGATCATAACCTTTAGAAGAACTAATGTGAAAGGACCCACAAAATGGGTACCTAAAAACAAGATAATCTATGTTGCAGATATCCTTTATAGCTCCATTGAAACACCAGTCATGGTACCTGGACAGTGGGTGCTCGCGACACATGACGGGAGAAAGGCTTATGTTCCAAGATCTGAAACTTAAACCTGGAGGCGTCGTCGGTTTTGGAGGAAATCAGAAAGGAAGAATCATTGGCTCCGGAACTATTGGAAATGGTAAGCTTCCTTCCATTAAGAATGTTCTATTAGTAGAAGGTCTAATGCATAATCTGTTGTCAATAAGTCAACTTAGCGACAGTGGCTATGATCTCATTTTTAATCAAATGTCTTGTAAAGCTGTAAGTCAGGAGGATGGATCTGTCCTATTCAACGGAAAGAGGAAAAATAACACTTACAAAATTAAGTTATCTGATTTAAAACATCAAAATGTAAAATGTCTTCTTTCTGTAAACGAAGAGCAATGGGTCTGGCACAGACGTCTTGACCATGTCAGTCTGAGAAGAATCTCTCAGCTTAACAAGCTTGGTCTTGTTAGATAGAGGCTTGTCAAATCTGAAATATTCGTCAGACGCTCTTTGTGAAGCATGTCAAAAAGGAAAGTTTTCAAAAACCTCTTTCAAAACTAAAAATGTTGTTTCTACCTCTAGACCGTTGGAACTTCTTCACATTGATCTGTTTGGCCCTGTAAAAACGGCCTCTCTCAATGGTAAGAAATATGGACTAGTCATCGTTGATGACTACAGCAAATGGACATAGGTAAAATTCTTAAAACACAAGGATGAATCACATTCTGTGTTTGCTTCCTTCTGCACTCAAGTACAAAATGAGAAAATTTGTAAAATAGTCAGAGTCAGAAGTGATCATGGTGGAGAATTTGAAAATAAAAACTTTGAAGAACTTTTTGATTCACATGGAATATCTCACGATTTTTATTGCCCTAGAACTCCATAAGAAAACGGAGTTGTAGAAAGAAGGAATCGAACTTTACAAGAAATGGCTCGCACCATGATCCAAGAAACTGACATAGCTAAGCACTTCTGGGCAGAAGCAATTAACATAGCATGTTATATTCAAAATAGAATCTCTATAAGACCTATCTTGAATAAAACTCCATATGAATTGTGGAAGAATAAATTACCCAACAACTCTTATTTTCATCCATTTGGATGTGTCTGTTTTATGCTTAACACTAAAGAGAATCTTAGCAAGTTTGATTCCAAAGCACAGAAGTGTCTGTTGTTGGGATACTCTGAACGCTCGAAAGGCTACAGAGTTTACAACACAGAATCAAGAATTGTGGAGGAATCTATTCATGTTAGATTCAATGACAAGCCTGACTCAGAAAAGTCAGAGCTAGTTGAGAAACTTGCAGATTTGGAAATCAGATTCTCCGAACCTAAGGAAAAGACAGATGAAGTTAAAGAACAGCAAGATCCTACACAAGAAACCACTGAAGTAACTCCAAATACCCCATCTCAACGAAGAAGAAGACTGTCCACATCACATCCTGAGGAACTAATTCTGGGTAACAAAGATGCTCCTATCAGAACCAGATCAGCCTTTAGACCATCAGAAGAAACACTTGTAGGACTAGTATCATTGATAGAACCAGCTACAATTGAAGAAGCCCTCATGGACAAAGAGTGGGTTCTGGCTATGGAAGAAGAACTCAACCAGTTCTCCAAAAACAATGTTTGGGATCTAGTTCCAAAACCCAAGAATGTTCATGTAATAGGAACCAAGTGGGTATTTAGGAACAAGCTAAATGAAAAGGGAGAAGTTGTCAGAAATAAAGCACGACTTGTTGCTCAAGGATACAGTCAACAAGAAGAAATTGACTACAACGAAACATTTGCTCCAGTTGCAAGACTTGAAGCAATACGTTTGCTAATATCCTTTTCAGTAAATCATGACATCACTCTATATCACATGGATGTTAAGAGTGCATTCTTAAATGGTTATATATCAGAAGATGTTTATGTCAAACAACCTCCTGGTTTTGAAAATTCAGAAAAATCAGACTTTGTTTTTAAACTTAAAAAAATCACTCTATGGTTTAAAACAAGCTCCCAGAGCTTGGTATGAAAGATTGAGCAAGTTTTTACTGGAAAACAATTTCACCAGAGGAAAGGTTGACACAACTCTTTTCTGCAAGACATATAAGAATGACATTCTCATTGTTCAAATCTATGTTGATGACATTATTTTTGGTTCTGCTAACTCTTCTCTATGTCAAGAATTTTCAAAGTTAATGCAGGCCGAATTTGAAATGAGCCTCATGGGAGAACTGAAGTTCTTCCTTGGAATTCAGATTGATCAAAGATCAGAGGCCACTTACATCCATCAAAACAAGTATACAAAAGAACTTCTGAAGAAGTTCAATATGAAGGATTGCAACATTGCTAAAACATCAATGCATCCAACGTGTGACATGGGAAAGGAAGAAACTGGAGTTAAGGTTTGTCAAAAACTCTATCGTGGTATGATAGGCTCTCTCTTATATCTAACTGCTTCTAGACCTGATATATTATTCAGTGTACATCTATGTGCTAGATTCCAATCAGATCCAAGAGAATCACATTTAACCGTTGTCAAGCGAATTCTAAGGTATCTGAAAGGAGCAACTAACCTTGGCCTGATGTATAAGAAAACATCAGAGTATACTCTTTCTGGTTACTGCGATGCAGATTATGCCGGAGACATATTAGAAAGAAAGAGCACATCGGGGAACTATCAGTTCTTAGGAAGCAACCTAATCTCATGGTCAAACAAGAGACAATCCATTATTGTTGTAACACCCCGAAATTATAATTAATTATTTAATTAATTATTTATGAATTATTTGTGAATTTTCGTGGAATTATGGGATGCATTTGAGGATGTGGTGATGTTATATGTGGGGTAGTGTTGGGATTTAGTGGTGTTGAGAAATTATGGTAATTTAAATAATTTAATTAGAATTATTTGGATTTAAAATAATTAGTTGGAATTTATGGGAGTTTAGAAACTATACTAGTTATTTTGTTGTTATTAGTAAAATAATAGTTATAATATTATTTTATTAGAATTAGAATAAATAAAGAGTGTAGAGAAATTAAGGGCATTATAGTAATGTCTGATGGAGTAAGTGAGGGTAAATGAGGAATACCCTAATAGGGGTTCAAGGGTTAAAGTAGGGAAAAGAGAGAATTGGAATTACAATCGTAACATTTTGGAATGAGAGAACGAAGAGAAGAGCAATCGTAGAAGAGAGAAGAGGAAGAATGCGAAGAGGCTAGGGCAAGGATATTTCAACGTAAGAGGTTTAGAATCGTCAAATCTAAGGTAAGGGTGGGATTCTAACTCTATAACGGGATGATATAATGATGGGTATGGAGATTTTGATTGCTATGGTTCTTGTGATGTTGTTTATGATTGTCTTGATTGTGTTGTTGTGGGTTGAATATTGTTGTGTTGTAATTGCTACAATTGTTGTTGTGATTGTGTTATATGATGTGAAAATTGATGTTATAATTTTGTTTGGGTTGTTGTATAATCTATGTAATGTATGAGTTAGATATCATGAACTTAGGATTTGGGGATTTGTTATATTCTTGAAAACCCTAACATGAATCTATGTTTCAATCTATGAAATTGATGATTTATATATGTTATGATGTTTCTATATTGAATTCCATGAATGGGTATGTGTATAGAACATGATTTAGTGCATATATGTATGTTTGAGTTTCACTTGAAATGCTTGATTTGAGATTTTGGTGAAAATTAGTGAAGCTTAGAATCTTGTTTTTATGATCCTAATAGTTGCTATATGATATATATAGGTTGTATAACTATTTATTTCATGAAAAATGATGGATTAAGGTGGATTTATGGTGCAAATTCGTGCTGGACAGTAGCATTTACGCTACAGTAATTTTACTGTTTTTTTTACAGCAATTTTGAAAAACTAAGAACTTCCATAACTTTTGACTCGGGTGTCCGTTTGACGCGCCGTTTGGACTGTTGGAAAGCTAAAATTATGTTCTAACTTATAAAAATATTTTCAAACACAGTAGAGGAATTTTGTCGAATCGATATACCTTTCCGTGTGTAATGTTGTGTAATTGTTGAACCGGGTGTACGCTATTAATCGTGTGAATGTTGTATGAACTTGTATGATTGAATTGCATTGTATGTTGCTGCGTAATGATGATGATGGCATGTAATGGCGACTGTTGAGGGCTTATGCCTTGTTGTTGCGTGACGTTGTTGTTGCTGTGTGACGTTGTTGTTGTGGTGTGACGTTGTTGTTGTTGTTGTTGTTGCACGTTGTTGCTGTTGTTGCACGTTGTTGTTGTTGTTGTTGTATGACGTTGATGTATGATGTTGTTGTGTTGCCTCTATTTATTGGCAAAAATAAGATGTAGGCTTATGGCAGTGTTGAATTGTTGTTGTTGTTATTGTCGCATTCATAACGTTGTCGCATACATATCATCAAAGTTGGGAGCTTATGCTCTGTAAGTTGGCCTGGATTGGCAAAAGTTGAAAGTTGAAGGCGTATGCCTTGTTGATGCCTCTATTAATTAGCAATATTAAGTTGAGGGTTTTGCCCTGTTGATACCACATTCATCTGCACAGTAAAGAGTCGTATTGTTATTTTGTTGTTGATGACATGACATTGAATTGTATAGTTGATGATGATTTGTGTTGATAATTATGCATATCCTATGATAACATGTACTATGATGTTTGTTGATGTTGTGAAGGTGTGAGATGTGGGATGAATAGCTATGCATGATATAATTTTGTATACTTATTATTATATCTCTTTTTATATTGTTATGATATCTCACCCCTTCTGTTGAATGTCCCCCCTATCTGGGCGACGCGCAGGTGATCCGCAGTAGGAGATCGGATGTGAGTGGAAGATGAAGTCTTCCGTTTATGTTTTAGTGTCGGTGTCTGCTCTGATATGTAACACTGGGGTGTCGGAACGCGTTTATGTTTATTTGATTATTAAGGATCATTTGGTTTTATTTCCTTACATTGATATTATGTTTTATTAATAATATGAAGTATATTTCCCGCTGTTTTAATGAAGATGGATTTCCGACATAATTTACTATATTATTAATTATTAATAATTTTCAAGTGGTATGTGTTACATGTCGTATATATGAGCAAGTGAATGGTTGAAGTAACATCCTAAATGCTGAATTTTATTTTAATTTTACTCTGATAATTATATTATAAAATACGCGGGGGAAAAATTAGGGTGTTACAATTGGTATCAGAGCAGGTCGGTCTGTCCGACCAAGTTGTCTAATGTTGTTTGTCCCTTAGTACGCGACAAGTGTGTGGAACACTGTCGGTGCTTTCTTGCTTTTCTAATCGATTGTATGCAGGAGTAGGTTTGAAGATAAGTGGGGGAGAAGTTTTGCTTCTCGGATATGTTTCGGTTGTAAGATGTTGGTTCAGTATGCTCCTGATGGCGACAGTGCGAGTATTGTTGAAGTTTTGTTGTTTCCCGAATCCAAAGATGACATGGATTCAAGATTTTGTTTGTTAATCAAGTTGGAACATCTTAAGGAAGGATGATCAGACATTGTTGATGTTTACTTCTCGAAGGATGAGGAGCAATGTAACGGTTGTTGATATATGAGTAGAGTTTAAATACCTGATGTTTCTGAAGGTGATTGTTAACTAACAAGGATAATTTTTAGAAGATGGAATTTAGAAAGTTGCGATGTTCGGCGCTGTTGGTGGACTGTGAAGTTGTCGGTTTGAGTAGCCCTTACGTAAGATGTCGACGTTTGAACGGTGATAGAATGACAGATTGTTGTAGACCGTGTCGTGGGATCCTTGTGAGTGACTGTAAAAGTTGTTGACGTTGTTGGAATGTTTTGAATCGCGAGTCAGAGTCAGAAAATGCGAGGAGATGAGTACGATTTCAAGGATGGTAAGTGTTGGTACTGGTGCAAAGAAATTTTGTTCTGATGTTATCGTAAGGTGTGTAATAGTATGCCGCTCCATGACGTCGGTGTTCGCATTTTCGGATAACTTTGGAAATTCATATCTTGTGTTCCGAGTATCGGATTGATGTTCTGTTTGAACCTATGAGGAGATAAAAATATATTTTATCCTATGAAAGTGTTTTCAAATACGATAGATGCATTCTTATATGGAGGGACTCTGAAGTCGGTTACGGAACTAAACGGTTTTTGGGCATAAATGGTTATTATCGCAGTTGTTCGAGACGAGGTCAAGCGTAATACGTTGTTGGCGAATAAGCTAAGAAATGAAATATTCGGCATTAAAAAAAGATGTGAAAGTAGTGGAGAAACGCATAGAGGTGCGGCTTATGATGATTAACAATGATTAGAATGAAGATGTCCTTTTAAAGGAAGATGCTTTTAAGAGGAATTAGAGTCGTGTTTATGATGCCAAGGTAGTGGCATGTGTAAAAGAAGAAGTGGAGAGGTTCTATGACCAAAACAGTGTGGAACGGCATTGTGAGATTTCAATTGGAACGAGACGATGTGTGATGTACTGGCATAGTAGTAATTCTTGAGTTGGAGAATACTTAACCTTCGTGTGAGGCTAAGTGAGTTTAATATGGACCGTGTAATATATTGAGCGTTGGAGCTGAGCAGCATATTGAATAATATTTCTTAGCCATTGTCAAGTTGGTCAAGCTTTTTTTGTTTCATGAGGATCTACGAATAACAGCATCAAATGTTTGTTGTGTTAGATAGGTTTTTTTTATTTTAAATTAACAAAATAATTTTTTTAGGGGGGAGGAGTGTTATCTATTTGGTTTAGTCCTTATTATTAAACCTAGAAGATGGTTAGAAGAACAACCTTCTTCAAAAAAAAAAATTCAATACAAGATTCAAATAATAAAAATACGATGTTTTATATCGACGTTCTACTAACTTAAATTCGTCTCAAATGGATTTGGGTATCTCGGTCTTGCTCCAAATCATAATTGAACCTAAAATCTGTCTCAAAAGTATCTCGGTCTTGCTCCAAATCATAGTTGAACCTAAAATCTGTCTCAAAAGTATCTTCGTCTTACCCCAAAGCATAATCGAACAACCATAATCGAACCTAAAATATGTCTGAAGTGGGTCTTGCCCCAACCCGCATATCATAATTGTTTTTAAAAAATAACAATAATAATATATGTAAGAACAAAAGATAAGGTTTTTTATTGTTTTTAAAAAATAACAATAATAATACATGTAAGAACAAAAGATAAGGTTCTTTATTGTTTTTAAAAAGAGGTACCAAATATAATACTATTTAATTAGCAAGTTGCAATTGCAACCATGCATGATCTGATCTCAGCATCCATTCCATTCCATTATGGCTGGCTGTCAAGTTCAACTATGACAACAATTTTGAGACCTTGCTCAACGTGGACTTGAAATGCATTATCTTAATACTCATCTCAACAACTTTGACTTCAATTCTTCAATGTTTATGTTATGACAAAGGCCGGCCTTCCTAATATTATATAAGTCCGAATAGAGATGTCAACTAACACTAATAAGTAAGGGTGAAATATTTTCAAATATATTTAAAATATATAGTCAAGGTCTATGATTTAGTATATTTTTGGTCTTGATTAAAAAGTTCATACCATTTAAAAGTCTATTTTATCTCTAAAAAAAATCTCCCTTTCCTCCCAATTTTTTTAGAAGCTAATTAAAATTCTAAAAATATCATTTAGAATTTAATGGACCGTAAGGATAAAATAATTTTATAATGTCATAAAATAGAAATTCATCAGTCTGTCATGTAATACATGTAACTTAAAATTTGCAGTCTGATGTGACGGGATACATGATGGTGATTGGTTGACAATGTAAAATTATTTTATACTAACAGTGCCTATCCTATTTTCTCTTTAAATTTTAGGGGAAATTGTGTTTTTAGAATGTTCGAATTTGAGAATCTGAACTGGAATTTGAAAAAATTGTTCTATTTTGTTATGTTAATGGTATATTTTAAATTTTAAACTCCGAACAAACAAAATATACATTTGAAAAATACATTTCAGTTTATTGATGTGGTTTGGGAGTTCTACCACCTGTGTATACCATTATAACTTAGAGTTGCTTTATGTTTATAAATAAGAATCTTTGATGGCATAAAATTTGGAACTTGAAAGTCCTTGAGCGTATCCATGCTTTTATCTTGCAGGTTCATTGGGAAGGGCTGAAAAATCAAGCAACTCCTTTCTCGTAGGTATCTCAGTGACCCGTACTATAATGATTGCAGTGGGAAAGTTGAATCCCTTTGTCATGCTTTAAGGGACTATAACACCATAAGACACATTTGGGCCAATTTGTGAAGACTTCCATGCAAGCGGAGTTCTTCAATTCTTCTACGCAAGATTGGATACACCTCAATATAAACTCCAATCTCAGCAAGACTTCTGAGGTGCAATGGAAAGCTCTTTGGGCCACTACCACTCAATGTATTTGGTTGTGGCGTAGTAAGTAGGTCTATGACGACATTTTTTTATACCTCTCTATCTTAATTCATTCATTTGGCAGCTGTTAAATCACTATAAATTTCTGTCAGTGTTGATCCAGAAAAACCTGAAAGGTCCAACCGAGGTTATTCACATCAAGTGGGAGCCTCCAGATCCGGGATGGCTAACCCTCAATACAGATGGAGCGGTCGGGGAAGGAGAGTATGCTAGTTGCGGCGGGGTGTTAAGGAATAACCAAGGCAATTGGATAAAAGGATTCTCCAAAGGGTTGGGCAAAATCAATATCTTGCAGGTTGATCTTTGGGGGATTTTGACTGGGTTAAGCATTGATCAAATGCAAATCTTTCATGAGGTTTGCGTCCAAACTGATTGTAAGCATGCTTTCGAAGTCATCACTAGAGGCGTTAAGATTGATGGTATAGGGGGTAATATGGTTAACATGATCCAACAAGATTTACAGAAGTTTAAGGAAACAATCCTCAAGAAGTTTAGACGCGAGGCTAACCCATGTACTGACAGAATGGTAAAAATTGGGGATAGATATAGTATGGTTACCCAAATGTATGATGAGCGTCCTTTAGCTGCCTTTAAGGAGTTTAGAGAGGATCTTGAGGGTGTTTTGTTGGCAAGGGGTTGTTGTTGTGTAGTTTTGGCCTGTTGGCCTCTCTTTTATCGGAAGAAAAAAAGGAATCTTTGTTGTTTTATTCTCATACCGACATTTCTTTCATGTCGGCTTATATATGTTTTATGCAGTATTTAATACAACTTAGTTGTCAAATATATTATTCTTATGATCTATGCATTGTGACTCTGAGAGAAATATTGGGTAAATTGGAAGGTTTGTGGTGAAGTGGAAACTGGACGACTTATATATGTTTGATGCAGTATTTGATACAACTTAGTAGCCTATACTTTGTGACACACAAATATTGGGTAAATTGCAATATTCGTGGCGAAGTGGAAACTAAACATTTTTTTATCTTAGAAACACCTTTTAAAGGTCTAGTGTTTCTTATCTTTTAACTTATTTTTGGAATGTGTTCTGTTATGGAACTAGAAATGAGAGGAGAAAAGGTTGTGATGATTAATCGCATCTTCTGATGCAGTGGAATGGACGGACCTACAAGATTAACACTTCAAAGCTTAAGTCAGCATGTGTTAAAGAAGAGTGAAATGAAATTGAATTTGAAATTTGTTATCTTAATTTGGAACCTTATATATATATATATATATATATATATATATACCCTAAATTTTACCCTTAGATTCATTGATTCGTCTGCATAACATCCTAGGTCAATCATTAGGGCATAGCTAACCAACTTTATCTAGCTTTGTCTGTTGTTTCTATTTTGAGGACAGGTATTGTTGCAGAAGTTTCAAGGCCTTGAAGGTTTGTGTTGTGTGAGTATTTGTGGAGGTTCTCCGGTCTTCGCAAATTTATGTTGGTTTCCTGTGAGATATTCCCTCGTTCTTATGTTCCCTTAATCACTACAAGATCAACTTTTCCCAAGACCCCTCAGAGACACAAGGAGGATTGGTTTACGTACAGTAGGTGTGACCCTGTGAGAACTAGTTGGGATATTGTGGTGTGTTGCATTGCAGGTGGTTTTGGCATGCTATTATTCTCGTGAGATTAAAGAAGACCAATCCAGCTTAATTCCAAGATTCATGGCCAGTTATACTCCATAAAGAGCTATTTGGTTCAAGAAGAGTTCTTTCTTGGCATCAAACTTAATACTAAATGTTCAAGTTACAAGTCACAATCCATTTATTTCGAAAAAGTTTCATGGAAAGGAATTTCAAAGTGGGAGGTGCCCGTTCAAAATTCAACAACCCGTTACCAAGAATTCAAGCCATAAAGCACAAGCTATTCGTTGAAAATCCAATTCAAAATTCCCAAGAAAGTTATTTGTTGTTTCAAGGCCAAGAATCATTCATAAAGAGATGCCATAATCCAAAAACCAAAAAAAAAAACTGTTCAATAATCAATACCAACCAGAGATTCGTACCATACCACATACATACATCAACACCAGAAATCTAAATCACGCGTACGCGACGCACATTTGACCAAGTTTGTAGAGAAAACAAATACGCACAAGTTCAACACAATCTGAAACGCACAGACTCAAGCATTGCCGTAAAATAGAAGAATCGATTGACTTATCTTGGAGTGAAGAAGCCTGAGCCCGTGATCGCCATACTTCGCTTTCCTCTTCCACGCCCCTTTATTCAATTTTTTCGCAAATCAATTTGTACCATGTAAATATTCTCAAATTATTAGTGGATTGGGGTACAGGTCTGTTGGGTTAGGGTTTCATGTTTGTTGATTGTTTGAATTAGAGAGAAATCGAGAGAGAAGAGAGAATTCGAGTGAGGGAGATGAGGGATTAGGGTTTCTAACCCCCTGTTGAGAGAGACAAACTAGAGGGAACGAGAGAATGGACTTCGTTCCATTCTTTTGTTGTTTCACTGCTTTGATCGTATACACTCACACATACAATAGGCACCGTGCACCTCCCATCATTTGTTTTAGATCACAACGCACGCACATAAGACGGTTGGGATCTGAGGGTCTGCGATAGACCCTCTTCCCCGTATCACTCTTTTTTTCCTCCGTTTGTTTTTTTTAATTTAATCTGTTTTTTAGAAAAATCAATTTAACCCTTTAAGTTAATCCTGTTTTTTTATAATTAATTTTACCTTTTAACCTAATTAATGCTAATTCAGTTTTTTTCTCTAACTCTTTATAAATAGAAGATAATTTCTTTTAATGTTAAAACCTTTTATAAAAATAGCTAAAATTTAATTAAGAATTTGGTTAACCTTTTATATTTAGAAACTTTTCATTTAAAATACTATAATTTAAAAAACTCTTTTTTTAATAATAACAAACTCTTAGTTTTTTTTACCCTCTCTTAATAATTTTAAAACTAAAATAATACACTTCTAATTAACAAGAATTTTATTAACTTAATATATAACTTTAATTTTAGATAATAATAAAACTTTAAAAATAGTTAAAAACCTTTTATTAGTAAACCTTAATAATTAATCCAACTCTTTTCTTAAATCGTTCCCTTTAGAATCCTTCATCGCGTGCCTGAGTGAATCGCATGCTATGTGTTACTTTGTGATTGATATCATGACTTTGTTATGCCTTTATTTGCTTACTATTGTGCTTAATGTATGTGCATGTCTTTGTTTCAAAACCCTTTCAAAAATATAAAAAATCCTCGATCCAACGTCGAGCCCATCTTCAACCTATTTAAGTCGATCGCCTTTAGGCATCGCCATCAACCTTTGGTCACCATACACTATACTAGCTCACCTTTCTAGTGCGCACAACTAATCTAAGTTAATCGCCCCCTCGACATTCCAAAGGAAAGGTCACCCAATATTGACTCAACGTCATAAGACTAACTTTAGAACCCTTGGCCTTAGGATTCGGAGTCGCCGTACTCCACGTCTTGCCGTAGACACTTAGAATCTTAGCCTTAGGATCGGAGTCGCCGCACTCTAAGTAAATGCTTCGTCGCAAACATTTACAAGCCTACCCCTCTACAACCACCTACAACTTTAGAGTCGCCGCACTCTATGTGATGTCTCGCCCAAGACATTACCTCCCCTTAGAACCTTGACCACGTCAAGAAGTTCCTCTTCTCAGAACTACGCATTACTCTGATTCCGTTCCCCTTAGGATACATAGGCACAAGGTGCGATACCTTGTCGAGTATACTTAGATACTAACCCCTAGGGTTTTTCAGCCTTTAGCATAACACCCTTAGCAAGCGAGTGATAGATAACAAATACTAACAAGAGGTTCTCGTAGAGTACTACTGACGTTTAGGATGCTAATACCTTCTCTAGGCGTAACCAACCCCCGAACCTTAGATCTCTAGGTTTTTTCGCTTTTGAACCTTTCCTTTGGATAAATCAAAGACGGTGGTGAACATTTAAAGAAATGTGATCCTAGTTAATCAATAACTATGGTATCTAATTCTCACCGCAACATATATATATATATATATATATATATATATATATATATATATATATATATATAACTTGTTATTCTTTAGCCGCAAAACCTGGAAAGTCGTTGGATGCATTTGCAATTGAGATCTTTTGTGATCATTAGGATGATAATCTTTGTGTATTGAGAAGATTTCTAGAAGGAGCACGACCACTTCTTGGTGGTTGACCGAGGTCGACGTGGTCGGCCCATTATAGTTGTCCCTCAAGCCCTTGTCAATGTATAGGTACGCGGGGTTTGATACTCCAGCCTCGGACGCCGACCATCCTTTGATCACCTTAAGACAGGCGAATGAGGAACATTTCAATTTCTCTTTAGGGAATTGTCAATTTTAATGCACCATACTTCAAACGTCTTTTCGGAGGTATCATAATTACGGTTCTTGGGAATCAAAACTCTTGAGTATTGAGTTTGAGTAATTAAACGTGTTAGGCGTAAGCTCTTTGCATGCTAGTTTAGTCTCTTTTTAGAAAGATCGGTGTCATTTTCTTCTAAGTCATTATTTTTCAAGTCTAGCAATTACCTTCTTCGTTATCATTTCATATTCATGATATTGTAATATTAGTGCAGCATGCGTAAAAAATCAGAGAAAAATATTCACAAGCCCCAAAAGGATACTCCGTCTTCTTGGTTGGATCCTATTTATTCTTCTACTTTGTCTGCTTTTGCTAAGGCATGTGACATGACGATGCTTTTATGCAATTTGGCCAATCTTCCGATTAGGGAATCCTAAGTCCTTTTAAAGATGAAATAATATGTGACAAGTATGACATTTGTGTCATTCCTTTATACGAAAGTGGTTTTTACCACCATGAGTCTTCATCTCCCTTTTCACTGCTTTCAAGATAGAAGTTATGAAACATTTGATCATGACGCCTTCACAACTTCATCCTACCTATTGGGCACATATGCAAGTATACCGGTATTGGTGTGAGTATTTGAATGGAAAGCCTTTTGTGGTTTTTTTTCTTTCATATTTTTATATGTCGTCGTGAATGGAAAATCTGGATGAGGGGTAGAGAATTAATTTATTTGAAGTCAATTATCCACAACTTTGGACCTCTCCCAGAACTTCAGTCCTTTGAGGACCGATTCTTTCTGATAATCTCTGTCAGCTCCGAAGCTCATGTTTCATTTTGCGACATCAGTGGCGGAGTGGAAGGCATATGTGTCGATTTATTCTCCAAGTATTGGACTAAAAGACACTTTCTATTGGGGAGCCAACTTTACGTATACAATGAAAAGGATATCCTCGATGAGGCTTGGTATCTGAAGGGCGGATTAATGAAATTCATCAATAATCTAGGATATATATAGTGGGAGGTACTCCGGTGGAGGAGGTTGATAAGATAGACTTGAAGTGTCTTATTGACGTCCAATTGCTGATAGGAGACCCCTCTCGGGAAGAGAAAACCCATCTTTGGTAAGCTACGAAACCTTCATGCTTTTGATCTTTTTAATCTACATATTCTTATGTATTTGCTTTCCCATAATTGTATGCAAAATACACGGATAATGAAGAAAAATTTCAACTTCAAAGGCATGGAATTTGGTGGTTCATGAATGAAGTCGCTAAGGAAAACTTGCTGACTTTACCCAATGTCCCAAGTCTGAATGCATGCCTTCTACTGATGGGGTTTGGATCTTGTTCTGCAAAGGGATTGCGACCTCCTCCTTTAGGAAAGGACTACACTCACTTGGCTAACCTTTATGGGCATATTTTGGAGGAAGAACTGACTACTCTGCCTCGATATACTCAACGTGCCTTGGATGCTTTGGCCCTTGATTCGTCTGATCACTAGGAGTTGTTTTGGATCGACTGGCACCGTTCTGAAAATTAACATATAGAGGATAGTGTCCATAATCTAAAGTGTAGTGTTATATTTGTAAAAATCCTTTCCTAGGGAGATATCCTGGGTATGAGTGCATTCTACAACCTAGCCATGTTTTGAATGATATCAAAACTAGGAGTGTGACTTAGCAGTTTTGTATATTGAGCGGTATCGACCAAATTTTAGATTGCATTGAATCATTTTAGCCTTAGGATACATACAAATGTTTTTTAAAAGGATTGAAAAGCCTTAGGCATGCCACACACACCAAAAACAAAGTTTTATTTGTGAACATAGTTGTATAGACCGACACATACGAGTTCAGGCCGACCTTTAGAAGCTTTTGCTTCAGTATAGATAAACACATATCTCTTACAGGCCGACCTCTATGAATTAATATTAAATCTTGTAGGCTCTGCCCATAGGTCGCCTCACTTAGGCTGACCTGATCGAGTATTTTGACAAGCCGACCTATTGCTTTCATAGGCCGACCTGTAGCTTTCAAAAACTTAAAATTTTGTTTTGCATCTTATTTTTGTTGCATCCTTTTTGCCTATTTCCACACATACCTATATATATACTCATACATGCAGCTTTTTCTAGCAAGGTACTAGTGAATTACCTAAACGAAACAAGAATTACAAAGCTTTCCCATCATCTTCAACCTTTATTCTATGCATACACACAATCAAACTACACATAATCATTTTTTGATTGGGTGAACATCTAGATTAGGGTTGATAACGTCCAATTAGGTTGGTGTAATCGAGAATATTGAGTTAGGATCTTTGTGTGTTTCAAATAAGAAAACCAAGGTGGGTTTTCATTCAAGATCATTGGGATTTGAAGGTTTTGGACAAGGTCACGTCAACACGGATTCAACTGAGTGAAGACCTTGAGACAAGGTGGTTTCCTTTCAAGGGAGTAGCGTGAGACGGGCAATCATGTTTGGGAACCTTGGGTTCAACAAGTGTGTCCTCGGAATAATCGGTGGATTATAGCAACATTGTTGGTAACTTGATCAAGCTTTGATTAAGGGTTTGGAGGTGGTTGAATCAACAACAAACCATAGGGTTTGTGGGGTTATATTTCCTAACCTCTTGCATAAACATTTTTGCAAAAATAAGGTTAATTGCAAGTATCTCAAATTGATTTAGGATTAAAGGCAGACGTACCCATAGCGAGGTCGATTGGGGAACTGCCTAAACAAATATTTGTGTGTGTGTGTGTGTCTCTCTCTCTCTATCTCTCTCTCTCTATCTATCTATCTATCTATCTATCTATATATATATTTATCTATCTCTCTCTATATATTGCTTTATCTCTTTAATGTCGTTCTTGCAAATCATCAATTTCTTTGTTGTTTCGATTAATTCGATTGGAAATTGTTTTCAACTATCTTTTAAAGTGTTGTTGTTGATATAATCACAATCACTTTGATTTTGATTGGCTTTTAACATCAACAAAACAAATTGAATTTCCAAACGTTATCGATCGCACACAAAGTGTTCGATAAATTGCCTTTGAGTATTTTTATCGCTTTGTGTTCATTGGAAATAAGTTTTACATATAGCTTTGCATTTGATTGATCGGTTAACTAATCGTTGTTGAACAATTTTTGTTCATTATCATTCCATAGGTTTACGTTACGCATATCCGAAGTTTTTGATAGTAGGTTCGATTAGACGATTGGATTCAAATTGTTTCAGTTGTGCCATAAATTTTTTAAAACAATTTTTTTCCAAAAGTTTTGGTTTTAAATTTGTGATCTATTCACCCCCCCCCCTCTAAATCGAAGCCTATCGTCTAACAAGTGGGACACATTATAGATTGCCCATGAGGGTACTAATGATGTCAAACAAGCTAGGATCAACATAATAAATCAAGAGTTTGAGCTATTTTGTATTGAGCATGGTGAAACCATTGCGGATATGCAAAAATGGTTCACACATCTTATCAATCGATTAAATGCACTAGGTAATCATGTTTCCAATGAACTTGCTACTAACAAAGTTTTGATATGTTTAAGTAGGGAATGGTAGCCCAAGGTCACCGCCATCAAGGAGGCAAATGATCTTAAGTCGCTTGATCTCACAACTTTGTTTGGTAAGTTGGAAGACCATGAGAAAGAGCTCACTTGCTTAGAAAAATACAAAAAAGAATTTGAAGAAAAAAAAGTGAAGAAGGAGAAAGGGAAAGACAAAGAAGAAGGGAAGAAGTCCATAGCTCTAAAGACTTCTAGTTTGAGGCCTTCTCGAAATGAGCAAAGGGATTGTGAATATAAGATGTCAATGAATTCGATGAGGAAAGGGATTGTTGAAACATGGTAACAAATATCGTGACAAATAACATGACAAATCAAGACGGTTATCAAGTTTCTCAAAAGAAGATGAGAACAAAAAGGGGAAGTCTCGAAGTAATTGTTACAGCTATTGTATACCCGGTCATTTTAAGCCAGAGTGTCCTAAAAATAAGAAAGAAAGGGAAATAAGTAGTCATAAATCATCTAGAAAATCTATAAGAGCTTATGTCGCTTGGAAGAGAGAAAGTGATTCATCAAGTGATGATAGCTCTACTTCAAGAGTTGAATCATCCAAGCTTTTCTATATGGCAAACAACGGAAAGAAAAAGGTTGTAAGTCACTCTAAACTTCAAGATTCTCATGATTTAACTTTTTCTCAACTTCAATAATCTTTTGAAAATCTACAAAGACAAGTCATAGATGCTTTCAAAAGATTAGCTTCAAATAAACAAATTATTTCTCATTTAGAAGCTAAGATTTCAGAAAATGAAAATAATATGGAAGGCCTCGGAAAATCTATGTTAGATATTCTAAAGGATCAAGATGAGAATCATAAATCTTTGTGGTTTAGTTTTGAAACTTGTCACATTTGGCAAAAGGAGTCAAGGACTCTTAAAGCTAAATTAGATAAGGCTTTGCAACCTAAGGTTACTTTTGTTATAGATACTTTCAAATATGACTTACCATCTTATAATCCTTATAGAATGTATAGTTACATTAAAAAGGAACCAAATAGTAAAACATTATCTTCCCTTAACTTGTATTTTCACTATTGTTGCAAAAAGGGTCACACCGTTGCAAAGTGCAAATTTAGGAAACTTTTTGTTCCTAAAGGTGACTTTCAAATGATGCCTAGATGCAACCAAAGTTTTACTAATCCCCAAGGACCCAATGAAGATTGGATACCTAGCATTATTTGTTAATCATTCAGGAAAAATGTCTTGACTATATGAAAGAGAGTATGAGATCTCGTTTGTGGAGCATCAAGGCACAACACGGTGACATGTCCTTATTGTTTTGATCTATGTGATTAACAAGGCGGATTGTGTTACCAATCAGGTTAACTCTTAGTGTTTTCTTTAACTGGTAAACGTGTGTGAATGATTAGTAATGTTCTATCCGAGAAGTGTTGGAAAGGTATTATGTTCAATAATGTAGGTTTATCTTCAAGAAGACATACTCAAGTATATCAAATTAGGAGTTACCAACTTAAGATGGTGAAACATGAGGAGGAGTAAGATAATCATCATGATTGAACAAGATTAAGAGTCTAACATCAAGGATAATCATCAAGTCAATCACTTTTGGATACTTATTAGTCACACTTTCAAATACTTGTACAAGAAGAAAAAATTTCTTTTACGACTGAGAATGTATTGACAAAGAAAGACCTTCCTAATAGTAAGTCAGAATAGAGATGTCAATTAACACTAATAAGTAAGGGTGGGTATTTTCAAATTTATAGTTAAGATCTATGATTTAGTTTATTTTTGGTCTTGATTAAAAAGTTTATACCGTTTAAAAGTCTATTTTATCTTTAAAAAAATCTTCATTTCCTCCCAAATTTTTTTAAAAGCTAATTAAAATTCTAAAAATATCATTTAAATTTTAAGGGAGATTGTGTTTTTAGAATGTTCCAATTTCAGAATTTGAACTGGAATTTGAAGAAATTGCTCAGTCATGATTGTTAATTTATTAATGGTATATTTCAAAACTTAACTCCAAATGCAAAATATACATTTAAATTCTCTAATTTAAAATACATTTCAGTTGATTGATGTGGTCGGTGAGTTTAACCGTTTGTCAATGTACCGTTGTAACTTAGAGTTACATTATATTTATAAATAGGAATCTTTATTGTTTCATTCTTATAACAGTTTCATTCTTTATAGGTGGTCAGACATACTCCCTCCGTTTCAAAATGACTGTCGTTTAAGGTTTTTTCACACAGATTAAGAAATGTAATGATATTGTCATAAAATATTACACTTTTACTAAATTAGTCTTATTAATGTGTTGGAAATAGTGTACAGAGTAATAATTATATGACACAATTGAAAAAATAGCAATTATTACTACATTGAAAAGTGATAATGACAGTCATTTTGAAACAAAATTTTTCCTTTAAAACGACAGTCATTTTGAAGCGGAGGGAGTATTATTCTTATCGTCTTTGCATTGTGCTCTGATTTGTGTGGCAAAGCGGAAACTAAACATCTTGTGGCAATGTGGAATTTGAACACTCTTTAAAAGTCTAATGTTTCTTATCTTTTAACTTATTTTTGAAATTTCTTTTAAGAAACTAATCACCTTTTATCTTCGAAGTCCTATGGTGTGAATGTAAGAGAACTAATTACATTATATGGTGAGAATATGATTGGTGTTATGAATAATAGTAAATAAATATGGATGTTCATTTACCCAACTTTCTATATTCCTTAACTCCTATGAGTTAATTTCCTAACCTTTATGTATTCCTTAAGTTAATGGTTATTTATTGGTCATATACTATAAATATGGTCCTTGTTGCAATGCTAAGGAAGAACTTGATATGAATAATATAATATTACTTTTCTTCTTCTCTTTGTTTACTTCATCTCTATATCATTTTGTTTAATTTCATAACACGTTATCAGCACGAAACTCTACCATATGAATGCTAACTAATTTTTTAAGAAGTGGTACAAATAATTTGATAAAGAAGGTATGACTATATGAAGCTTCAAGATTTAGAAGGTAATATTATTATTTTTTGTTTCGTAATATATATTTCTAATTCTACCTATTATGTATTGATATATTGATTAGAAGAAAAAAAATCAACAATGATTTTCATGAATCCCGGAAGGATTGGATGAATAATGTTAAAATATCTCTGAAAGACTATAAAATAATGTGTTTGTTATATAGTTCTTGAAGAACTTAACAAATATCTTTGAAGGATAGAAAAATAATAATTTATTATATAGCTCCTGAAGAACTTATCAAGCATCCCTGAAGGAGAGCAACTTAATAATTTATTATGTAGTTCCTGAAGAACGTATCAAGCATCGATGAAGGATAGCAAAATAATAATTTATTATAGACTTATTGAAGAACTAATCAAGATCCTTGAATGATAGAAAAATAATAATTTATATAGTTCTTGAAGAAATTATATTGCATCCCTGGAGGATTGCACGAAAAGTATTTATCTTTATCTTTGTTTGAAGATCTATGATCTACCTCTCGAAAATATATATATATATATATATTATAAAGGATCCCTAGAGGATTGTTCAAAAAAATGAATTACTTTTATTCATTCATCAAAGAAGGGTTATCCCTTGATGATTGATAAGAAAATAATTATTCTGTCTCCATTGATCATAAAAGTATAAATGAGGATTTTAATGGATCTTAGAAAAATTGACAATCACAGAAGGATTGCATGAATTAATATTAATAAATGTAAATTTATTAAGATTGAAAAATATATATTATATACAAATTATTTTATATTTACTAGAGATTGAAATAAATTAGAAGAATAGAATCATATGTGTTATGGTAAACCAGATGTTTACAAATCACACTTAAGTGCGTTGTTGGCAAAATAGGTTGGGTCATCTCAGATGTATTATAATGTGAGAACTAGTTTTAAAGAACCAGAAGTTTCTTCAATCCAATAAAATTTGTGTGTTCCTAAAGGAAAATTTGAGAAATTGAGTTTTTATGACATTAATTGTTGCATCGACTAAAAGATCGTGCATATGTCTATTCACAGTCAGAAGTTTGTGAAGTTATTTTCTCAACTAATTAGACTAAGATCTTATTTTCTGGATTTTTCAAAAATTCCTTGATAAGTATCACATATATTACTAAAATTAATATTGAACATCTTGAAGAACATGCTCATAAAAAAATGGACTTGAAGATCCATTCTTTAGACGTCTAAAGTTAGTTATATAGTTGATACTTGTGAGATCATCAATTTTAAATTAGATATTTGAAACACACAAAGTATGGTATTAAGATATTTATTTGCATTAAGCCAACAAGTTAGTACATGATAATTCTCCCCTTAACTTACAAATTATTTTAGGTTCATAATCTAATACTTCTCATCTTAGTAAACTTTTGGATGTGTTGTGATTATTCAATTGCTCCAATATAGTACGCTAAGATGGCTTTTAAAAGAATGTTGAGAAAATGCATTTTATATGTGATCGTGAAGGCTGGATCAGATCCTGTAGAAGTGGGCCACCAAGTGCGTCTGGGATGCTGGTCGTATGGAGAGGAAGGGGTGTACCTGCAAGGTACTCCGACGGGGTCAGAGAAAAGGGGCAAGTACAAAGTATTAGTTCGTAGGGTGAATATTGGATCTCTGACCCTCTCAAGCGAGAGGGTTTATATAGAGCCCTCAGCGTGTGGCCAACGGTCCTATTTTCAGGGCGAAATAACCGTTTTCTAGAAGAATATGTAACTACCCAAACTAGCCGTTATGTCGGGCAGGGTGCCCAAAACTAGCCGTTATGTCGGGCATAGGCATAGTTCCGGGCACCTGCCCACAGATGTTCGGGGAGCAATGAAGTCGTGCGTAACGGGCAGTAATTCCGGGGAGGAACGTTGCATTCCCTGCCCGGTTGGAGGGGCGGAAAGGTAACTTTTGCCCCTCTGTGGATTGGACTTAGGTTATTTGGGCCGCTCTGGAGCAGAAACGGATTGGGCCATGTCTAGCCATTAGTCCAGTCCAGAACAGGAGCCCCCCAAGTCGTTGCTCCCGAGCATGGGAGTGATGACTTTAGGGCAGTTCGTTGCTCCGGGGAGCTAGCATGGAGTCGCCGTTTGAAGACGAGGAGGACTGTGTCAATGCGCTTATGACCCCTGGCGTTCGTGAAATTCGTGGTCGTGACCCTGTTGCCCGGTGTTCGGGGAGACTAATGGTCAGACAGAATTGGAAACGTTGGGACGCCACGTGTGCCTAGAACTCCGTGTAGAAGTTAATAGGCAATGATGGCTAGTGGATAGCCATCATGGCCTACGAGCGTGTGTTCGCACGTGCCCCTTTGTATAAAAAGGGGAAAATTGTTCCATTTGGGACTTTTTGCTCTGATTTCTCCTCGTTTCCTTCAGCATTCCTGCATGTTGCCACCGTCTGCTTACTCCGACCACCGTTCCAAGCTTCGAGCAGCCACTTTCATCTTCTTAAATCAAGTAAGTTTTTTTATCATGTGCTTGTTTTACTCCCTTTTGTTGTCAATGGTAGATTGCATGTGGTTAGAGCTAGGTTTAGAGGACGAAATAGATGGATTTCCTATAATTGTTGGCGGTGGACGATGGTTGTGCCATTTTTTCACTTCTGACATGTCGCCTGATGTGTTAGTATGTTCTAGCGAGGAGGACGGTTCACGGCGTCGTCGTGATAGCTATGCATGTGTGACCGCCGTGTTCGTTCATCTTCTGAGTGGGTGATGAGTTTTTCGGTAGAACATTCCCAGATTCTGGTGGGGCTTTGCGATTTCCGGCGAAGCTTTAAAGGAAACTGGGTATGAGTGCGAGGAAGCTCCTCGCTTGGGGATGATTTGTTTCGAGCGTCTCCTCGCGGGGAGGTTTCAGCTTTCCTTTTGATGTTAAGGCTTAGGTCGGGGACGTTGTCCTTAGCCCTTTGCGCGCCCTTTCACTTGACTTAGCGGTGGAAGGGTGGATTTGATTGGTTGTCGAATTCACTTTCTTCTCTGCTTTTCAAGTGATTGTTATGGAGACGGGGCCAGATAGAGAGGTTGTCATAGATACGTCCGAGGAAGAAACAGGCTCCGATGATAATAGTAACTCGACGGCCACGAGTTCGACGGCTTCGAGTTCCCCCAGTGATGTTGGGGAGGAAGAGGAGATGGACGACATGGACAAGGAGTGGGAGGTGGCCGAACCCGGTGAGCACGTGTCTTCTTTTTCGAAGTATTTGGGGGACGTTTTTACGGAGGTTGGACCAGAGGGAGAGTGGAAGGTGCACTTCCCTTCCGTGGATGAGCGGGTTGGCACGAACTTCGGGGACTGTTTCACGATGTATGAATATGCCTTTAAGGAGCTGGGCCTGAGGTTGTCGTTCACTAATTTTTAGCAGTCAGTGTTCGTGCATTTGAAATTGGCCCCCATGCAACTGCATCCTAACTCGTTGGCCTTCATCCGGGAGTTCGAGCTGGTATACGAGCATCTCTCCATAGGGGCTCCTCTCCCTCTGTTCTTCACTGTCTTCCATCTTCAAAGGCAGCTATCGGGGAGGAAGTACGGCTGGGTTTCTTTGAAGCAGCTCTGCAAGTTGTTTAAGCCATTCTCGGAGTCAATACGGACGTTCAAGGAGCGTTATTATGTTGTCGAGCTCCTGTCTGAAGCTGCCCAGGACAGTACATATGTCTGGGAGATTGAGGTGAATGAGTAAGGGAACGACCTGCGCGACAAGGAGGGGAAGTTCATCGGGCAGAGAATCTATAAGTTCCCTATCCATTGGGCACCCGATCATTTCATCAAGAAGCCCAGTGACTATGTCCTCCAGCCGAGCGAGCTACGCGGGCAGGACACCGTGGCGTACGAGGTACTGGTTAAGTGGGTCAACTCCTTCTGGCTTGCTGAGTGCTGGACGAGCAAGGGTAATCCGGTCTTCGAGGAGGACGGGAGTCAGAGGGTTAAGCATCAGTTTATCAACATTAAGGCACTGCTGGAGTGCAAGACTCCCGAGGATGCCGAGAAGCTGCTTGGTAGTCTTAGTTATTTAGATTTTGTTCGCGTCATTTCTTTTCCTTGTATCTGACACGCTCATATTTTGTTTGTGCAGGTGAGATGCCTCAGGCCCACGACAGGTTGTGAGGAATGCTCTTGCGAGGAACAAAGTCGGGGCAGTCCCTCCGAAGTCTCGGTTTGCTGGTGCCCGTGCTCCTCCTCCCGTGCAGTCTGCTGTGGGGACCTCTTCTTCTCTTACTCCTGCTCCCCAGGGGTCTCCTCTTCCTTTGACCGGTCGATCCAAGAGGCCAAGGTTTAATGACGTTGCGGACCTTACTCGGGCATCGGAGAAGGGGAAGTTCGAGTTTTCTCCTTGCATCCATGATCGGAAGTTCTTCGAGGGGAACTCTCTGATTCTGCCTCGGGCGGAGTCTCTTCGCTTGGAAAGTATGGATCGCCCGAGCAAGAGGGCGTTGGTGGCTCAGGACGCTTCTGCCTTGGTTAGGATGTTGGAGATGGCAGCCGTTTATGCCAAAGGGGACTCGGCAACTGAGGCCAAACTTACTGCTTCCTGGCGTCCCTCAAGGAAGAAGCTAAGTGTGCCGACGATGCTCGGAAGAAAGCTGAGGAGGAGGTAGCTTGGTTGAAGAAGGAGAACTCCACGCTGGCGGTGGAGAAGAAGTCTGCCGAGGAGCTGGTCAAACGGCTGAGGGTGGCCAATTCCCCGGGTGATGATGAGCCGGAAGATGTGAAGGAATAGAAGATAAGAGTCGAGATGGTTGCCCGTTTGCTGACGGCCGAAGATGATGGTATTGTCGTCGCGGAGGAGTCTTTCAGAAACGTCGTGGCTTAACTGCGGGTGGTGAATCCCGAGCTTGACTTTTTTAACGAGGGTACCCACTATCTGGCACACGTTGAGGATGGCCGAATCGTTATGCCCGATGCTCTCCTTGAAGGGAATACCGAGGATCATCCCGCGGAAGACCAGGGGCCCCAATCCGAGCCTGCCGAGCACGTGGAAGAGTGAGGAGTTTGTGTTTTTGATGTTGTAATTTATCCGGCCTGCGTGTCGGGTAACTTTTGTAATTTATTTTTTGGGGGGCGTGGCCCCGTCTTATGTAACTCAGTACAATCGTGGTCCTTGCAGCCATATATTATGTTAAATTATTACATTTTTCACTCTGCCATCTGCATGATTTTACTTGCTTTTATTTTTCGCTAAGTGTTGTACTCATGCTCGTTGTGAATGTATGTCAGCCCGTGATAGGGGGTATTTGACTTGCGCGAATAATTTAGGGGGATTGCTCGTTGTAGATGTGTTCAGCAGTGAGGGGAATTGGTCGAACGGCTGGGGAATATCCGGGCGGGGGTGCGGATCTCAGGTCGCGTTTGAGGCCTGAGTTCACGGTGTAAACGTCCCATCGCGAGCTGGGGTTCTTCCAGTCATGGTACTTTGACGACGGCAATACTCGATCGAGGACCGCTGTCGAGCAGTTACCCAGCTCATTATTGAGCGGGGTTTTGCTTTATTCGTATGCGACGCTTGTACCTAGACGTGCATAGTGATTGGTAGTTAATCCCGTCGTTGTGATGGTCGAGCCGAGAATCAGGGCCTTAGCTATAGTATTGTTTTAGCTTTTCGGCATTCCATGGTCGAGTAAGTTCTTCCCCGGTGAGATGTTCTAGGTAGTAGGCCCCATTTTCCATTTTTGCTCGGACGCGGTAGGGTCCTTCCCAGTTGGTTGCTAGTTTGCCTTCGCGAGAGTCTTTGTGGTTTCTTCTTAGAACAAGGTTTCCCATGTCGAACTCTCACCGTATCACCTTGGCGTTGTTCCTGATGGTAATTTTTTGTTTCAGTGAGGCTTCGCGGAGGGCTGCCCCGGTTTGGATTTCCTCGACAAGGTTGAGTTCTTCTCTCAATGACTCGTTGTTCATCTCCTCGTCTAGGGGCGACTCTGTCCGCCTAGAGGGCACATGAACTTCGACGGGAATTACAGCCTCGGTCCCGTATGCTAGATGGAAAGGTGTTTCCCCGGTCGTTGAGTGTGGAGTTGTGCGGTATGCCCAGAGTACGCCGTACAGTTCCTAGACCCATGCCTTCTTTGTTTTGTCTAGCCTTCGCTTGAGGCCTCGAAGGATGACTCGGTTGGCTGCTTCATCCTGCCCATTTGTTTGAGGGTGCTCCACGGATGCGAAGTGCTGCTTCGTACCCAGTTGGGCGATGAAGTCTTGGAACTTCCTGTCCATGAATTGTGTCCTATTGTCCGTTATTTTTGCTTGGGGGATGCCGAAACGTGCAAGGATGTTTCATTTGTAGAAACGCAGGATATTGAGGGCAGTTATTTTGGCTAGAGCTTCCGCTTCTATCCATTTTGTGAAATAGTCTACGCCCACTATTAGGTATTTGTTCTGACTTGATCCTACCACGAAGGATCCTAGGATGTCTAGGCCCCACCAGGCGAATTGCCACGGGGAGAACATAGCCTTGAGCTCGTTAGGCGGAGCTAGGTGCATGTCCCCGTGTCGTTGGCATTTATCGCATTTCTTCACATGCTCTTTCGCGTCGTGCTGCATGGTCGGCCAATAGTATCCTGCTCGGAGGGCCTTTCGGGCAAGTGACCTTCTGCCGAGATGTTGGGCGTTGATTCCTTCGTAGATTTCGCGCAGGATGTGCGTGACCATTTCTTCCTCGACGCATTTGAGCAGCGGAATGGAGAATCCTCGCCTGTGGAGTTTATCTTCAACCAAGACGTAAGAGTAGGCTCTTCGCCTGACTGTGCTAGCCTCCTTTGGGTCGGATGAAAGTTCGTCTTTGGCGAGATAGTTGTAGACAGGGGTCATCCAGCAGTTGTTGTCGCTGATCACCTGCAGTTGAGTGTCGGGGAGGCCTTCTCGATGTTGGGTCGAGGAAGTACTTCCTGTATGACGGATTTATTTCTGCCTTTCTTCATTGTGCTGGCTAGTTTGGATAGCACGTCCGCTCGCACGTTATGTTCGTGGGGAACATGTTTCACTTCCACCGTTGTGAATTTCGCCATCTCCTTTTTTACCAGGGCCAAGTATTCGGTCAGGTTATCGTTTTTGGCTTGATATTCTCTCCGGACCTGGAGGGCCACGAGTTGCGAATCCGTGCAAATGGCGACCTCTTCTGCGCCCAGGTCCTCGGCCAGGCCAAGCCCAGCGAGGAAGGCCTCGTATTCAGCCTGGTTGTTGGAGGTTGGGAATGACAGGGTGAGTGATACTTCAACGATGATTCCTTCGTCGTTTTCCAGTATGATGCCCGCGTCGCTGCCTTCCGAGCTTGAGGCACCGTCAACGAAAATGGTCCATTTGCGCGCTTCTCTCGCGGGGGAGTCTGCGAATGTCATTTCCGCGACGAAGTCGGCCAGAGCTTGGGCCTTGAGGGATTTTCTGCTTTCATATTGGATGTCGAATTCGGACAGTTCTAACGACCATTCGAGCATTCGGCCGACCATATCTGGTCATCCGAGCAGCTGCTTTATGGGTTGATCTGTTCGAATCACGATCGTGTGAGCAAAGAAGTATTGTCTTAATCTTCTGGCTGCGTTGATGAGGGCCAGTGCCACCTTCTCTATCTGTTGGTATCTTAACTCTGGTCCTTGCAGCGCTTTGCTCGTGAAATATATGGGCTTCTGCCCGTCAGGTGTCTCGTGGATGAGAGCGGCGCTCACTGCTTCGGTTGCTACGGCGAGGTACAGGTACAACGTTTCGCCATTGTCCGGGCGAGAGAGGACCGGTGGCTCTGAGAGTGCTCGTTTCAGATGGAGAAGGGCCTCGTCACACTCCTCGGTCCATTCGAATGCTGCCTCTTTGCGGAGGAGTTTGAAGAATGGTAGGGCGTGCTGGGCGGACTTGGCCACGAAACGAGATAGTGACGCGAGCATCCCATTGAGGGACTGGATGGATTTTTTGGACTTGGGCGTAGGAAACTCGGAGAATGCCCGTCATTTGTCGGGATTGGCTTCAATTCCTCATTCCGTTAAGTAGAAGCCGAGGAATTTGCCTGCCCGGACACCGAACGCGCACTTCTCCGGATTAAAACGCATTTTGTATTTCCTAGCCTATTCGAAGACCTTTCTCAAATGGGCAGTATGATCGGTTTCCTCGTGGGATTTTACGATCATGTTGCCCATGTAGACTTCGAGCATGTCGCCTATTTCTCCCCGGAATACCTTGTTCATCATTCGTTGGTACGTTGCTCCGGCGTTCTTCAGGCCGAAGGGCATTACGTTGTAGTAATAGTTGCCCGATTCGGTCATAAGGCCGTATATTTTTTGTCGGACATTGCCATCGGAATTTGATTATAGCCCGAGTAGGCGTCCATGAACGATAAATGTTTAAAACCAGCGGAATTATCAACGAGTTTATCAATATTGGGGAGGGGGTAGGTATCCTTCGGGCATGCCTTCTTGAGATAGGTGTAATCAATGCACATGCGCCATTTTCCATTAGATTTTTTAACTAGTACAACGTTGGACAGCCAAGTGGTGTACTTGGCCTCCGAAATAAATTTGGCCTCAAGGAGGTCCTTTACAGCTTTTTCAGCAGCCTTCGTTTTCTCCGGAGACTGCTTTCTCCTACGTTGTGCTACGGCCTTGACGGCCGGGTCAATTGTCAGCTAGTGGCAGGTGGCGGACAGATCCAAGCCGGGCATTTCGGCGGCGCTCCATACGAAGAGGTCGGCATTCTCTCTGAGGCATGCTTTGAGGTGCTTCCTCGCAATGTCGGGCAGGTCTGCTCCAATCTTCACTCCCCGTTGGGGGTCGTCGCTGAACAAAACGATCTCGAAGTTGCCATCCGGGATTGGGCGCGTCGGATAGGAGCTGTTGTTGGACGGGTTGCTTGAAACTGCTCGTTCCTCCTGCTGGTATTCTTCCTGGAAGCGACTGTCGAGGTCGATGGAGTCGACCTGGGGAAGATACTTGGCTTCCTCGGAGCTGCTTGGTAATGCTGGCTTGCCCGACGCTTTCGGCTTGGATACAATGGCGTTGAGCCCCTTTGTAGCTGCCTCGAAGCACCATCGTGCAGCTTCGATGTCGCCGTGGAGGGTGTCGACCATCCCTTTTGAAGTGTAATACTTCATCTTCAGGTGGACTGTTGAAGGCACCGCTACCAACTCGGCCAGAGTTGGCCTTCCGAATATGCACTGGTAAAGCGACGGGCAGTCCATCACCAGAAATTGTACCTTGACAGATCTGGCCGTCTCAGGTGATCCGAAGGTTACGATCAGTTTGACGTAGCCCTATGGCTTGGTCACTGGTCCGTTGAATCCCTGTAAATCAGACCCTACATAGGGGGTAAGGTGTGATTCGTCCAGGTGAAGTGTTGAAAACAGTTGGGAGTACGTGATGTCGACCGAGCTGCCTCGTTAGAAGGAGATAGAGACGGAGCCCTTCTGGGCCTGATCAAGTGTGGTCACTTTATTGGAGGTTGTGTTAATTAGATACTCGAATTTACATTTCACGGAGCCCATAGTGACTTTGTTGAAGCCCCCGCCAGAGATGACCATGGCGGAGAGAAAAGTCTCCCACGGGTTGTGGGTCGCGAAATAAGCAGGGGCGCTGAGCCCGTCCAGGACGTAGAAGTCCTCCGGTCGCGATATGGACATAGCGACCTGTATGTTGGCGTCATCCGAGGAGGGTACTTCCTCTTCTATCTTCTTGGACTCCTGGGCGTCCTGTCGAGGAGTGTCCTTCTTCTTCGCGAACTGTTTCAAGTGGCCGTCCCTGATCAGTATCTCAATGGCATCCTTGAGGTGGATGCAGTCCTCTGTAGTGTGGTCGTGACTCTTGTGGAAACGGCAGTATTTTGATTTGTCCACGTTTGGTCTGGCCGGCAGTTTTTTGGGGAAGCGGACCCCTGCCTGCTTGAACTCCAAATTGGCACATTCGGACAATATTTTCTCCCTGGAGACGGTCAGGGGGGTGTAGTCATGGAAACGCCCGGAGGATCCCTTGCTGTCGCGGGAGTCTCGTGGACGGTCCTCGCGCTTCCGCTCACCCCAACGAAATGTCGAGGCTTCTTCTCCTCTGGAAGCCCGAGCGTTCTCCTGATGGCGTGATGCTCGGACGTTGCAGACCGCAACCTTTTCTTCGTACTGAATGTGCGATTGGGCTTTTAGGAGGAGGGCGTCTAAGTTCCTCGATGGTGCGAGGCCAATGGCTTTAGAAAACTCGGAGCCCGGGCGGACCCCTTGCTCGAGTAGAAACTTCTTCATTTTGTCTGTTGTAGGGACCTGTATTGCTTCCTTGTTAAACCTCTCGATGTACGCGCGGAGAGGCTCGTCTTTTCCTTGGATTATGGCCCCAAGGGAGGCCTCGGTCTTGGGGTGACGGCGAGATGCCGTGAAATGCCTCGAGAACATCCTGTCCAGTTGTCTCCACGAGGTAATGGACTCCTCGGGCAGTTGCTTGTACCATGTCATCGCTCCCTTTCGGAGCGTGGTCGGGAACAGTCGGCATTTGATGGCACCCCGTACGCCGCGGTAGTCTAACAGCGCATCGATGTTCTCGATGTGCTCGTCGGGGTCAGTGGTTCAGTCGTACGTGCCAAGTGACGGGGGTTTCACCAAGCCTTTTGGGAGACGGGTAGCCAAGATCTCCTGGGAAAACGGGCCGTGAGGCTCGTCGTCGCTGCTAGAACTGGTGTATGATGGGGACCGAACGGGATGCTCGGGGCAGCGGTTCCTCCGGGGAGAAGGGGAGCGGTTTCTTCGCGGAGAAGGTGAGCGGTTCCTTCGAGGAGAAGGTGAGTGGTTCCTTCGAGGAGAAGGTGAGCGGGCCCGTCCTTTAGACTTGACCGGCGAAGATTGCTCGTTCCTTCGAGTCCTCTTGTGGTCGTGAGCGTGCTGGTCACGCGGGGAGATCTGGTCGCGCTTCCGGGCTGCGCGAGGATCAGGTTCTTGGCGTAGTCTTCGGTCGATGTCTCTCCGGGGTTGCAGGCTCCTTGATCGTTGCTGGTTCCTCCACGGAGGAGGGGGTCTTGGACGGTTGGACTCTTCTAACGCCCCGATCCTCTCGTTTTGCTGCAGGATCAGGGTGTTGGTTTTGTTGATCGCCTCCAGGAGGGCTGCCACGGCCAGGTCGGCGTTGGGCGGAATAGGAACGGGCTGGACGTCAAGTGAAGACTGGTCGTTATTGCGATCAGCAGGAGTAGGGGAAGGAGAAGCACTGGCTCCGTCCCTTAGAAAACGGGCATCTCTGAGGAGAGATGGTTGGCCGTCAACGTCAGATTTGTTGACGGGGAAGACAGTGGTTTGGAGAGCATCCTTGGCACGATCTTGAGAGGCCATGATGATGATGATCTTTGAGAGTTGTTTTGATCTTCGGTTTCCAAGGAAATAAATATGGGGAGAACAAAGTTTCCCACAGACGGCGCCACTGATCGTGAAGGCTGGATCAGATCCTGTAGAAGTGGGGCACCAAGTGCGTCTGGGATGCTGGTCGTATGGAGAGGAGGGGGTTGTACCTGCAAGGTACTCCGACGCTCAAGTAAGAAAGGGTCAGAGAAAAGGGGCAAGTACAAAGTATTAGTTCGTAGGGTGAATATTGGATCCCTGACCCTCTCAAGCGAGAGGGTTTATATAGAGCCCCCAGCGCGTGGCCAACAGTCCTATTTTCGGGGCGAAATAACCGTTTTCCCGAAGAATAGGTAACTACCCAAACTAGCCATTATGTCGGGCAGGGTGCCCAAAACTAGTCGTTATGTCGGGCATAGGCATAGTTCCGGGCACCTGCCCACATATGTTCGGGGAGCAATGAAGTCGTGCGTAACGGGCAGTAATTTCGGGGAGGAACGTTGCATTCCCTGCCCGGTTGGAGGGGCAGAAAGGTAACTTTTGCCCCTCTGTGGATTGGACTTAGGCTATTTGGGCCGCTCTGGAGCAGAAGCGGATTGGGCCATGTCTAGCCATTGGTCCAGTCCAGAACAATATGAATCTCGTATTTGAGGTTTTATCTTGGTCCAATAATTGGATACTTGCTTCAAGTCCAGTAGGCTGATTATCAATTTATAAATTAATTTTCTCAATACTAGGGGGAGAGAACAAGCAGCACAAAGTGTGAACCAGAAGTTCGAATGAATAATTTGAAATAAAATATTATAATATCATTTTGATCCTCAAAGTTCAAAACATAATTCATTTGCAAAGTTTACGAAACAAATTATTAGCTGCTAATATTCCACTCAAAGTGGATTCTCATATTGGACAATATAATATTGCAAATGAGTTATAGTCGCGCCTCAAGCGTGGTAGAAAAGTCGGTTCCGATGTTAAAAGTCCTTTACCAAGAAAAGAAACTAAAGTTAAAAATGACCCAAGTGAGGATATAGAAAATCTAAAAGAACCTTTAGACATAATAAACATTTCATCTCTAGAAGAGATTGATCAGGTGCCTGAAACTCATGAAAATAAAGATATCTCGATAAATTATGTCCAAAATGGAATACAATGGAACCGAAACAAAGTCGACATTGATGATGTTTTTGCATACAATATAGCGCTAAATGAGATAAATGGCAAAGAGGATCAGGAACCAACGTCTATAAAAATTTGTAGACAAAGTGAGGACTGGCCAAAATGGAAAGATGCAATTGAAGCAGAATTAAACTCACTCTACAAAAGACAAGTATTTGGACCTGTAGTCTGAACACCTAAAGGTGTGAAGCCAGTTGGATACAAATGGGTTTTCGTACGAAAGCAAAATGAAAAAAATGAAATTGTGAGATACAAAGCTAGACTTGTCGCTCAAGGATTTTCGTAAAGACCTGGAATTGATTTTGATGAGACATATTCACCTGTAATGGATGCAAGTACTTTTCGATATCTAATAAGCCTTGTAGCACATGAAGGGCTTAATTTGCACATGATGGATGTTGTAATAGCTTATCTGTATGGTTCACTTGATAGTGAAATTTACATGAAACTCCCTGAAGGGTTCAATATACCAGATGAACACAACTCCGAATCTCGAGAAAGTACTCCATAAGATTGAACAAGTCTCTCTATGGGTTGAAACAATCTAGATGAATGTGGTATAATCGTCTCAGTGAATATTTTCTTAGAGAGGGATATACAAACAACTCCATTTGTCATTGTATTTTTATAAAAAGATCAGGAAAAAAATTTCCAATAATAGCTGTCTATGTGGATGACATAAATATTATTGGAACTCCTGGAGAGCTTCCAAAAGCTATGAATTGTTTAAATAAAGAGTTTGAGATGAAGGACCTAGGAAAGACAAAATTATTATAGGTTTGCAAATTGAACACTTGGACAAAGGAATATTTGTACATTAAGAAGGCTATATAGAAAATAGTTAAAATACTTTTATATGGACAAATGTCACCCGTTGTCTACTCCAATGGTTGTTAGATCATTAGATGGTGAGAAAGATCTTTTCAGACCTCGAAAAAATGATGAAGAGTTGCTTGGTCCTGAAGTACCATACCTCAGTGCAATTGGAGCACTAATGTACCTTGCTAGTTATATATGCCCTAATATATCATTTGTTGTCAATCTATTATCAAGATATAGTTCTTCACCTACACAAAGACATTGGAACAAAGTCAAACATATACTTTGTTATCTTCGAGGTAAATGAACATGAGTTTTTTTATTCCAATGTATCCAAATTAGAATTGATGAGTTATGCAGATGCATGTTACTTGTTACCATATAATGGTAGATCACAGACAAATCATTTGTTAACTTATGGTGGTACAACTACTTCATGGAGACATGTGAAACAAACCATAGCATAAACTTCATCTAATCATGAAGAAACTTTTGTCACTAGATGACGCAAGTCAAGAATTCATTTGGTTGAGATCCCTAATTCAGCATATACAAAATACTTGTGGTTTATCTTCTAAAAAAACTAAATACAACGACCATATATTAAGATAATACTACATGCATCGCTCAATTGAAAGATGGATACATTAAAGGAGATCGAACAAAACACATTTCTCCAAATTTCTTTTTCACTCATGATCTTCAAAAGAGTGGATATAAACATCCAACAAATATGTTCGTGTGATAATCTTGCAGACCTTTTCACAATGTCACTCCCAAGTTGAACTTTTAATCAACTAGTACAAAAGATTGGTCTTCATCGTCAAAGAAATGATCGTTCATCTGAGGGGGAGAAATGAATTTACTTTAAAAGGATATTGTACTCTTTTTTCCTTCACTAGATTTTTTTCCCATTGGGTTTTTTCTAGTAATGTTTTAACGAGGCATATCCTTAATGAACATCCAAGGGGGAGTGTTATGAATAATAGTAAATAAATATGGATGTTCATTTACCCAACTTTCTATATTCCTTAACTCCTATGAGTTAATTTCCTAACCTTTATGTATTCCTTAAGTTAATGGTTATTTATTGGTCATATACTATAAATATGGTCCTTGTTGCAATGCTAAGGAAGAACTTGAGATGAATAATATAATATTACTTTTCTTCTTCTCTTTGTCTACTTCATCTCTATATCATTTTGTTTAATTTCATAACAATTGGTATGTTTGTATTATTAATAATCATAACTTAAATTTTGATTTTTTTAGTAATTTAAATCTATGAACCCTGCATTAGTTTTTGCACATTTAATATTTTTATTGTAATAAATCAAAATGTTATATTATATATGATAAATTCAGAGATCAAACATGTTCATTGGTATTGTTTGGATAACATTTTATTTAAGTTTAATTGTGATGGTATTTATACAAAGTCTATGTCCATAGTCCTATGTGGATGCTTATTCATGGATTTCTCCAAAAATTAGGTGAGGGGTTATGCACGGAAAATTGATTTGTGTGATGCTCACATCGCGGAAATGTGGGTGATGTTGTATGGTACAAAGCTAGTCTAACAAAGAGAATTACAAATACAGCGGTCGAGAGGCTCTAAATTTTTTATAGATGCAGTCAACCAAGAGATGGAGAGGACAACAAATTCTCAACCTTAGTCGTAAAATATAAAGATGACTCAAAAGAATTAACAAATCAAGTTCAATCATTTTTTACGTGAAAAAAATCAGAGTGCCCGTTATAACTTTATCTTGAACAACAGTAAACAATAACAACTTAAGATCTTAAAAAGCCTAGTTCGATTATGTATCTTAATTGATAAATAAGTTTATACAAAATTAGAGGGCAAACGGATAACAAGTTGCACCGCTACTCCTTTTTTGATGGTAAAATAAGTCCTTTTAAAAACTACATCAATGGACCTAAGAGATACAATATTTCTATGCATAAGCCTTTGAACTCTGTAAAAGAGTCGCTGCTTCTGGTACTAGAAAACCCAAAGTGTTGTTAATGGAATACATTTCAAAGGAAGAAACTCATTATTATTGATGAATGAATGATAATTGAGAATGATAATGATCTTTCTTATATAGAGAGATCAAAGGAAGTTAGTGTTGGAATAAATACGCGAATACAGATTAGAGTAGAGAGAAACACACAAGAGCTTTGTTCATGCAGTTTGATGTGTGTTATCCGCAAGTATACGGAGTACGTCAGAGTAATATAAAAGATTTATCGTTCCCACAGAGACCAATGTCAAATATATCGATTACTATTGTTACGGTGTTTATCTAAGACCAAACGAAATCTGAGTACAAGTTTTAACTGAACGAAAATAAAAATTAATCAGATAAATAAATATGCCGGAATGTAATTCACATCAATCAAACAATACTCCTATCTTCTAAATAGTAACACTTACGGGGCAATGTTTCCTTCTTTGAAATAGAGTTAATTAAAAAGGATCTGCCGCGTTAGCGTGATCGGAAACAGACCTAACCTTTAATCTATAACAGCCGCTCACGCTGCACCGGTCGCTCCTTGTGTTAAAGTGTTGAAAGTCCTTTTTTATATAATTACCTCTAAGACTTAGTTAAAAAGTGCTTTCGATTGAAAATATTTTATACCAAAGGGTTTCCGGCATATGCTCGGCCAACCGGATCCTAAATCTATAAACGCGTCCGAAAATAGTTTTAAAACCTCTTTCTAATAATATAAAACTTTCCTAGTTAATCAATAAAGTGCTTCCGCTGTATTTATCAATTAACTACTAACAAACTCTTTTCTAAAATGTCGGACGACTTTCGATCTTACCCGATCTAGTCACAATCATTACTCAAACAAAAACACGGTCTCATTTACGTAATGATCGATCAATTTAAGTTCAGAAGAGTTTAATTAAAATAAAAAACAGCCCCTAAAGTATTTCTAAAGAGAAGACATGTGGAGTACCGCGGAACGACGATCCTCACATTCTAGCACAAGGGATTTAGCTAGACATAGTAATTAAAGACATAATAATAAATTGGTTTGCAAACGAAAACATTTATAAGATAAAAAAATGTGCGAAGTGTGATAGTGTACTTTAAGAGGGTGAACACAAGTGTCACGCTTAAGTTCAGTTCCAAAATACAACAAATCACACAGATAAATAAAATAACAAAGTAAAAATGTGACAGAAAATAAATGAATATAAAGCAGTGCGAGAAAATAAATAATATAAAGGCGATGCGAAATATAATAAAATGCGATTTATAAATAAACCTGCTCCAAAGCGGAGACTGAATCTGGTACAAAGCTAGAAATTAAACTGCTGGAAAGTAAACAACTTCTAACTACAATGCTCCAATCGAACCAACAACTATAGTGCAATAACCCCTCGATGTGACGGATTATTGCTTTACAAGAGAACTCTATGCCTAAGGTTGAAACTAAGATTGGATCCTCTAAAAATGAAAATACAAGGCTTATTTATAGTGGCCATGAAGCTGTAACTGCTGCACGACATTATGGAAAGCGTTTTAAACAATAATTCCTTCGTGTGTAACTGCCTATACCGTTTTCAACCGTTTGCCTATTTATAACTGTCGGCGCTCGCCGACCCCTGCTCCGCGTCCGCCGAGTGTTGTTTTGGAGGAGAAACGCCTTTTGTGACTGTTGGCGTGGGGGTGAAGTCATAAGGCCAACGGCGTCCTCCTTGGCGCTCGCTGAGTGAAACGGCCAGTGTACATTTTACACAAGAAATCCTCATTTTTGCTCCGTTTTGCTTTGTTTTCTCTTTGTGGGCTCAAATCAGGCAATAAATCTGAAAGTAAAACAAAATACCATGTATTGTGCCTTAGTTGTAGACATAAGTATTATGGATTAAACTGATGATTTCCAGCATATAGCCCCTCCCCCCCCCCCCCCCCCCCCCGCGTGCATGAATAAAGACATACCTTGTTATATACCTCATATCATTCAGATCACCTACATAGTCAGAAATCACATATCCACCCAAAACCTTAAGGCAATGGGGGTATAGGTCACCTATTTTGTAAACCCAACATTTCCTTCATTCCTAGTTGATGTGGGACTTTAACACTTTCACACTTGAAACCCAACATTCTACCCCACAAGTGTGAGTCACCCACATCGCTAGCCTTGGTCCACACCAGGATCCACTTCCATTCCCCCACTGAGCCAACCAGGCTCTAATACCACTGCCTTGGAGACTACTTCAAACCATAAAAAAAACCTCTTCAATTTTTAAACAAGTAGCTTTGATGCGATGACCAAGCATATTGATGTAGTCATGTCCATTATCATTGGTAATATATAAGAGTAAAACTAGTCATGTCCATTATCACTGGAAATCCCATGGCTTCTCCATGTAGATTTGCTTTTATATATTACCATTGAGGAAAGTTGTTTTTAAATCCATTTGCTTAAATGTATATCACTGTTGGCTACTAGGGCCAATATTTCCCCGAAAGAAGTGTGTCTAACCACCAGACTGAAAATATCTTCATAATTAATCCCCTTCTGCTGTGAATACCCTTTTGCAACTAAGCGAGCCTTGAACTTTTCCCATTCTTTTCTGTTATTGCTTGCTTTTTCTTATACACCCACTTGGAACCAATAGCTCTCTCTCCCTGTGGCACCTGAATAAGATCCCATGTCTCATTCATTTTCAAGGATTTCATCTCCTACACAATAACACTCATCCACTTATCTTTCTCTAGACTAGCCATATCCTCTCGAAAGGTATAATGGTCTTCTGAACTGGTAAGAATGGCATATGATGCTAAGTTCTCAAACCCATATCTCATTGGAGGTGTAATACAACAAGACTTCCTATCACGCACATGTGTATAGTCGTGTACTCTACCTGAATATTGAACTCCATCTGAATCTGATCCTGGTTCAACTTGTTGGGCTAAAATATGCCTTAAACTCATCGGTGGCTCCTTAATGTCCACTTGAGTCTTGTCTTGACTGGAATTTTCTACCCAAGTATCTAGCACAAGAGTCATATCTGACTATTTCAACATTGATTGCTCATCATTACAACATCTCTGCTGGAAACCATTTTCCTCATAACCGGATCCAAAACTCGTATCCATTCAAACCTTTATTGTAGCTAATAAAGATGCAACGTTTTGAATTGGGTTCATGTTTAGACCGATCCTCAATAGAAATATGCACAGATGTTGGACACTAAAAAGTCCTCAAAGAACTCAAATCAATAGGATTACCTGTTCACACCGCCTCTACAACTTTGCCATCCAATGAAGGTCATGGTGATCTGTTGACTAGATAACATGTCATATTTAGTGCTTCTTTCCATAAACCTTTTGAAAGATCAACATTCAACTGAAGGCACCTTGCCTTCTCCGTCAGAGTCTTATTCATCCTCTCTGTAACACCATTCATTTGTTGTGTTTTCCTCACAGAAAAGTGCTTATGGATTCCATTCTCCTCACAAAACTGCATGAACTTCTTGTCAGTATAATAAGTTCCATTATCACCTTACAAATAATTTATTTTTTCCTTGTCTGGTTCTCAACCTCTGCCTTTCACAGTTTGAACTAGGCAATGACCTCGGATTTATATTTCATAAAACAAACTTAGACCTTACAAGAAAAATCATCAGTGAATGTCACAAAATACCTAAAATCTCCAGCGGATAGCTCTTCAGAATGGACATAGTCTAATATTCCATTGGTCTTGTGTTGCCTGATCTTGAAACGAACTCTACATTGTTTCCCAAGAACTCAATACTTGCACAATCCAGTTGTGAAAATGCAAACACTCTTCAGAAAATTCCTCTTATATAGTTCCACCATCCCACATTCACTGAGATAACCTAAGCGCATGTGCCATAGTTTGGTTGCATCATTATCAGTTTCAACAGATGCTACACTACCCATAATTATGCTCCCCAAAAACTTATAAATGTTGCCTATAATCCTTCTTACCCTCATCAATGTCATTGCACTCCTGCTAACCCCCATAATGTTTTTATCTTCATTTGAACGAAATCAATAACCATTATGTTCACTCTGTCACTACACCAGTCTGAGTATGAATAGCATATCAGCTCATCATCATTTGACACTCTAGATGGAAACATAATTTCATGCCTCAGAGTTCCCTTTACATACCTGAGTATCCTGATTGTATCTTGGTAATGTGACCACTTTGGCTTACTCATAAACCTACTTACCATTCCAATTGTATAACATATGTTAGGCCTGGTGTTTCACAGATATATCAGAGAGCCAACCAACTGTTTCAAAGTTGTAGCATAAAATTCCCCACCATCAAAATCTAGATTATGGTTTGTCTCTGCAGGTGTGACTGTAGACTTACAATTCATTATCTCAAATCACTTCAGCAACTCAAACTCATGCTTCAGTTGGTGTACAATGATTCCCTTATGAGTGTGTAAAATCTCCATCCTAGAAAATATACCATGTTTTCAAGGTCAGTCATATCAAATGTTTTCACCAACACCCTTTTGAACTTGTTTATCTTAGAATTACAGTTCTCTGTCAGTAGTATGTCATATACATAAAGACACACCAAGATCGCATTGCTATTAGAGGCATGTTGCACATACACACCATACTCCATTTCACATTTTTTGAATCCCTAATGCTTGAAAAATGAATCAATTTCCAGATTCCAAGCCCTTAGAGCTTTTTTAAGCCCGTACAAGGCTTTATGCAGCTTGTACACCATCCCTTCTTTATTCTCTCACAAATCCAGGAGGTTGTAACACATAAACTTCTTGCAATGGATTGTTTAGAAAAGATGATTTTATATCTAAATGTATCAGAGGCCTATTCCTATTTGCAACTATAGCAATAACCAATCTTATGGTTTCATGTCTAGCTACATGTGCAAACACTTCAAAGTGGTCTAAATTGGACTTTTGTAGGAATCCTCTAGCTACTAACTTTTCTTTATGCTTAGAAACTAAACCATATGACTTTAGTTTCATCTCGAAAACCCATCTCACACTTATGGCTTTCTTGTTCTTAGGTAGAACAGTTAATTCTCATGTCTTGTTTATTTCGATTTCCTCAATTTCTTCCTTCATGGCCTTCAATCACACTCTCTTTTTAAGTGCCTCATTGACGTTGACAAGTTTGAAGTCCACCATCATGGCACACTGTATAACTTCAACTTCAGAGTCAATTTCAGTATATGCAGCAACTCGAAGTCTGCAAGTCTCATTGGTATCAATCTAATTCTATGTAGCCTCTGAAACTGCGCAAGTTCACCTTCATAGGCTAATCCACCATCAGAGGCACAATCACCTTCAGAGGAAGGATCACCTTCAGAGTCAGACTCACCTTCAAAGTCAAAGTCACTTTTAGAGCCAGACTCACTTTTAGAGTTAGAGTCACCTTCAGCGGCAGACTCACCTTCAGAGTCTGAGTCACCTTCAGAGGCAGACCCACCTTCAGAGGTAGAATCTCCTTCAGAGACAGGATCAGACTCTAGTGTTAACATTGCACTAGAGTGAGATTGAGACTTATTCAAATCCCATGTTTTTTATTCTTTCACTATGACATCTATGCTAACAACGATTTTGTTGGTGATTAGGCAATAAAGCTTATAAGCACTTGTACAGTGGTAACCTATAAGCAACATGACTTGGCTTGTGTCATCCAATTTCCTTCTAGTAGCATTTGGTACATGTTTGTAACATACAGAACCAAACACCTTGAAATGGCTCACACTTTGTTTTCTTCTAGTCCACTTCTCTAGAGGAACTAATTCCTTTAACTTCTTTGTTAGACATTTGTTAAGCACATATGTTGACGTGAAAGTTGTTTCACCTCACAATGTGTGAGATAGATTCGTTTCTTTCAGCATGTTCATTGTCATGTCAAGAAGAGTTTCATTTCTTCTTTCAGCAATATCGTTGTGTTGTGGAGTTTATGGAGCAAACACCTCATACTCAATTCCATGCTCCTTACATAACTTCTTGAACTATGTTGAATTGAACTCGCCTCCACCATCGGTTCTGAGGATCTTTAATATTTGTTCACTTTGATTTTCAGCCTTCGCTTTAAACTTCTTGAACTCGACAAACACCTCATTTTAAACTTTATGAGTGTTACCCATGTCATTCTTGTGAACTCATCCACAAATGACACAAAATACATATTTCCTCCAAGTGAAGGTACCTCAAATGGCTCATATACATTAGAATGTACCACACCCAAAACATGAGTTATTTTTGGAGGTATTTCTGATGAGAATGGAAATCTTGGTTGCTTGCTTCTCATGCGTATATCACATCATTTCTATGGTGCCACAATCTTTGGAATTCCATGTACCAGATTCTTTGAACTCATATGCCTTAAACTTCTAAAGTTAAAATGTCTCAATCTCTTGTGCCACAACTCACTTTCCCTTACAACACTAGTTGAATTGAGGCATTGAGTGTCTGTGGTTTCATTAATCATATTGAATATCCTGTTTCTTCTTAGTGTAAACTGTATAATCAACTTCTGGTCACTGTTATGCAACTTCAAGATATTGTCCTTCATGGTTACTGAAAACTCTTTTTCAAGCAGCAGACATACACTCATCATATTGCTATTCATTTCAGGAATATACCATACATTCTTGATCAATACAGTTTTGACATTCTTCAATTTTACTTTGACATTTCCCATTCTTTCAGCATTAAGATACTCATAATCAGCACATCTGATCTTGGTCTTTCTACTAAAGTCAAAATCAATCAGTCATTGCTTGTTTGCAGCTAAGTGATTTGAGCAAGCGGTGTCCATATACCATGAGTCCACCATTTCTTCACATTCATTCTCATATGCCATCAATAGCACAAGTTCATCATCGAAATCTCCTCTGCATATGTTGGCTTATTCACCCTTGCTTTTCTTGTTTGGCCAGCAATCAGCAGCAAAATGGCCAAACTTGATACACTTATAACACTAAACCTTTCTCTTCTCAGACATTTTCTCATTGTTCTTCATGCTGAGATTCTCGTATTGCTTGCATAGGGACTGCAACTTTACTTTCTTCATCGATGCGTCACCACCATAGCACCGCACAATCTTCTCAAACACTTTTGTATCCACACACTAATGGATATAGAATAATGTCTTCTAATTCTTCTTCCTCGTTTCACGTTGCACATTTCTTTGCACTTCTGTTGCATTTTTTCAACCAACGTGTAACCATCATTCACAAGGTCTAGAACGTCTTGAGCGCCAAACAACACACGCATCTTAATCGACCACCGATTCCAATTCTTTCTGTGGAATATTGGAAGCTTTGTATTCAAGCTACTGTTTGTGTCGTTCATCTTCGTTCTTGTGAAAATCGCTCAATTCTCACTAATACCCATGTTTCCCAATCCCTGAGAATCAAGATTGTGATTCTCTTCGATTCCGATCTTCAATTCAATGTGAAATCTGAGGAAGGAAATCAATCATACACCTCATGTACACTCGTGTTTTCCTGTGAATCAAACCGGAGCTCTGAATATCAATTTGTTGGAAATAGAAAAAAAATACATTGTATGTTTTCCATTAAAATGAGCATTTAAGTCTTAGGTTCGTGTATATTTAGATTCATGCATTTAGGAAGTTGAACTATTATTTATTTCTCCTAGTAAACATAATATCTAATTAATTATATAGTGTGTATAAATACCATAGTTGCTGAGTGTCTTACTCACTCAAGCATATTCAGAAAATTTCTTATTTCTATTTTTCACATGGTATCAGAGCTCCTAATCTAGGGGACTCTACTTCCATTAATCATTATTTAGAGATCTGACTGGGTATTTTTATGTTGTCAGAACCCTTAAATCTTGACTGTGCAACACTTGCAGTGTGGCGTATTCTAGTAAGCTTCCACTCTCATTTGGATTTCATGTCTCAGAAACATCTTCTTGCTTGTTTTGGATATTAAATTCAGGAGCCACAAACCACATGACACCCTCTTCGAAACAGTTCTCTACATATTCCCCTTTGTTCCAATAATAAAAAAATTTCTACTGCAGATGGTACTCTTGTAACTGTAGCTAGCATTGGAGATATCCAAATAAATCATTCTATAACCCTAAAAAGTGTCCTCCATGTTACAAAACTATCCATTAACCTAGTCTCCATACAAAAACTTACAAACGATTTATCCTATAGTGTGACTTTTCATAATGATTGTTGTATATTTCAGGATAAGGAGTCGGGAAAGATGATTGGACATGTTAGAGAAAGGGATGGCTTTTACTATCTTGAAGAATCAGGTTAGTGTACAAAAGTCCACTTGTCCCACTCACTTATGTTAGAGTCAGTACTCTCCAAAAAGGAAAAAAAATCTTTCTTTTTCATTGCCGATTAGGTCATCCTTCTTTTGGAGTCATTAAAGTTTTGTTTCCATCTTTATTAAATAAGGTAGATATTGAAAGTCTTCATTGTGATGTTTGTGAGGTTGCTAAACATAAGCGTTTCCCTTTTCCATTAAACAACAAAAGAAGTATTTCCCCCTTCTATCTTATTCATTCAGATGTTTGGGGTCCCTCTACCAATCCAAATGTAACAGGTGCTAGGTGGTTTGTTACTTTTATAAACGATTGTACTCGAGTTACTTGGGTGTTTTTACTCCAAAACAAGTTTGACGTCAATACTGTTTACCCAAATTTTTTCTACATGATTAAAAATCAATTTGGAGTAAACAACAAAAGGCTTAGGTCTGATAATGGAAAAGAGTACTTCAATCATGTTCTTACTTCTTTCTGTCAAAAAGAGGGAATTGTCTATGAGTCTTCTTATGTTAAAACACCACAACAAAATGGAATTGCAGAAAGAAAAAATGGGCATCTATTATACCAAACCCGAGCATTGTTTTTTCATCAAAATGTTCCAAAATATTTATGGGGGAGGTCGTTCTCACTAGCACATATCTTATTAATTGATTACCTTCTAGAGTATTAGGGTTCAAGAGTCCTATGGATATTCTTTCTTCCTTTTATCCAAATTTGTCAGTAAGTAGTAATCTTAAACCTAAAGTCTTTGGGCGTGTCTCATTTCTCCATGTGCATAGTCAAGACAGAAAAAAAAAACTCAACCCTAGAGCCTTAAGATGTGTTCTTGTCAGGTATTCCTCTACTCAAAAGGGATATAAGTGTTTCCATCCTCCATCTAAAAAGTTTTTTGTGTCGCGAGATGTTACCTTTCATGAGGAGGAACCGTACTTCACTCAACCTTATCTTCAGGGGGAATTTTAAGGAAGATAATCTTGAAAGTCTCGATCTTTCTTGTCTTGAGTCATATACACTCAATATGTCTAGTATCAAGTCAAATGCATCTGGTCATTCTGGTCATGACTTAAATACACTCGACCTCTCTCATTCTGGTCATGACTCAAACACACTCAATCTCTCTGGTCTCGAGTCAAATCCACATAATTCTTCCAGTTTTGAGTCAAATTGGCCCAATCTTTCTGGTCTTGAGATAAACACACTTGTACTAGACCCATCTGAGGCTGAAGAAGTAAGAGTTGAGTCAAATCAATCAAATGCACCTGTAGCTGAACTTGGACCTGAAGTGGATTTAAGATACAGAAAGAATTTGGTTTACATAAGTAAAAGGTCATTTCTGAATCGACACAAGTTCAAAGGTCTAACTCGACTCCTTCAAATGAGGTAATTAATTCTTCTGAATTACAAGATAGAATGATGACCCAAACTACAAATGATGACCTAGAACTTCCAATTTCTATTAGAAAAGGTACCAGAAAATGCACCAAACAACCTTTATATCCCCTTTCAAACTATCTTTCTTTTCAAAAATTCTCACCTACCCATAGAGTCTTCCTTATAAACCTAAACGTTACTTCCATACCCGCTAATGTTTCTGAGGCATTGTTTGATGAAAAATGGAAGCAAGTCATGAATATTGAGATGGACGCATTGAAGAGGAATGGAACTTGGGAGTTAGTGACTTTACCAGAAGGAAAGTCTCCAGTTGGATGCAAATGGGTGTAGACAATAAAATATAAGGACGATGGATCAATCAAAAGATATAAAGCTAGGTTGGTTGCCAAAGGGTTTACACAAACCCATGAAATTGACTATTCAGAGACATTTGCTTTGGTTGCGAAGATGAATACAGTGAGAGTAATTTTTTCACTTGCTGCCAATTATGGTTGAGATTTACAACAATTTGATGTGAAGAATGCATTCTTACACGGGGAACTTGAAGAGGAGATTTATATGCAAGTACCACCGGGGTATGAAAAAAATGTGTCTGACAATACAATTTGCAGGTTGAAAAAATGCATTATATGGACTAAAATCACCTCAAGCATGGTTTGAAGATTCACTAAGGTTATGACATCTTTAGGGTACAAGCAAAGTCAAGGAGATCACACATTATTCTTAAAAACCCGCCGCCACAAGGGGGAGTAACAGCTTTGTTAGTATATGTAGATGACATTATAATGACAGAAGATGATTGGAAAGGGCAAAAAATCTTGAGTCATTGTTTGGCTAAGGAGTTTGAAATAAAGTCTTGAAAAACTAAAGTACTTCTTGGGAATTGAGGTGGCACATTCCCGAAAAGGCATTTTTACATCTCAACAAAAATACATTACACATTTACTTAAAGAGACAGGAAAAACAGTGTGTAAATCTTCGAGCGTTCCTATGGATCCAAATCTTAAATTGGGTAATGCATAAGAAGATATTGTAGTAGATAAAGAAATGCATCAACGTCTAGTTGGGAGATTAATTTATTTGTCCCACACTATACTCGATAGTGCATGTTGTAAGTATGGTTAGTCAGTTCATGCACTGTCCTAAAGAAATCCATTTACAGATTGTTCATAGAATTATGCAGTATCTCAAGGGAACTCCAGGAAGAGAAACCAGAAAGAGAAATTTTGTTAAAAAGAATTGGAAAGACAACCCTTGAGGCCTATACTGATGCAGATTATGTAGGTTCAATTGTTGATAGAAGATCCACTACAGCGTATTGCACCGTTCTTGGAGATAATCTTGTGACGTGGAGGAGTAAGAAGCAAAATTTAGTAGCACGTTCTAATGCTGAGGCTGAATTTCGAGCCACGACACAAGGCATTTGTGAATTACTTTGGCTCTAAATTATTTTAGAAGATTTGAAAATCAAATAGGAAGGACCCATGAAATATTGTGATAGACACTAAGCATATTAAGCATGTCAGTATGCACATAATCCAATTCAACATGATCAAATTAAGCATATTGAAATTGATAGACACTTCATCAAGGAGAATCTTGATACTGGGCAGATTTGCACCCCATTTGTGTCCTCACAAGGACAACTTGCGAATATTCTCACTAAAAGATTGAGTAACTCAAATTTTGAACAAATTGTATCCAAGCTGAGAATAGAGAATATTTATTCACCAGCTTGAGAAAGAGTGTTGGAAATAGAAAAATACATTATATGTTTTTTACTAAAATGAGCATTTAAATCTTAGGTTCATGTATATTTAGATTCATGCATTTAAAAAATTGAACTATTATTTATCTCTCCTATATAATTAATTATATAGTGTATATAAATATCATAATTGCTGAGTGTTCTACTCACTCAAGCACATTCAAAAAAAAAATATTTCTATTTTTCACACAATTGTTGGAGTTAACAACGAAACTCTATTGTTGCACAAGAAAAAGAAGAAGCTGAAGGTTAAAAGAATTGCATAGAGAAAGAGAGACATAACATAATAGAATTTTTCTATCTCAACAAACTCTATTTTCTCACTTGTAACTTAGGTGACCGAGGACAAATTTTCTCCAGTCGAACCAAACACGAAAGAAACCGCTTTGATACAATCAAACAGATTTTAACAGTAAAAAATGTTGATTAAATGTTCGGAAGCATATGTAGATACGATGATTAAGCTATATTAATCATTAAAATTAGAATATATACAGCTAACTTAAGATAATGTATTTCATGAACCAAAAATCTCACGCAATACAGATGGATTACATATCAAAGTCTTTTGATATTGTTTTTCTGCATAAAACCTGATGAGAACTGAACCAGCAACCTTCCATACAAAGCCACATTTAGCGACATCTTTAACTTGAATGGCATAGTCATAAGCAACGTGATACAAAGCCAAAGCCTCATTATAAATATCACTAACGTTCTTCGAACTACCCTCTATGTTAGCATCACCGTCAAATTTCTGAAAACGAGATACCAATCAGCATCTCAAAAATGGGAATGTCTGGTGAAAGAAAATTTGAAAAAAATATGGTTTGAATATGTTATTGTCGCTTTCATGTTTGTAAGGACTCGGCAAAAAAATATCTTGACAGAGACTAAATAAAACTGATATATTTGCAAGGACTAAACTTTTTTTAACCAAAAAACGTTTACCTGCTTATAAATCTTAATGACTTGAGCAGCCTCTTCGTCTTTGGACTTAGATGCGTCACTGCAGGCCCTACTCATGTCCGTCCTATACGCCTTATACAGTGCTTCCCACTTTTTCATACAATGCATGGGTATTTCAACATCAAAACAGGGAAGTTTTCTAATTTCTGATAGCACGTGGATAAGAAGAAAAATGTCAAAAACACTTGAAAGTGGATTGTGGATTAGCATAGCATTGGTGTAATGGAGTACTCACCATTTCCAGACATATCAGTAGTTTGCCATCTGCAAACCTCGTCGTATATTGAACCTAAGATAGAGGTTGAAGTGAATGATCTGTCCCTTTCCATATAGTGTGGGTACATTTCTGCGGTCAAATCCTTTGGAACTTGGATCTGTTGTTGAAAGTTCAAGTTAGGTAAAGTGGTACTCAAAATTGTGGACTTCTAAGAATTACTCAAGGTAGACAAAGGGGATGATGGCTATGTAGCACTTGTTTTTCAAATTGAAGGTGTGCCTACCGTTTGACACCGACATGTGTAATTACATACAATTATTTTTTTTTTTCAAATTATTAAGGGTGCCAACAGTGTCATGTCCGGTAAATGTTTTCGTGTCAATGCTTCTGAGCATGATTGAAAATATAAATGTAAATGAAGAATAATACAGAACTAACCTTTGCCCCGCCTTGCTTAGGAGCATCTAATGCCTCGTAGTATATATCAATCAATTTAAGTATGTTTTCCGTTACTTGCCGCTGCTCCCTTTCTTTAGTTCTATCATTTCTTAATATCAAAAGGCGATCCATGAGTGCCATCCAACTGTCAGCTGCTATACCTATTGTGCTACTGGAAAGAGGAGGAAAAAAAATCAGGTAAGGGTCATAAAATTAAAACTGAGAAAACTCTTACTATCAATTTGACATCTACGACAATTTTTATACTCTTGGTAGCAATAATATATATATAGAAAAAACATTACAAGCAGGAAACCAAGATGACAAACCTTAATTTTATATTAGAGTAACACGGACACTGTCCTGTTAAAAGGTTTTCAGGCTACAAGCAGAAGAAAAATCTAAGACATACAATTTTGGAATTTTATATCCAATGTAACACCCACCTCGATTGAAACCGAGTTTCCAGAAATAGTTTAAAAAGTTCTTCCTCAAGTTCCACAGCTGAAACCTCATTTGGCTTTTTAACACTAGAACTCAATGTTACAGAATTGGATGGTAAACTTTCCTTCCAAGGGTCACTCCTCTTGAAATATTGCAACAGCTGAAACATTTCAAAAGATAAATGGTTGATATAAAATAATTATTAATTACGAATTCCAGCTTTAAGTATTTCCAAAGAAAACATCAGACAACATAAATACAAGGTGATGTCAACAAAATTATTCAATGTAATGTAAAATTACGTGGAGAAAAAATTATGAGCAACAAATTTGGTGAAAATAGGTGGATAAAGATACAGTCAATATGTCCTTTTCCCCGTTTCAATCCACATTGTCACTTGCTCTAAAATAATCTTCAACCAGATAAAGTCTGTAAAGAAACTTTCTTATGAGCATAGAAATTGAACTGACTAAATGCTAGAGGTTTAAATCTTATTCTAACCCTAGCAAACAAAAAGATATGATGGTAAAACACAAAAAGCACAATTCTTTCAATATTAATAATATCTAGTAAAAAAAATAATAATAAGATCTAGTAAAAACACAACGAAGGCATTAAAACTGAAATTGAAACCTGAGGATTTTTTGACACCCAGTACATGTCACCATCAAAATCACCTCCGGCTATCTCATCTGCTACAGAGCGAGGTCCAACACATGGGAAAAAAATTGCATATTTTCCATGGCCAACATAAGATTCTAGCCCCTCCACATGTGTGGCCTGCATTATGTGAATGTCCCCAAAATGTAAACCTGGATTTCGATAAACCAGCACATCTCCAGTAATTTGGCCATTTTCACTACCAAGAAAAAAGGTTTAACCTGTCAACTCTCAACACAGACCTGATAGTTTGAATTTCAAACATCATTTTCATAATAAAAACTAACTAGTACACATGGTTGAATATGATTGAAATGGCACGCATGGAGGGAATGAGAAGAAGGAGAATAACAGAATGGGGACAGGTGGAAGAAAGGAGTCTGGATAGGATATTCATGCTTACTGAATAATACAAACTTGATTCTCTTTCAGGCAATGATTTGCTGTGGGATCAACAGTTCCCATCACATAGAAACAATCTTCTAAATATAATCTCCCTCCTTTGAGCTTGTTTTTTTCAGCTTTTACTAGTCTAGATAGATAATGCTGAAGAAATGGTTCATCAAGAGGAATCCCACATAAAATCATTCCTGCTGCATTGTATTCATCCATCTCACCATGGTTGACAGAAACTGCAAGTGCATCAACAGTTGAAAATCACTGTTAAGGGGGTTTTTTTTTGGCGAATTTTAGGTAGTAGAACAATTAAACTCAGATCCCAATAAACAGCATCTTATCTTAAATATGACCAATGTGCATTAATAATTGGTAACTAGAAGTATTTAAGAAAACTACCTCTGAGAGCAGCACGCTTATTGGTATAGATATGGTCGGAATCTTCTAAATTACTCTGAAGTACATCCATGAAGAATTCATTTGGAACTCCTCCATAGCTTAGAAGTGCAATCAAATTTTTTGATAAATATGCTCTATTTGGTTTGTGGCTGAAACATGGAGGAGGCTTCATATCAGTTTGTTTCTCAAACAAAAAAACATTCTGCACTCATGAATACAAAAGGTTAGTCTAGCTCCAAACAACTTTTAGCATTAAACAAGTTGGTTAGGCAACTTAGAATCAGCAGATCAGTATATTACTAAGAGAAGTAAATGAACCATAGCCACATTAATTTCCCTCCGGATGATAAAAACAAATCAAAGTAGCTGATCTCATCTAATGTGAAAAGGTTTTAATGGTTCTTGATAAGTTGATACATAAAAAATGCCTTGTATTCCATTTTATTCTCAAGAGATTCCTGCTTTGACCGGATAAACCATGTCAGTTGTATGCTAGACTAAAGGTCACAAGCAATTGGTCCATGCATAGTGAAACCTCAAAATACATATGCCTACCCAATGATATGCTTCTCTTAGTGTAAAACTAAAGTGATCCATCACAAATTATTTGTGATGGCATATATCGTATCAAGGTTAGAAAGCCCGTATACAGATAATAGGATGTGTTACGTAATTATAAACAAACAATGTTATGCTTCCACCTTTCAATAGGCATCAATATAATCCATCATGTCAACAAGTATTATTATGATCAATACATCCTCCAAAACTAACACCCTAACAGCAAGAGTGGATGATATCAACCCGGTTAAATTGAAAAGGTGAAATACCTTGTAGTTACCACCTCTAACGAATTTAAGCTCTGAGTATTTGAAAGGCTCGGGTCAGTTTCAACTTTGATCATTGAAGGCCGAACCTGTATTGTTCTTGGAGGAAGCTTCAAGATTCGAAGATACAATATCATAGTCAATAGCTGCATAGCTAAATAAGAAATGACTAAAATACAAACAAGTCCAAAAGAAGCTTATTTACAAAACGACGAAAACTTTCTGAATTATCAACTCTTGAAATAGTTTAAGATTTCAGAATTCTGCGATATCAATGTAATTCCCAAACTTGAAAGAAAATTCTACTGGACAGCTTTAAGACTTACAGCTGTCAGAGACAGCTGGCACAGTAACTAATCCTCAGTAGTTACTGATACTACTCTAATAAAGACCAATATGCATTATGGCGTTCAATGTTAGATTATACAGTTCAACAAAACTTCTGACATACTTCTCTAAATGACCACCAAAATTATATTGTTAATTATTAAATAAACATATTGCTAATCTTATCCATTTTTCCATACTAAATTCTAAGCTCCTAAATTATATTGCATGACGTCCATATAGTACAAAGAAATAATGACAACATACAAATAATTATTTTAAAACATATTAACCATGAAAGCTTCAAAACCAGTCAACACAAAATAAACTAGGTCTTCCAAAATGTACTTCATACAAATATGCGTAAGTGTATAAATTTCCTTGACCAATAGAATCCGTAAAAAGAATACCTTTTTGTTAACCAAAAGAGTACCCTTCATTGCACAACCCATGTGAAAGAGACGGCACTGAATCAGCAGTGGCTTAACAATAGGACGAGGAAAAATAATAAGTTATATTATAGTAATGTCCATGCATATTCCAAATGCATGCATATAAAACATGTAACTGAAATAAGAAACAGGTTAAAGAAAACAATGCATCTACTGGCTGATGTGTGCTTAGTGCTGTTTCTCCCATATCCTCAAGTTCAACCAGATTGGAAATGTCCTGAGAGAAGTCATATAGGGCAGAATCAAAGAAAAAAGTAATTAGATCATAATATCATTGAAATAATCTGAAACACACGCAAATTGAAATTTAAGTTATAGAGAGAAATTTAGGAGCAAAATAAAAGAAAAAAGTGGTTAACTAACAAAGATAGCATAGCATTTATAAAGAACTCATTTTGTCCAAAAATATTGATTAGCAATAATAATTGAGTATATAAAAGACAGCATGTACAGTAAAAGAATCATTTTCGTCATTTTTATTATGTGCAATTGTATATGAATAGAAAAGAACATGAAGAGTACCATCAACAACCAATAACCAAGCCTTATCTCATTAAGTGGGGTCGGCTACATAGATCAACTTCCACCATAATGTTTAATCAAGGACTATGTTTCTTAATAACTTCTCTAATAGTTTTTCTAAGTTTTCCTCTACTTATAACTATTTGACTTCTCTCCATTTGAACTACTCTCCTTACCACAGGATGTACAGGTCTTCTCTCTACATCCCTAAATCACCTAAATCTATTTTCCACTATCTTTTCTACTATAGGTATTACCCCAACACACTCTCTGATATTGTCATTTCTAATCTTATCATGTTTAATCTTACCACTCATTCAACGCAACATCCTCATCTCCACTACACTTATTTTATTCTCATGTTGATTCTTAACCGTCCAACATTTTGTCCTATACAACATCGCAGGTCTTACTGAAGTTCGATAAAAAGTTTCCTTCACCTTGAGTGGTACCTTTGTGTCACATAAAACCCCTTAAGCCCTCCTCCATTTCAGCCACTCAGCTTTAATTCGATGGTTTACATCCTCTTCTATTTCACCATCGTTTGGTATTACGGACTCAAGATATTTAAACCGAGTGACTTGTTGAGCATGTGGTTATCAAAGTTTAACCATAATTATCCACCAATATTTTGTAAATCACATCCAAATCTCAAGAAATAGACAAAACTCATAAACTTATCCTTGCAAAAGAGTAGTATAAACATGAGAATCAAGAAAACTTAGTTAGAAAAAGTAAAAGAAGACAGTAAATGATTATGATGAAATCAAATTCTTTCTAAATAAGTTGTCATAATCATAATCATGTCTAAAACTTATGAAGTTTTGTCTAAAAATAAATAAAAGAAAAATTGAGAGAAAAGAGACCTTAATATATGTATTATTCAAGTTTGTTCCTGCTGCAACATTGTTAGGGCAGCGTACCGCCAAATCTTCTGAGATGAACCCAGTTCCGTCTGTGAGAATACATGGTTTCTCATTATGAGAGACAGGAATGCCATTTCCATCCTAAACCAGCAAAAAGAAATTACAACAAAACAAAATATTTTGATGAAAGCGTGACATAAATTATAAAACCTTATTAGGTGACTTAAATATTGACTATACCTTGCATTGTACATCTGGTATTGTTCGGACACTAACAGTTGCCAAGTCAATATTAAGCTTAAAGGTCTTTGATAGAATGAGAGAGAACCTGATTAACTATGAGGTTAGCCATGGGGTCAAATCTATTTTGAGGAAGTGGATGAAGGAAAACATAAAGAAACTCTAAAAGATAGTATTAACACAAATATCATACCTAGCCATATACTTGTCAATGCTGGGTAACATGTGTGCATGCATAAATAAAGATCTAGATTCAAGCATTGTCCTATTTGACAAAAGGTAAGATGCCCTCTCATCTGCAGAACAATATGATTCTGTCCTAATAAAATAACATTTGACTGATGAAGTTGTTGAATCCTTGTTCTTCTCTTCCTTTCCACCATCTTTGAAAACTGTTCAATCGGTAGAAAATTAAAAAATGCGTATTTAAGTCACTAGTAGTTTCTTTAACATCTCAAGAGACAGCATCTCATAAGACCATGACAATGTGATGATTGAAGAATGCTTTTCGCAGCCAATGACTGAAATGACCCTATAGCAACGCAAGGTTGAGAGAAGTGAAGACATACATATTCACCAAGTCATAAAAATTAACTTGAGGAAGTACTAGCAATCCTACAGAACCTATAACTATATCTAATTGAACAATATTTTCAAATTTGAGACTGTGATAATGCTAACTTATATATAAAGCACACAATAGAGTCGTAGCTTCCATACAAATTAACTCAATGCATCATGCATGATAGTTTGGATCACTTATAATTAAAGAACATTATTGAGCAAGCAAAACTCAGAAATGTGTTTAAAAAAATACATACAAGTGTAAGACTACAGAGAAATCCGTTGAGAGTATAATGAATCACATAACATGGGAGGAAAACAGATGCAATAGCAGATTGGACGGGTTGTAAACTTGCAGCCTAGACCGTATGTTGCACATACTAAATGAAAAATGTCATTTTCCCAAACTATCATCTTAATCAGATAAAAAAAAATTACATAGATTCAATATCATAGAAAGTAGAAACCCTAAAAAGGCTTAAGAAACAATTTAAAACTAGCAATTAACAGGATTACTAAAAAATCGATTTAAAACTAGAAAGTAACAGGATTACCAAAAAATCGATACAAACGAAGCCCAACATGGATCCCTTCTTTTCCAAACTTCCCATAGTGATTGGCAGCTTCTTGAACACTGGTTTTTGACTTCTTTGTAGTCTGAGGATCAGCGAATTTAACAAGCAAAACATTGTCATCACCTAGAGACTTCTGCAGATGTGTTCGCGTGTGTTGCAAAATAGGGCCCTGAATAATTCAACCAAAGGCAATAAATAAAATAACCTCATTTAGTATCAAAGTAGCCAGTTGAATAAGCAATTAAAATATTGACTGTGTAAAATTCTGAATAAAGTTTATTGATTCAGGACAATAACTCTAATGCATTAATTATTATCATTGTTAATATTATTATTACTTCTATACAAATAAAAAAAGCTTCATAGCATCAAAGCCAGTGAATAGCGAAACAGTTACAATGACAAGGACAAAAATTTCACACTACACGAATCAAAAGGAAGAGAAATACATACAAACCTTGAACCTCAAGCTCCCATTTGCAGAAACATAGCACTGGTATATAGCAGTCCTGCCAGAATCCCATTCATTATACTGCAGAGAGAAACCGAGGTTAATATTTGCTAGCATAAATAGTCAACGCGAGATTGTCAAAATTGAATACAAAACAGCCACTTATGGGCATCGTGTATTGAGAAAGACTCCTGAAAGGAGATAACTAGAATCTAGTTTCAAGATCGGGTAATATGCAGTAGTTGCAACTGCAATTCTAGCAACACAATATCCAACACAAATTTGTTAACACACTCATAGAGGCTGAAAATCACATGAGATTCACTAAATCATATAGTTCTCATTTTTTATTTGGTGTGACCCATTATTGAAGCAACTTGACCCACTCAAACTGTATTCAACAATAAATAATATGTTGAGTGAGTTCGAAAGGACTCATATCAGCATTTTAAATTCTGGATCGTGAAAACATCAGTCTATCCTTATAACGTATCTACAGCTGCTATTTACAATATTTTGTGTCGTGTATCTTAGAAAATAATGCTTATTAAAATTCAATTACACGATATATAACGCCACTACTACCACTATATTCAATATTATGACAAATTAAAACCGGGTCATATGTGATCAAAGTGGTGGTCGTGAATGTTATAGTGGTGGCCGGAGATGATGAGATATGCTAGCTGAAATGCTAGTGTTAAAACAAAATCAAGAATTATAAAATCTATTTATGTGGGTTTGAGATTTAAACCAAAAAGAGTTTTCAAATAAAGTAAAAAATCTATTCAACATCATTTTACCAGCATGTTTTATTTTAAAATAAAACAACAACAACAACAACCTTATCCCACTAAGTGAAATCAGTTACAAGAATCAATTTTTGCCATGATATTCTATCCATGACCATACTTATACCCAAATTGTTAATCTCGAAGTCTTTCTTAATAACTTTTCTTATAGTCTTTATAAACCTTCCTATACTTCTAGTTGTTTGCCTTCTTCTGATCTATAAAGGAAAAAAAAAAAAAACATTTTAACATCACTTTTTTGTTTTCACCACCAGGTCCACTGGACCGACTAATCCGGTTCGAGGGTCAGTTATGACATCAAGTAGTTTCAGCCTCAGCCCCCTCCTGATCGCAGCTGCGGGGATCGAAATGTGGTCCTCCCTACCAAGTCCAGGGTCAATCACCACTTGACCAACTTACGACCGGTAACATCATTTTACCCTAACACTATTTCACTCAATTTCAAAGCACTAGCATTACTAAACCAAAATCTAGAACTACCATAACTGTTTTTAACATTCATGATAATAAGATGATTTTTTTACCAGTTGGCGATCACTAGGACGATCAATGAATTTTTCCCCCACAGCTTCCCATATCTCATTCTCGAAATTTTTCATTGGCAAGTCCTTTAAGCTTCTAACATATTCAGCAGTCACAACATCTTCAATACTCCTACTGTAACAACGCCAACAGAAAAAGAAAAAAGAAATACAAATTAAATTAAATTTTTAATTATTAAAACTAACTAAAAATTTTGAAGAGGTTTTAGTTAATAGTACCTTCCCGCATAACTTAGTAGCAGAAATGATTTTCGAAACTCTAACTCTCCTAACGCCGTTAGAACACCGGAAGAGGAAGATGGAGGAAATGCTAGAAGCCGCGACGGTGACGGTGACGGTGACGACGGTGACAGGCGTGATGGTGATGGTGATGGTGATGGTGATGGACGTGAGGGAGTAGGAGGTATTGAAGGTGAGAGAGAGTATTGAGGTTGTTTAAGCATGAACATTACGTAACCATTAAGGTTTTGAATTTTAGAATTAGAAATTTGCTTAAGAAGATCAAGTGCTAGTTGTTCTCCGATTGCAGCTAGGCGTCGTTTGGCTGTAAAATCAAGTGGAGATTGCAGGGATTGTTCGTCGCAAATTTGTTTGGCTAGTTTTTCCACTGATGCCGGAAGAGTCGCCGGTTGCTCCGCCATAACAAACTTTATCGGGAACTGTAACGAACAAAGGGGGAATGGGAAGGGAATGGAGAGTGAGAAGTGAAGGAATGAGAGTGTTGATTTAAAGAGAAGAAGAAAAATAAATAAAATAAAATAAAGAAAGTGGTTTGGGGGAAGGAAAGGACATGACTATGACACGACGTCAGTTGAGTGGGAGGAGAGGACAGTGGTGCGATTGTGAGTGAGAATCTTACGGGGAAAGATTTACATAGCAACAGTAAGCAGCGGGATTCTCGTTCTGATTGAACCGGAAAAACTATAACTAAAATTCCACAATTAAATTGGGCACGAATCACTTAGTTCAAACTTCAAACGGTCCATTCACAAGGATGCAACTTATTTTTCTACACAACAATATTTTGGTTCTACTTTTAGGAGACAAAAAATAAATCATATATTTGCTGGATTTTTTTAATGATAAAATAATATTTTTATTTTATTTTTGTTTTAATATAGTTTATTTATAAATATTAGTAATAACTTGTTTATAATATAAATAAAGTAAAATACATTTTTATCCCTTAACTTTATTTAGAGCATTTACCATACAGTTTTGTCGATTTTGACGCTAAATGTCTTGCAAGAGAAAAATGTGTGGTTCAATTTGATTGATTTTTAAAAATTAAATCTAACCAAATTAATGCAATTTGAATTGATTTAGTTGATTCAATTTAGTTTAATTTATGTTTAATCATTTGTGCGTTACTATAAAATATGAAAGTGAGAAAGTGTGGACAAAAATATGTGAGAGAAATTTAAAATTTTAATGAAGAGAGAGAGAATAAATGTCACTTGTTATATTGTAGTAATAGATGAGAAAAAAAAAAGTAAACATCAATTGACTACTGATCCGGAGTGTTCGAACAGGTCCACGTAAGCTGGTCGTCAGATGGCAAGGTGCTCGGACGGATGCTGGTCGTCAGGCGTGCAAGGTGTTCGGCGTGTGAATGAGGAGATGAGGGGGTGTACCTGCAAGGCACTCCGACGCTCAAGTAAGAAAAGGTCAGAGAAAAGGGGCAAGTACAAAGTGTGTTCTTAGGGTGAAAATGTGATACCTGACCCTCTCAAGCGAGAGGGTTTATATAGAGCCCCCAGCGCGTGGCCAACGGTCCTATTTTCGGGGCGAAATAACTGTTTTTCCCCAAAGAATATATGACAGCCTAAACTAGCCGTTATGTCGGACAGGGTCCCAGAAACTAGCCGTTATGTCGGGCATATACGCAGTTCCGGGCACATGTCCCTTGCTGTTCGGGCAGCGAGGAAGCCGTGCGTAACGGGCATAGAAGCCGGGGCGTTCCTTGCCCGGTTGGAGGGGCAGAAATGTCGTTTTGCCCCTCTGTGGATTGGCCTTAGGCAATTTGGGTCGCTTTGGAGCAGAGGCGGATTGGGCCAATTCTAGCCATTGGTCCAGTCCAGAACAGGAGCCCCCAAGTCGTTGCTCCCGAGCATGGGAGTGATGACTTAAGGACTGCTCGTCGCTCAGGGGAGCTAGCGCGGATGCGAGGATGATTGTCTCGAGGTGCTCGTGGCCCTCTGTGTCCGTGATGCTCGTGGTCGTGACCCTATTGCCCGGTATTCGGGGAGATAAAGGGTCAGACAGAATGGGAAACGTTGGGTTGCCACGTGTGCATCGAGCCCTGTGTAGCAGTTAATAGGTAATTATGGCTAGTGGGCAGTCATTATTGCCTACGGGCGCGTGTATGCACGTGCCCCTCAGTATAAAAGGGGGAAGGTTGTCCCATTTTGCACGTTTTCCTTTCTGATTTCTCTTCGTCGTCATCAGCGATCTTGTCCTCCGCCGTCTTCGGAGCAACCGACCACCGTGCCAAGTTTCGAGCAGTCCCCTTCTTCTACTCAAATCAAGTAAGTTTTATGATTTCCAGCTTGTTTTACCTTCTCTCGTTGTTTGTGGTAGATTGCATGCGGCTAGGGTTAGTTTTAGGCGACAAAATAAGTAGGTTTCCGGCGAGTGTTGGTGGTGGGCGGTGGTTCTGCCTTTCTGCTGCTTCAAGCATCTCGCCGGAGTAGTGACCACCGCGTCTTATTATCTTCTGAGGGAATGGTGAATTTTCTGGTAGGACGTTTCCAGATTCCGGTGGAGCCTTGCAGTTTCCGGTTGGGCTTCAAACGGAATCTGGGCACAAGCGCGGGGAGGTTCTTCGCAGTAAGATGGCGTATCTCAGGCATCTCCTCGCAGGGAGGTTTTTTCGTTTGATGTTAGGGCTTAGGCCGGGGACGTTGTCCTTAGCCTCCTGCGCGCCCTTTCACTTGACTTAGCGGTGGAAGGGTGGATTTGATTTTCTGTCGAATTCACTATCTTTCTCTGCTTTTTCAGGTGATCGTAACGTCGATGGAGCCAGAGAGAGAAGTGGTCTCAGTCACATCCGAGGAGGAAACTGCCTCCGAGGGGGATAGCAGCGCAACGGCCTTGAGTTTTGCGTCTTCGAGCTCGGCGGCATCGAGCTCCTCGAGCGAAGCTGAAGAGGAGGAGGATTTGGATGTCGTGGAGGAAGATGTAGAAGGGTTTTGTCTGGAGGAGTGGGAGGTGGCCGAGCCTTCCGAACATATTTCCACATTCGCCAGATCTGCGGCGGATGCCTTTACAGAGGTGGGCCCACTGGGGGATTGGCGAGTGCATTTTCCCACCGTGGACGAGATGGTCTGCTCGGAGTACGGGGATCGCTTCACGATGTATGAGTACCCTTTCAAGGAGTTGGGGCTGAGGTTGCCCTTCACTGACTTCCAGCGATCGGTATTCGAGCATCTCAAGCTGGCGCCCTCGCAACTCCACCCCAATTCGCTGGCCTTTATACGGGCGTTTGAGTTGGTGTGCGAGCACCTTACACTGGGAATCACTCTCCCCCTGTTTTTTGTTGTTTTACATCTTCAACGGTAGCTCGCGGGGAAGAAGTACGGATGGGTTTCCTTGAAGCAGCCCAAGAAGTTGTTTAAGTCGTTCTCGGAGTCAATCCGAACCTTCAAGGGACGGTACTTTATGTTGAGCCAGTGTCTGAAGCTGCCCAGGACAGCACGTATGTCTGGGAGATAGAGGTCGATGAGAACGGAGAGGAGCTGCTCAACGAGGAGGGGAAGTATATCGGGGAGAGGTTGTACAAGTTCCCGATCCGCTGGACGCCTGACCACTTCTCAAAGAAACCCAGTGCTTACGTCTTTGAGTCGAGCGCGCTGCGCGGGCAGGATGCCGCGTCTTATGAGGCGCTGGTGAAGTGGGTCAACTCTTTCAGTCTTGCGAGCTGCTGGATGAGCAAGGGTAACCCTATCTTCGAGAAGGATGGTAGCTAGAGGGTCGAGCGCAGGTTTATCAACGTGAAGGCACTGCTGGAGTGCAAGACTCCCGCGGATGCTGAGAAGCTGCTCGGTAGTCATAGTTGTTTAGACTTTGTTTGTGTTATTTCCTTTCTCCGTAACTAACGTGCTCGTTTTTATTTGTGCAGGTGAGATGCCTCAAACTCGTGATCGTGTGGTGAGGAAAGCCATGGCGAGGGGTAAGGCTGGAGCGGCTCCCCCTAAGACCCGGACTGCTGCTGGTACTCGTGTTCCTTTCCTCGTTCAAAATGTTCCGAGGACCTCTTCTACGCTCTCTCCTGGTCTGCGGGATTCTCCACTGCCTTTGACCGGGCGGGCGAAGCTGCCACGGACGTTAGATTCTGTGGACCTGACTCGAGCACCTGAGAAGGGGAAATTTGAGCTCCCCCCGTGCATCCTCGACAGGAGATTCTTTGAGGGCAACACCCTGGTCGTTCCTCGGGCGGAGTCTCTTAGCTTGGAGGGCATGGACCAGCCGAGCAAGAGGGCGCTGGTGGCCCAGGATGCTTCTGCCCTTGTGAGGATGCTGGAAATGGCGGTCGTTTACGCGGAAGGGGATACTGCGCTTGAGGCTGAACTTACTGTTGCCCGGGCTTCTGAGACGGCCTTGAAGGAGGAGGTCAAGGGTGCTCGTGAGGCTAGGAAGAAGGCCGAAGAGGAGACGACCAAGCTGAATGAGGAGGTCATCAAGCTGAAGGCGGAGAAAAAGGCTGCCGAGGAATTGAACAAAGAGCTGATGGTGGCCAGTGCCCCGGGTGCTGATGAGCCGGATGAGATAAGAGTGTTGAAAACTCGGGCTGAGCTCGTCGCCGGCATTCTGCAGGTCGAGGATGACGGTATCGCCGTGGCAGTGGAGTCCTTCGAAAGCATCGTCGCTCAGTTGCGGGTGGTGAACCCTGGGCTTGAGATTTCGACCGAGGGTATCCACTACCTTGCGCGAGTGGAGGATGGTCGCATCGTCTTGCCCGCAGGCCTTGTTCTTGATACCCCCGAAGTTCAGACCGAGGACCAGCCCGTGAAGGAGCAGGGACCTGAGCCCGTGTCAACCGAGCATGTGGAAGAATGAGGAGTTTTGGTGTTCTGATGCTGTTGTATTTTGTCCGGCCTGTGTGCCGTAGATTTATTTGTAATTTTATTTGATTTTGGGGGGGTGTGGCCCCCTTTTTTATGTAATACGCACATCTTTGGCCCTTGTGGCCTTTTTTTTTATTTCATGCCCGGTTATTTATACAAATTTTGTTTATATTGCTGTACTTTATATTAGTTGTGCATGTATGACTGTCCGTCGAAGGGTGTGTCTGTTAACGGAGTTTTCTTTTTGAAAGATAGCTCGTAGTGTGTTGATTCGTCAGTGCGGAGAACTGGTCGAATAGCCGGGGAAGGTCCCGACGAGGTTGCGGATCTCAGGTCGCGATTGAGGCCTGAGGTCGCGGCGTGAACGTCTCATCGCGAGCTGGGGTTCTGCCAATCATGGTACTTGGGCGAAGGCGATGCTCGATTGAGGACCGCCGACGAGCAGATCTCTGGCTCATTTACTTGAGCGGGATTCTACTTTGTGCGTGTGCGTCGTTTGTACCTGGACGAGCACGATGACCGTTAGGTGGTCATTTGATGCGAGGAAGCCTATAGTTACTTTAGCTGTAGTATTGCTTAAGTTTTTCAGCGTTCCACGATCGAGGGATTGCGTCCCCGTTGAGGTTTTCGAGGAAGTATGCCTCATTCCCCGTTTTGGCACGGACTCTGTATGGTCCTTCCCAGTTGGCTGCTAGTTTGCCTTCGCGAGAGTTCTTGTGGTTTCTTCGCAGGACAAGGCTGCCCACATCGAACTCTCGTCATAAGACTTTGGCGTTGTGCCTGGTTGCTATTTTTTGCTTAAGAGATGCTTCGCGGAGGGCTGCTCCTGTTCGGATTTCCTCGACAAGGTCGAGCTCCTCTCTTATCGCTTCGTCGTTCATTTCCTCGTCCAGAGGTGATTCGGTCCTCCTGGACGGTACGTGGATTTTGATGGGTAAAACAGCCTCCGTGCCATATGCTAAGCAGAAAGGTGTTTCCCCGGTGGTGGACTGGGGAGTAGTGCGGTATGCTCATAAGACGCTGTGGAGCTCCTCGACCCAGGCTTTCTTTGTTTCATCCAGTCTTCGCTTGAGGTCACGCAAGATGACACGATTGGCCGCTTTTGCCTGCCCGTTGGTCTGGGGATGTTCTACCGAAGCGAAATGTTGCTTTATTCCGAGATGGGCGACAAAGTCTTGGAACTTTTTGTCCGTGAATTGCGTTCCGTTGTCCGTGACGATTGCTTGGGGAATCCCAAAACGGGCAAGGATATTTCGTTTGTAAAAGCGCAGGATGTTAAGTGCTATTATCTTTGCCAAGGCTTCTGCTTCTATCCATTTTGTGAAATAATCTACGCCCACTATCAGGTATTTGTTTTGGTTGGACCCCGTCACGAAGGGTCCTAGGATGTCTAGGCCCCACCAGGCGAATGGCCACGGGGAGGTCATGCTCTTTAGTTCGTTAGGTGGAGCTAGGTGCATATCCCCGTGCCGTTGGCATTTGTCGCATTTCTTCACATGCTCCTTGGCGTCTTGCTGCATGGTTGGCCAATAATATCCTGCCCGGAGGGCCTTGCGCGCAAGGGACCTTCCTCCCAGGTGCTGGGCGTTAATGCCTTCATGGATTTCTCGTAATACGTGGGGGACAACCTCCTCCTCTATGCACTGAGTAGTGGGATGGAGAAGCCCCGTCGGTAGAGTTTGTTTTCCAAGATGACGTACGAGCAAGCTCTTCGTCTGATTGTGCTGGCTTTCTTGGGGTCATCCGGAAGTTCGTCCCTGGTGAGGTAGTTGTACACGGGCGTCATCCAGCAATCGCTGTCCCCGATCGCGTGCACGTGTAGGGTCGAGGATCCCTTATCGATGCTGGATCAGGGAAGTATCTCTTGGATGACAGACTTGTTTCCGCCTTTCCTCTTAGTGTTTGCTAGTTTGGACAAGACGTCTGCTCGTACATTGTGTTCGCGTGGAACATGTCTTACTTCTACCGTTCTGAACCTCGACATTTTTTCCTTGACCAGGGTGAGGTATTCGGAGAGACTGTCGTTTTTGGCCTGATATTCCCTGGATATCTGATGGGCTACGACCTGAGAGTCCGTGCAGATGACAATTTCTTCAGCCCCTAGGTCTTCGGCTAGGCGCAACCCGGCGAGGAAGGCTTCATACTCTGCCTGGTTGTTCGACGTGGGAAAGGACAATGTGAGAGAAGCCTCGACTATTGTCCCTTCGTCGTTCTCCAGGATTACTCCTGCCCCGCTGCCACTCGAGCTGGATGCTCCGTCCACATAGATGGTCTATCTGTTTGCTATGTGGGACGAGGAGTCTGAGAAGGTTACTTCCGCTACGAAATCGGCCAGGGCCTGAGCTTTGAGAGCTTTTCTGCTTTCATACTGGACATCGAATTCGGACAGTTCCAGTGACCATTTAAGCATTCGCCCGGCCATGTCTGGTCGTCCCAGTAATTGGTTGATGGGCTGATCCGTCCTTACCACGATCGTGTGTGCCAAGAAATAGTGTCTCAGTCGTCTAGCAGCGTTGACGAGGGCCAATGCTACCTTCTCTATCTGCTGATATCGTAACTCTGCGTCCTGCAACGCTTTGCTCGTGAAGTATGCGCTAACGGCCTCGGCAGTGACGGCGAGGTATAGGAACAAGACTTCCCCGGTATCTGGCCGTGATAATACGGGCGGTTTCAACAGAGCTTGCTTCAAGTGAAGGAGGGATGCTTCACATTCTTTGGTCCATTCAAATGCTACTTCTTTTTGCAAGAGCTTGAAGAAAGGAAGGGCGTGTTGGGCGGACTTTGCGACGAAGCGGGACAACGAGGTAAGTACCCCCGTTGAGGGACTGGATGTTCTTCTTAGACGTGGGCGTTGGGAATTCAGAGAATGCCCGACATTTGTCGGGGTTAGCTTTTATTCCTCGTTCCGTTAGGTAGAAGCCGAGGAATTTACCTGTCCGTACACCGAACGTGCACTTCTCTGGGTTAAAACGCATTTGGTACCTTCTTGCTTGCTCGAAAATTTTGCGAAGATGGGCGACATGATCTAGTTCCTCGTGGGACTTGAAGATCATGTCGTCCATGTATACCTCGAGCATGTCGCCTATTTGTCCTTGGAAGACTTTGTTCATCATTCGTTGGTATGTGGCGCCGGCGTTCTTCAGCCCGAAGGGCATTACGTTGTAGTAATAGTTGCCTGATTCGGTCATGAAGGCCGTGTAGGTTTTATCGCTTGCGGCCATTGGTATTTGGTTGTAGCCCGAGTAGGCGTCGAGGAACGATAAAAGTTTAAAACCTGTTGAGTTATCTACGAGCTTATCTATATTGGGGAGGGGGTAGGCGTCCTTCAGACAGGCCTTATTAACATCGGTATAATCAACACACATCCTTCATTTGCCATTATTTTTTCTTACAAGTACAACATTTGAGAGCCATGTAGTGTATTTGGCCTCAGAAATAAACCTAGCTTCTAGAAGGTTTTTGACAGCTTTCTCCGCGGCTTCCATCTTCTCCGGGGACTGTTTCCTTCTGCGCTGGGCAACGGCTTTGACGGGCGGATCAATTATAAGCTGGTGGCAAGTGACGGAGGGGTCCAATCCTGGCATTTCAGTAGCGCTCTATGCGAACAAGTCTGCGTTCTCCTGGAGGCACGCTCTTAGTTGTTTCTTGGCCGGGTCGGGGAGGTCTGCTCCGATCTTTACTCCCCGTTGGGGGTCTTCTCCGAACAGAACGATCTCGAAGTTGCCATCTAGGACAGGGCGTAGGAGATGGTCGCTGCTGTTGGACTGGCTGCCCGAAGTTGTTGGGTCTTTGGCATGATCTTCCTCGCTGAAACGGTTGTCCAAGTCGATAGATTCGACCTGGGGGAGCGGTTTCGGCTGCTCGGAGCTGCTGGGCAGAGGGGGACGACCAGAAGTCCTCGGTCTTGCTGAGATGGTGCTTAGTCCTTTCGACGCCGCTTCAAAGCATCGATGGGCAGCTTCGATATCGCCATGGAGGGTGGCGACCATCCCTTCAGAAGTGTAGTACTTCATCTTGAGATGTACGGTGGAAGGCACTGCAATCAACTCTGCCAGGGTTGGCCTTCCAAAAATGCACTGGTATAGTGATGGGCATTCAATTACCAGAAACTGTGCTTTAATTGCTCGGGTTGTCTTTCCTGAACCGAAGGTTACGATGAGCTCTACGTAACCTCGGGGCTTTGTCACTGCTCCGTTGAATCCCTGCAGGTCGGATCCAACGTATGGAGTAAGGTGAAAGTCGTACAGCTGCAGTGTCACGAACAAGTGGTTGTACATTATATTAACTGAACTGCCCTGGTCCACGAGTATTCGGCGGACGTCGAAGTTCGCCATCCTTGTCCGGATAAGCAGCGGGATGCTCGAGTTCGGTGCCCCGCCGAGGAGCTCCTCCTTGTAGAAGGAAATAGGAGCGGACCCTTTGTGAGTGGTATCCAGCGTGGTGACTTCATTGGGGCTTTTGCTGATCAGTTGATCGAATCTCCTCTTAACTGAACCGACCGTGATTTTGTTGAATCCACCACCTGAAATGACCATGGCTGACGGGAAGGCCTCCCACGGGCTGTGAGCAGCGAGGAACGTGGAGACGGGCAGACCGTCAGGGATGCGAAAGTCCTCTGGCCGAGTTATGGATATAGCGACCTATACGTTGGTGTCATCGGAGGGCGGAGTCTCTTCTGCCGCCTTCTTGCTCTCCTGGGTTTCTTGCCGGGGAGCTTTCTTCTTTTTCGCGAACTGCTTCAGGTGGCCGTCGCTAATGAGGATCTCTATGGCATCTCTGAGGTGGATGCATTCTTCCGTCGTATGACCGTGGCTCTTGTGGAAGCGGCAATACTTGGATTTGTCTACACCCGGTCTGGCCGACAGCTGTTTGGGGAAACGAACGCCCTCCTACTTCAATTCTGAGTTAGCATATTCGGACAAGATTTTCTCCCTCGAGGTATTGAGGGGGTATAATCATGGAACCGCCCAGAAGGTCCTTTCTGTTCTCGTGCATCGCGAGGCCGATCGTCGCGTCTTTTATCTCCTCGACGGGATGTCAAGGGTTCTTCAGCTCTGGATGATCGGGCACCTTCTTGGTTTCGAGAGGCTCGGACAGAGTGGGCAGCAACCTTTTCCTCGTATTGTATATGTGAATGGGCTTGGAGGAGAAGGGTGTTAAGGTTCCTCGGTGGATCGAGGCCGATGGCTTTCGCGAAGTCTGAGCTAGGACGTAACCCCTGCTCGAGCAGGAATTTCTTCATTTCGTCGGTCGTTGGCACCTGGACGACCTCTTTGTTGAACCGCTCAATGTAGGCCCGAAGAGGCTCATCTCTTCCTTGTACAACAGCTCCGAGGGGTGCCTCGGTCTTTGGATGGCATCGTGATGCAGTAAAGTGGCAGGAGAAAATTCTCCCCAACTGTCTTCAGGATGTAATGGATTCTTCTGGGAGCTGCTTGTACCATGTCATTACTCCCTTCCGGAGCGTGGTTGGGAAAAGGCAACATTTGATGGCTCCTCGTACACCTCTGTAGTCCAAAAGAGCATCTATGTTTTCTATGTGCTCGTCTGGGTCAGTGGTTCCATCGTAAGTCCCTAGAGACGGAGGTTTCTCTAGTCCTTTACGGAGACGGGTGGCCAGGATCCTGCGGGACAACGGGCCGCGAGGCTCGTCGTCGCTGTCCGAACTTGAAGTTGATGGTGACCATTGTCTACGCTCGCGGTGGCGGTCTCTGCGAGGTGAGGGTGAACGTGGCCGGTCGCGAGGTCTGACCGGTGAAGAATGTCTATCCTGCCTCGTTCTCTTGTGTCTTGGTGGGGATCGATCTCGCGGGGAGATCTGGTCGCGCTTGCGAACGTGTTGTGATTCAGGCTCATGCCTCGTCATACGGTCTTCCCTGCGCCTAGGTGGCGGGCTTCTTGATTTCCTGTGTTTACTCTTGGGAGGGGAGGATCTTGGAAGAGATGCTTCCTCGAGAGCTCCTATTCTCTCTCCTTGCTGCAAGATAAGGAGGTTTGTGCGGTTGACAGCTTCCAGAAGAGCTGTAATGGCCAGGTCGGCGCTGGGAGGGCCAGGAATTGGTCGTTCCCCCAACGGTAGCTGTTTGCCTCCTTGCTCGGTGGGAGGAGGAGTTGGAGATGCAGTGGCCCCGTCTCGAAGGAAACGGGGATCGGAAAGTAACGAAGAACTGTCGTCAACGTCCATCTTGTTGACAGGAATGAGAACCGTAGCGTCAGCACCTTTTGTGGAGTTCTGAGCGGCCATATGTGGGCGGATCAAAGAAAGTATGTTTTGATCTTTTAGTTTCCGAGGAGGAAAGAAAGAAGGGGAGAACAAGGAGTTCCCACAGACGGCGCCACTGATCCGGAGTGTTCGAACAGGTCCACGTAAGATGGTCGTCAGATGGCAAGGTGCTCGGACGGATGCTGGTCGTCAGGCGTGCAAGGTGTTCGGCGTGTGAATGAGGAAAGGAGGGGGTGTACCTGCAAGGCACTCCGACGCTCAAGTAAGAAAAGGTCAGAGAAAAAGGGCAAGTACAAAGTGTGTTCTTAGGGTGAAAATGTGATACCTGACCCTCTCAAGCGAGAGGGTTTATATAGAGCCCCCAGCGCGTGGCCAACGTTCCTATTTTCGGGGCGAAATAACTATTTTTCCCCAAATAATATGTGACTGCCCAAACTAGCCGTTATGTCGGGCAAGGTCCCAGAAACTAGCCGTTATGTCGGGCATAGACGCAGTTCCGGGCACATGTCCCTTGCTGTTCGGGCAGCGAGGAAGCCGTGCGTAACGGGCATAGAAGTCGGGGAGGAACGTTGCGTTCCTTGCCCGGTTGGAGGGGCAGAAATGTCGTTTTGCCCCTCTGTGGATTGGGCTTAGGCAATTTGGGCCGCTCTGGAGCAGAGGCGGATTGGACCAATTCTAGCCATTGGTCCAGTCCAGAACAATTACCAAAATGTCTTTTTAATAGTATAAATAATTTATGATGAAAAAGCAATTTAAGAAGTTAATGCAATGAATTTGTATATATAAATAGTAGATATCAATTACATTGTATAATTTTATCTTATATCTAAAGAAAATATATGAAATTGCATTCTTAAATAAATTTAAAATATTATTAATATTTCATATATAAAAGAATACAATGTAAATTAAACTTTTTTTCAATCTTATCTTTATAAATATTTCACCAAATCGAAAATGAAAACAAAAATAAATATATAATAATTTCCTTTCAAATAAAAATAATAGTATTTATAAATAAATAATTTTTTATTTTTTATTGATATGTAAATTAAAATAAATATCATAAAAAAAATAAGATAAAATATTTGCATAACATTGGTTGAGTTCCCTGGAAAATTAAAAAAATATATAATAGTTTGTAAGATTTTGTAACATGATGCGTTTTTGTTTGGTTTGGTTCGGTTTGCAAAACACAAATCACAAATTAAAGTGAACCATACGATTTTGTTAGAAAATGACTAAAAGACATCTGAACCAAATGTAGTTTTTAGTTTGATTAACGGTTTTCTATTAGACAGATTTGATTTTGAACACTCGTATCCATTTCAATACCTTTTAAGTTTTAAAAAAATCTAAATTAGTCCTTCAACTTCCTAACTAAGATTGGAAAGTGCTTATGCTTTCCCTAATATACCCTTCCTTCATTTATAATTTACACAACCAAAAGCCCTTTTAGGTAATTGACTAACTCATAATTCTTTCACCAATGACAATCCTACTTTTGTACACTTGGCACACCATTTTTGAATTTTTACCTCTCTCACTCATCTCCCCTATTTTCCTTTTTCTCTCTCTCTTTTTCCCTTTTCTTCCTCTCTTTCTCGTCTCCCTGATTTCTCTCTTTTTCCCCTTTCTTTCTCTATTTCCCATCTCCAGGATCTCTCTCTCTGCTCGTAGCTATTTCTTTCTCTCTTTTTCCCTTTTCTTACTCTCTTTCTCATCTCCCTAATCTTTCTCTGTTTCCTTTTTGTTTCTCTCTTTCTCCTCTCCCAGATCTCTCTCTCTCTCTCTCTGTTCTTAGCTCTTCCTCCCTCTTTTTTCGTCACCTCTCTTTCTCCTTCTATCCTCTTTCTCCCTCTTTTTTCGTCACCTCTCTTTCTCCCTCTCTTTTTTTCCCTTTAAACCCTACAGACATAAGAAAGATTTTGAGTGGGCAGAGGAAAAAAATAAACTCAGCGGTTGGGTGAAGCTGCGAAAATGAAAAAGAATAAAGGTTGGTCCGGGTTAGAGAATAGATTTATATAGTGTGTATACTTGATTATACAGTGATTCAATTTTTTTTACTTGATTGTAGTGTGAGTTATACTTCATTATACTTGATTATACAATGAGTTATACTTGTTTATATAGTGTGATTATGGTTGATTATACTTTTGCACTCTATGTTTGATATAATGCTTCCTTTGAGCACCAAGTGTTTGTGAAAATTTATGTGTTGCGTTACAATTATTTTCCATGTTTTCTTGCCTTATCTTATTTTACATGGTTGCATTTTCTATTTGAGTAGTTGCTTTCAGTGGCTATCAAGTATTTTGATTACAACTTTGTCATTGCTGTCAAATTGATCTCTGTTGATTTTCAGGCTTACTTAAAACTAGGAATGGAATTATTTCTGATTTTTCTGCATCATTTCTGATGTGCACAACTAGCCCTGGGATATGAGGTTTGGTACAAGATTTTTTAATTATGTTAATGCCGACATCTTAATATAGAATGCCATACCTAACTGATATGGAGATACAAAATAATATATAACTATTTCCTCCATTTTGGTGTACAGGTATTGAAATGATGTCGACATCTTAATATAGAATGCTATACCATTCTGCTCTTTTTTGTTCATTTGAATTTAGCTATCGATTTTTCTATGTTGTAGTGGAAGAAACATATGAAGCTCAGCAAGTGTGCTACATGAAGCAGTCTCTAAGGTATAATTGTCATATCTTTGAAGTTATTGTTGTTTTACTCTTTAATGTTGTAATATTTTCAATGGTTTTGTTTCTGTTTGACTTTGATTGCAGTGTTAATGGTATCTTTGTGCTTAAATTAGATTTTGAACAATTTACTACATCTTCCCGTCTTCCTACTCTCAACAAGTTCATTGGAATTCGTGTGTAGTTGTTAAATGGCAATTGATAACCATTGTAAGTGACCACCCTCTTATGTCTTGAATTCAGAATTACTCATAATATCTCTTATTGTTATGCAGTTCAAGGCCTGGTGTAAATGATGTCATTGGTATTGATTTGGGTACAACTAATTCAGGCAGAGATACACCTGCCTTTCATTTAATACTTTTTTACATTGATCTACAAATTATCTTTTTACGGATTACATTGTTCATGGTTATAGATCGATAATGAATTTGCGAGATATTCATTGATAGGTTTGGGAAAGGGATATGAGAAATCATCACCTTTGGAAAGTGCTGCTTTCGTTTATGAATTATGTTCGAACACTGATTTATCTTTGGATTGGTTTGATATTTTATCGTATGCTGGACATTGATATGGGTGTGTTCTTTGGTCTAAAATTGAAGTTATTGTTGTTTTACTCTGACTGACTTGATATTGTTGTTGTTGAATAAAATCTGCTGTTATTTCATAATCTGGGTACCACAACGACAGAACCGGCGGACTCTAAATTCACACGATGTTGGCATTTCTGGTGTCGTTGAACCGGCAGAAATCTTGTGTTTGTTCCTGGTGTCGTTGGAGCCCGTTGTGTTAAATGGCTGGCAGAAGTACCATATTTCATTTGTACATATCATCACTTCTCTCTCACTCCTCCGTCACTTCTTGTCCCGTCTTATAGCTGTCATTTTCTTTTATGATTTCCCTAATATATCCGATTTTGGCTTTAATCATCATAGCCATTGGTATTTTTCATCATTTCCAGTTTTCACTGGCAATGATGATTAAACGTCCGGTCTTACGACTGTCATTTCCTTTTATGGTAGTACATTGACTATTGATTTATGAAGGTGTTTTCTGAACCAGTTGAAAAAAGAATAAATTGAGAACCACTAACTCACGTTAGTGATGCTGATATTTGTCGTCGTTGGAATCGGTGACCGACATTTGTCGATTTCTGTTGGATGATCTTTGGGAGAAACAAAAAGGGTAAAAAAGGTCACGAAGGGAGTATAAATCAGTGTTGTAATGTTATTGTAGAATATGTGTTTTAAAATTTGGGATGTATAAATCATTTTGTAGAATCTGTATTTTTCTTCATTCTCAATCTTCGCTGGCAATGATGATAACAAATCCGGTCTTACGGCTGCCATTTTCTTCTATGGTAGTAGATTGACTATTGATTCCTGAGTGTGTTTTCTGAGCCAGTTTGACTCATCCTTCAAATGTTTTCAGAGCCAATTTTAGTGGTTAGTATCATCATTCCTCGATTCTAGTACCTTCATTTAATCTGAAAATGATTGTGTTGGAACTGAGGATTATGGAAACAATAACTATTGTGGTAAGCGTGTTTCAAGCAACAACCAGATGTTTGTGTTGTGTTTTGTTATAACTATATTGATTTTTTCATCATTCTCAATTTTCACTGGCAGTGATGATAAAAAGTCCCGTCTTATAGCTGTCATTTTCTTCTATGGTATTACATTGACTAATGATTTCTGAAGGTGTTTTTCTGATCCATTTTTCTTCGACAGTGAGCTTTCTTTTGTTGACAGTCATGACTTTTATTTGGTTTGAATATATTTCATCCACTTCTGTACCTTTCAATTTTCACTGGCAATGATGATAACAAGTCTGGTCTTACGGCTGCCATTTTCTTCTATGGTAGTAGATTAACTATTGATTAATGAGGGTATTTTCTGACCCAATTTCACTCATCCAACAAATGCTTTCTGCGCCACTTTGAATCATCCTTCAAATGTTTTCCTAGGCAGTTTTAGAGGTAACTATCTTCATGTTATAATGTGATGTTGCTTGAATAATGTCTGCTGATTAGTGTTTGTGTTGTGTTTTGTTAGAACTATATTGTTTTCAGGCTAAGGGATTGTTTTACACAGTTGTATGCAAAAGATATTACACCAAATGATAACCAGGAACTTGACAAGGATTTGCACAGAGGGGTGCCTATCTACTGCTTGTATAGTAACATTTCTGTATTTATGTGTTTAATATCCAAAATTAAGACCTAATATTCTGATTTTGGGTGATTAATGAGTTCTGGAGGTGTTTTCTGACCCACTTTTCTTCGACAGTGAGCTTTCTTCTCTTGACAATCATGACTGCTATTTGGTTTGAATATATTTCATCCACTTATGTACCTTTCAATTTTCACTGGCAATGATGATAACAAGTCCGGTCTTACGGCTGTCATTTTCTTCTATGGTAGTAGTTTGACTATTGATTAATGAGGGTGTTTTCTGAGCCAGTTTCACTCATCCAACAAATGCTTTATGCGTCACTTTGAATCATCCTTCAAATGTTTTCCTAGGCAATTTTATAGGTAACTATCTTCATGTTATAATGTGATGCTGCTTGAATAATGTCTTCTGATCAGTGTTCGTGTTGTGTTTTGTTAGAACTATATTGTTTTAAGGCTAAGGGATTGTTTTACACAGTTGTACGCAAATGATATTATATCAAATGATAAGCAGGAACTTCACAAGGCTTTGCAAAGAGAGGTACATATCTACTGCTTTTTCTTGACTCTGTATTTATGTGTTTAATATCCAAAACTAAGACCTAATATTTTGATTTTGGGTCATCGCTTCAAGGTTTCTGGGATTGATAGTCTTGGGGGGAGGTACTACATCAGTTAAGTAGATCCTTTAATATGGCACCATCATAGGTTTTCACACTTTTGACTCTGGTAATTCTCTCCCCTAATTTATACTGGCTTCGTACTATATGATTAGTTGTCATGTTGATTGGTATTCTGTTACTTAGTCATGACTTTACTATGTGAATGTTGTAATTACTGTGGTTTTAAAATGTTTGAATTACCAATGTAAATTATTAATTTGACCTTAAGTATTCAATACCAATTTATGAAAACGTGATTGATAAGCTTCACCATCACAATTCAATAACCAACATTGGCTTTTGAATTAACCAAGCAATTATGACAGCCCACCAAAAAGTTACAAATTTCCAATGTAAAAAGAATATCAAGAATCAAATAAACCATTATAAAATCCTATTTTCTCTTCTTAGTATCACACAACCATCACGTTAGGATAGGAAAAAACGAAATGAATTCAAATGATGTTGTCCCGGTCGAACCAACATCAGAACATCAATAACCACAAAACATCCAACAGGCTCCCCAGGTAATCCCTGTGGTTGATGAGGTCCAACAAATACACCAGGTTCAACAGAAAGTACTATTCCAGGTCGAGGAAGCTGCCGAGACCCAAGAAGCAGCTGCATTGCGAAGAAGACAAACCAGGAGACAATTAAGAAGGGCAAGAAGAAGGATGAGAAGGAGACGTATATTCGATTCAGATGATGAAGACGAAGCACCTTTTAGTTGGACTAACTTTATGCGGGCAAGGGGTTTTAGTTTTGATATTTAAAATTTTAGATTTTCATCTAGGGCTCTTATCAAATCTATGATAACATAGTTTATTATTGTTAGGATCTACTTCAACTAATGTGTATTTTGGAATCATGTTGCTACATTATATGCATTTTAACATTTTAATTTAAGTCAGTATACTGGCTATTTGTTTGATTGCGTTTTGCCGCTACATATTATGTCTTCTCAAGACCCATAGGTAGTATTCATCAATTTCAATTTTCACTGGAAATGATGATAAAAACTCCCTTCTTACAGCTCTCATTATCTTCTATGGTATTACGTTGACTAATGATTTCTGAAGATGTTTTCTGACCCACTATGACTCATCCTTTAAATGTTTTCTAAGCCAGTTTTAGATGTAAGTTTCTACATTTTATAATGTGATGTTGCTTGAATAATGTCTGCTAATCAGTGTTTCTGTTGTGTTTTGTTAGAACTAAATTATTTTCACGCTAAGGGATTATTTTACATGGTTGTATGCAAAAGATATTACACCAAATTATAACCAGCAACTTGACAAGGCTTTGCACAGAGGGGTGCCTATCTACTGCTTGTACGGTAACGTGTCTGTATTTATGTGTTTAAGATCCAAAATTAATACTTGCCTTCTTATTTATACTTGCCTTCTTATTTTGTTTTCAGGGTAAGGGAATGTTTTACACAGTTGTACACAAAAGATAATACACCAGATGATAAGCAGGAACTTGACAAGCATTTGCAAAGACAGGTGCCAATCTACTGTTTTTCATTGACACGAATGACACATTCTGTTTGTAGTTGACATGACTACCCATTTACTTTATGCACTGTCTTTTCATTGTTTTGCAGTGTTAATGGTAACGAAGGTGATGGTGAGGTTGAGGGTTACGAGGAACCGTCTGAGGAATGCAAGATTTTTGTCGGGAATTTTCTGTTTTGATGTTGATAGTGACAGATTGGCTGGACATTTTGAACAGACTCCAGGGACTGTGGAGGTTGCTGACTCATAACTTAATTGTTATCATTCATTTGATTCAGTTGATTCAATTGATTATTGATTTTGAGTAATATTTATGTTGAATTCATTTCAGTTACGCAGTGCAATCGAGCCGAAGCTGCATTTTCGCTACTTCGGGAGAACCTGATTAGGCCGGTTCGTATGGAGGCTTTGAAGAACATATGGCAACATGTGGTTCAGAAGAAAAAGAATGACTAGAAAGATTCTGAACAATCAAGTAGTGCTTATGAAGGAGATCGACATCCAAATGCTTCTGATGGTGCTGATTATTCGTCTTCTGCTAATGAAAGTAATTGGAGAAGCTCGAGAAAGAGAAGGGACAATGAAGAAGACGGCGATGATAGAGATGAATTTTATGTTGTTAGTGTAGTATCTCTGTTATGCTGTTAGTGTAGTATCTGAATTTTATCTTCCGGGTTGGTGGATTTTGTTGTACATAATGACATCTCAATTAAATTGATTAGCAAAAGAAATTTGTTATGCTTAGAATTCTATACCTCCATCGTTTTATATCACACACACATCATAACATTAAGTAGTTTATGCTAATATGTTCTATAAAATGATTTATATGCAAAAGACATTTATATATAAAAGACATGAAACCAAAATTTATACTAACAGATTATATATCATCTATTTTACACTATGTACCAAACCTAACACACAATGATCATTTCAATTATTTATGTACAAATACCAATAAACTTAATTTAAATAGTATAAGTTTCAAATTCGCACGAGACACAACCAATTAGATCTCATTGTATAAATATTACTTTCAATGTACTATAAATTATTAAATTTAACACTCAAACTATCAATTTATCATTGTATTCAAAGGAAACAATAATAGTGATATATGTAAATGTTAACATCTTCTGTGAATTTTATCACTGAAACTCACTTTTTTCACGGGTCACTATCACAACGATACTTTTTTTTAATCAACTAAATATTTATAGATATTTATAATTATTAATGATACTTATAAATATATATAGTTATTAGACATATTGAATTCATAATGTTGATGATTTGTTACGTATTTATTTTTTAATATTGGTCGTTATTAGTGATTTTATAATATCAATTATATATCAAAACAACAACCAAACCTTATCAAATGATCTTAAGTTATAAATGTTTTTACCCTTGCAGACGCACGGGTCTTCTACTAGTTTAACTTTTAAAAAAATGTCAGATTAATATTTTTCGTGAGTTTTATTAGTCAAGGTCAAAATAGTTCCAACTAGCATAGGTGATTTGGAAATAAAATTATAATAAAAAGGGAATTCAAAGGCATGAGTGAATTGGTTATACTTTGTATGTTGTTGTTAAGATATGTTTTTCCAACATGCTCTACTGAATCTTCTTCATTTATTTATTTATGAGATAAATGAGATAAAAAAAATATCCTTCTATTTATTACAATTCAATTACATAAACTCTCAAAATTGTTCTTTTACCACAAAATATTCATAGTAACAAAAGGACATTTTGGTAATCAATTAATATTTACTTTTTTAATTCTCATCTTCTATTATATCATGACATTCATATATCAACTTTTATCCATTAAATTACAATTAAATATTACATTCACTCATTCTCCTTCATTCAAATTTCAAATCTCTTTCACATTTTCCCCACATTTTTTCACTTTTAATTTAATTTTCTTTCTCTATTTATTTATTATCACTAAAAAATACTAATAATTTTTTTTTTAATTTTAATAAAATTAAAAACTTATATATCTCATGAGGCACTATCAACACAATATTTATTTTATTTTAATCAAGCATTATCTTATTTTTAAATATTAATTTTTTTTCTTTCTCCATCTTATGATTCTTTTTTCATTTTACAATTTAATACAATTTAATTTACATGATTACTGTTCATTTTACAATTAAATATATCATTTTAAATTTTGCATTTGTATCTAAATATATTTTATATCGCACCAAATAATTTTTTTATCTCATGAATTATTATCGCATCAAAATTTTCTTTTTTGTCTTTCTTCATTTCACGAGTCATTTTTTTCTTTTTGCATGATTATTTAATACAATTGAAATTGTATAATTATTTTTCAATTTACAATTAAACAACTCATTTCAAATTTATATCTGTATATAAATACATTTTATATTGTATCAAATAAATTTTATATTTCATGGGTCACTATAAACACAATACATATTTTATTTTAATCAATAATTATCTTAATTTGAAAGATAAAACTCTTATTATCAAATATTAAATATATATTTTTTTCATCCCAAAAATCCTTTTTTCTATTTGTATTTTAATATAATTGAATTTATATAATTATTGTTTATTTTATAATTAATAGCTAATTTCAAATTTTGTAATAAATACATTTTATAACATTCCAAATGTACATTTAAATATATTTTATGCAGTATCAAATGATTTTACCCGTGCGGAAGCACCGGTATTTTACTAGTTTGTGATAAGAAGAATAGTAGGCAGAAGAAGCAATAAAATCATTTTCCCAAACAACTTAAACATTTTTCACTCACTTATAACTCACTCAAACTATTTATCCAAATTAGGGGTGGCAAAATGGGCCGCCAGCCCCGCTCCGCCCCTCCTTAAGCTCGCCAAAAAAACGGAGGGGCGGGCTAATGGAAACGGACTTAAAAATCTAGCTCGCCCCTCCAAGGTGGTAGGTTGGCAGGCGGCGGGCTTGGCCGCCAACTTTTTTATTTATTTGTTTTCCATTTTTTTAATAGATTAATAGACTTGTTTTTACATTTCAAATAGATTTTTCACTTATTTTTTAGAATAATTTTTACAAAGCATCTTTTTAACAAATTTTACTTCAAAAAGTATTGCATATATTATCAAATAAATGTACAAAATAAAATTATCAAGAATTAGAATTACTTTAACTAAAAAATGACGGGTTTAAGGTGGAACAAGCTGAACGAATAGGTGCGGCGGACTTTGGCTGGTGGCGGGTTTTAGCGGGGCGGGCTTTGGTGGACGGCGGACCCAAAATCCCAACCCAACCCGCCATTTTTTGATGGGTGCACGGGCCACGGTCCTTTTTGCCACCCCTAATCCAAATCATTTTCAAGAACATCACGCTCAAAATAACCATAATTATTTTTATTTATAGGAAAATCTGCACCTACCGACATTGTAATATGTTTCATACAATTCATTTACTCTCCTATATGCTTATAGTAATCATCATATTCAGCAACATGACCAAAAGCACGATTTCGAGCTCCGTATAGAAAATTTTTAAGTAAAATTTGAGAGGAAGTACAATTGTGGAATATGATGATGTGGTGGACACTTTTGGAGATATTGAAACTGAGATGAAAATAAAAAGGTATAATAAAATAGAGGAGAACAAAGATTCAAAGAAAGATTTGGTCTTGGGAGGAGATCAATAGAGAACATTGTAGACTAAGCATCTTTGTAAGAGGTGTACCATTTGTCCATCTAAAATTTTAAAGTGATAGGTGAGTGAGTTCTCCCACTTATAAATACTTAAATCATCACATTCATATCCAATGTGAGACTATTTTTCCACTTACTCACACTTGCTTATATTATTCAAATACTTTTGAGTTTCGTGGTATATATAGTTTCGTGGTATATATGGTGTTGATTTCAATAATTGTGAAATTTTGTGAAAATATAAGAATGGTAGTAACACTGTTCTCATAGAAAATAAGCTGAAACAGAGTTCATGCGCCACATTGAAAAGGACGATTATGTCTCCAGAAAATGAGATGTCGAAAAAATTACCGCAGTTGTAGATGAGATTAGAAAGAATCTTCATTTTCTATTGTCAATTTGAGATGGGATAAGAAAGAACCATAAGTCCTAATTCGATTTGAGGGGAAATTGCATAATGGAAATGAAAAAGAAAGTGGAAACATAAGAAAATAAAGGTCATTTTGCCAATTCAGGTTGTTTTAAGAGTTAAATGATCACTTCAAACCTCTTTAAAACTTAATGAACCAAATTAACTTGAGGTAGAAATGATATTTTGCTTATAAATAAATATTATTCTCTGAGATTAAACTATATATTCATCTCCATTTAACTCAACTAACATCTATAAGTTGAGCTAAGTTATTCACTCCAAATAATAATATATTAATAAAATAGGTAACAAAATACAATTAATTTGTTGGATCAATTATATGCTTAAATTTAAATTATTTTAGCTTTAATTTATTTTTAATTATAATTAATTTTTTAAAATCAATTTATGTCATGCTAAAACTAAATAAACGTTATTTTATTTATAATTATAAAATTTATTTTTTATATTCATAATATACAAATGTATAAATGTATTAAATTATTATTTTTAATAATACTTCTATTAATATATATCTATAAATAAGTTGTTCCTACTTATAACTCAATATTTTTTATTATAATAATAATAATAATAATAATCTTATATATATAAGTTGTTAAATCACCTAGTGGCGTCGAAATTGAGAATATCATTGTAATTTCATATTTTTATATTTAGTTATTTAATTATTTATTACTATTCAGTCACCTAACTTTCATTTTATTCTTTTAATTAAAAAAAAATTATAAGAACATGTATTGTTGTTGGAGGCGAATGACAATGAGACATGGCATATAACATGAGATAGCAACTTCATGTTGAAATATTGAAATTTCATGTTGCCTATAACTATAATTGATTTCAATATTAATATTTTGATACAGAAAAAGTTTCTTTAATAGAGAGTAGAAGCAACCTATGCAATGTAAAAGGAGACTATTATCACTTTTTACTGAATAAAATAAAACAAGATAACTAAATAAAAATAAATCATAGAAGAATAAAATTTGAATGATATAATAAATTGATAAAATAAAAGAATTCAATAGTGTAATAAACTAATAAAACGGAAGAATTCAACAATGTAATTGAAAAATACCTTAATTTTATATACAATTCTAATTTTGTTAAATGGTTTGATTGTGTGTTAATTGTAAGCCAAATTTTTTATTGATTATGAGTTTGGCATGCCACTATTATTAGGAGTTTGGATCTGCTCCATTTTCTTATCATTCATTTAATCTATTTTATTTAACATATTTTTGTCATGTGGCATTAAAGAATTTCAATAGTCCAGATTAAAAACATGATACATGGTTAAAAACATTTAATTCTATGGTTAAAAACATTAAAGGATTTCAATAGTCCATATTTAGTTAAAATATTTTTTTAATTTTTAATTTTGACCGTTCAAATCATTAAATTCTATGTGTTAAAAATTTATTAAAAAAACTTGAATAAATAAAAAATAAGAAAATGAAGTGGATCTGAACTCTATTATTAGTACTTAGTAGTACGTGGGGTAGTGAGAGATTATGATCGTGTTTTATTTTTATTTTATTTTTCATTTAATGCTTAATTAAAATGTGGGGTTGTGAGAATTAGCATTTGAAAAGTTATGCTAAAATTTTGAAAACGTGGGGCTGTTGGTTGACAATTTTCTCAAGGTTTGTAATTGTTATTTATTTGATAATTAATTATTATTTTATAAATTTATTATTTATTGTGGATAATTAATTATTATTTTATTTTATTACTATTATTTATTAGAAAAAAATCATAGCCTCGTAAATGCCCACTAACTCCATTAACTATGCAAACATAATTATTGACATTTAATTTTATTATATTAACTCCCATTTTTAATCTATTAACTAATTAAAAAATTAATCACACTATTACTCTGCACTAATTTATTCTATAACCAATCCAATCAACCACTTATTCCTCATCTTTCTTTTTATAAATAATTGCACAATTGCCATTGAATCTCACGCATAACTCTCTTATTGTGCTATTTCATCTCAATCACAATATTTACTTCTCATACTATTGATAAACGTTTTGTAAAATTATAAAAAGTTAATTCAATAGACTTTGTTATCTTTAATGTATTTTGTTGTGTTTCATCGGATAACCTTCATTTCTTAGAAAAATTTATTTACTACTGTTTGGTTATTATAATTTTTTTTTCACTATGGTCTACAACAGTTTGACATATTTCTATTAAATTCCAATAATTACAACTACTAATGAGTTGAAATACATTGTCACATCCAAATGATTTCTATTCTTTAGTGTATTTTATTTTTTAAATTTATTATTATAATATTTTATGATCTTCTAATTCTATTTGTTAGTTTTTTATTCTTTTGGATATAAGTTTTGAATTTCTTTTAATGATTTTTTATGATTTTTATGTTATGAATTTCTAATTCTAATTCTATTTTTTATGATTTTTATGATTTTGAATTTCCAATTCTATTTAATGTTATTTTATGATTTTTTATTGATGTTTTTTAATTTTTATTATTTTTTCTGTAGGTACATAAATTTTGGAGCATTACAAATTATATTTTATGGTAATTATTTTTAAAGAAATGTCACATCTAAAATATTTAAATGATTTCTATTATTCTATGCATATAATAATTAATGTGTAGAGTATTTTGTAACAATATTTAATGTACAATTGCATTCAGTAAACAACAGTACATTAAAAATATTTTTAATTAATTGTAATTAATTAAAATTAGTTATTAACCCTACTTGCTAAATAAAAAAAGAAATGGCTAAAAAATATGTGACTTCTTATAAAGATCCACTCACCTTACTAATATTTGTCAGATCCATATTCTTAATATTTGCCGATGAAAAGCTGTTTCATTGTCATTAACTCTCAATTTAATTTTTTATTTATTTATTTTTAGAATAAGAATAAAATTTTATTACCAAAAAACACAAAACAGCACCAGCCGATCCAAAGATCCAGGCCCAAACCGACTAACCAAAACTAAACAAACATCATTGTATATTACAATGTATCATCAACCTACTATCTAATTCAGCTCTCTTAAGAACAATTTCTATAATTGCTTGGCTACTAAGTTCTTTCTTATCTCCATCTTGGAAAACAATTTTGTTTCTCACCATCCATATCATGTACACAGCTTCCGCTAACGCCATTCTAAGTAGTTTCCTTTTTGAGCCTTTGCCTCTCACATTCTGATTCAGCCATATTATTTCTCTGTCCCAGCATGTTGGTGTATGAACCAATCCTAACCACTTTAAGATATTATGCCACACTCTCTTTGTATATTCACACTCAAAAAACACGTGTTGCATAGTTTCCATTTCTTCACAAAACGTACATAGGCCATCATTCACCACCCCAAATCTTCTTAATCTATCTTTTGTTAACATTCTTTTGTTACATAACATCCAAAGGGTGAATTTAATTTAATTTTTATTTTCAAAAGAATCATATTCATATATAATAATTTACCCAGATAGTTTTTCATGGCTCATATTCAATTGATTAAATAATAATAATAATAATAATAATAATTATTATTATTATTATTATTATTATTATTATTAATTTAATTCTCTCTCACATTTTCACTCATCTATTAATCTCACTTTTTCTTATCATTTTCACATTTCCGTAATATTTTCATAACTCCTCTAAAATATTTTAGTATAAACTCATCGCTCTAATATTTTAGAGATTATATTACTTGACAAAAAGATATAAATATTTTATATTTTTGTTTATGAAAGTTTCAAAAGTCCTTAAAATAAATTATACTTATTTTATTAAAAAAGTACAAACTCATTAGGATTGTTCTTGGTAATTTAAAATAAAATTTAATAATTTATCATTATATTTAACTATAGAATTTTATTATATATGACATTATTTTTAATTTTTACTAATTAGATATAACTATTTTTATTTTTCTATAGTTATTTGTTTCTACTTTTTTTATATTATTTTTTATTTAAAAATTTATTATTTTAATTATGTTTAAATACTTCTTAAAAAATTAATAAAAGTTTATCTATGCATCACTCGGGCAAAGTCTAGTAATAATAAGAAGTTTTAATTTTATAAGTAAAAAATATAAATTTACTTTTTCTCTCATATTATATTGTTAATTAAAAGGGTAATTATGTAAAAGTAACACTTATTCATTATAAAATTATTTATTTATTTTGAATAAAAATATAATGAAATTTATTTATTAAAATTGATATAGTGCATGGATCAAGAACAACACAAGTTTTTTAGGTATAAATCGGGTATCCACTGTGTACAACTACATAGACTAACCCTCGAGTCGAGGACGACCATAATATGCGGTAAACTTCTTCAAGAAATTTAATGCCACTGCGCGAAACTGCAAGTCTGCAACACTACTGCATGCCCACGATTGGGTTCAAACCCAAAATCTTTGGTTAAAAGGAAAGAAACTCATACCATCTCAACTAAATGTTCTTTCTTGGGTAGAAAAACACTAGTTTTGATATAAATAAAAAGAGTGAAACTGCAAATTGTTGGGAAAAAACAAAGCAAGCATAGAGAAAAAATCGAAACACAATCACAACACAAGAACATAATGTACAAACTCAAAAACCGGAGAAAAAACTATGGTCGTTGTTAATAAACAATCAGAGAATAATACTATGTAAAAATTGATACGAAACATAATATACCATCAAATAACCCAGACCCCTAGTACATTCACACCCTCCAAAACAAATACTTAACGACATCTCACAACACTCTAATACAAGAGTATATAAGAACAAAGAAAGTCAAATACAAGCTTAAAGTGATTTTGGCTCGTGCACCTTAGAATAAAGAACTTGAATCTTATATATAGTCTTGAACTCCCTCTTCCTTCACAAAACTAGGTGATGTGGGAGTTCAAAGAACTTGTATCTTATATACACCCTTGAACTCTTTTTTCATTCACAAAACTAAGCGATGTGAGACTTTTTTAACATGTATATTTTCAACAAACCCCAACAATCTTCACCTTGATTGAAAATAATACATAAGTTTTCATTGTCTTCACCAACAATCATACTCCACTATAAAGAGTATCAACATATATATTTTAAACCAATCTCAACACAAACAAACTCGTAATACTTATGTTAAAAGTATAAAATGACATATTGCTTACATATATAAAAGTAAAACTACAAATATGATAAAATTGAAGTTTTCAAAATACTCATAACCTCGGGATGACAATATTGATTACATTAGAATAATATTGGGTTTTCATCGAATATTCAAATTAACACCACAATAAAACATGAAAGAAAACTATTACACTTTAAATCATGAGCAAAACAACAAAAACATGTATTTAAATGAAAATAAAATGATCAACATAGATGATTATATGTCAAGATTAATTCTAAATCACTCTTATATGAGGTAAATAAGAGACAAAGATTCTAGAGTTTTTTTTTAGGAGAGGAAACACTTTTTTTCCGATCCATTAAAAACATTTTCTTACAACTATTTTTTTAATACCCAAAATTTATAGAAAATTTATAATAAGGAACAATTGGAGTAATAATAAACAACGAAGATTGACTCGGTTGATAAGAAATTGATTCACACACTAAAAATTTATGGGTTTAACTCTCGTTGTCGATATGAGGACCTCTTTAGTGGGTAATTCATAAGCGTTTCTGTAAGCGCTCTTTGAGCCTTGAGGTCAGCTCAAAACCACTTTAAACCTTGAGACTTGCTCGAACATTCGTGAGCCCCCAGAAAACCCAATAAATTTCAAAAATTTCCTTTTCCCCTTGTCCAGATAATAAATATTTCCCTCCTTATTTTCATCAACAAATTTATTACTTATTTTTATCCTCTTTTCACTATGTTTATTTGGGACATGTCATTTAAGGGTAGTAATAACTAATAGCTAGAAGTGTTTATTGTTTGATAGTGATGATGGTGTTTGGTTGCTTGAACATCTAACATATTAATACGAAGTGTTTATGTTAATGACTCGATCGTGTTTAATGATGTCTCTTATCGTGTGATTGAATAAAAATAATTGATGGGTAGCCGAGGTATAACATGGTCGATTATAAAAACATGCTTTAGTATTCCGATAAAAATATAAATCTTCTAGTGTCGAAAGTATAGAGTGTGAAGTGGAGAAATTATCTGGCATCGTTAAAGGACTTTCATCACATGGTTGTGGATCTCGATCTCATAGCAGATCCTAAGCTTGAGCATGTTTAGACCGATTCTCAATAGAAATATGCACATATGTTGGACACTAAAAAATCCTCAAAGTACTTAAATCAATAGGATTACCTGTCCACACCCCTCTGTAACTTTGCCATCCAATGAAGCTCATGGTGATCTGTTGACTAGATAACATGTCATATTTAGTGCTTCTTTCCATAAACCTTTTGAAAGATCAACATTCAACTGAAGGCACCTTGCATCCCCGTCAGAGTCTTGTTCATCCTCTCTGTAACACCATTCATTTGTGGTGTCTTCCTCACATAAAAGTGCTTATGGATTCCATTCTCCTCACAAAAATGCATGAACTTCTTGTCAGTATATTAAGTTCCATTATCACCCTGCAAATACTTTATTTTTTTTCCTTGTCTGGTTCTCAACCTCTGCCTTCCACATTTTGAACTTGGCAAAAACCTCAGATTTATATTTCATAAAGTAAACTTAGACCTTACAAGAAAAATCATCAGTGAATGTCACAGAGTACCTAAAACCTCCAGTGGATAGCTCTTTTGTAGGCCCCCAGATATCAGAATGGACATAGTCTAATATTCCATTGGTCTTGTGTTGCCTGGTCTTGAAACGAACTCTACATTGTTTCCCAAGAACTCAATACTTGCACAATTCGAGTTGTGAAAATGCAAACACTCTTCAAAAAATTCCTCTTATATAGTTCCACCATCCCACATTCACTGAGATAACCTAAGCGCATGTGCCATAGTTTAGTTGCATCATTATCAGTTTCAACAGATGTTACACTACCCATAATTGTTCTCCCTCAAAATTTATAAATGTTGCCTACATTCCTCTTTACCCTCATCAGTGGCATTGCACTCTTGCTAACCCCCATAATGTCTTTATCATCATTTGAACTAAATCAATAACCATTATGTTCACTCTGTCACCACACCAGTCTGAGTCTGAATAACATGTCAGCTCATCATCATTTAACACTCCAGATGGAAACATAATTTCATGCCTCAGAGTTCCCTTTACATACCTGAGTATCCTGACTGTATCTTGGTAATGTGACCACTTTGGCTTACTCATAAACCTACTTACCATTCCAATTGTATAACATATGTTAGGCCTGGTGTTACACAGATATATCAGAGAGCCAACCAACTGTTTGAAAGTTGTAGCATAAACTTCCTCACCATCAAAATCTAGTTTATGGTCTGTCTTTGCAGGTGTGACTGTAGACTTACAATTCATTAGCTCAAATCACTTCAACAACTCAAACTCATACTTCAATTGGTGTACAATGATTCTCTTATGAGTGTGTAAAATCTCCATCATAGAAAATATACCATGTTTTCAAGGTCAGTCATATCAAATGTTTTCATTAACACCCTTTTGAACTTATTTATCTTAGAATTACAGTTCTCTGTCAGTAATATATCATATACATAAAGACACACCAAGATCACATTGCCATTATAGGCATGTTGCACATACACACTATACTCCATTTCACATTTTTTTGAATCCCCGATGCTTGAAAAATGAATCAATTTCTAGATTCCAAGCCCTTGGAGCTTTTTTAAGCCCGTACAAGGCTTTATGCAGCTTGTACACCATCCCTTCTTTATTCTCTCACAAATCCAGAAGGTTGTAACACATAAAGTTCTTCTTGCAATGGACTGTGTTAGAAAAGATGATTTTACATCTAAATGTATCAGAGGCCTATTCCTATTTGCAACTATAACAATAACCAATCTTATGGTTTCATGTCTAGCTACATGCGCAAACACTTCAAAGTAGTCTAAATTGGACTTTTGTAGGAATCCTCTAGCTACTAACTATGCTTTATGCTTAGAAACTAAACCATATGACTTTAGTTTCATCTCGAAAACCCATCTCACACTTATGGATTTATTGTTCTTAGGTAGAACAGTTAATTCCCATGTCTTGTTCATTTCGATTGCCTCAAGTTCTTCCTTCATGGCCTTCATCCACACTCTTCTTAAGTGCCTCATTGGCGTTGACAAGTTCAAAGTCCACCATCATGGCACACTGTATAACTTCCCCTTCAAGGTCAAAGTCCTTCATGGCCTTCAGAGTCAATCTCAGTATCATACAATAACTCAAAGTCTACAAGTCTCCTTGGTATCAGTCTAATTCTATGCGGCCTCTGAAACTGCGCAAGTTCACCTTCATAGGTTGATTCACCATCAGAGGCACAACCACCTTTAGAAGGTCCACCTTCAGAGGAAGAATCACCTTCAGATTCAGACTCACCTTCAGAGTCAGAGTCACTTTTAGAGCTAAACTCACCTTCAGAGTTAGAGTAACCTTCAAAGGCAGACTCACCTTCAGAGTCAGAGTCACCTTCAGAGGCAGACCAACCTTCAGAGGCAGAATCTTCTTCAAAGGCAGGATTAGACTCTAGTGTTAACATTGCACTAGAGTGAGATTGAGACTTATTCAAATCTCATGTTTTTTATTCTTTCACTATGACATCTCTGCTAACAGCGATTTTGTTGGTGACTGGGCAATAGAGCTTATAAGCACTTGTACAGTGGCAATCTATAAGCAACATGACTTGGCTTATGTCATCCAATTTCCTTCTAGTAGCATTTGGTACATGTTTGTAACATACAGAACCAAACACCTTGAAATGGCTCACACTTTGTTTTCTTCTAGTCCACTTCTCTAGAGGAACTACTTCCTTTAACTTCTTTGTTGGACATCTGTTGACGTGAAAGTTGTTTCACCTCACAATGTGTGAGGTAGATTCGTTTCTTTCAGCATGTTCATTGTCATGTCAAGAAGAGTTTTATTTCTTCTTTCAGTAATACCATTGTGTTCTGAAGTGTATGGAGCAGTCACCTCATGCTCAATTCCATGCTCCTTACAGAACTTCTTGAACTATGTTGAATTGAACTCACCTCCACCATCAGTTCTGAGGATCTTTAATATTTGTTCACTTTGATTTTCAGCCTTCGTTTTATACTTCTTGAACTCGGTAAACACCTCATTTTGAACTTTATGAGTGTTATCCATGTCATTCTTGTGAATTCATCCACAAATTACAGAAAATACATGTTTCCTCCAAGTGAAGGTACCTTAAATATCTCATATACACCAGAATGTACCACACCCAAAACATGAGTTGTTTTTGGAGGCATTTTTTATGAGAATGGAAATCTTGGTTGCTTGCTTCCCATGCGTATATCATATGATTTCTATGGTGCCAAAATCTTTGGAATTCCATGTACCAGATTCTTTGAACTCATATGCCTTAAACTTCTGAAGTTAAAATGTCTCAATCTCTTGTGCCACGACTCACTTTCCCTTACAACACTAGTTGAACTAAGACATTGAGTGTCCGTGGCTTCATCAGTCACATTGAATGTCCTATTTCTTCTTAGTGTAAACTGTATAATCAACTTCTGGTCACAGTCATGCGACTTTAAGAGATTGTCCTTCATGGTTACTGAAAACCCTTTTTCAAGCAGCTGACATACACTCATCATATTGTTATTCATGTCAGGAACATACCATACATTCTTGATCAACACAGTTTTGTCATTCTTCAATTTTACTTTGACATTTCCCATTCTTTCAGCATTAAGATACTCATCATCAGCACATCTAATCTTGATCTTTCTACTAGAGTCAAAATCAATCAGTCATTGCTTGTTTGCAGTTAAGTGATTTGAGCAGGCGGTGTCCATATACCACGAGTCCACCATTTCTTCACATTCATTCTCATATGCCATCAATAGCACAAGTTCATCATCATAATCTTCTCTGTCTATGTTGGTTTATTCACCATTGCTTTTCTTGTTTGGCCAACAATCATCAGCAAAATGGCCAAACTTGTTACACTTATAACATTAAACCTTTCTCTTCTCAGACATTTTCTCATTGTTCTTCATGCTGAGATTCTCGTATTGCTTGCATAGGGACTGTAAATTTACTTTCTTCATCGATGCGTCGCCACTATAGCACCACACAATCTTCTCAAACACCTTTGTATCCACACACTGATGGATATAGAAAAATGTCTTCTGATTCTTCTGTTGCATTTTTTTCATCCAACGTGTAACCATCATTGACGAGATCAAGAACATCTTGAGCGCCAAACAACACACGCTTCTTAATCAACCACCGATTCCAATTCTTTCTGTGGAATATTGGAAGCTTTGTATTCAAGCTACCGTTTGCGTCGTTCATCTTCGTTCTTGTGAAAATATCACAATTCTCACCAACACCCATGTTTCCCAATCCCTGAGAATCAAGATTGTGATTCTCTTCGATTCCGATCTTCAATTCAATGTGAAATCTGAGGAACGAAATCAATCATACACCTCATGTACACTCGTGTTTTCCTGTGAATCAAACCGGATCTCTGAATATCAATTTGTTGGAAATAGAAAAAATACATTGTATGTTTTCCACTAAAATGAGCATTTAAGTCTTATGTTCATGTATATTTAGATTCATGCATTTAGGAAGTTGAACTATTATTTATTTCTCCTTGTAAACATAATATCCAATTAATTATATAGTGTGTATAAATACCATAGTTGTTGAGTGTTTTACTCACTCAAGCACATTCAAAAAATTTCTTATTTCTATTTTTCACATGGTATCAGAGCTCCTAATCTAGGGGACTCTACTTCCATTAATCATTATTTAGAGATCTGACTGGGCACTTTTATGCTGTCAGAACCCTTAAATCTTGATTGGGCAACACTTGCTGTCAAGTTTTTCTAATTAAACATTGTTTGTTCTTTCTATACTCCATTTGCACAATTTCGTACTTCTTCCAGTAGATGCATGTTCAGTCGTTATCTCTACACTTTCCGAAAGTCGTTCGTACACTGCCAACGTCGGTACAACTCTGCACATTTTTCAGCAGCCGTCTACACAGTATCAAACGCAGTCCCTACATTTTCTGGGTTGATTTTTTTATCGAATCTTGTTTTCTTTGATATCTTGTACATAACTATTTGGTGGTTGCTTTTGTTTCCTTTATGACCAATATTATGAAAAAGTCACCAGGTACTTGCAGTGTGGCGTATTCGGGTAAGCTTTCACTCTTATTTGGATTTCATGTCTCAGAAACATCTTCTTGCTTGTTTTGGATATTAAATTCAGGAGCCACAGACCACATGACACCCTCTTCGAAACAGTTCTCTACATATTCCCCTTTGTCCCAGTAATAAAAAATTTCTACTGTTGATGGTACTCTTGTAACTGTAGCTAGCATTGGAAATATCCAAATAAATCATTCTATAACCCTAAAAAGTGTCCTCCATGTTACAAAACTATCCATTAACCTAGTCTCCATACAAAAACTTACAAACAATTTATCCTATAATTTGACTTTTCATAATGATTGTTGTATATTTCAGGATAAGGAGTCGGGAAAGATGATTGGACATGCTAGAGAAAGGAATGGCCTTTACTATCTTGAAGAATCAGGTCAGTGTACAAAAGTCCACTTGTCCCACTCATTTATGTCAGAGTCAATACTCTCCAAAAAGGAAAAAATCTTTCTTTTTCATTGTAGATTACGTCATCCTTCTTTTGGAGTCATTAAAGTTTTGTTTCCATCTTTATTCAATAAGGTAGATATTGAAAGTATTCATTGTGATGTTTGTGAGGTTGCTAAACATAAGCGTCTACCTTTTCCATTAAACAACAAAAGAAGTATTTCCCCCTTCTATCTTATTCATTCAGATGTTTAGGGTCCCTCTACCAATCCAAATGTAATAGGTGCTAGGTGGTTTGTTACTTTTATAGACGGTTGTACTCGAGTTACTTGGGTGTTTTTACTCCAAAACAAGTTTGACGTAAGTACTGTTTACCCAAAGTTTTTCTACATGATTAAAAATCAATTTGGAGTAAACAACAAAAGGCTTAGGTCTGATAATGGAAAAGAGTACTTCAATCATGTTCTTGCTTTTTTTTGTCAAAAAGAGGGAATTGTCTATGAGTCTTCTTATGTTAAAACACCACAACAAAATGGAATTGCAGAAAGAAAAAATGGGCATCTATTATACCAAACCCGAGCATTGTTTTTTCATCAAAATGTTCCAAAATATTTATGGGGGAGGTCGTTCTCACTAGCACATATCTTATTAATCGATTACCTTCTAGAGTATTAGGTTTCAAGAGTCCTATGGATATTCTTTCTTCCTTCTATCCAAATTTGTCAGTAAGTAGTAATCTTAAACCTAAAGTCTTTAAGCGTGTCTCATTTGTCCATGTGCATAGTCAAGACAGAGAAAAAAACTCAACCCTAGAGCCTTAAGATGTGCTCTTGTCGGGTATTCTTCTACTCAAAAGGGATATAAGTGTTTCCATCCTCTATCAAAAAAGTTTTTTGTGTCGCGGGATGTTACCTTTCATGAGGAGGAACTGTACTTCACTCAACCTTATCTTCAGGGGGAATTTTAAGGAAGATAATCTTGAAAGTCTCGATCTTTCTTGTCTTGAGTCATATACACTCAATCTGTCTAGTATCAAGTCAAATGCATCTGGTCATTTTGGTCATGACTCAAATACACTCGAACTCTCTCATTCCGGTCATGACTCAAACACACTCAATCTCTCTGGTCTCGAGTCAAATCCACATAATTCTTCCAGTGTTTAGTCAAATAGGCCCAATTTTTCTGGTCTTGAGTTAAACACACTTGTACTAGACCCATCTGAGGCTGAAGAAGTAAAAGTTGAGTCAAATCAATCAAATACACCAGTAGCTGAACTTGGGCCTGAAGTGGATGTAAGATACAGAAAGAATTTGGTTTACATAAGTAAAAGGTCATTCCTGAATCGGCAAAAGTTCAAAGCTGACTTAACTCCTTCAAATGAGGTAATTAATTCTTCTGAATTACAAGATAAAATGATGACCCAAACTACAAATGATGACCTAGAACTTCCAATTTCTATTAGAAAAGGTACCAGAAAATGCACCAAACAACCTTTATATCCCCTTTCAAACAATCTTTCTTTTCAAAAATTCTCACCTACCCATAGAGTCTTCCTTACAAACCTAAACGTTACTTCCATACCCGTTAATGTTTCTGAGGCATTGTCTGATGAAAAATGGAAGCAAGCCATGAATATTGAGATGGACGCATTGAAGAGGAATGAAACTTGGGAGTTAGTGACTTTACCAGAAGGAAAGAGTCCGATTGGATGCAAATGGGTACATACAGTAAATTATAAGCCTGATGGATCAATCAAAAGATATAAAGCCAGGTTGGTTGCCAAAGGATTTACACAAACCCATGAAATTGACTATTCAGAGACATTTGCTTTAGTTGCGAAGATGAACACAGTGAGAGTAATTTTGTCACTTGCTGCCAATTATGGTTGGGATTTACAACAAATTGATGTGAAGAATGCCTTCTTACACGGGGAACTTGAAGAGGAGATTTATATGCAGGTACCACCGGGGTATGAAAAAAATGTGTCTGACAATACAGTTTGCAGGTTGAAAAAATGCATTATATGGATTAAAACAATCACCTCGAGCATGGTTTGAAGATTCACTAAGGTTATGACATCTTTAGGGTACAAGCAAAGTTAAGGAGATCACACATTATTCTTAAACACTCGCCACAAGGGGGAGTAACAGCTATGTTAGTACTCCCTCCGTCCCATATTATAAGAGAAAATTACTTTTTAGATTCATTGAATAATTGATGTATCTGGTCTATATATAGACCAGATACATTAATTATTTAATAAATCTAAAAATTGAATTTCCCTTATAATATGGGACAGAGGGAGTATATGTATATGACATTATAATGACAGGAGATGATTGGAAAGAGCAAAAAATCTTGACTCATTGTTTGGCTAAGGAGTTTGAAATAAAGTCTTGAAAATCTAAAGTACTTCTAGGGAATTGAGGTGGCACATTTCCGAAAAGGCATTTTTACATCTCAACAAAAATACATTACACATTTACTTAAAGAGACAGGAAAAACAATGTGTAAACCTGCAAGCGTTCCTATGGATCCAAATCTTAAACTAGGTAATGCAAAAGAAGATATTGCAGTAGATAAAGAAATGCATCAACGTCTAGTTGGGAGATTAATTTATTTGTCCCACACTAGACCCGATAGTGCATATGTTGTAAGTATGGTTAGTCAGTTCATGCACTGTCCTAAAGAAATCCATTTACAGGTTGTTCATAGAATTCTGCAGTATCTCAAGGAAACTCTAGGAAGAGGAATTTTGTTCAAAAGAAATGGAAAGACAACCCTTGAGGCCTATACTGATGCAGATTATGCAGGTTCAATTGTTGATAGAAGATCCACTACATGGTACTGCACCGTTCTTGGAGGAAATCTTGTGACGTGGAGGTGTAAGAAGCAAAACGTAGTAGCACGTTCTAATGCTGAAGCTGAATTTCGAGCCACACCACAAGGCATTTGTGAATTACTTTGACTATAAATTATTTAGAAGAATTGAAAATCAAATGGGAAATGACCCAAGAAATATTGTGATAAACACTAAGCATATTAAGCATGTCAGTATGCACATAATTCAGTTCAACATGATCAAACTAAGTATATTGAGGTTGATAAACACTTTATCAAGGAGAAGTTTGATAGTGAGCTGATTTGCACCCCATTTGTATCCAAGCTGAAAATAGAGAATATTTTATTCACTAGCTTGAGGGAGAATGTTGGAAATAGAAAAAATATATCGTATGTTTTTCACTAAAATGAGCATTTAAGTCTTAGGTACATGTATATTTAAATTCATGCATTTATAAAATTGAACTATTATTTATTTCTCCTTGTAAACATAATATATAATTAATTATATAGTGTGTATAAATATCATAGTTGCTGAGTGTTTTACTCACTCAAACACATTAAAAAAAAAAATTCTATTTTTCACACAATTGTTGGAGTTAACGAAACTCTATTGTTGCACAAGAAAAAGAAGCTGAAGGTTAAAAGAATTGCATAGAGAAAGAGAGAAGTAACATAATAGAATTTTTCTATCTCAACAAACTCTATTTTCTCACTTGTAACTCAGGTGTCCGAGGACAAATTTTCTCCAGTCAAACCGAACACGATAGAAACCGCTTTGATACATTCAACAGATTTTAACAGTAAAAAATGTTGATTAAATGTTCGGAAGCATATGTAGATACGATGATTAAGCTATATTAATCATTAAAATTAAAATACATACAGCTAACATAAGTTAATGCATTTCATGAACCAAAAATCTCACGCAATACAGATGGAATACATATCAAAGTCTTTTGATATTGTTTTTCTGCATAAAACCTGATGAGAACTGAACCAGCAACCTTCCATACAAAGCCACATTTAGCGACGTCTTTAACTTGAATGGCATAGTCATAAGCAACGTGATACAAAGCCAAAGCCTCATTATAAATATCACTAATGTTCTTCGAACTATCCTCTATGTTAGCATCACCATCAAATTTCTGAAAAAGAGATACCAATCAGCATCTCAAAAATGGGAATGTCTGGTGAAAGAAAATTTGGAAAAAATATGGTTTGAATATGTTATTGTCGCTTTCATGTTTGTAAGGACTCGGCAAAAAAAAATCTTGACAGAGACTAAATAAAACTGATATATTTGCAAGGGCTAAACTTTTTTTAACCAAAAAACGTTTACCTGCTTATAAATCTTAATGACTTGAGCAGCCTCTTCGTCTTTGGACTTCGATGCGTCACTGCAGGCCCTACTCATGTCCGTCCTATACGCCTTATACAGTGCTTCCCACTTTTTCATACAATGCATGGGTATTTCAACATCAAAACAGGGAAGTTTTCTAATTTCTGATAGCACGTGGATAAGAAGAAAAATGTCAAAAACACTTGAAAGTGGATTGTGGATTGTGGATTAGCATAGCATTGGTGTAATGGAGTACTCACCATTTCCAGACATATCAGTAGTTTGCCATCTGCAAACCTCGTCGTATATTGAACCTAAGATAGAGGTTGAAGTAAATGATCTGTCCCTTTCCATATAGTGTGGGTACATTTCTGCGGTCAAATCCTTTGGAACTTGGATCTGTTGTTGAAAGTTCAAGTTAGGTAAAGTGGTACTCAAAATTGTGGACTTCTAAGAATTACTCAAGGTAGACAAAGGGGATGATGGCTATGTAGCACTTGTTTTTCAAATTGAAGGTGTGTCTACCGTTTGACACCGACATGTGTAATTACATACAATTATTTTATTTTTTCAAATTATTAAGGGTGAAAACAGTGTCATGTCCGGTAAATGTTTTCGTGTCAATGCTTCTGAGCATGATTGTAAATATAAATGTAAATGAAGAATAATACAGAACTAACCTTTGCCCCGCCTTGCTTAGGAGCATCTAATGCCTCGTAGTATATATCAATCAATTTAAGTATGTTTTCCGTTACTTGCCGCTGCTCCCTTTCTTTAGTTCTATCATTTCTAAATATCAAAAGGCGATCCATGAGTGCCATCCAACTGTCAGCTGCTATACCTATTGTGCTACTGGAAAGAGGAGGAAAAAAAATCAGGTAAGGGTCATAAAATTAAAACTGAGAAAACTCTTACTATCAATTTGACATCTACGACAATTTTTATACTCTTGGTAGCAATAATATATATATATAGAAAAAACATTACAAGCAGGAAACCAAGATGACAAACCTTAATTTTATATTAGAGTAACACGGACACTGTCCTGTTAAAAGGTTTTCAGGCTACAAGCAGAAGAAAAATCTAAGACATACAATTTTGGAATTTTATATCCAATGTAACACCCACCTCGATTGAAACCGAGTTTCCAGAAATAGTTTAAAAAGTTCTTCCTCAAGTTCCACAGCTGAAAGCTCATTTGGCTTTTTAACACTAGAACTCAATGTTACAGAATTGGATGGTAAACTTTCCTTCCAAGGGTCACTCCTCTTGAAATATTGCAACAGCTGAAACATTTCAAAAGATAAATGGTTGATATAAAATAATTATTAATTACGAATTCCAGCTTTAAGTATTTCCAAAGAAAACATCAGACAACATAAATACAAGGTGATGTCAACAAAATTATTCAATGTAATGTAAAATTACGTGGAGAAAAAATTATGAGCAACAAATTTGGTGAAAATAGGTGGATAAAGATACAGTCAATATGTCCTTTTCCCCGTTTCAATCCACATTGTCACTTGCTCTAAAATAATCTTCAACCAGATAAAGTCTGTAAAGAAACTTTCTTATGAGCATAGAAATTGAACTGACTAAATGCTAGAGGTTTAAATCTTATTCTAACCCTAGCAAACAAAAAGATATGATGGTAAAACACAAAGCACAATTCTTTCAATATTAATAATAGATCTAGTAAAAACACAACGAAGGCATTAAAACTGAAATTGAAACCTGAGGATTTTTTGACACCCAGTACATGTCACCATCAAAATCACCTCCGGCTATCTCATCTGCTACAGAGCGAGGTCCAACACATGGGAAAAAAATTGCATATTTTCCATGGCCAACATAAGATTCTAGCCCCTCCACATGTGCGGCCTGCATTATGTGAATGTCCCCAAAATGTAAACCTGGATTTCGATAAACCAGCACATCTCCAGTAATTTGGCCATTTTCACTAACAAGAAAAAAGGTTTAACCTGTCAACTCTCAACACAGACCTGATAGTTTGAATTTCAAACATCATTTTCATAATAAAAACTAACTAGTACACATGGTTGAATATGATTGAAAGGGCACGCATGGAGGGAATGAGAAGAAGGAGAATAACAGAATGGGGACAGGTGGAAGAAAGGAGTCTGGATAGGATATTCATGCTTACTGAATAATACAAACTTGATTCTCTTTCAGGCAATGATTTGCTGTGGGATCAACAGTTCCCATCACATAGAAACAATCTTCTAAATATAATCTCCCTCCTTTGAGCTTGTTTTTTTCAGCTTTTACTAGTCTAGATAGATAATGCTGAAGAAATGGTTCATCAAGAGGAATCCCACATAAAATCATTCCTGCTGCATTGTATTCATCCATCTCACCATGGTTGACAGAAACTGCGAGTGCATCAACAGTTGAAAATCACTGTTAAGGGGGTTTTTTTTTGGCGAATTTTAGGTAGTAGAACAATTAAACTCAGATCCCAATAAACAGCATCTTATCTTAAATATGACCAATGTGCATTAATAATTGGTAACTAGAAGTATTTAAGAAAACTACCTCTGAGAGCAGCACGCTTATTGGTATAGATATGGTCGGAATCTTCTAAATTACTCTTAAGTACATCCATGAAGAATTCATTTGGAACTCCTCCATAGCTTAGAAGTGCAATCAAATTTTTTGATAAATATGCTCTATTTGGTTTGTGGCTGAAACATGGAGGAGGCTTCATATCAGTTTGTTTCTCAAACAAAAAAACATTCTGCACTCATGAATACAAAAGGTTAGTCTAGCTCCAAACAACTTTTAGCATTAAACAAGTTGGTTAGGCAACTTAGAATCAGCAGATCAGTATATTACTAAGAGAAGTAAATGAACCATAGCCACATAAATTTCCCTCCGGATGATAAAAACAAATCAAAGTAGCTGATCTCATCTAATGTGAAAAGGTTTTAATGGTTCTTGATAAGTTGATACATAAAAAATGCCTTATATTCCATTTTATTCTCAAGAGATTCCTGCTTTGACCAGATAAACCATGTCAGTTGCATGCTAGACTAAAGGTCACAAGCAATTGGTCCATGCATAGTGAAACCTCAAAATACATATGCCTACCCAATGATATGCTTCTCTTAGTGTAAAACTAAAGTGATCCATCACAAATTATTTGTGATGGCATATATCGTATCAAGGTTAGAAAGACCGTATACAGATAATAGGATGTGTTACGTAATTATAAACAAACAATGTTATGCTTCCACCTTTCAATAGGCATCAATATAATCCATCATGTCAACAAGTATTATTATGATCAATACATCCCCCAAAACTAACACCCTAACAGCAAGAGTGCATGATATCAACCCGGTTAAATTGAAAAGGTGAAATACCTTGTAGTTACCACCTCTAACGAATTTAAGCTCTGAGTATTTGAAAGGCTCGGGTCAGTTTCAACTTTGATCATTGAAGGCCGAACCTGTATTGTTCTTGGAGGAAGCTTCAAGATTCGAAGATACAATATCATAGTCAATAGCTGCATAGCTAAATAAGAAATGACTAAAATACAAACAAGTCCAAAAGAAGCTTATTTACAAAACGACGAAAACTTTCTGAATTATCAACTCTTGAAATAGTTTAAGATTTCAAAATTCTGCGATATCAATGTAATTCCCAAACTTGAAAGAAAATTCTACTGGACAGCTTTAAGACTTACAGCTGTCAGAGACAGCTGGCACAGTAACTAATCCTCAGTAGTTACTGATACTACTCTAATAAAGACCAATATGCATTATGGTGTTCAATGTTAGATTATACAGTTCAACAAAACTTCTGACATACTTCTCTAAATGATCACCAAAATTATATTGTTAATTATTAAATAAACATATTGCTAATCTTATCCATTTTTCCATACTAAATTCGAAGCTCCTAAATTATATTGCATGACGTCCATATAGTACAAAGAAATAATGACAAAATACAAATAATTATTTTAAAACATATTAACCATGAAAGCTTCAAAACCAGTCAACACAAACTTAGAAATAAACTAGGTCTTCCAAAATGTACTTCATACAAATATGCGTAAGTGTATAAATTTCCTTGACCAATAGAATCCGTAAAAAGAATACCTTTTTGTTAACCAAAAGAGTACCCTTCATTGCACAACCCATGTGAAAGAGACGGCACTGAATCAGCAGTGGCTTAACAATAGGACGAGGAAAAATAATAAGTTATATTATAGTAATGTCCATGCATATTCCAAATGCATGCATATAAAACATGTAACTGAAATAAGAAACAGGTTAAAGAAAACAATGCATCTACTGGCTGATGTGTGCTGAGTGCTGTTTCTCCCATATCCTCAAGTTCAACCAGATTGGAAATGTCCTGAGAGAAGTCATATAGGGAAGAATCAAAGAAAAAAGTAATTAGATCATAATATCATTGAAATAATCTGAAACACGCGCAAATTGAAATTTAAGTTATAGAGAGAAATTTAGGAGCAAAATAAAAGAAAAAAGTGATTAACTAACAAAGATAGCATAGCATTTATAAAGAACTCATTTTGTCCAAAAATATTGATTAGCAATAATAATCGAGTATATAAAAGACAGCATGTACAGTAAAAGAATCATTTTCGTCATTTTTATTATGTGCAATTGTATATGAATAGAAAAGAACATGAAGAGTACCATCAACAACCAATAACCAAGCCTTATCTCATTAAGTGGGGTCGGCTACATAGATCAACTTCCACCATAATGTTTTATCAAGGCCTATGTTTCTTAATAACTTCTCTAATAGTTTTTCTAAGTTTTCCTCTACTTCTAACTATTTGACTTCTCTCCATCTGAACTACTCTCCTTACCACAGGATGTACAAGTCTTCTCTCTACATCCCTAAATCACCTAAATCTATTTTCCACTATCTTTTCTACTATAGGTATTACCCCAACACTCTCTCTGATATTGTCATTTCTAATCTTATCATGTTTAATCTTACCACTCATTCAACGCAACATCCTCATCTCCACTACACTTATTTTATTCTCATGTTGATTCTTAACCGTCCAACATTTTGTCCCATACAACATCGCAGGTCTTACTGAAGTTCGATAAAAAGTTTCCTTCACCTTGAGTGGTACCTTTGTGTCACATAAAACCCCTTAAGCCCTCCTCCATTTCAGCCACTCAGCTTTAATTCGATGGTTTACATCCTCTTCTATTTCACCATCGTTTGGTATTACGGACTCAAGATATTTAAACCGAGTGACTTGTTGAGCATGTGGTTATCAAAGTTTAACCATAATTATCCACCAATATTTTGTAAATCACATCCAAATCTCAAGAAATAGACAAATCTCATAAACTTATCCTTGTAAAAGAGTAGTATAAACATGAGAATCAAGAAAACTTAGTTAGAAAAAGTAAAAGAAGACGGTAAATGATTATGATGAAATCAAATTCTTTCTAAATAAGTTGTCATAATCATAATCATGTCTAATCTAAAACTTATGAAGTTTTGTCTAAAAAAATAAAAGAAAAATTGATAAAAGAGACCTTAATATATGTATTATTCAAGTTTGTTCCTGCTGCAACATTGTTAGGGCAGCGTACCGCCAAATCTTCTGAGATGAACCCAGTTCCGTCTGTGAGAATACATGGTTTCTCATTATGAGAGACAGGAATGCCATTTCCATCCTAAACCAGCAAAAAGAAATTACAACAAAACAAAATATTTTGATGAAAGCGTGACATAAATTATAAAACCTTATTAAGTGACTTAAATATTGACTATACCTTGCATTGTACATCAGGTATTGTTTGGACACTGACAGTTGCCAAGTCAATATTAAGCTTAAAGGTCTTTGATAGAATGAGAGAGAACCTGATTAACTATGAGGTTAGCCATGGGGTCAAATCTATTTTGAGGAAGTGGATGAAGGAAAACATAAAGAAACATATCATACCTAGCCATATACTTGTCAATGCTGGGTAACATGTGTGCATGCATAAATAAAGATCTAGATTCAAGCATTGTCCTATTTGACAAAAGGTAAGATGCCCTCTCATCTGCAGAACAATATGATTCTGTCCTAATAAAATAACATTTGACCGATGAAGTTGTTGAATCCTTGTTCTTCTCTTCCTTTCCACCATCTTTGAAAACTGTTCAATCGGTAGAAAATTAAAAAATGAGTATTTAAGTCACTAGTAGTTTCTTTAACATCTCAAAAGACAGCATCTCATAAGACCATGACAATGTGATGATTGAAGAATGCTTTTCGCAGCCAATGACTGAAATGACCCTATAGCAACGCAAGGTTGAGAGAAGTGAAGACATGCATATTCACCAAGTCATAAAAATTAACTTGAGGAAGTACTAGCAATCCTACAGAACCTATAACTATATCTAATTGAACAATATTTTCAAATTTGAGACTGTGATAATGCTAACTTATATATAAAGCACACAATAGAGTCGTAGCTTCCATACAAATTAACTCGATGCATCATGCATGATAGTTTGGATCACATATAATTAAAGAACATTATTGAGCAAGCAAAATTCAGAAATGTGTTTAAAAAAATTACATACAAGTGTAAGACTACAGAGAAATCCGTTGAGAGTATAATGAATCACATAACATGGGAGGAAAACAGATGCAATAGCAGATTGGACGGGTTGTAAACTTGCAGCCTAGACCATATGTTGCACATACTAAATGAAAAATATCATTTTCCCAAACTATCATCTTAATCAGATAAAAAAAAATTACATAGATTCAATATCATAGAAAGTAGAAACCCTAAAAAGGCCTAAGAAACAATTTAAAACTAGCAATTAACAGGATTACTAAAAAATCGATTTAAAACTAGAAAGTAACAGGATTACCAAAAAATCGATACAAACGAAGCCCAACATGGATCCCTTCTTTTCCAAACTTCCCATAGTGATTGGCAGCTTCTTGAACACTGGTTTTTGACTTCTTTGTAGTCTGAGGATCAACGAATTTAACAAGCAAAACATTGTCATCACCTAGAGACTTCTGCAGATGTGTTCGCGTGTGTTGCAAAATAGGGCCCTGAATAATTCAACCAAAGGCAATAAATAAAATAACCTCATTTAGTATCAAAGTAGCCAGTTGAATAAGCAATTAAAATATTGACTGTGTAAAATTCTGAATAAAGTTTATTGATTCAGGACAATAACTCTAATGCATTAATTATTATCATTGTTAATATTATTATTACTTCTATACAAATAAAAAAAGCTTCATAGCATCAAAGCCAGTGAATAGCGAAACAGTTACAATGACAAGGACAAAAATTTCACACTACACGAATCAAAAGGAAGAGAAATACATACAAACCTTGAACCTCAAGCTCCCATTTGCAGAAACATAGCACTGGTATATAGCTGTCCTGCCAGAATCCCATTCATTATACTGCAGAGAGAAACCGAGGTTAATATTTGCTAGCATAAATAGTCAACGCGAGATTGTCAAAATTGAATACAAAACAGCCACTTATGGGCATCGTGTATTGAGAAAGACTCCTGAAAGGAGATAACTAGAATCTAGTTTCAAGATCGGGTAATATGCAGTAGTTGCAACTGCAATTCTAGCAACACAATCTCCAACACAAATTTGTTAACACACTGATAGAGGCTGAAAATCACATGAGATTCACTAAATCATATAGTTCTCATTTTTTATTTGGTGTGACCCATTATTGAAGCAACTTGACCCACTCAAACTGTATTCAACAATAAATAATATGTTGAGTGAGTTCGAAAGGACTCATATCAGCATTTTAAATTCTGGATCGTGAAAACATCAGTCTATCCTTATAACGTATCTACAGCTGCTATTTACAATATTTTGTGTCGTGTATCTTAGAAAAGAATGCTTATTAAAATTCAATTAGTCGATATATAACGCCACTACTACCACTATATTCAATATTATGACAAATTAAAACCGGGTCATATGTGATCAAAGTGGTGGTCGTGAATGTTATAGTGGTGGCCGGAGATGATGAGATAGCTAGCTGAAATGCTAGTGTTAAAACAAAATCAAGAATTATAAAATCTATTTATGTGGGTTTGAGATTTAAACCAAAAAAAGTTTTCAAATAAAGTAAAAAATCTATTCAACATCATTTTACCAGCATGTTTTATTTTAAAATAAAACAACAACAACAACAACCTTATCCCACTAAGTGAAATCAGTTACATGAATCAATTTTTGCCATGATATTCTATCCATGACCATACTTATACCCAAATTGTTAATCTTGAAGTCTTTCTTAATAACTTTTCTTATAGTCTTTATAAACCTTCCTATACTTCTAGTTGTTTGCCTTCTTCTGATCTATAAAGGGAAAAAAAAAAAAAAAACATTTTAACATCACTTTTTTGTTTTCACCACCAGGTCCACTGGACCGACTAATCCGGTTCGAGGGTCAGTTATGAAAGTAGTTTCAGCCTCAGCCCCCTCCTGATCGCAGCTGCGGGGGATCGAAATGTGGTCCTCCCTACCAAGTCCAGGGTCAATCACCACTTGACCAACTTACGACCGGAAACATCATTTTACCCTAACACTATTTCACTCAATTTCAAAGCACTAGCATTACTAAACCAAAATCTAGAACTACCATAACTGTTTTAACATTCATGATAATAAGATGATTTTTTACCAGTTGGCGATCACTAGGACGATCAATGAATTTTTCCCCCACAGCTTCCCATATCTCATTCTCGAAATTTTTCATTGGCAAGTCCTTTATGCTTCTAACATATTCAGCAGTCACTACATCTTCAATACTCCTACTGTAACAACGCCAACAGAAAAAGAAAAAAAAATACAAATTAAATTAAAATTTTAATTATTAAAACTAACTAAAATTTTTGAAGAGGTTTTAGTTAATACTACCTTCCCGCATAACTTAGTAGCAGAAATGATTTTCGAAACTCTAACTCTCCTAACGCCGTTAGAACACCGGAAGAGGAAGATGGAGGAAATGCTAGAAGCCGCGACGGTGACGGTGACGACGGTGACAGGCGTGATGGTGATGGTGATGGACGTGAGGGAGTAGGAGGTATTGAAGGTGAGAGAGAGTATTGAGGTTGTTTAAGCATGAACATTACGTAAGCATTAAGGTTTTGAATTTTAGAATTAGAAATGTGCTTAAGAAGATCAAGTGCTAGTTGTTCTCCGATTGCAGCTAGGCGTCGTTTGGCTGTAAAATCAAGTGGAGATTGCAGGGATTGTTCGTCGCAAATTTGTTTGGCTAGTTTTTCCACTGATGCCGGAAGAGTCGCCGGTTGCTCCGCCATAACAAACTTTATCGGGAACTGTAAAAAACAAAGGGGGAATGGGAAGGGAATGAGAGTGTTGATTTAAAGAGAAGAAGAAAAATAAATAAAATAAAAGAAAGAAAGTGGTTTGGGGGAAGGAAAGGACATGACTATGACACGACGTCAGTTGAGTGGGAGGAGAGGACAGTAGTGCGACTTTGAGTGAGAATCTTACATAGCAAGTTAGCAACAGTCAGCAGCGGGATTCTCGTTCTGATTGAACCGGAAAAATTAAAACTAAAATTCTTTTGGTTCTACTTTTTAATGGTAAAATAATATTTTTATTTTATTTTTAAAATAGTTAATTTATAAATATTAGTAATAACTTGTTTATAATATAAATAAAGTAAAATACATTTTTATCCCTTAACTTTATTTAGAGCATTTACCATACAGTTTTGTCGATTTTGACGCTAAATGTCATCCGTATTGCAAGAGAAAAATGTGTGGTTCAATTTGATTGATTTTTAAAAATTAAATCTAACCAAATTAATGCAATTTGAATTGATTTAGTTGATTCAATTTAGTTTAATTCATGTTTAATCATTCGTGCGTTACTATAAAATATGAAAGTGAGAAAGTGTGGACAAAAATATGTGAGAGAAATTTAAAATTTTAATGAAGAGAGAGAGAGAATAAATGTCACTTGTTATATTGTAGTAATAGATGAGAAAAAAAAAGTAAACATCAATTGACTACTGATCCGGAGTGTTCGAACAGGTCCACGTAAGCTAGTCGTCAGATGGCAAGGTGCTCGGACGGATGCTAGTCGTCAGGCGTGCAAGGTGTTCGGCGTGTGAATGAGGAGATGAGGGGGTGTACCTGCAAGGCACTCCGACGCCCAAGTAAGAAAAGGTCAGAGAAAAGGGGCAAGTACAAAGTGTGTTCTTAGGGTGAAAATGTGATACATGACCCTCTCAAGCGAGAGGGTTTATATAGAGCCCCCAGCGCGTGGTCAACGGTCCTATTTTCGGGGCAAAATAACTATTTTTCCCCAAAGAATATGTGACAGCCCAAACTAGCCGTTATGTCGGGCAGGGTCCCAGAAACTAGCCGTTATGTCGGGCATAGACGCAGTTCCGGGCACATGTCCCTTGTTGTTCGGGCAGCGAGGAAGCCGTGCGTAACGGGCATAGAAGCCGGGGCTATCAATCTGGCAATCCCAGCTTGGACGATAGATGTTCGAAAAGAAACAATAGCGAATTGTTTTCGACACTGTAAAATTCGTTCAGCTAGTGACGTTGCAAGAAATTTAGATGAATCCACTTTTGATGAAGAAACTCAAGACCTCGAGACTATGATCAATTAATGTGGCTATCGTAATAAGATGGATATCGACAATCTAATGAACTACCCAGGTGAAAATGAAGCATGGTCGGAGGTTCAGAGTTTAGAAGATATTGTGGGTACTATCATTGAGAACAATGCAGAGGATGACGGCGAAGATGATACGGTGTCTTTGGAGCCTGTTACGCGAAAGGAAGCACTTATGGCGTCGAACACTCTTCACAACTTTATGATACAATACAAAAATACAACACCTGAGATATTGGATGCAATAAGAAAAGTTAGAGATGAGCTCCAAATAGACTTGAACTTTAAAGGAAAACAGACAACTATTGAATCATATTTCAATAGAGTGTAATATATTTTTTTCAGTTTCTATGAATTATTAATTTATGATTTTCTTGGGACCGAAAATTATAAAGTGATCTCCCGAAAAATTATTATCTTATTATTTTATCGAGTTTTTCAATTTTTTACATTGGTCCAAGTCGGGACCGGGCAAATTTATTATTTTAGAGAGTTTATTAATTTACCGAGTATTAATTTAAAGAGTTTCTACTGTAATTTTATGTTTAATCATTCTTATGTTATCATAAAATATATTTATAGTTGTCAAAATAAATTTATAATTTTATACATAAATATCAATTTGTATTACAATTTTATCTTATATTTAAAATAAATATATAAAATTGCATTCTTAAATAAATTTGAAATATTATTAATATATATATATATATATATATATATATATATATATATATGTATATATATATATATATATATATATATATATATATAATAATTTCCTTTTAAATAAAAATAATAGTATTTATAAATAAATTATTTTTTATTGATATGTAAATTAAAATAAATATTATAAGAAAATACGATAAAATATATGCATAGCATTGGTTGAGTTCCCTGAAGAATTAAAAATATATATAATACTCCCTTCGTTTTTTATTATAAATCGTTTTTAACTTTTCACATATATTAAGAAATATAATAATTGTAGTATGAAAAAAAGAAACTGTGAATGTTTTTACCAAATTGTCATTTATTAATGGTATTGAAAAGACAATTTTACATTATTGAAAGGAGAGAGAATAATAAATATTTAAGGGTATAAAAGGAAAAATAACATTAATGATTCATTAGGATTATAAAGTGACTTACATTGTGGTACAATTTGTTTCCTCAAAGCGACTTATAATTAAAAACTGAGGTAGTAATGTGTAAGATTTTGTAACATAATGCGCTTTTGTTCGATTTGATTTGGTTTGCAAAACACAAATCACAAACTAAAGTGAACCGTACAATTTGTTAGAAAATGACTAAAACACATCTGAACCAAATGCGATTTTTAGTTTGGTTCGGTTTAATTAGTGATTTTCTATTAGACTGATTCGGTTTTAAACACCCTTAATTTTACCTCAGGTCCAATTCAGTCCCTTAAATGTTACTCCCACCGTTTCCAAATGACTGTCGCTTTAGAGAAAAAAATTTGTTTTAAAATGAATGTCACATTATCACATTTCAATGAAGTAATAATTGTTATTTTTCCAATTGTGTCATTTAATTACTCCCTTAGTTCCTTTTTAATTGTCATTTTTTCACTTTTTACACCTACCAAAAAATCCAATAAATATTGTTACTGTTAAACTATGATTTTTCTTTTGCTTATAATACACCTAACTTTTAATTATTTTAATATACATTTTCTCTCTCCATAATATACCTTATAATCATTACTAACTTGAACTTTGAAAACGACAATTAAAAACTGATCGTGAAGGCTGGATCAGATCTTGTAGAATCGGGCCGCCAAGTGCGTCAGGGATGCTGGTCGTATGGAGAGGAGAGGGTGTACCTGCAAGGTACTCCGACGCTCAGGTAAGAAAGGGTCAAAGAAAAGGGGCAAGTACAAAGTATGAATTCTTAGCGTGAATATTGGATACCTGACCCTCTCAAGCGAAAGGGTTTATATAGAGCCCCCAGCGCGTGGTCAACAGTCTTATTTTCGGGGCGAAATAACCGTTTTTCTGAAGAATAGGTAACTGCCCAAACTAGTCGTTATGTCGGGCAGGGGTGCCCGAAACTAGCCGTTATGTTGGGCATAAGTGTGGTTTCGGGCACCTGCCCCTAACTGTTCGGGGAGCAGTGAAGTCGTGCGTGACGGGCAGCAATTACGGGGAGGAACGATGTGTTCCTTGCCAGGTTGGAGGGCAGAAAGGTAACTTTTGCCCCTTCGTGGATTGGGCTTAGGCAATTTGGGCCGCTCCAGAGCAGAGGCGGATTGGGCCATGTTTAGCCATTGGTCCAGTCCAGAACAGGAGCCCCCTAAGTCGTTGCTCCCGAGCATGGGAGTGATGACTTAAGGACAGCCCGTTGTTCCGGGGAGCTAACATAGAGTCGTCGTTTGAAGACGAGGAGGATCTTCTCATTGCTCTCGTGACCCCCTATGTCCGTGAGATTCGTGGTCGTGACCTTGTTGCCCGGTGTTCGGGGAGACTAATGGTCAGACAGAATTGGAAACGTTGGGACGCCACGTGTGCCTAGAGCTCCGTGTAGCAGTTACTAGGCAATGATGGCTAGTGGATAGCCATCATGGCCTACGAGCGCGTGTTCGCACGTGCCCCTTTGTATAAAAAATGGGGAAATCGTTCCATTTGGGACTTTTTGCTCTGATTTCTCTTCGTTTCCTTCATCATTCCTGCCCGTTGCCACCGTTGCTTACTCCGACCACCGCTCAAAGCTTCGATCAGTCACCTTCATCTTCTTAAAATCAAGTGATTTTTCTGATCCTTTGCTTGTTTTACTCCCTTTTGTTGTCGATGTTAGATTGCATGTGGTTAGGGATAGGTTTAGAGGACGAAATAAGTGGATTCCCGGTGACTGTTGGTGGTGGACGGTGGTCGTGCCACTTTTCCACTTCTGCCACGTCGCCGGCGTGTTAGTATGCTTTAGTGAGGGCGGCGGTTCGTGGCGTCGTTGTGACAGTTAAACAAGTGTGACCGCCGCGTTTGTTCATCTTCTGAGTGGGCGATGCATTTTCTGGCACAAAGCTCCCAGATTTCGGTGAAGCTTTGCGATTTCCGGCAAAGCTTCAGACGGGAACTGGGTATGATTGTAGGGAAGTCCCTCGCTCGGGGATAATCTGTGTCGAATGTCTCCTCACGGGGAGGTTTCAACTTTTTCCTTTGATGTTAGGGCTTAGGCGGGGGATGTTGTCCTCAGCCCTTTGTGTGCCCTTTCACTTGACTCAGGAGTGGAAGAGTGGATTTGATTTGTTGTCGAATTCACTTTCTTCTCTACTTTTCAGGTGACTGTTATGGCGATGGGGTCAGATAGAGAGGTTATCATAGACACGTCAGAGGAAGAAACAGGCTCCGAGGATAATAGCAGCTCGACGGCCACGAGTTCGACGGCTTCGAGTTCTCCCATCGATGTTGGGGAAGAAGAAGAGATGGACGACATTGACGAGGATGTGGCCGTAGACTCTGCCGAGGAGTGGGAGGTGGCCGAACCCGCTGAGCACGTGTCCTCTTTTGCCAAGTATTTGGGGGACGTGTTTACGAAGGTTGGTCTGGAGGGAGAGTGGAATGTGCACTTCCCTTATGTGGATGAACAGGTCTGTACGAACTTCGGGGACCGGTTCACGATGTATGAATACGCTTTTAAGGAGCTGGGCCTGAGGCTGTCGTTCACTAATTTTTAGCAGTCAGTGTTCGTTCATTTGAAATTGGCCCCCACGCAGCTACATCCCAACTCGTTGGCCTTTATCCGGGCGTTCGAGCTGGTATGCAAACATCTCTTCATAGGGGTTACTTTCCCTCTGTTCTTCACTGTCTTCCATCTTCAGAGGCAGCTATTGGGGAGGAAGTACGGTTGGGTTTCCTTGAAGCAACCCCGTAAATTGTTTAAGCCCTTCTCGGAGTCAATACAGACATTTAAGAAGCGTTATTATGTTGTCGAGCCCCTGTCCGAAATTGCCCAGGACAGTACGTACGTCTGGGAGATTGAGGTGGGTGAAGATGGGAACGACCTGTGTGACGAGGATGGGAGGTTCATTGGGCGGAGGATTTATAAGTTCCCCATCCATTGGACGCCCGATCATTTCGTCAAGAGGCCCAATGACTATATTCTCCAACCGAGCGAGCTACGTGGGCAGGACGCCGTGGCGTACGAGTTGCTGGTGAATTGGGTCAACTCCTTCCGGCTTGCTGAGTGCTGGACGAGCAAGGGTAATCCGATCTTCGAGGAGGACGGGAGTCAGAGGGTTGAGCGTCGATTTATCAACATTAAGGCACTGCTGAAGTGCAAGACTCCCGAGGATGCCGAGGAGCTGCTTGGTAGTCTTAGTTCTTTAGATTTATTTGCGCTATTTCTTTTCCTCGTATCTAACGTGCTCGTATTTTGTTTGTGCAGGTGAGATGCCTCAGGCTCATGACCGGGTTGTGAGGAATGATCTTGAGAGGAACAAAGCCAGAACGGTTCCTCCGAAGTCTCGGTTCACTGGTGCTCGTGCTCCTCCTCCTGCGCAGTCTGTCACGGGGACCTCTTCTTCTCCTACTCCTGCTCCCCGGGGGTCTCCTCTTCCTTTGGCCGGTCGACCCAAGCGACCAAGGTTTAATGACGCTGTGGATCTCACTTGGGCGTCAGAGAAGGGGAAGTTCGAGCTTCCTCTGTGCATCCATGATCGGAAGAAACTAAGGGTGCCGACGATGCTTGGAAGAAAGCTGAAGAGGAGGTAGCTCGGTTGAAGAAGGAGAACTCCAAGCTGGCGGCGGAGAAAAAAGATTCTGAGGAGCTGGTCCAACAATTGAGGGCAGCCAATGCCCCAGGTGACGATAAGCTGAAAGATGTGAAGGAGCTGAAGACGAGATTCGAGCTGGTTGCCCGGATGCTAATGGTCGAGGATGACGACATTGCTGTTGCGGAGGAGTCCTTTAGAAACGTCGTGGCTCAGTTGTGGGTGGTGAACCCTGAGCTTGATTTTTCTGTCGAGGGTACTCACTACCTAGCGCATGTTGAGGATGGTCGTATTGTCATGCCCGATGCTCTCCTCGAAGGGACCCCCGAGGATCAGCCCTCAGAGGACCAGGGACCTCAGTCAGAGCCAGCCGAGCACGCTGACGAGTGAGGAGTTTGTGTTTTTGATGTTGTTGTAATATGTCCGGCCTGCGTACCATGTAATTGCTTGTAACTTATTTTGGGGGGCGTGGCCCCCGTTTCATGTAATTCAGTCCAATCGTGGCCCTTGCGACCACTTATTATGTTAAATTATTACATGTTTGATTCTGCCGTTTGCATGATTTTACTTGCTTTTATTTTTCGCTAAGTGTTGTACTCATGCTCGTCGTGAATGTGTGTTTGCCCGTGATTGGGGGTATTTGACTTGTGCGAATAACTTAGGGGAATTGCTCGTTGTAGATGTGTTCGACAGTGGGGGGAACTGATCGAACGGCCGGGGAATGTCCAGGCGGGGGTGCGGAGCTCAGGTCGCGTTTGAGGCCTGAGTTCGTGGCGTAAACGTCCCATCGCGAGCTGGGGTTCTGCCAGTCATGGTACTTTGACGACGGCGATGCTCGATCAAGGACCGCTGTCAAGCTGTTACCCGGCTCGTTACAGAGCGGGGTTCTGCTTTATTCGTATGTGACGCTTGTACCTAGACGTACATAGTGGTCGGTAGTTGACGTCCGTCGATGTGACGGCCAAACCGAGAATTAGGACCTTAGCTATAGTATTATTTTAGCTTTTCGACGTTCCATGGTCGAGCAAGTTCTTCCCTGGTGAGATGTTCTAGGTAGTAGGCCCCATTTTTCGTTTTTACTCGGATGCGATAGGGTCCTTCCCAGTTGGCTGCTAGTTTGCCTTCGGAAGAGTCTTTGTGGTTTCTTCTTAGAACAAGGCTCCCCACGTCGAACTCTCGCCGTATCACCTTGGCGTTGTGCCTTATGGTAATTTTTTGTTTTAGTGAGGCTTCACGGAGGGCTGCCCTGGTTCGGATTTCCACGACGAGGTCGAGCTCTTCTCTCAATGACTCGTCGTTCATCTCCTCGTCTAGGGGTGACTTTGTCCGCCTAGAGGGCACGTGAACTTCGATGGGAATTACAGCCTCGGTTCCGTATGCTAGACGGAAAGGTGTTTCCCCGGTCGTTGAGTATGGAGTTGTGCGGTATGCCCATAGTACGCTATGCAGTTCCTCGACCCATGTCTTCTTTGTTTCGTCCAGCCTTCACTTGAGGCCTCGAAGAATGATTCGGTTGGCTGCTTCAGTCTTCCCGTTCGTTTGAGGGTGCTCTACGGATGCGAAGTGCTGCTTCGTGCCTAGTTGGGCAACGAAGTCTTTGAACTTCCTGTCCGTGAATTGTGTCCTGTTGTCCGTTACTATTGCTTGGGGGATACCGAAGCGTGCGAGGATGCTTCATTTGTAGAAACGCAGGATGTTGAGGGCAGTTATTTTGGCTAGAGCTTCTGCTTCTATCTATTTTGTGAAATAGTCTACGCCTACTATGACGTATTTATTCTGACTTGATCCTACCACGAAGGGTCCTAGGATGTCTAGGCCCCACCAGGCGAATGGCCACGGGGAGGACATAACCTTGAGCTCGTTAGGCGGAGCCATGTGCATGTCCCCGTGCCGTTGGTATTTATCGCATTTCTTCACGTGTTCTTTCGCGTCGTTTTGCATGGTCGGCCAGTAGTAGCCTGCCCGGAGAGCCTTTCGAGCAAGGGACCTTCCGCCGAGATGCTGGGCGTTGATTCCCTCATGGATTTCACACAGGATGTGTGCAACCATTTCCTCCTCGACACATTTGAGCATCGGAATGGAGAATCCCCGCCTGTAGAGTTTATCTTCGACCAAGACATAAGAGCAGGCTCTTCGCCTGACTATGCTGGCCTCCTTTGGGTCGGACGGGAGTTCGTCTTTGGCGAGATAGTTGTAGACTGGGATCATTCAGCAGTTGTTGTCGCCGATCACCTGTACGTCTAGTGTCGGGGAGGCCTTCTCGATACTGGGTCGAGGAAGTACCTTCTGTATGACGGATTTATTTCCGCCTTTCTTCTTTGTGCTGGCTAGTTTGGATAACACATCCGCTCGCACGTTATGTTCGCGGGGAACATGTTTCACTTCCACTATTGTGAACTTCGCCATCTCCCTTTTGACCAGGGCCAAGTATTCGGTCAGGTTGTCATTTTTGGCTTGGTATTCTCCCCGGACCTAGAGGGCCACGAGTTATGAATCCGTGCAAATGACGACCTCTTCTGCGCCCAGGTTCTTGGTCAGGCGTAGCCTAGCGAGGAAGGCCTCATATTCAGCCTGGTTGTTGGAGGTTGGGAATGACAGGGTGAGTGACACTTCGACGATGATTCCTTCGTCGCTTTCCAGTATGATGCCCTGCCTTCCGAGCTTGAGGCACCGTCAACGAAAATGGTCCATTTGCGCGCTTCACTCGCGGGGGAGTCTGCGAATGTCATCTCCGCGACGAAGTCGGCCAGAGCCTGGGCCTTGAGGGCTTTTCTGCTTTCATATTAGATGTCGAATTCGGACAATTCTAACGACTATTTGAGCATTCGGCCGGCCATATCTGGTCGTCCGAGCAGCTATTTTATGGGCTGATCTATTCGAATCACAATCGTGTGAGCCAGGAAGTAATGTATTAATCTTCTGGCCGCGTTGATGAAGGCCAGCGCCACCTTCTCTATATGTTGGTATCTCAACTCTGGTCCTTGTAGCGCTTTGCTCGTGAAATATATAGGTTTCTGCCCGTCAAGTGTCTCGCGGATGAGAGCGGCACTCACTGCTTCGGTTGCTACGGCCAGGTATCGGTACAATGTTTCGTCATTGTCTGGGCGAGAGAGGACCGGTGGCTCTGAGAGTGCTCGTTTCAGATGGAGAAGGGCCTTGTCGCACTCCTCGATCCATTCGAATGCGGCCTCTTTGCGGAGGAGTTTGAAGAATGGTAGAGCGTGCTGGGCGGACTTGGCCACGAAACGAGATAGTGACGCGAGCATCCCGTTGAGGGACTGGATGAATTTTTTGGACTTGGGCGTAGGAAACTCGGAGAAGGCCCAACATTTGTCGGGATTGGCTTCGATCCCTCGTTCCGTTAAGTAGAAGCCGAGGAATTTTCCTTCTCGGACACCGAACGTGCACTTCTCCGGATTAAAACGCATTTTGTATTTCCTGGCCTGTTCGAAGACCTTTTCTCAAATGGGCAGTATGATCGGTTTCCTCGTGGGATTTTACGATCATGTCATCCACGTAGACTTCGAGCATGTCGCCTATTTCTCCCCGGAATACTTTATGCATCATTCGTTGGTACGTTGCTCCGGCGTTCTTCAGGCCGAAGGCCATTACGTTGTAGTAATAGTTGCCCGATTCGGTCATGAAGGCCGTATATTTTTTGTCGGACATTGCCATCGGGATTTGATTATAGCCCGAGTAGGCGTCCATGAACGATAACAGTTTAAAACTAGCGGAGTTATCAACGAGTTTATCAATATTGGGGAGGGGGTAGGCATCCTTCAGGCATGCCTTATTGAGATCGGTATAATCAATGCACATGCGCCATTTTCCATTAGATTTTTTAACTAGTACAACGTTGGACAGCCAAGTGGTGTACTTGGCCTCCGAAATAAATTTGGCCTCGAGGAGGTCCTTTACAGCTTTTTTAGCAGCCTCCGTTTTCTCCGGAGACTGCTTTCTCCTACGTTGTGCTACAGCCTTGATGGCCGGGTCGATGGTCAGCTGGTGGCAGGCGACGGATGGATCCAAGCCGGGCATTTCGACGGCGCTCCATGCGAAGAGGTCGGCATTCTCTCTGAGGCATGCTTTGAGCTGTTTCCTCGCAATGTCGGGCATGTCTGCTCCAATCTTTACTCCCCTTTGGGGGTCTTTACCGAACAGAACGATCTCGAAGTTGTCATCTGGGATAGAGCGCATTGGATGGGAGCTGCTGCTGGACGATGTGGACGGGTTGGCCGAAGCTGCTCGATCTTCCGGTTGGTCTTCCTTGGGGAAACGACTGTCGAGGTCGATGGAGTCGACCTGGGGCAGAGGCTTGGCCTCCTCGGAGCTACTTGGCAACGCTGGTTTGCCCGACGCTTTAGGCTTGGACGCAATGGCGTTGAGCCCCTTTGTAGCTGCCTCAAAACACCGTCGTGCAGCTTCGATGTCGCCGTGCAGGGTGGTGACCATTCCTTTTGAAGTGTAATACTTCATCTTCAGGTGGACTGTTGAGGGCACCGCTACCAACTCGGCCAGAGTTGGCCTTCCAAAAATGCACTAGTAGAGCGACGAGCAGTCGATTACCAGAAATTGCACCTTGATGGATTTGGCCGTCTCAACTGATCCAAAGGTTACGATCAGTTCGACGTATCCCCACGACTTGGTTACAGACTCGTTGAATCCCTGTAAATCGGACCCTACGTAGGGGGTAAAGTGCGATTCGTCCAGCTGAAGTGTTAAAAACAGCTGGGAGTACATGATGTCGACTGAGCTGCCCTGGTCAACGAGTATTCTGCGAACGTCGAAGTTTGCCATCCGGGCTCTGACGAGCAAAGGTATGCTTGAGTTCGGGGAACCGCCGAGGAGCTCCTCCCGGTAGAAGGAGATGGGGACGGAGTCCTTCTGGGCCTGATCAAGTGTGGTCACTTTGTTGGAGCTCGTGTTGATCAGATGCTCGAACTTTCGTTTCACGGAGCCCACAGTGACTTTTGTTGAAACCCCCGCCAGAGATGACCATGGCGGAGGGAAATGTCTCCCACGGACTGTGGGCCGCAAAATATGCAGGGGCGCTGAGCCCGTTTGGGATGTAGAAGTCCTCTGGTCGCGATATAGAGACAGCGACCTGTATATTGGCGTCTTTCGAGGAGGGTACCTCCTCCTCTATCTTTTTGGACTCCTAGGCGTCCTGCCGAGGAGTGTCCTTCTTCTTCGCGAACTGTTTCAGGTGGTCGTCCCTGATCAGTATCTTAATGGCATCCTTCAGATGGATGCAGTCTTCCGTAGTATGGCCGTGACTTTTGTGGAAACAGAAGTATTTTGATTTGTCCACGTTTGGTCTGTTCGACAGTTGTTTAGGGAAGTGGACCCCCGCCTGTTTGAACTCCGAATTGGCACATTCAGACAAGATCTTTTCCCTGGAGACGGTCTGGGGAGTGTAGTCATAGAACCGCCCTATTGTCCCGGGAATCGCGAGGACGGTCCTCGCGCCTCCGTTCACCCCGACGAGATGTCGAAGCTTCCTCTCCTCTAGATGCCCGAGCATTCTCCTAATGGTGTGATGCTCGGACGTTGCTGGTCGCAACCTTTTCTTCGTACTGAATGTGTGATTGGGCTTTGAGGAGGAGGGCGTCTAAGTTCCTCGGTGGTGCGAGGCCAATGGCTTTAGAAAACTCGGAGCCTGGGCGGAGCCCTTGCTCGAGCAGAAACTTTTTCATTTCGTCCGTTGTAGGGACTTGTACAACTTCCTTGTTGAACCTCTCGATATATGCGCGGAGAGGTCCGTTTTTTCCCTGGATTATGGCTCCAAGAGAGGCCTCAGTTTTGGGGTGGCAGCGAGATGCTGTGAAGTGCCGCTAGAACATCATGCCCAGCTGTCTCCACAAGGTAATGAACTCCTCGGGCAGTTGCTTGTACCATGGCATCGCTCCGTTTCGGAGCGTGGTCGGGAACAGTCTGCATTTGATGGCGCCTCGTATGCCGCGGTAGTCTAACAGTGCATCGATGTTCTCGATGTGCTCGTCGGGGTCAGTGGTTCCGTCGTACGTGCCAAGTGACGGGGGTTTCTCCAAGCCTTTCGGGAGACGGGTGCCAAGTAACGTACCAGAGACCAGTAATACACATGCTTCAAGTAGTCGATAACCGATGGAACATGGGCAAAATATTAATCTGATCAATGAGATGGTGGGCGATGCTTGTTGCTGCCCAGTGTATAAGTTATGTTATTCAGCAAAAGTATAAAAAAGTTTGGAAGAGATTTAGAGAAGTTAAGGGGGACGAAAGAGAAGCTTGGTTTAATTTATTAAAGGTATAATTAATTTATTTTTGTTAGGTTATGTAATTTATTTGTTAACTTATTTTTGTTTAAAATTATTTTTTTATTATAATTGTCTACTATTTTATTTGAATGTCTTACAAAATTGTAGGAAAAGTGTACGTGGAAAAAATGAATGAGAAAGAGGTTAGAAAAAATTATTTTGGCAGAACAGTAGTTCGACTTTCTGACATGCTACAGCGTGCTAGAAAGCGTTAGAAACTTGAAAATATTCGTCCCAACTGGATAGGCAAAGAAGTATTCGATGAACTTCTTATTTATTGGGATTTAGATGCTGATTTTAAGGCAAGATCTGAAAAAGCAAAGAAAATAAGAGCATCTGAAAAAGGGGGTAGCCTTAATGCAGTTGGGAGTATAAGTGTTACTGAACATGCTCGACGCATGGTAATTATTACTACTATTTTAAGTTATATTATGATTTATTATATATTTTTACTTAAAGTTAATATTATTATTTAGGAAAAGAGATTGGAGAGACCTCCACTCATGACGGAGCTAGTTGTAAAGACCAGAACAAAAAAATCGGGGGACTTTGTTGACGAACGCACCAAAAAAGCTTTGGTAAGTAAGTCGTTTTATTTTATTTAAATTGTTATTATTTTTTTTATTTAATGATAATTTTGTGATGTGATTATCATGTGGCAACTGAGATATTGTGTCATGAAAATCACGTGGCAAAATTTATTATTTAATTTAACTTAAATTGTTTAATCTATATTTACCTTTTTTATTTTATTTTATGTGTAGGAGGATTACCAGGTATTGCTCACACAATTTTTGGTAGAGAATCCTCAGTATACTCCAAGAGGTTCTGAGCCGCTTAATCCACGGGTGGATTTTTATATTTGGAGTTTAGTAACTGGCGGAAAGAGATCGAATGGATGCTTATTTGGTGTTGGAGCTTTGACAAGTGGTATGAGAAAAGGAGACAAAACTCTATTTCAAAGAGTTAGAGATGGTGAGGGAACGTCACATCTACCACAATTGACCCCCGAGATGCTAGAAACGGTAAGACAACTGGCGTTAACTGAAGCGAGACGCGAAACGACGCAACGTGAGGCAGCATTAAAGGCTCAAATGGAGGAGCAACAAAGTCAGATAGAGGCAATGAAGAAGAGGCAAGCTGAAATGGAGGCGATGATGCGCCAATTTATACAATTGCAAGGTGGCGGTAATCCAGTTGTTGGAAATGAAGAAGTTGGTGGTCAACAACAGATGGATGGCTTGGATGACGATGATTTTGACATTGAAAACTTTTCTGATCCGGATTAATCTGAAGCATTTATTGTAATTTTAAATTTTTATTTTTGTAAAATATTTATTACATTTTAGTATATTGTACACTTTTTATTTAAAAATTTTATTCTTAATTTTGGTATTTATTTATAATTATTAATTTTAATTATTTATATTCATTAATTTTTCAAATTAAACTATTATTGAAAAATATTTAATATTAATTTTGTATTTTAAAATAATTAAAAAAACAAACTATAATTAAAATTTTAAATTATAAATAAAAATACAAACTATAACGTACCAAAAAATTAATCAGTTTTTTTTTTAATTATTTAGCCACGTGATATTCACGTCGCAACTTGCCTCGTGAAATTTCACGTCGCATCTTGGCACGTGAATATCACGTCACAACTTGCCACATGAATATCACGTGGCAAGCTTCTTACACACGTCTGTTGTTGCAACGTGAAAATCACGTGGCAAACGTGCTCCTGCCATGTGAATAGTCACGTCGCTAATTCCAATTTGTGACGTGATTTTTCATGTTGTGAAGTGAATTTCACGTGGCAAATACTAATTTTTTTTGTAGTAAAAACTGTTCCATTCTCATTAACTCTCAATTTAATTCAATTTTTATTTTCAAAAGAATCATATTCATATATAATAATTTACCCACATAGTTTTTCATGGCTCATCTTCAATTGATTAAATAATAATAATAATAATAATAATAATAATAATAATAATAATAATAATATTAATAATAATAATAATAATAAATAATTTAATTCTCTCTCACATTTTCACCCATCTATTAATATCACTTTTTCTTATCATTTTCACATTTCCCTAATTTTTTCATAACTCCTCTAAAATATTTTAGTATAAACTTATCGCTCTAATATTTTAGAGATTACATTACTTGACAAAAAGATATAAATATTTTATTAAAAAAGTACAAACTCATTATGATTGTTCTTGGTAATTTAAAATAAAATTTAATAATTTATCACTATATTTAATAATAGAATTTTATTATATGACATTATTTTTAATCTTTACTAATTAGATATAACTATTTTTATTTTTCTATAGCTATTTGTTTCTACTTTTTTATATTATTTTTTATTTAAAAATTTATTATTTTAATTATGTTTAAATACTTCTTTAAAAAATTAATAAAAATTTAGCTGCGTTTTTAAGTATAAATCGGGTATCCACTACGCATAACTGCATAGACTAACACTCGAGTCGGGGACGACCATAATATGTAGTAAAGTTCTCCTTCAAGAAATTTAACGCACTGCACGCTACTGCAACACTACTGCATGCCCACGGATGGGTTCAAACCCATAACCTTTGGTTAAAAGGAAAAAAACTCCTACCATCTCAACTAAATGTTCTTTCTTGGGTAGAAAAACACTAGTTTTGATATAAACAAAAAGAGTGAACACTACTAAAAATAAGATATTTGGTTAAATGATTTTACATCAGATTTCAAGATATATGATGTGAAAAATATTTGTCAAAGGATTCTACATCAGATTTCATAATAATATGAAGTGAAAAATATTTGATTTAGGGATTTTACATCAGACATTTATTTTCACTGATGTGAAAAATAATGCGGTGACAGTTTCGTAAATAATATAAAATTTTGTTATAAAGAATTTCACATCGAGCCTAGATTTGCACCCGATGTAAAAAATTCACTGATAAAAAAATAACAAGGTGGCAGTTTCGTAAATAAGATGAAGTTTTGTTATAAAGAATTTCACATCGGGTCTGGATTTGTGAAAAGTTCACCGGTAAAAAAATTAACAAACAAAATTTACAAACAAGTGTATCTCACATCACTCATTTTCGAAATCTAGGGTTTTCAGTTCTCACAATTCTCCCAGTTTAGGTTTCTGATTCTCTTAATCCATCAATGGTAGCAATCGTGGCTTCTCAACCCCAATCTTCCAAGACGGAATCCTACACCGACAACAAGCGCAAGAAAGATGTCCGTCAAGCCAACATCATCGCCGCACGATCGGTTGCCAACGTCGTTCATACCAGTCTCGACCCTAAAGGTATGGATAAAATGATTTCCACCTCTTCTAATGAAGTTATCATCACCAAGGACGGTGCGACGATCCTCAATAAGATGTAGGTTCTTCAACCTGCTGTGAAAATGCTCGTTGAGCTTTCCAAGTCTCAGGACTTCGCTGCCGGTGACGGAACCACTACCGTCGTTGTTATCGTTGGTGCACTTCTCGAAACATGTCTCCTCCTTCTTTCCCACAGTATTCATCCTACTGTCATCTCTGATTCAGTTTATAAAGCCTCTGTTAAACCCATTGATGTTCTCAATGCTATGGTTGTTCCGATTGAACTCTCTGACCGTGATTCTCTCGTTAAATCCGCAAGCACTTCCTTGAACTAAAAGGTTGTTAGTCAATACTCGTCACTCCTCCCTTCTATTACGGTTGATTCTATTCTCTTTGGGATGTTAAGACCGTTAAGAAGCTTGGTGGGACGGTCGATGATACAATGTGTGAAGGGTTTCGTTTTTTATAAGAAGGTTTGTCATGTTGTTGGTCGACCTACTCGAATGGAGAATGCGAAGATTGATGTGAATCAGTTTCAGATTTCACCTCCTAAGGCTGACATTGAGCAGAGCATTGTGGTAAGTGATTACTCTCAGATGGATAGGATTTTGAAAGAAGAGAGGAGTTATATTCTAGGAATTATTAAGAAGATTAAGGTGACAGGTTGTAATGTGTTGTTGATTCATAAGAGTATTTTGAGAGATGTTGTTACTGATTTGTCTTTGCATTATCTTGCTAAAGCTAAGATTTTGGTGATTAAAGACGTTGAGAGAGATGAGATTTAGTTCATTACGAAGACTCTTAATTGTTTGCCAATTGCTAATATTGAGCATTTGCGTGCTGAGAAGTTGGGTTTTGCTGATCTTGTGGATGAGGTTTCGCTTGGGGATGGGAAGATTGTGAAGTTTTCTGGAATTAAGGATATGGGAAAGACAACAACTGTGCTTGACAAGAAGATTTCTGGAGGTATTTCAAGTTATGTCAGAGGATATGGTCAAAGATGGTTACGAGGAAATTGTTAACATTGATATTTCATCGGTTGCCATTGACATGATGAGAAGAAAATATGAGTACATCCCTCAGGTAAAATGTATCTTATCAATTACATTATCTTACTTATTTTTTTACATAATCTTTCATCTCTGAACTTGAAACAAAAGTGCTTAACCATATATTTAAAATGACTTCATAAATCTCAACAGACATGCAGATGGATGTAAGGGATATGAGCTAAACTTATCCTTATCGATGTTAATGGATTCTTTATTTATGTACTGATGCTAATTTGGTTTTTCTATTGCATTTACGCATGTGCTTTGTTGGTGATTGATCTAGGAACTCTCGATTCATTAATGGTAAGGTGCTTAACTGATTGTTATTCATCTGTTATCTAATATAGCATATTCCCACACTAATCATAATTTTTGTTGCATTCTAGTGTGGCACGGATGCACCAATTAGTGCTTCTCAGATGCTTACAGAAGTGTGTAGGTTGTAAAGACTTTAAAGAAAATACATTTCTTAAAAAATTTGAAAGCAATATTTAATATTTTCATGTTTTGCTTCTAAATTCTCGCTAATCATGCCAATGTTTTTTCTTTGCAGACTTCTAAAGCCTCGCGGGATTTATATGATGGTAACTCAGCGCCGCCCTAGCTGCGTATAACAACAGCTTTTGCAGAAACTTGGTATTGGCTGAACTTGGTATTGGATGTACTGTTCACCAGGGGTGGGCGGACAATACCCATCGCCAGAAGCATGGTCGCTAGTTGACCACCTATTGCTATGAGGGCCCGTTTATCACAACGTGAGACCATTTCCTACTCAATCTAAGGCTTGGATTACTTTCCCATTTATGGAAACATGGGTACTGAGCATAAACCATGAATGTCTTTTCTGTTTATTGGCCATTAAGTCACTATGTTAGCTTCTACCTTTATGCCTATTCTGAGTGTTATGAGATTTATAATGCTAGTTATTTATATTTACATATATTGTTACCTATTTTGCAGTGAATGGTCCAGAGGAGTTTAGTCTAGATGTTGAAGACTACCTAGTTGGTGAGTGTTCTACATATGTCTTTTATTTCATTGAATGGAATGCATTAGTTGTTTGTTACTCTTGAGTAATTAACATTCACTAAGAACTTGAGATGAATGAATAAAATCATCTTCTTGGACTTTAATTTTTTTATACTAGCTTCTTTGAGTGAATAGGGACCAATTTAATTATGGTTATCATCAAGAAATGAGTGTAGCAGTTAGAAAGTAAAATGACATGGTTGGCATATTTAGAGAGTTTCAGAAAATATCCACCATTTTTTACAGTTATGCAACATGTACTGATGCATAACTGTTGGGAAAAAACAAAGCAAGCATAGAGAAAAATCAGAACACAATCACAACCTAAGAACATAATGTGGAAACTCAAAAATCGGAGAAAAACCACAGTCATTGTTAATAAACAATCAAAGAATAATATTATGTGAAAATTATTACAAAATATAATATACCTTCAACTAACCCAGGCCTCTAATACATTCACACCCTTCAAAACAAATACTTAACTATACCTCACAACACTCAAATACAAGAGTATAGGAGAACAAAGAAAGTTAAATACATGCTTAAAGTGTTTTTGGCTCATGCACCTTAGAATGAAGAACTTGAATCCTATATATAGTCTTGAACTCCTTCTTCCTTCACAAAACTAGGCGATGTGGAAGTTCAAAGAACTTGTATCTTATATACACCGTTGAACTCTCTTTTCATTCACAATACTAAGCGATGTAAGACTTCTTTAACATGTATATATCTTCACCTTGATTGAAAATAATACATAAGTTTTCATTTTCTTCACCAACAATCATACTCCACCATAAAGAGTATCAACATATATATATATATATATATATATATATATATATATATATATATATATATATATATATATATATATATATTCTCAACCAATTTCAATACAAACAAACTCGTAATGCTTATGTTAATAGTATAAAATGACATATTGCTTACATATATAAAAGTAAAACTACAAATATGATAAAATTGAAGTTTTCAAAATACTCATAACCTCGGGATGACAATATTGATTACATTAGAATAATATTGGGTTTTCATCGAATATTCAAATTAACACCACAATAAAACGTGAAAGAAAACTATTACACTTTAAATCATGAGAAAAACAACAAAAACATGTATTTAAATGAAAATAAAATGATCAACATAGATTATTATATGTCAAGATTAATTCTAAATATATGAGGTAAATAAGAGATATAAATTCTAGAGTTTTTTTTTTGGAGGAGAGGAAACACTTTTTTTCATTAAAAACATTTTGTTACAACTATTTTTTTAATACCCAAAATTTATAGAAAATTTATAATAAGGAACAAATGGAGTAATAATAAACAATGAAGATTGACTCGGTTGATAAGAAATTGATTCACACACTAAAAATTTATGGGTGTAACTCTCGTTGTCGACACAGGGACCTCTTTAATGGGTAATTTATAAGCGTTACTGTAAGCGCTCTTTAAGCCTTGAGGTTAGTGAAATTCTGGAATAGTAGATAGCAGATGTCCTAACACATGTCACGATATTGTTCTCTGCATAACTTTAAAACAAGGGCAGAATAAACAAACTGATATTCTGAATATCAGCAACAGATTCACAATAGATGTTTCAACATCTATTAGGACATGTTAATCAATATTGAACTGTAAATTGCAGAATGATAAACAACACAGAATATGATGACCCAGTTCGGTGCAAATCACCTACATCTGGGGACTACCAAGCCAGGAAGAAGAATCCACTATCAGTAGTATAGTTTTATGTAAACAACCTATAGTTTACAGTTAACAACCTCTAGTTTACCTATCACTACCCAATGAAAACTTTATCATTAGAAGTCACATCTAATTTATAAGAGAAACCCATCCCACTCCCTAAATCACAACCTGTGATATCTAACAGTTATAGTCACAATAACTGTATCACCATACTTGAAAGACACCTCTTTCAATGCAAAGTTCAGTCAAGCTACCTTGACTAACAATACAACTCGGATTCTATTGGATTTGCTTCAAAGCTTCATCCAAGAATAATACATGATTCATTACCTAAAGGTTTCTAAATCTGTATATACATATATGTCTACCATAATGTATCAAGCCGATACAAAAGGAGACTTATAACACAAAAAAGTCATACGACTCTTAAAACCCTAAACCCGATTTTCTACTTTACAAGTATTACAAAATAGGATTCCTAAGTCTGTTGCTATCCTAGGTCTTGGTCTTCCTTTTATAGTCTTCTGTCTTGGGCTTCAGATCTTTAGTTCAATGATTCCTTGATCCACTGTTGTGATTTCTCCTAGAATCTTGAAACAGATTTGCAACAGATTTAAAACCTGCTATATCAGTCCAAGATGTCGAATCTGGATGTTAGGACATTTTATTCGACATTTTTGTTATCTGCAACATTCTTTATGTTGTTCATCTTGTTCTCTGAAATTCTTCAAGTTGAAACATTGTGCTTGACATCAAGTTTTACCAAAATTTAAGTCAAATCTTTTATAGTCTTCAATCTCCCCCTTTTGACAAAATTTTTGCTAAAACTCCTTTTGTACAATAAAGCCAGGATGCTCCTGACGTCTCTTCACCCTGAGTGGCGGTTATAATTGGAATACTGACGTGACTCTACTCATATTGGTGTACATGAGGTATAGAATGACTAACATTCCCCCTTACCCCATGAATATATACTTCCTCACATGGGGGGGGGGGAATTTTGCTACTGAAGCAACCAAACACCAACGTGGGTATCTCAGAATACAGGACACAACTGTGTTCATAACTCAGAGCACAAGACATAAAGGAAGGACTCAGAACAGAATGGAAACCTGAGACTCAGATAGGATGTCAGAACATCTTGTCCAACATCCTTGCAAAACAGTTGCAAGAACAGATTCAACCCCTGTATCCCTGTATCTTTCTCCCCCTTTTTAGCCAAAAATTGACAAAAGCAGCCAAGACAACCCCAAACCCAAGCATTACTTATCCAGACACTAACAAATGTCATTAGAACATAACACAACATGAGGCAGAAGAAGCCAAATACCCTATTTAAATACCTGAGCAATTACCTTAGGATGTAATGAACCATTGAAAATAATGAAGGTCAATTCAATAAGAACATTAAATGAGGAATGAAACTTCCAAAAAAAAAACAATGCACCGGCCAAAACACTTTTGAATGTTTCTTCTTTTAAGGAGAACCGTCCAAAGAATGCGCACATCCTTGCAAAATATTTCCCTCCTTATTCAATAATATTTCAAAAAATAGTCACATTCCGAACATTCCTTGAAAATTATTGCGACATTTTGGTGATTTTAATATTCTCAGTTCTTTACATTACTTCTTCTTAGGCTTGACTTAGGTTCGTTAGCGTCTTATAATTATTATTCGAAGATACCATCTAGATTCTAATTGTTGGACATAACAAACACTGTGACTATTTTCATCAACAAATTTATTACTTATTTTTATCCTCTTCTCACTGTGTTTGTTTGGGACATGTCATTTGAGGGTAGTAATAGCTACTAGCTAGAAGTGTCTATTGTTTGATAGTGATGATGGTGTTTGGTTGCTTGAACATCTAACATATTAATACGAATTGTTTATGTTAATGACTCGATCATGTTTAATGATGTCTCTTATCATGTGATTGAATAAAAATGATTGATGGGCAGCCAAGGTATAACATGATCGATTATAAAAACATGTTTTAGTATTCTGATAAAAATATAAATCTTCTAGTGTCGAAAGTATAGAGTGTGAAATGGAGTAATCATCTGGCACCGTTAAGGGACTTTCATCACATGGTTGTGGATCTTGATCTCATAGCAGATCTTAAGCTTGTGCATATGATGTTGTTGCCACCACACCTAATGGATTTCCTAAAGGTCCATCACACATGTCAATACTTCCACTATATGCATACCATGTTGTTGCTAACGTTTGGTACAAAGAGATTATCAAATATTTACTTATGCTTTTAAGTATATGATGTATGATAATTATATTGACATTAATCATTTGCCATTAAGGCATTAATTTTTGCATTTCCATAAAACACTTAAGTATATTAAATATGCTAGGAAGATAATATAGTTTGAGCATTCCAATGAACCATGGTTTTGGGAAGTATTTGTAGCATTGGGTTTAAGGATGTTTATATGACTAGATTTGGTTAGCTTTATCTTGGAATTTTGTTAGTCTTTTATTGGGAGATGGCAATCAGAGATTTTATAATTTCATCTTTCCAACGGTGAGATAAGTATCACTTTAAATAATGTATCATACATCTCGCATTTTCATATCATAAGCACATTATTAGATCATACTCCAACTCAAAGACGTGAGACACTAGACCTAATGGTTACACATTTAGGAGCTAACTCTGGTTAGGCCTAAGAAAATATTATCAGTAAGCTAGGAGCACATGCACTTTTTTCATTTTTAAAGGATAATTATGTAGCCCATTTGATTATTTATTTTACTCATGATGGTGATGATGCATCAGTTTCTTATTATATAAAATGTGCATTGCAAACATTTTTCTTGTATTTGGATGACACAACCCTTTTGTGGACAAAATGTTAACCTATGTGAATATTTTCCATGGTTAACTACTTCATATAGACCTGTCATACCCTAAAATTTTCCCTACCTATTTTCATTTCCATCTGGATCGCGCTTAAATCATCTGCATGCATGATTATCGAGTTATCCAATAAGGTCATTCATTTTAGCATTTCATTCATTGCATTTCGTATAATTCGTCAATGGGTTAAAGGTTCATTAATAATGGATTTAATCAAGTTAAGTGGATTTTCGAGGAGGATATTATTTGGTGATTATTCAAGTTTATTTCCCATATGACGTGTGGTACAAATCATCTCTTTATTCCATATTCATGGTTAGCATTGGGATTGGAATGATTGTTACTTAATTCGAAAGTTTGCTTGAATTCAAAGAAAAAGGCAACGTTGGAATGAAAAGAAGATTTCATTAATTTATTGAAAATTCATGGTACAATGCATATTGCTTGAGATACAAATAAAAAAATGGATTATAAGGAAAGAGGGTAAAAAAACTACATTTTTATTGTGTAGTTGACTTTTTTTTATAACCGTTGACTTTTGGTCAACTATTGACCATTGATTCGATTTTGACTCCTGAATTTTCTTAGACCTATTCTACAAGCATTTGATCAAAGGATTCGTCATTATTCATAAGAAATGACTTATGCCATGATTTTGTTATAAATGCTAATTTCCAACGAATTATATCTTTCATCAAACCTCACTTTCATGGCTTTGTTATTCACTTTCCAATGTTGTTTCAAGTTCATTATTCCATTAAAATGATCACTTTGCTACAAATAAAATTGGGATCAAGTTAGTCTCCACCAATCATAACCGCAAGTCATCAAAAAACAATCAAAACGTTTTGAAGAACTCAAGAAAACTTAGAAAAAATCTGCATTATGTAATGATTTCAAGACTTGTCTTTCATTCCAAAAAAAGCAGAATTTGATCCCTTAGTTTACACCATTCAAAATTGCTTATTTTCAACACAAATTCACTTCTCAAAAGCACTTAACGTCATGGAATAATTCACCAAAAATTTAAGGTAAATGTGGTAAAAAATCAGAGGCAAAAGCATTCAAAAATTCAAAGTTTCACGCATAATCACCAATGACCTTCCATCTTACATTCCAACTAGGTACTTTTGCAAAAATCAAGCACCATTTGTCTCTAACTACCTATGCATCCACAATCATTCAATTACACAATTAACCCTTAACTACCATAACTACCATAACTACCTAACTAACACAAATCCTACCAAAGTTCATATTCATCACCATTTAGAACTTCACGTTGAAGTTATAAATTTGGTGGAACTTAGCCACAATCTAATTTCAACAAATCATCAATCAAGTTTCAATAATTCATGCATTATCATCAACAATCATCATTCATAGTTCATCAAGATTCAAGAATATTCATCAATATTCTACATTCAAGATTGATCTTCTATATTCATTTATCATAAAAAATAATCATCAAGCTTGGAAATTATTGGAAGCATAACGAAAAAGGCTTACCTTTGAAATTTTTCGGGTTTCTCTTCGATGCTCCGTTAGCAACCTTTAATCGGTAATTCTTCATCTCTTTTCTTCCATACCATTGCCATGAGTTGTTGAATGCTTCTTGTTGATTAATTTAAGCCACTGTTATGAAACAACTTATTTAAAAAAACACTTATTTCTAAAGAAACCAAATTCAAGTAGCATAAAAATTATCACTAGAGGAATTATGTAATCACTTACAACAAATTTAAATAGTTGTATTGTACAAAATTTCATCTCAATATCCAAATTTACATTACCAAACCCAAAATTTTTATTGTATTGAAGAAATTTTAGTTCGACACTCATATCATCGTAATCATTTGTACTAATTAGAGTTCTTAATTGTTCATATTGATAACATTGGTTGTCATTTGAATGACTTTAATGGTCATTTTCTTCATTTATAAGCATTTCATGTCTATGCATTATTTCTTCAACATGATAATCTATATGTCCAGAAACATATTATATTGTCTCCTTATCATTATCACTAGAGGAATTCAACATAATCAGTGGTGTCATATTCTTAAGTTTTGCTTGCATATTAAATTGATAGTCAATCCCACTACTTTTTATTACATGTCTAACTACTTTTCAATTCCATTTCAATATAAAAAAAAAAAAACTAATCTCTCTATCATTTTTCGTATCTTCAACATTTTCAACTTGTTGAACATTAGTAGTTTTTTCAACATTTAAAACCTTTACAATCTCTCAATATTTGTAAATTTTTTTGTGAATCATTTTTGTGAAAGTTTCATCTCATAACTCTGTATAGAAAAGAAAAACTTACTCCAACAAGAAGACGACAATTAAAGAGACATGGACGATGATCAAAGAGATTAAGAAGATGACACGAGAGAGTGGCTTAAGATGAAAGAAGACAAAGAAGTAAAGAAGGGAGAAGATGAGTTTTATCTTTCAAAAAATAGTTTTTTTTTAAATGAAAGTAATAACAAAATAATTAAATTTTCAATTTATCACAAAAATATTCTATATAAACTTTTGTCAAGTATCGTCTACATAAACACATCACATTGTCACTTAACTTAATGTGACACATCAAAGATTGTAATCAAGCAATATGACACATAGAGACATTTGATTAACATTGAATGTGGATTTTAATGTTTTGCAAATTTGAGTTTCCAATTTAGCATACACTTGTAATTTTGTGACACAATTTAGTATGTGTTATTTTTGCTTATTCAATTACTAATTTGCATATACAAAAAAATATTTTTTACTAAAAAAATAAGAAAAATGTGGCTGTAGTGTTACTAATGTTGAAAAAGTGACTTAAAGCACAAGAGAGGGAGGGAGACTGAATTGTGGTATTTAAAATTCGCGATGATTTTAGTGGCTTTATCAATTACATTTAAAATTGTATTAGTAATTTCTTACGACAAATAAGCAATAGTGGGAATAAAAATAATAAACATAGATAACAAAATTTAAAGAGGATAAGAAATTGCACCAGAGAGTTATTCAGGTTTGACCGAAAGTTGGCCTAGTTCTGTCTCCAAGAGGTCTTTTTAAGATTTTGACTATAAACTTTTAGCATTTATAGGTTATATCGACAAATCTTAATACAATTTAATCTTGAGATTTTTACACGCTTATCTCTAACCAAAGATAACATTTACCTAAAGTTAAGCTAACGAGCCGTTTATAGATTTTTCAGGCTTATCTCGATAACCAAAACAAGACTTTTTATGACAGAGTTCTAGAAACCACAACAAAGATTTTATGACTGGTTTATGTCACGAACCAAACTCAATTTCTCAAGAGTACTTCACTCTTAATAATTACAACAACAACACAACCAATACAAATTCACTACAACATTTTAATTATACGACAACACATTAAAACTGTTACGAAAACTAAAAAAAACGTTTTCTTTACCTATGAGAACGGTTTTTAGGTCGTGCCAAACTGAGGCGTTGCTTTTGCCTTTCAGAACGGTTTTTTTCTCAACGACAACGCCTTTTACAGAATCGTTGTTGTTTTTTTTTAGAGAATGACTTCCAACAACAACGGTTGTACTTCGTTTTCAAATAAAAACCGTTGCAATTATGATGTTTTAGGGAACGACTACTTTATGAAATATAGCAACGACTTTTAACCGTAGTATATTTGAAACCGTTCTAGTAGATGTATATCTTAATTTCTTCTTCAAAGGCTACAACAACACTTTATTACTGTTGCAAAAAATGATTTTTTTTAAAATAAAATTTAAAATAACTTTATTTTAAAAACCTAATAATAATATCATTCATAATTTGTTTATCTAATAATATTTAGATACAAATTTTAGAATAATTTTACATTTTAAAAAAAAAATTACATAACAAAATAATATAATTCATTATATATATAATGTCATTCATTAATTCATAATCAACAAAACAACTTCAAATTACATATCCTAATGTCAATCATTGATTCACAATCAATACAACATTTTCAACATTGACTCACAATCAATAAAACATTTTCAAATTCTGTAAACATCTACATTTACATCTCTACGTCCTTTCTTCATCAAATGACTTAAAATCTTAATTGAAATCGTCATTCATGATCTGTTAAATAAAATTATTATCCGAAGGCTCTAAAATAAGAATGTAAAGCATAATACAATTCAATCTTATTTGATCATTAATTGGAACATGTGTTAATGCAAAAGAATGCAAGACATTGCTAACATCAGTTACTAGAGCTGGTATCAAAGCTGTTGTAGAACCTCTTTATTTTGTGTCATTTCATTTACCTTGATTTTTAATCCTGACACACTTCAAGACCTTTGTGTAGCTCTTCCCTCTTTATAATATATTTTGGAGTGTAAGTGTTTATGATATATTTTTTTTAAAGGCTAGATAAATATATATTATTTAAATATCGATACATAAAAATCTATATATATTAAGTATTAATAATAAATACTCATGCTAACATTTAATTAAAGTGTTTATTTAAAAAAAAAAACTTAAAATATCAAATTTTTATTTAGACATGGACATGTGGTGTTAAGGGGAATGGATTTGCATGCAAGACAAGCTAATGTAGCCGCTACTGATTTCCTTTCGATCGTTTAGCAAATCCTAAAGTTATCAAAAACACAGTGGGATCTTTGGTTAATCTAACCAATGTTGAAAAAAATCCAAGGCTTAACACACTAGGAGTGCCATTATCAAGAATATAATACAAACCTAAAGGTCTTAATCCAACGCACCAAAGATGCACCCTTTTTTAGTTTAATTCATACTATTACTATTTCATTAAATCTTAGAATTAAAGTATTCCCATAACAGTTTCCTTAATTTGGAGTTTAAGTTTTATCAAGGTTTACATCATTGAATTTGAAGTAACTGAATTTTAAACACAGTTGTATTATGGTTTACTCTCTTCGGTCTCAAATATAAGCAACAAAAAAAATTGAATAATTTTAAATATAAGCAAAAGTCACCAATATTACATTCATTGTCATTATTTTCTTTAAAAAAGAGAAGCAAAACACTGATTGCGAGCCATAGTAGTGATTATCCTTAACATAGTTCACAATTGGAAAGTGTATTGAAAAATAATGCATGAATCAATCAAGATTCCTATTTAGATGTAAAGAATGGCATGAATCTTACGTGTTATAGATATTCGTTTACATTTGCTAGCATAAATCAATTGGTTGCTATTAAGTTATTCAGGTAGTAGTCAAATGACAGGATTGTGAGGCTTTATTCAATGATATATTATGATCAATTGGTTGTTATAACTAGTGTTGTAAGCAAAAACTAATAGTTGTAGATTATTAGATATAGATAATTAGTTTATTATTGGCAAACATAGATGTCAAATTATCGTGTGGCTAACATTTGTCGTTCTTCTCGGTGTCTCTTCCCACGCGAATTGAGCATTCGCGGCTAGCCACTCTATACATGTTAAAATTTTATATGAAAGTTACACACAAGATGATATACCTTCATTTTCATGCATGCATGTATTGAAGAAATACCCAAGAAATTGAGTTAATGCTAGATGTCTCGTGCTTTCCTCTTAACCTTCTCTCATTTCTTTCTCCATATGCTTCATTGTGAACCTTGTGAGTTGTGACATCCTGCACCATTCCAACCCCCTTGTCAAGCTTAAAACCAATTAGTAGAATAAGTTAGTATAAGGTAAGAAATAATGCCAACTAAAGCATATTATAGTAGTACATCTAATGGTTTTGGATCAAGAGAGAGCACAACACCGACTTGTTAAGTAATTCTCTATCATTACAAGGAAAAAAAACATTATTTATTGAACCAAAAAGACTATACGTCACAATGAACATTTAACTTACTCAACAAAGGAGGAAAGCACAATGAAAAAATGAATCTAAAAATTGTCAGATTTAGATAACAAGTGCTTTAATACACTTGAGAAAGAAGAAAAAAAACCTTATTTTTTTATTAAAAAAAAGTATGTTTAAGAAAACAATTAACTGGAATTTACCAATACCAGGATATCTCCAACCATGCTTTGCAGGCCAAGATGTGTATCTTAGCTCTCCACGTGAACCTAGTCCAACTTCGATTAGTGAGATAAAACCATCCTCAAAATACTCTTCAAATTTTATCTGGATTGCGCACCAAGACGGAAAGCAAAAAATCCGCCATATGGCATCCACATATCCGCCATAAAACACAATGGCAAAGACATATCCACCATAAAACACCGTGGTGGCAGTAAAAAATCAACAAAACTCCATTTCATACAAATTTCATTCAATAATAATACTAATAACAACTAAAACAAACAACAACTATCATAGTCATATTATAACATCTTTATTACCTTCAAAACATTCCAACCACTCAAAACACGTTCCTTATCTATTCCCCAATAAAGACATTATGCGTTGTGTCTTCCCTCTCTATATGTGAAAAGAATATCTGGATTGCTCCTACCAATTTGAGAAATCGATTGGGGTAATGGAATACTAACATCATCACAAATAATGCCTCCACATTCATGAAAAAACATGACAACATAGTGAAATATAAACGAGATAAATCACTATCGAAGCCATACTGAATCAGCAAGAGAGTGAACCACAATGATTAAAGTAGTTTATAAAACTCACCTGTAACCTAAGCTTAAGCTCATGTAGTATTTGAAAGAGTATCTTGTAATCATTCCAATTATACTCTTGTGAAGCATGTGCTTCTACTATTCCCAACTAGCAGTCTACCATAACACCATCAACATTTGTTGATTTCTACATGCCCGATTGCTTTAGTAGACCATCCGGATCAACAAGCTCACATTTAATATTGATCACCCCCAACTGTCAATAATATAGATAAAATATGGTATATAATGTTAATCCACGTGTACAAATGATTTCCAATGATAACTTATTTATTTTACCTAACAGCATATAAAAAATTCCAAACAGTATATTGAGAACAACATACTAAGCATAACTACTTAGCACAAACATTTTAAGAAACCAAGAAACTAAACTTAAAATAAATGAAAATTAAGATTAAAATCATAGCTTACCAGTATCATCACATAAACAGGAACATATGGGGACCCGACATAATCATGTTCTGATAATCTGGTTGGAATGTCAAAAATCTGCAAGGAATGAAAAGATGTAAAACAATGCCAAGACACTTACCTGCTAAAGGCATCATATTGAAATTATATGCAAAATAAAAAGGAAGAATATTCCCTTTTGTATAATCATTCATCTTTCTTAACAATATGGACTGATTTTCAATGTGGAGATTAATGCATATTACATAAAAAAAAATAGAGAAAATAAAAGGTAAATTTAGAGTTATAACATTACTCCCAGTAGCTCTCACCTCTATTGCCGGTATAACAGTATTATCACTCTGTTCCACTGGTTTTTGCCATACAATATGTGATGTCGTATCCAATGCTTCCCCTATGGCTAAGGCACTCTTTCTAATTAGACTAGTTCGACTACACTGAACCAGAGTCGGGTCAACAAATAGTCCAACAACCTTAAATGTAAATTAATCAACACATTAACATGTTTTACAAAAATACAAACACACCTCACATACACTGTATTTATGGAACCATGAACCTTAACATCAAGATATATAGATTTCGAAAAGAAATATATTTATATTATAAAACTAACTCAAGAAGACCAATCATGTGTAAAGTCGGAACAGAAGGAACAAAACGAACACAAATGACACGCAAATAACACATTTATCAATATAACTAATGGCACACAAAGAACAGAAAGAACACATGGGAGAAGGAGGAGAAGCTTATACCCGTATGCAAGTTGAAAGAGAGCCGAAAGGAGCTCTTTCTGGGGGGACAAATCCTACACAGGAGAAGAAGGCGAAGCTTGTAGGATGAAACAAAAAGGATTAGGGTTATGTTTTGGAGAAGAACAGTAAGATGTAGGAGAAGGAGTTCGGTTCTATCTTGTAGTGTCCCTCTCTTATTCTTCACTGTATTATACTTTTGAATTTTTAGGGTTAGGTTTGGGAGAAGAATTACACAGGAGAATGCTATTTTGATACTTGGGAGGGAACTGAAAATTCATAAAGCTCGAAAGGGGCACTAATTGAATTTCGATCTAGAAAAGGAACTAAAGGGAACGATGGTTGTGAAATGTATGCATTCAATGTGAAATAAATTATTTTAATAAAACAATAGTAAATAATATGGTGAGTGATGACCTCAGTTCGATTCTATCTAGAGACATTTCATCTAAAAAAATTTCTTAGTATAACTTATAAGAACGGTTTTAACCTATTGCTAAAGAAAGCTGTTCTTTTTGTCCTCTACAAGAACTCTTTTGAGCCGTTGCAAAACATTTACAAATAATATATAAACTATCGCAACAAAATATAAAATTTGTTCCCTATTATTCTCTACGAGAACAGTATTTTTACATCCTAAAAATTAGGTGTTGCCATATGGTCAAAATGTTGTAGTGATTTTTCCTCACAAGTAATGTTTCGCTCAAAAGCACCAAGACAACTTAAGTGAAAGAAAAACATTTCTAGAGAGAAAATAGAGAGATAAGTTTCAAAGAAAATGTAAAGTTTAGAAAAATGTTGTGAAATTAAGAGGAGACGACCCTTCTTTATATAGGATAAGTAAAATCCGAAAAAGGAAAAGATCCCTGGGTGAAATTGAATTGTCAATTAATTGACATCTTGCTCCAATTAATTGGATGCTTTAAAAATAATCAATTATGATTGTTTAAAAGGAAATAAATGATACAAAGTCATTATAAGTCATTAAGATGATGTCCTAATCTCTTGGTTAATTATTTAGGCCTTCTCCAATTGATTGATTTAATGCTTCAATCGACTGGCTGATTAAAAAAGTTTTTTCCAATCGAATGGTTCCCTAATCAATTAGGCAGTTCAAAAAGCCTTTTAAAAGATAGTGGACAGTTTCATAATCACTTGGCTTGGTCTTAAAAATAATTTTAAGATATAAAAAGGTTATAAAAATAATTTTAAGTGTGTGTGTGAGTTACCTTAGAACTTAGGAGCTGCTTTCTTATTTTTACAAAACTCTGGTCACTTAGACAGAAACAACCTGATGAGCTTTCATACACCCTCTTTTTCATTATGCTAAGGCTTTAATATTATTTTCCAGATGCATCGATCATATAAGCACTTCAATCTTGAGTCTATTTTATAAATGAGACTTGAGATATTTTTCTATTGGATCACCATTATTAGAGAGTTTAAAGTTGTTGCCACCGACTTCAACATCAATAATTGTTGTAGTCATCAAAAATTCTGAGAGGATATTTTGTCGGATTATTAAAACTATACCTGCAAACAATTAGATCCACATTCTCCCTTTTTTTTATGATGACAACGCATCTCTCAGGGAGGTGGTAAAAGAGAACTAGATAGATATATAACTGGAGTAGTTAAACTCTCGTTCAATTAGGTAGCAAGTATACTCTACTCTCCCTAGGAGTATATTTCTCTCCCTTTAGCATAATAAAAAAGGAAAAAGCAAAGCACATATATGACATGGCAGCACATTGAGAAGAAAACATATAGGTATATTAATCAATGCATGATTATTTTAATATTCATAATTCAGTTCTTATGAAAAAGAAATTTTCTTTAGGAAGATATTTAGTAAAAATATCTACAAGTTAATTAGATGATATTACAAACTCAGGTACACATTCCCCTTTTTCAAGATGATCCTTAACAAAGTGGTGCCTAACTTCAATGTATTTAACCCGAGAATGAAAAATCAGGTTTTTGCGAGGTTTATGGCACTACTATTGTCACATCTTATCGGGACAACTCCAAGATTAACACCGTAATCATTGAATTGTTGTTTCATCCAGATAATATAAGCGCAACAGCTACCCTCAACAATGCATTTTGCCTCAGTTCCGGATAGTGTGACGCTTGCTTGTTTCTTGTTATGCCATAAGACAAGCGAGTTCACAAATAAGTGACACGTACCGCTGATACTTTTCCTATCCAATATGCACCCAGAAAATATAGGAAACAATGTACCCAATTAAGGCACATTCCACTCCACTGGGGTACCATAAACCCATTTATTATGTGCCAGGGAGATATCTCAAGATGCGTTTCACCACATTGATACTTTGGGGATGCTTGAAAAATGTGCACACATACAAACATCAAACGTTATATCAAGATAAAATGTCGTTAGATAGATAAGAGAGCCTATCATACCTCAATATTTGCTTTCTTCATCTGGTTTTCCATTTTTGTCCTTGTCAAGGTTGCACGAGGTCGACATTGAGGCTGCTATTACCTTGGACTTTTCCATATCAAATATTTTTAATAACTCTCTACAATATTTGGCTTGATTTAAGAAAGTTCCTTCCTGGATTTGATGTCCTGTAAAATATTTGAGCTCTCCCATCATTAACATTTCAAACTCATTCTTATTAAGGGACCGCCGAGTAGTGACTCCCTTAGAGATATTTCCAACAACATTTTGGATATAATGGTATCTTATTAACCTCCATTCCTTTAGAAGATATAGATGTTCTGGTTGAGTAGTTATTATTTGATCATGACACGATTCTTCATTTTGACTTTCATTATGGTATTGGTCTAGTTCTTGATAATTTTTCTCTAGACTTGTCATTTCTAAGATACGTGCATAATCGACAATTTCTATTTCTAGTGGTTTAAGGTTGGATTCATCAAAGGTAACATGAATGGATTCATCGGTTGTAAGAGTTGTTTTGTTAAAACTCTAAAAGCTTTTATAGAAGTGAAATATCCTATGAATATTCCTTCATCAACTTTTGCGTTAAATTTTCCGAGGTTATCTTTCTCGTTGTTAAGGCTAAATCATTTGCATAAAAAAAGATGTAAGTGAGAGATATTCGACTTTCTTCCTTTGTATAATTGATAAGGCGTTCACTTTAAAATTGGTCTTATGAAGACACAATTCATAACATAGCAAGCAATGCTTACTACATCGACCCATAAATATTTAGGAAGATTCCTTTCATTGAGCATCATCCTTGCAAGCTCTGCCAGATATCTATTTTTCCTCTCTACTACCCTATTTTGTTGGGGAGTTCGTGGAGTGAAAACATGTGCTGAATACCACTATTGTTACAGAATTTTCCGAATTCCTCATTTTAGAATTCTCCACCATGATCACTTCTGATGAATGCAATGCTTACTCCCATTCTGTTATGGATAACCTTGGACAGTTTCTGAAAGGCACCAAACACGACTCTTTTTTGAGATAAGAATAATGTCCATGTATAGAAAGAGTAAGAGTGTATATGTTTTCACCTAGACTTACGATTCTAGACGAGCCCAAAAGGTCCATGTGAAACAGTTGTAAGGGCCAATCAATATAAACAATATTTCTAGATTGAAATGAGACCCTTATTTGCTTGCCTTTTTGGCACGTATCACATAATCCGTTCTTTTTAAAATGTACGTCTGGCATCCCGTCTATGAGAATTTTGTGGACTAACTTGTTCAAGTGATCCATGTAAATGTGATCTATTATCTTATGTCATAGTCATGATTCATCCTCGTTACTCAAGAGACATACATCATTTGAAATAATCTAATTTAAATTCATTATGTAAGTATTTCTACTTCTTACGCTTGTAAATAGAGTTTCATTTGATTTATATTTTATGGCCTACAACCAGAAGAGTTAAATGTTACATTGTTATCTTTGTCACATAATTGACTTATGCTAAGTAAATTATACTTAAGATCTTTTACCAAGAGAACTTCCCTAATCGTTGGACTGGGGGACTTACCAATGGTGCCAACCTCTAGAATATTTACCTTATTATTATCTCTATAACAGACTAATCGTCATTCTTTAAGAAAGAAGGTGTAGAATAGGGTTTTGTCACCTGTCATATGCTTTAAACAACCACTATCAAGATGCCATTTGGTGTATAAGATTGTAAAACTTTTTTGTAAAGAAAATGTTAGCTCTTAACTTTAGGTACCCATATCATCTTAGTTCCTTGGTTGTTAGTTTCCTAAATTTATTATTTGTTTTAGAGATATGGACATTTACAGGGTTAGATGAGATTTTTGCTTTGCGTTCATAGTGTTTTTTTAAGAATATGAAGAAAGATGTCCTTCTTTACTTTTACGACTCTTCTTGATGAAACAAAACATATCAATGTGTCCTTCTTTACTATATTAATTTCATTTTAAGATTTTACAATGAGAAGTGGTTTTGGCATTATAAATGTTATCAAATTTTTTATTATTATTATTCAGTTCATAGCCAAGGCCAACTCTATTGTAAGAGGCTCTTTGATTTCTTAACAAAAGATTTAAGTTATCTATTCCTTTGGCGAACTTGACAAGTGTTTTTTGCAGATTGTAAATTTCTTTTTCTTTAATTGTCACATTATTTGCACTTGTGAGGTTCATCGTCTTCGTTTTAAGTGGAAGAACTTTGAACTAGATCATTTTATCTCCCTCTAAGGAGTTCTATCTCTCTTTTAAGGTTTTTATTTTTAAGTTCAAGAGAGAAAGTAATATCCTTAGATGTAGAAACAATTTGTTCCAGTTTATTTATTTCTTTTGTTAGTTTCTTACACATCCTAAAAAGATCATGACAAAAGAATTGAGAGGTTACCTCGTTATCTTGATGATTTTCCATGAGACAGATGTTGACCTTTTCTTCTTGTTCATTGTTTGAGAAATCAATATCATTGTCTCTCTATGCAACATAAACTTTCTTTATTTTCCGAGGATTCCTAAATTTTTTATTTGCTTTCTTGATTAGGGGACAATCTGGTCTGATATGCCATTTATTCCCATATTTGTAGCATGTTGAAATGAGTGGTATTTTTTCTTCATCTTTTTCTTGCTTTTTTTTTTTTTTGCTTATTCTCATTCTTTAGAAATCTTTTAAAGTTCTTTACTATGTGAGATATCTCACCATCAAAATCAGACTCCTCAGCTTTAAAAAGCTAGACTTTTGTTTTTCTTTTATCCTTATTCATCTATGGTAAGCCTTTTGAGTTTCATTTCGTGTTTTTGCAATTCGACAAAGAGTGTGTGTGTCCATAGTCATTAAATTTATAAATTCACAAATCATAGTGACTTTAGGTTGCCAGTCATGATTTAAGCATCTAAGAATTTTATGACTAATTGCTCATTTGAGAATGTTTTTCCCAAAGTTCTCATATGACTCACGATATGAGTGAATCGTGTTTGCATTTGATTTATGCTCTCATCAGGTTTTATTACGAAGAGTTCATACTCATGGGTTAATGTGCACAAGTTTGCCCTCTTTACCTCAGTAGTTTCTTCATGGGTAATTTAGAGGATGTCCCAAATTTATTTTGCAGTCTCGCAATGAGAAATTCACAAAAATTCATCAAGACTGAGAGCGGTGGCGATGACAATTTTAACTTTCAAACTGCGTTGCACATTTTTTTTATCATCTTTGCTTTAAATCTTTTCATGTTTGTTTACTACAACACCATTGAGATCATGCTTAAGAACAAATGGATATTCTTTCACAACCTTTCAAATACCACGATTATTCCATAAAAAAACTTTTATTCGCTTTCCACAAAATGTATTTTTTTTCCATTAAAAAATGATAATTTGTTTAGTGAATAACTTAAAGACATTTTTTTTTCTGGGACGATTAGTCTTTAACAAGAATTAAACTCTTATACTATTTGTTGGATCAAACACCTACCACTGCACTAAAAACAATTGTTGATAATGAGGGCACAACTATATTTCTTTATAGAAAAAAACCCTTTCTCAAAGGACTGCACCTAAAGATCGTAGATACAATAAATTGAGATTTTAAATCCACCAAATCATAAAGGGCATTTCTTATCACACCACCCTTGTTTCTTAGGCACCATCTGAATTTTCGGTTTTGCCCCCTGATTCCGGATGTGCACATCCGGACGCACCAATTTTTTTAAAAACACTGATTATTTCCGGATGTGCACATCCGAAAACTTTCCTGATCTGCAGAACCGGAAAAAAGGTAGAACATTATTTTTTTTAAAAAAATCGGTTTTTTTTGCTTGGTCGCATATGTTAATAAATCGTCGCAATTTAATATACATTTGACAACATCCATATATAAAATAAAATGATATATATATATATATATATATATATATATATATATATATATATATATATATATATATATATATATATATATATATATATATATATATATATATATAAAATAAATCTCTGTCAAAATACAGTGCATACATCTAATATAAATGTAATACATCAAACAAAAAACTACTGCGTATGGCGAAGGATCTCTCCTGGCTCCCCTGCTCCTCTGTCCCCTCTGCCCCTACCCGCCATCCTGGATCGATGTCTGCGGTACTGAAGTGCCCCCTGAGCAATCACAATAATCCTGTCCATGGCAAGTCTGGCACCAGAGCCCTCAGGGAGGTGATCGTCCGCAATGGCCTGCCGCGCTATCTGCTCTATCTCACGACAGCGTGGTAGGACATCCTGAGTGTGGTCCAGCTGAGACTGTCGCTCCTCTAATATCTCCTGATGAGCAGGTCTGGGTGGCGATCCCTCAGCAGTGGGCATCATGCATGGGTATGAGACGGTGTAGAACCACACGATGTACCCAGTAGCAACGCTCCAGTCTGTCTCCGCTCTGGTCGCCCGAGCCTCCTCCGGTACCAAGTGGGACTGGTAGTCAGCATATAGCTCATCTATCTGCCTGCGGGTCAAGCCTAGAGGAGCAGACTCATGAGGCATCCTGGGTATCGTCTGCGTGTAACCGAACTGACGCAAGACGCGCTCTGGCAGGTATCGGGCAGTAACAGTCGAACTGCATGCCAGCCATCCTGAGAACAAACAAACCTCGTCGAATGGGCGCGTCACACGGTGATCGGCATAGGGGCAATACAAAACGTCCTCAGCAGCAATCCGATCTAGATACACTCTGAAGGGGTCGGGCGCCTGGTTCCCTCTGAGCAGGACAAATGCAGCAGCACGTGGCATATCCTCAGTGTACCCCTGGGCACTCCCCCAACCAGTAATATAGGGAAAGTGCTGTAAAATCCACGCCTGAAATGGAAAACATAACATGGGTGTCAAACATTATAATGAATACAGAAAGAAAAGAAATGAAAAAATCACTTAGAATATTAGATTGTTACCACGTATAGCGTACATCTGTCTGCCACAGTCTTGGCTGCCCAACGGCAACCATCAGAGAGCCTAGAATAGGTGAATACCAGCGCATCAGCCCCCCAGTTGTACCGATGGATCTCTGTCTGATCCGAAAGGTACCTGAGGTAGACGATATCAACATAATAGGCGCTGGTGTCCACAAACACCTGCGTGCCTAGCAAAAACAAGTAGTAGCACCTTAGGGCACGCGTCCTGTGGATCGCCACCTCAGCTGGATCACCATCTGCCCGTCCCGCCTCTACAAGCGCCTCAGTAAATCTATCCATCAAAAATGAGAACCGGACGTGTGCGCCCCTCAACTGGTGCACCTCCGCATGTGCATTCTCTGGGCTAGCCCCTAGCTCTGTAACCAACAACTCTATGCCGTCCGCCTTCGTCATCCTACCGTGACTCAGAAGGGTACCCGTGATCGGTAGATGTAAGAGGCACGAGATGTCGTCTAGCGTGATCGTGATCTCGCCGTACGGTAGATGGAATGAGGATGTCTCAGGGTGCCATCTCTCAACAAATGCCATCAGGATACCGTACTGGATCTGGGAATACCCAATCCTAGACAGGCCTCCAAGACCAGACTCCGCAACTGCAGACGTGAACCACTCAGCTGTAGGCAGCATCTCAATCGTGTCCATAACCTTGCCCCCATGGTTATAGAACTTCTGTGAATCCTTATCCTGAAAATTTCCAAATAAAACAATGTTACAAATGAACATATTTTCAACGAATACAATTCTATAAATAAACCGAGAAAGGTTACCTGTCCTAGCCAGACAAATCTGGCAGTATGCTCAGAGTACCCCACTAGTAGGGACATATCAGACGGTCCCCCAGGGTAACCGCCCAGCTCATCGAAATCGTCATCAACGTCAACACCCTCATGTGTTGGGTGATCACCCTCTGGAACAGGAACAGGAACAGGGGAACGAGGAGGAGCAGCTGATGGAGCTGGAGTCTCCCGACGACGCCTGCGTGCGGGCTGGGACCCTGATGAACTAGCAGTAGAATCCCGACGCCTCCGAGATGTAGAATCGGCGGCTGACGAAGGAGTGGCCTGAACCTGTGATGTGGAAGTGGCCTGAACCTGTGGTGTAGGATGTCCCTCAGCTGTAGGGGCTACCCCAACTCCCTCTGCGTCGGAAGCCTGGGCTGTAGACTGCATCCGCTCACGTCGGACAGATGCGTGCTGAGCTGTCCGTCCATGTATGGTACGATCGTCTCTGCTAGCCATGTAATCTGCAAAGCATAATAAATAAATTAAATTTTCTTTAAAAATAATTAAACAAAAATAAACAAAATTAAAAAAGGAACAAAAAAGAGAGTCTTCCGGATGTGCACATCCGGAAGGACTCAGAATTTTAAACGTTAGGTATTTCCGGATGTGCACATCCGGAAACACTAAACGTTTCAATGTTTCCGGATCTGTACATCCGATACGTATTTTGAAGTTTAAAAACGGCACTCATGGCCACTGTAACAACCAAAAGGGCAATTTTATGCCCTGATCGTCCGTTTGAAGCAGTAAAAATGACCTACATTGTCTCTAACGTATGTTATTCATACAACCTAACAATTTCTACACCTAAATATCTACTCTAAATCGATTACTCGAAAATTACTCCGAAACTCTAAAATTTGAAAACTTACCGATTAAAATGTGATACGGAGGATTTGGAGTGTGTTGATCGTTGTAGTATTGCTCTGCACCGAACTCGAGTGGAAAAAATCGAGATTTGTGGTGATTGAAAATTTGAGAGTTTGAGAGAGTTTGAGAAGGAGTGGAAATGAAAAGGTGAATAATGAGGGGGAAGAACGTCTGGCGCGAAGTAATAAGAAATACTTCCGGATGTGCACATCAGAATTATTTTCGGATATGCATATCCGGAACATTTTAGCGTTTTTTAAAAATTTGGTGCGTCCGGATGTGCACATCCGGAATATAAGGGCAAAAAAATAATTTCACGTGCTGCCTAAGAAACTTGAGTGATGCATTAAGAAATGCCCATCATAAAAGTGATGCTAAATACATAAATTCAACAATGACCCCCTCATAACAATCGTAGAGATTCGAACCCATGCCCTTTCTTTCGTAACAACTAAAATATGTATTTTTTTTAGCGAATAAAAAAATAGAAAAAAAAAATCAAATAGCGTTTGCGTAAAGAGGCATACATTTCCGTAAAGGTAATTCGGTGGTTGGAGCCTGAATGAACGAGAGTGGCAATCTACACAATCAATTCCAAAGAAGAATCACTTATTTGAAGTTCAGTTTTGTTTTTAAGAATCGCTTTTTTCTCGCGATTGAACGTAATTTGACAACAGAAAATAACAGTGGCAGTGTTGTGAAATCAAAGCGACGTCGTATTATGATTGAAGCTCAACTACTATTGAATCTCTGAGCCTTTTCTCCATAAAAAAACGAATCTGATTCGTTTATGTTACAATGGCATCGTGGCTCAAAGTCGCTGAAGGTAACGGATCTCGTTTCTTTGATTCGGTTATTCCACCTAATTCAATCTCGATTTGGTTAATTAGATTATAGTGTTTCGCTTTAGTAGTAGTTGTGGTTAATTAATCTTGATCTCAATACTTGATTCTTCATTAAATTGTTGATTAATGCTTAATGTAGTGTAAACGATGATTAATTTTGGCAATGGTTTGTGATTCTGTTGTATTGGGGATTAAGGAATGAAATGAATCATTGAAACTGTTAAGGTGAATTTTAGTTGCAGATGAAATGGACTCTTTGTAGTCAAAATTTCATGTAGTACTAGCTATGGTTAGTTGATTAGAATCATGTTGGATTCGATGAAGGATCAAATGACCGAGTTTCTTTTTGAATCTGATTTTGCTGAGCTTAAAGTATGATTACTAAGATCAATTAGTCAAAATTGCATTGTATGAAGGATCAAACGACTTGTACTCCGAATAGCTTCCTAAATATAATTTTGTTGAGCTTAAAATCTGATCTTCAACCAATGCTTCCGACTTATTGACTGTGGCAAATGTGTGGCAATCTGGATCCATCTCTCTCTTTCATTCACACTTCATCAATATTTAGTCCAAGGAGCGTGAATTAATTTTAATTGTGCATGTTGCGTTTCATCACTATGGTCAATTAAGCAGAGCCACGTTGGGTGAAGGAACAAATGACTTGTATTAGGAATTGCTTTGTAAATCTGATTTTGATCAGCTTAAAATATGATTAGCCTGAACTTCATCCGATGCTTCTAACTTATTGGCTGGCAAATGCATGTTAATGTGACTATAGGCAATCTGTATCTCTCTTTCATTCATGCTTCATCAGTTTCTAGTCTAGTCTCTAAGGTGCTTTAATTAATTTTAGGCCACATTTACTTTCTGAAAATATTTTCGCTTTCATTTTTCTGAAATTTATGTCCATTTTATATTGCTAACAAGGAGATTGAAGACTTATGTAGTTAGCAATTGTGATAGAGAGAAATGAAAGACAAGTTCGAAAGGTTGCATTTTTCAGAAATCATGAAAACAATGTTTCAGCTTTTTCAAAAGTCTGAAAATGCTATATCTATTTTCAAAAGTTGGAAAAGAAAATGGCGAGGAAACTATTGGGTTTATATTCTCTTATGTTTATTAGTTTAAGTGAAAATGAAAACAAGAAATGTATAAAGTAAACAGGCCCTTAGTTTTGCCTATTGTTTTTCTCTTTTATTTTGTTGTCTACGGGAAAGGGAGGGGAAGGGCACGGAAGTTATGTTACTTGGTGACTTTTCATTTCAAGGTGTGGAGTGATGGAATACATGTTTCCTTCTCTTTCCTTTGTTGCTCAACAAATGACTGATTTTGAGCTCCAAATAAAATCTGACATGTACTTTTTTGTGACCTTGGTTGATCAGATTTATTTGAAGTTGTTGATCGAAGAGCGAAGCTGGTTGCCAGTGACATAGTAGAAGAACAATCTGATTCCAAGTCTCCAGGTTTAGATTTTAGTTTTTTTTACTTTTTCTTTAGCCCTTTTGTATACTTAATCTGGAATTAGATTTGGGTTCATTGCTGTAAAGTTGGGCAGCCAATATAATTGAAAAGTTAAACTTTTGTAGTGGGAAGCAACAGGTGATTTGTATCTTTAGAAAAAAAGGCGATTTGTAAATTTTGTATGTTTCTTGTGTTCTAGATTTTGATTCTAATATTGAAAGTCCTTAACCCAGAGTAGTTTAGGAAACAAAGCATTAGAGGGGGAAAAAGTGACTTTGAAAAAATTGTAAAGCCTCACTTTGGCATTTGTGACCAAAACCTGTAGATGTTCTAGTAAGGAGGGCAGGCAGATTAGATAAGGAGTTGTCTTTCAGATATAAGTTATGTATGCTCAATATTGTGAGGGCTTACATTTGTTCTACTGCTACTTTTTTAGAATTAGCTTCAAATGGGCAAGGATCTCAAGGCAAAAGGAAGAAATCAAAAGCTAAGGTACTGCCGCAGAATTTCTATCCTCAGACAATGTGTCATATTGGCATCTAACTTGTTTTCTTGAATTTTGGCAGGCTCAAAAAAGACTGTCCGACCCATCAACTATAGTTAGTGATACTACTAAGGAGACAATTGGATCTCCAGCAGCAACATTGGATGTAACAACTCCAAGCGAAAAAATTGATCCCGTAGCCAAACATGATGAGAGCGATTCCATTTCTACAAATCAACCAAAGCAGCAGCAACCTACTGATGCAACATCACCTATATTAGACACTTCGTTGTCAAAAGTGCTAGCTAGTGATACTGATAAACATGACACAGGTGATGTGGAAGTCTTAGTAAATGATACTGCTGTAGATGTTACTGCTACTTCTGCAAATAATGAGCCTGGCAAAGAGAATGCTTCAGATATTCATGAAGCGGATCCTTCTTCTTCTCCTAAAGGAATTAAAGGCCCCGATCACGAATCTACGAGTACTGACCAAATTATCAAGGCTGAAGATTTAGACTCCAACCAATACAAGGATCAAGAAAAAACTGAATCTGTGGCTGATGATGTAGCTCCTAATAGTGATACTATCCTTAAAGATTCTGATATAAAAGCTGAACCTACTACGGTGAATCAAAAGAGCCAAGAGGATCATAAAACTGACATATCCCCTGAAAAAGTACAGGATCAGCTTGAAGAGGTAATACTTATTATGGAGAAATTTATTTATTATTACTTACTGTAGCATTTTTAAAAAAAAAATTCTTCTGACTAATTTTTTAGTTGGTACATAGGCCCAAGGATTGCTCAAAACTACAAAATCTACTGGTCAGTCTAAAGAGGCAAGGTTAGCTCGGGTAAGAAGAATGTTGTTTAACATGTTATTTTTGTTAGCCAAGGCCTCCTCAAATGGGAGCAGCTGATCACCCAGGAAGATCTTGTTGATTAGTCCTGGAATGTCAAAAAGAGTTTCTTCCTAATTGCTTCTTATAAATACATGTTTGATATTTTTTAATAATACTCAGGTTTGTGCTGGACTATCATCTCGCCTTCAAGAATACAAATCCGAAAATGCACAGTTAGAGGAACTTCTTACTGCAGAGGTGAAATGCTATTGCTGTTTCCTGTTTAAGCGACTATAAGGTCTCATTTTGTGCTTGAAATTAAAACACTCCATGTAATTAATTCTAAATTTACAGAGAGAGCTGAGTAAATCATATGAGGCTAGCATAAAGCAGCTACAAAGGGATTTGTCTGAAAGTAAAAAGGAAGTTACAAGAGTTGAGTCAAATATGGGTGAGGCCTTGGCAGCCAAAAATGCTGAAATCGAGGCAGTTCTAAGCTCTGTGGAAGCAGTTAAAAGGCAGGCTGCATTGTCAGAAGGAAATCTAGCTTCCCTGCAGGTTCTTAGTTAATTTATTGAAGTGTGTCTTGCAATATTTTGTTTCCTCTGCATAACTACTGTTTCCACCTGAACTATATTCTGTACCATATTTATTAAACATAATGAGTTGCATGAGTGTTGTTATCCTACATTTTTATGCATAATCTTGGCTAATTGACATTGTGTAGAGTCTCACATTGGATGAGATGAGGCTCGGCTTAAGTTTATGATTGGGGGTAGTCCGCACCTTATAATTAGGCATCCCCATCATGTTACTGTAGAAACCAGAGGAAATATAAATAGGCAAAGAATCCCACCAACAAGATTCGGAAATGGTTAAACTATGACATGCCAAATTTTCAGCACAAGTGTTGCCTTCTCGATAAATGTGGGTGACTTGAAAATTCAATTTCCCATTGATATGAAGGCAATTTCCCCATTTATTTTCTAAGTGCCAAGGAACCAACTTTGGAGACAAATGATTGAACAACCAACATCAGTAACTTATTCAATTTATTTCCTGTATCCTTAAGATAACTGCCACTAGTTTCTTCAGAACATAATATGACCAGCTTCATGCACATGTTATAGCTATGAGCTCAATTGATCCATTTTCAGATGTGTCTGTCTGCATATGGTGTCTGTTAAAGTTTACTCATCTCGATGATATTAGGGAACCTTTATTATGGATTGGGAAAATATTTGGCTATTATAAACTTGTTGGGCTCAGTAGTGTGGGAATCTACCAATTTCAGCTTTCTTCATTGATTTCTTTGTATACATGTAGGATTTTTTCGTTGTACCATTAGCATAGCCCATAGCTTCATTATATTCATGTTCTGTTTTATTTATATTTTTAAGGCATGGATAACACTATTCATATCTTATTAGGCAAACATGGAGTCTATGATGAGAAATCGGGAACTATCAGAGACACGGATGATGCAGGTAATCAGGTTCTCCGATGCATGTAAGATTCCATAATTTGTGATGTCCTATTCATATGTGAAGTTGTTGGCATCATAAACTATTGCTCTTGCAGGCTCTAAGAGAGGAGCTAGCATCTGTTGAGCGAAGAGCAGAAGAGGAGCGTACTGCACATAATGCTACCAAATTGGTCTGTAACTTGTATTGTTTAGTTCTTCTGTTTATGCATTTTACATTTATTTTTAATGATTATGTGATTCGTAGAGCAGGCTGCTATGGAAAGAGAAGTGGAATTGGAGCATAGAGCAGTTGAGTCATCTACAGCTCTTGCGAGGATACAGGTGACGTCAGCACTTACTAATGTTAAACTTTTATAGATTCATATTCATATGGTCCCACCAAATTTATATGGGGTCCACATGATTTGGCGGGGACTGGGGACTCATGAATTTTATTAGATAGAATAGAGTGAATTGGAAAATGTGTTAAAGAGTGTGCTGCTAACACGCCTCAACTTTTAAAAGGACTGCAATTGCAAATCATATTAAAAGCATTATCGATAACATAATAGTATATACACTTGCTGAGAAAACTCATAATAAAATTTTAAGCATAAATGGAAATTTATCCATGTGAAAACATTTGAAAATATCACTCAATGTATTTAGGATACTAGTACGAGTATCCAGGCCTTACATGGTTTTCATGCTGCAAGTGATTGGTCATATCACTCACTATTCAGCATCCCTATTTAGACAATAAAGTGTTTTAGAAGGAAAAAGGGGCAGTACTGATTATAAATTATTTTCATCAGTAAAAACTTTCAAAGCCTGTGCTTTATTAAATTTGAAAATAGGGGGTAGGATCATCTCAGCTTGTTCAATGCTGCTACACAAGTCTGACAACATTCACTCGAGCTTTATCTAGAGTTCGTCAAATAGCGTCATATAGGCATCAGTGATGCTATTTGTGTCTAGCTGTTTTAAATGATAACAGGTCATTTGTTTATCAAACTACTAAGGCCTGGATGTTGTGGTTGATCTGTTTACAAAATATTAACGAAGAATAGTAACAAATTCACCAGCATCAGTCATGTATGACTGCTTTGGTTCCCCCTTTGAAGCTATGTTGATTATAGCATTGTTATTGGCATCAATGTTAAACATATACATTGATTTGTTAGTTTCTTCTTTTTTCAGAGAATAGCAGATGAAAGGACAACAAAGGCCACAGAACTTGAGCAGAAGGTGGCACTCCTCGAGGTACATTGTAAAGAAGTTAAATAATTTCTTTTTTAATATGAAGGTTAATTATTAATATTATTATTTGAAATTTGGATCTACTGAAAAGTTTAATTGCAACCTCTGTCATCAGGTTGAATGCTCATCTTTAAATCAAGAACTGCAAGACTTGGAAGCCCGCTTGCGCCGGGAACAAAAAAAATCACCAGAAGAGGCAAATCAAGTAATTCAGGTATGCTGTGTTCGTGTAAATTGAGGACATACTTCTTTTTTTGCCAAAAAGTGTCATTGTTTAGAAGCAAATATTTCCCCTATTTTGCTGTTGTTTATGATATATTGTGTAGAAGAAAGCTTGAGTTCTTTTAGTGAGTATGCATTCTGTTTACTAAGTACACATTTTCAACACTTACAAACCATGGTAATTGTTATCACATGTATTGTGCAAACCATGGTGATTGTTATCACATGTATTGTGCAATTCAAATTGCGATATGACATAGAAAACATGGTTACCAATGCAAATTACACGCCCAATTGTTATGAACTCTGAATAGGTGACTGAATCAGATATATTTCATGGTTGAATTGTTTATTTAGCAAAGCACTGATGAATTTTGATATACGAGGCAAACAAATTCAAGCCGAAAAAATGCAGATTTCTGTCAAAACATGTGGGTAACATTCTAGGGACTTAGTTAATCCTGGGCACTGTTGACTTGAATGAACACTAGTCAAGAGTTACAATTTGCCACAGCTGTTTTTAGCTCCAACTGGCCAAAGGCTTGCTGGCCCATTGACATGTATCATTAGTCTTAGAATGTGTGGGTTGAGTCTAACTCATCCCTACAAAATTAGCTTGCAAAATGAGGATCGTTTCCATTTCCGATGTGGGACTCTTAACACACCCCTTCACGCCTAGGTCTGGACATCCGGAGTGTAAGCATAAATGGTGGGTGGCTTGATAGTAGGTGACCCAACGGATCTTGAACCGAACTCTGATACCATCTTAGAATGTGTGGGTTGGACGACCTAACTCATCCCTACAAAACTTGCTTGTAGGATGAGGATTGTCCCCACACCTATAAACACATGTTCAAACTATATATTGTCCGATGTGGGACTATTAACATTTAGTATTTAAACTTTTGAAGTATCACTCATAAAAATATTAGTGATAAATATTCATCAATATGGAATTATATCCATGCAAGTTTGGTATATTTAGATACAGGCGTGGCAGGAAGAAGTGGAGCGTGCTCGTCAGGGTCAGAGGGAAGCTGAAAACAAATTATCTTCTTTGGAGGTATTTTTTTAAGTATTTCCTTGTGAAGTTTTTATTTGTTCATTCCTTATGAAGTTTATTGGAGATAATGATTCTCCTGTCTTACAAATCAAGGTTTGATTCATATTAATCATTACATGTTTGGTTTCACCATTTCAGGCTGAACTACAAAAATTGAGAGTTGAAATGGCTGCAATGAAGAGGGATGCTGAGCATTATTCACGTCAGGTAATAATGTTGATGTTTCTGTTTAAGTTTCCCCTCTTTCTAAATATTTAAAATTTAAATTTACAACTTGGATATAATGTGACAAATCTCATTGTTTTTCATCTGGGCGGTGCTTTGATAATTAATGACCATACTGTCGTATTACTGGTATCATCGCCAAACTTGCGTTAACCCATAGATCATACAGGTTTATGAGTCTAGGTTTATAAATGAAGTTTATTTGCTTACCAACCATTTTTGTGTAAACTCGATTAGACTTGCAAAGAATCAATTTTGGGCTAGAGTACGACGGGATTGACCCATTATGGATGTTTATGATATAATAAGAGAGCAGAAAGATTTGAAAGGGGCCCAAAGATCAGGGGCTAGTCCTTTGAAAGGAGCAATGCTTGGCACGGCAAGGGAAATAAGGGGAGGGAAGGGTAGGGTGCACAGGGTGTGAGGAGAGAGAGGGAAATAACAGAAAAGTACACGTTGCTAAGTGGGACTGGAGGAGAGGCTGCTAGAATGATGCATCACATTATGGTAGATTGGAGCATTGTGGCGGTTTTTTTTGCAACCATCATGGCTAATTTGTGAAGGATGGCGACGCCGTGGCGTTTTATGGTAGCTTTAAATGGCCTTCTGCCATTAATTTTGAATTGTAATGCTACTTGGTCTGGGTTGGGTCTGGGATGAGATGGGATAGGAGGGGGCATTGGTTTTATTGCTGTACAGTTTGTTTTGTTACTAAGAATGTTCATATTTACTATGCAAATAGTAGAGTTATGTTTAGATACTACCAGAGATGTTTTTAACATTATTTTGTACTTAGTAAACTCCTACAAGGTTATGAGGTAAGTCTGTGAAGATCCCAAATTTACAGACCCTAGAGTTCTACAAGCTTGATTACTAGGGACCAGAGAAATTAAATTTCAATGCACATTCTCACGGGATGCGTCATTTTCTATTGTTTTAGTCAAATAAGTGGTCTTGTCACTAATTTTATGGGGAAATTAACAGCCAGGGAGATTTGGTAAAACCATGACTAGTTAAGGAACAATCAATCAAACGTTACTTATTAACCACCAGATGGTTCATCGATAACTATTCATAAGCTGAAAGTATCGTTCCAATCAAGTCCTTTTTAGTAATTTTTACCATGCATGAAAAATAAAACTGAACATTGGTTACTTGAACTTGGAATGGAGGGATACCTGTTCTCGATACAAGAGTGCATCTTTTCTTTTTAATGGTATTTAGATTGCTATCATATTCATCTAAGCATCAACAAATTCAGGAGCATAGATTGCAAATTGGTCATCACAATCCAGATTTACAGAAATATATATTTACTGTGGATTATTCAATGCTTTGGATAGTTTAACCAAGAAAAAGTAAATTGCATCTTCAAGTTTGACATGGGTATCATGATCCATTTATATAGAAAGGGTGAGCCTAGTATTTGATATCAATAAAATATTATTACTTAATCCGGGCACACTATAAGTAAGGCCGGCATAGGATTTTCACCAATAAAAGAGTGTGCTAGAAAGTGAGAGCTGTGAAAAAACAATTCTACTAGCATTGTTGTATTACTGTGTGCAACCAAGCTCAGAGGAGTGATGATAAGAAATCCACTTCAAATGCTACCGGCATATCATGCTATTTGTTTGCGGGTTTTAATATAAATACAGCTAAAGTTAACTTAGTTCTTTCTTATGTTTTGGTTTATGGTAATTTTGAAACACTACTTGACCTTAGCATCATAATCATGTAACAGGAGCATACGGAGTTAGAGAAACGTTATCGGGAATTGACTGATCTTTTGGTAATTTGAGATGGTTAAATTTCAGGCAAGTTTTTTGATGTCAAATTTTCAATACATATTTGTTATTTTCATTGCAGTACTACAAACAAACACAATTAGAAACCATGGTCAGTGAAAAAGCTGCTATAGAGTTTCAGTTGGAAAAGGAAATTAAGCGTCTTAAGGAAGCACAGGTATGTGTTTTGGCTTCTGTGGCTACTTTATTATTAATTTTGTCTTGGCCAGGCTTTGACTCCATTTCCATGTTGAACAGGCAGAGACCGAAAGAAGTAGAGTTCCTCGTCGAGCATCATCAACTTGGGAAGATGAGAGTGATATAAAAGCCCTGGAGTATGTTTTCACTAATTATTATGTTAGCATTTTTCTTGTTTGTAATGCATTTGATCAAAATAATCATTATAAACTTAGCTTCAATGGTCATGTTCTCTACCTCAATGTTCTTAACCATAAAGTCAATGCATTACTCTATTCTAGAACTCATTTGCTTACATCCATGTGTCAGATCATCTCATATTTTCTTCATATTCTATTTTGTTGGTTACTACATATGGTTTGATTTTGATTTGCTTATGATCTTTGTTAAACCATTTAGTTACTTTTTTGGGCTTCTTCTGTATGCTTGTCTTTTCTCTCCAAAATGCGACATTTTTTATTTATTTTCAGTTGATAAGTTTGAAAAGTGATCTTATGAAGTGACTAATTGCAGGCCTCTTCCTTTGCATCACCGTCACTTGGCTGGTGCAAGTGTTCAGGTATGACTGCCATCAAATTTATGTAATTTTTGTTCTCAAATTAAACACTATTTTTAAACATGTATTTGGCATGTTTTATGCAGTTGCAGAAAGCAGTTAAACTGCTAGATTCAGGGGCAGTAAGAGCCACAAGATTCCTCTGGCGTTATCCAACAGCTCGAGTTTTTCTATTTTTCTATTTGGTGAGATAAGTTAGTCAGTTGTTTAAATTGTATAATAGCTGACACGAACCACCATAATTTGCTAACCTTAGAGATATTGCAACAGGTGTTTGTACATTTCTTCTTGATGTATCTCATGCACCGGCTTCAGGTAAAGACGATTGCATAATAGCAGTATATGACAATTTTTTTTACATGGAGCAAATTTTGTTGACACTAGGTATATTTTGATCCTCTACAATGTAGGTTCAAGCAGACAGTATGGCTGACAGAGAAGTTGCAGAATCTATGGGACTTACAAACCAGAGTTTACCATGAGTTATCTGAATATTCCATTTAGGACTTTTCTGACTACATGTTTTCAAATGTACATTTTTAAACACTTGTTTGGGTGGCTTGATAACAGTTCAGCAAATACTCAAGCATGCAAACCCAAAGAAAAACTGACAAGCATCTAATCTCATGGGGTGAATCTTAGAGAAACTGCTGCGGATTGGAGTTGGGAAAAATTGAGCTGAATGATGATTAAATGGATGGCAGCATCTCTTTCTCGGCTAGACATTCCTGCCAATTGGATTGTTTAATCATGTTTGTTCTGTCCTTTATTATTTTCGACTGAAAATTGTATTTTGAGGAAGTAACAATATTGTAGATACAAATTTATTGTTATATCAATTTCTTTTGGTATTTATCACACATTTTTTTAAAAGCAAATAAAACTATATATAAATAAAGAGACACTAAAGGCCTAAAAGTACAACAAAACACAAAAATTAGCACAAGTGTTTGAAATAACGAGGCTACATAAAAGAAAAAAAAACCCAAAAAAAAAAAAGAGAAACTCAAAAAAAGAAAAAAGACTTAAATGCACTTTTAGTCCCTCTAGTTTGACGTTTTTATACTTTTGATCCCCCTATTACAAAATCTGCGATTTTGGTCCTTTTAGTTTGGTGCGTTTTGCATTTTTGTGGTCTCCCTTCAATTTTGTATACGTGGCAGTGATGATTAGGATAAAAAAAAATATTTTTAATTAGTTGGCAATGATGATTAGGATTTTTTATTATTTAATTTTACTTTTGACTAATTTAATATTTTTAATATTTTTATAGATAATTTATAATTTAAATTGATATTTAATTAATTAAAATTTTGGAAAAGTATTATGGGTCCAAAGCCCATTACTCAAAAGCCCACTTCCATCCCAACCTACTTATGCAATACTATAGATTTGATCAAACTTTATAAACACTTCTATAATACAAGAAAAAACGATGTGGGATTAAAGCTTCATTAGATTCAACCATTGTTATCATCTCCTCCTTCACCAAAACACTGCTTGCACTTTTCTCTTCTTCTTCCAGCTTCAACTTCAATTCCTTTATCTGTAAACAAATCAAAAACTCAATTTCAATTACTTCAATAAATGCTAAAACATCAATACAACAATAAATGCTCAATTTCAAAACACTGCTACAAAATTTGAAAATTGCACTGCTACAAAATTTAAAAATTGCACTGTTATTTCCTGGTTTTGAAAATTAATTTATTTTGGTATTTATAAAAAGTTAGTTCTTTTGTTTTAATGAAATGATTACCTTTTTTTGACTAATTATTTTATGTTTCTATTTTTTAATCAGACTACATGGTTTTATTTTTAAATTGTTTTTTGGGTTTTAAAAACCCAAAATTGCTTTTTAAAATTGGAATTTGTAGGCTGGAACTAGTTTTAAAAACCCAAAATTTATATCTATCAATAAATTATTGACTTATTGTCAAATAAATGAATGTGCTATGACACTGATTTTGATGTTTGTTGCCTTACGTTTTCAGTTTCAATTGGCTTTCTAGTTGTTATCGTTTGTTTTATTTTCCAGCTGTAGTGTATAGTCTATTCAGTTCTGGATGTTGATTCCTAACTTGGGTTTGTTGGATGACAGTGATACAAATGAGTGTTGTGACAAATTCTCCTGTATATTCTTCTGGCAGTGATGACTTTGCTGCATATCTCAACGAAGCCCTTGATGAAAATTCATCCAGCTCATCCTCAGATGAAGAAGCTGAAGGCAAAAATGAGTTTGAGGATGTCAGGTGCTTTTCATCACCCATTTCATATTACATGAATCATGACATTAGTTAAGTTGCTTGAACTCTTATGGAGCTTTGGTGAATGTAAGTTGTTTGAACTGTTATGTAAAATTGCACTGTTACAAAATTTGAACTGCCATGAACCTTTTTTAAATCAATGGAATTGTTAGTCAATTGTTTGTAGTTATAGTTACAGTTAATGATTTATTTAGGATGGAAACCACTTAGTTTAGTTAAATGAGTTTTGTAAAGAGGGAGATGATACTATGGAGTTAAATGTGTATGAATTGATGTTGAAAATACAATTCTCTTGTTGATGAGGTGTAAGCAATTTCAAATTGATGGCTCAGAAGAATTGTTGGTTTTGTTAATGTCAGTTAAGTGCAGTATGGTTATATGTGTATGAATTGGAGGATTGGAATTGAATGGAAGGAGACATAAGAACAAGAGATGAACAACAATTGAATACCCTTTTATATTTTTGTCCCACATCGAATTTTTAACTAATAATACAAGTCTTTATATATCTCATTTATACATGGTATGTTAAAGTGATATTGGTGTGGTACTGTAAATAAATGGGCTTAGGCCCAAAATTGTTCTTCTCAATATTTTAATTAATTAATTAAAAAACTTAATTAATATCATTAAAAATTATATTAATTTAGTTAAAAATATTACTAAATATTAAATTAGTCAAAAGTATTATTAAATAATAAAAAATCCTAGTCATCATTGCCAACTAATTAAAAATATATTTTTTTATCCTAATCATCACTGCCACATATACAAAATTGGAGGGGGACCACAAAAATGCAAAACGCACCAAACTAAAGGGACCAAAATTGCAGGTTTTGTAATAGGGGGATCAAAAGTATAAAAACGCCAAACTAGGGGGACTAAAAGTGCATTTAAGCCAAGAAAAAAAGAGAGCCAATCACAATAGAGATAATCAAAATGAGTAAATCAAACAAAAGCTAGAGCCAAAGAAAGGAAGATGATCGAGAGAACAAAAAAAAAGTCACAAGATAGATCTCCCCAATCAAAGATTTCCAATAAAATGGCACCAATCTTCATTGAACACCAAGAACACACTCAAAGGAGGTCGAAGACACTCAAATTACTATTGGCTCAGATGTCACATAGGGTTCTCGAGTCAGGTTGAGAAAGAACATAAGTTTCTTACACTTACCAATAGATCATTTCTATAAGTCAAAATAATACTCATATTTTCCACGTCCTCTGATGTCACTGATTTCTTTGAGAACACTATATCATTCCTAACTTTCCAAATTGACCAGATCATTGCATGCCAAATTATAAGCCACCACTCTAAGTCTAGACGAATAATCAATATGAAAGGGTAAAAAAATTCCTAGGTAGGACTAGAGACCTTCCAAACCAATTGAAAATCTTATACCAGACAGATCCCACTACCTCACAAGTAACAAAAAGGTGGGACCAGGATTCAGGGAACCTCGAACAAAAAGGACAAGAAACACCCTCAAAACCAATGATGTCTCTCCTATTCAGTAAATTCTCCCTGATAGGAATCCCATCCTGCAGGAGTCGCCAAGAGAAAACAACCACTTTAAGGGGCCCATTTACTCCAAATACTGGTGAGAGTTGACTCCACCACCGATACCTGATGATCGACAGGAAACTCACGAGACAGAAGGAAAGAGTAAGCAGAAGCCACATAATAAGAACCATCTTTAGAACGGCTCCACCGCCACTTATCGACCTGTGTGGAAGGGATAAAATCCTTAACTACTAAAAGGAGCTCAAAAATCAAAACCTGCTCGCGCTAAAAAATGCGAGATTTTCTCCACCTAAGATCCCAAACCCAAGTCTTCCCCTCCCACTTACAAACCTTCTTATCAAAGATAGAATAATGCCGAGGGAACCTAGCTATAAGGGGAATATCCCCAACCCAATGATCTTTCCAGAACTTAGTGAGAAGACTCAAGCTAACTTTCTTAACCATAGAATCATAGAACCAGTCTGACGAATCCTCCCCTTTGGCACCAAGAAGGGAGACCCCTATCCACCAGGGAGAAACAGAGCCAAGGCAAACAACTCTAACTTCAAGCATATACAAAGTCAAAGTAGTGCCATATCTAGATGACATAATATCTCTCCAGACCCTTGAATCTCCAGAGAGCAACCACCATATCCACTTTCCTAACATAACAAAGCTGACCAATTAAAGGTCCCAGACACTAAACCCTCCAAATTTTTTGGGCTTACAAACATCAGACCACCTAACCCAGACAATCTTAGACCTCCCTTTGACACCACCCTACAGAAACCTCCTTTGAATTTTTACAATCTTCTTCCAAACCTTAACATACATCTTAAAAAAAGATAGAAAGAAGATAGCGATTGCATTAAAAATAGTTAAGAAGAACCATACGTCCCCTAGGGACACACACCTATGCTTCCATGAGTGAAGCCGCCTAGTGATGAAGCCATCTAAGGGTTCCTACGTAGAAGACAAATAAGGATTAGCCCCCAGCGGGAGACCAATATACTTAAATGTGAGAGACCCTTGATAACAATGAAGGAAATCAAAAGCCAGGTCAAGAAAAGTAGGGTGAGTTCACGCCAATGAGATTACTCTTGGAAAAATTCACCCGAATGCCTGAGGCTAGCTCAAACACAGAGAATAGTCTTGATAGACCAGAGGTTCTCAATGGAGGCATCTTCCAGAATAATCGTGTCATCTACATACTGAATATGGGAGACCACACAGGCTAAGGAGCCCACTCGAAGACCAGTGAAAAGCTCCTAGTCTATAACCCTGGAGAATAGCCCACTAAGATCTTCAGATACCAAGAGAAAAATAAAATGAGCCAGGGGATCACCTTGCTTAAACCCCATTTGGATGATGCTAATTTCTTGGGTCGGTCTACCATTAACCAGGACCGCAAGATTACCAGGGAAAACACAAGCACAAATCTAACATCCCACTTATCATTAAACCTAAAACGAGAGAGCATATAATCTAGAAAGGACCAACTAACTGAATCATATGCTTTCTCAAAGTCCACTTTAAAAATGAAACAAAACTCTTTACTCTTCTTTGCAAGGTCCACCAACTCATTCACAACAATAACCCCATGCACTAGAAGCCTACCTATAAGGAAGGCTGATTGGTTATGGGAGATAAGCTTATCCATAACACCAGAAAGCCTTCCCACCAAAACTTTGGCTTAAAACTTATAAAGTGATCCTATAAAAGAAATAAGCCAAAAATCTCCTAACTGAGAGGGAGAATTGACCTTAGGGATCAAGGTCACAAAGAAAGAAGAAAATCCATGACGAAGAGAAGAGAACTGATAGAATTGATCAAACATAGTTCCAATTTTATCTATTAGAAAAGGACAGAACCTCCTAAAAAAAGGAGAAATATAATCCATCAGGGCCAAGACTGTTATTCCCATCATATAAAGCAACAACCCGATCAATCTCTGAAAGATGAAAATGAGTAGTAAGATTAACACAATCCTTCTCTGACATAGTTGGGAAAAAGACCCCATCCAACCAAGGTCAATCATGAAAAGGCTCTTTGAAATGGTTGGAAAAATAATTAACTACCTCTTGATAGATCTTCGACACCCCCTCCACCAAAGTATCACCAACATTAAAGGCTACAATTGCATTCCTCCTAGTCCTGCTTTTAACACAAGCATGGAAGAAACTAATGTTAGCAACACCCTCTTGAAGTCACTTAACTCTAGATCTCTGAAAATTTTGGGCATCTCTATTCCGAAGCATGACCCACATATCTGAGAGAGCCATATGTCTTAAAATCTCCTCCGCTGAAAGGCCTCCTTGCTCAACTCTCACATCCAAAGAATTTACCTTCTCCCTTACTACACTTGAGAGAAGAAATAATGCACTTACCAGATAACTTGTTTACCATGGAAAACATAATGAAATTTTGATGATTATGTTCTCCTATAACAAAATACGCGCCAGACATGTTCTTCTATTCCATTCCTTCACATAAAATTAATGTTTGGTATTTAAAATTTGTCTGAACATTAAAGAGAGCATAATAAATTTTTTTATAGATGCAATTTTTTAAAATTGCATGAGTGGTGTGGATTAATAAAAATGCAGTCTATTTAAAATTGGCTTGACTAAAACATGAACGATAGTGGAATTTGAACTTGGTTTTTGTAGAATTTGGATTAAAATTTTATTAAATGGACTAACATGCATTAGTGAACTGGTGATATGATTGGAAATTTGTTTTATTAATTTTGGGTTCTCAAATGATCTATGTAAAAAGGGACTGCTTATTGAATCCTTAGTGGTGCTCATGCACCTTTGTGAAAAATCAAAATGCCTTTGAAATTTGAAAATGTATTTTCAAATGCATCCCATCTACACTTCATCCCTTCTTAAGTGAGCCACACCCTCATTTTGCCAAAAATTAGTATGGATATGCACTCTGTAAAAGATACAAAAATATACCTTTGGACGAATTTTGAGCCAAATACGTCTCAGACCTTCCCCCTTTTTCATTTCCAGCAAAACATACTAAATCACTTCTCAAGTCACTTTTCTAATACCCCAAAACCCACCATTTCGCAAGCACTGCTCAAATTTTTCTACTCCATTCAATCTAATTACTTTATCAACCACTCCTCAACATCCATTCAATCCAAGTGCTTCCACTACACATTTGGTAAGTTTTTTTATTTCATATTTTTTTTTTGTTTTGATTTTATCTTCATGCATTACTAAATAGGTACATTAGGTTGTTTAAGGTACATTACTAGATAACTACTTACACTCATAGTTAGGTAGTTTAATGAGGCACACACTTTCTGCCATTTTTGTGTTCCTCTTAGTTTTCTGTCAATTTTTGCATTTTCTGAGTTACAAGAAACTATGGAAGTGCACTTCTATATTTTTTCTTCAGAATTTGATTTTCTAGAAATACGGAAGTGCACTTCCTTATTATGTATGCATTGTTTGATTTTGAATGTCTTTCATCTAGGTTTGATTTTTTATGCTTTGTCCAGTTTAATTATAGGTAAAATGAATAACAATCACTGTTTGCAGGGAGAGACCCCAATCCTCGCGACTATCGATTGTTTCTAGTTTATTTGATGTGTAAGCGCCCAATTTTGGAGTTTAAGTGTCTTCGACTTTGTCTTCCTAGAGGCAAGTGTCACCTATTATTACCCTAGAAGCCCTACCAACCCATGTTGATGCACCCGATGTCGATGCTGCCGTTCCTGAGGAATTTGGAGGAGGCCCTTATGACACGTCACTACTGCTTATGTATGCAAACCATGCTGCTAGGCACGTGGGGGACAGGGAGGAAAAATTATCTGTATTTATTCTTTGAAACACATGTGTTATAATATTTGAAAATTTTGACAATTATGTGTTTTTTTTGTAGTACTATGATGCTTTACAATGCATCAACCATGGTAGGAAGATTACAAAGCTGCAATAACTTAAGGAGAAATGGTTTCATGAAGTCTTGTAGCTATCTGAGCTGCAATATTTATGTATGAATGATTATACTATTATTAACCATGGTATGCTGTCAACTTTCACTAAGAGATGACACTCACAAACGTCATTTTTTCATGTTTCACACGATAATATGTCCATCACACTAGATGATGAGTCATCGATGCTACATTTTCCAATTCAGGGAATATTATTATACCACTCCAAATAGACCATACATGAAACACCGGAGATGATGGTGACATATTTGAGAGTTAACCCAGGTGATACCCAAAAGGAAATATATGACACTAGAGGGTGTTATGCTAGATTTAAATTTCTGGAGAAGCTGTATATAGACCATCTGGCTGCGGTAGTGGAGGCCGATGGTGACAATGCATAGGTTTCACAAATGAACAAACAAACAATCAATCAGAAGCAAATAAATTCCTTAGCACCAAATTGAACCCTACCCCATTTTCATTAATCTTAGAGTATACAAGTTAAAAACAATGAAAAATGAGTAAACAGTTATAACAATAACTCAACAAAGTTAAAATCAATGTGTCTACCAAATTTTGCAGCTCTGAAGAGGAAATCCAAGTAACTTCTCTTTTCTCTCTGTTGCGTTTTGGCTTTAGTATCAACTCTTCTTCTTCTCTTTGGTCTGTTGCTTCTCTATTGTATTGTGAATGTTTGTGGACTTGTGGGAATGGGCAGCTCAGACTAAGTCAAAGTTTCAATGTGAAACTCTGAGCAGTCTTTGGATTCGAGCTCTTAGATGTAAAGTGGAATGAAGATTTTGGAATAGTTTTTGATGGGTAAACGTTGTGTATTTGAGTGATGCAGTAGGGTGGTTTTATAGGAGTGAGATTGAGTGAATTGGTGAGAAAATGACTGAAGAGTGGAGTGAAAATTGGAGGAAATTGTGATGCAATCCGTGTGATGAACTTGATGAGGGGTTAGGATTGAATTGAATTTGAATTTATGCTAGATGAATTTGCATTTGGTTTTGCTGAAATGAAATTGAAATGCAATGATATTTGAAATTTGTTGGGTGAGAAAAACGTGAATCTGCGTGCTCCTGAGTTTTTATGTATGTATGTCATATGTATGTTGTATCATGTATGGTGTATGCTTTAATTGATAACTCAATTTCCTTTTGTTTTTTCATGTGGATTGATGGCATGATGATATAATCAATGGATGCTTGAATGATGATGATATTGGAGGCATATCAACATAAAGACCTTGTGGGGAAGCTGCAAACAAATGTTGATTTTCTCTTTTCCTTTATTTTTTGTATTATTATTTGAAGTAAAAATGGATACGGTGTGTAATGTCTAATAAAAAGTGATTATTTGATATAATGTAAATTATATCTCAAAAGTAATGAAAAACATCCTATTTTATTTAATTCTTATTTGGTGACAACAATGTTTCTTTATTTTTTTTTTTGGAATTTCTTTCTTTTTTAACAAAAATAACAAATGACTCATAATGCATTAAAATTAACAAACAAGTTAAATCAAGATTAGAATAAAAGAAAATACCAAAATAAAAATGCAATGACAAATGAAAAAGTCAAAATTAAAAGTCAAACTTTTGACATTGACTTTCTTCAAATGCAAGCTAATGAATGAGTCAAGATGCAGATGAAAGCCACTAGAACAATGTAAACAATATGAAAACAATTAATCAAGATCAAAAAGTCAAACCTTTGACATTTGACTTTATTTGAATGTGTGCATATGAAAGGTCTTTTAACTTATGAAATGGCATGACCAAATACAATGGTCATGTTGATGCAGATGAAAAGAAACTAAAAAGTAAATGCAATGCAATGAAATGGTTGGACAAACATATGTACAATGCTTGTCACCAATTCAAACATTCAATCACGGGTCCAAGATCATAAATGAAACATTTAATCAAATTCCTAGTAGATTATAAGTACGTGTATAATATTGATTGGTTATTTATTATGAAATTATCTAAGTGGTTTTGGGCATATTTAGATTTAATTAAATTGTTTAAACTTTTTTCAACTGTATTGGTGATAGATTCCACTTATAAAACCAACAAATATCTCACATCGTTGCTTGAGTTAGTTAGTTTCACTTATATTGAGATGACATACTCAAACTCATTTACTTTTATAATGTATGAGAAGGAAGACAATATCATTTGGGTTTTATATAAACTAGCGTTCAAATGAGCACTTCCGTGTCCGTGTGTCCGTTTTTTTTATATACGCACAGACGTCAAAATATAAACGGATATTTTTTGTATTGACTTTATGATATTCAATGCCGTGCCCCGTTTATCCGCTTTTTGTAGTACGCACACAGATTAATATAGAAATGAATTTTTTTTGTACAAACTTTGTGATAAACATTGTCTGTTTTTTTAGTATGTACGTCAAGACCGTCTTTGAAGGCGTGCAAGACGACCTACAATAGAGAGCCTTACACTTTTTTAATTTTCTAACCTCCCAAAAACCAAAAATAAAAATGGTTTACAATGAAAAGGGTCATCATCATGAAAATTTCTCTAACAATGAAATGAATTTTTTTTTTTAATTTTGTAACCTCCCAAAAAACCATAAATAGAAATGAAATTACACACACACACACATATATATATATATATATATATAACTCTTTAATCAAGTATTTTGAATTCTATTGAATGAATTAATTGTCATCATTGCACTTATGTAATACTGTTAAACTATTGAGAGTTTTATAAAGAAATTTGAAAAAAAGTAGTACACACAATGATATTTGTTGGACTATCCAAAATTACATTCAATTTGAAAAGAATTTAATTGAACAAAATATTAAGTCCAATTGACATAGTGCAATTTCAATTTAGGAAAAAGAGTAAAAGTGAAAAAATTACGTTCAATTTCAAAAAATATTATAAAATATTACGCAATTGAACCGATCGTAATTTAACTTGAAGCATAATGCAATTACTATTTTAAAAGTTCAAGTGACCAAATGGGATTTCAAATGAATGGTAAATGAGAAGTTTGATCAGACACAATTTTTTTTTTTGGAAAGGCCAAATGAGATATATTAATTAAAATGGCATAAGGAATGCCACAGAAACAACAACCTGTCCAATAACAGTATAACAAGCAAAGCAACCCCACATCCAACCCCAAAGTACAAACTAATTCTAACATAGAAATGAATAACGCCCTCCACCTGCCCAAAAACCCAAACCAGACACAACCAACTACTAGCAAGCTTGCACCAGCCAGACATAAAACTGAGCAGACCCACCCAAACAACCTGCTATGCTACAGCAAACAAAACTACAAAACTTGAAAATACATAAAAGCAACAGCAGAACTTATCAAAACCGCCCCTAAGCCAAAAACACACGACCCCCAGCTCACGAATTTCAAATGAACCAATAGCTGCAACGCCATGAAAATCAAATCCAACCAAGACAGTCCCTCCCTATTCACTCTTCCTCCACTGCTAATGCCAAGTATTACAAAAAGTCTAAAGGGTGCATAAACCATTCATAAAAATTACAATTCACAACACCCTTTGAAAGAATAAGAATCCACCACCATGATAAGAACTTTATACGCAATACTATCACATCCGCATCTCCCACCTCATCGTTAAAGATAATGTTGTTCCGAGCCTTCTAAATATTCCAACAAACCACCACCCATAAACTACAAACTATCTTCTCGGAGATTCTACCTTCAAAACAATTCAACCAAGCCTTCAAATGATTGTTAACCGAAGTTTCGTTAACCAATCTTACCTCCAGCCATTCACTAATTTTACTCCAAACCACCCTAGTTTTGTAACAAGATGAAAACAAATGGCTAGAATCTTCCAATTGTAAGAAACATAAAACACAAACCACACATGCGAATTAACTAGAATACCCCGACGTTGATGTAGCGCCCTAGTTGGTAATCTATCTCGAAGAAGTCTCCATCCAAAGAGCTTGAATCTATCTCGGACACAATTTTTGACATAGAGACAATTTAAAAGAAAATGATATTTAGAAATGAGTATAGTTGACATATCTATTATCTATTAATTGAAGTATAGCGCTCCCATTTCCAGAACAATCTCCGAGAATGAACCAATATGAGTTTAGTGATCTTTCAAAGAAAATGAAAGAAAATAAATGAGTATTAAAAACCAAATTTAAATAAATGAGTATTAAAAACAAAATTCAATCAATTTTTATTTGATGAGAGAGACATTAAAAATAAATTTATGAATGTGTATTGAAATCAAAATTGAAATAAAGAGTACAAACAAAAAAAATTCAATTTTAGTTTAAAAAATATTGGTATGTCTTTTTTAAGAATTTGATAAAAGGGAAAATTCAGTTATACATAAACTCTAATTTCATGGAAAAATTTAAAATACCATACACAACCAAAGAACATATTCTTTATTAGTGTTTATCTTTCACACGCCCAGACTTGAACACAAGTACATCTTATTTTTACAATATTAACTGATTGGTATATTTTGAATGACAAAATTGTGCTTCAATTTCTAATGTGTTGAAAAAACAGTAAAAGTGATTGATTAATATCATGTTAGACATTAAAAAAAGTTTACTGTTTATCTATGGCGTTTAGATTTCTCTAGGCCTCTTTACTATCAATTGAAATAATAAATACATAACTGATAAAATTATCAATTAAAATGATAAATACATAACTAACAAATAAAAGAATACATAGAGATAAGGAAATGAGAGAGTGCGAAAGAAAAGAATAGAAGATTTTCTGTGTACTGCAAATGTATAAAACCAAACTCATTCCTTTCTTTTGTCCCCATCGATATGTGTTCCGATTCATTGGTTTTACTCTTCATTTCCCATTTTTTCCCCCATATATACGCATAGAGGAATATTATTGTAGCCGCTTAACCTCTTATTATTATTTGTAACTTATGAATTGCTGTGCGTGATATGTAATTGCTAAGAAGTTACTCCATGATAATTAAACCCCTCTCTCTCTGTGTGTGTGCGCCTCAAAGGTTCTGAGACTGCTCTGATACCAGCAAAAAATAGAATCTTTGGAAATCGGAGGAAGTAATATAAATAGCAGATGTAATATTAGTATTAATGTAAACTTGAATAAATAAATTGGTCATAGGTAAAATAATATCATTAGAAAATCTAAAAATAGGTATATAATTTAAATGCAAAACAATGGATAAAGGCATAATTTTTATTTCAAAGACTTACAATTTTGATTCTTCAAGGGTTTGATATGTTTCTAATCAAGTGTGAGAGAAAAATATTGATGCCTTGAACAAACAAGACTGAGTCCTTATATAGCATCCGGACTTCAAACTATAATACAATACACTTAAAAGTTAAAAAGAAACAAAGTGGCCGACAAATACAAATGGCCAGAAAAGAAAAAGTAAGATAAGGAATCTTATCTCTTACATAATTGTACAAAGTAAAGAATGGCCCACAAGGCCACTAAGATTAATAATTTATCAAAAGTAATCATCACGAGATAAGAACGAATCTCATCTAGCCCAAAGTAGCTTGTTTTATTCGGAAAGTAAGATCATGCTGTCGGAGGTGGAGATCTAGTCAAAGATTCCGTAGCAATCATCTTCATTGACAGGTGTAGCGTCAATAGAAGAAGAGGAGCTGTGACATTCTGACATAGCACTCGTAATTTCTTGAAGTTTATCCGCAAACTTCTTGGGATCCGTAATTGCTGAAAGCGAAGCTAGAAGTTTACTTCTATCAGCTAAAAATGTAGTTTCTTCGGTAGTTGTAGTAGATTTGCAAAGCTTGGGATTTTTAGCATACCAAGCATTTCTAGCAGCAGGAGTGAGTAATTCTGGACCGAAAGAATCCCACCATTTGATGGAGATCTTCCTTGATAAGTGAGAAGCAATATAATCTGGCCAAATTGGGTCCGTGGTAAACGACCAAGACATAATCCACGTAATTCCAAAAGCGGCAGTAAAGGCTAAAAGATTTTTATGTTTTGGGCAAGCCGTAATCTCACAAAATTCTTTGTAAGACTTTAACACATAATCTGGGAAAATCTGGGTTTCCAACCCGTAAACTTCAAACCATTTAATGAACCAGTTTGGGAATTTTAATGATATGTTTGTATTAAACCAAATGAACCAGGTATGATCATAAGGTCTAATTGTAAAGAAATGAGACCAAGCGTCCATATAATCCAAATAGGTGTAATATTGAGGAACAAAAACTCTGGTAAAATCTCGTGAATGGTAAGGATGAGTATCCCAGTCTCCTGGAGACAGTACTTTGTTGATTTTAAATTTAGAGTATTTTATATTTCCTGTAGCGTCATCTTTGATGTGGGTAAGAGTAATGGAGTCAGCATCAACCAAAATGAATTCATAGTAAGATCTGGTATTGTTAATGTCTGGGTGAAGAAAGTTGGTATTCTGTGGAAACACCTTACTGATAACTTGTAGTAATGATCCTTCGGGAGGACATAATAATCTTCTAAAGGGATAATCGGTACAGAAAAAATTCTTTGTAACAAACTTTGATTTAGTTCCTAGTGGAGGAGTGTAATATGCTATTTTACTTTTGATTGAAGTCATCTTCAAAGAAGAAGACGTCGTAATATCCTGAGAAAACTGCGATGGTGAAACCAAGGCAGAGTAGGCTCCTTTTCCCTTTGAAGAGGAAATTAGAGTAGTAATTTTTGATACATAGGAAGACGATCCTAGTACCAATTGTTTATTTAGGTTTTCTGGTTTTTGTAATGGGGGACCATAAGAATCTTTGGATGTAGTCTTGTTACTCATTTTTACCCTGTAAAAATTCACTGGTTAAGAAATCTGGTAAAGCATTTTTAATACCTTCTATGTGTTCAATTTCGAAATCGAAACATGCAAGTAAAGCTTGCCATCTGGCCAAAAATATGTTTTGAAACCAAATTTTTAACATCTTTTTGTATAACACTTTTGGCAGATTTACAATCGATTTTTAAAATAAATGATTTTGAAAACAAATCATCTTGAAATTTCGTAATACATAAAACAATTGATAAAATTTCTTTTTTAATAGTAGAGTAATTTAATTGGGCCTGAGTCCAGGTACCCGAGTAATATCTCACAACCTGTTCTTTTTTAGAACCTGGCAATGTCTGTTTTAATATTCCTCCGAAACCTATGTCTGAGGCATCAGTTTCTGTGAGGGAAGATTCTCTCTATGTACTTTATTTTTAATGATGTCAAAACCTTCATGATTAGAACATAGTGGTTTATATGAAAAACTCAAGTAGTTAAGTATTGCACATATGTTTGATTATGATTAGAAATGATCTAGGTTCATTAGAGATGTCCCAACACCTTAGGAATCTCAAAATCCTGATTTTTTGCATGTTTCTAGGGTATGAGTCGACTCATCACCCTGCATAGGTTGACCTATGCAGTCTGCGTTTGATAGTGTAGAAAACTGGGAGGTATGCGTCGACGCACTCCCTGTTCCGGTCGACGCATAGTATGCATTTTTGCGTAGTTGTGCGCGCAGGCTTGCACAGGTCGCCTATACCTTCTGTATAGGTCGACCGCTCGCTGATTCCTGCCAATTTTTTCACTTGTATTTTCATCTTAAAATTCTGTTATCTCCACATTATTATATAGCATAATATATATATATATCATGTTAGTTCATTTTTTCAACAGAAACAAGAACGTGAAAGATTTTATGCCATTTCTCTCATCAATTTCATCTTCTTCCTTGAGCATTCAAACAACTACACATAACCAATTTTTGTTTGTTGTGTTCATTGATTTGAAGTGATAAGGTTCAGATTTCAGGAAGTGTCATCTTCGATTCTGAGTTGAGATTTGTGGTAGGTGTTTCTTGAATAAAACCTTAGGGTTTTCTCCTCCAAGAATCAAAAGGATTTTGGGGGTTTTGCAGAAGCCGCTTCGTTCTACAAGGATTCAGCTGGGCGAAGGTAACCGAAGAGATCGGTTTAGTAGCTGTAATCAGAGGATCGTAGAAGAGAGGTTTGGGTTCGAATCTTTGGTAGATTGCAATTGACCGAGTGAAGGTAATCGAAGAACGGTGTTTTCTTTCGGTTTAGTAGCGCGGGACGATAATTGAATCAACCATATTCGAAGGACTTGATTCATCTTGAATCAAGGGAAGAGAAGGCTCTACATCAACAATTCGAAGACGTTCGAAGATTTGTTTGTTCAGAAGTTTTCTCTTGTATAAACTCTCAATTACAATGATAATCTATATATCTCAATTCCATGTTCGGAATTGGGGGTAGATGTACCCATAGCGAGGACGATTGGGGAACTACCTAATCAAATCGCGTTCGTTCTCTTTCTCCTTTAACTCTTTACATTTTTCTGCATTGTTTGAATTTGCCAAGTTTTCAAGTTGTCTAAATTTCTGAGGTGTCGTAATCTAAAGCTGAAAAATCGTTTTGGTTAAAGTGATACAATTCGTTGAATTGTTTCTAAGAGCAGCTTGAAATTGCTAACCATAGAAATTCTGCACTTAGTGTGTGTGTACACACCAAGTGTTTGATAATTAGTCGCAAAGCAAATTCAAACACCGTTTGTGTTTCATTGTTTTCCTCATTGGTTTGGATTATACATAAACACGCTATAATTTGTTGATTGCGTTTGATCACATTAATAAAACTGAATTTTTCTCTTCCATACTCATTCGTAATATATATTCGCGCATATCCGATCCTTTTGGTAGAAGGTTCGTTGTAGACTTTTAATCCAGTGGTAGCTTCCATTCAAACAATTTTTTTTTAAAATTCAATTTCGCGTGTAAAACTCGAAGGATCTATTCAACCCCCCTTCTAGATCCATAGCCATAGTCTAACAAGTGGTATCACGAGCTCCGGTTGATTCTGGTGCTTCGGTAAAACTTCTTGGATCATGGCGAACGAACCTAAGGGGGCTTATAATAGAGCTCCAGTTTTTACAGGTGAACACTACAGCTACTGGAAGGATTGTATGCGCGTTCATATTAACTCCTTAGATTGGAAGGTTTGAAACGTTATTTTAAACGGTCCCATGACAATCACTATGACTAATGCGGAAGGCGTTGTCGTTCCTAAACCCGAAGACCAATGGACTGAGGAGGACGAGAAAAAGTACAGTTATGATTGGAAGGCTCGTAATATGATCATTTCCTCTTTGGGAGTTGATGAGTATTATCGAGTCTCCCATTGTGAAACAGCCAAAGCTATGTGGGATGCCTTACAAGTAGCCCACGAAGGCACTAATGACGTTAAATTGGCTCGTATTAATACTCTAACGCAAGAGTTTGGTTTGTTTTACATGAAGCAAGGGGAAACCATTGCGGATATGCAAAAACGATTCACTCACATTATCAACAAATTGCATGTTCTTGGTAAACCAATTCCAAATGAGGTTTCTACTAATAAAATTCTGAGGTGTCTTAGCAGGGAATGGCAACCGAAGGTTACCGCTATCAAGGAGGCCAATGATCTTGCTACTCTAGACCTCACAACACTCTTTGGTAAACTCGATAAGCATGAGCAAGTGCTCATTAGCCTGGATAAACATGAGAAGAGTATAAAGAAAGAGAAGCCAAAAGATACGGAGAAGAAGTCGATAGCTCTTAAGGCTTCTTGTTCAAAGTCCACACATCAAGAGCTAAGTGATGATGAAGCCAAAAATGACAAAGATGAAGAATCCGGTGATGATATGAGCTTATTTGTGAAAAGATACAATAGATATATTCGTAAGAATGATATTCAGCACTCGAACATAAATCTTGTCAAGTTCCGGAAGCAATCTAGAAGTGAAGGAAATAAAAATGGCAAGGTAAAAGGGACGTGCTACAACTGTGGAAAATCCGGGCACTACAAGCCGGATTGTCCATCCCTAAAGAAAGACAAAGATAAGGATAAAGACAAGAGTCGCTCAAACAAAAAGTCCAATAAGTCTCGACGAGCATACATCGCTTGGGAAAGCGATAGCGAGTCGGAGAAAGATGACTCCTCAAGTGACAAAAGTGAATCCGTCAACCTTTGTCTCATGGCACGTCACAACAAAGGAAAAGAGGTAAAACACTCTAAATATGAAAACTATCAAAATATGTCTCATGCTGAATTAAAAAGAGCTTTTGATACATTACACCACAAAGCTAAGGAAGCATTTCAACGCTTAGCTTCGAATAAAAATATTTTTTCCGATTTAGAGAAAAAGGTTTCCGATTCCCAAAAGGAATTGGAAGATCTTAAAAACTCCATGGTGAATGTATCAAAAACTAAGATCGATGAGAATAAATATACATGGTTTGATCTTGGGGGCTGTGGTACTTGTCACATTTGGCAAAGAGAGGTGAGAACCCTCAAAGCCAAGTTAGACAAGGCTCTCAAGCCTAAGATTACGTTTGATATTGATCGATCACATTATCGTGAAACAATGAATAATCCATATCAACAATACACGTATGTGATTTGAGATAGTGATAGCAAAGGTAAACTCCAAGCTAATCGTGATTGCTTATATTGTTGTAAGCCCGGTCATACTATTGCTAAGTCCCGCTTTCGGAGATTTCTTATTCCAAAGGGAATTTATCAATGGTTGCCCAAAGGCAATTTTGGTTTCACTCACCATAAAGGACCCAATGAGAATTGGGTACCTACTCTCCCTTGATTATTTTTGTAGGTACAAAGTCTTGAGACCACCGAAGGAAGATGGGTTCTAGATAGTGGGTGCTCAAGACATATGACCGGAGACATAACTCTTTTCATCGACTTTGTGGCGAAGAAAAAGGGTTTTGTCACCTACGGAGATAACAACAAGGGACAGATTCTCGGCAAAGGTAGTGTAGGTAACCCCTCATCTACTACTATCTTTGATGTACTTCTTGTGGAAGGCCTTAGACACAACCTCTTAAGCATTAGTCAACTATGCGACAAAAATTATAAAGTCTCTTTTTCAAAGGATTGTTGCGTAGTTGAAGATTGCGACAAAAAGAATGTGTTTAAGGGATTGAGGGTGAATAACGTCTATATGCTAGACTTAAACGAGGTATCATTGGATGGAGACAAGTGTTTAGTCACTATGAATGAAGATTCATGGTTGTGGCATAGACGCTTGGCTCATATCAACTTTGATTTGCTTAACAAAATTGTTTCTAAAGACCTAGTCATCGGTTTGCCCAAAATTAAATTTACAAAGGATCATCTTTGCGAAGCGTGCCAAATGGGGAAGCAAACAAGGATCTCTTTTAAATCTAAAAACATTGTTTCAACTATGAGACCCCTTGAGCTCCTCCATATGGATCTCTTTGGACCATCTAGGGTTAAAAGCCTAGGTGGTAACTATTATGGATTTGTTATAGTCGATGATTTTTCTAGGTTTTACTGGACAATTTTCTTAGCAAATAAGAGTGATACCTTCTCGGCCTTTGAACGGTTTGCTAAGTTATCTCAAAACAAGTTAAACACAAACATTGGGTCAATCAGAAGTGACCATGGGGGTGAGTTTGAAAATCATTTATTTGAAGCATTTTGTGATTCCAACGGAATTGATTATAATTTTTCCGCACCACGTACCCCTCAACAAAATGGGGTAGTGGAACGTAAAAACAAAGTTTTGGAAGAACTTGGAAGGACTATGATCAATGATAGTGGATTACCAAAATACTTTTGGGCCGACGCTATAAGTACGGCTTATTATGTTTTGAATCGGGTGCTCATCCGGCCTATTCTAAACAAGACACCGTATGAGCTTTTAAAAGGGCGTAAGCCAAACATCTCTCACCTTCATGTATTTGGTTGCAAATGCTTTGTGTTAAATAATGGAAAAGAGACTCTAGGCAAATTTGATGCCAAGGTTGACGAGGGTATTTTTCTTGGATACTCTTAGTCAAGTAAAGCTTATAGAATCTATAATAAAAGGTTACGTGTAGTTGAAGAGTCAGTTCATGTTTCTTTTGACGAGTCTTATCCGAGAAATGTCGGAGAAGGTAGTTCTTTTCATGGTGCAGGTGTACCTACTAAAGACATACTCAAGGACACTGATAAGGGAATTGATCAGCCTGAAGCAGTGCGTATTAAGGAGGAAAAAGATCACCAACCAGTGAAAAGTGAGGATGATCATCATGCCAAGGAAGATGAACTTCCTCCAGCTTGGAAGTCTTCAAAAGACCATCCAATTGACAACATTCTCGGTGATATCTCTAAGGGAGTAACTACTCGCTCTAAACTTAGTAACTTTTGTTATTACTCTGCTTTTGTTTCCCAAGTTGAACCTAAAAACTCTAAGGAAGCGTTACTCGATGAGCATTGGTATCTATCAATGCAAGATGAACTAAATCAATTCGGGAGAAATGAGGTTTGGGACCTTGTCCCCCCTCCGCGAGATCATCGAGTAATAGGCACCCAATGGGTGTTTAGGAATAAACTTGATGAAAATGGAGTAATAATGCATAACAAAGCTAGGCTTGTAGCACAAGGCTATAACCAAGAGGAAGGAATCGACTATGAGGAAACTTATGCGCCGGTTGCTCGACTCGAGGCCATACGTCTTCTACTTGCCTACGCTTGCACAAAGAACTTTAAACTATTCCAAATGGATGTCAAAAGTGCATTCCTTAACAGATATATAAATGAAGAGGTTTATGTAGCCCAACCTCCAAGGTTTGAATCACACGAATATCCTGATCATGTCTATAAACTTAAGCGAGCTTTGTACGGACTTAAATAGGCCCCTAGGGCTTGGTATGAACGTCTAAGTAAATTTCTACTTGATCAAGGGTATTCAAGAGGAAAGGTTGACACAACCCTCTTTATTAAACATTAAGGAAAACACTTAATTTTGGTACAAATTTATGTTGACGATATTATATTTGGGTCTACTAACATGACCTTGGTCAAGGAGTTTTATAATTTGATGCAGGGGGAGTTTGAAATGAGCATGATGGGGGAGCTTAACTATTTCCTCGGATTGCAAATCAAACAACTTGAAGAGGGCACATTCGTGAGTCAAACGAAATATTGTCTTGAGTTACTAAAACATTTTGATATGCTGAACTGCAAAGCTATAGATACTCCTATGCCTACGAGTGTTAATCTTGATCGTGACGAAAAAGGTAAGGATGTTGAGGTAAAGAGGTATCGAGGTATGATAGGGTCTCTTCTTTATCTTACCGCATCACGTCCCGATATAATGTTTAGTGTATGCATATGTGCGAGGTATCAAGCACATCCCAAGGAATCCCACCTAAAAGCTGTTAAACGCATACTTAGGTATCTCTCTGGTACTCCAAAGTATGGTCTGTGGTATTCCAAAGGTAGTGCTTGTTCCTTAGTTGGTTATTCCGATTCCGAATTTGCCGGGTGCAAGTTGGATAGGAAAAGTACTAGAGGCACGTGTCATCTTTTCGCAAATTCCTTGGTGAGTTGGCATAGCAAGAAACATGTTTCTGCTGCTTTGTCAACAGCCGAGGCGGAATACGTTGCCGCCGGTAGTTGTTGTGCTCAAGTCATATGGCTTAAATAATAATTGCTTGATTTCAATCTAAAACTTGAGCGTATTCCAATTTTGTGCGATAACACTAGTTCAATAAATCTAACTAAGAACCCTGTATTACATTCACGTATAAAGCATATCGAAATACGTCATCACTTCCTTAGGGATCATGTTGAGAAAGGTGATGTGATTTTTGAGCATGTTGATTCAAAAAATCAACTTGCTGACATTTTCACAAAACCTTTAGCCACTGAGCCTTTCTTTCATATCCGTAGGGAACTTGGCATTCTCGACATTTCGGATCGTGCTTAATTTCTCTATAAAATGTCGTATCCTTACTTTATCTATATGTACATTTATACTTTTGTCACTAACAATTTCAAAAGCTATTACCACATATGTTAGGTCTTGCATCATAAAAAACGATCAAGGTAATATCGTTCTCTTTCATTAGAAATTAAATGTACCATGATTGAGTAATATTGTTGTTGTTTATTGCCTATAGTATGCTCACTTTCTTCATTTGTATGTTTGGTGTGCATATTAGCTTTCTATTTAGCCAACACTACAGTTTAAATGTCACAAAAATTTAAATTTTATGTTTTTTTTGACAAGTTCATGATTTGCGTCGACCCATATAGTCTGTAGGTCGACCCATGGTTGGTGCATTATTCCACTAGCAAGCGCAGGTCTGAACAGGTCGACTAAGTAGGTCGACGCATAGCTTCAAATTTTAAAAATATACATTTTCTTCAGTATGCGTCGACGCGTAGAGGTCTTAGGTCGACCGTTCGCTTGAATTCTGCTATAAATGTTTCTGTTCTCAAGTTACTGATAAAGCATTTTAGGTTTTCTTTGCATCATTACCTCATTGCATCATCTCCTCCTCTTCCCTAATCGTATCTTCACCAAAAACCCTAACTTCATCAATCTCACCCACAAAGCTTGGGCTCCATAACTATCTTGGGATTTTCTTCATTACTCATCCTCTTTCAACATCAAGCATCAAATGGCTACACGGAGAGTCACCCATAAAAGGGTCTCAAGAGAAACCCCTGCTCAAACCGGTACTTCTCAATCTCCACAAGATTCGCCGGTAACTCTTCCCTATCTACTTTCTCCTGAAAATCTTGACTTGTTTAAGAGTATGAAGAAAAAAACTGTCATCAAACAATATGTGTATTATCGGCTTACGGTTCAACGCATGCACTTGGACGAAATCATAGAGTTATTGGATTTTCAGAATCTAAATGGCTTTTTGGAATGTGACGTTAAATATAATGAGGATCTGGTAAGGCTTTTCTATACGGGTCTCGTTGGACAATTTGATGATTTTATGTTCAACTGCAAACTAGGAAATAAGGTTCTTACTGTCCAAAACACCACATGGCAAGATTTATTCGATTTGTCTGTAACTAATGAGACGCCTGTCCAGCACATCACTGATACTACGCATGTAAATAGTTATGAGTATAAGAAGGCTTTAAATTCTATGCTCAGGAGACCATACACTGATGACATTGTGGCAAGTAATCTCTTCCCTAAGGCAGTGACAACGGGAAAACTGGCTCCTATCCCTCGAATTCTACAGTGGATCGTTGCTCATATTCTTAGACCCAAGCAAGGCGGTTATTCTAGGGTAGATCAACCTGAGATTCAGTTAATCTACATTCTAATGAATAAGATAAAAATCAATTGGCCTTATTACTTTGCGAGTAGAATGTATGCTCTTCGTGGATCCGGTAGAGGGACTGCACTTGGGTATGCATCCGTGATTCAAAATTTCTTCAATAATGCTACAATAGTTGTTCCTGGTATTCCCTATAAGTCCATCACTACAAATCAAGAGTTCTGCCAGAAAGCTATGACTATGATGGGCCATATGTGGGATGCTGTAGAGAGAAAATATTAGTATATTGTGAAAGCCAACACGGCTGTTCTGGAAGATTCTAGTGAAGAAGATGACGGAGACGAAGAAGCAGAAAGGGAAAATGAAGAAGGTGAGAATGACCAGAATGATGATGACGAGAATCAAAATGACAATGCTCAATGGCACCAAATGGATACGGGGGCTGATGATAATGCTGCATGGATGTATCAAGGATCTGACGAAAATCAAGGATGGCAATCTCCAATGGAAACTGAAGTTGACCAAGGATGGGGTCAATGGCAATATAATTGTTGGACCAATCTTGGTTCCAATTATAGGCCACCAACACAGGAGCTGAACTACCAAAAGTCATATTACACTCCTCCTCCACCTCCGCGTCCTCAACAAAACAATGAAGACATTCTTGAACTTATGAGGACGATGCAACTTGATCAACAGCGGTTTGCCACAGCTCAAGAGGAACGGTTCAAGTCTCTGCAAGAAGAAATTCACACTCATGCCAACAACTTTGAATCTTTTGCCACTAATGTGATGGGAAGATTCAACACAATGACCGAAACTTCTGCGAATCAGCACCGGGCTCTTACAAACAGCTTCAACATTCTGAATCGTACAGTGTTGGAGATGATCGAGCAGCTGGATGTGCAACCTCCACCACCTCATCATTCTCAACCGTTTCGCGGCAGAGGCCATTCATTTAGGGGGAGGAGGCCATGAGGAACAACATTTCATCTTGCATCATGTCATTCTGCGTTTCACTTGCTATCTCATGTTTTGTTTATGATTCTTGCCTGTTATATTTTTAGTTCTCGTGACAATGTTTCAATTTTAACTGTGTGGCTGTTATGTTGCATGTTTTGCATATCCATTAACTGTTTTAATTTAATATTCACTATGTTTCGTTAACTTCCATTATGTGTGAATGTTTGTTAATGCTTATCGTTGTAATTTTTTTTAAGATGCACTTTCAGTTGATATTTTCTATTCATGCTAATTTCTCTCTCTCTCTCTCTCTCTCTCTCTCTCTCTCTCTTTGATGTTGTCAAAGGGGGAGAGGACATTGGAAAGAATAACAGGTACTGAGATAATCAAACATTAGTGGATGCATAAAGTCAGGGGGAGGATACCATCTCACATCGAGTGTTTTGCCATCATAAAAAAGGGGGAGTATGTGAGGGAAGATTCTCTCTATGTACTTTATTTTTAATGATGTCAAAACCTTCATGATTAGAACATAGTGGTTTATATGAAAAACTCAAGTAGTTAAGTATTGCACATATGTTTGATTATGATTAGAAATGATCTAGGTTCATTAGAGATGTCCCAACACCTTAGGAATCTCAAAATCCTGATTTTTTGCATGTTTCTAGGGTATGAGTCGACTCATCACCCTGCATAGGTCGACCTATGCAGTCTGCGTTTGATAGTGTAGAAAACTGGGAGGTATGCGTCGACGCACACCCAGTTCCGGTCGACGCATAGTATGCATTTTTGCGTAGTTGTGCGCGCGGACTTGCACAGGTCGCCTATACCTTCTGTATAGGTCGACCGCTCGCTGATTCTTGCCAATGTTTTCACTTGTATTTTCATCTTAAAATTCTGTTATCTCCACATTATTACATATCATAATATATATATATATATATATATATATATATATATATATATATATATATATATATATATATATATATATCATGTTAGTTCATTTTTTCAACAGAAACAAGAAACGTGAAAGATTTTATGCCATTTCTCTCATCAATTTCATCTTCTTCCTTGAGCATTCAAACAACTACACATAACCAATTTTTGTTTGTTGTGTTCATTGATTTGAAGTGATAAGGTTCAGATTTCAGGAAGTGTCATCTTCGATTCTGAGTTGAGATTGGTGGTAGGTGTTTCTTGAATAAAACCTTAGGGTTTTCTCCTCCAAGAATCAAAAGGATTTTGGGGGGTTTTACACAAGCTGCTTCGTTCTATAAGGATTCAGCTGGGCGAAGGTAACCGAAGAGATCGGTTTAGTAGCTGTAATCAGAGGATCGTAGAAGAGAGGTTTGGGTTCGAATCTTTGGTAGATTGCAATTGATCTAGTGAAGGTAATCGAAGAACGATGTTTTCTTTCGGTTTAGTAGCGCAGGACAATAATTGAATCAACCATATTCGAAGGACTTGATTCATCTTGAATCAAGGGAAGAGAAGGCTCTACATCAACAATTTGAAGACGTTCGAAGATTTGTTTGTTCAAAAGTTTTCTCTTGTATAAACTCTCAATTACAACGATAATCTATATATCTCAATTCCATGTTCGGAATTGGGGGCAGATGTACCCATAGCGAGGACGATTGGGGAACTGCCTAATCAAATCGCGTTCGTTCTCTTTCTCCTTTAACTCTTTACATTTTTCTGCATTGTTTGAATTTGCCAAGTTTTCAAGTTGTCTAAATTTCTGAGGTGTCGTAATCTAAAGCTGAAAAATCGTTTTGGTTAAAGTGATACAATTCGTTGAATTGTTTCTAAGAGTAGCTTGAAATTACTAACCATAGAAATTCTGCACTTAGTGTGTGTGTACACACCAAGTGTTTGATAATTTGTCGCAAAGCAAATTCAAACACCGTTTGTGTTTCATTGTTTACCTCATTGGTTTGGATTATACATAAACACGCTATAATTTGTTGATTGCTTTTGATCACATTAATAAAACTGAATTTTTCTCTTCCATACTCATCCGCAATATATATTCGCGCATATCCGATCCTTTTGGTAGAAGGTTCGTTGTAGACTTTTAATCCAGTGGTAGCTTCCATTCAAACAATTTTTTTTTAAAATTCAATTTCGCGTGTAAAACTCGAAGGATCTATTCAACCCCCCCTTCTAGATCCATAGCCATAGTCTAACAGTTTCTACGATGAGGCTTGCTGTAGGATCTGGGATTCCTAGGCAAGGTAGTTTCTTAACTAGTTTCTTTAATTGCTGTACACTTTCTGTCATGGACTTATCCCAAGGAGGAGGATATTTCTTAAGTCTTTTAAACAGAGGTATACATATAATCCTTAGGTTAGGGATAAAGTCAGACACATAGTTTAGGCAACCTAAAAATCTTTGTAATTGTGTTTTATCTTTAATCTCATCTGGAAACTTAGTAACAATCTCTAAAGATCTGCTAATTGGTGTATAAAGACCTTGACCAATATCAAATCCTAAGAATCTAATTTTACTATGACACAGATTTAACTTCTTTGCTGATAATACTAGTCCATTAGTCTTGATTATTTCGTAAAATTGATTTAAATGTTTAAAGTGTTGATCTATAGAATCTGAGAATACTAATATGTCATCAAGATAAACTATAGTGAAATTTGAGTAGTCATTCAATTTGGAATTCATAATATTTTGAAATTCTGAAGGAGCGTTCTTAAGGCCTAAAGGTAGCACATTCCATTCATAATGCCCAAAAGGGACTACAAATGCAGTTTTATATTTATCTTCTTCCTTTAACTGGATTTGATAATATCCTGATTTAAGATCAAATTTAGAGAATATACTCTTCTGCTGTAATCTATTAATTAAATCCTTTTTATTGGGTATAGGATATCTAATCCATTGTAAGACATGGTTTAAAGGTTTATAATTTATTACTAAACGAGGACTTCCTTTTTCTAATTCTGCAGCATTAACAACATAGAACGCTGAGCAGCTCCAAGGAGACGTGCTAGGTCTAATTAATCCTTTAGTTAGATAGTCATTAATTTCTTGTTTACAATAATCCATAAGTTCCTTCTTCATTTAAATCGGCCTAACTTTAGTAGGAATATTTGTTTCTTAAAAACTAGGATCGTAAGGTAAAGATATAACATGAGTCATTCTTTTCCAGAAAGCATTAGGCCGTTCAGAACAAAGATCTGTAACAAATCTCTTAGTTATAGATTTAATCTTCTCTTGAGTAGCCTTACTTCGTATTTGTTCGTCTAGTCTTTTATAATGGATTTCTTTACTAATGTGATTAAGGTGTTTAGTTTTATTAGAAATTTGATTTATTATAGATATTTTTCGTTCTTGTATAATATTGAGATCTCTTATTTTAGTTTTATCTAGGAATTCAAATTTGACTATTCTTCCTAACGCTTTAGAACTTATAGCGGTATCATCTACTGTAAAAGGGTATAGTAATGCTAGAAATGGAGTTCCTAAAATTAGGGTTTCTTGGAGATCTTTAACTAAAATAAAAGAGGTTTTATAACATATTTGTCCTTTGCAAATTTTTGCATCAGATAACTTATAGGATATTCCTAGGCGCATTCCATTAGCACCACATAAGGTTTCTTTGGTTTTTTCATAATACTTAGTAGATATCAATCCTTCTTGAATGCAGTTTAAGTCTGCACCAGAATCAATTAAGGCTACTATATCTAGATTAGTATCTTGTACGACGAGATTAATCATGCAATACCACTTATGCGAAATTATCTTTTCTATTTTAAATATATATTTTTTAGCAGTATCCGTAATGGAACTAGAGCTTAGATTATTAGTACTAGGCGAAGATTGATTTTGTTTTTGAATAATCATATGTCCCTCTAATTCTAAAAGTTTTAGTTCTAACTCATCATCCCGGCTTTTTAAATTTTTTATTTCTTTTTTCAAAATTTTTATCTCTTGTTGTAGGTCTTGCACTGTAATAGTTTTCTCTGGAGATTTAAACATATTCATAACTTCTTTAAATTCAAGCTTGCTAATATCTTTTGAAGTACTAGTGTCTTCTTCTATAATAGACTTAATTTATCTCATAAAAGCATTTTTTGATTCAGAATCTTCCATCTTATCAAGGATAGTAATTAAGGTATTAGCTTGATTATTGGTTAAAACATTAACAATTTTACAGTTATTACAACTGCAGAAATCTAGTCATGCACATTCATAATCAGAATCTAATTCTGAATCAGATGAATGTACAAGCTAATTAATATCTTCATAAGAGGATTCCTCTTGAGAAGAAGTTTCTTCTTCCGAATTGAGTAAAATGTTTTCTAAAGAACTAATAAGGTTATCTTGTAATTCTTTTGATATATCAAGATTTCTTAATTGATTTATTTTATCTTGGACTTTACATTTATTAGCATAATGTCCAAATCTTCCACATTTGAAACATTTGACATCTTTATCTTTAGGTTTAGGTTTTGATTTACTAGAAGTCTTTTTATAAGGAGTTTTTCCATAATTCTTCTTATTATTTTGATAGAAATCTGTTTTATCTGAATAAGGTTTTTTATGATACTTATAGTTTCCTCTTCCTTTACTAATAAATTTCTTTTTATGCTTAGGGTTGCTAGGAGCCCTAAGAGGGGCAACGCCATACTGTTCACAAAACGAACCTAATTCCTTTTTACTACTAGATGTTCTGATTTAATTTTATTTTGTATTTTGTAATCTGTACATATTTGTATTCCAGTTTCAATAACATAATTAGATAATTCTCCTATAGTTAAGTTTTGATAGGGAATTTCGCCCTTAAATGCTTGTTTAATATTAGTTTTTACCTTTTCGGCAAAGAGCCTAGGTAATCCACTTAAGAATTTCTCTTTCCAATAAACAGCCGCGCCATCTTCTCTAAGACAAAGCTTAGATAGGAACATGTCGCGATACCACCTACAGTCAGACATTTTAGGACAGTAAAGGTTTTGTAATTGATCTCATGCTCTTTGTTGGAACTTAAGAGGTTCTCCTACAAAGAATTTGGTTATAGCATAAAGTAAAGTTGCCACGCATATAACTTCTTGATTTTCTGCTTTAACCGCTGTATCAATAACAAGTTTATCTTGTAAACTAACAATGTTATCCCACCAACCTTTCAACTGGCCAGTGAAGCCCATGACTAACATTTCTTTAGTTTTTTTTATCATCGTTTTTCCTAATTTTGAAGGCTGTACCAGCCATAGCCATGTTTTGTATGGTATCTAAAACTTGTTGCTCGGAAGCTCCATCTATATTCCATTCTATTATAGATTCTCCTGAGTAATAATTTTCTAAGAAGTGACTTCTTTCTTCAAATTGCACATCAACAAATGAAGGCCTAGGGTAATAGTTTCTAGTTTTTGGTCTAGGGGACCGTTCTAAACGATTTATTAAATTTTCAAACTTTTGCTTTCTAGTTAATACATTAACAATCTTGGAAGAATTACCTATTTCCATATTTTTTAATCTAATTATTAATTCTTCTATTTTATCTTCTTTTCCTAAGTTTAATTTTTTGATTTCTAAATTGGATGGAGTAGCATACTAGTATATAGGTCTTTTAGGATATATATATATATATATATATATATATATATATATATATATATATATATATATATATATATATATATGGTCGGCCCAATCCGCTTAGAGGCCTAAAGAAATTTTTAAAATGAGACCTTCAAAATAAATAAATAAAATCAATTTTGATACTTGACAAGTGTTGAATTAAAGACGTAAAAGATATAGAGTCTCTTTTCTACCAACTCAATAATGAGATTTTATGTAAGAAATATGCCATTTAAAATATTTATGACCAAACTAAAAAAATCTTGAGGCCTTTTTATTGTCCAAAATTTTGAGGCCTAAATCCCTTGCTTGGATCGCCTTACCCTTGGGCCGGCTTTATATATATATATATATATTCTTTCAAAATAATAAGTTATTCAAGTTCATGTATATGATATTGTAACTATTTGGTAGTATATAAAACTCATTTTTCTTCTTCTATTACATGACTGTTTGGATTGTACAATTTGAATGTGTACTTTACAAGTTTGGATTATAAAATCCAAAATACATTGGTATCAAAAACTAACATAACAATTTCCTTTAGTTGTTCAACCATCGTAACACTTGTTTATCCACTTCATGTCAGATTTAAGACTGTTGATAAGATTGTTTGTGGTGCAATTTTAGTGAAATATAATTACAAAACTAATTACATTTTATATATGAGATGATATTTTAACATATTTATTATTGATGTTTTTCTCTTATTTTTGGTCCCATTTCTGATTCTAGAACCTTAACCCTCCATTGATTTTGATATAGCCATTCATACTTCCTTTTTTTTTCCATAGTTCTCCAAAATTTGAAATCCTATTTTATATTTTTGAATCTAAAACTATAATTGGTTTTCATATAGTCATTTATTTTATTTTTCCCTCTTATTTTTACTATAGTTAGGATTCTAAAATTTGAAAATTCTAAAAATTAAAAATCTTCAAATTTTAGAATTCAAATGATATTTTTGTTTGATTTAAGTTTGAATGGTTAAGTTCCACATTGCATGTGTTTGTGTATAATATTGAATTTATAAGAGAGGTGAGACATATACCTAATGCCCTAATATTTTGGGTGAAGATTTTACATTGTGGTCCTGTAGCATTGTTCTGCTGCTACTCTCACCTTCTCCGATCTCCCCAAACAATTTTTGGTTTTTCACGGAGCTTATGAGATGCTTGTGTGTGTGCTGAGTGGTGGAAAGAAGTTCACTTTTATTATTGGTAAGCAATTTAAGCAAATAAATTCATACTTTTTTTGAGTTTCAAAAGGCACAAATCTAAGAAAATTATCCAACTCTGTATCTTTGGGCTCTGCCACACGTCTCTCCATTTTAAAAAGTTGATTTAAAGGCCCATTTATCATCCTAACATGTTACATATATTTTAGACGATTTCTTTTCTATCATTTGAGATGCTCCCTCACCACTCTGAAAAGTCAAAACTGTCTCTAGCGTTCGAAGATACATCTCCGAACACATCTTTTTTTACACACTTCTTAGTGTAAATTGATGAGGCACCATATTTTGCCAAAATTTAATCTGGAAATGCATCTCTGTATGCATACAAGTTTAATCCGGAGGTGCATCTCCGTAAAAATTTTTAATTTAAAATTTAATTAAAAATCAGGGAGTTGTTCAGAGATGCATCTCCGGACACTTTTATTTCATGTGTTAAATATACGATTCTCCCTGCCATTAGGGCGAGTTTTAGTTTTCCCCCGCTGAACTTTTTTTTTTTTTGTGATTCCCCCATTGTAAAACCAAGATTCTGTTTGCAGAACCCCTTATCCCTTGTTTGGTTGACTGGGCATGAAGAATCTCCACACGTGACATTTAGGGTCTCCTGACTGGGCTTATTTTTAATTTTTTTTATTTAATTTTGTTTAGTTTACGTTTATTTTATTTTTATTTTATTTAATTTAATTTATAATTTTGTTATTTATTTAATTTTTTCTTTAATTAATTTTCATATTAATTTTATTTATTTAAATTGTTATTTTAAATTATCAAAATATTAAACTTGGGCCTAAGCCCATTTTTATTTCAAGACAAACACACATACTCCAAGACTATTTTCAATTCATTACCATATATGATTGATTGGTATATATAGACTCGTTTTGCTTCTATACCAACTGATATGGAACTTTAAGATACCCATTAGATTAAAAACAAGAAAACACAATGACCCAGAAGTGGAACAATCAATGTGGTACAAACACATACTTCAAGACTGTTGTTTCATGCTACTCCCTCTGTTTTTGTCCGACCTGCACTGTCCAACATAACACCATTACATATACTTTCACCATCACCATTAAAGATCTTCTGCAAAACCGTAATCAATTTGTTTTCACTGCATTATTCAAATTTCAATTTGTTCTCTCGTAGTATCACAACATAAAATCATGTAGGAAGGCAGCGAAAATCTAGCAATCAAACCATATGTCAAGTCTTAATATTAGAGCCTTTGAATTAACACTAAATGAATTCAAAAAATGACAGTTTCTATTTATTTTATGGGGAACTTTAGATGCAATGCTGAGGGAGGTTGATAACCTTTAAGAACACAGAGGGAACTTCCAAATTTATATCTGAAATTCAATCTGTCAAAAAACCAAACCAGTCTGAAATGAAAAAATCTGGATAAATGATACCCATTTCCAAGCATAAATGAAAATTGGGTTAATATGTATGCTTAGGTTATGTGCAATGCAAGGTTGTGCTGATAGGTTTCTTCAGTATAGTGCTAAGAGTAGGGATGTTATGGAGAGGATTTGCAAATATCTTGAGGCATAAAGTTATGTTTATCTTTTTTTGAATGTTCTTGGCAATGGATGTTGGTTTGTTTCCATGTTGACACTCACTTTTGACAGTGTGTATAGTGGAAATGAAGTTATAGTTAGATAACTGAGTGTGTGGTGGTGGTGAAAATTGATTTTCATTATTAGTTGTTTACTGCACTATAAAATTCAAATGCACATTTGTTAGTATATTTGCGCATTTACCATAACTTGATCTCTCGACCTTCAACTCCTTGTAACCATTAACTCCACTTGACTGTTATCAAAATATCTCACTGCTACTACAATATAACCTCTTTTTCATGTGGAAAAATAATTCCATTATGTGTTTATAATGCATAGTTAATAAAAAATTATCTCTATAACTAAAGAGGGAATAAACATGAAATTCATTCTTAATGGATCTCACTTCCTCAATTTTGCTTTTGAAATCAGCAAGAATAACTTCTTTACTCAACAGTGAGGGGCCAAGCAATTCCAAAACATTGTTAACAAGAGAAATTCAATGATAGCCATAAAAACCATAATATACAATCTACTCATGTCTATGCATCCTTCATAAATCAACTGTCAATTGCACATACCATTTTGACATGTACTATTACATAGATATAGATAGGGAACAAAATAAAAGCCTTATAATGCCAACATCGAAAAGGCAACTTTATTAGTCCCACATCGGTGATGGATATGGGAAGGTGGAACAAGAGAGAGATTGCAAAGAAAAGACAAAACAAGTTGCTAACAATTTAGTCCCACATTGGTTGTAACAAAGACCACATAAGAGTTTATAAAGCCAACACACATATCAATTTATGAATTGAAAAATAGATTGTCTAAATGGGCTATCATGATTGGAACAAGGGCTTTAGGCCCAGTTATTAAATTTTAATAATAAGTATATAAATAATTAATATTTAAATTACATAAATTAACTGGCATTAAAAAATAGTAAAAACTAAAATTAACTGGCATAAAGAATAAGATTAAAAAAAATACGAAATAAATAAATATATAATATTTAAGAAATAAATAAATATATAATATTTAAGAACAGTAAAAATATTTAATAATATATAATAAAAAAAGCCATGTGGACTGCCACGTAGACAGATTCTCCATGCCTAGTCAGCCAAACAAGGGATAGAGACTGCCACGTAGAAAGATTCTCCATGTCCAGTCAGCTAAACAAGGGATAGGGGGTTCTGCAAATAGAATCTTGGTTTTATAAGGGGGGAATCACAAAAAAAAAAAAAATTCAGGGGGGAAAACCAAAACTCGCCCTAATGACAGGGGGGAATCGTATATTTAACCCTTATTTCATATACTCACATCATACCCTTCCTTCTTCCTCCTGCATTTCTAAAAGGTCGCTCAAAAAATACCATTTGAACTTTTTCTCATCATTTTAAGCTTCTCATCCACTTAAGCTTCTCACTCCATTATGTTAGATCCAGATTTGGTTCTGCAAGATATCTCTTTGTTTTGATAATAACAAAGTTGTATTTGTGTGAGAACAATTTTGGTACTCTAACGTGTATCTTTTCAAGAATTGACAAACAGGTTCTGACTCTGATAGAGAAAGTTTTGACTCTAATAGAGATTGTGTGCTACGTCACTCAGAATTTCTTAATGGTTGCTTCTGCGTCAAGAAGCAAGGTTGCTTCTGATCTACTGTGCTTCAGAAAGACTCCAAGAAGACACTATGTTGCTGCTGCAATGTTCTCTTGGATTCTGGCTTTGAATTCAACTCTGATACTCATCTTCTAAAGACTAAGTGCTGATGACTTTGAAGACAAGGTTCTGATGAACAACGTTCTGAAGACTCTGAAGACTTAAGTTTTTGAAGACCAAGTTCTGAAGACTCTGAAGACAAGGTTCTGCTAAACAAGTTCTGAAGACTCTGAAGACTTATGTTTATGATAACTAAGGGTTCTGAAGAAGGAGTGCTGAAGACTCTGATGACAAGGTTCTGCTGAACAAGTTCTGAAGACTCTGAAGACTCAAGACTCTGAAGACCCAATGATTCATTCTTCTGATCATGCTTCAATCATGTCAACTCAGAAGCCACTGATGAACAGAAAAAGATGAAACATTTGCGTGGGAAAATAGTACATAGTACAGATCAGACACGTTCTTTTCCATGACCATTCCACTACCCTGATTTGGTGGTACAAAGGACAATTTCAGTGTACGATTTTCATCCCAGCACAACGACATTGTTTCAAGTCGCCAGTATTTTTTTTGATATTACTGATCTGCCCTTCAACGGATATTTTTCTGGCTATATAAAGACTTGATCATTCAACGAATCAGGTGTGACACTGAGTGTGAAACAGAGAAAGATTCAAAACACTGATTCATACGAGGAAAGAACTCAAGAAATAGAGAAATACTTGAGTGAACAGTAAAACACCACATTACAAAGAAGAAGATTATTCTTACTGTAGATTCGCTCTAAGTTAGATTGAGCTAGAAATAGTGTTTATATCAGCTTATGTAAGAAGCATTTCATTGTAAACATTTTATTTGATCAAACAGTTGTTTAAATTCCTTAAAGGACCAGTTAGGTCATAAACCTTAAGAAGAGACGGTTAGTCTGTGTATTGTTAGTCACCAGCAGTTGCTAGTGCAATTGTAATCAGTTTGGTTATAGTGGATTAAGTCCTTGTGTATAAGGCGAAATCACCTTGGCTGGTGGAGTGGATTAACTTGATAGTTTTCAAGTGAACCTGAATATATCGTGTGTCTTTATCTATTGTTAGTCTATTTGTGATCTTTGTTTGAGTTTCACAAAAAACTTTCATTTTGAAAACCCAATTCAAACCCCCCATTTCTTTGGTTTTTCTCACACCTTCAATTGGCATCAGAGCTCCGGTTTTGATTGTGATAAATGTTTTATCAACACTTAACAGTGTTCAGTACCGATCCAATATTTGTGTGAGATATCATGGCAGCTCCTGCTAACACCACTGAATATAAAGATCATTACAGTGCCAAACCACCAGTCTTTGATAGTGAAAAGTTTGACTACTGGAAAGAAAGAATATAAATTTTCTTTCTTGGTTATGATGTAGATCTTTGGGATTTGGTAGTCGATGGCTACACTCACCCAGTTGATGCTACAAGTGCTAAAATATCTAGAAGTGATATGATCAACCAACAGAAGAAAGATTATAAGAATCATCATAAGGCAAGAACCATATTACTAAATGCTATCTCTTATACTGAGTATGAGAAGATAACAAACAGAGATAATGCCAAATCTATCTTTGATTCTCTAAGAATGACTCATGAAGGTAATGCTCAAGTCACTGAGACAAAGGCGTTAGCCCTAATCTAAAAATATGAGGCATTCAGAATGGAGGATGATGAGACAGTTGAGACCATGTTTTCAAGGTTTCAAATGCTAGTCGTAGGACTCAAAGTTCTGGACAAAGGTTACTCAACTGCTGATCATGTGAAAAAGATCATCAGAAGTCTTCCTAAGAAATGGAGACCTATGGTAACAACTCTAAAGCTATCAAAGGATCTCAATAGCATAGGTCTTGAAGAGCCTGTTAGTTCTTTGAGAAGTCATGAGATAAAGCTTGAAGAAGATGAACCTCAGAAGAAAAGAAAGTCTATAGCTCTTAAGTCTAAACCTAAAAAGGCAAAGGCTTATCAAGCTGAGGAAGAATCAGAAGATTCTGGTGAAGAATCAGAAGATGAGCTGTCGTTAATCTCTAAAAGAATCAACAAACTCTGGAAGTATAGGCAAGGAAACTTCAGAGGATCTAGAAGAAAAAAAGGCCGCTCTGAGTCATCATCTGGATAGAAGAAGCAGAACTATGGAAAGGAGGTTATCTGCTACGAGTGTAATGAGCCAGGTCATTACAAGAACGAGTGTCCAAAGATCAAGAAGGACAAGAAACCTAAGAAGAACTTCTCCAAAGCGAAGAAAGGTCTAATGGCAACTTGGGACGACTTTGAGTCTGAAGAAGAGGAATCTGATGAAGAACAAGCAAATGTTACGCTAGTAGCAACAACTGAAGATGAAGTTTCTGGTGAACCAGAAGGCAGAATATCATCAGAACCAGAATTAGACTCAGACTCAGAGGTATTATCTAAACTCTCTCGTTGTGAATTAGAGTCATGTCTGTCAGAAATGCTGGAAAAATATCAAACTCTTCTAAGTAAATGCAAAGATCTTAAAAAATCTCTTGTAATTGCTTTTGAAGAAAAAGATAAGCTTGAGCAGAATAACTCTTCTCTAAATGAAAACATTTTTTGCTTAAAAAATAGTAATTATGCCTTAAAAAGCAAAGTCGCTAAATTAGAAGAAGAATTAATCTCCAATGTCTTTGACACAAGCTGTATCTACAAGTATGATAGAGAATTCCAGTATTTTCTTGCTAAAAGCATAGATAGAAGCAAAATAGCTTCCATGATCTATGGAGTAAGCAGAAATGGTAAGAAAGGTTTAGGATGTACAAAATCATCTGACATTAACGAAAGTCAAAGTGTTAAACCAAAACCTCTCTATGACCATTTTGTGCCTTCTGGCACTGAGATTGTTTGCTCTGAGCTTGCACAAAAACCCCCACCGACACAGAAGTCTATTTCTAAAGTTAAATATCATGCACAAATTCCACTTGATTATCCTGTTGCACAAAAGCCCAAAGTTGTGAAACACTCTGGGAAAGCTAATAAGAAAGGACCCATAAAATGGGTACCTAAGGACAAGATAATCTATGTTGCAGATATCCTTAGCAGCTCAGTTGAAACACCAGTCATGGTACCTGGACAATGGTTGCTCGCGACACATGACAGGAAGAAGGCATATGTTCCAAAGTCTGGAACTTAAGCCTGGAGGCTTCGTCGGTTTTGGAGGAAACTAAAAAGGAAAAATCATTGGCTCTGGAACCATTGGTAATGGTAACTTTCCCTCTATTACTGATATTCTTTTAGTCGATGGTTTGATGCATAACTTGTTGTCAATCAATCAACTTAGTGACAACGGTTATGATATCATCTTTAATCAAAAGTCCTGTAAGGCTGCAAGTCAGAAAGATGGTTCAATCCTATTTGTCAGAAAGAGGAAAAACAACATTTATAAGATTAGACTTTCTGATCTTCGTGAACAGAATGTCAAATACTTAATGTCTGTTAATGAAGAGCAATGGGTGTGACATAGATGTTTAGGCCATATTAGCATGAGGAGGATTTCTCAGCTAAATAAGCTTGAACTTGTCAGAGGCTTGCCAAATCTGAAGTATTCTTCAGATGCTCTTTGTGAAGCATGTCAGAAAGGAAAGTTTTCCAAAACTTCCTTTAAAGCAAAGAATGTTGTGTCCACCTCTAGACCGTTAGAACTTCTGCACATTGACTTATTTGGACCAGTGAAAACTGCGTCAATCAGTGGAAAGAAGTATGGATTAGTAATCGTTGATGATTATAGTCGTTGGACATGGGTGAAATTCTTGAAACACAAGGATGAGTCTCATTCTGTGTTCTCTACCTTTTGCTCTCAAGTGCAAACAGAAAAGGATTGCAAAATAGTCAAAGTCAGAAGTGATCATGGCGGAGAATTTGAGAACAGATACTTTGAGAATCTTTTTGTTTCTCATGGCATTTCCCATGATTTCTCCTGTCCTAGAACTCCACAACAAAATGGAGTAGTGGAAAGGAAGAATAGGACTTTGCAAGAAATGGCTCGAACCATGATCCAAGAAACTGACATGGCTAAGCACTTTTGGGCAGAGGCAGTAAATACAACATGTTACATTCAGAACAGGACTTCAATAAGACCTATTCTGGGCAAGACTCCTTATGAATTGTGGAAGAATAAAAAACCCAACATTTCATATTTTCATTCGTTTGGATGTATTTGTTTTATGTTGAACACTAAAGAGAATCTTGGCAAGTTTGACTCCAAAGCTCAAAAGTGTTTATTGTTAGGATACTCTGAATGCTCTAAATGCTACAGAATCTATAACACAGAAACACGAATTGTAGAGGAATCAATTCATGTCAGATTCAATGATAAGCTTGACCCTGAAAAGTCAAAGCTAGTTGAAAAGTTTGCAGATCTGAAGATCACATTATCAGAATCTAAAGAAGTAGAAGATTCAAGAGAAGCAGACAAAGCTGCAGACTCTCCGGATTCAGATACAACCTTACCAGAAGCTGAGAATAATCCATCTCATTAGAAGAAGAATAGATTAAAGACTACTCATTCTAAAGAATTAATTCTTGGAGATAAAGATGATCCAGTCAGAACTCGTTCATCATTCAGACATTCTGAAGAAACTCTTATGGGTCTAGTGTCTCTGATAGAGCCAACAACAATTGATGAAACTCTCAAGGAAAATGAGTGGATTCTGGCCATGTAAGAAGAACTGAATCAATTCACCAGAAATAACGTCTGGGATCTTGTTCAGAAACCCAAAGGTGTCCACGTCATTGGAACTAAATGGGCCTTCAGAAACAAGTTAGATGAGAAATGTGAGGTCGTAAGAAACAAAGCACGACTGGTTGCACAAGGTTATAGTCAACAAGAAGAGATAGACTATACAGAAACCTTTGCACCAGTTGCCAGGTTAGAATCTATTCGCATTTTAATCTCATTTGCTATAAATCATGACATTACTTTATATCAGATGGATGCAAAGAATGCATTTTTAAATGGATATATTTATGAAGAAGTTATGTACACCAACCTCCTTGTTTTGAGAGTTCTGAAAACCCAGATTCTGTTTTCAAACTTAAAAATTGTTATATGGTCTGAAACAGGCTCCCAGAGCTTGGTATGAAAGGCTAAGTAACTTTCTTTTGGAAAATGACTTTACCAGAGGAAAAGTGGATACAACACTCTTTTGTAAAATCTTTAAGAATGACATTCTGATCGTTCAAATCTATGTTGATGATATTATATTTGGGTCTGTTAATATTTCCTTGTGCAAGGAATTTTCTAAGTTAATACAGGCTAAATTTGAAATGAGTCTGATGAGAGAACTCAGATTCTTTCTGGGAATTCAAATTGATCAAAGATCAGAAGGAATGTACATTCATCAGAGCAAGTATGCAAAAGAACTTCTGAAGAAATTCAACATGTCAGAAATTAAACCTGCTGTTGTACCCCAAATTTTGCCCCTTAGATGTCATAACACTTTGAATTTGCATTTAGATTCAATCATCCGTGCATTATTATCTACCACTTTATCTTGCAAGTTTGTTTCCTTTTGTGCAAAAAAACTAGGGTTTACACAAGTAAGAGGGAAAGGTCTCCTAAGACACTCTTTGGTTCCAAACAATCATCACAAGTGTTCACTAACTGAGTGAGAATGATACCTTTAACAACAAGTTCATCTGACCCCAGATTAGGGTTTTGACTGAGGTTTTTGATTTGTAAGATTTTGATCCCCAAAGTGAAGCATTCAAGTTTCTCCATCAAGACATATCTAATTGTTGAGTTAGGGCATGGAAAAGCAAGTTTTGAGAAGTTTATTGCAAAGAGGGCAATGTTTTGTCCTTGAAACTTTCTATGTGTGGAAAATTCACTTCTTGTACAAAATTGGGAATGTCATAACTTTCAAAGCACACATCCAAATTGAGTGACTCAAAGCTCAAATGGAAGCTCTTTCCATGATCTTCAAAGTGTATTAGAGGTCCTTTCTTAAAAAAATCCATGATTTTTAAGTTATAAGACTTGGAAGATAATGGCCCTTTTCAGCATTTTCACCTTAATTTTCATCCAACTTTAACTCAATTTTTCACCTAGTTCCATGCTTCAAATAAAAAATCTTTGGACATGAAAGTTGTTCATTATCCTTCAAGCTTTCCAAGCTTGTGTAAAACTCCTCATTTGGATTAACCAATCTCAAGTTATGATTTCCTAAAGATGGTTGCTTCAAGTTGTGAAATTTTCATAACTTAGAATTTTTCTAAGTTTCTTGGACAGCCCTTTGTGCATAACTTCATGGATTATTTTCTAATGATTCCAAACCTCATTTCAAGAATTCTCCCACATGAAACTTGTTCTATCAAATGTCTATTTTGCAAAGAATCAAAAACCTCACAAATTGGGGCATTGATCATCAAGTTATGACATCCTAAAATGGCTATGTTACATGATGTTTCATACTTAGAAAATGCAAATTCCAATTCCTTGGTACACCAAACTTTGCCTTGACTTGTCATGAGTTTTTAAGCACTATTTTGATTTACCAATGACAATGCCACACCATTTACTCAAGAGGAACAAGAATAGTAGCATTTGGTCCATTTGTTGGAGTATTGTTGTGTGCCCAAAGAGAGTTCAGTGACTTTGTGCTTTCATTACACAAACCACATTTCATTTTGAACTAAATCTTAGCCAAATCCAAATACAAGCATCGTTCTACTGAATTTTGACATCAATTCCCAATACTTTTGCCACAAAACTTGTATCAAAGTACCATGCCTTTGTACTTTATAATTGACATGTTGGAAGTGAGAAGCAAGAACCATCGTGTGGAAAGTGTGACTCATGGTGTTGGTTTCATTACAAACATTGCCCTACTTTGAACTAAATGCCAGTACACACCATTGTCCCTTTTCCATCAACTTTTCACGCCACTATACTTTGCAAGTTGGACAAATTTGAGCCAAAGCCATGACAGGTACATGTTGCTGACTTTTCATTAAATTCCAACGTGCCACTTTCCCACCAAATTGTACCAAAGAGATTGCAAAGTACAAACACCTTGTACTTGATAAAAGCTAGTATGAGAACTCTTTTTTTTTTGTAGTAAAACATTCTATTTTTATCCTACTCCTACCGTAATAGAGAGTATAGTAGAAAGAAATAGATTTGATTTCTATCTACTATATGGTTAATAGAATTCTGCTGGTTGTAGTCTGGTCATTTTATTTAAAACAAAGATTAAAAGAAATAGAAATCCTTTTTTCATTTTTTTTCTTCAAACACTAGGTTACAAAGTTTAAAACCATCAGATAAAGTTTGTTGATGCCATACCTTTTGGTTCATGGACTTCTTTTTTCTTTGACTCAAGTGGTAAAACAAGCAACCTATCTCTTGCACTTGGCTCAAGATGATAAGCTGAGGATTTTCCTCCTTTGAGCAAAGCTTTTATCTGTTGTGTTCTCATGTATTATCCAATCTGTTTCCACTATAAAAGAAGCACCACCCTCATTCATTTCTCATCAACAAATACAACATCAGAGAAAACATTGCAATCCACCAAAACTCAAGAGCTCGTGAGTTTCTTCCTTGCCTTAATAATCAGAGCCACACATATCACACCAACAATATCCATGAGATCAAAAAACTAACACACAAGAATACACTAACCACTTCATTGCCAAACACGCTATCTTGAAGGAAGAAGCTCGTGAGCAATCATCAACATCAGAACCACAACAATCAATAACCAACGGCCAACAATCAGAACACCATTCACTTCATACTCCCACCTCACTCCAAGGAAGAACTCGTAAAATTCAAAGGAAAAGGAAATCAAGCCTTTCGCCAAGGTTAGAGTATTCTCTTTGGAGGGTAAGGAGCCTAAGTTCAAAGCTCCCAAGCTTGAAGAAACAGTGGACTTGACTCCACTTAGTAAGCATCTCTCTCTCTTTTTCTTCCATGTTCATATTTTCCATGCCCATGTGCACGAATTGAATAATATTGATGTTGTCAAAATGCTCATGTATTCACCTTTAGAAGTTTGAAATGACACGGTGATTCTAGCTCGAGTTTTTCTTTGTCACACATTGTCATGTTGTTAAATCTGTTCCAGCTTGAAAACTCCATTTTCAGGACCTTTTTCACCATGCTTAAGTTGCTGTCTTGAACTGTTTATCACTTAGAATCATTCTATGTTTTGAATACAACACGTTGGTGTTTTATGTCATGATTTTTAGTGGAGAAATAAGATAGATATTGATTGAACAAGAGGAGACTTTGCCACTTTTTTCTTTTCTTGTTTCTGCGAATGCAATGCATGGAGAGTTTGTACGACATAAAGAAGGTAGCGTTGTGGCAGCAGGGGATTGGGTGAGCGTTATTTTTGTCCTTTTGTCACTTAAGAAATACGTGACCGATTGGAGGCAATGTCACATAATTATTGTACGTTGTCATAATTTGTTTCTTTTTTTTTTTACTGATGTTTACTCACTTGGACCATGGGCTTCATCAATTCTCTAACATCACCCCCACACCAAGGCCCATATGCGTTGCAGCCTTATTCCTCAGTTCATTTCAGATTCATAACTACACCCCCTGGCCCAGCTCGCTTCCTTGTTTAGCTTCTTTTTTGTTTATTTAAATTTCATTTCATTCAAAACATTTTCTTTTACTAAAAAATTCTAGAAAATTCAAAAATAGTTTTTTAACATTTAATTTAATTTTCTATAACTTTATTTCTCATTTTGTGTTATTTTCATATTATTTCTAAAAAATTCCAAAAACATGAACAAACCTTTTTTTAGTTACCTTTTTTTTTTAAATTTCTTTTGAGTCAATTCTTTTTCTTGAGAACCTTTTAGAAAGTTTCTTTAGAGATGTTTTATGGCATGAGAGGGTTATTTGAGAAGGGCTCCTTGACCTTGGATAGTTTTATTCCATTAGGGTTTGTTTGTATCTATTTGGCTTTGTTGTTAAGTCTCATGACTTTAATTTGTCTTTGATTTCAATTTTCTTGAGGATGCTAATCTTTTTCACACTTATGTATTCATTTATCCATGTGGTTGTGAACTATCTCATCATATTTTACCATGTTTATCCCTTTAATCTTTTGAACTCATACATTTCATTTAATTTCAATCCCTTCTTGTTCACAAGATGTTATCTTCCCCTCCTTTCAAAGGAAGGTCTCTCTATTGACCTCAAAGTCATAGATAGCTCATTACCAGCTTTGACCTCATAGTCATGGCCACCTTCCCTTAACCTCATAGCCATAGGATATTTTCCTTTTGGCCTCATAGCCATTCAATCTTATAACTTAGATTTAAGTTAGAGTTCTTGGACCCTATGTGGGACTCATCACTTTGAGTATTCACTTTCCCCCATCACAACTTAGACTTAGAGAGTTCTTTGACTCTATATGAGTGTTATACTCATTCCCTTTGGAACTTTGGCCACAGTCAATGGTTCCTCACCCTTAGTCAGGTGAACTACGGTTGCTCTGATTCTTTAGTCAGATACGTAGGCACAAGATGCGACGTCTTAGCGAACAAACTTAGTGTATATACCCTTAGGTTCCTGTAGCAAGCAAATTCCTTAGTACAAATTCCTTTAGCAAGCAAACATAACATAACATAAACCAAACAAGAGGTTCCTGTAGAGTACTACAGATACTTAGGGTGCTAATACCTTCCATTAGTATAACCAACCCCCGATCCCTGATCTCTTAGCTATTTCCACATGGCGCAAAAGGTTTTTCTTTCGATCTTTACCCTTTCCTTTGGATACATTAAAGCTCGGTGGTGAATTCAAAGATGTGTGATGCAAGTTAATTAATAGCTTGTTATCCGATTCTCACTGCAACACCTGCTAAGACTCCTATGCATCCGACATGCATTCTGGAGCAAGAAGAAGTAAGTAAAAAGGTTTGTCAGAAGCTATATCATGGTATGATAGGATCTCTTCGGTATTTAACAGCTTCACATCCTGATATTTTGTTCAGCGTATGTCTTTGTGCTCGTTTCCAATCATATCCAAGGGAAACTCACTTAACTACTGTTAAGAGAATCCTAAGGTATCTTAAAGGAACAACTAACCATGGCTTGATGTATAAGAAAACATCAGAGTACAAACTTTCTGGTTACTATGATGCAGATTATACTGGAGACAGATTATAAAGAAAGAGTACTTCTGGAAACTGTCAGTTTCTGGGAAGTTACCTCGTCTCATGGGAAAGCAAGAGACAATCAACAATTACTCTCTCCACTGCAGAAGCAGAATACATATCAACATCTCTGTGCAGTACTCAGATACTCTGGATGAAGAATCAACTTGAAGATTATCACATTTTTTCTTTATCCTTCACAAAGTCATACGACCCACTTGATTCAATACAAAATAATGAGACAAAACTGCTACACTGTTATCATACTGCCCAAATCGTGACAGCTCATGAACCACACCATACAAAGTCTCAACGTTTCCCTTTAAACATAAACCTCTGTTACAAAAGCCAGCTCACACCACAGACAAAAACCGGTTTACAATACAACACCTGCAACTTCACCTAGTTCACACAGACCTGCAATAACAAAACATGGCAGCATCATAATTCAAAGCAGAAACCAAGACAATAAAAACAATAATCTTGACCAAGACCAATTACCAGTGTATGTCACTATACTCCAAAACCACTCCAAAAATGCATGCTTCTATGCTACCTACCTCATTACAAAACAAAAACTTCACAATAAGCTAGCACAAAACAAGCCTTCAAACCTTGACAGTAACTAGACACTGCTTCACCAAGATAAAGACATCACAACAAACATGACATCTCTCTATTGCCAAAACCAAAAAGAATCAGCATTTGAAAAGGACAATTGAAGACTGAATGGTTTAAGAAAAAAAGAAAGGATAAAATCGAGGGAGAAGGAGAAAAAAAGGGAGGAGAGGATTCTGACCTTTCTCCTCAACCTTCATCAAAACAGCCAAGAAAAACCTTAAAAACTTGGTTCTTTCATTGACAAAAACAAAAACGTTTCTCCTTCATTCTCACTTCCCTTCAAGCCTCAATCATCTTCCCTGCTCGGCACCATTATCTTCCATCAACCTCCCACCTTCATCAACTCAAGCTCTTCCAACAACATTTTCCTTCAGAAACCCTCTGCTAAACTCTTCAATCTCTCTTTTCTGCAAACTGAGACCGTCACCACTCCTCCTCAATCGCGCCGCACATCGCCAACCTCTATCAATCTTCTGTAACCTTCCAAAACAGAATCAACAAACCCGTCCTTCAACCTTCAAACGTCCCGGTACCCTCTCTCGTCCAAACTCATAAACCACTTCCAGCACCTGTTGAACATCGAACAACAAAACTCAAACCTTCCATCCAACATCAAATCGAGTGGCGCCGATGAAAGAGAGATTTGCAAAGAAATCGAACGAGAGAAGGTGATGAAGCTGCGTCGTGAAAGAGAGACGATCTGAATAAAGCGAACGAGAAAAACTCGAAGGAGGTTGGACCGTTCGTGCCGTTTTGCATAACTCGTTTTTCTTCTTCGATTGTCTTTTAAGAAGATTAGGTTGATGGCACTTTTGGTTTTTTTTTGTTTAAAGTTGACCGTGTTATTGTTGCTATGATGGTTTCTTATTTTTTTTTTATGAAAATGATTATATTTTTCTCTTGGGCTTTTGAAGCCCATTTGGATTTTCTTGCTAGCACACCGATTATTATTTTTAACATACAGCCTATCTTGATTTATTTTTGTTGAGAAACCTTCTTCCACTTTTGGTCGGGTGGGCTCAGCCCATTTGATTTCATTTCCTAGCACTGACATATGCTATACATACACCTCTGTAAATCTGTGCACCCCTCTTTGTTAGTATGTTTTAAAAACCAATTTAAGTTGTTTCTTCTATTTTCTAATCTTTTAGTTCTTAGTATGTTTATGTTTTTTTTTCCAAATTAGCCTTATGAATTTCAATTTTTTTCTTTATTTTGGCCAATGATATCATAAAAATCTTGACTTTGTTGATTATTTCAAAATCACTAAAAATCTTGATTTGTATGAGGCCACTTTTTATTCATTTATTTTGGTCAATGAAAGTCTAATCAAAAGATTATCGATTTACCGATTTAAATCTTGATTTGGACGAGTACAATTTCATTTTCCATTTCGATTCCATTTTCTCTATTTTGGCCAATGATATTACAAAATCATGACTTGGTTGATTTATTCAAAATGACTAAAAGTCTTGATATGTATGAGGCTCATTTTGTATTTTTGTTGGTCGATGAAAGTAAAAAATCTACGATTATCGATTTATCGATTTAAATCTTGATTAAGACGAGACCCACCTTATTTTTCATTTCGGTTTCATTATCTTTATTTGGGCCGATGACATTACACAAATCTCAACTTTGATTATTTCAAATCAAAAAAGTCTTGATAAATATGACGCCACTTTTTTATTTATCTTTATTGGTCGATGAAAGTCAAAAAATCTAAGATTATCGATTTATCGATTTAAATCTTGATTAAGACGAGACCAACTTTATTTTCATTTCGATTTCATTATCTTTATTTTGGGTCGATGATATAACAAACTTCATGGTTTGGTTGATTTCATTGAGTCGACAAAACTGTGATCAATATGAGACCATTTTCTCTTTATTTCAGTCTCCTTTGCTTTTTAGTCGATGAAAGTAAAAAATCCTTGATTATCGATTTCTCGATCAAATCATGATAAAGACGAGACTATTTCTACTCCCTTTCAATTTTTAATCTCTTTGAATACTAACTCTTCCTTTCTCTCATCGGTGAGACCTGTACATATTTCCTATTATGTTTGTGGTTGCCTGTTTCATTTGACACATCCCTATTCCAAAGGAAATTTCTCCTCAGTTGACTCATAAGTCAATAAACAAATCATTCCCCCTTGGCCTCATAAGAGCCTTTCCCTTTTCCTGGCCTCATAAGAGCCATGGAGTCATAACTTAGAATTAGGATAGAGTTCTTAAACTCTATGTGATTCTCATCATCATGAGAACTCACTTTTCCCATCATAACTTAGATTTAGAGAGTTTCTTAAAACTCTAAATGAGCTCATACTCATTTCCCCTTGGAACTTTGGCCATAGTCAATGGTTCCTCTTTCACCCTTAGTTAGGTGAACTACGGTTGCTCTGATTCTTTAGTCAGATACGTAGGCACAAGATGCGACGTCTTGGCGAGCAAACTTATTGTACATACCCTTAGGTCTTTACCTTTAGCAGATTTATTTTAGCAAGCAAACATAACATAACACAAACTAAACAAGAGGTTCCTGTAGAGTACTACAGATATTAAGGGTGCTAATACCTTCCCTTAGTATAACCAACCCCCGAACCTTAGATCTCCCCCTTTAGGTTTTTCTCGATCTTGAACCTTTCCTTTGGATAAATCAAAGTCGGTTGTGAATTCAAAGAAGTGTGATGCAAGTTAATTAATAGCTTGTTATCCGATTCTCACCGCAACAGAAATGACGACTTCACTGGGGAGAGCTTATTTTTGAGGGTTAAGCCCACCTTGTTTTACTTGTGTTATTTATGTTTGATTGCTATACTTGTGCATATTTGTATATATCTGTATATCTGTTTCGCTTGGGATCTTCTGTGTGTAGGGTGCTACTTTTGAGTGGTGAGATAAATCCTAACCCGGACTTGAGCGCACTTGTTATAGGACGATGGTATTCAAGGAGGCTTTGAGGGAGTCGAATCCTAAAAATTTGAATTGAGACACCATCACTCAGTTGAGGCCCTCTTGAGAGTCTAGTTATGTTGAACAAATCTGTTCGTGAAGACGTGCTACTCCCAACCTAGGAGCCCATGATATTGAGAACTGTAGTTACCAAACCCCTCTAAGCCTTTTAGGATGTAGTGCGGTGACTATGATGGAGTCTATTTCTGAATTGGTTGTCACGCGATACTACACTTAGACGAGATCCTCTTGAGAATTTTATTGATTACCAAGTCATCTGGGAAATCCTTAAAATCTGAAAGATGGGTCGCCGACTCTGGGAACTTTTTAGAACCCTGTTCTGCAGATGAAAACCCATAGTACACACCTTTTGGGATGGGTAGACGATGGCTCCATGCTCGTGATCTTCAAACCTAGGCCCTCATTTGTTTCCCTGTACATATGTGTGAATATCTGTATATGTGTGTTTGTGCATACATTCATTCATGACAGCCTTTCGGTTTCAAGGAACTCTGATGCCTTTTTCTTTGTAAAAACCAATAAAGATCATGGATTTTGAAACAAAACACTTCAGTTTTTCCACAAAATTATTTTGCAACTTGCCTTCAAGTTCCTTGAAACCATTTGGCTTGCATTAGCATTGCATCACATTTGCATTTGCATCGCATTTGTATTTCTCAGCCATGAGTCTCATCCATCCTTTGTCTGTAACCCAACTTGACTTCCTGAAGCCATCATTGGACTTTAAGTAGCTTGTGAAGGATCATGAACACAGAAGAGCAGAGCCAATTTGTGACCAGAGCAGATTTCGACTTGTTGAGAAACCAGTTGGATCAGATTATGACAGCCTTGGCAAAGAAAGATGACAACACTCAGAGGACTTTTATCGCTCAACCTGTGAAAATTCCTGTTGAGAATCATGTTATACAAGAACATGCCATTGTCCGAGACGGGCATTCCTCTTCTGTTGATGCTGTACAATATCATAGTTTCGCATTCTCTGAGCTAGATTCCCAAGAGGTAGTCCCTGTGACAAAAATAAAGGATCCACGAGACGTTGAGTTAATGGAAAAATGTCGTGCCTTGGAAAAGAAGCTTGATGCCATAAGGGGCCGTAACTCTGCTGATCTGAATGCTTTGAACATGTGTTTGGTACCCGACCTTGTGATACCTCCTGAGTTCAAAACGCCAAAGTTTGAGAAGTACAAAGGGGATAGTTGTCCGAAACAACATTTGGTGATGTTTTGCAGAAAAATGACTTCACATGTCCGCAACGACAAGCTCATGATCCACTGTTTCCAAGATAGTCTGAGTGGGGCATCACTGAATTGGTATATACAGCTAGAAAGCAATCACATCCAATCATGGTCAGACCTAACCAATTCCTTTGTGAAGCAATACAACTACAATCTTGACTTGACTCCCAGCCGCCTGCATTTGTTAGACTTATCTCAAGAAGACAATGAATCCTTCAGAGGATATGCTCAGAGGTGGAGAGAAGTAGAAGCTAGCGTCCAACCACCACTTTTAAATAAGGAATTGGTTGACTGGTTCATGGATACCTTGCAAGGACCATACCGAGAAAAGTTGTTTAGCATTACGACATCAAACTTCTATGATTTGGTAATAGCTGGAGAGCGCATTGAGAGCGGTCTCAAGAACGGAAAAATCTAGGGCACCAGAAACATCCTAGCTGGTGAGAGTGAATCAATTGTCAGTTCTCAAGAAGAATGGGAGAAAGAAAGTAATTCCACTTGGGAATCTTCGACACTTCAGCCTCAACGTTCATGCAACTCAAGTGTTCAGAGTCAGCAATATTTTGGGTCTCAGCGTCAGACACCATTCTCTCCACAGAGACAATATTCTTCTCCAAATCGAAGACCTCATCATTATCAACACTCCTACCGCCATCAGGCGCGGCAGCATGCACGACAAAGGCCAAGAAAACCAAAGAGGAATTTCACTCCATTGCCAATACCATATAGTCAGTTCTTGCCAGATTTAATCAAAGATGGATTGATAGTACCGAAGGAGATAGATCCTGTGATTCCTCCATATCCACCAGGCTTTGATGCCGATGCCCGATGTGACTACCATGCTGGGGCACAGGGGCATTCAACTAAAGACTGTAAGGTGCTTAGGAGCAAGGTTCAGACTCTGCATGACTCCAATATGTTCTCGTTCACGCCTCAAGGTATTCAAATCAGCAATCCTGAACCTAATCAAGCGGGTTCATCAGGCTCTGAAGCGAAAGAAATTTCAGAGAGTGGATGTGAAGATGATTCTCAGACTGATCTCGACAAACAACTCTGAAGACGGATATCACAACTTGGCAAATCAAGAAGGAAATTCCAGTTCCCCGAAGTTGGCAAACTTTTGACTGTTTAGCATTTTGTTGTATTTTTCTTTGCATGTTTGAATATGTTTTTGCTTATAAGCTTTGTTGTACTTTCAAATTGGCAAGATTAATGAAAAGTTTATACATCTTTTGATTAAGTCCATTCGTTTCACTCATTTTATTTTATGTTTGTGAAAAAAAATAATCTTTATCTTGTTTCTTTCCATTTATCAAATTTGTTGTTAAGCAAAGATTGGGGAGGATGATGAAAACATTACATCCCTAATAGCTATGGTATGCTTTCGATTAAACCTTCCCGAGGATGTAAGGCATTGTTTCAATTCCCAAACACTGGAGAAATAAGGAAGATAATCCCTCGTTAACCCTTTGAGCCTAGAAGTAGGAGTTTTCTTTCCTTACACAAAAAAACCTTAATCTCAACCTGGGGGTGGGTAGTTCTCAGTTTAACTTGGTTATGCATTCTAATGCAAGCGCTTCATACAAGACACCAGTCAGCTCTCCAGATCAAATGAGTTAGCATTATACAAGTTATTCCCGAAGCGACAAATAAGGAAGGATCGTCAAGAAATCCTTAATCGAAGAATAAGCCGAGTCCCTTTTAAGGAAAAAGCCAAGAAAGATGGGAAGCCCAAAACTTTGCCTTATACAAGAAGGTTTGTACAACAATCGAGAAAAGAAAAAGATCTCAAAGCCTCAAACAAAAGCAAAGAAGAGGTCTCATAACCTCAAACAAAGACAAGAAGAGGTCTCAAAACCTCAGTGAAGACAATAAGAGGTCTCAAAACCTCAGCAATAAAGGATAACCAAATGTTGAAAGGGAGTATTGACTACCAAAGGTGTCTGAATCATCAATTATCATCAGCTCAATTCCTAGCCTATGGGAATCTGAATGTATAGCCTAAGTTAACTGAGTGTAGGACTGAAGTTCATCACGAAGATGGGGTGGGTACAAATAAACTTTGAGCCTTTACCCTTTGTTTCTTAAACCATGAACCAGACCTCGTTACAACCCTTAAAAGACCTAATTGAGGTAAGGTTGTTTTGAAAGGCATACTACAGCAAGGTTGATTAACCTGAATCCTAATAATCTTTGCTAATTGCGCGTGTTGATCACTTCATCTGTCATTCCGTAAATGGCTAGATCCACCTTTGTTTTTATTTAATCATTCCACCGTGTGTGTTTTCATCAATAAAACTTTGATTTCAAAAGCTTGCATGAATTTTGCATTAACATTGCCAATTTTAAATGAACAATACTTGTTTGCAAAACAATTCAATATCAAAGGAATCCCAACAAATGCAGCCAGCTAGGGAATTCGACTTGATAAAGGAAGCTCAGTCAGAGGCAACCAAGCGGAGGAATTTGCCAATCCACCAGTTCAAGAGCTATTGAATCAGGGGCAGAACTCTTCAAGTTCAGAATATTGGGGCAAGCCTTCTTGAGGTCATCTTATGACAAGTTTGTTTCAAAGCAAGGACTCCAGTAACCCACCAACAGGGGCAAGTGGGTTCCCCAGTCGTTTCTACCACAGTCTGAGGACTTTATATCACAAATACCATTAATCAGGGGCGATATTCACGTATTCACACAGGCCAATCAGGTCAAGATTCGGTAAATCTCTAGAAGGCCAATCAATCTGGGGCATCTCCTTCACAGATCAACCAGTCTGAAGAACAAGTTCAAAGACTTTGTCGTGCAAATGCAGTTAATCCGGGGCAGTTATGGCGAGATTCATGAATCTAAGAGTTTGAAGATATTGAGGCATTTTGTATGTCGATTCTTCTGTAAAATCCTCTTGGTATTTTCTCCCAACATACCATGCAATCTGGGGCAGAGAAGATTTGAAGATTACATGTTGCAAGAGCTGTTGTTCATTATGGTGATCATCGTATAAGTCAGGATGCATAACTACCCTGTTCGTGTGATATCCTTTTCCAGTTTCCCAGTAAGCTGTCTCTCTAGCTAAATCTTGGCAATTATCCATGGATCTTCCTCCTCCAATAAGGAAATCAAGCTCATGATGGCAATCCTAGTGAAGTCATGATGCTATACGTCAAGTGGAATACTCTTTCCCCCAGTGAAGCAGATCTGATGATCCTACTTATTCATCCCTAGTAATGGTCCAATCTGATGAGTTTGGCTGGGTATCCTTGTCGAGATGTTTATTTCATCTCCAATCTAGTTTCCTTTTGTCTGTTGTCAGCATAAGCATGAGCATGGCATTTGCACTCATATGCATAACATCTTAGCATTTTGCTACCTTCCAGGTGTTTACCTGTCTTTGTTCACTCTGGTGGTTATTTCCCCAAGTGACTGGGTTTGTCTGTCCTCTCCAATAGAGTTGTCAGCCTTAGGCATAAAGTGCCCATTCTTTCTGAATTCCCCACAGAGTTTGATTCTCGTGGATGATGGTTGGTTCAGTTATCTTTTCCACATCTAGATAAGATAAATACCTATTTAAGTTCATTCCTCAATTGGAGTCTTGTTTGACTGTTTCTTTCTAGCTTGTTCCTAGATTGAACTTTGATCTCTGGCAGGTGTGGTTTTTAAACCTATCTTTGAACGTGCATTTATTTTGCACTGTGTCTCACAGGAAGAATCTTTTACAGATCCTTATTGAAGACAGTTATTCCTCCAGCAGTGTTGTAATATCAACATCTCTTTGGAATTTATACCTAACAACAAGTGGCAATCTCCTTGAGAAGCTTGTTTTGCTATCATTACCTCTACAACGATAAGTGGCAATCTCTTTCCTGAGAAGCTTATCCATCCTTGGTCTTATTCACCCTTCTACAGTTACCAATGATGTTACCTTTAATCAGTCATTCTCCATCAATCCATTTAATATGATCCCTGTTTGAAGTGTCATCCCCGTCAACCCGTTGATGATGTCACTCTTTAGTGAAAAGTTTCCTCTTCATCTACCCTTGGATGATGTCACTCTTTAGTGAGCTAATAGTTTTTCGTCAATTCCTTTGACAATGTCAGCTTTCTTTCCATCAATCCTTTGATGATGTGACTATTTATTTTACTGTCTTTACCATCTATCCTCTGATGATGCCACTTTTTTGTAATTTCTTCATTTTGTCAATCCTTTGACGTGGATGATGTTTGCTATTTGTTTTCATTCTGTCAATCCTTTGACAATGTTGATGTTTGGGTCTATTTCTTTCAGTCAATTCTTTGACGAGGTGTCTCTTCGATGAGGTCAATTTCTTCATTCTTATCAACCCTTTGATGATGTCACTCTTTAGTGAACCAATCGTTGATCTGTCAATCCTTTGACAATGTCAGTTTTCTTTCCATCAATCCTTTGGTGATGTTAACTCTTCAATTCAGTTGTATCTTTCCATCAACCCATTTGATGTGATCCCTATTTGAGGTGTTCTTCCAAGTAACCCTTTTCAATGAAGTTAATTTCTTCATTCTGTCAATCCTTTGACGTGGATGATGTTCGATGTCAATTTCTTCATTCTGTCAATCCTTTGACGTGGATGATGTTCGATGTGGTCAATTTCTTCATTCCGTCAATCCTTTGATGTGGTTGATGTTATAGGTCTTGTTCCTTGTCGTCAGCCCTTTTTGACGATGTGAACTTTGGTCAGTTGTGAACCTCAATTCAAAATATACCTTCAGTGGCATTCTCTTGAAGAAGCTTGTTTTTCTATGGTGATAGGTGGCAGTCTCTTATGAGAAACTTATCTATCTCTGGTTTTATTCAACCTCTTTGCAACCATAATGGGTATTCCCCAGGAAGTCTAATCTTCATTGATGCAACCCCAGTACCAATCTATCCGATACTTAATCTCCTCATTTGGATACCTAAAGTCCAGTAATCGCTGGCATTGTTTAAAAAGGTCAAATATGAACCTAAACTTCAGATTATCGTGAATCTGTTGTTTGAACCCAGGTTATCGTGAACCTAAACCTCTGGTTATCGTGAACCAGTTGTTTGCATTAGGTTATCGTGAACCTAAACTTCAAGTCAAATATGAACCTGTTGTTTGAAACTAGGACTTTAGGTTATCGTGAACCCGTTGTTTAAAACCAGGTCAAATATGAACCTAAACTTCAGATTATCGTGAATCTGTTGTTTGAACCCAGGTTATCGTGAACCTAAACCTCTGGTTATCGTGAACCAGTTGTTTGTATCAGGTTATCGTGAACCTAAACTTCGGGTTATCGTGAACCCGTCGTTTAAAACCAGGTCAAATATGAACCTAAACTTCTGATTATTGTGAATCTGTTGTTTGAACCCAGGTTATCGTGAACCTAAACCTCTGGTTATCGTGAACCAGTTGTTTGCATCAGGTTATCGGGAGCCAAAACTTCAGGTTATCGTGAACCCGTCGTTTAAAACCAGGTCAAATATGAACCTAAACTTCAGGTTATCGTGAATCTGTTGTTTGAAACCAGGTCAAATATGAACCTAAACTTCAGGTTATCGTGAATCTGTTGTTTGAAACCAGGTCAAATATGAACCTAAACTTTAGATTATCGTGAGTCTGTTGTTTGAACCCAGGTTATCGTGAACTTAAACTTCAGATTATCGTGAATCTGTTGTTTAAACCCAGGTCAGATATGAACCTAAACTTCAGCTTATCGTGAACCCGTTGTTTAAAACCAGGTTATATGAACCCATTATTTAAAATCCAGCTCATACTGGTAGTCAAAGTCCAACTCATATTGGCACACCCAAATCTAGCTCATACTGGTATTCTTCATAATCCAAATTATTATCTTACCCAACTCATATTGGTGTATACTGACATACCACTTCTGAGTCCAATCCTTGTTGGCACTTTAATCTGGTTCCAAGCAGAAGTTCGGTCCTTATCAATATCTCTTTGAGAGTCCTTGTGATTAATCATCATTTGGCACACAGAGAGTTTGTCTCTGTCTTTTCTTGAAGATCCCGTTTGAACTCTTCAATATAAGAAATCTCCAGAAAATCTTTGTAGGATTCCTATCCTTTTATTTCAAACTGGTCTCCAGTGGAGATCATGTCTTCCTTCTGGTTTCATACCCAGTAAGAATGTGTCTTTTCCCCAGTGTCGCCCGGTCACGTATGAACCAGTCGTTCATCTCCCTGGATCTTTCCCCAGTGGAGAATACCTTTATGGCTCCTATCTCCAATAAGGACCTGTAGGGTTTCCCCTCAGTTTCTTTTTCTATCCCTAGTGTTTCTTTGGAGTCTCCCCAGTGAGTCTCTTTTTGTTGGTTAGCTTGTATCCCCAGTGAGTTTTCCTTGTGGATACTAACCTTCATCCATCCCCAGTGAAGCTCATCTGTGGTTGTTTGCTCTTTACCTTTTGTGTCCAGTTTGTCTGCATTTCTTGCACTACCATGACATCATATCATCATATTAGAAATTCATGGCATGTCAGCATTTGCATATCCGCCGCTTGTCCTTAGCATCTGCATTCCATCTAAGGGCAAAATTTTAGGTTTGCTATATTTAAATACCTTTCACCTTGATGTCCCGAGGATCTTCGTTCCTCGTGTCATCCGGTAAAGCTATTTAAATAGGGGCAACTGTTGTACCCCAAATTTTGACCCCTTAGATGTCATAACATCTTGCATTGACATATAGGTTCAATCATCTGTGCACTATTTAACTAACCCACATTTTGCAGTTTATTTCTCTTATGTCTGAAATTAGGGTTTACACAGAGAGATTCAAGGCCTCCTAAGGTATTCTCTGGCTCCATATAATCATCACAAAGATTCACCAGTTGTTTGGAACCAGGATCTCAAGACTTTGAATCAAGTCAAGTCAACAGAAGATCACCAGACCAAAAAGTGGAATTAGGGTTTTAACCTGAGGAATCACTGAAGAATTTTGCCCTATTAAGTCAAGATTTGATTTGTTCATCAACCAATTGATCTTGCCTATATTCAAGAGGTTTCAAGGGTTGATCAATCAAGATTTTGAATAGATCACTAACCAATCAAGTTCTCATACTCCTAAGAGACCTCCTCTCCTCAATAATCCAATGTGATTTGCTTTCATCACAAGTTCTTCCTCAAGGATCAGGCAAGGTTACCAGGTTAAGGGTCTGTGTGCAGTGTTGGTGAGATTCAGTGGAAGATTGACCTAATCTTGGTCAAACAAGTGGTTTGTTTCAGTGCCAGGTTATCAAGCTGTGGCAGAGATCCTGAACTAGGTTTTTGGTCCTCATCAAGTCATTTGTTTTATAAGTGTGCACTCAAGGCATGAAGATTAGGGTTTCTCACCCTTGGAGTTTATGATTGACAAATATTGTTCAGTTGAGTCTCCTAAGGTTAGCTGGTTCATGGTGTGTGCAGTACTGTTTCAGTTCAATTGAGGTTGTAGAGCCATCAAAGAGGTTAAAACAGTTGGTACATTTCAAGTTTTGTGCAAGTGTTTGGTCATATAATTCAGGATGTGCGGCAGTCAAGTGCAGTTGTCAAGGTTTAGGTGTTGTTTAAGCATGGAAGTGCATATTCATTCCCGTAGTCGTCTTTTATCCACATTTCATTTGAATCCATATTCCATAATTATCCACACTTTTTTTTGTTCTTTTCAAATTCTATAACCATTTCTTTCCTTCCAATTATCCACCTTTTATTTCAATTATCCACATTTGATTCAAATTATCAATTTCACCTAAATCCATTTTAAAATCTATAAAAACCAAGTTATTTTTCATATCCATATTCCTTAATCCAACTTCCAAATCATTTTCTTTAATTATTCATCATTGACCACTTTAATAGTCATTAAGTCCATTTCATTTTTCCAAAGCCAATTGTCTTCTCTTTTATTTATTTATTTATTAATCATCCAAAAAAAATCCAAATTATCACATTTTTTTCTTTATCCTTCACAAAGTCATACGACCCACTTGATTCAATACAAAACAATGAGACAAAACTGCTACACTATTATCATACTGCCCAAATCGTGACAGCTTATGAACCACACCATACAAAGTCTCAACGTTGCCCTTCAAACATAAACCTCTGTTACAAAAGCCAGCTCACACCACAGACAAAAACCGGTTTACAATACAACACCTGCAACTTCACCCAGTTCACACAGACCTGCAATAACAAAACACGGCAGCATCATAATTCAAAGCAGTAACCAAGACAATAAAAACAATAATCTTGACCAAGACCAATTACCAGCGTATGTCACTATACTCCAAAACCACTCCAAAAATGCCTGCTTCTATGCTACCTGCCTCATTACAAAACAAAAACTTCATAATAAGCCAGCACAAAACAAGCCTTCAAACCTTGACAGTAACTGGACACTGCTTCACCAAGATAAAGACATCACAACAAACATGACATCTCTCTATTGCCAAAACCAAAAAGAATCAGCATTTGAAAAGGACAATTGAAGACTGAATGGTTTAAGAAAAAAAGAAAGGATAAAATTGAGGGAGAAGGAGAAAAAAGGGAGGAGAGGATTCTGACCTTTCTCCTCAACATTCATCAAAACAGCCAAGAAAAATCTTAAAACAGAACGTCACCACAACATTTTCCTTCAGAAACCCTCTGCTAAACTCTTCAATCTCTCTTTTCTGCAAACCGAGAACGTCACCACTCCTCCTTAATCGCGCTGCACATCGCCGACCTCTATCAATCTTCTGTAACCTTCCAAAACAGAATCAACAAACCCGTCCTTCAACCTTCAAACGTCCCGGTACCTTCTATCGTCCAAACTCACAAACCACTTCCAGCACCTGTTGAACATCGAACAACAAAACTCAAACCTTCCATCCAACATCAAATCGAGTATCGCCGATGAAAGAGAGATTTGCGAAGAAATCGAGCGAGAGAAGGTGATGAAGCTGCATCGTGAAAGAGAGACGATCTGAATAAAGCGAACGAGAAAAACTCGAAGGAGGTTGCACCGTTCGTGCCGTTTTGCATAACTTGTTTTTCTTCTTCGATTTTATTTTAAGAAGATTAGGTTGATGGCACTTTTAGTTTTTTTTTGTTTAAAGTTGACCGTGTTGTTGTTGCTATGATGGTTTCTTTTTTTTTTTTTGTGAAAATGATTATATTTTTCTCTTGGGCTTTTGAAGCCCGTTTGGATTTTCTTGCTAGCACACCGATTATTATTTTTAACATACACCCTATCTTGATTTATTTTTGTTGAGAAACCTTCTTCCACTTTTGGTCGCGTGGGCTCAGCCCATTTGATTTCATTTCCTAGCACCGCCATATGCTATACATACACCTCTATAAATATGTGCACCCCTCTTTGTTAGTATGTTATAAAAACCAATTTAAGTTGTTTCTTCTATTTTCTAATCTTTTAGTTCTTAGTATGTTTATGTTTTTTTTCCAAATTAGCCTTATGAATTTCAATTTTTTTCTTTATTTTGGCCAATGATATCATAAAAATCTTGACTTTGTTGATTATTTCAAAATCACTAAAAATCTTGATTTGTATGAGGCCACTTTTTATTCATTTATTTTGGTCAATGAAAGTCTAATCAAAAGATTATCGATTTACTGATTTAAATCTTGATTTCGACGAGACCAATTTCATTTTACATTTCGATTCCATTTTCTCTATTTTGGCCAATGATATTACAAAATCATGACTTGGTTGATTTATTCAAATTGACTAAAAGTCTTGATATGTATGAGGCACATTTTGTATTTTTGTTGGTCGATGAAAGTAAAAAAATAAGATTATCGATTTATCGATTTAAATCTTGATTAAGACGAGACCCACCTTATTTTTCATTTCGGTTTCATTATCTTTATTTGGGCTGATGACATTACACAAATCTCGACTTTGATTATTTCAAATCAATAAAGTCTTGATAAATATGAGGCCACTTTTTTATTTATCTTTATTGGTCAATGAAAGTAAAAAAATCTGAGATTATCGATTTATCGATTTAAATCTTGATTAAGATGAGACCAACTTTATTTTCATTTCGATTTCATTATCTTTATTTTGGGTCGATGATAGAACAAACTTCCTGGTTTGGTTGATTTCATTGAATCGACAAAACTGTGATCAATATGAGACCATTTTCTCTTTATTTCAGTCTCCTTCACTTTTTAGTCGATGAAAGTCAAGTATCCTTGATTATCAATTTCTCGATTAAATCATGATGAAGACGAGACTATTTCTACTCCCTTTCAATTTTTAATCTCTTTGAATACTAACTCTTCATTTCTCTCCTCAGTGAGACCTGTACATATTTCCTATTATGTTTGTGGTTGCCTGTTTCATTTGACACATCCCTATTCCAAAGGAAAGTTCTCCTCAGTTGACTCATAAGTCAATAAACAAATCATTCCCCCTTGGCCTCATAAGAGCCTTTCCCTTTTCCTGGCCTCATAAGAGCCATGGAATCATAACTTAGAATTAGGATAGAGTTCTTAAACTCTATGTGATTCTCATCATCATGAGAACTCACTTTTCCCATCATAACTTAGATTTAGAGAGTTTCTTAAAACTCTAAATGAGCTCATACTCATTTCCCCTTGAAACTTTGGCCATAGTCAATGGTTCCTCTTTCACCCTTAGTTAGGTGAACTACAGTTGCTCTGATTCTTTAGTCAGATATGTAGGCACAAGATGCGACGTCTTGGCGAGCAAACTTAGTGTACATACCCTTAGGTCTTTACCTTTAGCAGATTTCTTTTAGCAAGAAAACATAACATAACACAAACTAAACAAGAGGTTCCTGTAGAGTACTACAAATATTAAGGGTGCTAATACCTTCCCTTAGTATAACCAACCCCCGAACCTTAGATCTCCCCCCTTTAGGTTTTTCTCGATCTTGAACCTTTCCTTTGGATAAATCAAACTCGGTTGTGAATTCAAAGAAGTGTGACGCAAGTTAATTAATAGCTTGTTATCTGATTCTCACCGCAACACCTTCCCTTAGTATAACCAACCCCCGATACCCGATCTCTTAGCTGTGTCTTCACATGGCGCAAAAGGTTTTTCTTTCGATCTTTACCCTTTCCTTTGGATAAATCAAAGCTCGGTGGTGAATTCAAAGATGTGTGATGCAAGTTAATTAATAGCTTGTTATCCAATTCTTACCGCAACAGAAATGACGACTTCACTGGGGATCATCTTGAAATAAGAGGGTTAAGGCTACCTTTTTTATATTTGTGTTTGTTTTATGTTTTGCTTGCTTGCTTGTACCTATCTGTATATATCTGTATACTTGCTTGGGTTCTTCTGTCTGGCAAGGTTGTTACTATTGAGTGCTGAGATAAGTCCTAACCCGGACTTGAGTGCACTTATTATAGGACGATGGTATATTCAAGGAGGCTTTGAGGGAGTCGATTCCCAAAAAAGTTGACTTGAGACACCATCACTCAGTTGAGGCCCTTTTGAGAGTCTAGTCATGTTGAACGCGTCTATTCGTGAAAACGTGCTACTCTCGACCTAGGTGCCCGAGATATTGAGAACCGTAGTTACCTCTAACCCCACTTGGCCTTTTAGGATATAGTGCGAGGACTATGAGGGAGTCTATTCCCGAATTGGTTGCTACGCGATACTACACTCAGACGAGACTCTCTTGAGAATATTATTGACTACCGAGTCATTTGGGAAATTGATAATATCCGAAAGATGGGTTGTCGACTCTGGGAATCTTTTAGAACCCTGTTCTACAGATGGAAAACCCTTGTATACACCTTTTGGGATGAGTAGACCATGGCTCCATGCTCGTGATCTTCAAACCTATGCATTCTCTTGTTTGCTTGTGCATATTTTTCAATACCTGTATACGTGTGTTTGTGCATGCATCCATCCATTCATGGATAGCCATTTGGTTTCAAGGAACTCAGACGTTCTTTCCTTTGCAAAGATCAATAGAGATCATGATTTTTAAAGTGAAACCCTTCTGTTTTTCCAAAAAATGTTTGCAACTTGATATTGAACTCCTTGAAACCATTTGGCTTGCATTAGCATTGCATGCGCATGTCATTGTGTAGTGAGCGATTTTGGACGCAGTTCTTAAGCGCTTTCTCTCTTTGGGTTTGTTTACTACAGATCGATTCATTTTTTATCCTATTAAATCTTATGAAGGAAGGGAAATAGATGTCTCCAATTAATCCTGCTTGCATACTGAGTTTAAACAGCGGTCTGTTAGGTTACAGATGCGATCAATGTGGTGGGGCCTTTCTTGTGTTATTTTGACAGAATGGAAGGTTTCTGGCGGGGAACAAGGATTAGGATGTTAGAACTGATGCTTTTTGTGAGAGTATGGGATTTAGGGTTTTTGATTAGTATGCTCTCTAAGATCTTTTCTTTCGATCTTATGCCTACGTATTCCCGTTTACCGAAACAGGGAAATCAGAGCGTTCGTAGTTCCTCCTATTCTATGGGAGGAAATGGTGTTTTGGTGTCTTGTTCAAAGCCCAAGACGTGAAGCGAAAGGTGATTTGTATCTTGTTCAAAGCCCAAGATGTGAAGCTGAAGGGTCTATTTGTATCTTGTTCAAAGCCCAAGATGTGAAGCTAAAACGGTGTTGACTTTAGAGAGAATTTGTCATCTCTAAAGAGGGGGTTATATGTCACAACTGTTTATAAAGGAAAATTACTTTAACCGGGATATGTGAATCCGGCAATGCCATAATTTCCTTTATAGGGGATTTTTAACCTGAAGGAGAAGACTTTAACTCAGTGTAGAGCAATGCTATCTTTCCTTAGGAATTTCTCATGCTAAAAGAGGGACAGTGGCATGGATGTAGATGATCTAAAGGCTTGTCGCTTACATCAATTAGATGAAGAGAAAGGAGTTGTTGATATTTGTGTACTGTGAACGAGGCACAACTTTGATGCTAAAAGGTTGATTAGATCAACCAGTGGTTTTCTTATACAAAGCCTAAGAGGAGGCTATCATGTGTCTCGTACAAAGCCCGAGAGAGAGGTTAAAAGGGGTTGATCCTACAAGAGGATCTTTTATACTCAACAAGAGAGTGTTTTTGTATCTTGTACAAAGCCCGAGATGGAGGCTAAAATTTGTTTGGCTCAATAAGAACCTTTTTATATCTCGTATAAAGCCCGAGATGGAGGCGAAAGGGTGATTGACTCAACGAGGGAGTCTCTTATGTGTCTCGTACAAAGCCCGAGAGAGAGGCTAAACGTTGTTTGACTCCGCTGGGGAGAATCATTGTACAAAGCCCAAGAGAGAGGCTATGATTACTGTTTCTGTTGAGTGACAGATCCAATATACTGATTTTAAAGAGAAAACTAGTTCTTATATGAGTAACACTGTACTCAAGGATTTTTGATTCGAGGATCAGGGATATTTCCTTTTCTTTAAGGAAAGGGGAAATCCAAAGGGTATTGAGACTGTCCGAGCCTACGGGTTTTCTTCCTATTTAACGAAGGGGTTACTTGAGAATGTCTTTGAGACTCAAGGAAATTAGACTGTCCAAGTCTAGAGTTTCATCTTTTGTACTATGCTTTGAGAAACAGTAGTAGACTCTTGGAAAGGGTTGTTCTATGAAGATGATTAAGTTCTATTCCTATACCTCTAGGAGGTCGTCAGGACAATTTGTACGAAGCCCAAGAGGAGGCTAGAGACTTTTAAGAAGCCGAGAGGTCCTTGTACGAAGCCCAAGAGGAGGCTATCATTCCCGGAGGAAGAGATCATTATACGAAGCCTAAGAGGAGGTTGTGAATACTTCTAAGAAGCCGACGGGTCCTTGTACTAAGCCCAAGAGGAGGCGGGGTTGCTTTTAGGAAGCCTGTGGGTCCTTGTACGATGCCCAAGAGGAGGCCGATGCTTTTAAGAAGCCCGTGGGTCCCCAAACCCCGAGAAATTCAAGACAGGCTATTCACGAGGAATAGATCAAGCCAGGAAAGTTCGAGAATTTGGAAGAAACTCAAAGATGCCATTCACAGAGAATACATTCATCTCTGGGATTAGAGTTTCTTGACAATTCCTAATGAGGACAGCCGAAGAGAAGACTGTATCTGGTGATCCTATTGGGGATCTAGTTGTCTATTTCTAAGAATAAACGAAACGGCGTCACCTAGTTCTAGACGTAGTTGCCGGGGAAACTCTAAATATCTATATTATTATTACACAATTGATATGAGTTTATGAAAGAAGACTTACAGCGAAACAACCCCACAATACAGTTATATGTATATGAAAGCGGTAAATGAAAGTGTGTAAACACTTACTCGGTTGTAGAGCTTCCATGATGTTTGGTTAGTTGTTCAACAAAGAAAGATTGAAAAAAACAGTATATTCAAAATCAAAGGAGAAAGTTCTTTGAAATAAGAAAGATTTGGGGCTTACAGCTCAAGGAGAGGCCCAGGGTTTTATTAGTGATTGCACTGTTGAATTTGTACAGAGGGACTTATACAAGTGACTGTGGCCCAAAAAAGGTTTTCTGTACAAAGGGATGGGTCTTACACTCTCTCAAGAGGCCCAAAAAGTTTTTAAAGAAAAAGAGTGGGGCTTATAACATGAGGGTAGGCCCAATTGATTTTTTCATTTAAAAATGGCGATTGCACCGAGGTTTTCTTTTAACGCAGAGGGACTTATACAATAAGTGAGGCCCAAAATTGTTTTGGTTAAAAGGGGATTGGGTCTTAAACTCTATTAGAGGCCCAAAAGTTTTGAATGGGTCTTATAGCTCTAGGAGAGGCCCAATTGATTTTTTGAAAAGGCGACGATCGCGCCGTTTATTTGAAAATGTACAGAGGGACTTATACAACGAATGAGGCCTAAAAAAGTTTTCTGTACAAGGGGGTTGGGTCTTACACTCTAATAGAGGCCCAAGTGAGTTTTAAGAAAAGAAATGGGTCTTACTACTCGAGGGTAGGCCCAAAGTTTTGTTTTAAAAAGGCGACGATCGCGCCATTTTTTTTTGACGATATCGGGACTTATACAATATACTGAGCTCCAAAAAGGATTTGGTCAAAAAAGGATTGGGTCTTACACTCTATTAGAGGCCCAAATGTTTTAAAGAAAAGAAATGGGTCTTACTACTCGAGGGTAGGCCCAAAGTTTGTTTTTCAACGGATGATGATCGCGTCGAACTTTTTGAAATACCACGGGACTTATACAATAAGTGAGGCCCAAAATGGTTGGTATTTACAAAGGATTGGGTCTTACACTCTATTAGAGGCCCAAAAATTTTGAAAATGATTTATGAGGGTTGAATTAATCCAAAAACCCTAATTTGTTTTCAAAAATGTATTTAATTGAATAAAAATTCAATTAAAATGATCAAAATTGTTTAACATATGAAAAACAAATTGTGATCTTGGATTAATGCTTCAAAAATTAAGTACTGACCTACAAAATAATTAGAAAGCATTAAAAGTTGCAAAATCAAGGTGGAAAAAATATTTTAAATGTTAAAAACAATTAAAACATTAATTCTTTGCAAAAATATCAATTATACAAAATAAATAATATTTTTGGGATTTTTTGGGAAAATAAAATATCTTAACATTTTTGTGAATTATTAAAAAAAGAATCAACTCAAAATCATTAAAACTCAGAGAGAAATTAATTTTTGAATCAATTAAATAAAATCACAAAATTCAAATATTCAAATATTGGAAAATGGCGCCAAGAACAAAGGCAGGAACACACGCGTTTTCAGTTTTGCCCAGATTTGCATTTTCTCTCCAATCTCACTGAATACTTGATTATATCATGCAATCCACATACCAATCAACTCGTTTCAACCTCACGATCATGTTTATGACAATTAATTTCATTTAAATTAAGCATAAAACAAGAAATCATGAAAAATCCTCAAGAACCCTAATTTCTGCATGAAGGCTGGGATTTTTGATACACGATTCAAACAATGCAATTAATTGAGGGGAAACATTCCATGCATGATTATGAACATATGGTCAAATTATTGTGCAGCAAAAATTGCATGGATCATAGAGTTAGAAGAGCTCATGCTTACCACTTGCAGATGGTGATCGTGATTTATGTTAGAGGTGTTACAGCTAGGTTCCAATGATCTGGATAGCTTTCCTAGGTGCCATGGAGTGTGTATGAATGCTTGGAATGGATTGAAATGATCTGGAATTTGAGATGGTACCCCAACTGCAAATCTGTCAAGAAATTGAGCAATTGGCTGGTGATTTTGTGAAATCTGTGTTCCAGATGTTATGTGAGTGTTTGGATCACTTCTATATGATGTATGTGAGGTGTGTGTGTGATTGGTTTGATTGGAAAAGCTCTCAAACTCAAAACCCGATAGTGACTTGCCTTAGAAGGCAACATTGGAGTGAAAGAAGAGATTTTGAGGAAAGCATATGTTTGATGGCTTTGGTGTACTCAAACTGATCACAATTGAGCTCTATTTATAGTAGAGCAAGTTTGTTTTGCAAGGAATAGTGAATGGTAACTGCTGAGTAGGTTTAGCCAATGTTGGCAAATGAAAATCCAAGTCTCCTCTAGCCATTGACTAGAGGTTAGGGCACAGGCTGCTGGTTCCCTTGGTCTTGGATAAGTCTTGACTGAATTCAGTTGAGAATGGCTCAGTCCATGCCACCTTGATGCTTCCATTGAATGCTCTAATTCAAAATTGGAGTCTTGTCCCTATTTTGGCAGTTCTAGGTTCAACATGCTATTTCTTGTTCCAAAGACTTTGGAGGCTTGGCTCAGTGATTGTCCCCTTTAAATTCAATCCTCATAGGTGTCCAAGTGGATAGGAGCATTTGGATTTGGCTGATTTAGGCAAATCGACCAAAAGTGCAAAATCTGCCTTGCCTTGGCAGATTTCAGCAAGGCAACTTGCCAATGTCATATCTCATGGCTCAAATTGAATTTGGTAATGTTCTTGGCCATTTTGGAAAGCCCTTACATGATACAACAACTGTTTAAACATGTTTGGTTTTGATCTCTTTTGAATCCAAGTGAAAAATCCCCCTACATTTGGCAAAAAGTAAGGTAAAATCTGACTTAGTGAAATTTTCACTAAGTGTTGGAACAAAGTGACTTTTCTTGATTTTGATCACTCCATAACTCAAAATCCATGAGGAATTTGGACATAAGTTAGTATGAAGCTTTTGTATAGGGCAATGTGATTTACAAATCAAGCTTTGAATGGGGAACAATGGCCTTGTGGTTTAGGAGTTTGGTCCTCCAAAGTTGGCACATTAGTGTCACTTTTTCCATAACTTAGAAATTTTTCTAAGTTTTTATGGTTACCCCTTTTACAAGTTATCCCACTTTTTTTGATTTTTCTTGATGAATGATGATTCAAATCATACATTAACATTATTTTAGGGTTAAAAATCCATTTTGGTGAAAAATCTCAAAAAGTCAAAGTTGACTTTTGTGCACAATTGACTTTTTATCAGATGAATTCTAAACTGTGCAATTTTTCAGGAAATCATGTCCTTGACCTAAATCAAACTTGATGGACATGTTCCATGGGTGTCATAGGGTGTATTGAATCATGTATTAGGGTTTGGGAGCATGTCCTGGTCAAAAGTCAAAGTTATAGTTGACTTTCCTCGCGAAACCCTAATTGTGGTGCAGATGAAATTGAGGTTTGTTGCTCAATCTTCTTGGATTAATCCATTGTTCCAAATGGATCAATATAGTATATTAAAGACCCTTAAATCATGTCTTTAGGTCTTGGTTCATGATTTGTCCCAAAAGTCAACTTAGGGGTGAATTAGGTCAAGAAACCCTAATTCCTAATTTTTGATGTATGCATCCCCTGAGGCAAAATTGACTTGATGATTGGGTCTATGAGGTTCCATGGAGTATATTAGGTTGTGTTTTGGATCCTTGGCTCATGCCCAGAGGAAAATTTCCCTTTGGAGGCCCTGATCGACCAAAACCCTAGTTTGGTGACACTGTCGATCTTGAGACTTGATCCACCTAGAAGGGAGCTTCCTTGTGCTTAATCCTTGAAGTGGGAGTCCTTTTGATCAATTGTGGATATTTTAGAGGCTAGACAAGTTGAAGATCAAGCCATTCCTTGATTGATCCTTTGTCTAAGAACTCTGAGAGGGCTTGAAACCCTAATTCTGATTGTAGTAAATGCTCAACAACCCTTGAGGCATTTGATGAGGCATGATGGTTCATCGATATTGTGATGATGATTTGCACAATGATGGGAAATCTTAGTGGTCAAAATTTGGGGTATGACACATTACATTTGCATTTCTCAGCCTCGAGTCTCATCCGTCCTTTGTCTGTAAACTAGTTTGACTTCCCAAAGCCAGTATTGGACTTAAGGTAGCGTGTGAAGGATCATGAACTCAGAAGAGCAGAGCCAGTTTGTGACCAAAGCAGATTTTGAATTGTTGAAAAATCAGTTGGTGGAAGCTAGACAGCCTTGGCTGTAACACCCCAAATCTACCCGGTAATTATAATAAAATAAAAATATCAGAGTATAAAAAAAATTTTCAACACAACATGGGATGTCACATTTCAACTTAAAACAACAAACAACTTATATTTCATTTAAAAGTGATACATAGCATTCAGCATTCACAACTTATAAATCAGCTAACGACTTTATTCAACTAGATCAAAACTTCGTTCAATTTATAATTATTCAACAATTAGTAATAACAACAACTTAGAAACAACAACATAAACATCCCCCCTGAGTGCTACGTATCAGAGCAAGACCAACTCGAACTAACAGCAACTAAAGGACTTCATAAAATTACTTCACTTCCACAGCTATTCTTCAGTACCTGCTCAATTACCCATAATAGGTAACATCATTACAGAAGGGGTGAGATATCGAAAAATATAATAAAAAATATGATAATTAATATACTAGATTAGAATCATATAAATTTCACCGCTTCATACGACAGTCATGCAACAACTAGAACTAAACAACTTAATAACAACCACAACTTATAACAAACAGCAACTCATAACCACAACTTGTATCGACAACAACTTATAGTAATAACAACATATAACAACAACTTATATAAAAGATGCAAATTATAGTAATAACAACATATACAACAACAGCTCACGACATTAGCAACTTATATCAAGCAACAAGATATAGCAATAGCAACTTATACCAAGCAACAACTTCACAACAACGACAACTTCACAACAACAACAACTTCACAACAACAACGAATCAATAACAACAAAAAATTCACAACGACTCAAAATGTGACACAACTATGCACATGCATGTGGTACCATTGGAGTAGAGCTCCCAACTTAAACATTGCCAAGTTATCGAGGCATTTCAACGTAATCAGGTGCCATCAAGGCCAACTTAATCAATGCCATCAAGGCCAACTTAAACATTGCCATCAAGGCCAACGTGGTGTGAGCATACAGCCCCGACTCATGAATGCAATGTATGCGACAATTATCAAAGGCATACAATCAACTACATCATCAACAAGAACAACCAGAACAACAACAACGAAAACAACAACTCAAACATGCATCAATAGCATCAACTTAATCCAACATTGGACGTTTGACCTACAACTTAATCAACAACAACATATTTAACATCAGCAGGTTCAATTAACAACATATTCAACGTCGCATAAACAAGACAACAACAACACAACTCAAACAACATTGGTCATAAGACATGTAACTTAAATAGTTCGCCCGTAAATCGGGACAATTCAACCTATTCAACTGTACCTGTAAATCAACTTAATCGACATAATTACCACAAAACAAACCAACCAAGAATACCTACTAATTTATATTAGTTATCCCGCCAATTTTCATTAAATTCCAGACAACTAATTTTCCGCTTAATTTGGCTAATAGGGACTGTTGTATAAATATTGTACTGCTACTTATAATTAAAGACTATATTATTTTTCTGCTATAATTGGACCAGATACAGACCTCAAAACCATTTTTCCTGGAAAGAACATCTCGTTAGCTTTCCAACGCTTCGAACGGGGGTCAAAACCGACTTACGGATCAAAAGATATGAATTTTTGAAGTTTTTCCAAAACAGAATTTTCTTCATAAAAACAGCTACGGGTTTCACTCAATTTTCCTCAAAATCTCATCTAAACATCACTATAATACAAATTAAATACATAGCAACCCATATCTATCATGTATCAACAATTAGGAACCTCAAAACATGATTTCCAACACAAAAGTTTTGGATCCAAATCTCAAAATCTCAACATATCAAATGTTGTAATTTTCCATCAAATTCACCCAAACATGTGAAATCATACAAATAATCAAAATCATCTACTGGGAGCAAGATTATTTTTAATAGAAAGAATATTTTGTTAGCTTTCCAACGCTTCGAACGGGGGTCAAAACCGACTTACGGATCAAAAGATATGAATTTTTGAAGTTTTTTCAAAACAGAATTTTCTTCATAAAAACTGCTACGGGTTTGAGCAATTTCGCCCGAAAATCCGACCGATTCAATTATTTTCTTCGAAATAAACACATACTCATTCATACCAAACATATAGTAGTGATTTGGAACCATCAAACACGAATTCTACGACTTTCGATTTCAATCCGAATCTTAAATGGGTCTCTAAACTATTACTAAAAATCAATTTCTAAACACACAAGATTCATTCGGTGCAATTTCAACACATACGATAGAATTTATATAACCCCAATCCTACGTATCAACTATCATACTCCCGATTATAAAATTCGAATCCCACCCTTACCTGGATTGAAGGCGGCTCGAATCTCCGATCGGCTTTCCGACGGCAACTTCTCGTAACCGTTTTCTTCAATTTCCTCGTTTTCCCATTCTTCCATTCTGTTCCTCTTTCTCCTCTTGACTAATTCCTCTTCTCTTTTTCTTATTATTAAAATAATAATAATAATAATAATCCAATATAACAACTAATGGGCCTAAGTCATACACCCCTTAATTGCTAATCCCGACGAAATCCAAGCCCATTACCCAACATGCTCCAATAATCCCTAATATCACTTATGATATTATTTCTTCGACTTTCCGACTAATATTCCGACTTAACGACTTAATTCTTCGAAACACAAAATTAACCGAAATAATAATTTGCGACCAACTACTTACTCCCGGCTTAATAGATTAATTCCGATTATCAACCAAATGGTCCAACAATCCAACTTAGTTAATTAAATAAGATAGTCCAATAAATAAATAATATTATTCTTAATATTATTCCTCCGATTTAACCGACTAAAATCCGACTTTAACTTAATAATCCCAATACGCCTCTTAAAATAATACCGACAAATCCAACTACTCCGATTAATTCTCAACTTCGTCTAAATCCAATAATTAAATCCTTCAATAATTTGATTAACTAATTAATTAAATTCAGGCGTTACAACTCTCCCCCACTTAGAATATTTTCGTCCTCGAAAATTTATCCGACACGACTATTCCAACAACTTAATTCTTCCGAGTAATCAAATCTCGTCCTCGCAAGGCAACTCCACATATAACACAAACAACGGTTCTTAACCTCAACGGCGACAACAACGCGAATACTACCCAAGTGATGCAATTGACAACTAACATCGCAACACAAGAAGTAACCAACTTAAGAATTTACCGGTTTAAGAACCAGAACACAACAACATAAGAATACCAACTTAAACACAACCTCAACGTAACCAAATATCAACATCGGTACAATTCACGTCTGAACAACCGCAATACACTACGCGTTCGCTGCGCACTCTGATTACTCTCAAGGTACTAACTCTACTCAGTTGACCTCCAACTTCCAATCATCAAAATTGACATAACAACGACTTAACTCTTCGGGATCTCCCCGTTAACACCACACATAAACTACAACTTTACTATCTTTTATCAACATAGTTCCCAAAATTACCTTAGGCGCATAACAACATTACAACAACATTTGACACCTGAGTCCACTTAAATTCAACAAGATAAATCATCTTTACCAACCAAAACTCCACTTTTACAAATCAACTTATAATTTAACTTCTTGTTCTACCTGTAACTCAACTCTCACATTATCCAGTCTCAACTGAAATTTTTCCATACTACTCATCAATCAAACACAGCTTCGTGCTGTCATCCTTAAATTCAACTAATATTCTAACATATGAACTTGTATCAGCAAAAACAAACAACCTTCAAGCACTTGGCTTGACTTCGACCAATTCAATGTACATACTATACTAGTTGGCACGACACATCTATCCATCAATTATGACTCCGTCTACTATCAACAATGGATTAAGGGTGATCAGTTCCTCAATTTGTCAATATACAGCCGACAACCATAACGGTGAAATAAATCATCAGTACCCAACACAATAGCGTACTTCAACTTGTGCCCAAAGTTCGTAAGCATAATGCCCCGCCAACTCTCTAAGGCTTACCAACGTCTTCTTAGTCTCCCTAATTTCAACTTCATCAACGATACAAAACGTCCAAAATCCAATACACATTCTCTTATACACGCTCATAGCACAAGCACAACTATTAAATATTCTTCTAACATCGGAATTGCTACTACTTCAATTACTATCCAAATTGGTTCGCTCCAATTACAACTTTCATCCAAGTCAAGATTTCAACAACGCTAACCAACCAATCGTCTTTCTTTTATTCTCAGAACCTTTATAATCCACCTAGTTTCACACTTGGCCTCATTCAATCCACAACTCAACAATATTATCGCGGTCTCTCTTGAATTCGTTCTTCTCTCAACATCACCGTCTCGTAACATCGTCACTATAATCATTCTCATTCGACATAAATTGCAGCTCTATGCATTTTCCAACACCGTCACATCCTTTCTAAAACCAACATTTTATTCCTTATCAATATATCGCACTCGGCTTCATCTTTCTCAATTTTCAGCAATAGTCGCTCAACTTCGAACACATTTTCCTCATCCAATACAGACCTCCTAAACACAAAATCATATTCCGAAAAGAAGAGAATTTCGTGTAGATTCCAGAACTTCAAGAATCGCTCAAATCCAATTTACGAGTAAAGAGTTGTCATCCTTACAATGGGTCTGGTCCAGAATTCCCGTATGCAGAATTTTCCAACAATCAGCATCAGACCCAAACATTAAAACGCACTTTTCTACCTCTTCACAAACTTCCTGAAGACAAATCTTATATGCAAACTGTAGGGAATTTCGTAAGCTTTCCAAAAAGTCTAGGATCGCTTCAATTTGAATCACGAGTAAAAAGTTATGCCTCTTTTACTGACAGCTGCTCCAAAATTGCAAAAATCAGAATTTGAGATCGATGAACATAAGTTCCATCTTTCTCTCTTGCTTCCAAAATTCACCAACATCCTTTCTTTTCATCCCACTACGAGAATCCCTCGACTTTAACCCAACTATACTCAAGGCATATTAATCTACCGACTTGATCTACCAACTTAACATTTTCTTTGGGATAATTCTTTAATCTCAATCAATTCACCCTCCATAATATACACACACCTCGAACTCGACCGATACGAATTCATGAGTCCATACTCTCGCCGGTTCGCAACAACATCGCCTCGACAACATTTGCACTCTTACAATCAACATCACCTTGAACCAACTTCTACATACTAACAACACGTCCGGGAGACAAGCCTCTCCCCCACTTGTTTCAAACCAACACCTGCAGACAACAACTAGAAACTAACAAACAAGTACCGACAGTGTTTCACACACATGTCGAGTACTAAGGGACAAACAGCATTAGACAACATTGGCCGGACAGACCGACCTGCTCTGATACCACTATGTAACACCCCAAATCTACCCGGTAATTATAATAAAATAAAAATATCAGAGTATAAAAAAAATTTTCAACACAACATGGGATGTCACATTTCAACTTAAAACAACAAACAACTTATATTTCATTTAAAAGTGATACATAACATTCGACATTCACAACTTATAAATCAGCTAACGACTTTATTCAACTAGATCAAAACTTCGTTCAATTTATAATTATTCAACAATTAGTAATAACAACAACTTAGAAACAACAACATAAACATCCCCCCCGAGTGCTACGTATCAGAGCAAGACCAACTCGAACTAACAGCAACTAAAGGACTTCATAAAATTACTTCACTTCCACAACTATTCTTCAGTACCTGCTCAATTACCCATAATAGGTAACATCATTACAGAAGGGGTGAGATATCGAAAAATATAATAAAAAATATGATAATTAATATACTAGATTAGAATCATATAAATTTCACCGCTTCATACGACAGTCATGCAACAACTAGAACTAAACAACTTAATAGCAACCACAACTTATAACAAACAGCAACTCATAACCACAACTTGTATCGACAACAACTTATAGTAATAACAACATATAACAACAACTTATATAAAAGATGCAAATTATAGTAATAACAACATATACAACAACAGCTCACGACATTAGCAACTTATATCAAGCAACAAGATATAGCAATAGCAACTTATAACAAGCAACAACTTCACAACAACGACAACTTCACAACAACAGCAACTTCACAACAACAACGAATCAATAACAACAACAAATTCACAACGACTCAAAATGTGACACAACTATGCACATGCATGTGGTACCATTGGAGTAGAGCTCCTAACTTAAACATTGCCAGGTTATCGAGACATTTCAACGTAATCAGGTGCCATCAAGGCCAACTTAATCAATGCCATCAAGGCCAACTTAAACATTACCATCAAGGCCAACGTGGTGTGAGCATACAGCCCCGACTCATGAATGCAATGTATGCGACAATTATCAAAGGCATACAATCAACTACATCATCAACAAGAACAACCAGAACAACAACAACGAAAACAACAACTCAAACATGCATCAATAGCATCAACTTAATCCAACATTGGACGTTTGACCTACAACTTAATCAACAACAACATATTTAACATCAGCAGGTTCAATTAACAACATATTCAACGTCGCATAAACAAGACAACAACAACACAACTCAAACAACATTGGTCATAAGACATGTAACTTAAATAGTTCGCCCGTAAATCGGGACAATTCAACCTATTCAACTGTACCTGTAAATCAACTTAATCGACATAATTACCACAAAACAAACCAACCAAGAATACCTACTAATTTATATTAGTTATCCCGCCAATTTTCATTAAATTCCAGACAACTAATTTTCCGCTTAATTTGGCTAATCGGGACTGTTGTATAAATATTGTACTGCTACTTATAATTAAAGACTATATTATTTTTCTGCTATAATTGGACCAGATACAGACCTCAAAACCATTTTTCCTAGAAAGAACATCTCGTTAGCTTTCCAACGCTTCGAACGGGGGTCAAAACCGACTTACGGATCAAAAGATATGAATTTTTGAAATTTTTCCAAAACAGAATTTTCTTCATAAAAACTGCTACGGGTTTCACTCAATTTTCCTCAAAATCTCATTTAAACATCACTATAATACAAATTAAATACATAGCAACCCATATCTATCATGTATCAACAATTAGGAACCTCAAAACATGATTTCCAACACAAAAGTTTTGGATCCAAATCTCAAAATCTCAACATATCAAATGTTGTAATTTTCCATCAAATTCACCCAAACATGTGAAATCATACAAATAATCAAAATCATCTACTGGGAGCAAGACTATTTTTAATAGAAAGAATATTTCGTTAGCTTTCCAACGCTTCGAACGGGGGTCAAAACCGACTTACGGATCAAAAGATATGAATTTTTGAAGTTTTTTTCAAAACAGAATTTTCTTCATAAAAACTGCTACGGGTTTGAGCAATTTCGCCCGAAAATCCGACCGATTCAATTATTTTCTTCGAAACAAACACATACTCATTCATACCAAACATATAGTAGTGATTTGGAACCATCAAACACGAATTCTACGACTTTCGATTTCAATCCGAATCTTAAATGGGTCTCTAAACTATTACTAAAAATCAATTTCTAAACACACAAGATTCATTCGGTGCAATTTCAACACATACGATAGAATTTATATAACCCCAATCCTACGTAACAACTATCATACTCCCGGTTATAAAATTCGAATCCCACCCTTACCTGGATTGAAGGCGGCTCGAATCTCCGATCGGCTTTTCGACGGCAATTTCTCGTAACCGTTTTCTTCAATTTCCTCGTTCTCCCATTCTCCCATTCTGTTCCTCTTTCTCCTCTTGACTAATTCCTCTTCTCTTTTTCTTATTATTAAAATAATAATAATAATAATCCAATATAACAACTAATGGGCCTAAGTCATACACCCCTTAATTGCTAATCCCGACGAAATCCAAGCCCATTACCCAACATGCTCCAATAATCCATAATATCACTTATGATATTATTTCTTCGACTTTCCGACTAATATTCTGACTTAACGAATTAATTCTTCGAAACACAAAATTAACCGAAATAATAATTCGCGACCAACTACTTACTCCCGGCTTAATAGATTAATTCCGATTATCAACCAAATGGTCCAACAATCCAACTTAGTTAATTAAATAAGATAGTCCAATAAATAAATAATATTATTCTTAATATTATTCCTCCGATTTAACCGACTAAAATCCGACTTTAACTTAATAATCCCAATACGCCTCTTAAAATAATACCGACAAATCCAACTACTCCGATTAATTCTCGACTTCGTCTAAATCCAATAATTAAATCCTTCAATAATTTGATTAACTAATTAATTAAATTCAGGCGTTACATTGGCAAAGAAAGATGACATCATTCAAAGGACTTCTGTGAACGATGTTGCCCAAGTTCAACCTGTGTAGATTCCCGTTGAGAATCAGGTTATACAAGAACATGACATTGTCCGAGATAGACATTCCTCTTTTGTTGATGCTGTAGAATATCGTAGTTTCGCATTCTCTGAGCCAGATTCCCAAGAGGTAGTCCCTGTGATGAAAACCCAGAACCCACGATACATTGAGATTATGGAAAAATGTCGTGCCTTGGAAGAAAAGCTTGATGCCATTAAGAGTCGTGCCACTACTGATCTGAATGCTTTGAACATGTGTTTGGTACCCGACCTTGTAATGCCACCAAAGTTTAAAACGCCAAAGTTTGAGAAGTACAAAGGGGATAGCTATCCAAAACAACATTTGATGATGTTTTGCAGAAGAATGACTTCACATATCTGTAATGACAAGCTCATGATCCAATGTTTCTAAGATAGTCTGAGTGGGGCATCACTGAGTTAGTACATACAACTAGAAAACAATCACATCCAATCATGGTCAGACTTAGCCCATGCCTTTGTGAAGCAATACAACTACAATCTTGACTTGACTCCCAGTCGTTTGCATTTGCTAGACTTAAATCAAGAAGACAATGAGTCCTTTAGAGGATATGCTTAGAGGTGGAGAGAAATATAAGCTCGCGTCCAACCACCACTTTTGGATAGGGAATTAGTTGACAGGTTCGTGGATACTTTGCAAGGTCTATTACGAGAAAAGCTGTTTAGCATTGCGACATCAAACTTCTCTGACTTGGTAATAGTTGGAGAGCGCATCGAGAGTGGTCTCAAGAACGGAAAAATCTGAGGCGTCTCAAACATCCCTGCTAGTGAGAGTGAATCAATTGTCAGTTCTTAAGAAGAATGGGAAAAATAAAGTAATTCCACTTGGGAATCTCCGATACTTCAACCTCAACGCTCATGCGTCTCAAGTGATCATACTCGGCAATCTTTTGGGTCTCTCTTTCACACACCATTCTCTCCTCAAGGACAATATTCTTCTCCAAATCAAAGACCTCATCAGTATCAACAATCATTTCGTCGTCATCCGTGTCAGCGTGCACGACGAAGGCCAAGAAAGCCTGAAAGGAATTTCACTCAGTTGCTAATGTCATACAGTCAGTTCTTGCCAGATTTGATCAAAAGTGGATTGATAGTGCCAAAGGAGATAGATCCAGTGATCCCTCTATACCCACCAGGCTTCGAAACTGACGCCCATTGTGACTACCATGCTGACTGCAAGGTGCTCAGAAGCAAGGTTCAGACTCTGCTTGACTTCAATATGTTCTCATTCACACCTCAAGGTATTCAAATCAACAATCCTTCACCTAATCAAGAGGATTCATCAGACTCTGAAGTGGAAGAAATTGCTGAGAGTGGATGTGAAGATGATTCTCAGACTGATCTCGATAGTCAACTCTGAAAATGACCATCTCGATTTGGAAAATCAAGAAAGGAAAGCCTAAGTCTCTAAAGCTGACAATCTTTTGGCTGTTTCAGTATTTTGTTGTATTTTTCTTTACATGTTTGAATTTTATTTGCTTATGAGCTGTTGTACTTTCAAATTGGCAAGATTAATGAAATGTTTATGGATCTTTTGATTAAGTTCATTTGTTTCACTCATTTACTATTATGTTTGTAAAAAAAAACAAAAATACCTTTATCTTGTTTCTTTGCATTTATCAAATTTGTTGTTAAGCAAAGATTGGGGAGGATGATGAAAATATTATCCATAATTGCTGTGGTATGCTTTCGATTAAACCTTGCCGAGGATGTAAGGCATTGTTTCAATTCCCAAACACTGGAGAAATAAGGAAGATAATCCCTCGTTAACCCTTCGAGCCTAGAAGTAGGAGTTTCTTTCTGTACAAAAAACCCTTAAATCTCAACCTTGGGGTGGGTAGTTCTCAGTTTAACTTGGTTATGCATTCGAGCGCAAGCGCTTCATGCAAGACACCAGTCAGCTCTCTCAAATCAAATGAGTTAGCGTTGTACAAGTTGTTCCTCCAAACAGCAAAAAAGGAAGGATCGTTGAGAAATCCTTAATCAAAGAATAAGCCGAGTCCCTTTCAAGGCAAAAGCCAAGAAAGATGGGAAGCCCAAAACTTTGCCTTATGCAAAAGAACTTGTACAACAGCCAAAAGGAAGAGGTCCAAAAACCTCAGAAAACAACAATCAAAGAAGAGGTCTCATAACCTCAGTGAAGACAAAAGAGGTCTCATAACCTCAATAAAGACAAAAGAGGTCTCAAAACCACAAACAAAGACAAGGAGAGGTCTCAAAACCTCAACAATAAAGGATAACCAAATGTGATAAGGGAGTAATGACTATCCAAAGTGTCTGAATCATCATCAACTATCATCAATTCATTCCTAGCCTATAGGATCTTGAATGTATAACTTGAGTTAACTGAGAGTAGGATTGGAGTTCATCACAAATATTGGGTGGGACAAATAAACTTTGAGCCTTTATCTTTTGTTTCATAAACCGTGAACCAAGCCACGTTACAACCCTTAAAAGACCTAATTGAGGTAAGGTTGTTTTGAAAGCATACTACAACAAGGTTAATTAACCAGACTCCTAATGATCTTTGCTATTTACGTGAGTTGATCAATTCATCTGTCATTCTGTAAATGACTAGATCCACTTTATTTTTGATTATTTAATCATTCCACTGTGTTTGTTTCATCAATAAACTTTGTTTTCAAAAGTGTGCATGAATGTTGCATTAAAATTGCCAATTTTTAAATGAACAATACTTGTTTGCAAAACAATTCAATATCAAAGGAATCCCAGCAAATGCAGCCAGCTAGGGAATTTGACTTGATAAAGGAGGCTCAGTCAGGGGCAACCAAGTATGAGGATTTACCAATCCACCATTCCAAGAGCTAGTGAATCAGGGGCAGAACTCTTCCAAAGTTTAGAATATTGGGGCAAGCCTTCTTGAGGCCATCTTATGACAAGTATGTTTCAAGGCAAGGATTCCAAGGACCCATCAACAGGGGAAAGTTTGTTCCCCAGTTGTTTCTACCACAGTTTAAGTACTTTGTATCGCGAATACAGTTGAGTTGGGGCAACTATGTCAAGGCTCATTTCTCTTCAAAAGTTTGAATATATTGAAGCATCTGGTATGCCAATTCTTCCGTAAAATCCTTTTGATGACCTATCTCTCACAAATCAGTTAATCAGAAGCAGTCAGGTCAAGATTCAACATCTTCTTCACAGATCAACCAAGCTGACAGGGGCAAGCTTGTTCTTCAGTTGTCAACAACCACTCCAAAGAACAAGTTCAAGGACCTTGTTGTGCAAATGCAGTTAATCTGGGGCAGTTGCACCGAAATTCATGGATCTCTCCATGAGTTTGAAGATATTGAAGCACCCTGTATGCCAATTCTTTTATAAAATCCTCTTGATATTTTTCTTTTGACAGACCATGTACTCTGGGGCAGATAAGTTATGCTGAACCACTCAGCTTTGTGATATCTTTTGCCAGCTCCCCAGTAAGCTGTTACTTCAGCTAATCTTAGCAATTCTCCATGAACTTCCCTCCCATAAAGAGATGAGGCTCGTGATGGCAATCCTAGTGAAGTCATGATGCTATACCCCAAGTGGATCACTTTTTCCCCAGAGAAGTTTGTAATCTTGAAGTAGAACTACTGTTTCTGCAAGTTCATCCCCAGTAATGATCCAATCTGTTGAGTTTGGCTGGGTATCCTTATTGAGATGTTTATTTCATCTCCGGTCTCGCTTATCTTTGTCTGTTTTGTCAGCATAAGCATAAGCATGGCATAAGCATTCATGTGCATAATATCTTAGCATTTTTGCTTCCATTTCTGGTGCTTACCTGTTTTTGTTCACTTTGGCGTTTATCTCCCCAAGTGACTGGGTTTGTCTATTCTCTCCAATAGAGTTGTCAGCCCTATGCATAAAGTGCCCATCCTTTCTAGAATTCCCCATAGAGTTTGATTATCGTGGATGATGGTTGGTTCAGTTATCTTTTCCATATTTGGATAAGATAAATCCCCATTTGAGTTCATTCCTCAATTGGAGTCTTGTTTGACCGTTTCTTTCTAGCTTGTTCTTAGATTGAACTTTGATCCCTGGCAGGTGTAGTTTCTGAGCCCATCTTGAACATGCATTTATTTTGCACTGTGTCTCGCAGGAAGAATATTTTGCAGATCCTCATTGAAGACAATTATTTCTCCAACGGTGTTGTAATATCAACATCTCTTTGGAATTTATACCCAACAACAAGTGACAATCTCCTTGAGAAGCTTGTTTTGCTATCATTACCTCTACAACGATAAGTGGCAATCTCTCCCGAGAAGCTTATCCGTCCTTATTTTTATTCATACTTCTACAGTTACCAATGGTGTCCTCCCCGTCAACCCTTTTGACGATATCAGTTGGTTTTCATTCTGTCAACCCTTTGACGTGGATGATGTTTAGTGCTAGTCTTCTTTCCATCAATTATTTGACGAGGTGTCTCTTCTATGAAGTCAGTTAGTTTTCATTTCGTCAATCCTTTGACGTGGATGATGTTTAGTACTGGTCTTCTTTCCGTCAATTATTTGACGAGGTGTTTCTTCGATGAAGTCAATTTCTTCATTCCGTTAATCCTTTGACATGGATGATGTTCGATGAAGTCAATTTCTTCATTCCGTCAATCCTTTGCCGTGGATGATGTTCGATGAAGTCAATTTCTTCATTCCGTCAATCCTTTGACGTGGATGATGTTCGATGAAGTCAATTTCTTCATTCCGTCAATCCTTTGACGTGGATGATGTTTGGTGATCCCTTTCTTTCTGTCAATTCTTTGACGAGGTGTCTCTTCTATGAAGTCAGTTAGTTTTCATTCCATCAATCCTTTGACGTGGATGATGTTCCTTGCCGTCAAACCTTTTGATGATGCGAACCTTCAAATATGCCTTGTTCCTTGCTGTCAAACTTTTTAATGATGTGAACCTTCAGATATGCTATTGTTCCTTGCCGCCAGCCCTTTTTGACGATGTGAACTTTGGTCAGTTGTGAACCTCAATCCAAATCCAGTTCATACTGGTATTCCAAAAAGTCCAACTTATATTGGCATTTCAAAATCCAGCTCATACTGGTATTCAAAGTCCAGCTCATACTGGCATCCAAAGTCCAATCCTTGCTGGCAAAATAACTCGTATTGGCATTTCAAAGTCCAGCTCATACTGGCATCCAAGTCCAGCTCATACTGGCATCCAAATCCAGCTCATACTGGTACCCAAACTAACTTAAATTGGTATCTTATCCAACTCAAATTGGTGTATACTGACATGTCACTTTTGAGTCCAATCATTGTTGGCACTTTAATCTGGTTCCCAGCAGAAGTTCAATCATTATCAATATCTCTTTGAAAGTCCTTGTGATTGATCATCATTTGGTGCACGCAGAGTATGTCTCTGTCTTTCCTGGCTTTTCTTGAAGATCCCGTTTGAACTCTTCAGTATAAGAAATCCCCAGAAAGTCTTTTATTTGGATGTCTATCCTTATTTCAAGATGATCCCCAGTGGAGATCATGTCTTCTTTATGGTTTCATGCCTAATAAGAATGCGTCTTATTTCCCCAGTGTCGTCCGGTCACCTACGGACCTGTCGTCCATCTCCCTAGATCTTCCCCCCAATGGAGAATACCTCTCTGCCTCTTATCTCCAGTAAGGACCTGTAGGGTTTCCCCCTCAGTTTTATTCTTCCATCCCCAGAGTTGCCTCAGAGCCTCCCTAGTGAGTCTCTTTTGTTGGTCAGCCTGTATCCCCAGTGAGTCTCTTTTGTTGGCTAGTCTGCATCCCAAGTGAGTCTTCCTTGTGGATACTAACCTCATCCTTCCCCAGTGATGCTCACCTGTGTTTATCCTTTAGCGTCTTGTTTGTCTGCATCTTTGCACTATCATGGCATCATACCATCATACTAGAAGCTCATGGCATGTCAGCATTTGCATGTTTGTTACTTGTCCTTAGCATCCGCATTCCATCTAAGGGCAAAATTTTCGGTTTGCTATATTTAAATACCTTTCACCTTGATGTCCCTAGGATTTCATTCCTCGTGCCATCCGGTAAAGCTATTTAAATAGGGGCAGCTGTTGCACCCCAAAATTTGCCCCTTAGATGTTATAACACTTTGAATTTGCATTTAGATTCAATCATCCGTGCATTATTATCTAACCACTTTATCTTGCATGTTTGTTTCCTTTTTTGCAAAAAAACTAGGGTTTACACAAGGAAGAGGGTAAGGTCTCCTAAGACACTCTTTGGTTCCAAACAATCATCACAGGTGTTCACTAACTGAGTGAGAATGATACCTTGAGCCACAAGTTCATCTGACCCCAGATTAGGGTTTTGACTGAGGTTTTTGATTTGTAAGATTTTGATCCCCAAATTGAAGCATTCAAGTTTCTCCATCAAGACATATCTAATTGTTGAGTTAGGGCATGAAAAGGCAAGTTTTGAGAAGTTTCTTACAAAGAGGGCAATGTTTGGTCCTTGAAACTTTCTAAGTGTGGAAAATTCACTTCTTGTACAAAATTGGGAAGGTCATAACTTTCAAAGCACACATCCAAATTGAGTGACTCAAATCTTAAATGGAAGCTCTTTCCATGATCTTCAAAGTGTATTAGAGGACCTTTCTTCAAAAAATGCATGATTTTTAAGTTATAAGACTTGGAAGATAATGGCCCTATGGGACTTCGTGAAATTTTCAGCATTTTCACCTTAATTTTCATCCAACTTTAACTCAATTTTTCACCTAGTTCCATGCTTCAAATAAAAAATCTTTGGACATGAAAGTTGTTCATTATCCTTCAAGCTTTCTAAGCTTGTGTAGAACTCCTCATTTGGATAAACCAATCTCAAGTTATGATGTCCTAAAGATGGTTGCTTCAAGTTGTGAAATTTTCATAACTTAGAATTTTTCTAAGTTTCTTGGACAGCCCTTTGTGCATAACTTCATGGATGATTTTCTAATGATTCCAAACCTCATTTCAAGAATTCTCCCACATGAAACTTGTTCTATCAAATGTCTATTTTGCAAAGAATCAAAAACCTCACAAATTGGGGCATTGATCATCAAGTTATGACATCCTAAAGTGGCTATGTTACATGATGTTTCATACTTAGAAAATGCAAATTCCAATTCCTTAATACACAAAACTTTGCCTTGACTTGTCATGAGTTTTTAAGCACTATTTTGATTTACCAATGACAATGCCACGCCATTTACTCAAGAGGAGCAAGAATAATAGCATTTGGTCCATTTGTTGGAGTATTGTTGTGTGCCTAAAGAGAGTTCAATGACTTTGTGCTTTCATTACACAAACCACATTTCATTTTGAACTAAATCTTAGCCAAATCCAAATACAAGCACCATTCTACTGAATTTTGACATCAATTCCCAATACTTTCTTTTGCCACAAAACTTGTATCAAAGTACCATGCCTTTGTACTTTATAATTGACATGTTGGAAGTGAGAAGCAAGAACCATCGTGTGGAAAGTGTGACTCATGGTGTTTGTTTCATTACAAACATTGCCCTACTTTGAACTAAATGCCAGTACACACCACTGTCCTTTTTCCATCAACTTTTCACGCCACTATACTTTACAAGTTGGACAAATCTGAGCCAAAGCCATGACAGGTACATGTTGCTGACTTTTCATTAAATTCCAACGTGCCACTTTCCCACTAAATCGTGCCAAAGAGATTGCAAAGTACAAACACCTTGTACTTGATAAAAGCTAGTGTGAGAACACTAGGTTACAAAGTTTAAAACCATGAGATAAAGTTTGTTGATGCCATACCTTTTGGTTCATGAACTTCTTTTTTCTCTGACTCAAGTGGTAAAAATAGAAACCTATCTCTTGCACTTGGCTCAAGATGATAAGCTGAGGATTTTCCTCCTTTGAGCAAAGCTTTTATCTGTTGTGTTCTCATGTATTATCCAATCTATTTCCACTATAAAAGGAGCACCACCATCATTCATTTCTCATAAATAAATACAACATCAGAGCAAACATTGCAATCCACCAAAACTCAAGAGCTCATGAGTTTCTTCCTTTCCTTAACAATCAGAGCCACACACATCACACCAACAATATCCATGAGATCAGAAAACTAACACACGAGAATACACTAACCACTTCATTGCCAAACACGCTATCTTGAAGGAAGAAGCTCGTGAACAATCATTAACATCAGAACCTCAACAATCAACAACCAACGGCCAACAATCAGAACACCATTCACTTCATACTCCCACCTCACTCCAAGGAAGAACTCGTAAAATTCAAAGGAAAAGGAAATCAAGCCTTTAACCAAGGTTAGAGTATTCTCTTTGGAGGGTAAGGAGCCTAAGTTCAAAGCTCCCAAGCTTGAAGAAGCAGTGGACTTGACTCCACTTAGTAAGCATCTCTCTCTCTCTTTTTCTTCCATGTTCATATTTTCCATGCTCATGTGCATGAATTGAATAGTATTGATATTGTCAAAATGCTCATGTATTCACCTTTAGAAGTTTGAAATGACATGGTGATTCTTGCTTGAGTTTTTTTTGTCACACATTGTCATGTTGTTAAATCTGTTCCAGCTTAAAAACTCCATTTTCAGGACCTTTTTCACCATGCTTAAGTTGCTGTCTTGAACTATTTATCACTTAGAATCATTCTATGTTTGGAATACAACATGTTGGTGTTTTATGTCATGATTTTTGGTGGAGAAATAAGATAGATATTGATTGAACAAGAGGAGACTTTTCCACTTTTTTTCTTTTCTGTTTTCTACGAATGCAATGCATGGAGAGTTTGCACGACATAAAGAAGGTAGCATTGTGGCAGCAGGGGATTGGGTGAGCGTTATTTTTGTCCTTTTGTCACCTAAGAAATAGGTGACCGATTGGAGGCAATACATAATTCTTGTACGTTGTCACATTTTGTTTCTTTTTTTTTGCTGATGTTTACTCACTTGGACCATGGGCTTCATCAATTCGCTAACAACACCCCCACACCAAGGCTCATATGCGTTGCAGCCATATTCCTAAGTTCATTTCAGATTCATAACTACACCCCCTGGCCCAACTCGCTTCCTTGTTTAGCTTCTTTTTTGTTTATTTAAATTTCATTTCATTTAAAACATTTTCTTTTACTAAAAAATTCTAGAAAATTCAAAAATACTTTTTTAACATTTAATTTAATTTTCTATAACTTTATTTCTCATTTTGTGTTATTTTCATATTATTTCTAAAAAATTCCAAAAACATGAACAAACCTTTTTTTAATTACCTTTTTTTTTAATTTCTTTTGAGTCAATTCTTTTTCTTGAGAACCTTTTTGAAAGTTTCTTTAGAGATGTTTTATGGCATGAGAGGGTTATTTGAGAAGGGCTCTTTGACCTTGGATAGTTTTATTCCATTAGGGTTTATTTGTATCTATTTGGCTTTGTTGTTAAGTCTTATGACTTTAATATGTCTTTGATTTCAATTTTTCTTGAGGATGCTAATCTTTGTCACACTTATGTATTCATTTATCCATGTGGTTGTGAACTATCTCATCATATTTAGCCATGTTTATCCCTTTAATCTTTTGAACTCATACTGTTCATTTAATTTCAATCCCTTCTTGTTCACAAGATGTTATCTTCCCCTCCTTCCAAAGGAAAGTCTCTCTATTGACCTAAAAGTCATAGATAGCTAATTACCAGCTTTGACCTCATAGTCATGGCCACCTTCCCTTAACCTCATAGTCATAGGATATTTTCCTTTTGGCCTCATAGCCATTCAATCTTATAACTTAGATTTAAGTTTTCTTGGACTCTATGTGGGACTCATCACTTTGAGTATTCACTTTCCCCCATCACAACTTAGACTTAGAGAGTTCTTTGACTCTATATGAGTGTTATACTCATTCCCTTTGGAACTTTGGCCACAGTCAATGGTTCCTCACCCTTAGTCAGGTGAACTACGGTTGCTCTGATTCTTTAGTCAGATACGTAGGCACAAGATGCGACGTCTTGGCGAACAAACTTAGTGTATATACCCTTAGGTCTTTACCTTAGTACAAATTCCTTTAGCAAGCAAACATAACATAACATAAACCAAACAAGAGGTTCCTGTAGAGTACTACAGATACTTAGGGTGCTAATACCTTTCCTTAGTATAACCAACCCCCGATCCCCGATCTCTTAGCTATTTCCACATGGCGCAAAAGGTTTTTCTTTCGATCTTTACCCTTTCCTTTGGATACATTAAAGCTCGGTGGTGAATTCAAAGATGTGTGATGCAAGTTAATTAATAGCTTGTTATCCGATTCTCACCGCAACACCTTCTAAGACTCCTATGCATCCGACATGCATTCTGGAGCAAAAAGAAGTAAGTAAAAAGGTTTGTCAGAAGCTATATCATGGTATGATAGGATCTCTTCTGTATTTAACAGCTTCACCTCCTGATATTTTGTTCAGCGTATGTCTTTGTGCTCGTTTCCAATCATATCCTAGGGAAACTCACTTAACTACTGTTAAGAGAATCCTAAGGTATCTTAAAGGAACAACTAACCATGGCTTGATGTATAAGAAAACATCAGAGTACAAACTTTCTAGTTACTATGATGCAGATTATGCTGGAGACAGATTATAAAGAAAGAGTACTTCTGGAAACTGTCAGTTTCTGGGAAGTTACCTCGTCTCATGGGAAAGCAAAAGACAATCAACAATTACTCTCTCCACTGCAGAAGCAGAATACATATCAGCATCTTTGTGCAGTACTCAGATACTCTGGATGAAGAATCAACTTGAAGATTATCAGATACACGAGTGTAACATTCCTATCTTCTGTGATAATACTTCTTCCATTTGTTAATCTAAGAATCATATTCTACATTCTAGGGCAAAACATATTGAAATAAAACATCACTTTTTGCGTGACTATGTTCAGAAGGGTACTTTTCAGTTAAAATTTATGGATACAGATCACCAGTGGGCTGATATTTTCACAAAACCCCTTGCTGAAGATAAATTCGTATTCATTATGGAAAACTTATTTATCAAACCTTGTCCAGAATGAGATGATAATATTTTTGATGTGTCAAGCTACCAGAACGTCTACTATAAGATTCTGATGACTAAATAAAGTGTGTCATTATTTGTTTATTGACCTTCTGATTCATGATAGTTCTACAAGTTAGAAAATGTCTTGATCAGAAATTAGTCCAATCAGATACCTCTTGGTATTCTAGACGTTGGAAACATCAAAATGTGATCTCTTGAAGACAAACGACTATGATTTTTTTGTGACACGTGTCCAAAATAAAATCATATCTACGGTTGAAGAGACACCTCGAGCGTTGTGATTTCGTGAGACTAGGTTTCAAGTAATTATTACCTATTACTCCCACCTTGTCATAATTATTATATTTGTTATAAATATGCACTCTCTCACTTCACACACTACGCTACTCTCACTTCCCACACTTTTGTCTTAGTAACCCTAAAACCCTTTTGTTCTCTGTTATTCCATCGCCGGTGTCCATGGCAGCATCATCTCAAACCTTCTCAAAAGCGAAGATACGTGGATATCAGTGCACTATTCCTGAAGAATATCCCATTTCTCTCAACACGCCAGTCAATGAACTTCGAGTTCTTAGTGAAGCCACGATTAACTTCTCAAATCTATTGGATAATGGATGTGACCTTACTCAAACACTTAACTTCCAAGGATGGAATGGGTACTTTAACAGATTGGAAGGATCCTCTCTTCCAAACTTAGTTAAAGATTTATGGATTCATGAAATCACCAGCAGAAACATCATTGTTTCCACTGTGTTTGGAAGAAGAATCATCATCACAGAAAAGACTTTTTGCAATTTAATCTCTCATGATATCAAGGGACTAAGGATTGTCAATGTTCAACAAAATAAGCGAAGGGAAGCCAAGGTCACAACTGCTATTTTTAAAGAAGGAACTGTTCTTAATTCTAAAAAGGATCCACCTTAGTCTCTTCTGAAGGACACCCTTAGGGTTTGGTTCAAAATCATGACAGGGACTATGTATCATCAGCCAACTCTCTCAGATGATTTCATCATTATGTCACAAAAGTATGTTTTATACTCTCTTTTGATGGGAAAAAAGTTCACCTTCTATGTATCTTGTTCAACTTTCTGAGAGACTCAATTGTTCACTCAAGGACTGAATCCGTCAAGAAGGAAAAATATATTCCTTACGGAAGACTCCTCTCTGATATTTTCATTGAGTCAGGCATAGTTGAGGATTTATTAGTTGTTGGGTTCACAAAGGAACTTGACGAATCTTCTGGACAAACTTTTTTGGGCTAAGAACTTAAAGAATATGAAGCTTCTGAAGAAGATCACCCATCGACCCTTTATTCCAAACCAGTTTGATCTTAACTTCATTCGATCTCCAATCTCTGGATTTCCACCCTATTCTAGGCTCTACAATCCAGAAGAACTTGCAACCTATTTTGCTGAATGTGAAGAAGAACCTCTAGAAGCATGGATTGATTTGGATAATCTACCTGATACTCTTCATGAACTTTTTCAGAGGAAGGGAAAAGGTAAGAAAAAGAGTGATAATGAGGAAGGACCATCAATAAAGAAAATGAAGATGGCATCTACATCATATCCTGAACAACAAAGTAAGTCCCTTGAATCTCCATCTGTAACTGCATCTGTTTCTATTGACAAAAATTTGTCTTCATCTCTTCCCATTTCATCACCACCACTTCCAACCCAACCATTGTTATCCACCTCTCCACCAATATTTTCCACCGTTGTCACCACCTCTCCAACACCCACTCCTAAATCTCCTACTATAAAAACCCCTATATCTACACCACCTTCATCATATGCTCTTGAACTCACCTCAGCCCAAACAACTCTTGTTACAACTGCTTCACCATCCCCAACCATTCAAATCACTGAAGAAATTCTCATTGAACATCCTTAAACAACCATCTCAACATCACCAACCCCAATCACTGCTCCACAACCTATTATTGAATCTTCTCCGAACATTGATACCATCATTCTTGATGACCCTGCTGAAGATGATCAAATCTTAACTGATAATCAAACTACCGACCCTCCTCTCACCTTAGATGAAGCAATATCTGTTTTTAAGGACGGTGTGGTTACGAAATTCAGGACACTTTCTGATGAATCAAATGCTAGTGAAGACCCATCTGTTTTGGAAACTTCATGGGATCAATTCAATCAGTGGATGTCTGAGGAATTTCAAAAGATTCAAAATCTTTATGTTAAGACAAAGGATTATCTGGTTCAACAAGTTAAAAAGAAGTTGCAAGAGAAGAAGGAAGCTGAAGCTAGGGAATTAGCAGAAAGGTTAGCCAAAGAAGAGGCTGAAAGATTAGCCAAGGAGGCTGAAGAACAGGCTGAACAAAATGCTGCTGAAAACTCATCTTCTAATCCAGTGTTGAAAACTCTGGCTACTCTTCAGAAGGAACATGAGTCATTCAGAGTAAGGATGGACAAGCAAGATGAATTTACTGTCACCACTCAGAATTCCCTTGCTCAGATTCTTCAGAGGCTCCCTCCTCCGTCTCACCCTTAGGCACTTTCTAGGCTACCCCGTAGTTTGTCTTTTGACTGTTTGATTACGGTTTGATGTACTCCTAGATTAAAATTTTTGGTTACCCTTTTTGATTATGAAAAAAAGGGGGAGTATTAATATGGAAAATTTATTTTGATAAATATATTGTCTCCAATCATAGCTCTAACATTCTAACACTTTAAATATCATATATTTTTAGAATGTTTTTCAGGAAAATTTATTATATTGGTAAAATGAATCTGATATCAATCAGGCTCTGATTTAGTTAATCAAGCTCTGTTATCAGAATGCATCACCACTATAATCAAGCTCTGATATTTTTGATCTATCTAAGATCTCTACAATCAGGCTATATATCCCAAATCTTATAAGATTTTGTTAAGTCTTAGATTCAGGGGGAGCTTGACAAAGGGAAGTTTACTTTGAACTTATCTGAGTCAATTCTGATTATCTTCGTACAAAATTGTGCTATCAAAATACATTGTTTTGTCATTATCAAAAAGGGGTAGATTGTTAGATCAAGATTTGGTTCTGCAAGATATCTCTTTGTTTTGATAATAACAAGGTTGTATTTATGTGAGAACAATTTTGGTACTCTAACGTGTATCTTTTCAAGAATTGACAAACATGTTCTGACTCTGATAGAGAAAGTTCTGACTCTGATAGAGATTGTGTGCTACGTCACTCTGAAGTTCTCAATGGCCGCTTCTGCGTCAAGAAGCAAGGTTGCTTCCGATCTACTGTGCTTCAGAAAGACTCCAAGAAGACATTATGTTGTTGCTGCAATGTTCTCTTGGATTCTGGCTTTGAATTCAACTCTGATACTCATCTTCTGAATACTAAGTGCTGATGACTCTAAAGACAAGGTTCTGATGAACAACGTTCTGAAGACTCTGAAGACTTAAGTTTTTAAAGACCAAGTTATGAAGACTCTGAAGACAAGGTTTTGCTGAACAAGTTTTGAAGACTCTAAAGACTTATGTTTCTGATAACTAAGGGTTCTGAAGAAGGAGTGCTGAAGACTCTGATGACAAGGTTCTGCTGAACAAGTTCTGAAGACTCTGAAGACTCAAGACTCTGAAGACCCAATGATTCATCCTTCTGATCATGCTTCAATCATATCAACTCAGAAGCCACTGATGAAAAGAAGAAGATGAAACGTTTGCATGGGAAAATAGTACATAGTACAGATCAGACACGTTCTTTTCCACTACCATTCCACTACCCTGATTTGGTTGTACAAAGGACAATTTCAGTGTACAATTTTCATCCCAACACAACAAAATTATTTCAAGTCGCCAGTATTTTTTTTGATATTACTGATCTGCCCTTCAATGGATCTTTTTCTGGCTATATAAAGACTTGATCATTCAACGAATCAGGTGTGACAATGAGTGTGAAAAAGAGAAATATTCAAAACAATGATTCATACGAGGAAAGAACTCAAGAGATAGAGAAATACTTGAGTGAACAGTAAAGCACCACAATACAAAGAAGAAGATTGTTCTTACTGTAAATTCGCTCTAAGTTAGATTGAGCTAGAAATAGTGTTTATATCAGCTTATGTAAGAAGCATTTCATTGTAAACATTTTATTTGATCAAACAGTTGTTTGAATTCCTTAAGGGACCAGTTAGGTCAGAAGCCTTAAGAAGAGACGGTTAGTCTGTGTATTGTTAGTTACCAGCAGTTGCTAGTGCAGTTGTAATCAGTTTGGTTATAGTGGATTAAGTCCTTGTGTATAAGGTGAAGTTACCTTGGCGGGTGGACTGGATTAACTTGATAGTTTTCAAGTGAACCAGGATATATCATGTGTCTTTCTCTATTGTTAGTCTATTTGTGATCTTTGTTTGAGTTTCACAAAAAGCTTTCATTTTGAAAACCCAATTCAAACCCCCTTTCTTGTGTTTTTCTCACAGCTTCACATTCTACTTCATATGTTGTAAAGTTACTCACTTCATTCAAGCTTCTCATCCACAACTTTGATTTGATAAGTTTTTCAATTTTTTGTTGTTGTATTTTGAATGACGTTTTAGGTAAAATAATCTGTTTAAGCTACATTAGATAGTAGTGCAATTGATATTTGTAGCCTAAATGGACATGCGTTTCCATTTTGTTGGAGGTTAGGGCAACAATGGGATATCTGTCATGGCTGAAAATTGAGACTTCATCTGGAGATGTATCTCCAGATTATGTCTGAAATATTTTTAGAGTTGTATCTCCGAATTTGTACCTGGATGAATTTTGGATGAATTTGTGATGTGACTTTGTGGTTTTAATGCAGCTGCAATGGCTGAAAATAACCCTTACAGAATTAGGCTTGACTATGTGTCCCAAATTGCGTTTGTACGACGTGAGAGGGTCACATCCAAGACCATGAGGCCACAAATTGATGATAACTCCTTTTATGGTTCACAACGTCGAGGTTCACAACCATCTAATTCTACTATTTGTTGTCGCCTGTCTCCAACCTCTACTCACGAGACTACGAGTCCCTAGATGATGAAGTAGCACCTGAAGCCCCTGAAGCCCAGGAGGAATCCGCTATTGATGTCCTTCTAGAAAGTTATCTAGGAGTCCCATTTGACCCCTCATTACTTTATCTCTATGGAGACCATGCTGCTATGCATGCCCGGGAAAGAGAGGTATATTTATTTACTTTTGCATTACATATGATTTAAACTAATTAAATCACAACTGACAATGATATATTTTTTATAGGAGCATCAATTTTTAAAATCGATAAATCATAGAAGGAAGATATTGGATTTGGAACAGCTAAATGCTTATTGGTTCAGGAATGTTATCCATTATTCTGGTATTGCCGGTTTATGTGTTGTTGCGTACATTACCATAAACCATGGCATGCAAACGACATTTGCAGAGAGATGACATTCAGAGACGACATCTTTCCAAATTTATATTGGCAAGATAACTATCACCCTAGATGACGTCTCATGCATCTTTCCATCAGGAGAAAATTATTGGACCACGGAAGGTTCAGTCAAGAGGAAGCCAGTGAGTGGCTGGTTACATATTTGGGGGATGACCCAATAAATGTCGCAAATGAGGTTGATGACATCAGAGGTGCTCATGCTAGCTTAAAACTCTTGGAAGAACTTTATAAGGACCAGCTGCAGTGGGTTGAGGATGCTGATGGTGATGATATGCATGTTAAGTACCATCGACCGTGTGCATTGAGGTGTTATCTCTTGTTCCTAGTTGGCACGTCTATTTTTATGGACAAAAGTGCAACCTATGTCAATGTGGTATACCTTAAATATTTCATCGAATTAACAACGATTCATGAGTACAACTGGGGAATCACCTCTTTGATCTACCTGTACTCGAAGTTGAGCGAGAGTTGTCTTTGGAAGACAAAGAATACGACAGAAAACTGCATGCAGCTTACAATAATTTACTGTTATTAATATTTTAATAAATATTTTTGTTACACTTGTTATTAATATTTTATATAAACCATTTTCATGGATGGATCATCTCCCACTTTTCTCGCATCATCGGGTGAGAACTTGTGCCTACCTACATTGAAGATTGGCCACATGCTCCCACCTTTGCTCCGTACAGAGGGAATCAATTGGACCATTGTTAGACCTTCTGGTTACAACACCAAACCCCAATTTCCCGACCTCTATGCAGACCCATTGTAGCATATGTTCATGAACAATAAACTCTTGTTTATTTGTAAATTTTGCATGAACATCTATCTCAACAACAACTGGTCGAGCACGCAGTTTAACATCATCCGGTTTAACACCATCATTCACTTCATCCGGTTTAACATCCATCCTCACAATCGCTTTGAGAAACATATTTCAGTCACCATATCTAATACCACCAATAACAGAAAAACAAATTTAAAACTCAAACTATAAGGCAATTCTGGAGATATATATCCGAAACAAATGAACTAAGTCTGGAGATGCATATGCGGACTCAACATTCCTTTTTCCAACTTAAAAAACACATTAATGCAAGAAATGAGGGATGAAATGAATAAACTTTACCTGTAATTTCAGCTTCTTTTACTCTTTTTGATGTGATAACATACAAAAATGATGATTTGGTGTTAAAAAGATGATTGGAAATGAAATTATTTTTTTAAGGGGTTTGAAAGTGAAGTTTACTTTTAGTATGAAGAAGATCATGCAAGGTGATGTTTTATTCAATTTCTTGTTTAACATTTTCGGATATGCATATTGAAAAACCTCACTTAGTTTTTAATTAAACTAGCTCAGTAAATAAAAACACCAAAAATAAATACAAAGTTGTATTTTAGATATATATCTCCGAATAATATATGGAGATACATTTCTGATGCATTTTTTTTTCAAAATAGAACGAATATCAAAAATACAAAGACTAATCTAATTTTAAATGTATTTAAAGATATATCTCACCATTTTCAAATGTGTGCCTATATTTTATTCTTGTAATGACTTACTTCTATATCATCTTTCAATAGATATATGAATTAGTTTCGCTTCTGCTCAAAAAAGGGATAATAAATTCACTTTGTATCTAACGTAGATTCCAACAACTTTTCTCTTTGGTCCAAAAAGAAGAAACCACGGACCTTTCATATTATAATAATCATAAAAAAATACTATTGATTTACATGAAAAAGATTACTAAATAATACATACAATGTATAAGTAAATAAAATAAAAGTACTATACAAATATTACATCCATTAAGAAACCACTCAAAGTTTTTTCTCTTTTGAATAAAGTAGAGAACTTTCCACGTGTTCAGAGATACACACGGATACGTATGCACTTATATAAATATATAAAATAATAAATAAATAAAAATATAAACTTGAATATTAAAGCTAATTAAAGTCTCTTTTATCCCATTGAAGCAATGATTATATGTTTGCTTATTGGATAAACAAAAGCAACGTGTCTTTCTTGTCTTTTAGAAAATGGTTCCACTTGTGTCACGTCCACTTCTTTTTATACTTTTATTTATTTATTATATAATAAATGGACAAACCAATCCACTACCACCTCTAAATAATTTCACATTATATAGCGGTTCCTTATCACCAGGAGGAGTGAGAATATGTCAGACTGATTAATAAGGGTTTATGGTTTAATTTACACAGGTCAATATCAGATTAGATTTTTTTTTCAAGTAAAAAAAGTTTAGGATTTTTAATAAGCCCAATTAGTTAAATAGGTCGGATCACAGACCATAAAAAAAGTCTTTTAAATTTATTAAGCCAGTTTATTTTAATAAATAAAAATAAAAATATTATTTTTTATATTTTATTTTGTATTTTACATTGAAATACAAAAATACAGTTTAGTTATTTTGAAAAACTTGTGAATATAAATTAAAAAAACTTTATGAATAATGTCATAAGTTATTTTCACAAGTTCTCATAAACAAATAATCTCTTAAAACTTATGCTTCTATGTAAACTCAAATAAATCTCTGTAAACAAATATTTAGTCGCATTATACTTTTGATTCTCTAGTATATTTAAACGTTAGTTGAATTGCTTATTTACATATGTTCAAATGATATAGGCTTTTTAAGTAGGTTAATAGGCTAATCAGATATTCAAAAAGGCCAGATTCAGACAAAAAAATGAGCCATTGATAAGCCATAGATCAAGCTTAGACTTTTATATTTTTAGCAGGTCAAGCTCAAATTTGACAAAGTCTAACTCGACCCAACCTATTTTCACCCCAACTTATCACTATTATTCGACCCAGCCTATTTCCACCCCCAACTTATCACTATTATTATAAAGTTGGCTATATATGAGAAGTCTTATGTCTTTACATTATTCCATGAATACAGCTGCATACAATTGCTTAATCCAATCCATTTCATCTTATATAATATCTAATATAATATGCTAAGTAATCATTTCATCTTATAATTGGTTAGAACAATTTAAAGTTAAACGAAATCGATTCACATTGAAAATTTAAAATACAATTGTTTTACCTTGAACAATTATTAAAATATAATAAGAAATTAGATATTGATAGATAAGATCTATTTAAGAGACTAAAATGTTTGGATAAATAATCAAGTATAAAATGATACACCAAGAATATATTTAATTGCATAAAAAGTTATTTTTTTGGATTTGATTTTTTAATGATAGTAAAATCTTATTAAAGATCAATAATATTTCAACAAAAATTAAATAAATAAATTTTATTATAGATTAAAAAATTAAAATAATTATTTAATAAATGATTTTTATTTTAAAAACTTGAATGTTATTTTTAAATAAAAAATATTAGTTTTATAATTTTTTATATTGATAATTTTAAAAACAAATTATAGTAAAATTTGTCTTAGGCCTTAATATCCATTGGGTCAGCGTTGAAAATTTTCTTTCGGCCTCAAATATATATATATATATATATATATATATATATATATATATATATATATAGGCAAAATAGCACCAGGGGTCCTTTAAATTATTTAATGCTACCATTTAGGTCCTTTAAGTTTTTTTTGTAACAGTTTGGTCCTTTATGTTGAGTAACGTTTGCGTCGTTGACCTTTTTAAAAATCTCTGTTACAATAAATTGCAAACTCATATACCATTTGAATTGATTTTTCGCGCTGATCACAAATATGCAATCAAATTTATCAAACAAGTTACAGTTCATGAGAATCAGGGAAAAAAGTGGATAATTACATAATGAAAAATCGTTCGATCCGACCAAAATACACAATCAAACGCAAAACTAATTACATATTCGCGATCAACGCAAAAAACCAATTCAAATGGTATATGAGTTTGCAATTTATTGTAACTGAGATTTTTAAAAAGGCCAACGACGCAAACGTTACTTAACATAAAGGACCAAAGCGTTACAAAAAAAAACTTAAAGGACCTAAGTGGTAGCATTAAAAAACTTAAAGGACTAAAAATACTATTTTGCCACATATATATATATATATATATATATATATATATATATATATATATATATATATATATATATTAGTGATATATTTGTAAAGATCCATAAATGGAGTTACACAATAACTGTCTTCATCAGACGTCTTCCCCATGATACATCACCTAAGCATAACCCCCACGCAGTAGGTGGTTTGTCTGGAGGAGGAACGTGGAGATGACATGTACATAGCCTATAATCACACGTGCAAAAAATCTTAGCCACATTTTTTTAAGAAGTAGATAGTCAACAACTTCCCTAATACCTTGAAAGATTACTATTTTTCAGGGGTCCCCAAATCCAGACCCATAGGCCTCTATAAATACTTCATCCTTAGGGTTGAGGAGAAATTCTAAATTCACCACAAAACACCCAAAAAATATAGAGCTTCTCACCTTCGCGAGCTTTCTCTATCCATATCAAAAGCATTTTCAAAATAGGGTCTCTCACTATAGTGAGCTTGCCTTAAACCACCAGAAACCTAAAAGCCTATAGTCACCCCTATCAACATAAGAGTGTCACACATTAGTATTTTTTAGCAATTAAGTACAATGACATCTACCATGGGATTCGATAAAACTAACATGGGTCACACTTTCCATTATTACCACCACTTCGACACTCACCAAGATCTTTGATCCTAGCCCTAACCGTTCTAACACCTCACCCATTTCAACAAAGCCACCATAAAAGTCGTCAACCCGAACTAAGAAATGTTTGTAGGAGCATTTTAGAATGGCCTCAAAGCAGGGCACTTCAACAAGTCCCTCACCCAAATGCCAGCATCTGCATTAGAAGAGGTGGTCACAAGGGAAAAATGTTATATAAAGGGCACAGAAAGTAACGTTGAGAAAAATGCTTGTGACGTAAGAGAGTGTGTCCCTAGCACTGAAGTCTCACAACACTCGCAAAAGAACAACTATACCTTGGCCATTAGGGACAAAACATAGTTTAAGAGAGGAGGAAAGACTGTGGAGGGGTTAACCCCATTGAACACTTGTCGTGAACAGATATGGTGAGAGGTCTTCCACTTACATGATATCCCTACACCGATAGCTCCAAAAGCGCATGTTATAGGACTTGGTCCTAGAAGATGGTGTAGGTTTCACAAGGTTAAAAGAAATAACACATAAGACTGCTATCAATTCAAGAAGGAGATAAAGCATGTCATCCATGAGGGCTACCTTAAGAAATAAGTCAAATGCGACTCCACTCAAGGGTCGTGCGGGGCCAGCTTCTGCGATCGTGAAGATATTGAATGCCCCATACCCCCAAAAAAGAAAGGAACCATCCAAAAAAGAGGGCGATAGGGCCATACTCCATACGCTTAATACTATTGCATGGGGATTTGATGGGGGCAGAGATACCAGCTCCGCCCGAAGAAGATATGCCCGCCAGATATTAAATATAAAGGATTTGGCCACATATCTGAAGGAAGGTGCGACAAATACGCCAGTGGTCGGTATCGATTTCTCAAAGGAAGATGAAGCATGTATCCATCCACATAACGGCGACCACAAGGTCATCATTGTGAGGTGCGACGATTGGAAAATTAGAAGAGTCTTGGTGGACCAATGAAGCTTTGCATATATCCTCTATTGGGGTGCGTTTGAGAGAATCTGGCTCGACCCAAATAATCTAAAAGCTTTCAAGGGGTCACTAGTTAGATTTTCTTAGGAGCAAGTACAATTAAAATGATACATAACTCTTAATATCACCTTTGAAATGGGAGAAAAGATAAGAAGATCAAGGCCAAGTATCTGGTTATGGAAGCCCCATGTTCTTATAATATAATTATAGGCCAACCAACTTTTCATCAGTCGGGTGCCTCATTGTCTACCTTATATTTATGCATGAAATATCCGCTATCTGACGGGCGGGTCAGAGACATCCAAGAAGATTAATAAGTCACCAGGAAATGCTATATGAAAAGTCTCAAGTTGAAAAGAAGTTGAACCCTAGGCGTGAACACCAAGAAAGGTGGTTTTGATAATCAAGCCTCCAAAAGTTTCTCTTGAAGGTGGAAAGGCTCCTCCTCAGAAGATTAAGAATATAAGAGACTAAATCCTCTGTGGGAGGCCCTCAGAACACTCTCACTTTATCATTGTTTTTTTCGCTATGATTTTTGACTTGGGCGATTATTGCATCTCTGCCGCTAGTAAGGACAAGCCATTTTTACGGGGAAACACTATTTTCCCTTGTGCCATGTGAGGGAGTAACGATTTTTAACGAGGCTTTTCATTTTGTTATTTTATTTATTTGCATTGCCATCTTCCACTTTCTTTTTTGCAGGAAATTGAAGGAAACCGCCCTTAGAGGCGAGATAAAGTTGAATCCTTATAGAGGGATCCTTGTCGCCCTTCGAGGATATCAAACACGTTGGATCCTCATAGAGAGGTCCTTACCACCCTCCATGGATAATAAGCACATTGAATCCTCATTGAGGAATCCTTTCGGCCATTTAAGGCGATTAAACACGCTGGGGTCCCTTCAAACGTTCCCTCTCCTCAGCGTGGGCCTGTGCTTTTAAATCCACCTTCTTGGAGAGGGATTTCAAATTATCCCGCTCCTTCGCCATAGCTGAAACCATCCTCTGACACCCATGAATGCATCCTATGACAAAATAAGGCATGAAATGCAACTTACAAATTTGTTTTGAGGTGTTTTTCCAGATGAACTCTCTCCACCTGGAGACATATCAAAATTTAAATCTTTGAAAGTCTAGTCAAATAAGAAGGATACCTAGTTTGAAGTGACCGATAGTCAACAGGAAAATTCTTTGGAAATGAGAGGCAACACCCGGTGAACTCTACCGCATTAAAAGAAGGGTAATCCACAATATGGGTCGAGGAGCTCCAACCATTTTAAGAGGATTCCTTTCATACCATAAAGCTTACCCAAATACTCCTCCACCCCTCTGCCTTCTTCTTGATCCATGTTCATTAAAGTACAAGAGCTCATAAACTAGAAGCAACTTAACACATGGATAACCTTTCTTTCAATGGGAGAAAGGCCAATAAAGTTTATCAACTTGATGAGTTAAGGACTCATCATCAACGACAAAGGAAAGCAAAAGGTGCCTATTGCCTTTGTGGTAACCATAGAAGCGTTGTCTCGATCTCTAACCCACACTAATCTATATTTCCCATATTTACAAGGCTCCACATAGGGTTACAACAAATTCTTTCCGAGAAAAGATCATAGAGTTATACAACCACCGATGGGGAAGATCTTTATGCATAAAAAGAAAGGAATACCCCGATAGTGGGGATGACACCCATATGACAATAGATGATCTCAAAGGCCTTAATGATGCTCCATATGTTATGCGTGATTTGAGAGAGGGTGACATTAGCATTCGTCAGGAAGTCAGCTTCAAAGGCGTAAAGGGTATCATAACCCCTATTTCATGAATAACATAAAGATGCAAGTAAAAATAAGGGGCAGATAAACCACCCAAAGTTTGCATGTTGGCTCTTTCTATTTTTGAATAGGGCTCCATATTACATCCTCTTCATGCCCTGTATCGGAGAACCCAATATTATGACAAAACCTCGCAATCCTTTCAGAGTCAGAATATAGGGATACAATATCTCAAATATGGACACGTTTAACATTCTTTTTTGCTATCAGTCTCTAATATGGGGTAAGAGGTTAAAAAAGCTGTCATACTTGGATCTTTGAGAGACTAATGAACCTCATATTTTTTCCGTTCCTACACGAATTAGAACCACCACACCTATGAAATTTCTCTGGTTAAATAAAGCAGAAACTCTAAAATGGAAGGAAGAGAAAAATGGTCTTCTCAAAAAGTAAACCAAGGATTTTATAGGAAAAAACCAATAGCGTAAGATACATATTTTCCGAATAGCGCAACTGTTGCAAGGTGAAAAAGGTTTCCACACGTCAAGAACATGTGTAAAGAAAGAAACTAGACATTTAACAGATGCTTGTAAAATCATTTAACAATACAACAATAACATTCTCAATGCAATAACTTACTAAGTCATTTTTCAACAATATATATAGAAAAACAATATATAACAATAATACATCAATATAACAACAAAAACATTGTCAATAATACAATAATAATTTCAGTGCAACAACACAATAACAATGCAACAACTACAACAAAATTACAAAACATTCTCAACAACACAAAACAACGTCAATCTCACTCAATCACAACAACATCTAATTAAACAACAAAAAATTGATTATTATATCAACATAATATAACATTCAATCACAGACAAAATAACAAATAACAACATTAAAATTCAACACGCGTTCTAACACGAGTAGTGATGAAATATTTAACATACCCTAATTGTGAAAAAGAAGAGGCCAAGAAATGATTTTTGTGTACCCTTCTTGCAAGTTTTTCCGTCTTTTCCCTCCTTGATTCGAACCTAAAATAATGGAGTTTGCTTCGTGTCTTTATGGAGATTGGTACCTGTTATCACATTCTTTTGTTCTAAAGGGTTTTCTCTAGGGCATTGTTGTGTTATGAAGGCAATAAACAAAAACTTGTTATGTTTTAATTTAAGAGAAACATTTTTTTTACCACGGTTGACAATAACAACCATAGTGATATCTTATAAATGTTATCTAAGTTTCACTTCCCAACCGTAGTGAAATTATATAGATATTTATCTATAAAAGCTCAACAACCGCGTCACACAAATGCAAATGCAAATGCAAATGAATCATGTTATTTTTAGAGTGACCCACAAATGGTGGTGCAAGCGATTCATGCTAACTATGGGGTAATTTTGATTTTAGTTTGATTATCTCTTGTATTAAGAATTTATTAGTTTCTCATTCCAACTTTAAGGTGAAGTTTGTTTAACGCCAAGCGAATTTGATTGCTCACATGTTAGGCAAAGCGGCCAATTCTTGGACTAGGCATTATGTTTTACATTTGATTCCTTCTTATATTGAACAACAATTAATTAATGATATGAATTGAGTTTGTTTGTGTAAAAAAAATCCATTCCGTATTCAAACTTCATATTCCATTCTTTAAAAATTAATACACTATATTGGAAATTTTGGTTTAAAGATTAATGTTAAGTTCCACTTTATCAAGTAAACGATATGCTTGAACCTTAACATTGATTTTTAAGGCTAAAATTTTCAAGATTGTAAAAATGAATGAAGATATTGCACACAAAGTGTCCCAGAGATTGTAAAAACTGTGACAACTTATGAAAAATAAATTCTCTGTGAGATTATGAAAACTAAACTGTCCCTGAAGTATTGCAACAAAAGCGACCATGACATTATAAAATTAAACGCCACATTTCACCGCAGTTGAAAAACATGACTGTGGTAAAAAATATTTTAATTTTAATATAAATATAAAAATTAAGGAGACTTAATTAAAAAAAATAAAAAAGTGATGGTCTTGAAATTTGTCGTGTCAGTGCTTAACCTTTCACCATGATTGTTAAACTATACTATGGTAAAAAGTATTTCAATAATAAAAAAAATGCTTACATACGAGTTATTACTTTGATTGATTAAATAGATGAAATAAAAAGATATTATAAAATGTATATTGTGTAATAAGTTGAATTATTATTATTTTATAATTAATGAAAGCTTAAACTTTTTTTTCTTCTTAATTAGCCTAGTGGAAGCTTAAACTTTCTTCAATATATTTTTCACTTAAAAGTATCGTAATATATTAGATATGTTACCATAAGAAGTGGGATTATTTAAAATAAATTAAAAGAAAAATCAATATAGGTTTCAAACATATATCATTGTCAAATGGAATATGATTGATGTAGAAAAAACTATATTGATATGACTACGTAAATGTCTATTTCAATGATTCATATCAATACCTTATATGCTATGTGTCCAAGGCTAAGTTAGCCTATACAAAAAGAGTATTTATAAAGAAAAAATAATACTACTCCGTCCCACAATAAATGATTAAGAAAAAATAAATAAATGAAAGAGAGATAATGATATTTTTATTTAAGTATTTTTATGATATATTAGAAATGATGAAAGTAATATTAATTAGAGGGTAAAATAAGAAAAGTTGCATTGAAAAGTATAATAAATCATATATTTTAGAATACCATTTTATCCTAAATAGATCACTCATTATAGGACGGAGGGAATATTAACTTCAAAAAATAAAAAGGTTAAAAATATCACCAAGCGCTAAAAGCAAAAGTTATGGTTGAAACTTATAAGTGATGATTTTAAAGTTTTGTATATATACGTGACACGTTGGTTACGTGCATTAAATATTAACTAGTTTATAATGAATGAAAATAATGTGAAGAAGAAAAGAACCTTTTTTTAGTGATTGTGATCATCAATTATAGAGCACTAACTTTTTATTAGAGTAATTTTCTCCACCAGTGTTTTGTTTTTCACTTTCTCTTTTTGTTAAATTGCTACTTTTCTTCGTGTCTTCTTTTGATGTTAAAAATAATGTAACAAGTTTTTGTTTGTATTTCACCAACCAAAATGTGCCAGATTCAGGGTACGTAAAATGAATTTCTACTAGGAGCATTTCATACTCTTTTGGAAGAGAACATTTACCGACTCGGAATAAACTCATTGCGAGAGATATTATTACAAATTCTCATGGTAAAGTTTGTGTGTTTCGTTTTAATGTGGGAGAAGATATAAATCATCTGTTTGTTGGTTGCTCGCGATTGCATGTTGTATGAAAATCAATTGAGGATTGGGTGGGCATTGAACCTATTGTTGAGTCTAGTTGCAATCATAATTTAATGAAGTGGTTTGTCAAAATCAAAAGGAGAGCGCGAAATCGATATCATTGTATAATTTGGTTTGCAACTTGTTGGAGGATTTGGAGGTGTCGAAATCAAATTAATTTTAATGATGCTATTGGTAACGCGGAAGAAATCATTCAAAGATTGATTAATATATCATCGTGGTTGATGGCTTTATGCTCTAAGGGCAGATCTAAGTGTAATCTTTATGAATGAACCAAATGTCCTACTGATTTTATGTAGGATTGTAGTATAAGTTGTTGTTGGAATCCTATATTTTTAGGTGGTTTTGCTTGGGTTCTATTGTATGTTGGGTTGAGATGTGAGTGCTGAGTATTGCTAACTACAAATTCAACTGGGTTTTGAATGATGTCAAACAAGGAATAAGGTAGTTTATCATAGTGCTTTTGTATATTGGACGATGTCAACCTACATTTATATGCTCATTTGTTCCCTTAGCTTTAGGATGCATAAAGAGTCTTTGAACAAGTTTGATAGGTCTTAGGCATGTCATACACATCAAAAATCAAGTTTGTGTGTCAAAACAACAGCATAGGCCGACCTATACGTGATCAGACCGACCTATGGAAGCCTTAGCTGCAGTATAGGCCGACACATCCATGTTTTAGGTCGGCTCTTACGCTCCGAGAACGAAGCTTGTAGATTCTGCCCACATGTTGCATTTCATGTCGCCTCACAGGCCGACCTGAACACCTTCATAGGGCGACCTATGACCTTCATAGGCCGACCTATGCAAGTTAAAACTTGAAAAATTCTTTTTGCATCTTTTTTTCTTGCATCCTTTTGTCCATTTTCCTCATATACCTATATATACTCATACATGCATCTTCTTATAGGCAAGGTTTTCTTGTGAATAAAACCTAAACAAAACCAGATTACAAAGTTGCCCATCATCTTCATCCCTTCTTCTATGCATACACACAATTGAACTATACATAATATTTTTCGATTGGATGGTCATCTAGCTAGATTAGGGTTGATAACGTCTAATTAGGTTTGGTGTAACCGAGAATATTGTGTTAGGGAATTTGTGTGTTTCAAATAAGAAAACCAAGGTGGGTTTTCCTTCAAGATCAGGTTGATTTGAAAGTTTTGGACGAGATTACGTCAACACAGATTCAACCGAGTGAAAGCCTTGGGACAAGGTGGTTTCCTTGCAAGGAAGTTGCGTGAGACAGTGAATTGTGTTCGAGAATCTTGGGTTTCAACAAGATGCGTGCTCGGGATAATCGGAGGATTGTAGCCGCATTGTTGGTCACTTGATCAAGGGTTTAGAGGTGGAAGAATCAACACAAAACAATTGAGTTTTTGGGGTTTTCATTCTTCATCTCTTGTATAAACATATTTGCAAAGAAAAGGTTAATAACACTATCTCAATTCGATTTTGAATTGAGGGCAAACATACCCATAGCAAGGCTGATTGGTGAACTGCCTAAATAAATCTTGGTCTCTCTCTCTCCATCTTTTTATCTCTTTTATTATTGTTTATGCTATTTATCGAAGTCATCATTTTTTGGTCAATTCGATTAGAATTTGTTTTCTACTATGTTTTAAAGGTGTTGTTGTTGATATAATCACAATCACTTTGATTGTGATAGATTTTAACATGAACAAAACAAAATAAATTTCCAATTGTTATCGATTGCACATCAAGTGTTCGATAAATTGTTTGTGTATTTTGTTTGCGTTTTGGTTCATTGGATATACGAGTTACGATTAACATTGCATTTAATTGATTCGTAGCTTGGTTGTTGTTGAAAATTTACGTTCGTTATAACTCCGTTTGATTTGCGATACTTATATTGCTTTTTGATAGTAGGTTCAATTAGACGATTCGATCCGGGTCATTTTTCCGCTGCACCATATTTTGATTGTAAAATTTGTAATCTATTCACCTCCTTCTAAATCAAAGCCTATCGTCTAACATGAGATACCCATAATATCTTATTCTATTTTGAATATACGTTTTGCCTATAAAAAAGATATTTTGGTTCTAAATATAAGTGAATGTTTGATATAAAAAAAGCTAAGCTATGTTTTCAAAATTTTTAAGAACTAATATCATTTTAAATCTTAAACATAAAAATAAATATTCATAATAAATATATATTGATTCAAACAATTCATATTAATATATTTAGAAAATATTTAAAATATTATAAATATAAAATATTTGTTTAGTAATAATTTTAATAATAATGAGTGGGATACCCATGCGTTCGCACGAGTATTGGTATGTTACGCGCATTTTTTTCAAAATATAATAAAAATGAAATAAAAAACAAAATTAAATTGTTCAACCAAAAAAATATTATTATTTTTAAAAGAAATAATAAATCAGTGCCTATAATTCTTTTCATATATACAAATATTTTTAAAAATTTATTCACGTTTATAACATCAGTATTTTTTCCATTAATCTTTTAACGTATTGGAAAAAATAATCAATGAATTTATATTATTTAATATTTGAAACAATTAAAATTATTCTTGTTTATAACAATAATATTTTTTCTGTATATATAAATAATTTAATCAGCAGTTTATTATTTCTCGTAAATAAATATTATTTTCGTTTTGACATTACTTATATATCTGAATCTATATACAAATATTTAATTCAGCAATGTATAAGTAAATATTATTTTGTTCAATGACAAACACTTTTACTTATATTTTGTAATTTATTTTAATTGAAAATTTATGATTTCCCGTTTATAAAAATATTTTAAGTTATTTTCGTTTATAAAAATAATTGTATCAACAATAGACTTTTCTCGCTTATAAAAATATTTGTAACTTATTTCTGTTTATAAAAATAATTGTATCAACAATAGACTTTTTCCTGTTTATAAAAAAAATGTAACTTATTCCCGTTTTTAAAAATAATTGTATAAACAATAGACTTTTCCCGTTTATAAATATATTAGTAACTTATTACTGTTTATAAATATAATTGTATCAACGATAGTCTTTTTCCCATTTATAAAAATACTTGTAACTTATTCCCATTTAGAAAAATAATTGTATTAACACTATACTTTTTTCTGTTTTTAAAAATATTTGTAACTTATTCTTGTTTATAAAAATAATTGTATCAACAATAAAATTTTTCCCGTTTATAAAAATATTTGTAACTTATTCCCGTTTAGAAAAATAATTGTATTAATAAGATTCATTTTTATGTTTATAAAAATATTTGTAACTTATTATTGTTTATAAAAATAATTTTATCAACAATAGACTTTTTCCATTTATAAAAATATTTATAAATTATTCTCGTTTATAAATATAAATGTATCAATGATAGACTTTTCCGGTTAATAAATATTTGTAACTTATTCTCGTTTGTAAAAATAAATATATCAACAATAGACTTTTTTCCGTTTATAAAAATATTTGTAATTTATTTCCGTTTATAAAAATAAATGTATCAATAATAGCCTTTTTTTATTTATAAAAATATTTGTAATTTATTTTCTTTTATAAAAATAATTATATTTTTCTATAGTAATATTATAAAAGTTGAAGATAAAAAAACATAAGTATTGTAGTTTTTAAGTGTGTATTTTAGGTTGAAAAAAAGAGAAGTTGTTAATGTATAAGTATCAAGTTTGATGTTCAAAGAAAACATACTTAAAAAGCAAATAATTACATCTCATTATATTTATCATTAGGTTCCAAATTCAAATGGTAATTTTATTACTTCTGCTGGAATGTAATTTATTGGCTTTCCTGTTTGTCTGCTATCCCAAACAATGAATCCTATGAAAATGTTCACTTAAAAGTCTTCTGACATTTCAAAATTTAAATTTAGTTCAATTAGTGCGAAAAATGAAGGCAAATTGGTAAATTAGGATCTAACGAAAATAATAATTCTTCCGTCATCTCAATCCTACAGACATGCGTATCAAACAATGCATTGATAAATCAAAATAATAATATTTATAAAAAATAAACAAATTAAATATAATCACTTATATTGGTGTAGGATACCATTTAATTAGAAATGTCACAGCTTCTTAAGATTAATGCAGTACATAGAATCTTGGTTTCGGTCTTAGACATTTCATGTTTCATGCATCCGTGATTTGGATGAGTTGTTTTGTAACTATTGTGTTCTAAGTAGTTAGGAGTTAGTCATAAGGAATTATATGTTGCATGCTTCCTTGATTAGTTACTATCTCAAACACTCTATAGATACACGCGTCAGCTTGAAGTATATCCATGTTTGGAGCTCCAGGAGCCAAGAACAATCTTATAATCATTGAGGGTTCCTTGCCAATCCCACACCTTGATGATTCCCAATCATACAACATTGGTTCAATTGGCTTTCCCCTTTGTGCTGCAGCTTTTAGTGAGTGATAATGAACAAAGAAGTCTAGTAATGCATGGCCTATGCACTAATTAGTATGCAACAATAGAATTTTTTAAACTTTTTCTATAATTCACTTCATCACCACCCGAGTGAAATAGTTCACATGGGACTCTTCATGCAAGAAGTGAAGTCGAATATTGACTTCAACATAACCAAAAATGCCTTCAATCAACATTCTAATGCACTATATCACGATGCAGCGAAGTAAGTACCATTTTTCATAAAAAGATTATGAATATGAACGTGAAGAATGATTGGCCAACATGAGTCTATCCTATGGTTCAAAAAGATTGATTTGAAAAATTGCATCAGTCATAAAATAAACATGTCATAAACTGTTGTCTAATTTTTCTTACTTGGATACAAAATGTAAGTGATGATGCATTATGATAGATCTCAAGTAATCTACCAAGTTTATGTGCTATACGACATAACTCATTATTCTTATCATCAGTAAAATCAGCAAGGCGCTTCATTTCACACTTTGGACTCAAAGAAATCCAGCTTCACAGAAGACAATTTAGTAATATTTTATGTAAAATATACACACTAATTACCATATTATACATCAAAAAGGATATGACCTGCAAAAGAAATGAAAAAATGTTTCAAGCAGCTTTCGAGGTTATAAGTTTGTCAGAGATGTTTGTTATGAAGAAGCCATACATTCTCATAAAACTTTATCTATCGATCAAGATCACCGACCTGAAGCATTACTCCAACAATGTGAATTAACTTGCAATTCAGATACCTTGGATCAAAATATTAAAAAACATGTACAGTTAAATGGCTTATCTATTGGCATAACTTAAGACATAATATCATAGTGTCGTTTGATCCAAGTAGTTAACCCAACAAAGTGGGAAAATGTCGACAAACTGAAAATAAGAAAAAAAACATACGCACACACAAATATGGAAGATGACAGATGATATCTCGTAATGTGTATTTCATACTTTCATTTGAGGCGGCTTCAAGAATAATGAATCATAGTAGAAGAGCCAACCCTACAAATTCATAAATATTTGTCAGGTAAACATCAATGTACAAATGAAACCAAAATATTCATGAATAGAAATGGGAAAGAGGATAACCATAACTATTTGAAAATAGAAACCAATAAGAAAAATACTCGCAGTAGAGTTAAAAAGATGAAGAGTAAAACAAACATCTGACTTTATTGAAAATTAAGTAGTATAGTATAATGTGATTTGATTAATGTATATATGGTATTTATGTCATATGCACTTCATCATAAAACATTACCTATTATGCAGAAATGAAAGACATTAAACTATGTGAAAGACATTACATATTATGCAAATTAATGCGTTTAATTCCAGCTGTGGCTCTCTGAAAACACACGAAACACACCAGCAACATTTATTACAAAGAATTTCCAAAACAAATATAAAATTTCATCCCTTAAAGCACATAATTTAACTAACCACATAGAAAAAACATTTTCACAAACACTTGGCATGCATATCTTGCCATAGTTCCTTATAGCAAAATGAAAGTTACCTTGAGATTGAAGGAGCTTACCATCCTCATTTTTGGATATTTTTTTTTGTCGGTCTTCTTCCTAAAAATATTTATAAAAAATGTGTTCAGTTATTAAGGAGACAATGTAGAAGCAAGAATCATTTTGGTAAAATACAACAATAATTTCGGTTCCGACCACCACCACATTCACTGCCAGAAATGCATTGTCGCCGCCACGTATCTATCTCTGTGAGCTTCTCCAATTTCCTGCTCTGCCTACTCGAATCCTTGATCTTCTCCAGTTTCTGAAATCCATTTCTGCAGAAAAACAACAACAATGGTTCAAAAAAAATCGAAACGAAAAATAACAAATTTGAATCATATGGAGAAAATAGGAAACAGATGAAGAAGGAGAAAAGAGGGAAGAGGAAAGTTGAAGCAATATATGTGGTTGAGTGTTTTTTTGAGCTCGACGAATTTTGTTGTAGGTAGAATTTGGTTGAGTTGCTTTAAACTAGTTTTCTCCTAAAGAAAAAAATGAAGATGAGATGAAGATAATACTTTAAATCTCCAGCGCTGCTTCCCAAGTATTGTAACATTAGAAATGGCAAACAGTTCCCATGTGTTATCTGAACAAAAGCAGCCTTGGGTGCTGTTCCAATTACTCAATGTGATCATTGTTACACAAAAGCCAATTTCTGGTTTCTTTACCTACTGTTCCTTAAATTAATGACACAAAAATTGTAAAGGAAGTGCATTAAGTGCGGTTATGTTTCAATCAGACCCAAATCCGGTTGTATTTAGTTGCTATTAGACAAAAAATGCCCCTAAAAAAGTGATGTGGCATCATTAAGAAGAAGGTTAGTAGGGTGATTTCCAGAACAATCTAAGTTCTTATATTATAGATGACTACAAATAATGGTTATTGGTAGACGTTTATTTGAGTGATGATTGATGATCGTTGGTTGGTGCTGGTCAAAGTAGTGATTTTTGATGTTGGAGTAACAGTTAGAGTAATAGTTGGTGGTTTTCAGAGTGATGATTTATAGTGATTGGGGTGGTGGTTAAAATTGTAGTCGATGGTGAATGTTTGTTAAATTAATGATCAGAGATAGATGAGTATTGTTCAAAAGTGGTAAGACTAGTGGTCGGTATAAATTAATTCCAATCATACTATAAATTAATTAAATAAACTAGTAAGAAACCTGTGCGTTCGCACGAGTCCCGTCTAGATTCACATTATATGTCTCTCACTCTCATTTGTCAAGTTTGTATACATTTATTCAGTTGACTAACATTTATATAGTTACAAACATAGTAAGCGTGTTGAACTCGTGTGTCTATTTATATAAAAAAAAGTAATTTGTTCCAATTTATAATAATAATTGTATAATTATTTGAATTTTTTTCGTTTATACAAATATTTGTAACTTACTCCCGTTTAAAAAAATTATTATAACTTATTTTCGTATATAAAAATATTTATATCAACATGTAGACCTTTTCCCGTTTATAAGATTATTGAATCCGTGTGACAATTTATAAAACAATTTTTAACTTTTTTTTTTTTTGAATAAAAAAGGAAATATATTAATTCAAAAAAACAACTCAGCACAAAAGGTGATCCAAAGGATCCAACCCACCTAAGGACTGGTTACATCATATAGTGAACTAAATGTTTTCTAATTTTTACATTTTGCCACCCTTTATACACAATGGTATCTATAATATTCTTCACTATCATTTCACTATACAAAATATTCCCAAACACAAAATTATTTCTATAATTCCAGGTATGATATAAAGTTTCAGCCGCATCAATCTTGAACAAAGCTGCTTTCCAACCTTTCCCTTTAGCTTTTTCATTAATCCACTTCGATTCCTCACTCCAAAGTGTTGGGTTATGTTGACAGTTCAGCAACTTCAACACAGCAACCCAAATAAACCTAGTCTTTCCACAATTGTAGAACAGATGGTCTATGTTTTCAATTTCCCCCTGGCACATCACACACTTGTTATCAGTAACAGATCCAAATCTCATCAAATAATCTTTGGTTGGGAGGCTTTTACGACAAGCCATCCACAAACAAAACACTACTCTAGGTCTGGCCTTATTACCACAAATAATGTTTCTCCATTGAACCCTAGTTCCATCATCAATAGCTTCATAGTAAAATTCTGATGATTTGAAGTGTTTTCTATCAATAGCCTTTTTCCAATGAACTTGGAACCTCTGAACCATGCTTCATTGTTGCATAATTGCCTTGAATATCCATGAGCTGCTCGAATTAATCACATACGACATCACAATATTCCTTTTAACTTATTCCTATTAAAAACAATTGTATTAATACTTGAATTTTTTTATTTTAAAAAAATATTTGTAACTTATTCCCATTTATAAAAATAATTGTAACTTATTCCCGTTTATAAAATTATTGTAACTTTTTCCCGTTTATAAGCACCTTGAACATGTGTGTCCATTTATAAAAATATTTGTAACTTATTCTCATTTATACAAATAATTGTATAAATAGTTGAATTTATTCCGTTTATAAAATTATTTGTAACTTATTTCCGTTTATGAAAATAATGGTAACTTATTTCAGTTTATAAAAATGATTGTATCAATAATTTTTTTTACCATTTATTATTATTTTTTCATGATTAGCATTTATCATTAAATTTTCATGACTACCATTTATCATTTTTTATCCTGATTACCATTATAAAGTTAATTTGAAAAGATTTTGATAACTTTAGTAATTTTATAAGTTAAAAAAAATTACAAAATCTATATTGATTTTGTTTTGTTTTATTAACCTTTTTCTAAAAATTCCAATGCATTCAAAATATATTTTATTTCAAATAAGAATCAAAATAATTACAAAATATATTTTATTCATATTTTTTTAGAATGAAAAACTAAATACCATCATCTCAAATTTATTTATTCAATAGTGACAAATATCGGTCTCATATTTAATTATGTTTATAAATATATGTCATTTATTAGTGATTAATATATAATTGATTATTTTAATATCTAGTTAATTTGATTAAAGTATAATAAATATTTTAACTAAATAAATAAATATTCTATAGAAAAAAGACAAACTTAAAAGAAAAACTTAATAGTACAATATAATATAAAGATTATTAAAATATATATAAAATTAGCATCAATAGTTTATTCTTTTTTATATTTACCGTGAGATCTTAAAGATTTATTAATATTATTTTCTTGAGAAAACAAATGGACATGTGAGAGATTTCTCAAAGAAAAGAAAAAGTTATTATTAAAAATATAATACAAAGTTATTACAATTTGTTACAAATCTTAAATTGTAGAAAATTAAAATATATTATGAATAATAGTAAATAGAAGTGGATGTTCATTTATCCAACTTTCTATATTTCTTAACTCCTATGAGTTAATTTTCTAACCTTTGTGTATTCCTTAAGTTAATGGTCATTTATTGGACATGTACTATAAATATGGTCCACGTTGCAATGCTAAGTGAACTTGAGGTGAATAATATAATATCACTTTTCTTCTTCTCTTTATCTACTTCATCTCTATATCATTTTGGTTAATTTCATAACACATTATCAACACGAAACTCTACCATATGAATGTTAGCTAATTGTCTAAGTGATACAAATAATTTGATGATGAAAGTCTGATTATATGAAGCTCCAAGATTTAGAAGGTAACATTATTATTATTTTTTATTTCGTAATATATATTTATAATTCTACCTATTATGTATTGATATATTGATTAGAAGAAAAAAACAACAATGATTTTCATGAATCCCAGAAGGATTGGATGAATAATGTTAAAATATCTCTAAAGACTATAAAATAATGTGTTTGTTAAATAGTTCTGAAGAATTTAACAAATATCCTTGAAAGATAGAAAAATAATAATTTATTATATATTTCTTGAAGATTTATCAAGCACCACTGAAGGAGAGAAACATAATAGTTTATTATATAGTTCCTGAAGAACTTATCAAGTATCCCTGAAGAATAGAAAAATAATAATTTATTATATAGTTCATGAAGAACTAATCAAGATACCTGAGTGATTGAAAAATAATAATTTATATAGTTCTTGAAGAACGTATAATGCATCCCCGGAGGATTGCACGAAAACTGTTTATCTTTATCATTATTTGAAAATCTATGATCTACCTCTCGAGAAAAAAATTATATATATTATAAAGGATCCTTAGAGGATTGTTCAAAAAATGAATTACTTTTATTCATTCATCAAAGAATGGTTATCCCTTGATGATTGATAAGAAAATGATCATTCTGTCTCCATTGATCAGAAAAGTATCAATGATAGTTTTCATGGATCTTGAAAAATTGACAATCACAGAAGGATTGCATGAATAATATTAATAAATGTAAATTTATTAAGATTGAAAAATATATATTATATACAAATTATTTTATATTAACTAGATATTGAAACAAATTAGAAGAATAGAATCATATGTACCAGATGTTTATAAATCAAACTTAAGTGTGTTGTCGGCAAAATCGGCTGGGTCATCTCAGATGTATTATGATGTGAGAACTAGTTTTGAAGAACCAGAAGTTTCTTCAATCCAATAAAATTTGTGTGTTCCTAAAGGAAAATTTGAGAAATTGAATTTTTATGACATTAATTGTTGCATCGACTAAAAGATCATGCATATGTCTATTCACAGCCAGAAGCTTGTGAAATTATTTTCTCAACTAATTAGACCAAGATCTTGTTTTCTGGATTTTTCAGAAATTTCTTGATAAATATCACATATATTACTAAAATTAATATTGAACATCTTGAAGGACATGCTCGTAAAAAATGGACTTGAAGATCCATTTTTTAGACGTCTAAAGTTAGTTATATAGTTGATACTTGTGAGATCATAAATTCTAAATTAGATATTTGAAACACACAAAGTATGGTATTAAGATATTTATTCGCATTAAGCCAAAAAGTTAGTACATGATAATTCTCCCCTTAACTTACAAATTATTTTAGGTTCATAATCTAATACTCCTCATTTAAGTAAATTTTTGGATGTGTTGTGATTATTCAATTGCTCCAATATAGTACGCTAAGATGAGTTTTGAAAGAATATTGAGAAAATGTATTTTATATGAATCTCGTATTTGAGGTTTTATTCTGGTCTAATAATTGGATACTTGTTTAAAGTCCAGTAGACTGATTATTAATTTACAAATTAATTTTCTCAAAACTAGGGGGAGAGAACAAGCAGCACAAAGTGTGAATCAGAAGTTCAAATGAACAATTTAAAATAAAATATTATTATATCATTTTGGTCCTCGAAGTTCAAAAAATAACTCATTTGTAAAGTTTCTGAAACAAATTATTAGCTGCTAATATTCCACTCAAAGTGGATTCTTATATTGGACAATAAAATATTGCAAATGAGTTATAACCGTGCCTCAAGCGTGGTAGAAAAGTCGATTCCAATGTTGAAAGTCCTCAACCAAGAAAAGAGACTAAAGTTAAAATGACCCAAATGAGGATATGAAAACTTTAAGAGCACTTTGACATAATTTAATTTTGAGTTCCAGACGAACTAACCAGGTACTTAAAATTTATGAAAATTAAGAGATCTCGATAAATTATGTCATGAATGGAATATGATGGAACCAAAATAAAGTCAATGTTGACAATGTCTTTGTATACAATATAGCACTAAAGATAATAAATAATAATGAGGATCATGAGTCAAAGTCTATCAAAGATTGTAGACAAAGTGAGAATTGGAAAATATGAACATATTCAAGTGAAGAAAAATTAAACTCACTTTACAAGTAACTCGATTTTGGACCAGTATTCTGAACACCTCAAGGTGTAAAACCAATTGGATATATATGACTTTTTTGTGAAAAAGCAAAATAAGAATGGTGAAATTGTGAGATATAAAGCTTGAATTGGTGTTCAATAATCTTCACAAAGACCTAAGATTTATTTTGATGAACCATATCCACCTGCAGTGGATGCAATTTAATTAATTTTGTAGCACATGAAGGGCTTAATTTGCACATGATGGATGTTGTAACAACTTATCTGTATGGTTCACTTGATAGTGAAATTTAGATGAAACTCCCTGAAGGGTTCAATATACCAGATGCACACAACTCTGAATCTCGAGAAAGCTACTCCATAAGATTGAACAAGTCTCTCTATGGGCTGAAACAATCTGGACGAATGTGGTATAATCGTCTCAGTGAATATTTTCTTAGAGAGAGATATACAAATAACTCTATTTGTCCTTGTATTTTTATACAAAGATCAGGAAAGGAATTTGCAATAATAGTTGTCTATGTGGATGACATAAATATTATTGAAACTCCTGAAGAGCTTTCAAAAGCTATGAATTGCTTAAATAAAGAGTTTGTGATGAAGGACCTAGGAAAGATAAAATAATGTATAGGTTTGTAAATTGAACATTTAGACAAAGAAATATTTGTACATCAAGAAGGTTGTATAGAAAAAGTATTAAAATGCTTCTATATGGACAAATGTCACCTGTTGTCTACTCAAATGGTTGTTAGATCATTAGATATGGAGAAAGATCCTTTCAAACATCGAGAAAAGGATGAAGAGTTGCTTGGTCCTGAAGTACCATATCTCAGTGCAATTGGAGCACTAATATACCTTGCTAATACACATCCTGATATATCATTTTCTCTCAATCTATTAGCAAAGTACAATTCTTCACCTACACGAAGACATTGGAGTGGAGTTAAACATATACTTCGCTATCTTAGAGGTACAATAGATATGGTTTTGTTTTATACCAAAGTATCCAGATTCGGATTAACAGGTTATGCAGATGCAGGTTACTTGTCAGATCCTCATAATGGTAGATCATTAATAGGTTATTTGTTTACATGTGGGGGTACAACTATTTCATGGAGATCGATGAAACAAACCATAGCAACAACATCATCTAATCATGCAGAACTTTTAGTATTACATGTGGCAAGTTGAGAATACTTTTAGTTGAGATCCTAATGCAGAACATACAAAATACTTGTGGTTTATCTTCTGAAAAAATTAAATACAACGACCATATATGAAGATAATACTGCATGCATCGCTCAATTGCAAAATGGTTACATTAAAGGAGATAGAATAAAACATGTTTCTCCAAAGTTCTTTTTCACTCATGATCTTCAAAAGAGTGGTGATATAAACATCCAACAAATATGTTCATGTGAAAATCTTGCAGACCATTTTATAAAGTCACTCCCAAGTAGAACTTTTAAACAACTAGTACAAAAGATTGGTCTTCATGGTCGAAGAAATGATCGTTCAGCTGTGGGGGAGAAATGAATTTACTTTAAAATCATATTGTACTCTTTCCTTCACTAGATTTTTTTCCACAGGGTTTTTTCTAGTAAGGTTTTAACGAGGCATATCCTTAATGAACATCCAAGGGGGAGTGTTACAAATAATAGTAAATAGATGTGGATGTTTATTTATCCAACTTTCTATATTCCTTAACTCCTATCAGTTAATTTTCTAATCTTTGTGTATTCCTTAAGTTAATGGTCATTTATTGGGCATGTACTATAAAATGGTTCACGCTGCAATGCTAAGTGAACTTGAGGTGAATAATATAATATCACTTTTCTTCTTCTCTTTATCTACTTCATCTCTATATCATTTTGGTTAATTTCATAACATAAATAATATATTTATTATAATGAAAATTAAAATTAAGAATTACAATTGTTATTATTTTTACCTTTTATGGAATAGCAAAGGATCATAATACTGTACTGGTGTGGGTATAATAATTGATATCAAAGAGAATTTGTAGTTAGAAAATGTAAGAAAAAAAACAACATGAATAAAAGGACAAACTTGTAAAAATAAATGTTTCAAATTTTAATAAACCAAAAAATAGGAAGTAATTTAAAGTGTAGCATAGTTAAACATTTTATCAAAAAATATATTATAACCCATAAATGATATATTTTTGGTATATTAAAAGATTAAATTCGAAAAATACATAATATAGGATTAAATTATCATAATAGAATTTATAGATAGTAACAGATGACATCCTTAATTTAAGGAGATGTAAAATAAAAATTAAAAATAAATTAATAATGTAATCAATATATACTATGTAACATATATATATATATATATATATATATATATATATATATATATATATATATATATATATATATATATATATATCCTTTAACATGTAACAATATATACATATAACATGTAAATATTAAAGACACTTGTGTATGTTACATGTGTTTAAAAACCAACTCATTTATACACATTTGGAAGAAACATACGACACGTGTTTTAAAAGCAGACAGAACAAACGTTTTTGGAGATGAAAAGGGTATAGAAACGTCAGCCATCATCCTGAAACCCCACCAACACAGAATGGATTGATGGGGAGAAAATATATCATTGGTGAACAAACGTTTTTTACGTAGGGTTTTTCTTAAAATAGTTAAACTATATATCAATGTTATGAATACCGTGCTTAAATGATTTGAAAGATTATTAGGAATGTAAGAACACTCATTTTTTTACTATTTAATTTTGATTGATTGTTCTGCGAAATCCCAATTTAATTTGTTTTAGGTTTTTTTTTAAATAGTTAAATTATAAATCAATGTGATATTTGATACCGTGATTAAATGATTGATAGTTTATTTGGATTTTTGATTGTTTACCATTCAAAACTGTGAAGAAGAGAAAATTGAAAACTGTGAAGAATAGAAAAAATCCCTACAAAGTTTTCACAGAATGGAATGATGGGGAGAAAATATATCGTTGGTTTATCACAATAAAGAATGTCAAAACCAGGGTAAAAATGTTCAGGTAAAACCAATAGATCTGTTTCTGTGCTATTCCAACAATCTTGTTCTGCAAAACTAATTCATTGTATCATATTTCTATTATTACAGCATTTTCCAAGAGAAATATCAAAACATTGCTTAGGAAGATATCAAAAGAAAATCACAATTATTGATGTTGACTGGCACACAACTTTCAAGTGTACTATTAAAACTGCAACACGATTAAACATCCCAAGCCCATATAAGAGGTAAATGACTGAAGGATGGTATGACTTTGTGAAGACCAAAGGTGTTAGAAATGGAGACACATTGGTTTGTCAAATGGATCGTTCTAAAGCACACATGTATGTAGCATTTTGAAGAAATATGGTCGAAGAAAGATTCAACCATAAACTGTTGACTGTCAAAAGAATTTTTAAGTATTGTGGATTTTATGTTTTAGTTTCACTACACCAAAATTCGCTTTTGGCAGCACTACAAAGACAACACTTTTATCAGAAAGCGCTGCTATAAGTTTTGAAAAAAATTCGCTAAAAAAAAAGCGCTGCTAAAGGATACCTTTAGAAAACGCTTTCTAAAAGCGCTGCTAAAGGTCGTACGGAGACACTAACTTAGAAAGCGCTTTTATAAAAGTGCTGCTAAAGGTATAACCTTAGAAAGCGCTTTTAAAAAGCGCTGCTAAAGGGTAACCTTAGAAAACGCTTTCAAAAAGCGCTGCTAAAGGCCTTAAGTTGGCCCCACATATGAAAGCACTTTCTGAAAGCGCTGCTGTAGGCCAATGAAAAGAAAGCGCTTTCTAAGGAAAAACGCTGCTATAGGCTAATCTATGAAAGCGCTTTCAAAAAGCGCTGCCTTAGGTTATTTGTTAATTAAAAAAAAGCCCTAATCATTTGTTTCTAATCATTTTCACGACTTCTCCCTCATTTCTCTATGGCGATTTCGCAACTGTTCCGTTTCTGACCTCCATCGTTCTCCGACCGTCATTGTTCTGTTCTCCGACCGCCATTGTTCTGTTCTCCGGCTGCCATCGTTCTTCGACCGCCATTGTTCTGTTCTCTCTCGCGTCTGGTACGTTTTTCGTTTTTGAATGTAGCATGAATTTTGGTACTGTAGCATGAATGTGTTAGTAAACATTGCATTGCCATGAAACTTGTTCCGTTAGTTTCTTGGACTCTAGATTGTTCTGTTAATTTATTAGGAAACATTGCAATGTTGACACTTAGTGGTACTGCCGTATGAATTGTTCTGTTAGTTTTTGACATTATTTACACTTGGCAGTTAGTGAAATTGGTAGTTACATTGTTAGAATGTGTTAGTAAACATTGCATTGCCATGAAACTTGTTCGGTTAGTTTCTTGGACTCTAGCTTGTTCTGTTAGTTTGTTAGGAAACATTGCAATGTTAACACTTAGTGGTATTGCTGTATGAATTGTTCTGTTAGTTTGTTAGTGACCTTGAAAATTGACACTTAGTGGTTTCAATCTAGAAATGAAATGTTGAGATTTGATTAAAAAGCTAAAACATGTAATGCTAGGTTAGTGAAATTATGATGTTATTGAATGGAATAGAAGTTAGCTACTTTTAGAAATGTTAGTGGAAAAGAAAAGACGTACTAATTGGATGTTTATTTTTTTCTTTACTACAGGTTAAATGACTAGTAACCAGGATACAAATGACTCACACGATAGAAATGATGCAAATGATTCATCTAAAGATGTAGAAAGAGAAATTACACGAGGCATAACAATTATAAAGTCAATAATTCGTGCAAGAGATAAAGGAATCAAATATGATGTACATTGGAGTGTTGAAGACTAACTAATTGAGCCTAACGGTGCAATGTTGACAAGTTACATAGGTTCACTTGTTCGTTAGCACATTCCAATCACCTGTGATAACTGGAGAAATCCAGCGTTGCAAGCCGGTAAAGAAAAAATATGGACTGAGATATAGGTACGTACCATATATGATTGATGTTATTAGATTTTTGTTGACGATTATGTCTTTAAATTACTTATACTAACACACTCTATGTGTATGTTTTTCGTAGTGGTCTTTTAACATTGATGAAAGCCGAAAAAAGTATTGTCTTCAATTGGCCGGAAAAAGACTCAGAGGGTTTTGAACCTTTTTATAAACCAATTTTCTAAAGGATGAGCAAGGGAAGTTTGTTGAAGCAGAACTTCCAGTGAAGTATGCGGATTTGATTACACCTGGAGAATGGGAGACATTTATAGCCAAACGAAGAACCGAAAAATTCCATGTAATGTTAATTTGTCATGTCTATTTATTGTATTGTATACTTGTTTCATTAGATTGTTCTGATATGACTTAAACTTATTTATCCAGGAAGTGAGAGATATAAATCTGCAAATAGCATCAAAACCGGCGTATCCGTACAAAAAAGAGCATCAAAATCGACAAGGAGGAATTGTGTGAATACTTTATTGAGAAAAGAATCATATAAGGTATGGAAGTTGTTGTGTAGTTATGGAATGTTGTATAGTTTTGGAAGTGGTTGTATATTAGGAATCTTTAGAAGTTAAAGGATTTCTAGGTGAACAAATTGTTATTAGAATTATTGATTGGTGTATATATGATATGCATGTTTGTGTTGATTTATGTTAAATGGTTTATGTTTTGAATGGTAATGGTGTATATATTTTGGATTATAATGGTATATAATGCCTATGGTTAAATAAAGGATTGTTTGTTGAAATAAAGGCTCAATGGTTGAAATATAAGGCTTGTTGAAATAAAGGCTCAATGGTTGAAATATAAGGCTTGTTGAAATAAAGGCTTGTTGAAATAAAGGCTTGTTGAATGTTATATAATGCCTATTTGTTTGAAAGAAAGGCTTGAATTATACAGGTTTATGGTATTATTTCCAAAAAAAAATTTCTAAAAAATAAGGAATAGGCAGCACTTTTAAACAAAAAACGTTTCCTAAATTCTGATTTTTAAAAAAGTGCTTTTAAAAAGCAAATTTTACGTGAAGAAAAGAAAGCGCTTTCCACTAAAAGCGCTGCCTTAAAGTGAAATAAAAAATACATTAGACAGCGCTTTAAAAAGCGCTTTCTAAAGGGGGACAATAGAAAGCGCTTTTTCTTGAAAAAGCGCTGCCTAAAGATGCCAAAAGAAAGCATAAAAGGCCTGAAAAAGCGCTGCTAAAGGCCCACTTTAGAAAGCGCTTTTCCAGGAAAAAGCGCTGCTAAAGGCCTACTTTAGAAAGCGCTTTTCAAGGTAAAGCGCTGCCTAAAGTAGGCCTTTAGCAGCGCTTTTGCATAAAAATAGCCCTGTCTTTACCTACAGCAGCGCCACCTTAGGCAGCGCTTTTAAGCGCTGTTAAAGGCCAAAAAAAACGCTGTCTTTTCCCTTCCTTGGCATAGTATTTGTCGGTTAAACTGATGTTTTGAATGTAATTTTGGAATGTTCTAGTTTCCTAGGTGTTATGTTAAAGTCATTTTGGATGTCATTATGTGATGTATGAACAGAGGGGTTTCCCTAGTGTGTTATGCTGGTATTGCAGTTTTTTATGTGTTTCTAAAGCATGAGGTATATATCTATTAAGAGACACATATGGTTTATGTTTAGTATTTGTTAGTTGTATGATATTAAGATTTACGGTTAGTTGATCTGATAACCGTAAACCGATTTTAAAACAAATTATTATTAAATCGTAAAAATTAAAGGAAAGTTGTGAATTATAAGAATTCGAAGAAATTTCTAATGATATAATGATTACCTCTGTTGTTTTCAATAATCTGCTGGGAATAAAGAATCTCATCAGACAAAAAATGTCGTGTCTTACTCCAGACATACAAATCTACAACAATATTTCAACACTTAAAAAAATACATTAATGGCCAAGCTTAAAAAAAGTTTATTTGAATCAGATATATTAGAAAAACTTTCACTATATGACAATTCTTATTATATCATAAGTGGTGGTACTTAACATATTCTTATAATATAAATTTAGATGACATAAATTTTCCTTCCAATTTCGATGAAAAAATTGGAATATTAAGAGTGATCAACTTGTCAAAGAAGAAAAACCATTAAAAGTCAAGGAAAAGAAAAAAATTGCTACTATATGATTTCATATTACATGGATCTAATTATGATTTGTAAATATCCTTCATATATATCAAAGAAAATGTAATATAATTCAACCAAAATTCAGTCAATTTTGAACCAAAGAGTATATTAAACAAATGAGTTAACATTGCTGCCACTAATAATACATATAAAATTTTCAGCTTTATAAGTCCAAATGTAAGCATCTCCATAGTACCAATTTCATACATGAACTTCAGCTATAAAGGAACCAGCCAATAACAACAACCCACAACATATATCTTCATGGAGAAATGTATAAAATAAGATATTAATTATTCAAAAAAATTTGAAAATACAATATATTAGGTGAAAAACATTACCAACTAACAAAGTGATTGAAAAACCTCCTTGTATACAACATTTGTAGTGGTTGAAGAGGGTGCATTCTCGTTGTCATGTATTAAGATTTTAAGACTACTTTTGGTTGTAAATCTTGAAATTGCAACATACAATTGTCCATGACTAAAAATAGGAGTATGCAAATACAATCCGACACTATCAAGTGATTGACCTTGGGATTTATTAATTGTCATTGTGTAAGAGACAATGATCGGAAATTGTCTCCTAATCAACTTAAATGGCCACGGTGACTTAGAAGGTGACATAGACATCCGAGTAATGTAAAAGACGTTACCTATGTTCTTTCCAGGCATAATTTTTGCCTCAATTAGGTGATTTGCTAACCTTGTAACAATTAATCTTGTTCTATTGCATAATCCATTAGTTTGGTCCAAATTTGTCATTAGCATAATTGGGGTACCAACCTTCAATTTGATCCTATGATTTGGTAGACCTGATGTTCTTAGTTTACTAAGAAATTCTGGAGTTAGAACTTCATACGCTTCAGTATAACTTGTATCAGTGCTATCAATTGAATCGAAACTTAAATACTCTTTCTCTTCTCCTAAAAAACGAAATAACATGAAAATATAAATACATTAGTAAAGTCAAAGTGATACAGTAATTTGTTGTATGCATATATAGAATAAAGTTAACATTATTTTACCTGGTATCAGGTCCAATACATAATGATTGATTTTTTTCCACAACTTCAATGGTTGAGGCAATAATTGCTTTTCCTTGTAAATATGCAACACTTTGAAAATTTTCCAACAAATTGGGATGTGTGCTTTCAACTATAGCTTTTATAGGATCCTCAAAATTGGATATTAATAGTTCTTGAGGAATTTCTATATCAGCCAATCCATCATTTGGTTCACATATCTTACCATCCCCAACATCTAATATCCACTTAGAGAATTCCGCTAGTTCATTAGAACTTATATTATCTCTTCCCTGCTGAAGTCTCATATTTTTTTTAGTGTTAGAACCTGACAATAGTCTCATACATAAGATGAGCAGATGGATGCATGAACAATATCAAAATGTCCTGCTCTTGGAACAAATGGAAGAATTTGTCGAAAATCTCTTCCAAAAACAATAAATTTTCGACCAAAAATTGTATTCGCAAGACCCTTTTTGCTCATGACATCTTTAAGGGTCTTATCCAATGCCTCGAAGTAGTTCTTATGAGCCATAGGTGCTTCATCCCATATTATGACATCGGTTGCTTCAATTAATTGTGAATGTTCGGTGTCTTTGTCAATATTGCAAGTAGAGTTATCAAGTGTTGGCACATGTATTTTGAACTTTGAATGGGAAGTTCTTCTGCCTGGCAATAATAACGAAGCTATGCCACTTGAAGCAACAGTAAGAATAATTTTTTTCTCCAAATGAAGTGCACTTGATAGTGTTCTCCACATGAATGTTTTACTGGTCCCTCCATTACCATGTAAAAAACACCCATCCCATTTGTTTGTTGACAACTTCCATGATTTGATCAAAGATTGAACGTTGTTCATATATAAATTATAATGTAAACATTTATTACTCTATCACTAAAAAAAAAATAGTTTCATGTCACAATATCATAATACAAAGATGCAGAATCACCTGTTAGGACGGTAAACAGATTATGGAAATTTTCTCGTTCAGTATCTGCATTGTAATCATGTTCGTCATAAATCAGTCTATTGCCAACGTGTCGTGTGACATACGAATCTGGATATGGCATATCTTTAAATTCATGCAAACTTCTTCGATTGGATTGCAGCATATTCTCAATCTCAATGAGTGTTAAAATTTTCAACTCAGTGGTTGACAACTGCATATCTATAAAAAATATACAAATTAACAATTCATATACACCTGCATGATGAGCATAACATACAAATTACAGATGCAAACGGAAAAGAATAATTTATAGAAGTTGTGATCATTTTATTCATACATGTAGGAATAACATGAAATTTATACATGAGCAAGAAATTAAGTTTTATTGTAAATACATTGTTATACCCCAAATTTTACCCTTTAGATGTCATAACATCTTGTACTTGCATTTAGGTTTCAATCATCTATGCATTGTTAACTAACCATCACATCTTGCTAGTTTGTTTCTTTTATGTAAAGACAATATTTTCCCAAGAAGGAGGACAAGGTCATTAAGCCAAGTTCTCACATGTTTCAAAGTCTCCTAAAGACACTCCTTGGTTCCATACATCCATCACCAGTGTTCACTAGATGATTGAGTTTGTTAGTTTGAAGTCATCTGTTCAAGAAAGCCAACTGAGGCTCCAAAGTTCAACCACTTGGTCTTAAAGGCTAATCATGAAGTTCTCAAATCATATTTCATGATCTCATATGTCTGGATCAAGAGAAATCAAAAGGAGACCATCAGATCAAGAGTTGTGGAAATAGGGTTTTAACCTGAAGAATCACTAGGAATCTTGGTGTGATCAGTCAATGTCTTGATTGGTTCATAAGCCAATTAGCTCAAATACATCCAAGAGATATTATTCAACTAGAAATCAAGAGTGTTTGACCCCATCACAAGTACAATGAGCCTCAAAGTTCATCTGACCCTAGATTAGGGTTTTCTTCAGTGGAAAGTCGACTGTGCCCTAATTCATGGTTAAAGCATGATCCCAAACCATGGGACATGATCCATTGTGTTCATATACATCCTTGGAACTCACCTAAAATATTGGATAAATGCAAAGTTACAAATTCATTGTGGATCGCACTTTGGAATTCATCTGACCTAATTTACACCTGACAAAGTCAAGCCTTTGACTTTTGTTACCTTGACCCAAGATGAATCATTCAAGATATATTCCACCAAGACATGCTTGATTCTTGAGTTAGAGCATGAGAAATCACCATTTGAAAGGTTTCTTGCAAAAAGGGCAAGGTTTGGTTCTTAAATTTTTCTAAGTGTAGAAAAATTCACTCCTTGTGCAAAATTGGAAAAGTCATAACTTTCAAACCACACATCCAATTTTTGTGACTCAAAGCTCAAATTGAAGCTCTCATCATGAACTTTAAAACATATTATAGGGTCCTTCTTCAAATAAAGTTTGGTTTTTAAGTTAGGAGGCTTGGAAGTTCAAGGCCATTAAAGACTTGGTGAATTTTCACTACTTTTTGCCCTAAAAATCAGCCAACTTCATCTCCATTTTTCATCAATATCCCTTTGGATCTAGAACTTGGAGTGAACATGAAAGTTATAGAGGATATTTGGGGCTTTCCAAAAAGTACTAGAACTCCCTAATCCATTGAATGAGCTAGGAGTTTCGAAGAAGAGAAGATTGAGGTTCATTTCTTGAATTCCAAGTTTCCAACATATGCATAATGATGCATAACCACTCCTAATCACCAAAACTCTCACAATTATGATGTTTAGAAGCAAGATTAGAGTGTTTAAGACCTCTTCCACGAAAATGCAAGTGGAAAACTTAAAATACATTAGTTTATGTCAAGTGGATGCAAGTTGAGGCAAGGAGAGAGAAACTTTTCACAAGACACATAATCACTCCTTTGTTCTTACAGCTTGGAGCCTTGTTCCAATCAAATCAGCTCACATCAACAGTGCAAACCCTATTGCTGACCATTTGCTAAAGTGTGGGAAGGTTCATGACTCAGCATAACAGCTTGCACGAAGGAAATTTGGAGAAAGGGCAATCTTGGCAAGTTGTGAAATATGTCCATACCTCAATTCCTTCACTTCTCCTATAAATAGAGGATCAATCCTCATTGAAAAATACACCAGAATCACCCCAAAAGAAAGGCTGATACTCTCTGAAATCTCTCACTCACTCACTCTTGCAAATTTGCAAGAACCTTACTCCAGATCATTTTGCTCGTGCATTTCACAAACCTACTCCACAAACCACCTAATACATCCATTAGAACTCATTCCAACACCTGGAAAAGTTCTGTAACTCCTCAAACCTCATATGCCATTTTCAACTTCCATTGTTGCAAGAAGGACCGGGTTCCACTTATGAGGTATTTTCCAAAGCTGATAACCATCTGCATCTCCTCTTCTAGCATCAACAAAGCAAGGCAGGTCATTATTTCTATTCTATAAGCACTATAGAAGAGGCCTTGGACTTTCTCCAAGAGGTAAGGTTTCCAACCTTCGAAACTGACATGTTCATGCACTTCTCTACTTTCATTTGATTAGCAAAATGTAGTGTGTGTTGTATTTTTTGGTTCTGAATGATTGCTGGCTTTATCTTCTTTGAACATATCATGTTATAACATGTTGAAGTTGTGTGAAGTTGCACTGTTGTGTGATGTTTTGTGAATCATGTGGTGGCTGTTAGTTAAAATTATTGTCATATTATTGTTCCTCGTGAAAAATACTCCAACTTTGATCTTTACTTCATGATAAATGGTTAGGAAATGAGTGAGATATATTTGTTGGAAAATATGGGTGTGAGATGATGAACTAGGGCACGAGCGAGAGAGTTTGAGGAAGAAGATGATGGTGAGATGGCACCCAATCAGCCTGATGTGGCACTGAGGTGGCCATTTGGTTTGGTTCTAAAAATAAAAACAACTGAAAGTGTTTTATGGTCGGATGTAATAGCCACCCCAGTGGTAGAAACCTTGCCATGCCTTTCCCTTTTGCCTGCCTTGCCTGGGTTCGATCCTGCGGATCAACCCTTTTGTGCGTTTTTCTGATTTTTCGCTTACCTTGTTATTTCATTGTGTGTTTGCATCATTTGTTAACTATGCGCACATGGCCCAGTTGGTGGATGTTTTGTGGCTGAGTACACAAGGGCGTGGGTTCAAACCCAAGGGGAGACATTTCCTTTTCTTTTTATTTCTTGTTTTATTTAAATTTTATGGTTTGTGCTTTGATTTCAATTGATCATAACTCACTCATCTTTTATCCTTTTTGACCCATTCTTTTTGCAAAATGTTCCTTATAATGTCTATTTTTTGGTTGTAAAAACAAATTATCCAAAATATTTAGTCATGAGACATCTGTAAGTGTTGAAAGTGAGGGATCTTTTTAGGGTTTTTTAGGAAAACTTCTTTGTTCTTTTGGTTCTTTTGCCATGTTTCCTTGGTTTGCATTGATTGTTTGAAACCTAATGCATGTTGTTTGACCTTTGTATGATGTTATAGCATTGTATGTCATTGATTCAATTTGTTACCATGATGTTTAAATGTGTTGTTTGCATATGAATGTCTTTGCAAAATTCCTGGATGATACTATGAGATCTTGTTTGATCACTTGCCTCTTTTACATTGAAATTGTTTGACCAAACATATGCACATGTATGTCTTGAATCTTTAATACCATGTTTGAGTTGTTCTTAAGTGTTTATATGTCTTGGATTTTAATCTTTGAGTACATGAACCTTATGATATTATCACCCTCTCAGGTGCATGTCTAAACTCCAAATGCTCTTGTATGGTTGCTACCTACTTGCCCACATGTTCAAACTTGTTCACATGATACCTTTGATACATGTTTGTTTATGTTTACATGATTGTTGTTACACATGTATGCTTATGAGCTTGTTGTTTGTTACCTCCTCCATGTTGAACTTTATCCATGTTTGAATGTATACCATGAGAACTTAGTTCAGTGTTTGCTCAGATGTTGTAACATCTTTTCATATATTCTTTGGTTGTCACGATAATATGTCCATCCCCATGTAAAGATTTTGGTTGTTACCTTAAAATCTTTTGAAATAGACCTTGATCTTGAGTGTTGTTACATTCATATGCTTTGCTTTGGTTTTTACCATGCTCATGTTTTCATCTTGTTTCATATGTTTGTTACCTTGAACTTCTTTAAGTTATCCCCCAAGTGAGGCTAGCTCTCTAGCTCTCCTCCTTAACCTTCTTTGTTCCCCTCCTTCAAAAGGAAAGACTCTTTATTGACCTCAAAGTCATAGATAGCTCATTTACCATCTTGGCCTCATTAGAGCCATCTTCCCCTCTTATGAGCACTATCATCATAGTTGCTAACTCCCCTCCTTGACCTCATTAGAGCCACTCACCTTATGACTTAGGATTCACGTTGAGTTCTTCAAATCTATTGAGCATCATCATCATGATGTTCCTTTCCCCTTGGCGTTATTAGAGCCATTCACTTCACAACCTAGAATTAAGTTAGAGTTCTTAAACTCTATGTGATTCTCATCATCATGAGTATTCACTTCCCCTTTACAACTTAGACTTAGAGAGTTCTTTAACTCTATATGAGTATCATACTCATTCCCCTTGGAACTTTGGCCATAGTCAATGGTTCTTCATCCTTAGTTAGCTGAACTACGGTTGCTCTGATTCTTTAGTCAAGATACATAGGCACAAGATGCGATGTCTTGGCGAGCATACTTAGTGTATATACCCATAGGTATTTACCTTACCCTTAGAAGATTCCATTCGCAAGCAAACATTAGCATAACACAAATACAAACAAAAGGTTCATGTAGAGTACTACAGATACTTAGGGTGCTAATACCTTCCCTTAGTATAACCAACCCCCGAACCCTCGATCTCTTAGTTGTGTCTTCACATAGCGCAACTAGGGTTTTCTTCGATCTTTACCCTTTCCTTTGGATAAATCAAAGCTCGGTGGTGAATTTCAAAGATGCGTGATTCAAGTTAATCAATAGCTTGACATCCGATTCTCACCGCAACAAAAATGGCGACTTCACTGGGGAATGCATAGAGGGTTAAGCCTATTTTGTCTGTGTTTGTATTATATATGTTTTGTTTGCTTGATTTATATATATCTGTATATTTGCTTGGGTTCTTCTGTTTGGCAGGTGCTACTTTTGAGTGGTGAGATAAGTCCAAACCCAGACTTGAGATACACATGTGATAGGATTGTGGTGTAATTAATAGTCAGCTGTTGGGAGTAGTCCTAACAAGTTTGGCATATGATGACCACACTCAGTGGAGGCCCCTTTGGGATTATTGATCTCTGATGTGAGTAGTCGCATTGATGTCACTCTTTCCGACCTGGGAGTCCGTGAGACTGAGGACCGTAGTTACCTTTACCCCACTTGGCCTTTTTAGGACGTAGTGCGATGGCTATGAGAGAGTAGTCCCAAATAGTTGATACGCGATACTACACTAAGACGAGTTTATCTCGAGAATATTATTAACCCGCGTGAGTAGTCACGTAGGCCGATAATATCCAAAAGATTTATCTGTGACTTTGAGAACTTTTAGAACCATGTTCTACAGTTGATGAACCCATAGTACACACTTTTTGGGATGGGTAGACCATGGCTCCAAGCATGAGACCCCTAAACCTAGGACTTGTGTGCTTTTGATGTGTGTACATATGTTTGTGTTTGTGCTTATGTGTTCTATGCATTGCATACATCTCATTGCATCTATTGTTGGTTTTAAGGAACTTAGTCGTCTTTTCCGTTGAAAATCATAGGTATCATGGATATTGAGAAAATAAACACTAAAAAGTATAATTTCAAGAAGCCCAATTTGATAGAGTTGAAGAAGCCAGCAGCCTTGGTATCTTGCCTTGAAGACTTCAGAAAGCGTTATGGAAGATTGATTGGTATTCTCAGAACCAAGATGGAAGATGGTGTTCTTGACACGTTGGTGCAGTTTTATGACCCTCTTTACAATTGCTTCACCTTTTTCGACTACCAACTTGTTCCGACATTGGAAGAGTATTCTTATTGGTTTGGTCTACCTGTGAAAGAACAAAATCCTTTCAGTGGTCAAGAGAAGATTCCTTCACCAAAGGAGATTGCTGACTCTATCCACTTAGAAACGTCTAAAGTCAAGTCTCACCTCACCACCAAGAATGGGATCAAGGGTCTACCTTCCAAGTATTTGTTTGATAAAGCCTTCTACCTAGCTAAAATGAATAGTATAAGTGCCTTCGAAGCAATCTTTGCACTTCTTGTCTATGGCTTGGTCTTGTTTGCTAATGTTGAGAAGTTCATTGATATCAACGTCATTCGAATCTTCTTAAGTGGAAATCCTGTACCTACAGTGCTTGGTGATACTTATCACTCAATCCATCATATGACTTTACAAGGAAAGGGTACCATTTCATGTTGTGCACTTTTGCTCTACAAGTGGTTTGTTACTCATTTGCCTTGAACATCGCGCTTCAACGATAATCCAGACAAGCTTCGTTGGTCTCAGAGAATCATATCTCTTACCCATACTGATATCTTTTGGTACGATCCAGCTTACGACAAGGGAGTCATCATTGATAGTTGTGGCCCGTTCCCCAATGTACCACTTCTTGGTGTCAGAGATGGGATTAGCTACAACCCCATTCTTGCTAGACGTCAGTTTGGATTCCCTATGGAAGAAAAGCCTAAGAGTATCCTTTTGTCTGGTTTCTTTTATCTTAATGAGGAAGCCAGTGCAGAAACCAAGAACAGTGTTTTGCATGCTTGGGGAAAACTCCACAAGAGAACTAAGAATGACTTGGGAAAGAGAAACTGTGTGGCCTTGGAACCTTTCCTTCGTTGGGTTTGATTTCGAGCTCGCGATCTTAAGATGCCATATCTCCCTGAGAGACCCCCACAACCTACTGTTGTATCTCTCTCTCTATCATTCCTATTGAGCGCATGAAGGAGTATCAAGAAAATCTAGCAAGGATGAAATTTGAGAGAGACACGTGGAAAGGGAAATACCACGCCATCTATGTTGAACAAATGGAGAAGAAGAAACAGATGAAAGAGAAAGATGATTTGATTAAATGGCTTGAGAGACGTGTGATTGACAGACCAGCGGCATCCGAGAATTTATTTTTCTCTAGCATGCAACCCACTCCAAGTACTCATGAGTATTCAAGTATTCCACCGAAATCTGGCGCGTGGAAAGGGATTGTTGACAAGTTGATCTTGGAAAATGACAAGCTAAAGAGACAAAAGAGGACGCGTGAAGTGGAGCATCCCTAGATAGGATTACTTTTTAGGCCTAGCTGTTGCTTTTTATCTCTTTGTATTTTGAGCTTCTTGAATGTACTTTGAAAGTTGTAACTTTTTTCAATATTTAGTGAAGTGAAGCTTATTTTGAAAATTGTCTCTTGAGTTTCTTAAAACCAATTGCATTCACATTGCATCTTGCATTTTTGTTAAAACTATCAAGGAACTAATTGTGTTTTGCAGACTTTGTAGAGATGGATTTTGGAAGGAAAAGAACTTGGCCATACACCTTCATGGTTCCCGATGTTGAGCAGCTGAAGGAACTGGGAAGATTGATTGAAGATCCAGTGGCTTTCTCATTAAAGTATGGAAGATTTCTCCTGCTGTTGTGGCTCCAAAGGGCTGAAGGACTGCTAGAGACTTTGGTTCAACTTTACCATCCCCTTTATCACTGCTTTGTGTTTCCATATTACCAACTGACACCAACCTTGGAAGAATACTCCGCCTTGATGAGTCTCCCTGTCAATGATTCTCCTCCATTCTATGGAATGGAAGACGAGCTCAGTACGAAGGACATTACCAAAGGAACAAGGCTTAGGCTGTCTGACATTCAAACCCACTTGACCATCAAAAGAGGACTTGCTGGATTACCCGCCCAGTTCTTGTTTGAGAAAGCCCGTTACTTTGCTGATAGGAAGAATACTATACTCTTTGAGTCCACTTTCTCTTTGCTAGCTTATGGACTGTTTCTATTTCCCAACGCTAAAGACTTCAGCGACGTCAATGCTATTTAGATCTTCATGCTCAGGAATCCAGTTCCTACTTTGTTGGCTGATACTTATCATGCCATTCACTTAACGTACATGCGAGATGGAGGACAAATTATCTGTTGTGTTGCTCTCCTGTATAGGTGGTTTATTTCGCACCTACCAAGGACCGCAGCCTTTTGGGATGTTGAAGACAATACTATTTGGTCCAAAAGACTCATCCACTCATGCTTGCATCAAGTGGTAAGACCCAATCTATGGAGGGATTCTCATGATTCATAGCTGTGGGGATTTCCCCAATCTACCTCTAATGGGCAGAAGGGGATATGTCAACTATAATCCCGTTCTCGCTCGCCGACAGCTTGGTCACCCAATGGAGGAGATACCTAATCTTGGAAATCTGCAAAGGATTTTTCTTGAAGAATGAGAGAATCCCAAATTCATGCTCAGAGTTGCACGCGCCTGGCGTTGCATAAACAGACAAAGATGGACTGTAATGGGGAATCCCGACTGTACCGTCACCAAGGCTTATTTATAATGGTCCCGTGAGAAAGCTCTTATGATGAGGATGCCTTATCCACTTCATAAGCCTCCCACAAATGAAGAGCTAAAGCTGAAGAAGGCGATGGAAGAATTGACCCTTGACAAAGTGAAGATGCAAGAGCGAATCAACAAACTCATGAGGGAGCTCAATGGAGGGGAAGGACCGTCTGCCAGTGGATTTGATCTCTAGTTTCTTTTTATGTTATATTTTCTATTTTTATCTATATAATGAACTTTTAAGGTGTACCGCCTATGTTGTAATATTTGCCAATTTGCTAATGAAAGAGTTTGTTTTGAGAAATATCCTTTTATCTACAATGTTCACAAGCTTTTAGTTCCTTGATGGTTTTGCTTACATTTGCATTTGCATTTTGCATCATTTCATGTCATAACATGTGTTTCTCCTATCGTGTCTCATTCCGTGGTCTTCTCTTCAGAACCGTCACGCTGAATCTTCGACGCTGATACAACACTCGAGCCTAAGCTCGCCAGAGAATGTCTGAATATGACTTTGAGATGGACAGAGTCAACAACGAGTTGAATGGTTTACGAGGAAGTATGGGGCATATTATGGAAGTTTTACAGGTTATTAGAGCAAAGATGGACACTCAAGCCACCGTGGTCTTTGAAATTATCACTTAAGCTGTGGAGCCTGCTACTAATGTCAACACTGATCTCTTGCCACCATTTTGGTTGCCTCCCAGTTTTGTGCCTCCACCAATTGTCGTGACTACTCAACAAGCTGTTCCTATGGGTAATGAGAATCCTCAAGTTATCTCAACTTTTGCTCCACCAGCGGTGCATACTTAAGTACATCCTATTTTTCATAATTGCCAACCAATTTATGACTACCCCGAAATGTCTGAGGAGGGGGACGAACGACATGAAAGATTGAAGGAAAGAGTGGAGACTATCCAGGGAAAAATGAGGGCGATGGAAGGAAGCAATGTCTTTAGTACTGACGCTAGAGATATGTGCTTGGTTTCTGGCTTAATGATTCCTCCAAAGTTTAAAAACCCGAGCTTTGACATGTACTCAAGTGCGACATGCCCAAAGTCACACTTGATCATGTATTACCGAAGAATGGTTGCGTATGTGGATAACGACAAACTGATGATCCATTGTTTCCAGGATAGTTTGAAGGGAGCTTCGGCAAAATGGTACATGAGCTTGGACCAATCTAGAATCCACAATTTTCAAGACTTGTCTGATACTTTTGTGAAGCATTATAAGTATAATATGGTTCTGGCCCCTGACCGAAGGCAACTTTTGGGTATGTCCCAAAATAATTCTGAATCTTTCAAAGAATACGCTCAACGCTGGAGGGAGATTGCTTCCCAAGTAGAGCCTTCATTGTCTAAAAAGGAATTAACTGACTGGTTTGTGGACACCGTGAAACCAGAATTTTATGAAAGAATGATTAGCAGTGTTAACGCCAATTTCGCTGACATTGTTTCTGTGGGTGTAAAGGTAGAAGTTGGTTTGAAAAGTGGAAAGGTGATCAGTTCTTCCAACAATTCAAGCAGTACCAATTTCAAGAAACCTCCAAGCAACTTTCATAAGAAAAAGTAAGGGGAAACCAATGCTGTTATGACAGGTAGGAAAAAGAATCCAGTCTGGAGGCAACCAGTTTATCAACATCAGTCAAATCCAACTTTTTCTCAACAACCAATCTATCTAATACAGTTCGCCCCACAACATTATGTGGTAGCTGTAACACCAATTTTTAATCATCAGTCCGCACAGTAGGCGCCGGTATTCCAACAACAACCCAGTTATCAGCAAGCACCTAGTGCACCAACTTTCCAACAACAACAGAGGCCACAAGCTTCTCCCTCTAATGTTCCCTACAGAAGACAAGGAGGAAAACCTTCATTTCTACCCATTCCAATGACTTACGTAGAGATTTATCCCTCTTTAGTTCAACAAGGTTTGATTGTTACTAGACATATGGGCCCACCTACTGAAAAAGCCATGCAATTCAATAATCCTAATGTCCACTGCGCATTTCACCAAGGCGCTGCCGGTCATGACCTAGAAGGTTTCCTTGCACTGAAATATGTTGTGAAGGGTTTGATGGAGAAGAAGGTTCTATCCTTTGCATATAATCAACCCAATGTAAAGAGCAACCCATTGCCTACTCATGGGTCTACCAATGCCATCGGAGATGAGAAGGATGAAGTATTAATAATGGATGCATCGAAGATTAAAACTCCTGTCAAGATTTTCCATTCAAAACTGTTTAAAGCTGGGTTAGTGAAAGTTTGCCATGATAACTGTGAAGAGTGTGATACCAATGTCAGAGGATGTCAGTTGGTTCAAAGTGATATTCAGAGTTTAATTGATGAAGGTTTCCTACAAGTATTCAGTAAGATAAAGAAAGAAGAAGTTGCGGTGATTGAGCCCGTTTTTAACTTGCCTGAATCAAAAGAGAAAGTGTTCGTTTTCAATATGCCGAAGTCTGGTTCTGTGGTTCCTGTCTTCAATAAACCAAGGCCAGTTTTCAGTATATCCGAACTTGTTGTTGCTTCCGCTGCTAATCTATCAAGACCGAGAAACATCTGACAACCTATTCCGTTCCGTTTTAGGAATCCAAAGTTGTGCCATAGAGGTATGAAGATACTATGGTTAACAAAAGATATGAAGAGGTGGTTCCAAGGAAAGAGGTGGGAACCACTAGTGAAGAAGTGACAAATATTGCTGGGTCTGGGAAGATGACCCGAAGTGGTTGAGTTTATACTTCTGTCTTCAAAGGGACTGTGCCTAAAGAGACTGTTGCTCCTGTACCTGTTAAGGATAAAGAAAAAGAAGTGGTTACTAAAGAAGAGGATGCTGAATTCTTGAGAATCATTAGAAGAAGTGACTACAAGGTGATAGATCAGCTTCACCAAACTCCCTCAAAAATCTCCATATTATCTTTGTTGTTGAACTCACCTACTCATCGTGCTGCCTTACAAAAATACTGGCTCAAGCTCATGTTACTTGAGATATCATTGCTGGTCAGTTTGACAGCGTCATTACAAATATCAAAACTTGCAATACTCTCAGCTTCAGCAATGAAGAATTGCCCAAGGGAGGTCGAGAGCATAACCTTGCTTTGCATGTATCAGTGAAATGCCAAGAAGACACTTTGGCAAGATTTCTTGTGGACACAGGCTCCTCTTTGAACGTATTACCAAAAAGAACTCTTGAAAAGTTGGCTTACAAAGGAGCTAAAATAAAGCCTACTTCTCTAATTGTCAAAGCTTTTGATGGCTTAAGAAGGTCTGTGTTGGGGGAGATTGAGTTACTAATTCTGATTGGCCCACATGTGTTCAATATCCTTTTTCAAGTGTTGGATATTAATCCTTCCTACAGTTGCCTACTTGGGAGGCCTTGGATCCATGGAGCGGGTGCTGTAACTTCAACCTTGCATCAAAAGATGAAATTTGTGGTTGTGAAAAGTTGGTGATCATACACGGTGAAGAAGATCTGATGGTCAGTAACCTGTCTTCCTTCCGTTATATTGAGGCTGATGAAGATGCTTTGGAAACTTCTTTCCAAGCTCTTGAGATAGCCAATGCTGTTATGCTAGACATTGAAGAGCCGGTGGTCCCAAGTATTCTATCTTTTGCTTCCTTCAAGAGTATGCAATCTGCACTGAAAGAAGGTGTCCCTGAAGGTTGGGGAAAGGTCATTGAGATTCAAGAGAGGAAGAAATACCAAGGGTTGGGTTACAAACCAACTCGTCGCCAAGCAGCTGCTTCAACAACACGACCAAGAACTATCCAGGAAATGTTTATCAACAAAGGACATCAAGTCAACGCCGTGATTAGGGCAAAAGAAGACGAAGACATCAGTCATCTAGTTTTTCAGTGTGACGCCGCACTAGACAATTGGGAAGCTATTGAGATTCCTGTATTGTTCCCTGAGCCAGAGTAATATGTTTGTTTTCATTTGTTTGTTTTCAATTCCATAGTCGTGCCCAAGGCTATTGGACTATTTTGTATGGGCCACCACTTTCAAATTTTATTAATCAATGAAGATGATGTTTTGTTAAACACTTTTGTCTTTATTTACTGTTTTTGCTCTTAAGGAAAAATGGCAATCTTTTTAAAACTACCAAAACATTTTCTTTTTGCATTCAACTTTGTGCATTTTAATAAAGTAAGTACCTTCATCATGCAGAGTAATCCACGAACCTGTTGTATTCAATGACCCTACTTTCACTATTAACTTTGATTCACTCATCTATCAAGCTGAGGATGAGGAAGAGGAAGATTATGAAGTCTCGGATGAGTTGGCAAAAATGTGTGAGTACGAGTCATGGCTCTTCAGCCGCATGAGGAAGAAATTGACATCGTCAATCTTGGTACCGATGTAGAAAAAAAGGAAGTCAAGATTGGGGCAATGCTTATGGCAGAAGTCAGACAACGGTTGGTGAAGCTTCTGGAAGAGTATGTGGATGTGTTCGCATGGTCTTATCAGGACATGCCTGGTTTGGATACATACATAGTAGTTCATAAACTACCGCTCAAGCCTGAATGCTCGCCAGTGAAATAGAAACTCAAAAGAAGTAGACCCAACATGGCTCTCAAGATCAGAGACGAGGTCAAGCGACAACTTGATGCAGGATTTCTGGAAGTCTCAAAGTACCCGAAATGGGTGGCCAACATTGTGCCAGTAATGAAAAAGAATGGTAAAGTGTGAATGTGTATAGATTATAAGGACCTCAACAAAGCCAGCCCAAAAGACGATTTCCCTCTCCCGCATATCGACACTCTGGTGGATAACACGACCCGTTTTGTAGTTTTCTCCTTTATGGATGGTTTCTCAGGCTACAGTCAGATTAGAATGGATCCAGCCGACATGGACAAAACTACGTTCATTACCCCTCGGGGAACCTATTGCTACAAAGTCATGCCCTTTGGTTTGAAAAACGCAGGGGCAACCTATCAGAGAGCTATGGCAACTCTTTTCCACGACATGATACACGACATGATACATAAGGAAATTGAGGTGTATGTTGGTTATATGATTGCTAAATCCCAGAGTGAGGAGGACCATTTGGCGCACCTTCTGAAACTGTTCAAAAGACTTCGGAAATATCAATTGAGGTTGAATCCTACCAAGTGTACCTTCAGTGTCAGATCAGGAAAGTTACTCGGTTTTATCGTTAGTCAACGAGGAATTGAGGTAGACCCTGGCAAAGTGCGAGCTATTCAAGCGATGCCAGCTCCGCAGACTGAGACTCAAGTAAGAGGTTTTCTTGGTCGTTTTAATTATATCTCAAGGTTTATCTCCAACACGACTCCCACTTATGAACCAATCTTCAAGCTGCTCCGCAAAGACCAAACTGTAAAGTGGAATTCTGACTGCCAGCAGGCCTTTGACAAACTCATGGGTTATTTGTAAGAACCACCGATCTTGGTCCCACCTATTCTGGGGAGACCCCTCTTCATGTATATGACTGTATTGGAAGGATCGATGGGCTGTGTTTTGGGCAAACATGATGAATCTGGGCACAAAGAGCATGCCATTTATTACTTGAGCAAAAATTTTACCGATTGCGAAAGCCGTTACTCACTTCTAGAGAAGACCTGTTGGGCTTTAGCATGGGCCGCTAGACGTTTGAGGCAATACATGTTATCTCATACTACTTTATTAATCTCAAAAATGGATCCAATAAAGTATATCTTTGAAAAGCTTGCTCAAACAGGAAGACTTTCCCATTGGCACATGCTTTTGTCAGAGTATGATATTCAGTATGTCACTCAGAAGTCCATCAAGGGAAGTGTCTTAGCAGATTACCTTGCAGTCATCTTGTAGAAGACTATGAGCCTTTCAAGTTTGATTTCCCAGATGAAGACATCATGGTTGTGAAATATTGTGAAGAGCCAAGCCCTGATGAAGGTCCTGAACTTGGTTCACGTTGGAAGATGATGTTTAATGGTTCTTCTAACTACAGTGGACATGGTGTAGGTACTATATTGATAAACCCTGCTGGTGGTTATACCCTTTTTACGGCCAGACTCTGTTTCGAATGCACAAACAACATTGCTGAATATGAAGCATGCATTCTAGGTTTGGAAGCGGCCATTGACCTCAGAATTAAGATTTTGGATGTCAGTGGAGATTCTGCCCTAGTTATCTACCAAATCAAAGGTGAATGGGAGACTAGAGACGAGAAGTTAATCCCATACCATGCTTATATTGTGGAGATGATCCAATACTTTGATGAGATCACTTTCCATCATGTTCCACTATAAGAGAACCACATAGCTAACGCTTTAGCCATGTTAGCTTCAATGTGGAAGGTTAACTTCGTTAATGAAGCGCCACTCATCAGTATCGAGCGCAAGACTGAACCCGCCTACTGCCAACTGGTTGAAGAAGAAGAGGATGGGAAACCATGGTTTCACGACATCATAAACTACCTGAAGAACCAAAAGTATCCTGCCAATGCTTCCATGCTTGACAAGAAAACTTTGAGAAGGTTGTCATCCAAGTTTTTCTTCAGCAATGATGTACTCTACAAAAGGAATCATGACATGGTGTTGCTAAGATGTGTTGATAAATGAGAAGCGGACCTGTTGATTCATGATATTCACGAAGGAGCCTTTGGTACTCACGCCAATGGGCATGCCATGGTTAAGAAGATCTTGAGGGTTGGGTATTATTGGTTGACTATGGAAACTGACTGCACCCAGTACGCCAGAAAATGTTATAAATGCCAAATCTATGCTGACAAGGTGCATGTACCTCCAACATTATTAAATATTTTGTCATCACCCTGGCCGTTCTCTAACATTATAAAAGAACCGAGGTAGTATATTACATGCAAAAAAATGGTGAATGTTAAAAAATTAAAAAGTAACTTGTATTGTGTACTTTTTTTAATTTTTTTTTATCATTCACCACTTTCTTTGTGTGTTGCAATATTCAAACAAGGATTTGTATTATGAAACAACAACATCGCTTGCAATTTATAGTATGTTTAGGAATACATTTTTCAATGTTATCAACCAAGAAAAATAATAAATTATGGAATGTTTTTCTTTGATTAACAATATAGAAAGGTTATTCCAAAATATAACAATGACCTTGCAAGAGGTGGAAACAACAATAATATGTACGAATTCGGAGCTACTATAGATGAGTTAGACTTAGGATTTACAAGTGCTTTTATAGCAAAACCACATTATCTATCCCATTGGTTATTAAAGATACCGAAGAAAAATATCATGTAATTTATAGATATAAAAACATAAACTACATTTGTTAGGATTAAAAGCATGTCCTGAATTAGTTTTACTCTCGGTTATCTTAGAAACCGAAGGAATATATGGTATTTAAAAATAACATGACACGTCTTGGAATTATACTTCGGTTATTTGTTCGGTGAGGTGAAAATTATGTCATAAAATGTATTATATTTGTAGTAATGCTAAAATCATTTTTACCTTTTATAATTTATTTTAATTTAAAGTAAAACAATAGTGTATTAAATGCAAAGAATACAAAGGATTAAGTTCTATATTTATGTCATTTTCCATTTATCAGTTACTATCAATCATGAGTTATAAATTATAAATTGTAATTATTAGTAGTCAATCATCTTTCATAAACTAAACTATAACTTATCAGCTACATTTTAACCAACGACTATAGTCTCCCTTATTTATATAAAAAAAGTAATTGGTTAATATTATCAATATTAATTTAACAAACATTTTTCTTCACATTTCTTATGTATCCATCAATTTATTTATAAAAAAATGAAAATAATTAAGGGAATAAATACGATAAAGTAATTTGACTATATAACAATATTAATTACTATAAAATCAGTGTTTTTTTTGCTCATGAATAAAAAATGAGTGTACTATTTTTCTAAAAAGATAAAATCACTGTCTTATGATCTCTGTAATGATACTGCTGTACAATTTTCAACTGAAATAATTTCGAAGTCAACCATCGCTATGACACTCAATTGTTATGACATATAACAATGATTGTGAATAACCGAGCCTTTTTGGAATCAAACTGTTGTTCAACAAATTAAGAAACTCTTACACATATTTATTGGTAATTTTTTTTAAACTGAAAAATTCCCATTTCATCATATTGGTAGTTGATTTGGATCTGATACGGTTTTAATATGTGAACTTTTGGGGTTATTTTTGTTAATTGTGTTTTTGTTGTGCTTTTCAATAGACAAGTGTGCCTATACAGCAACAACAGATTCTTTTCAATGGATGATGATTTGGTGAGTGCCCTTGGTGTTACGGATGATGATTTGCTAATGATGACGGTCTCTAGGGCCGGGGCCGGTGCCGGTGCTGGTGCTTCTAGGTATAATTTCCATTGATTTTACATTTTGTGATGAAGTTGAATCATTACAATGTTCGATAACTTGATAATTTTTGTGATGAAATTACATTATTTCAGTGGATCTGCCAATGATTTGAGCTTCAATGCTGATGGATCTGCTATATACCTCGGTGCTTTTCAGCAGCACTTTAGACGCGATTCTAATTTGATGGGTCAGCTCTTCCAGGTAATTGATGTTTCTTTTGTTGCTAAAGTTTTTCCGTCTTCTTTATCGTGCTTTTGAGTTCATACGCGGATTTAAGTACGTTATTTGGTTCTTTTGTTTTTGGTATTGGCTATATTCTGACACAATTTATAATGAAACATACAGAATGACCCGGAGTTGGCACAAGTTATTCTGGGGAATGATCTCAATAAAATCCAGGAAATTTTGCGATTGCGTCACCGCTAAAGAGATCAATTACGGCGCCAGAAAGAAGAAGAGTTGGTAAGCTGATTGTATGATCATTGTATCTTCTCTTCATTTGTCTAGAGGTTAAACTGTATATCATTACAAGCTTCTTCATCCATATTCCTTGAACGTTTTCATTATTCTGTTGTTATATTTATTTTCCTCATAAATTTCTTTGATCTTTTTTCAAGGCTCTTCTTTATGCCGATCCTTTTGATGTTGAAGCACAAAAGAAGATTGAAGCTGCCATCCGCCAGGTCAGTTTTGTTATACGTACAGATAATTTATTAGCATCCACATAACAAATTAAGTATTTGGTTATGATTCTGTCGTAAGTAACATCCATTCGTCACACTTAATCGCATCTTCAACAAAGTTAAACTGATAGTTTTTAAAATATTGATTTTGGTACCAAAAGAAATATATCAAATTTATTTTTCCGATTAATATTCAGTTAATGTTTGTTTGCCATAATTTTCTTGCAAAACACTAGCATTGCCTTATCTGAGAAACATAAGAAAGTTTTGAATCTATATTTGTTTGTGCAGTGTTGCACAAATATATTTAGTGTTTCTCAGTTTATAGTAGATGCTTCATTGGATGCAACCAATTACCTCTTACTGTCCTCAATGAGCAATGTTCATAATCATCGATTGTGTTTGTTTTATTGCGAATAACGTCATTTCAACTAATTTTACAGAAAGGAATTGATGAAAATTGGGAAGATGTACTTGAACATAATCCTGAAGGTTTTGCAAGAGTGGTATATATGATTCTTCAACTTTTGTATCTTAATGTTCACAGATCCCTCTTTCTCCACCCTTTCTCAGATCCCTCTCCCCCTTTCTTTATCAAATCTCTAATCTTCTCTCTTTCTCTCATCAGTCGTTAATCATTTTTTTTGGTAACCATTGGACCTGATATCATTTCTGTTAATAACTTATTTCAGGTATTTCATCGTATTCCCCGCAAGCTACAAGGTATGTCGATATTCGTCCGTGTATTCGCTTTGTCAGTGCCTACCATGGAGCAAAGGGAGGAGTTGTATGATCCTCTGGCAATGCCCGGTGTTGATAAGTAATTGTTTCCTCTTTCTTTATATAACATGGGAGATAAACAACTGAACTTGAGCATATAGATTTTCATGTGTATTTCTGACATATCCTTGATTGGTTTGCCAGGTTAAATGCTGCATATCTCTAGGTACACGGCTGCTACACCAGATTCTTATATTCCCTTTTGTTTCTAAACTTGTCTCTGTTAGTGTTTTCTACTACTCATCATAATGATTATAGCAGAAGTGATTTTCCAGTTGATTTTGTTTTTGGTTCAGGCACATCTGCTTATCAGGTGGAGGAGCTGCTAATGAAGACGGAAGAACTCCTAGCATTTGGGATACCTTTGCACATACCGGTTCGCTTATTACTTCAATCCGTATTTTTCTTCATGTTTTATCTCATCATTCATCATTCATGTTTCAATTTTTTGTAAGAATTTATCTAATAATGCATCTGATAACAATATAACCTATAATGGAAGCATCTTGCATATCATTTTTCAATTTTGTATAAATCAGTATTGATCTTATACTTTTCAGAAATGGAAGAAACAGAGATAATTGTGAGACTCCTCAAGACCGAAAAGCTAGAATGTATGATGGTTTTAGTGAAACACAAACAGAATCTCAAGTTTTATCACATGCAGCTCCTTTTACTTTTAAGTTCTGTTTTTCATGGGAAAAAGAGTTACTCAGTTTCTTCACAGGCTTTGACTAATGAGAATTTACAGTATACTGGATGAATTCCATTTGATATGTAGACAATGTCTTTTATAATCTGTATTTGAATCGTTGAACTTATCTTTTATGTTTTGCACTATTCCAACTATCCATATGGTGAATAGAACAACCAGTGGCACAGTGGTTTTGTTGAAGTGCTTATACAACATCATGCTGGGTTGTTGTGATTTATCAAACTCACTGTTATGCCAAAAAAGAACAGAAACTCACAGAAGCTTTACATGCTTTCATGTCAAAGGCTTCACAAAAGCTTTACAGAAGCCATTGTTTCCCACTTTTGATTTGTTACAGTTCAAATTTCAATGTTCCAGTTTTCAGCTACAAAACTGATGTAGAGTAAGATCAATGAAACTAAGGATGTAATGAAGCGGAAAGCCAATGAGATTGATAAAACCAAGGTATGATTGAGGGACTTCAATTTTTATTTACAAGTTATATCAAATTTCATTGCAAGTTATATCAAATTGTCAATTTTGTCTGCAAATTATAATATGCAGAAGACATCATGCTTCACCTTTGTTTAACCAGTAGCATATGTCTTTGGATACTTATATTTACAGCTTACATGTTGTCATCAATCAAGCTAATGATAATACATTTATAGGTTTATTTAGGAGTCAATGTTACAAAGACATATTGTATTGATATAAGTTGATAAACTACATTCTGCTATGCTCTACATATGCACAAACTGAGTTGAACTTCCGATATGCTCTACATATGCACAATAAAATGTTGAAATGCAATTTACTCACTAAACAATGGTTGGTTATGGGGTACATACAATTTCAGGTCAGTGCTTATTCTTCTTTTGCAAAAACGGTTGGCCTGGGATATGAACAGCATAAGCGAATATTGATTGACTTAAAATAGTTAGCTTTATATCCCGTGTGGCATCCTAACTTGGTGCATTGTCTAATTGTCCTTTTTATAAGAAAGGAAAATGATATGGTTAGGCATCATAACATAGTCTCTGCTTGCTCTATAACATTTGATTCAAGTTTAATGCATGCTCTAACTCTAAAATCATATTCCTCTACTGATTCCCATATTGTTTGTCTACTCATTGTAATATACCTTACTGTCAAAAAGTTGCAATATACTCAAAAATCTGATCCAGTTTTTTCTTTTCCATCATATAGATTTCTTTCTAGGATGACCAATTTTTGCATTTTACTGTCTAGAATTTATCCAAGTGCTTCTATTTTTGTAAAACCATCACATTTTATTTTCTTTTGTGAATGTATGAATTGTATGTCAAACTATTTGTTGCAGGGCATGCTATGGTATTTTGAGATTTGTTATGGAAAGTGGTGCAAAGGGATGTGAGGTCTGTTTAAACAGCTTGAATCCATTTATTTAATTGCTTTTTGTTTGAATTCTGTTGTAATTTCTGTTTGTTTTATTAGGTCATTGTCAGTGGAACATTGAGGGCCCAAAGAGCTAAATCCATGAAGTTCAAGGATGGATACATGATTTCCTCTGGTTAACCCGTCAAAGATTACATTGATTCTGCAGTTAGGTTGAGCTTCTGCATTCTCTATTGGTGATACATTGATTTCCTCTTGTGCAACACCTATTCTACAAAAATAGAACCAAATTCCTATGACACCATCACGATGCCGTCAACACTGACAACCTTAATGTAAGTAGAAACCTCAATAGTAGGGTCTGAGCCCTGTTGAATTGAAATGAGAATTATGAGTTAAAGTTAGTGTTTGTTGAATCTTGATATTGAATTTAGTGATTGATGGTTAATGGTTGTTGTGATAGGAATTTGGTTCACATGTTTTTCTCTTTGTTTTTACCTTATGAATTGCCATAGTTGAGACTTGAGAAGAATTAACATATGAATTGCCTTAAAATGCTTATTTCTTAACCTTCTGTTTGGTTTGTTTTGTTTTGTACAGCCAAGATATATACGTGATTGTGATTACATCCAAAAAGCTAGGATAGTTGTGATTAGTTAGTTATTAAAACAAATAAGTCTTGAAATTGTTTAGTCTTAACTATCTTTTACTTAGATACTTAGCTTGTGTATTGTTAAATGCTCTCATTCTCAATTTTACTAGCAAATTTTGCTTTTTAGAGGCTTTTGCTTTTTCACAATTTGTTGTTGTTGTTTCACGAGACACTTTCATCGTATACCACTATTTTTATCAAGTGGTTATATTCATTTATATATTTCTTATTATTATTGATTTTTGAAATTCTTTGTCAAATGTTCTATTACATATTGTATCATAATATTGTTTTTTTTAATATTTTAATTTATCATTTTTTCGTGTACTTTCTCAATTAAAATGACCTTTTAAGAGGTATATCTAAAATAATTATTTTTGCAATATCAAAATTCTCTTACTAGTTTTCAACTGAAATAATTTCGAAGTCAACCATCGCTATAACACTCAATTGTTATGACATATAACAATGATTGTGAATAACCGAGCCTTTTTGGAATCAAACTGTTGTTCAACAAATTAAGAAACTCTTACACATATTTATTGGTAATTTTTTTTAAAAATTTATGGTTTATAGTGTATAAATTTATACGATTTAAAAAAATTTATTGGTAAATTTTTATATATTTTTTACGAGTTTATAATTTCTTTTATTTATTTATAATTTATATGATAAATTAATTTGAGTAATTAATTGTTTAAAGTTGATATAATTTATGCTTTTGTTTTTCAATTTAACTTATATCATTTTAATTAAAAAATAAAAATTAATTACACATATTTATTAAAATTATTTTATATTTATAAATTAGTCAAACCAAAAATTTATTCAGTACCATAAATTCAATAAACTAGATTATATGTTATCGATTAGCTTATCAATTTTAATTTGTAAAATATAATTGTTTACTCTCGCAGTTATTTTTTCCCCTCAATTTATAAGACATTTTACAAAGATTTATTTATTATTTTATTAATATTATTAGTTTAATTTGAACTCTAAAAATAAAAAGTCAATATTAAATATATTTATTTATAAATGAATTACTAATACACATAATACACATAAATGAGTTACTAATACACATAGTTATATTATAAAATTTTAATATCAACTCTTAATAAACACTAAATTCCTCAAACCAAACATCTCAACAAATATTACTAAATATATTCTATTAATAATTTAAAATAATTATATTTCAACGATATTTATTTATTTTAATTTATTTTATTCACTAAAGTTTCCAAAAAATAAAGAGAGAGGACCTTTCCATAAGCACCATCCACTATAAATAAACATTCAAAGAGTGATTCTGTATCCACATTGAATTATAAATAAATTTATGAAAAGTATATCAACAAATACATGTTACGTTATTATATGAAATATTACAACCCTCAATAGAAATGCTTAGTTTAAATGCTAGAAACATAACTATCGTTAAACATTATTTAATTTAAGTCCAGGTTTGGGATAATGATGTTTCAATGGTGCTTTAATTACTTACAAGTTATTTAATGTTAAGTAAATGGAACAGTAGCTTAAAACTATAACAACTATCATAATTTAGAGGGACCAATCAATAGACAAGAAGCATTTAAAAGTTCTAATAATAACAAATTCCAACTCACTACCATAAAAAAGTTGTACATTCATATTTCTATGGTTATTATTTAACAACCCCACATAAAACACATTTATTGTTTCCATGCTTTAATCCCCACTTTGTTTTCTAAAGAAGAAATAATTAGCTTTATCTATATCTTTTGTTGGGAGCCAAGAAATTCATAACCATAAGATAAGACAAATCACAAATAACCTACTCCCCCTCTTTTTGTATTTTTTATTCTATCAAAGATAATAATAATAAAAATAACTAAAATAGTAGAAATGTGTATAATAATAATAATAATAATAATAATAATAATAATAATAATTGATCGTACCTGGATCAGACAGTTTCTGGTGGCTAACAACGTCGTCTGGGCTTCAGCTCCGGTGCGGTTGAAAGACGGGGGGAGGGGGGGGGGGGGGGGGGGAGGGGTGTACCTGCAAGGTACTCCGACGCTCAAGTAAGGTAACTGTTAGAGAATAGCAAGTACCAGAGAAGAAGGTTAGAGTGGTAAGAAGTGAGTAACCTGACCCTCTCAAGCGAGAGAGTATTTATAGAGAGCCCCCAGCGCGGGGCCAACGGTTACTTGCATTGGGCTGGATTGCCAGGCCCAATCCAAGTAACTGCCAGGGCTTACGTGGCGTAGTGAAGACCAGCACGTGGTCTTCGCCCTGGGGTAATCGTTCCTAAATCTCCGGAATTAGGGCAGACCGATTTCATCGGGAGTGGGACGGTTACATGAGAACGTGTCCTCGCGGGGAGGAGTCCTGCGTGTCGGGGAGAGACGGGTCCTCACGGGAAGGACTCACTTGCGGGCGGAGATGACTCCTCTCGGGGAGGAGCACATGAGCGTCGGGGAGAGGCGAGCCCGGGGAGGCTTAGGCCTGCGCCCGACGGTCCATCTGCGGGTGCCGTACACCTCGAGGTTAGGCGTGTGCCCGACCTGTGGAGGTGAGCCTGTGCTCGGCTGTGGTCTCGCTAGGAGCCCTTATTGGGCTATCCCAGGCCTTGTGGGTTGGGCCTGCTCGACTGATGAGCATGCCCCGGCCCAGTCCAGAACAGGAGCCCCCCAAGTCGTTGCTCTGAGCATCAGAGTGATGACTTAAGGGCTAGCCATGTCGAGGACTCATCGAGGAAGGAATGCTAACGAGGAGCTGTAGGTCGAGAGGGGAGAGACAAATCGACCCTCGGGATGAACTGATTGAATCTGCGCGACATCGCGGGGAGATGAGAAGTCTGAAGCGAGGTGAATGGGAAGGCGCTCGTTGGGAAATGAAAAGGCGCGTGTGGGGAAACGTGTGCCACACGTCACAACTCATCATTCCTTAGGGCGGCTACCCTAGGGTAGCGCAATCGATTGCCTAGGAGCCCTCGAGACTCGTGAGAGCCCCATAAATAGGGGAAGCCCGTGCCATTTGCACGTTTTTCGCTCTCCCTTTGCTCTAACTTTCTCTTCCTTCGCTCTCCCTTCAACCTCCGATCGCCTCCGTTCGCCGTCGCAGACAGTCGTACCAGAACCCTACCGGAAGTACTTTTTGAAGTAAGTTCTTTCTTTTCCCTCTTTTGCTTGCATTTGTAGGGTGATTTTTAAGGCGAACTGATGAAGTTCCCATGGAAATCACGAAATATCCGGCGAAAACGGCGGAATTTCATAGTTTATTCGTTGAATCTCGCGGGGAGAGACGGTGAAGTCCACGAGGACATGAAGAATGTCCCGGGGTCGTGGGATGAACGTCCCCCAATTCTTTTTGTTGAATCTCCCGGGGGTAAATGATGAAATCCCCGGGGAAACGAAGAATGTCACGGGGACTTGGGTTGAATATCTCGGGGTCCTCCCCGCGGACCTGAGGACGGTCGCGGGTTCGCGTTCCCCGACGTTCCCTCCTCGCCCTTTCACTTAATCAGCGGTGGAAGGGGTGGATTTGATATAGGTCATCGAATTCACCGTTTCCTTCTGTTTTTCAGGTAAATGGACGTATTGCAAGTGGCCGTGGGGTTTTTGGATATCTACGACGGGCCTAGTTCACCTATGACGGAGACATCCAGCATCGGGGAAAGGACGCCCGACGATTGGGCCTGCGAGGAGGTCGTGAACATGATGTCCGAGTTCGTCGACCTGGATGAGGAGGGAATATTTTGTACCGTCGAGCACTGCCTTATAGGCTCCCCGAAGTCGTGGAACGTGTTTAGGCCTCTGCCACACTATCGGATCTGCTCGACATACAGCGGGATGTGGTTCCCCGTCTACGAGTTTATGTTCGACGAGGCGGGGTGGCGTCTGCCTTTCACGGACTTCCAGCAGGTCGTATTTACCTGGTTGCGTTTGGCCCATTCTCAACTCCACCCCAACTCTCTTGCATTCATTAGGGCCTTTGAGCTGGTATACAAATATCTGAAGATCGGGGCGACTGTGCCCTTGTTTTTTTCGCATTTTCCACCTACAACGACAGGTCGGGGGCGGTAGGCACGGTTGGGTGTCCTTCAAACAGGTGAACAACCTGTTTCACACTTATATGGACTCCGTGCAGAATTTCAAGTACCGGTATTTCCTCGTGAGGCCGGTCACACATGAGGTCGTGAATACTATGTACACTCGGGTCGTCAAACAGGTGGGTGGACGGCGAGAGGAGACCCTTGTGCCTAAGTTCCTGTTGTTCTGGACTGAAGAACACTTTAAGAGGGGAACAGACAGCTATATCATTAGCCCCGACAAACTTTGTGAAGGGGATCGCTTGGCTCACGAGGCCATAGTTAAGTTTGTCAGTGGGTTTAACAAAGCAAAGCTCGTGACGCCAAATGGGGACTTCGTTTTGGGTGATGATGGGAAGGTCTTGACGAAGCGTCGAGTGATCAATACTAGGGTTCTCCTCGAGACGTTCTCTGACGAGGAGGCTCTCGAGCTGTTAGGTGGGGGTGGTCTCCCCGACTTGTCTTTTCCTTTATCTTTCTTTTCGAACTACTGACCTTTTTGTTTTCTTTGCAGATAAGATGTCGAATGCTGAGGAGCGCTTCAAGAAGCTGAAGGTCACCCGTGCTGCGAAGAAAGGAGGCAAGAGCCGTGTCGACCAGCTCCGAGTGCAAGAGTCCGTTCCTACCCCGACACCCAAGGGTTCCTCTGGCTCTCACCAGGGTAGTGATTCTCTCAGCCCCCAGAGCTATCCGAAGAGGCAACGGCTTGTAGACACAGTGGATATCGACCTTACCGAGCACGAGAGGCCCCCTGCCGTGAAATTTGTGCTCTCACCTTGTCATACAAGGCCGAACTTCTTCACAGGGAATAATTCGCTCTGCGTGGGTGGCTCTGAAACTCAGGCCATCTTGAGCGTCGACAAGGCTTCTCGGCGAAGGATGCTGGTGGATGATGTGCCTGCTGTGATGCGGGTTTGCGCGGCTGCCTTGGTCCTGAACGACGAGGCGTGCCCCGCAAGCGAGCTGAATAGGTTGCGGGAAAGTTTCCAGTCCATCTCGGCCGAAATGGAGAAGGTGGGTAAGGAGCTGGCTGACTGCAAAAGCCAGAACCAGGCCCAGGTCGAGCTTCAATAGAAATTGGAGGAAAAGTTGAAGAGTGTCGAGGAGGAGCGGAAACGTCTTGCCGGTTTCGAGGAGGAGAGGGATCATCTCTTGGCGAGGAACGCTGAATTGGAGGAGGTTGTCTGCCCCGCTGAGGAGGAAACCGAAGAGGATAGGTTGCTGACTTCGTGGGCAGCGCTGATAGCGAAGCTCCGGGAAGCCGAGGAAGACAATCTCGCGGTCGCGGGCATAGGCTTCAAGAACGCGGTGGAGCAGCTTCGGGTCCTCAACCCTGACCTTTCGACCGAGGGGATCGACCTCGACTACGAGGTGGTCGACGGTCAGATCGTGCAGCCGATGAGAGTCGACGAGGTCCATGATCCCGAGCAGCCTGAAGGGACCGCCGCTGAGTAGGATTTTTTCCCTGTTTTGTTCGGCCTGCGAACCATTTTTATTTATTGTAATATTTCTGCCCGGCTTGCGTGCCCGGGGCTTTTTGATATCTAATTGTAATATTTGTACACTGGGCTTCTGCCCGTTTTAATGTACCTTCGTTTATCTGCTAGTGTTGTTTGCATGGTTTTAATTGTGTGTGATGTTAATGCATTTGCTATACTTTGTTTTTTGTCTAAGTGTTAAAGACTTCTATACTTTGTTTTTCTGTCTAAGTAATAAAGACTTTGGGATTGCTCGACCCTGATAGTCCCCGACCGCGTGGAGAGCTGGTCGGGTGGTCGGAGATGTATTCCGACCTTCAACGAGGCTAAGAGCTCGGTCGAGGTCTTAGCTTCATGGCGTGAACTTCCCATCGTGAGCTGGGTGTTCTGCCTAATTGGTACAACGACGGCGGAGCTCGATCGAGGTATCCCCGTCGGGATCAAAGTCCTCATGCACACACAACACGGTCTTCGATCACCGTGTTCTGTCTAGGGGTGTCGCGTTCGTACCTTAACGCTTCCCCGTGATTGCGGTGCTAGTGCGCCGCGGGCAGTGCTTAACTGTAATATTGTTGTAGCTTTTCAGCGTTCCACGGTTGTGCAAGTTCTTCCCCGTGCAGATTTTTGAGGAAATAGGCTCTTGTCCCCGTTTTTGCGCGGACGCGTTACAGGCCCTCCCAGTTTGCGGCGAGCTTGCCTTCTCGCGAGTCTTTCTGGTTCCTTGGTAGGGCGAGGGTGCCCACCTGAAAATCACGTTTAATAACTTTGTCGTTATAACATAGTGTTATTTTCTGCTTAAGCGAAGCTTCTCAGAGAGAAGCGCCCGAACGTATCTCCTCGACAAAATTGAGCTCTTCCTTCAAGGCTTCGTCGTTCGTGCCCCCGTCGAGGGGGGCTTCTGTCCTCCTCGAGGGTTCCCTGATCTCCACGGGGATCACCGCTTCGGTTCCGTAGGTCAGACGGAAGGGGGTCTCCCCTGTTGTGGAGTGTGGGGTCGTCCGGTAGGCCCAGAGGACGTTGTGTAGCTCCTCGACCCACCATTGTTTGGTGTTGCCTAATCGACGTCTTAATCCTCGGAGGATCACCCTGTTCGCCGCCTCAGCCTGTCCGTTTGTTTGAGGGTGCTCGACCGACGTGAAGTGTTGCTTCGTGCCTAGTTTTGCGATGAAGTCTTGGAAGTTCCTATCGGTGAACTGTGTTCCGTTGTCGGTGACGATAGCTTAGGGCACGCTGAACCGGGCGAGGATATTTCTTTTGTAAAAATGTAGTATGTTGAAGGCCGTGATTTTGGCCAACGCTTCCGCCTCAATCCACTTCGTGAAGTAGTCCACCCCGACGATGAGGTATTTGTTTTGATACGACCCCTGGACGAAAGGTCCGAGGATATCCATTCCCCACCACACAAACAGCCACGGGGAGGACAGCAGACTGAGCTCGTTGGGAGGAGCAAGGTGCATATCCCCATGTCGTTGGCATCTGTCGCACTTGTTGACGTGTTCCTTGGCGTCCTGTTGCATGGTGGGCCAATAATACCCTGCCTGAAGCGCCTTACGGGCTAACGATTGCCCGCCGAGGTGCTGTGCATTGATTCCCTCATGGATCTCCTGGAGTATGCCAGGGACCTTTTTCTCCTCGACACATCTGAGGAGGGGAATAGAGAACCCTCGCCGGTATAGTTTATCATCGACTATAGTGTACGAGCATGTCCGCCTCTTGACCATTCCTGCTTCTTTGGGATCTTCGGGCAGTTTTCCCGTCATGAGGTATTCGTATACCGGGGTCATCCAACAATTATTGTCCCCGATGGCGTTGATGTCCGAAACTATGGCCGGTTTATCGATGCTCAGGCGGGAGAGCACTTCTTGTATGACAGATTTGTTCCCGCCTTTCTTCTTTGTGCTAGCCAATTTGGACAAGACGTCTGCTCGGGCATTGTGTTCGCGGGGGATGTGAGTTACTTCCGTGGAGGTGAACTTTTACATCTTTTCTTTCACCAAGGCCAAGTATTCTATGAGGCTGTCGTTCTTGGCCTGGTACTCTCCTCGGACTTGCGAGGCCATGAGTTGGGAGTCGGTGAAGAGTTTGACCTCCTTGGCGCCGAGGTCCTCGGCCAGCCGAAGTCCTGCGAGGAAGGCCTCGTATTCGGCTTGGTTATTCGACGTTGGGAAGGATAGTTCGAGGGATACCTCGATCAGGATACCTTCCTTGTTTTCGAGGATGATGCCCGCCCCGCTTCCCTTCGGGCTGGATGCTCTGTCGACATAGATCGTCCATTTTTGTGATCTGTTGGTCGAAGGTTCCGGGACGGTCATCTTCGCCACAAAGTCGGCCAATACCTGTGCTTTCAGGGCTTTCCTCCCTTCGTATTGGATGTCAAACTCGGCGAGCTCGAGCGACCACCTGAGCATCCTCCCTGCCATATCCGGTCGTCCGAGGAGCTGCCTTATAGGCTGTTCGGTCCTTACGACGGCCGTGTGGGTGAGGAAGTAGTGGTGTAGCCTCTTGGCCGCAGTAATGAGGCCCAGGGAGACTTTCTCTATTTGCTGGTATCTGAGCTCAGGGCCTTGGAGGGCTTTGCTCGTGAAGTAAACTGGCTTCTGCCCGTCCGGGGTTTCCCGAATGAGGACTGAGCTAATTGCTTCACTCGTGATTGCAAGATACAAGAAGAGTGTCTCCCCGTTCTCAGGTCGTGAGAGGACCAGGGGTTGTGATAGGACTTGTTTTAAGTGGACGAGCGCCTGCTCGCATTCTTCGCTCCACTCGAACTCTGGCTTTTGTCGAAGAATTTTGAAAAATGGGAGTGCGTACTGTGCAGACTTGGTGATGAAGCGGGAGAGAGCGGTGAGCATCCTGTTCAACAATTGTATCGACTTCTTCGAGTCCGGAGTAGGGATCTCGGAAAAGGCTCTGCACTTATCTGGGTTGGCTTCGATCCCCGCTCTGTGAGGTAAAAGCCGAGGAACTTACCTGCTCGAACGCCGAAGGTGCATTTGTCAGGGTTGAACCTCATGCGACATTTCCTCGCCGTGTCGAACACCTTCTTGAGATGCGCGACGTGGTTGACTTCTTCCGCTGATTTGACGATCATGTCGTCCATGTAGACCTCGAGCATGTCGCCGATTTCAGCCCGGAAAAACTTACTCATCATCCGTTGGTAGGTCACACCGGCGTTCTTCAGACCGAAGGGCATCACGTTGTAATAGTAGTTGCCCGACACGGTCATGAAAGCCGTGTGCTGTTTGTCGACCTTGCCCATGGGAATTTGGTTGTATCCCGAGTAAGTTTCCATGAAGGACAGTAGTTTGTAACCTGCAGAATTGTCGACCAGCTGGTCGATGTTGGGCAAGGGATAACAGTCCTTCGGGCAAGCCCGGTTAAGATCAGTATAATCAACACACATCCTCCATTTTCCATTATTCTTTTTAACAAGTACAACATTGGATAGCCAGGTCGTGTATTTGGCCTCCAAAATAAAATTTGCCTCTAGGAGGTCTTTTACAGCTTTTTCGGCAGCCTCCGCTTTTTTGGGAGACTGCTTACGCCTACGTTGTGCTATGGCCCTAGCGGCCGGATCTACTACGAGCTGATGGCAAGCCACCTTAGGGTCAAGGCCAGGCATCTCGGATGCGCTCCACGCGAAGAGATCAGCGTTCTCCCTTAGACATGCCTTCAGCTGCTCCTTTGCCAGGTCGGGGATCCCGGTGCCAATCTTCATGTTACGATCTGAATCGTCCCCGAGGACCACGAGCTCAAAGTCCCCGTCTGGGATGGGGCGCGTTGGGTAGAGAGGCCGCCCGTTGTTTTCTTCCTGGAGGTCGAGGTCTTCTGCCCCGTCTTCATCGAGTTCGCCCGGGAACCTGCTGTCGAGCTCGACTGCGTTGACGCGCGGGAGAGGTACCTGTTCGGCGTCCTGGGGTGGCTTGGCCACGGTCTTGGGTTTGGCGCCGATGGAACTCATGCCTTTGATGGCAGCGTCGAAGCATCTTCTGGCTGCGTCGATGTCCCCGTGCATCGTCACTACTCGTCCCCTGGTCGTGTAGTACTTCATTTTGAGGTGGACCATTGATGGGACTGCCGTAAGTTTGGCCAGGGTGGTCCTCCCGAGGATGCAGTTGTAGAGGGACGGACATTCAACCACCAGGAAACAGATCTTCACCTGCCGGGTAGTGTCTTCGGACCCGAATGTAACCATCAGCTCCACGTAACCCCATGGTCTGGTGGTGGTTCCGTTGAACCCCTGTAGATCTGAACCGACGTAGGGGGTCAGATGCCTTTCGTCGAGCTGAAGGGTTCCGAACAGATGGGCATACATGATGTCGACCAAACTTCCTTGGTCGACTAGGATCCTTCGAACGTCAAAGTTCGCCATCTGCGCCCTGACCAGGAAGGGAATAGTGGCGTTTGGCGCTCCCCCGGGGAGTTCCTCGAGGTAGAAGGTGATAGGGTTGGAGTTTCCCCGCACTTTCTCGAGAGTGGTTGCCTTCACCGACGTCGCGGATTCCAACTCGTCAAATTTTTGCTTGATCGATCCGACGGACAACTTTTCTGGGCCTTCCCCGGAGATGACCATCGCCCTGGGGAAGCTTTCCCAGGTGCTACGGGAAGTGATGGGGTCCTCGTGGGGGAAGGTCGCCCACATGTTGCGAATTGCTTCTTGGCCTTCAATGATTGGGGGGACAAAGAAGTCTTCGGGTTGAGTGACACTGAGGGCGACTTGAAGACGACTCTCGTCAGGGGGAGGCGTCGTCTCTTCGACGTTCTGGGCTTCCCGGGAGCTGGGACGAGGATTGTCATTCTTCTGGGCATATTTCTTTAGGTGCCCCTCCTTGATCAGAATTTTGATCGCATCTTTGAGATGGATGCAGTCTTCTGTCACATGCCCATGACTCCGGTGGAACCTGCAGTATTTTGACTTGTCAACGTTTGACTTAGGGGCAGTGGGCTTTGGAAAGCGGACTCCTCCCTTCACAAATTCTGAGTTCTGGCACTCGGAGAGGATACGCCCGCGGGGAGCGTTGAGTGGGGTGTACTTGGTGAACCGTCCAGCTGGTCCGCGTGGCTCCCGAGGTTCCCGGGGGCGATTATCTCTCTTTCTTTCTCCTCCTCGTCTGGGAGGGGAGTCTTCTTCTTTGTGACCGCGGGGGATTTCTTTGTGCCTCGATTCGAGGGTGATCTGTGCCGCCTCCGACTCCTCGAGCTCGATGTACGACTGCGCCCGTTGGAGGAGATCCTCGAGACGGCGGGGTCTGCGGAGGCCCACAGATTTGGCAAAGTCAGATCCAAAGTGTAGCCCGTGGATGATCAAATACTTCTTCATATCGTCAGTCGTATGGACCTCGACAGCTTCTCTGTTGAATCTCTCAATGTAGTTTCGGAGAGATTCGTTCTTCCCCTGAAAGATGCTTTCTAGGGCAGCTTCCGTCTTCGGGTGTCGACGAGAGGCAGTAAAATGTTTGGTGAAGCGTTGTCTGAGCTGCTTCCAGGACGTGATCGACCCGGGTGCCAGACCCTTGTTCCAAGTCGTGGCGCCCTTCCTCAAAGTGGTGGGGAAAAACCTGCACTTGATGGCTCCCCTGGCGTTTCTGAAGTCGAGCATGGCTTCGAAGCTTTCGACGTGGTCGTCGGGGTCGGACAGGGCGTCGTAGTTCCCCAGCTGCGGAGGTTTCTCCATGCCCGCAGGAATTGGGGCGTTCATGATCTCCCATGACAGAGGGGTCCTCTGGTCTTCGTCGTCACTTCCTGTCGGGGACACCAAAGGGGATCTCTGATGCCGTGGAGGGGAATTCCTCGAGCGGTGCCTCAGCCTCTCCTCGGTCTGCTTGGACTTCTTGGTAGTGGTGGAGGCCCTGGATTCCTTCTGAGGCGGGGAAAGAGGGCGTTTCTGGGAGATCATCGGCTGAGGGCGCTCAAGACATGGCCGACGACCCTCGCGTACCGGCGTGGGGATCCAAGATTCGTCTGAAGGAGTCCTTCGCGGGGAAGGGGAATAGCGAGGCGATGGTGGACGACGATGTCTTCGCGGGGAAGATCGTCGTGCCCACCCTTGCTCCAGCGCTTCAATTCTGGTATTCTAGTGCACGATCAGCTGATTGGTCTGATTGATCAAAGCGAACAGGGCCACAGTGCTCGCGCCTGCATTGGGTGGAGGAGCAACTGGCTGAAAAATGGCCTGCTGATCGTCTTGGTGGGCGGCATTGTAAGCCGCGTCTTGGGAGTCTGGGGAGGTGGTCTGCCCATCTCTTACGTCACCTTCTTCAACGTGTAGGGCAGCAGCGTCTTCGCGGTGGTTCCCGTTCTCGAGTTGCGCGAGGATGGTGTCCAGAGCCTTGGTAGCGGACGGATTACCGGCCATGATGATGATGAATGAGAGTTGCTTTGGTTTAACAGAGGAAAAACGGGGAAGCAAAGGGTTCCCACAGACGGCGCCACTGATCGTACCTGGATCAGACAGTTTCTGGTGGTCAACAACATCGTCTGGGCTTTAGCTCCGGTGCGGTTGAAAGACGGCGTGGGGGGGGGGGGTGTACTTGCAAGGTACACCGACGCTCAAGTAAGGTAACTGTCAGAGAATATCAAGTACCAGAGAAGAAGGTTAGAGTGGTAAGAAGTGAGTAACCTGACCCTCTCAAGCGAGAGGGTATTTATAGAGAGCCCCCAGCACGGGGCCAACGGTTACTTGCATTGGCCTGGATTGCCAGGCCCAATCCAAGTAACTGCCAGGGCTTACGTGGCGTAGTGAAGACCAACACGTGGTCTTCGCCCTGGGGTAACCATTCTTAAATCTCCGGAATTAGGGCAGACCTATTCCATCGGGAGTGGGGCATTACATGAGAACGTGTCCTCGCGGGGAGGAGTCCTGCGTGTCGGGGAGAGACGGGTCCTCGCGGGGAGGACTCACTTGCAGGCGGAGATGGCTCCTCTCAGGGAGGAGCACATGAGCGTCGGGGAGAGGCGAGCCCGGGGAGGCTTAGGCCTGCGCCCGACGGTCCATCCGCGGGTGCCGTACACCCCGAGGTTAGGCGTGTGCCCGACCCCTGGAGGTGAGCCTGTGCTCGGCAGTGGTCTCGCTAGGAGCCCTTATTGGGCTATCCCAGGCCTTGTGGGTTGGGCCTGCTCAACTGATGAGCATGCCCCGACCCAGTCCAGAACAATAATAATACATAAAATCTTAGAAATTGCATATAAATTGTTAATTTCGATCAAAATTGATATTTTAAAATTTAATAAAATTAACTCCAAACTTAAATCTTAGAATCCATTTTGTTTGATGGATGATAAAATTGTTTAATAAACAACAATAAATTTTAAAATCTTAAAATTTTAAAATTTAAATAATTTTCTTGTTGGGTTCAAGTGCAAGTGGTTAAATTTTTCACCGCATTTTATTGTGTAGAATGTTGGATTTATAAGAGAGCACTATTACGAAAAACACATATCACAACAGTTGGTAAAAGGATACTACCATGCTGGACCAACTGTTGTGAGGTAAAGTGTGATTGTATGTATCATGCTTTCAACCACGATCGTGCGACCTTGATTATAACTATGTAGAGCGCTACCTACCACAACGATTACTTTAAACAACTGTTGTGATATTCTTTATTGCATAATATTTGACAACGATTGGTCTAAATAACCATTGTGATATATACTACCGAGTTTATTATAAATTATGTGAAATTTTTATTTCACCAATACTCACTAAACATATAATCTTTCAATCTAAACTAGAACATTATAATATGATAAATTAAGTTACATTAGAAGAACAAGTTCACGTTAAATGCTTGACAAGAGTTCTTCAACTCCTTATCCGCATTTTTCTCTTTAACAGTTAGAACTCTGTTTAATTATCCTAGTTCTTCAACCGACTCTACCTTCACCTCTAGTTCATTTTGAAAAATATTATCTAGTTTGCAAACAAAATTAGAGGTGGAGAGAGGGGTGGTTGAAGAACTACAATCATTAAATAAATTTCTAACACTTAAAAAATAACATGCATATAACATATTGAAGAATTCTTGTCAAGAATTGAACGTGTACTTGTTTTCTAATATAACTTTATCTATCTTATTATAATTTTCTAATGCAATCTACAAAGTTATATATTCGATAAGGGATTAGAAAAACACTCAAACCAAATAAGATATAATAAACTCATCTTTTAAACAAACATTAACAACAACTTTCATAAAGAATATTCATCAACAACAAACCATAAACAACATAAACGATACAACAAACATATCAAGTCATATAATGTTTCAGAAACGTACATGTCCCATAATGGTGTGTCCATAATAATGAAGCTGAAGTTAGAGCTGCAAACTTCTATCTATTTTGAATGGATATCATTCTGGATCATTCACACAAGTTTTCGACGCTCACTTTAGCTTCGTCCTCATTATTGAAACAAGCATCCATACCTACAAGTCATAACACGCAGAAAGTTCAAACATTATGAAACAAGCTATTGAAACATAAACAATAAGACATAAATAAAATTTGAAACAAAAACTATAGTGAAGACGAACCTGTAAATTAGCCACTGGCTAGGATTTGATGCAACAAAGTGTCATACCCCAAATTTTGACCACTAAGATTTCCCATCATTGTGCAAATCATCAGCCCAATATGGATGTACCTTTGTACCTCATTAGTCTCCCCAAAGGTGGGTGAGCATTCACTACAAACAGGATTTAGGGTTTCAAGCCCTCTTAGAGTGCTTAGATAAAGGATCAATCAAGGAATGACATGATCTTCAACTTGTCTAACCTCTCAAGTAACTACAAAGGGTCAAAAGGACTCCCACTTCAAGGATTAAGCACAAGGTTGCTCCCTTCTAGGTGGATCAAGCCTCAAGATCGCCAATGTCACCAAATTAGGGTTTTGGTCGACCAGGGCCTCCAGATGGAAAATTTCATCTGGGCACAAGCCAATGATCCAAAACATAACCTAATATACTCCATGGAACCTCATGGACCCAATCATCAAGTCAATTTTGCCTCAGGGGATGCATTCATAAAAAATCAGGAATTAGGGTTTCTTGACCTAATTCACCCCTAAGTTGACTTTTAGGGAAAATCAAGAGCCAAGACCTCAAGAGAGGATTTGAGGGTCTCTAATGAGCTATATTGATCCATTTGTAACAATGGATTAATCCAAGAAGCTTGAGCAACAAGTCTCAATTTCATCTGCACCACAATTAGGGTTTTAAGGAAAAAGTCAACTGCAACTTTGACTTTTGACCAGGACATGCCCCCAAGCCCTAATATACCCTATGACATCCATGGAACATGTCCATCAAGTTTGATTTAGGTCAAGGACATGGTTTCATGAAGAATTGCACAGTTTGGAATTCATCTGATAAAAAGTCAACTGTGCACAAAAGTCAACTTTGACTTTTTGATATTTTTCACCAAAATCGTTTTTTAACCCTAAAATGATGTTAATGTATGATTTGAATCATCATTCATCAAGAAAAATCAAGAAAAGTTGGATAACTTGTAAAAGGGGTAACCATAAAAACTTAGAAAATTTTCTAAGTTAAAAATAAAGTGACAAGGGTACCAACTTTGAAGGATCATAACTCCTAAACCACAAGGCCATTTTTTCTCATCCAAAGATGGATTTGTATCCCTCATTACCCTCTACAAAAACTTCAACTATACCTAAGTCCAATTCATTAAGGATTTTGAGTTATGGAGTGATCAAAATCAAGAAATCACACTTTGTTCCAACACTTAGTGAAAATTTCACTAAGTCAGATTTTGCTTCACTTTTTGCCAAATGTAGAGGGATTTTTCACTTGGAATCAGAAGAGATCAAAATCAAACATGTTCAAACAATTGTTGTATCATGTAAGGGCTTTCTAAATTGGCCAAGAACATTGCCAAATTCAACTTACACCATGAGATATGACATTGGCAAGTTGCCTTGCTGAAATCTGTCAAGGCAAGGCAGAATTTGCAATTTTGCTCGATTTGCCAAAATCAGCCAAATTCAAATGCTCCTATCCACTTGGACACATCTGAGGATTGAATCTAAAGGGGACAATCACTGAGCCAAGCCTCCAAAGTCCATGGAACAAGAAATAGCATGTTGAACCTAGAATGGCCAAAATAGGGACAAGACTCCAAATATGGATTGAAGCATTCAACGGAAGCATCAAGGTGGCATGGACTGAGCCATTCTCATCTGAAATCAGTCAAGACTTATCCAAGACCAAGGGAACCACAGCTCTGTGCCCTAACCTCTAGTCAATGGCTAGAGGAGACTTGGATTTCCATTGGACAACATTGGCCAAACCTACTTACCAGCTGCCATTCACTATTCCTTGCAAAACAAACTTGCTCTACTATAAATAGAGCTCAATTGTGTTTAGTTTAAGTACACCAAAGGCCTACAACACTTGCCTTTCTCAAAATCTCTTTCTCTTGGCAAAAATGCCTTTCTTAGCAAGGTAACTATCGGGTTTTGAGTTTGAGAGCTTTTCCAATCAAACCAATCACTCACACACCTCACATACATCATATAGAAGTGATTCAAACACTTAGATCACTTCTAAAACATCAATTTCACAAAATCACCAGCTGGTTGCTCAAATTTTCAATCAAGTTGCAGCTGAGATGCCACGAATTGATCCATCCAATTTCAATCAAGTCTAAGCATTCAAACACACTCCATAGGGTGTAGGGAAGCTGTTCAGATCATCACCACTCATCTGTAAAACCCCCAAATCAAAAATCACATTTCACTTGCTGTCACGGTTTAGAGGTAAGCATATACTTGGTCATCTCTCAATCTATGCATATTTCCTCGCACAATAATTTGGCCATATGTTCATAATCATGCATGGAATGTTTTCCCTCAATTAATTGCATTGTTTGAATCATGTATCAAAAATCCTAGCCTTCATGCAGAAATTAGGGTTCTTGAGGTTTCTTCGTGATTTCATGTTTTATGTTTAATTTAAATGAAATTAAGTGTTATAGACATGATCGTGAGGTTGAGACGAGCATAATGATATGTGGATTGCATGATATGATTACGTATTCAGTGAGATTGGATGGAAAACGCAAATCAGCCAAACCCAGAAAAACGCGCGTGTTCTTGCTTGTGTTCTTGGCGCCTTTTTCACAAATTCAAATATTTGAATTTTGTGATTTTGTTTAATTGATTCAAAAATTAATTTCTCTCTGAGTTTTAATGATTTTGAGTTGATTATTTTTTTAATAATTCACAAAAATGTTAAAATATTTTATTTTAACAAAAAAAATCCCAAAACTATTATTTATTTCATATAATTGATATTTTTGCAAAGAATTAATATTTTAATTGTTTTTGACATTTTAAATATTTTTTCTACATTGATTTTGCAACTTTTAATGCCTTCTAATTATTTTGTAGGTCAATACTTAATTTTTGAAGCATTAATCCAAGATCACAATTTGTTTTCCATGTGTTAAACAATTTTGATCATTTTTAATTGAATTTTTATTCAATTAAATACATTTTTGAAAACAAATTAGGGTTTTTGGATTAATTCAACCCTCATAAATCATTTTCAAAACACTTGGGACTCTAATAGAGTGTAAGACCCAATCCTTTCTTTTGACCAAATCATTTTGGGCCTCAGTGTATTGTATAAGTCCCGATACCGTAAAAAACAAACGGCGCGATCGTCGCCCTTTTGAAAAACAACTGGGCCTCTCCTTGAGTTATAAGACCCATTCAAACTTTTTGGGCCTCTATTAGAGTGTAAGACCCAATCCCCTTTTAACCAAAACAATTTTGGGCCTCACTTATTGTATAAGTCCCTCTGCGTTAAAAGAAAACTTTGGCGCGATCGCCATTTTCAAACGAAAATCAACTGGGCTTCTCTTTGAGCTGTAAGTCCCATCTCTTTTCATTTTTAAACACTTGGGCCTCTATTAGAGTGTAAGACCCAACCCTTTTTTAACGAAACAATTTTGGGCCTCAGTTATTGTATAAGTCCCGATAGGTTAAAAATCTCGGCGCGATCGCCATTTTCAAACTGAAAATATTTTGGGCCTCTAATAGTGTGTAAGACCCAATCCCTTTGTAAATACCAAAATTTTGGGCCTCAGTCACTTGTATAAGTCCCCCGGTGTTTAAAAAACCTCGGCGCGATCGTCGCCCTTTTCAAAATTAACCATTGGGCCTACCCTCGAGTAGTAAGACCCATTTCTTTTCTTAAAACTCACTTGGGCCTCTTGAGAGAGTGTAAGACCCATCCCTTTGTACAGAAAACCTTTTTGGACCTCAGTCACTTGTATAAGTTCCTCTGTACAAATTTAACAGTGCGCTCACTGATAAAACCTTGGGCCTCTCCTTGAGCTGTAAGCCCCAAATCTTTCTTTTTCAAAGCACTTTCTCCTTTGATTTTGAATATACTGTTGTTTTCAATCTTTCTTTGTTGAACAACTAACCAAACAGCATGGAAGCTCTACAACCGAGTAAGTGTTTACCCGCTTTCATTTACCGCTTTCATATGTATATAACTGTATTGTGGGGCTGTTTCACTGTAAGTCTCCTTTCACAAACTCATATATATATATATATATATATAACTGTATTGTGGGGCTGTTTCGCTGTAAGTCTCCTTTCATAAACTCATATCAACTGTGTAATAATAGTATAAATATTTAGAGTTTCCCCGGCAACTACGTCTAGCACTAGGTAAAGCCCTGTTGATCACTCTGAACTTACAGTCAAAACTAGATCCACATAGGATTACCAGACACAGTCTTCCCTCCTCTTGGGGTTAAACAATATGGAGATGTGAAAGGCAGATTCTTTTTGAACCCTTTCTCAGACTGTCACTCTTAGAAATAGACTGAACTAGATCCCCAATAGGATCACCAGATACAGTCTTCTCTTCGGCTGTCCTCATTAGTAATTGTCAAGAAACTCTACTCCCAGAGATGAATGCATTCTCCGTGAATGGCATCTTTGAGTTTCTTCCAAATTCTCGAACTTTCCTGACTTGATCTATTCCTTGTGAATAGCTTGCCTTGAATTTCTCGGGGTTTGGGGACCCACGGGCTTCTTAAAAGCACCGACCTCCTCTTGGGCATCGTACAAGGACCCACGGGCTTCCTAAAAGCAACCCCGCCTCCTCTTGGGCTTCGTACAAGGACCCTACGGCTTCTTAGAAGTATTCACAGCCTCCTTTTAGGCTTCGTATAATGATCTCTTCCTCCGGGAATGATAGCCTCCTTTTAGGCTTCGTATAATGATCTCTTCCTCCGGGAATGATAGCCTCCTCTTGGGATTAGTACAAGGACCCGTCGGCTTCTTAAAAGTTTCCAGCCTCCTCTTGGGCTTCGTACAAATTATCCCGACGACCTCCTAGAGGTATAGGAACAGAACCTAGTCATCCTCATAGAACAGTCCTTTCATAGAGTCTACTACTGTTTCTCAAAGCATAGTACAAAAGATAAAACTCTAGACACGGACAGTCTAACTTCCTTGAGTCTCAAAGGCATTCTCAAGTGACCCCTTCGTTAAATAGGAAGGAAACCCGCAGACTCGGACAGTCTCAATACCCTTTGGATTTCCCGTTTCCTCAAAGAGAAGGAAATATCCTTGATCCTCAAATCAAATTCCTGAGTACAATGTTGCTCATATAAGAACTGATTTTCTCTTTAAAATCAATATACTGGACCTGTCACTTAACTGAAACAGTTACCATAGCCTCCTCTTGGGCTTTGTTCAATGATTCTTCCCAGCGAAGCAAACGTTTAGCCTCCATCTCGGGTTTCATACGAGATACCAAAATTCTCCCCAGTGGAGTCAAACAACGTTTAGCCTCTCTCTCGGGCTTTGTACGAGACACATAAGAGACTCCCTCGTTGAGTCAATCACCCCTTTCGCCTCCATCTCAGGCTTTGTACGAGACACATAAAAGACTCTCTTGTTGAGTCAAACCTTTAGCCTCTATCTCGGGCTTCGTACGAGATACAAAAACACTCTCTTGTTGAGTATAAAAGATTCTCCTGTTGAGTCAACCCTTTTAGCCTCTCTCTCGGGCTTCGTACGAGACACATAAAAACTCCCTCTTATTGGGCCAATAGCCTCCTCTTAGGCTTTGTATAAGAAAACCACTGGTTGATCCAATCAACCTTTTAGCATCAAAGCTGTGCCTCGTTCACAGTACACAAACATCAACAACTCCTTTCCCTTCATCTAATCGCTGTAAGCGGCAAGCCTCTGGATCATCTACATCCATGCCACTGTCCCTCTTTTAGCATGAGAAATTCCTAAGGAAAGATAGCATTGCTCTACACTGAGTTAAAGTCTTCTCCTTCAGGTTAAAATCCCCTTTAAAGGAAATTATGGCATTGCTAGGATCCGCGTATCCCGGTTAAAGTAATTCTCCTTTATAACCAGTCACCCAATAGTTGTGACAGACAAACCCTTCTTTAGAGATGACAAATTCTCTCTAAAGTCGAGGTCCTTCAGCTTCACGTCTTGGGCTTTGAACAAGACACAAATGGACTTTTCAGCTTCACATCTTGGGCTTTGAACAAGATACAAATCACCTTTCGCTTCACGTCTTGGGCTTTGAACAAAACACCAAAACACCCATTTCCTCCCATAGAATAGAAGGAACTACGAACGCTCTGATTTCCCTATTTCGGTAAACGGGAATACTTAGGCATAAGATCGAAAGAAAAGATCTTAGCGAGCACAATCAACAAAAAACCAAAATCCCATACTCTCACATACCTATCAAAAAGCATCAGTCCTAACATCCTAATCCTTGTTCCCCGCCAGAAACCTTCTGCCCAGATAAAAAGAAAGAAACCGTATTGGCGAAAATACAAATAACCAGTACAAAGGCCCCCCCACATTGATAGCATTCGTAACCTAACAGACCGCTGTTTAAACTCAGTATGCAAAGCAGGGTTAATTGGAGACATCTATTTCCCTTCCTTATTCAGCTCACAATAGGATAAAAAATGAATCGACCTGTAGTCAAAGCTCAAACCGTAGAGAGCGACCAGCGCTTAAGAACCGCGTCCAAAATCGCTCGCTACAGAAAAATGGCACCCACCGTGGGGCCCATCTCTTCAGTTTCTTTCCCTTTTTTTTCTTCACTTATGTGAAAACCACAGATTGGGGCTTCCGCCGGGGAACCCATTTTCTGTCAGGAACTTAGGATTCATAACTTTAAAGGTCTAGGATGTTTAGGACAAATATATATACTGCTTTTCCTAATTGAATATGTGTTTATTTTTCTACTACTGGGAATGCGTGTGATGCCGCATGTGGTGAGATTGAGTATACACTTAAGATAAGTGATGGCGACGAGGTCGACCATCAACCTCAGTGGAGGCATCCTAATGTAACCATTCTCTCACCTAGACAATGGGTCGGTTGTGATGCCTGAGAAGCTGAGGAGCCAAACCCTTTCGTAGTGCGAAAACTATCAGAAATAGTTGTTATGCGATACTACCCTCATTTGAGGCTGGTGATCTATTCTCGGTGAATGGCACTTACTCTAAGATTGCACTACAACTCGCTGGCGATCCACTTGTTGTTTTGCTTTCCTGGGAGGAGCTGATGATAATGAGTACAGGTACAAAAATCACCTTAGTATAAACCTTTGGGGATGGGTAGAGCCTTGACTTCATGACAACGACCCTTTGACCCCATGTTTTTTCTATGTTTTTGTGTGCTGCATTAATGCTTTCATTTAATAAAACATTAAAACATTCAAAAAACTTCTCTTCTAGTCTCTCTGTTTTTCAAATTAAACTAAGACTGTGATTGCAAATATCAGAGAAGAGGATTACGCTAATGGATTTCGGTAGAAGGAAAACTCATACGTACACCTTCAAGGTTCCAAAACTAGGGGATTTGAGAAGGTTAGCAAGGATGATCACTAACCCTGAGGCTTTCAGAGCCAAGCACGGAGGATCACTAACCCTGAGGCTTTCAGAGCCAAGCACGGAGGTCTGCTACCACTGTTAAGAGTCCATGTGATTGAGGGAATCATGGATGCACTCATTCAGTTTTACGATCCGGTTTATCACTATTTCACATTCCCGGATTACCAGCTAGCACCAACACTGAAGGAGTATTCTCATCTGATCGATCTACATATCACCGATCGAGCTCCATTTTCTGGACTGGAAGAAATTCCAAAGAATCAGACAATTGCAAGAGCAATTCATTTGGACGAGTCTGAGGTCAGGACTCACATGACCACTAAGGGTGGCATCCAAGGTTTGCCAGCCCAGTTTCTGACAAAGAAAGCTCTGTACTTTGCTAGTATAGGGAACATGACTGCTTTTGAAAGCATCTTTGTTTTACTCACCTACGGATTATTTTTGTTTCCCAACATCAATAACTTCGTCGATATCAACGCCATTAAGGTTTTTCTCATTGGAAACCCTGTGCCGACTTTGCTCGCAGATGCGTATCATTCTGTACACTTGGGAAATTTGTACAGTGAATGGGAGATCACATGTTGTGTACCTCTGCTTTATAAATGGTTTATTTCCCACTTGCCCAAGTTTGCTACTTTTTGGGATTGTAAGAGTGCCTTACGTTGGTCGCAGAGGATCATGTCTCTCACCAACTCTGATATAGATTGGTGTAATAGGATTTTTGAGGGAATCAGGATCATTGACCATTGTGGAAACTTCCCCAACGTACCCCTCATAGGAACTAAAGGAGGAATCAACTATCATCCGGTATTGGTTCGTCATCAATTTGGATACCCAATGAGGCTTGTTCCGCGCAACGCTCATCTGGAAGGTCTTTTCTTCAAGGAAGGAGAAAGTGACAGAGCACTAAAGACGGAAATAGTGCACGCTTGGAAACACGTTCATGAGAAACGACGAGAGTCTCTGGGAAAACCAGACTGTGTCTCGGTGGAGCTTTATCTCCACTGGGTACAAACTAGAGCTCTCAAGCTAAAGATGCCTTATCCTCGTTACGAAATTATTCCACCAAAGGAATCTGTCATGTACTTCATGACGGAAATAGAAAGGCTTCAGGTTACTCTCAACAAAGTTCAAAAGGAGAGAAGGTCTTGGAAGAACAAGTACCGCACTCTCGACGTAGAGTGCATCAAAATACAATAATTACTAAAAGAAAAAGATGCTCTGATTGAAATTTTGGAGCAACATGCTGTAGAGAATCAAGATGACCAAAGAAATTTGCTCACTACTTTCACCTGGCAAAGGAATGACAACCCGAAAATGGCTCAAGAGCCCCGATCAAAGAAAAGGAAGATATCAGAATCAGCACCCGGTTTCTCCTCAGAGAGGACTCGGGACCCATTAGCTTAGGTTTCTATTTCCGCATCTTGTAATCTACTGTATTTCCATTTCTGTAATCCTTTGGAATTCAATAAAAAGGGGTTTCCCCAGTGTTTTATATTTGCAATCTAATTGTCAAGTTTATTTTGATTAAACTAAAAAAATAATTAATATAATCATTGCATTCATCATTCTCACGTAACGCATTCTTCTTACCTACGAATCTCACGTTTGTGTCTCGGTTCTAGAGTCAAACTGTCTCATTCGTACAATACTCGGGCCAATCGTTAGAAAAAGATGGATGATCTTGAGTAAGAAAACAGAGAGTTGAAAGAAGAGATCGACGCTCTGAGAGAAGATATGAGAAAGCTTCGTAACGACATACAAGCCATGGCAGAAGCTCAGCTACAAAGAACTGTGATCTCAGATATCACCTCAATGCCCATAGTGGAGAAGAATGATCCTAGGTATCAGATACCGAAAGATCGTCCTTGGGGCATGCCTGTTAACTATATCCCGGAAGGATATGTTCCGCCGATTACTGAAGATCAGGGAATCGCAACAGAAGCCGCTGGGCCTGAAGGTTACAAACTTCGGGAAAGCGAAGATGCCAGGGGCATACTGAAGACTCCTGAAGGTTACAAACTTCAGAAAACGCCAAGGCTCACTGCCGTAGTAACGGTACCACCCCCCGTGGTACACACTGTCCCGGAAGGGCAGATTCCCTAGATACTTTCTGGTGGAAACGAAAGCATGTTCGAAAGAATGAACGAGTTCCAGGAATAGTTCCTGGGAATCCAAAAGGAACTGCAAGCCATTCGCGGTCAGGATCTATTTGGAAAGGACGCCGTAGACCTCTGCTTGGTCCCTAATGTGAAAGTCCCGCACAAATTTCAAGTGCCCGACTTTGAAAAATACAAGGGTAACTCTTGCCCTCAGAGTCACTTGGTGATGTACGCTCGGTGAATGTCAGCTCAGACAGAGAATCAGGATCTACTAATTCACTACTTTCATGATAGTTTAACCGGTGCCGCATTAAAATGGTACATGGGGTTAAACCGTGCCACGATCGGCACTTTCAGATATCTTGGCACTGCCTTCGTCCAACAATACAAATACAATTTGGACATGGCACCCGACAGAGATCAACTCAGATCAATGTCACAAAAGGACAAGGAAACCTTTAAGGAGTATGCTCAAAGGTGGAATGAAATTGCCGCTCAAATTTGTCCACCTCTTGAGGAAAAAGAGATGACAAAGATCTTCTTAAAGACCTTAAGCTCATTTTACTATGACCGAATGGTTGCCAGTGCGCCCAGTGATTTCACCGAGATGGTCGGCATGGGCGTACGTCTTGAGGAAGCCGTCCGAGAAGGACGTTTGGTAAAAGACACTGGATCGATGAGCGGTACTAAAAAATACGGTAGTGCTCTCCCTAAGAAAAAAGATCAAGATGTTGGGAATATCTCTCTCGGAAAGCAAAGGCGACGATATCAACCGGTAGCAGCTGTGACTCCTGCTACCAGCCCTGCGCCTATTCCTACGTATCAACCTCAGGTTACGCAGAGCCAACCTGATCAGCAAAGGACACAACAACCTCTTCAGCAGGCTCGTCCTCCATACAATAACAACCGTGCAACACGACCATCAGGGTTTGATCCTATACCCATGTCATATGCAGAGCTGTTTCCATTACTGCTAGCCAAGGGGCACATTTAGACTAAGTCTCCTCTTATAGTGCCGGAAAATCTGCCTTTTTGGTTTAAGGTGGATCAGACACACCCTTATCATCAAGGAGGTTCAGGGCATAACACTGAGACTTGCCTCAATTTCAAGTCCGACGTGCAAAAGCTTGTTAGGAGCAGGCTCTTATCTTTCAAAGATACGAATCCCAATGTTCTCACGAACCCGCTACCTCAACATGAGAAAGCTGCAGTCAATCTGATTGAGAAAGAGACTAACAATGTCTATCAAATTCACGATGTACTCTTGTTAAAGACCAATCTGGTCAAGATGCATTGTAGACAGTCTGGATATGGCCATGTGCCACCTCATAACTATCACCAGTGTGATATATACTCTAAAGACAACCAGGGATGTTCTGTGGTGCAAGCAGCTCTACAGGAACAAATGGATCTCGGATGGATCCAAGAGCACCGAGTTCGTGGAGTTAACATGGTTTACACGAATTCTAACGTCATTTAGCACCACGACATCCGTGTGATGAATGTCAACTTGGTGGCAATGCACTCAAGGCAAAGCCAGTATCATAATCTGCCGCGACACGATTACAGTTCTTGTCTAACTTGCTCGGTAAACAAATAGGGATGCTCTTTCATACAAGAGGCCCTCCAGCGTCAGATGGATCTTGGATGGATCCAAGACTACCATGATAGGAATTCCTATCAGATCAACATGGTTCAGATCTTCCATATTCGCGTGATTAATACCAGCCTGGTAGAGTTACATGCTGAGCAGGTCCGACTCGGATTCTTAATATCACTTGACTATCAAAGCTGTAAAGCGGGTTGCGAAAATGATCGAGGTTGTACCCTTGTCCAGGAGGCACTCCAGTACTTGTTAAATCACTGGTGGATGCCAATTTATATGGATGAAGATACTCGGCAAATTAGTATCAGTAACAGGAATCCTACTCATCGTCAAAGTCAGGACGTCCGATCTGTGGAAGCTAACCTAGTAAGGTTACATTGCATTCAAAGTGGGCGTGGCCAGGTGCCACCACACAATTACGATCGTTGTAGCGTCTGTTCGGAAAGTAACCAAGGGTGTTACCTTGTGAGAGCAGCTCTTCAGGGTCAGGTGGATCGTGGAGAGATTCGTCCATATTCGGGTTCTGGACCCATCAACTGGATGCCGAACTACCTTGCCAATCAAGTCGAGGATGTTGTCACAATCTCTGGTCATCACCATACCAGGGATGTTTTTGCCATCATCCCTCTACTTGACGAATCTAAAGTTCCCAACCGGGAACGGATCCAGATTACTTACGATGGTCAGAAAAATCAGAGGGCTCCCGTAGTCATCTATCTACTGGGACCACTACCATATGAATCAACTAAGGTTATCCCTTACAAATACGGTGCAACAATAGTCGAGAATGGAAAGGAAATTCCATTACCCTCCGTTGTGAACATTGCAGACATCAGTCGAGTAACACGGAGTGGTAGAATCTTCAACCGAGGGGTTGGGGAAGTTAACAAAGAAAAGGAACTTCAGACAGAAGCTCCCGATCCACCAATCGGTCAATCTAGTAATCCCGACCTTTCGAAAAATGATGATGAGATGCTGAAGCTCATCCAAAGGAGTGAATACAACATTGTTGATCAACTGTTACAGACTCCTTCAAAGATCTCGGTATTATCACTGTTACTCAGTTCAGAAGTGCATAGGGAGGCTCTACAGAAAGTCTTAGAGCAAGCCTTTGTGGAACAGGATGTAACCATCAGACAGTTCGATAGCATTGTCTCTAACATCACTTCCTGCAACAATTTGGGATTTAGTGATGAGGAATTACCTGAAGAGCGTCGTCGTCATAACATGGCGCTCAATATCACAGTTAACTGCCAGGGCGATGCATTGGCCAGCGTACTGGTAGACACAGGGTCAGCCCTGAATGTTATGCCGAAGTCCACTTTGATGCAATTATCATTCAAAGGCCCTCCGATGAGAGTCAGCGAGGTCATCGTCAAAGCATTCGACGGATCCAGAAAAATGGTTATCGGTGAAGTTGATCTTCCCATAACTATTGGTCCTCACACTTTCCAAGTCACTTTCCAGGTCATGGACATCCGGGCAACGTACAGTTGTTTATTAGGAAGACCTTAGATACATCAGGCTGGAGCGGTTACTTCGACCCTCCACCAAAAGCTAAAGTTCGTCAAGAACGATCAACTTGTCACAGTCTGTGGGAAACAGGCCTTGCTTTTAAGCAACTTATCATCATCTGCTGGTATAGAACCCGAGGAGGTTATTGGAACTCAGTTCCAAGCACTGTCGGTGAGCAAGGACAATCATTTCAAAGGAGGAACCTCGATTTCCTCATACAATGATGCTATCAAAGCGGTCAAGAGTAGCGATATGACAGGATGGGGACAGCTTGTCATTCCCACTGACAATAAAACAAAGAAGGGTCTTGGTTTTTCTGCAACCTGTACCCAGACAGTTGCCAACGGCGAAAGTCTTCATCCCCTTCAAAACTTCTTCCACAGTGGAGGTTTTTTTCACCCAATGTCTCAAGCAGTACATGCTATCAATGAGGAAGATCCCTCTGACACAGATGAAGAATGGAAGTCCTACCTTAACAAGGACGGTTATATGTCTCAGGAAGAGGTGCCTATGCCTTTTTGCTTTCCTATAGAAAGTCCGAGATTTATACCAAGATCAGATGTTGAAATGATCTATGGAGATTGTGATCCAGAGGGATGCCGCGCTCCGCCAAATTCATTAGAGAAGGACACTCTGATGAAAGGCAACTTTGACCACGACTACTATGGCCCGATGGATGGTCTGCCAATGTGGCAACCTTATCCAGGAGATTTGGGGCAAGAAAGTCAGCCGAATAATGAAAATCAGCTGACCGTCATTGAACAGAATACCTGTGTCCCCACCATGTCATGGGATCAACACTCAGGTCATTCAGAAACTACTCAACATGAAGATGAATTCGTAATGTTTGCAGGACTAGAATTCATCAACTATGCTTTCCTTGAGGTCAACGTCATCGAGAGAGATGACTCCTCCAGTTCCAAAGAAGTGTGGGACACCTTGGGACAACCGAGTGGAAAATTCGACTTTATGGTCAAGTAAACCGCTCCCGAAAGCTCTCGTATCAGGCTCGAAGATATCCATCCAACTGGATGGGGTGATGTACCTGAGAGCACCAATACTCTGCAAAATGCAACAGAGGAATCTTCCTACGACAACTCTGCCTGGGAGACAGATTCCAACGATCCTGCTCCACCAGAAATCAGTGTCATTTCTGAAGACAAATTAAGGAAGGTGCCAGACTTTGTGATTCACCGAGGAGTTCGCCGCCAGTGGGTTGCTGTCGATGTTCCGAAGGCCGTTCACCAGTCAAAGTAATTGCCATCTTTAAACCTTTCACCCTGCCCAGGTGGAACGGATGTTTTGATAGGGCTCGCTTTCTGTAAATTTCCCTCTTCGCTTTGCCCAAAGCGACAGAGTTTTGTTTTATAGGGCTGTAGTTTCAAGGATCGACTTGTTCATTAATAAAATAACGTCGTTCGGTAATTTCTGCATTAATTGTTGTTTTCTCTTTTTGCTTTTTTCAGAAAATGGTAATCCTAAAAAACAATTAAAAATAAAAACAAGCAGTAAAATAAATACACTGCACACACTTGCATTTTCTCTATCTCTTCTAAACACGAATCATCATGTCATGCAGATTGCTTGTTTTAAACCCCGTTGAAACATACGATCCGATGCCTTCTCCCAACTTTGAATTCCCGGTATTCGAGGCTGAAGAAGAAAATGACAACAAAATTCCAGAAGAGATCTCCCGACTACTCAGACAAGAGGAAAGGTCCATTGAACCTCACAAAGAGCCGTTGGAAATGGTAAACTTGGGTTTGGAAAAAGAGAGAAAAGAAATCAGGATTGGGGCACTGCTCAATCCAACTGTCAAAGAAAGTTTGATAAAGCTTATCAAAGAATTCCCCGATGTATTCGCTTGGTCTTATCAGGATATGCCAGGGTTGGATACCAACATCGTGGAACATCACTTACGTTAAGATCGGAATGTCCGCCAGTAAAGCAAAGGTTGAGACAGACTCACCCGGACATGGCCATCAAAATCAAGGAGGAAGTACAGAAACAGATTGACGTGGGTTTCCTCGCCACATCAGAATATCCTCAATGGTTAGCCAACATCGTACCCGTTCCCAAAAAGGACGGAAAGGTCAGAATGTGTGTTGATTACAGAGATCTGAATAAGGCAAGTCCAAAGGACGACTTTCCTTTACCACACATTGACATGCTGGTTGACAGTACAACAAAGTTCAAAGTTTTCTCCTTCATGGATGGATTCTCGGGCTATAATCAAATCAAAATGGCGCCGAAAGACATGGAGAAAACTTCGTTCATTACCCCATGGGGTACCTTTTGTTACAAGGTAATGCCGTTCGGTTTGAAGAACGCCGGGGCAACCTATCAAAGGGCCATGACTACTCTGTTTCATGACATGATACATAAGGAAATCGAGGTATATGTCGATGATATGATTGTAAAATCAAAAACAGAGAATGAGGACGTTGAACATCTGTCAAAATTGTTCGAACGTCTAAGAAAGTTCAAGCTCCGCTTGAATCCCAACAAGTGCACCTTCGGTGTCCGTTCAGGGAAACTACTAGGGTTCATCGTCAGCCAGAAAGGAATTGAAGTTGATCCTGACAAGGTCAAGGCTATTCAAGAAATGCCTTCTCCGAAAACTGAAAAACAAGTCAGAGGATTCCTGGGACGTTTGAACTACATCTCCAAATTCATATTCCTCATGACCGCCACTTGTGCGCCGATCATCAAATTACTCAAAAAGAACCAGGACTGCATTTGGTCAGAAGATTGCCAAACCGCCTTCGATAGTATTAAGGAATATCTGTTGAATCCCCCGATTCTATCACCTCCAGTGGAAGGAAGACCACTGATCATTTACCTCACAGTTCTAGAGGACTCAATGGGATGTGTACTTGTCCAACAAGACGAAACTAAACGGAAAGAGTCTGCCATTTACTATCTAAGCAAGAAATTCACCGATTGTGAAACTCGGTACACGATGCTCGAGAAAACTTGTTGTGCTTTGGCTTGGGCAGCCAAACGTCTTCTCCAATACATGATTCGTCACACTTCTTGGTTAATCTCCAAAATGGATCCAATCAAGTACGTTTTCGAAAAACCTGCTCTCACGGGAAGAATTGCCCGTTGGCAGATGCTGTTATCAGAATATGACATAGAGTACCGCGCTCAGAAAGCTGTTAAAGGAAGTATTTTAGCCGATCATTTGGCTCATTAACCGATTGACAATCAAGAATCAATCGGGTTTGACTTCCCAGACGAAGATGTCATGTATCTAAAGATGAAAGATTGCGATGAACCGCTACCCAGTGAAGGGCCAGAACCAGGTTCCCAGTGGGGACTTATCTTTGACGGAGCAGTTAATCATTATGGAAACGGAATTGGGGCAATAATTGTTACCCCTTAGGGTACCCACATTCCTTTCACTGCCATACTTACGTTCAAATGTACGAACAACGAGGCCGAATACGAAGCTTGTATCATGGGTCTCGAGGAAGCAATTGATTTAAGCATAAAAAACTTGGACGTATACGGCGACTCAGCCTTGGTTATCAATCAGATAAAAGGAGATTGGAACACATACCAATCAGGACTGATTCCTTACAAGGACTATGCAAGAAGGTTGTTACCCTTCTTTAACAGAGTTGAGTTTCATCATATCCCTCGTGATGAGAATCACATGGTTGATGCCTTAGCCACTCTCTCTTCCATGGTTAGTGTAGGTCATTGGAATGACATACCTAAGATCGACATAATGCGCCTTGAACGGCCCGCTTACATCTTCACGATTGAAGCAGTCATAGACGACAAACCTTGGTATCACAATATCAAATGCTTCCTTCAGAAACAAGAGTACCCACCTGGGGCACTCAGAAAAGATAGAAAAACCCTCAGAAGATTGGCTGGAAACTTCTTCCTGAGCGGTGACACTCTCTATAAGAGAAATTTTGACATGGTCTTGCTCCGATGCGTTGACAGACCAGAAGCAGACATGCTTATGAAAGAAATTCATGAAGGATCCTTTGGCACTCATGCCAACGGACACACAATGGCGAGAAAAATTCTGAGAGCAGGGTACTACTAGTTGACCTGGAATCCAACTGCTACAAGTACATAAGGAGGTGTCACAAATGTCAGATATACTCCGACAAAATTCATGTACCGCCATCACATCTCAAAGTTCTTTCTTCCCCGTGGCCTTTTTCCATATGGTGAATCGACATGATTGGCATGATTGAGCCCAAGGCTTCAAACGGACATCGGTTCATCCTTGTAGCCATTGACTATTTCACCAAGTGGGTCGAAGCAGCGTCATACGCCAATGTAACCCGACAAATGGTGGTCCGATTTATCAAAAACAATATCCTCTACCGTTATGGTGTTCCGAGCCAGATCATTACTGATAATGGATCTAACTTGAACAATAAGTTGATGAAAGAGTTATGCATTGAGTTCAAGATCGAACACCATAACTCATCTCCCTACCGACCCAAGATGAACGGAGCGGTAGAAACGGCTAACAAGAACATCAAGAAGATCGTTCAAAAGAAGGTTGTAACCTACAAACATTGGCACGAGATGCTACCCTTTGCTCTTCACGGTTATCAGACATCTGTTCGCACTTCAACAGGGGCTACCCCTTTCTCTCTAGTGTATGGCATGGAGGCAGTGCTCCCCATAGAAGTAGAGATCCCATCAATCCGGGTATTGATGGAAGCTAAGCTCACCGAAGCTGAATGGTGTCAAAGCCGACACGACGAATTAAACCTGATCGAAGAGAAGCGAATCACGGCACTATGCCATGGTCAGCTGTATCAACAGAGAATGAAAAAGGCGTTCGACAAAAAGGTCCGTCCTCGTGTCTTCAGAAAAGGAGACCTCGTGCTCAAGAAGATACAATCATTTCTCACTGACTCTCGGGGCAAGTGGACTCCAAATTATGATGGCCCCTATGTGGTCACGAAAGCTTTCTCAGGCGGCGCCTTGAGACTTGCAACCATGGACGGAGAGGAATTTTCCTACCCCACAAATGTTGATGTAGTTAAGAAATACTTCGCCTAAAAAAAATGTCTCGATGGATTGAAAACCCGAAAGGGCGGTCCAGGCAAAAGTTAGACAAAATAAAAAAAAAAAAATTATCCCGATGGATTGGAAACATCACAGTACAATCCAGGAAAAAATTAAGGATAATGGCAAGTAACTATTTTAACAGAGGCAAGTCCCTCAGCAGCAGCAGTTACATCATCCGTCAGGAAAACTCCAGTCAAGGTCATCTTCGACAGAAGCTCAGGATGCCCCGAATTCAAAGTTGGTAGAAGGATCGTGGTCGTTATGTTTCAACGTAGCCCTTTTCCCTGTAAATTACCATTTTCTAACGTTGTATATACTCTTTCGAATCACGCGTTTGGCTGATTTCCATCGTATCAATAAAATTTGAGCCCTTGTGCTTTTGTTTGTAATTCTTATTTGTTTTAGCTTTACAGAACGACATTTTAATATGATTAACAATTCTTGAAATAAAACAAAAATGAATTTACTTGATAAAATTTTTCCTGCTTTTTTAAAATTGAGATGGCAATTTCTTTTGACTGTTAAACATCGAAAGAACATCAATCGCGTCTCCAAAGGTGTTCGAACCTCAAAGTGCAGAATCAAAGTACTCATTCTAGACCAGTACGCCTGAATGAAGGATCAACAATGTTAGAGACCATGTTTCGTCTGACATCCTCGACCGAGTTCTCATCTCCTAAGCCCGACCAGCGTCGCTCCCAATAGGGACCGTTTCTCCTAAGCAAGGCAGAACTGCTATCTTGAGCCAGCGATATTTCTAAATGCCCCACTGGGGCCGAGTATCCAGTCGTGTTCATCCTTTAGTCTGTATGTTGTGTCAGTTTTGTCCGCATATACATACATACATCATGCATTATTGATTTGCATTCACATTCATATTGCATCACTATCACTCTAGTCGTTCTTATCCCCTAGAGATAAGTCCTCTCAATCGAGTTGTCAGACCTTTCCTCGTTAGGAAGTGAATCATCTAAGCAATCTCTCCTCCAGTTTATCTCTGGATTAGAGACGGTTCTTGACCACTTTGGTAACTTGAACCTCTGAGAAACAAGAAAACTTTCAACAAATATCACTCTTCGCCATTGAAGATGATATCCTTGCTTTCCCGGATTAAGGAAAATCCCCAGAGAAAGCCTCTTAATCAGAGATTCGGCGGTACGGCTGCCTTTCTCCAAAAAAACCACTGATGAAAAGGTCATCGACATCTCAAAATTGGATCCCATCATATGACATTTCTCCTGAAAGATCCCGAGAAAAGTATGATGTAAGCCCCCAAACGAAAACAGTCTCTCAAGAGACTCGCTTTCCCCAATAGAATCGACAAATGACGTCTCCAAACCAGAGAAGTTTGTGTACCTCTATAATTCAGACGAATGGGTTCCCCAGCAAGTCTGACATCAAAACTTTTTCCACTCAAATGGCATCTCCCCAGGAAAATTCGGCGAGAAGTTTGAAGGAAAACCGCTACAAACAGCGTTCCTTGTCAATAAAGTTTATTGACAAAAGAAACTAAGACCAATTCCTTGGTAGGAAACCAGGATCGAGGGGAAGTTTATTTCAAGAGAAACTGAGACCAGTTCCTTGGTAGGAAACCAGGATCGAGGGGAAGTTGACAAAAGAAACTAAGACCAGTTCCTTGGTAGGAAACCAGGATCGAGGGGAAGTTTATTTCAAAAGAAAACTGAGACCAGCTCCTTGGCTGAAGACCAGGATCGAGGGGAAGTTTACCTTTCCTAAGCATCTTCGCTTAGCTAAAGAAGATGAATGCGTAAGCTACCATTCATAACCACCATCAAAATTTCGGGTATTCCAATATTTAATCCTCTTGCACCCCGAATGCCTGAATACCTTCGTCATTCACACCTTCGGGTCCAAGAAGATTAAATAGGGGCATCTGTCATACCCCAAATTTTGACCACTAAGATTTCCCATCATTGTGCAAATCATCAGCCCAATATGGATGTACCTTTGTACCTCATTAGTCTCCCCAAAGGTGGGTGAGCATTCACTACAAACAGGATTTAGGGTTTCAAGCCCTCTCAGAGTGCTTAGACAAAGGATCAATCAAGGAATGACATGTTCTTCAACTTGTCTAACCTCTCAAGTAACTACAAAGGGTCAAAAGGACTCCCACTTCAAGGATTAAGAACAAGGTTGCTCCCTTCTAGGTAGATCAAGCCTCAAGATCGCAAATGTCACCAAATTAGGGTTTTGGTCGACCAGGGCCTCCAGATGGAAAATTTCATCTCGGCACAAGCCAATTATCCAAAACATAACCTAATATACTCCATGGAACCTCATGGACCCAATCATCAAGTCAATTTTGCCTCAGGGGATGCATTCATCAAAAATCAGGAATTAGGGTTTCTTGACCTAATTCACCCCTAAGTTGACTTTTATGGCAAATCAAGAGCCAAGACCTCAAGAGAGGATTTGAGGGTCTCTAATGAGCTATATTGATCCATTTGTAACAATGGATTAATCCAAGAAGCTTGAGCAACAAGTCTCAATTTCATCTGCACCACAATTAGGGTTTTAAGGAAAAAGTCAACTGCAACTTTGAGTTTTGACTAGGACATGCCCCCAAGCCCTAGGACATGCCCCAATATACCCTATGACATCCATGGAACATGTCCATCAAGTTTGATTTAGGTCAAGGACATGGTTTCATGAAGAATTGCACAGTTTGGAATTCATTTGATAAAAAGTCAACTGTGCACAAAAGTCAACTTTGACTTTTTGAGATTTTTCACCAAAATGGTTTTTTAACCCTAAAATGATGTTAATGTATGATTTGAATCATCATTCATCAAGAAAAATCAAGAAAAGTTGGATAACTTGTAAAAGGGGTAACCATAAAAACTTAGAAAATTTTCTAAGTTAAAAATAAAGTGACAAGGGTACCAACTTTGAAGGATCATAACTCCTAAACCACAAGGCCATTTTTTCTCATCCAAAGATGGATTTGTAGCCCTCATTACCCTCTACAAAAACTTCAACTAGACCTAAGTCCAATTCATTAAGGATTTTGAGTTATGGAGTGATCAAAATCAAGAAATCACACTTTGTTCCAACACTTGGTGAAAATTTCACTAAGTCAGATTTTGCTTCACTTTTTGCCAAATGTAGAGGGATTTTTCACTTGGAATCAGAAGAGATCAAAATCAAACATGTTCAAACAGTTGTTGTATCATGTAAGGGCTTTCCAAAATGGCCAAGAACATTGCCAAATTCAACTTACACCATGAGATATGACATTGGCAAGTTGCCTTGCTGAAATCTGTCAAGGCAAGGCAGAATTTGCAATTTTGCTCGATTTGCCAAAATCAGCCAAATTCAAATGCTCCTATCCACTTGGACACATCTGAGGATTGAATCTAAAGGGGACAATCACTGAGCCAGGCCTCCAAAGTCCATGGAACAAGAAATAGCATGTTGAACCTAGAATGGCCAAAATAGGGACAAGACTCCAAATTTTGATTGAAGCATTCAATGGAAGCATCAAGGTGGCATGGACTGAGCCATTCTCATCTGAAATCAGTCAAGACTTATCCAAGACCAAGGGAACCACAACTCTGTGCCCTAACCTCTAGTCAATGGCTAGAGGATACTTGGATTTCCATTGGACAACATTGGCCAAACCTACTTACCAGCTGCCATTCACTATTCCTTGCAAAACAAACTTGCTCTACTATAAATAGAGCTCAATTGTGTTCAATTTAAGTACACCAAAGGCCTACAACACTTGCCTTTCTCAAAATCTCTTTCTCTTGGCAAAAATGCCTTTCTTAGCAAGGTAACTATCGGGTTTTGAGTTTGAGAGCTTTTCCAATCAAACCAATCACTCACACACCTCACATACATCATATAGAAGTGATCCAAACACTTAGATCACTTCTGAAACATCAATTTCACAAAATCACCAGCTGGTTGCTCAAATTTTCAATCAAGTTGCAGCTGAGATGCCACGAATTGATCCAGCCAATTTCAATCAAGTCTAAGCATTCAAACACACTCCATAGGGTGTAGGGAAGCTGTTCAGATCATCACCACTCATCTGTAACACCCCCAAATCAAAAATCACATTGCACTTGCTGTCACGGTTTAGAGGTAAGCATATACTTGGTCATCTCTCAATCTATGCATATTTCCTCGCACAATAATTTGGCCATATGTTCATAATCATGCATGGAATGTTTTCCCTCAATTAATTGCATTGTTTGAATCGTGTATCAAAAATCCTAGCCTTCATGCAGAAATTAGGGTTCTTGAGGTTTCTTCGTGATTTCATGTTTTATGTTTAATTTAAATGAAATTAAGTGTTATAGACATGATCGTGAGGTTGAGACGAGCATAATGATATGTGGATTGCATGATATGATTACGTATTCAGTGAGATTGGATGGAAAACGCAAATCAGCCAAACCCAGAAAAACGCGCGTGTTCTTGCTTGTGTTCTTGGCGCCTTTTTCACAAATTCAAATATTTGAATTTTGTGATTTTGTTTAATTGATTCAAAAATTAATTTCTCTCTGAGTTTTAATGATTTTGAGTTGATTCTTTTTTTAATAATTCACAAAAATGTTAAAATATTTTATTTTAACAAAAAAATCCCAAAACTATTATTTATTTCATATAATTGATATTTTTGCAAAGAATTAATATTTTAATTGTTTTTGACATTTTAAATATTTTTTCTACATTGATTTTGCAACTTTTAATGCCTTCTAATTATTTTGTAGGTCAATACTTAATTTTTGAAGCATTAATCCAAGATCACAATTTGTTTTCCATGTGTTAAACAATTTTGATCATTTTTAATTGAATTTTTATTCAATTAAATACATTTTTGAAAACAAATTAGGGTTTTTGGATTAATTCAACCCTCATAAATCATTTTCAAAACACTTGGGCCTCTAATAGAGTGTAAGACCCAATCCTTTCTTTTGACCAAATCATTTTGGGCCTCAGTGTATTGTATAAGTCCCGATACCGTCAAAAACAAACGGCGCGATCGTCGCCCTTTTGAAAAACAACTAGGCCTCTCCTTGAGTTATAAGACCCATTCAAACTTTTTGGGCCTCTATTAGAGTGTCAGACCCAATCCCCTTTTAACCAAAACAAATTTGGGCCTCACATATTGTATAAACAATATGGAGATGTGAAAGGCAGATTCTTTTTGAACCCTTTCTCAGACTGTCACTCTTAAAAATAGACTGAACTAGATCCCCAATAGGATCACCAGATACAGTTTTCTCTTCGGCTGTCCTCATTAGGAATTGTCAAGAAACTCTACTCCCAGAGATGAATGTATTCTCCGTGAATGACAACTTTGAGTTTCTTCCAAATTCTCAAACTTTCCTGACTTGATCTATTCCTTGTGAATAGCTTGCCTTGAATTTCTCGGGGTTTGGGGACCCACGGGCTTCTTAAAAGCATCGACCTCCTCTTGGGCATCGTACAAGGACCCACAGGCTTCCTAAAAGCAACCCCGCCTCCTCTTGGGCTTCGTACAAGGACCCTACGGCATCTTAGAGTATTCATAGCCTCCTCTTAGGCTTCGTATAATGATCTCTTCCTCCGGGAATGATAGCCTCCTCTTGGGCTTAGTACAAGGACCCGTCGGCTTCTTAAAAGTTTCCAGCCTCCTCTTGGGCTTCGTACAAATTATCCCGACGACCTCCTAGAGGTATAGGAACAGAACCTAGTCATCCTCATAGAACAGTCCTTTCATAGAGTCTACTACTATTTCTCAAAGCATAGTACAAAAGATAAAACTCTAGACACGGACAGTCTAACTTCCTTGAGTCTCAAAGACATTCTCAAGTGACCCCTTCGTTAAATAGGAAGGAAACCCGCAGACTCGGATAGTCTCAATACCCTTTGGATTTCCGGTTTCCTCAAAGAGAAGGAAATATCCCTAATCCTCAAATCAAATCCCTGAGTACAGTGTTGCTCATATAAGAACTGATTTTCTCTTTAAAATCAATATACTGGACTTGTCACTTAACTGAAATAGTTACCATAGCCTCCTCTTGGGCTTTGTTCAATGATTCTTCCCAGCGAAGCAAACGTTTAGCCTCCATCTCGGGTTTCGTACGAGATACCAAAATTCTCCCCAGTGGAGTCAAACAACGTTTAGCCTCTCTCTCGGGCTTTGTACGAGACACATAAGAGACTCCCTCGTTGAGTCAATCACCCCTTTCGCCTCCATCTCGGGCTTTGTACGAGACACATAAAATACTCTCTTGTTGAGTCAAACCTTTAGCCTCCATCTCGGGCTTCGTACGAGATACAAAAATACTCTCTTGTTGAGTATAAAAGATTCTCCTGTTAAGTCAACCCTTTTAGCCTCTCTCTCGGGCTTCGTACGAGACACATAAAAACTCCCTCTTATTGGGCCAATAGCCTCCTCTTAGGCTTTGTATAAGAAAACCACTGGTTGATCCAATCAACCTTTTAGCATCAAAGCTATGCCTCATTCACAGTACACAAACATCAACAACTCCTTTCCCTTCATCTAGTCGCTGTAAGCGGCAAGCCTCTGGATTATCTACATCCATGCCACTGTCCCTCTTTTAGCATGAGAAATTCCTAAGGAAAGATAGCATTGCTCTACACTGAGTTAAAGTCTTCTCCTTCAGGTTAAAATCCCCTTTAAAGGAAATTATGGCATTGCTAGGATCCGCGTATCCCGGTTAAAGTAATTCTCCTTTATAACCAGTCACCTAATAGTTGTGACAGATAAACCCTTCTTTAGAGATGACAAATTCTCTCTAAAGTCGAGGTCCTTCAGCTTCACGTCTTGGGCTTTGAACAAGACACAAATGGACTTTTCAGCTTCACATCTTGGGCTTTGAACAAGATACAAATCACCTTTCGCTTCACGTCTTGGGCTTTGAACAAGACACCAAAACACCCATTTCCTCCCATAGAATAGGAGGAACTACGAACGCTCTGATTTCCCTGTTTCGGTAAACGGGAATACGTAGGCATAAGATCGAAAGAAAAGATCTTAGCGAGCACAATCAACAAAAAAACCAAAATCCCATACTCTCACATACCTATCAAAAAGCATCAGTCCTAACATCCTAATCCTTGTTCCCCGCCAGAAACCTTCTGCCCAGATAAAAAGAAAGAAACCGTATTGGCGAAAATACAAATAACCAGTACAAAGGCCCCCCACATTGATAGCATTCATAACCTAACAGACCGCTGTTTAAACTCAGTATGCAAAGCAGGGTTAATTGGAGACATCTATTTCCCTTCCTTATTCAGCTCAAAATAGGATAAAAAATGAATCGACCTGTAGTCAAAGCTCAAACCGCAGAGAGCGACCAGCGCTTAAGAACCGCGTCCAAAATCGCTCTCTACACAAAGGTATCCTTCAAAGAAGATGAGTTAGATGTATAAATTTGGGGTTTCCATATGAGAGAGATGAGTGATAGAGATGTTAGGGTTTCATTTTGAGAGAGAGGAGTGAAAGAGATGTTAGGGTTTATTTTGAAAGAGACGACTGTTATGTACTGAAGCGAGAGATAATTTCACTTATATATAAATACGTAGCACCTTCACCACGATTGACAATACAAACCGTGATGAAATGATTGAAACTTACACCACAGTTGACTATAAAAATAGTAGTATATAAAAGTGAATCCCATTATGTTACGATAAATGTAAAGTTATTGGTGCTAGGATTCGAACCATTTTACTCTAGGTACATTTCACTAAAGTTGGTACCCATGATCGTTGTGACATGTCCTTTAGTAAATACAAAAAATAAAAGAGGCCAAAATTGAACCATTACCACGGTTAACAGAAATACTGTTGTAAAATTGGTGTTACGAAAGGTTTATTTTCTAGTAGTGGATGTGACACATTGTTGGCTGGAAATTTTGACGCCATACTTTTGTTTAAAGACACTAAGTGAAAATCAAGTGTTCCTTGAGTTTTGCTGAATTCGACAGGAGCTTGTGCAAGAGTTCTGATCGAATTGGTCTTCATGAGGAGGACATGCTGGAAAATATTTAGAAATATTTTCTAATTATGGAAAGCAACTTCGACAGAGGGTGTATGAAGCTTTCCTTCGACAGAAGTTTTGAAATTTAAAATACGGATAATAACTGTCTTTTGTCCTTATCTGTTTCTTAGGAAATACGCATGGGGAGCTATGGCGAAATGAAGACATGCAGAGCGGAACGTGTCAATTTTTGGAGGAATGTTCATTGAAGATAGTTACCTTCGACATGTTATTAATAGGAGTCTTGGTGTTAGGATTTCTGTGTGTTCAATTGTTGTACAATACTAAAAAAATACTCAAAGTATCTAAGTCAAGTGAGAAAAGAGTTATCATTGAGAATGTATGCCTGAAACACCAAATTATTTCATTTCAATAGAAATTTATTTTCATTTATCAATTGTCTCTTTTACTGTATTTTTACTTTAAAGTTTTCTTCATTGCACTTTCTTTATCAATTTCTACAAGTTTATCTTTTCTAAAACTTTAAAACAACTTTTCTATGGACATGAATACTGTCGAAGTGTTCTTGGAATTTTCAGAAAGGAATTAAACAATAGCTATGTCCTTAGGATTCACTGGTTGATCCTGTTACACCCTAATTTTGACCTTGAATTGCCGACCATACATATCATAGCATTTTCATCATTTGTGCATCATAGCCGTAATTCATATCATCTAATCATTATGCCTACGTAAGTACGTGTCTTTTTGCTTCCTAAGCTCACGTCTTGCAAGATCGAGTCGAGGTTTAGGCCGAGTTATCAGGTCAAGGGTGTGTACGGTGTGGATTGAAATTCAAGCAAATTTGACTTAACCTTGGTCAAACATTGGTTTTGCTTCAGTATCAAGATATCAGGCTTTGGCAAAGGCATTTGTGTCAAAATTGAAGAATCACCAGAAACCAGTTCACCTTCATTTAGGGTTTTGGTGTAGTGGCAGCATAGTTCATGTATCAAGTCATCGGTGTTATGGATCGTTGTAAGGGCAAGAAAGTGTCAAGACGTGAGCTTAGGAAGCAAAAAGACACGTACTTACATAGGCATAATGATTAGATGATATGAATGACTGCTAAGATTCACAAATGATGAAAATGCTATGATATGTATAGTCGGCGATTCAGGGTCAAAATTAGGGTGTAACATATCCTGCAAGTAAATCATTTTTGGAAGACCAGCGGTTGTTTACCAATTTTTAAGGCAAACAAATTGGCACGCCCAGTGGGACAATGCTATTGTATCAAAAGTTATTTTTATTTTCTGAAACTTTTTTTTACATGAAGTTCTTCTTTTTTACTGTCTTTCTAAACTTCGTTGTATGAGACTTAGGAGTGGTAGAATAGCCACAAACAATGAAGAGAGACTAAGGAGAAGATATGTAAGGAGGATGGCGAATCAAAATCCACCAAATGATGAAGAACCACCCCCTTATTCTTTGATAGGGGGCAATACGGTTCCAGCGTCAATGTCTGAAACCAAACCATCCATGGCAAGTTCGACGCCTGTGCAGTCGATTGCCCAAAGTGGTCCCATTTTGTCTTATGTGGGAACAAAAGGTCCACAAATGACCCCCCTCTAGTGGGGAATAATTTATTCAAGCTTTATATGCCTGGATTTTTAATGCCTCTAATAGGACGCGAACAACCTTATGGTATGCCAACATCAATGATGGCAAGTTTGCACAATACCACATCAGCATTTACAGAACCAGTGGTGAATGTAACTTCGCCATTGTAAGGATCGGGTTCAGGAATCAATAACATGGGTTGAGTTAGTCAGCCCTTAAGGACAGGATTTCCTACCAAGAAGCCTAATATCACCAACAATTCTGAAGCAGTGATAAGGCAACAGATGGACGAAAGTAATTACGAGATGGTCCAAATGCTTGCCCAACAAATGGGTGTTATATGTAACCCTTTAATCCAAAACACTACCCAAACAAACCAACAATTGGCAGCGCAAATGACGCGCATTGCTGATTTTTTTAGTGTTTCACAACCTCCTCGACAACCCCAGAGGGAATGGATGGTAGTAGGGATGGCAACGGGTCGGGTCGGTGCGGGTTTCACACTACCCAAACCCGCACCCGAAATCACCACCCAAACCCGAACCCAAAGGCTATTTGGGTGGCAAAATAACACCCACGCCCACACCCGTTGGGTTCGGGTTTTTTCACCCAAACCCAAACCCGTAGCAAAAACACAAAAATAATAATAATAATATATATATATATATATATATATATATATATATATAGCGGGTGTGGTTTCGGGTTTCGGGCGCGGGTTCACACTATCCAAACCCGCACCCGAAATATCGGGTGGCACCCGAACCCGAACCCAGTCAACTCGGGTTTTTACCCGTTGACTCGGGTTCGGGTGCGGGAGGGGCCCGCGGGTTTGGGTCTGCCTGCCATCCCTAGATGGTAGAAAACCTAGTGGTAGTCTTAGAAGAAAACCCCATAATCAACCAAGTTCAACGAAATGTACCCCAGGCGGACGTATTAAACCAGGGGGCAGGAGTCCAACCACCTAGGGTCGAACCTCCTAGAATTTAGCAACCAATCCCAAGAGAACCAAGGGTAGTAATGGTGAATAGGAACCAAGATGTTGATGAAGTCATAAATCAGGTTCGACGTGATGATATGGCAGCAGATAATAATCTAGCAGCCATGGTCGAAAGGATTATGGCTAGGAATGGGGTGAATATTGGCCTTCATAGGCTAAATTATACATCACCATTGTCTGAGTATATTCTGCAAACAGAATTACCCCCTAGATGGAAAGTCCCTAAGTTCACTAAGTTTTCTGGGGATACTAGTGAGTCCACAATCTAGCATGTGGCAAGATACCTAATAGAGGCCGGAGAAATTGCTAATAATGAGAACCTAAGGACGAAATATTTCCCAAGTTCACTTACAAAGAATGCCTTTACTTGGTTTACCACATTACCAGCAAATTCAATCCACAATTGGACTCAACTGGAGAGATTGTTCCATGAACAGTTTTATATAGGGCAGTCAAAGATAAGCTTGAAAGAAATGGCCAGCATTAAGAGGAAATTCTCTGAGCCAATAGACGATTACTTGAATAGGTTTCGACTGCTTAAGGCTAGGTGTTTTACACAAGTGCCTGAGTATGAGTTGTTCGAAATGGTCACTGGTGGCCTTAACTACTCAATTAGGAATAAAATGGATACCCATACCTGAGAGACATGGCTCAGTTGGCTGACAGAGTTCGACAGGTAGAACGACTGAAGGCTGAGAAAGCTAGGGCAAACAAGAACAGAAAGGAAAGGGATCGAATTTGACGAAGACGAACAAGAAACTAGTACTGATCCCTTTTTCGACGAGAGCGAAATCGACCTTTCTGAATTAAAGCAAGGCCCACCTTATTCCTGTAAAGTTTTAACACCGTCAAATGGAAAAATCCAGTCGAATCATAGAATAATGATAGGTTCCCTAAGAGAACTTATACCTTCGACATCTCTAAGTGTGACAAAATATTTGATTTATTAGTTAAAGATGGCCAGATGATAGTGCCCCCTGGCGCTAAAATGCCTCATTTAGAACAAAGAAAAAGAGAGGTTTTTGTAAGTATCATAATTTTTTGGGCCATAAAACTTTTCAATGCTTTCTTTTTAGGGATCTTGCTCAAAATGCCATCAAGGAGGGACGACTCGAGTTCGCTGACAAGTCAAAGACTCAAATGAAGATAGACTCTGACCCTCTTCTAGTGGCAGATGCACATTACTCTGAACCATCTATGGTCAACATGGTGGAAGTTGTTGAGGACTTCGCCAACGACGCCATAATGGTTTATGTTGCTAATGGCTTTGCTAAAGGAGTTTCTGAGGACTCTAACAAAGAAACCAATGAGAGTTTCATCCAGGTTACTGAGAACTTTAACCAAAAAGTCACTGATGATTTCGACGAGGAAGTTACTGAGGGCTTCGCCAAGGAAGTCACTAACCACTTCAAAATGGAAACCACTGAGGGTTTCGTCAAGAAAGCTGCTGAAGGCTTCGACAAAGGGATCACTGAAGGTTCCAACCAAATAATTAAAACACATGAGACTGCTGATGGTTTCATGCAAGTCAACAACGAAACTAAGGCTACTGAAGGCTTTAGAATCAAACTACAAGAGTTGGACATCACTGAAGGTGCCAACCTTGGGGTGAATATGGTCGAAATGACACAGGAATCTGTAATGGAGGTGGACGAACACATCCTCAAGTAGGAAGAATATGTCAAGGTGACATATCCAAAGCAGGAGGAGAATCTGGTAAGGCACATGTTTTCTGCTTAGAAAGATCTGAATGGCATTGACATCAACAAACTCTTCAACATTAGAGAACAAAACCAAACCATAGATAAGAAATGAGAGGATAACTTCAAAGGCATCCATGCTATTCTCCTTGGATAAGTAGAAAGCTTTCTCTATCAAGAAATTAGAGGGCAGACCCTTAATTCCCCCTTTGGTGGTAAGGTTAGCTTTGACTTCAGATGTCTCTAAGTGAATAACATCGACAATGTCCTTTGGTGACATAATCTTCTCTAAACTGCTGAAAGGCTCTTTATCCAATACCAGCAGACCAACCCAATACGAATACTCCTTAAAAGTAGGGATGAGCTGATAGTCGGGAAATGTAAAGGAATGATAAAGAGGGTCATAAGATTGCACCAACGTGTCAAGAACTCCTTCTTCCATCTTAGTCTTGATAATGCCCAACAATATTCCACAAAATTTTCTAAAATCCTCAGGACATGACACCAAGGCTCCCAGCTTTCTCAACTCTACCAAGTTAAGTTTCTTGAAATTGTACTTCTTAGTGTTCCTTTTTCCAAAATCCATGATACCTATAATTTTTGCAAAGGAAAAGACAACTGAGTTCCTTGAAACCAAAAGAGGGTCATGAATGAATGAAGGATGAATACAATGCACAAACACACGTATACACATATTCACACATTCACATATTCACATATATACATGCAAACAAACAAAGGGCCTAGGTTTAGAGATCACGAGCGTGGAGCCATGATCTAACCCATCCTAAAAGGTATGTAATATGGGTATGTTCCTGCACAACAGGTTCTACACAGTTCCCAGAGTCATAGATAAATCTTTCAGATATTATCAGCTTACACGACTACTCGTGGGGGCAAAAAATATTCTCAAGATAAACTCGTCTGAGTGTTGTATCGCATGACAATCACCACAGGTCTACACCTGGATGATCACTGCACTACGTCCTAAGAGGTCAAGTGGGGTGAAGGGTAACTAAAAGTCCTCAGCTTCATGGACTCCCATGTCAGAAAAAGTAATATCAATACGACTACTCGCATCAGACATCAGTAATCCCAAAGGGGCCTCCATTGAGCATGGTTATCATATGCTAGATATGTTAGGACTACTCCCAACAACTAACTATTGATTATATCACAATCCTATCATATGTGTACTCTCATATCTGGGTTAGGACTTATCTCACAACTCAAGGTAACCACTGCATACAGAAAAACCCAAGTACAAATAGATATATACAGATATTTACAAATATACAAGTATATAAGCAAGCAAACATGTAACAACACAAATACAAACAAGGTAGGCTTAACCCTCTTAGGTGTAAGATTTCCCCAATGAAGTCGCCATTTCTGTTGCAGAGAGAATTTGATATAAAGCTATTAATTAACTTGAATCACAAATCATGAAGTTCACCACCGAGCTTTGATTTATCCAAAGGAAAAGGTAAAGATCGAAGAAAACCCTAAGTGCACTATGTAACAACAAAGCTAGATATCTAAGGTTCGGGGGTTGGTTATACCTAGGGAAGGTGTTAGCATCCTGAGTATCTGTAGTACTCTACAGGAACCTCTTATTAATATTCATTTTATGTTATAGTTTATCTGTTAAAGGGGAAAAGTGATAAGGAAAAGATATAGGGTATATACACTAAGTATGCTCGCCAAGACGTCGCACCTTGTGCCTACGTATCCTAACTATGATGGAATCAGAGCATTCGTAGTTCACCTAACTACGGTTGAGGAACTCTTGACTGTGGTCAAGGTTCCAGGGGGAAGTAAGTGTCCATAACCATGGTACTTACATAGAGTTTACAAACTCTCTAAGTCTAAGTTGAAAGGCTAACTAAGGGTTGACTTTAGCAAAGCCAAAGGGGGAAATGAGTACACATGACTATGGTACTCATATAAAGTTTACAAACCCTAAACCTAATTCTAAGTTGTAAAGAGACAATGGCTCTAACAAGGCCAAGAAGGGAAGAGCAAGTACTTATAACAATAATACTTACCTAGGGTTTACAAACCCTAACCTAAAGTTAGGTTAAAAAGGGAAGATGGCTCTAACAAGGCCAACTGAGAATGAGGTAAGGCTAAGCCACTTATGACATAAAATCTACAAAAGATCTTTCCTTTCGATTTAGGTAACAAAAGAAAAGGGAGAAGAATGACTTGACAAAGCCAAAGTAAGCATGAACATGGATAAGTCATCACAAAACTTAAACATGGATACAACTCAAAATATTCAAAATATGTATAAGTCATAACAATACTTAAACATGGGTAAGGTTCAAACAAGCATGGATAAGTCATAACAATACTTAAACATGGATGAATTACAAGAAAAATCAAACATGAATAAGTCATAACAATACTTATCATGGATATAATTGAAAACATTACTCAAAATATCAAGGTAACATGTTGAAGTTCATAATGATCACATTCAATGGTTAAAACATCCCAAGAACATCACATAGACAAATACAAGGCTAGAATCATGCTTATCAATGTGGATTTGTGAAGAAAAATTATTGATAACAAGTGAATATGCACAAGAGATCGGTCTAAAGGGGATAAGAGTTGACGCAAACATGCTAAAATACAAAAAAAAAACACATAAAATGAAACTATGCGTCGATCTACAGGGGCTATGCGTCGACTCATACATGGCAGAATGCAAAAAAAAAACACCAATTTTAAACAGTATGCGTCGACTAATACATGCTTATGCGCCGACTTATACATGACAAAATGCAAAAAAAACACCAATTTTAAATAGTATGCGTCGACTCATACATGGCAGAATGCAAATTTCTGCATTTTCTGAACCTTCTGACTTTCTCAAAACTCATCGAAATGCAATGATGTAAAAATGAAAATTGCTTGAAATTTCATAAGGAATCCAATGGTATTATTTTAATAACCTAAAACTCAATGTATAATACATAATAATGGCAAGAACATAAACAAAACCCTAGGTTTCAACCATTACAAACTTCACATATGAACATGATTAATTGCAAACAGTCATGTGGACACATTCAACATATTAATGTCTACATATTTGCTTCAAAAATAATCAATAATTATGTATGAACATGAGTTTCTAAGTGAAAGAACACTTACCTATTGGAGCAAGGTCCAATGCCTCTTCTTAGTGTTTTTTTTGCAAAGTATAAAGGTGAGAGTGATGGATGATAATATGAATGGTATATAATTTGTTCAAGGGGTTATACCACCTCTAAATAGTGTTTTGAGGATATATGGGTGATTGAATAAAGTGAAAAGTCTCTGGTTTGAGTAATCACAACTTTCACTTCAATTGAGGTTTTGTGGCACAATGGAGGCTTTTATGCAAAATCTGGTGTGAAGGGTGTTTGCTCAGAATTTTCTTGTGTTTTTTATATTGTGTTTTGAATGAGGAGAGACTCTCTATTTATAGGGAATGATTGAGGAGCAAAAATTCTGCAGAATTCAAGTTGTGGTTATGGTTTGGTTGGAAACAGATCGGTAGTTTTCATGGATCATGATGAAGCATTTGAGTGATTTAAGGGATATAGGTTTGCTTTTATGATCTATATGTTCTTTATAGTCAATAAAGATTTGTTTTTGATCTGATGTAGCAACTTGGAGGCTCAAGTAGTTAGCAAGAAACAAACTTTATCAAAATAGACACAATGCTTTAAACAAACTTCCCATAAATGGCATGAAACATGGACAATGCATGAATCTCTTGTGTAATGCAATAAGGGCTTGTGTAATACTTTGATTATGGGGATATTTACAAGTTACATGACCTGCAAAGTGAGATTTTGCAGCTTGGCATGGATTTACAGCAAGGATTTAGCATGAACGTGACTTGAAATTCAGCATGGAGGAGCCAACTTCATCTCTTCAAATATCCTAACTCAAGCATGGAAAAAATAAGTTCTTGGACTCTTTGGAAAGCTTGAAACATGCTCTACAACTTTCATGTTTACTGAATTTTGATCTGAGGTCAAGAAACCCATGAAAACTTGGCTTGAAAATGGTGCAAGAACCTGAATTTTAGGACTTAGAAAATTTCTAAGTATAAGTGCCAAACTTTGATCTTAATTCCTTCCACAAACTTGTAGTGCGGAATGTATTCTTTAAAATGAGTACTAGTTTGCTCCATTTGGCTAAAAAATGAGAGAGAGATGATCCTTGAAAGATGGCTAAAAATCATGATTTCCACACTTAGACAAATTCATCCAAAACCCTAACTTTCCAAATCTCCTTATTTTATTGTTCCAACTTGATTTTTCTTGATCTAACCACATGAGATCATGGAATATGACTTGAAATTTTCATGGTTGACCAAAAAACTCAAAGGATGACTTTTTGGAGCCTCAGTTGACTTTTTTATCAGATGAATTCAAAACCTCTCCCATTCACTTAGGAAGTCTGTGAAATGAGTTGTGTTGAACCAAAAGGCATCTTAGGAACCCTTGAAGTGTATGAGGATTTTTTTGGTTGATCTCTTCTTCAAATCCTGATTAATCAGAGCTTTCCCTTTCTTATACAAAACCCTAATTCCACAAAAGACACAAAACCACAAAACTTGATAGTTTGGTTAGTTATGCAAAAATTATTGACCTATAATGCTCATGCAAATGATAATGACATATAAGGGGGTAAAATTTGGGGTATGACACAAAGTTTCAATGGAGACGACAACAGAGAAGGCGCAAGGATTAAAGAGATGTTGCAGAGAAGGAAAAAGTTGAGTCAAGCAGCAACATGATAATCAAGAGTGATAGCAACAAATACAGGAAGCATGTCGAAAAGAAGCCAGTCGAGAGAAAGTTGTTTGCTGTCCAGAAGGAAGAAGGAAGAGAAAAATCTGACTAGATTTCTGCAGATGATGACATGATGACGGATGACTTCGATTCGGGATCAAAGTCGTCGTTAGATATCATCTGCAATGTAGTATCTATATTGCCCAGAGAATATGACAGGGTTATGGAAATTGATGAACCAGAGGATGAAGTCGAATAAAAAGTGGCTAGTCACATGCCAATATGTTATTATATTCTAAATAATGGTTGCGTCGAAGAACAAAGTGTATTCTTTGAAAGAACCAACGAAACCATGAAGAATCACATAAAGCCTCTATTTATTAGAGGCAAAATAGAGAATGTTGGAATAAATAAAATACTAGTTGATGGAAGAGCGGATATAAACTTGATGTCGCACTACATGCTGAAGAAGATTGGGAAGAATGACTCTAATACATCCCCACAACACGGTCCTCTAAAACTATGAAGGGAAAGTGGGCACCACTATGGGAGTCATTCAAGTGGATCTGACAGTTGGCACGATCATAAGGCCAACAATGTTCATGGTAATTGCATCGAAGGCAAATTATAATCTGCTCCTTGGTCGAGAGTGGATTCATGTAGTAGGCACAGTCCCATCATCACTTCACTAACGAATCTCCATCTGGCGAAGTGATGAGATTGTGGAAAACTTAGAGGCAGATCAAAGCTACTATATGGCTGAGGTCAATCAAGTAAGTGGGCGACATTTAAAAAAAACTTAGCCTGCATAGCTCCTTGTAACCCTGCAGGGTTTAACCTAACACCTGTAGATAATACATTCTGTTCCTTGTACTTACATACAACCCATGGTTTTCAGTGGGATATGGAAGTAGTAGGCGAAGAAGACTATGTGTTTGGAACAACAGGAATCCAACCGACTAGTTAGGGAAGCGAGTTTGATGACGATGACTGAGTCATCGGCACTTAGAAAGATTTCAGCTTATATAGCTTAAAATCAATTAAATGCGCCCTAGAGGCTGAGGTAAAATACATGGTTGTCGAAGCCAAAATTGAAGAAGAGCATTTTGAAGGTCCTGGGAAGGACTTGGATACGGAGCCACCAAACAAGGATCAAGTTGAAGTGCAAAGCCAAAGGCTAGATGCCATCTATGACGATGAGCCTGTGGGTTTTAAAAAGGATCCGCTAGCAATCACTATCAAGATTCTGGCACAAGACCTTTTAGAAGAAATTGACCTGGGAGAAGGGACAACATAAATGCCAATATACATCAGTGCCAACATTGACCCACAACTCAGAGTCGGTGTAATTCAAGTGCTAAAGGAGTTCTAAGACTACTTCGCATGGGATTGCAAAGAAATGCCTGGTTTAAGTATAGATCTAGTCAAACTAAATCTGCCAATAAAGCCTGGGAAGAAGCCCATCAAGAAGATTCCAATGAGCTTGGTACCTGAAGTTCTCTCAAAGATCAAAGAGGAGGTCGGAAGACTTATAAGATGCAAATTCATTAGTACAACCAGGTATGTCGAATGGATTGCCAATATTGTTCCAGTTATTAAGAAAAATGGAACTTTGAGGGTTTGCATAGATTTCAGAGACTTAAATGCTGCAACCCCAAAAGATGAGTACCCAATGCCTGTGGCAGAAATGCTAGTCGATTTTACTGCAGGCCATGAGTATCTAAGTATGCTCGACGAGTATTTTGGATACAATCAAATTTTCATTGCTAAGGAAGATGTGTCGAAGAATGCTCTTTGGCCTAAAGAATGTTGGGGCAACTTATCAAAGAGCAATGAATTTTATCTTTCATGACTTTATTGAAACATTTATGCAGATTTATATTGATGACGTTATGGTTAAGTCTGTTTCAAGAAAAAGTCATATAAACAATCTTCGACAATCATTTGAATGAATGAGGAAGCATGGTCTCAAGATGAATCCTCTTAAGTGTGCTTTCTGTGTGCAAGTGGGGGATTTTCTAGGCTTCACAGTCCATAAGAAAGGAATAGAAATCAATCAGAACAAGACCAAGGCCATCATGGAGGCGAAAGTGCCTTCAGCGAAGAAGGAGTTGCAGTCATTGCTAGGAAAGGTCAACTTCCTGAGGAGGTTCATCTCCAACTTAAGTGGAAAAACTTAAGCCTTCTCACCTCTACTCCGACTCAAGCAAGAAGGATTTGAATGGGGGCAAGCGCAGCAAGAAGCTTTCAACAAGATTAAACAATACCTTGCTCACCCGCTAATTCTAGCGCCTCCTTGTAGGGATAGAAGTATGATATTGTACATATCTGTGTCTGACAAGACTTTAGGGAGCATGTTAGCTCAAGAGGATGAAAACGGCGTCGAAAGAGCCATTTATTACCTTAGTAGAGTCTTGAATGATGCATAAACTAGATATAGTATAGTCAAAAAATTATGTTTATGTCTATACTTCTCTTGTATAAAATTAAAGCATTATATAAAGCCAGTTGAAGTTTATGTTTCATCTTATTTTGACGTTATTAAAAATATGCTTTCTAAACCTATTTTACATAGTCAAATTGGAAAATGGGCACTGACCTTAACTGAATATTCTTTAACTTATATGCCTTTAAAGGATGTTAAAGGTCAAGTGGTAGCAGACTTTATTGTCGACCACTCTATAGTAAAAAAAACTCTCTAAACTATGTGGAGCCTGAACTTTAGAAGTTATACTTCAACGATTCTAGTCATAAGGATGGAACGGGTGTGGGAGTGTTGATTATTTCTCCTAACAAAATTCAAATACAAGGTCGAAGGCCTTTGTTCAAACAACGAAGCTGAGTATGAAGCTTTAATTGTTGGACTTGAAATCTTGTTGGAATTGGGGGCAACTCGAGTCGAAATAATGGATGACTCAGAGTTGGTCATAAAGAAAATTACAAAAGAGTATAAATGTGTTAAGGAAAATCTTATCATGTACCTTGTGATAACCAATAACTTGTTACAAAGATTCGAAATGGTAAGTATTCGATGCATACCTCGACTTGAGAGTCAAGAGGCCAATGACTTGGCCCAGATTACTTCTAGACACAAAATTTCTAAGGAAAAATTACAAGATGCAATCGAAGTTAGAGGAAGAGTTGCATCAACTAGACTATCCCTAACAGACTTGGAAAAAATGAAGCTAGGATATGCTGACGAAGAGAGTTTTGAGATATTGGCTATAGATAGTTTGACAGATGAAGATTGGAGAAAGGCAATAGTAGACTACTTGCAGAACCCAATAGCTTCTGTCGAAAGAAAGGTCAAATATCGTGCTTTAAGTTATGTTCTGATGGGGAATGAACTCTTTAAAAAGACACCTGAAGGTGGCTTACTCAAATGCCTTAGTGAGTCTGAGGCATATGTAGCTCTTTCAAATGTCCATAGTGGGGCATGTGGAATGCATCAGGTGGGCCATAAGATGAAATGGTTATTATTTCAACAAGGTATGTATTGGCCTACCATGCTTAAAGATTGTATTGAATTCGCCAAAGGATGTCAAGAATGTAAAATACATGCAGACATTCAACATAATCCTGCAAGAGAACTACATTCCATAGTGAAGCCTTGGCCCTTTAGAGGGTGGGCTTTGGATTTAGTTTGGGAAATTCGACCAGCGTCATCCAAGAGTCAAAAGTACATTATAGTGGGAATAAACAACTTCACTAAGTGGATTGAGGTTATACCATTGGTAAATGTTGACCAGGATGCAGTGATCAAATTTATCCAAAAACATATCATTTATAGGTTTGGAATCCCATAAACTATTACAACAGATCAAGGATCAGTTTTTACTAGTCGAAAGATTCAAGAATTTTCTAAAGAAATGGGGTTCAAACTTTTGACATCCACACCTTATTATGCTCAAGCTAATGGTCAAGTCGAAGCAGCAAATAAGGCATTGATTGGGTTAATTAAGAAGCATGTGGGGAAGAAGCCAAGGAATTGGCATAAGACATTGGACCAAGTGTTTTGGGCTTATGGAACCTCCCCTAAAGATGCTACAAACACTACACCTTTTCGACTAACATATGGTCACGACGCAATGTTACTAGTCAAAATCTACTTACAGTCAACCAGAATTCAGAGACAACATGAGATCCCATATGAATCCTATTGGAATATGATGGTGGACGAATTAGTTGACTTAGATGAAGAAAGACTGAATGCCTTAGAGTTATTAAAAAGGCAGAAGAAAAGAGTAGAGAAGTCATATAATAAAAAGGTGAAAGTTAAGTTGTTTTCGACTGGAGATTTAGTTTGGAAATTAATTTTGCCCATGGATCAAAAAGATAAAACTTTGGGTAAACTCCTAAGTGGGAGGGCCCTTTTCAAATTATTCAAATCTTTTCCAATGGTGCATATGAAGTCGAAGAGTTAAATGAGGATAGAAGAATCTTGAAAGTAAATGGTAAATATTTGAAGAAATATAATCTTGTATTTCAAGAGGTAAAAATAAGTAAGGAATGATTCATGCATAAATAGTCAAAGCCAAAATGAGGATCAAAATGAAAAGATTTCCAAAATGGCTAAGTCATTACATCAAAAGGCAACGAAGGGATTAACATCATTATAACCCAGAAACAAGTTCGTCAATTACAACTAAATTAAAAAGGGAGAAAATTATACATCTTCTGATATTTCGACCTTTGGAATATCAAGCGCAGTTCACATACCGATTTGTTGGTCAAAATTTCTTCAATTTCTTTCCCAAGCTTTTAAGCCCGTTCGACGTTGTTAGTTCTTGTATTGGCTGGAATTTTGGTAAAACAAAGTTGAACAATGTTGATGTCACATGTCTGATGTCATAACATTGGTTCCTAATATTAGCTGTTGCAGGGTTGAAGTTTTATATGCTGATGTTATAAGTGATGTCTTGACATCACTATATCAGAACATCAGATTGTGATGTTTTAGGGCTGCGTGTGTTAGTAAGTTTTGAGGAGATCTGTTAGAGTGATTGGATGCGAATATCTTGGAGAAGAGTTTTCCAATCAGATAAATTTGCAGATTATGGAGCAGATTCTATAACCAACATTAGGGCTGATTTAGAGAGATTTAAAAAGATTTGAAGATCAAATTTGTTTTAAAATCAGATATTTTTGGAAGAGATCCAAGCCTAAGTCTGAATTATATAAAAGCAGCCTCTACCCTTGTTGAAAAGTAACGAAGAAAGAGAGCTAAAGGCTGAGTGTCATTTGTGTCTTCGTGTGTGTTTTGTAAACCATTCGTGTGTGAATTGGTGTTACTATTTTGAGTTGTAATTGTATTCACTCTAGAGCTTTTAAGCAAGAGTGTGTTGTACTTGATCAAAGCTGTTAAGCAGAATCAAGTTGGGTGATTAGTGTGTAATCATTGGATTGTATCACTGTGGTGAATTAGGGAGTGGGTGGTTTCTCATACCTAAGTGGTTTCTTAGGTAGAATTGTCATTGGGTAGTGATTAAATTAGGTAGATGTCAACTGGGATTGTTGAGTCTGTAATTTGATACTACTAATAGTGATTTTCCTCCCTGGCTTGGTAACCCCCAGACGTAGGTAGTTAGACCGAACTGGGTGACCAATTCTTTGTGTTATTTACTGTTGCTTTTACCTTGTTCATATAGCAGATTGTGTTGTTGTGACATCACACTTAACATCACATATCTGATACCAGAATTTCAATTGGTATCAGAACAGGCATCCTGCTCTGCATCTGCGTGAGATCTAGGGCTGATACTTTCTGGTGTAATGGACAAAGAGACTGGTGGATTTGTGAATAGACCCCCTATTCTAGATGGCTCTAATTATGACTATTGGAAACCACGGATGGTTACCTTCTTGAAGTCTTTAGACAGCAGGGCTTAGAAGGCTATTGTGAAAGAATGGAATCATCCTGTTATTGTGGAAAACAATGAGAATGGAAAGGAAGTAGAGGGTAGCTCAAAACTGAAACCTGAAGAAGAATGGACCAAGGAAGAAGATGAGCTTGCCCTTGGGAATTCTAAAGCCTTGAATGCCATATTCAATGGTGTTGATAAGAACATCTTCAGGTTGGTCAACACTTGTGAAGTAGCTAAGGAAGCATAGGATATCTTGAAGACTACTCATGAAGGGACCTCTAAAGTCAAGATGTCAAGACTTCAACTTTTGACAGCAAGGTTTGAAAATCTAAAGATGAAGGAGGATGAGACTATCCATGATTTCCACATGAACATCCTTGAGCTGTCAAATGTTTCTAGTGCCCTAGGAGAGAGGATGACTGAAGAGAAGCTGGTGAGGAAAATTCTTAGATCTCTTCCCAAGAGATATAAAATGAAGGTGACAGCTATAGAAGAAGCCCAAGACATCAGCAAGATAAGGGTTGATGAGTTGATAGGTTCTCTTCAAACCTTTGAATTAGGAATGGAAGAGGAACCTAAAAGGAAAACCAAAAGTATAGCGTTGGTATCTAGTTCTTATGATTCTAAGAAAGAGAAGGGTGCTGAGTCTCGGGAGGAGCTGTCCCTGGCCATTGTCTTGCTGGGAAAACAGTTTAATAAGGTTATGAAGAGGATAAATAGGAGTTATAATCCTAATGTCAAGAACATCACATCTGACACTAACAGATCAGGAGATCAAGGGAAGAAAACTAGAGATGAAGAAAAGTCCAATAATGACATGGGAGTTCAATGCTATGAGTGTGAAGGGTATGGTTATGTCAAGAAGGAATGTCCTACTTATCTTAAAAAGCAGAAAAAGGGGTTATCTGCTTCCTGGTCTAATAGTGAAAGTGAATCTGAAGATGAATCAACTAAGCTTGTTAGAGCTATGATTGGGGTTTGTGAGTCAGATGATGATTCGTGTGATGATAAGGTTACTTATGAAGAGCTTGCTGTCTCGTATAAAGAACTGTGCATGAGAAGTGAACAAGTGTGTCTTGAAGGAGAGAAGCTGAAGAAAACCATAGTGCAGTTAGAGGCTGAAAATACTGAACTTGAAAGTGAAGTCAGTATGCTTAACACTAAATTGGATTCTATGACCAAAACTGTCAGAATGTTGAACAATGGTATTGATGCTCTAGATAACATTCTTAGTATTGGGAAAATTGCTGGAGACAAAAGTTGTTTGGGGTTCAACAATGTTGCAGCTTCTGATGATGTTATTACCAGTTCCAAACCAGTGATGTTAAAACAGATGTTTAAACATCCTGACAGGATTCCTTCTAGGAAGAAATTCAGGCGTTGGAGATGTCATCACTGTGGGCGTTTTGGACACATAAAGTTCAACTGTTATAAGCTACACGGGTATCCTCAGAAGGCACATCAGTATACTCCCACACAGAAGTTTCCCATAGGTAATCAGGCCTTAAATTCTAAGAAGCAATGAGTTCCAAAAGGTAAAGTTACCAGCTCAATAGCTCACACTTCTCTTAGGGTTTCTACCAAAGAAGACTGGTACTTTGATAGTGGGTGTTCAAGACACATGATAGGAGTTAAAAATTTGTTGGTAGATGTTAAGCTTCAGTCTTCAGGTCATGTTACATTTGGTGATGGTGTCAAAGGAGAAATCAAGGGGATGGGAAAGCTGAATTGTGCTGGTGCTCCTAGACTGGATGATGTTCTACTTGTCAAAGGGTTGACAGCAAATTTGATCAGTATTAGTCAACTTTGTGATCAAGGATTCAAAGTAGACTTTACAAAAACTGAGTGCAATGTCACAAATGAGAAAGGAGAAGTCATCATGAAGGGTGTTAGGTCTAAGGACAACTGTTATCTTTGGCTGCAACAAGACTCAAGTACCTCAACATATGTGTTTGCTAGAGATGATGAAGTCGAAATTTGGCATCACAAGTTGGGACATCTTCATCTGAAGGGAATGAAGAGAATAATATCCTCAGAAGCTGTTAGAGGAATTCCTAAACTTAATATTGAAGAGGGAAGAGTTTGTGGGGATTGTCAAATAAGGAAGCAGACAAAGATGTCACATCAAAAGCTTCAACATAACACCACCTCCAAAGTTTTGGAACTTCTTCATATGGACTTGATGAGACCTATGCAGGTAGAAAGTCTAGGAGGGAAGAAGTATGCTTATGTTGTTGTAGATGACTATTCTAGGTACACCTGGGTGAGCTTCATTAAAGACAAATCAGAGGTGTTTGATGTTTTTAAAGATCTTTGTCAAAGACTCCAAAGGGAAAAGGAGAGTAATGTTATTAGAATAAGGAGTGATCATGGAAGAGAGTTTGAAAATAGCAAGTTTGCTGAATATTGTTCTGCTGAAGGCATAAGTCATGAGTTCTCTTCTCCAGTCACTCCTCAGCAAAATGGAGTTGTTAAAAGGAAGAATAGAACTATTCAAGAGTATGCTAGGGCAATGATTCATGCCAAAAAGCTTCCTTACCATTTCTGGGCTGAAGCTATGAACATTGCTTGCTATATTCACAACAGAGTTACTTTGAGAAGGGGCACTTCGGCTACTCTGTATGAACTATGGAAAGGAAGAAATCCAAATGTGAAGTACTTTCATGTTTTTGGAAGCAAATGTTACATCTTGTCAGATCGTGAACAGAGGAGAAAATTGGATCCTAAAAGTGATGAGGGAATCTTTCTAGGATACTCTACAAATAGCAGAGCTTACAGGGTTTTCAACTCCAGAACAAAGGTTATGATGGAGTCTATAAATGTGGTGATTGATGACACTGATAAACAGGAAGATGCTGATGTCCTGGATGATGTTGAAACATCAGTTGAAGAAGTCACAAAAGAAACTGAAGACAGAAGTGGGTCTCCTAGTCATGTTGATGTTGAGCCTGAACCTGAACAATCTAATAAAGAACCATCTATTAGAGTGCTAAAGGACCATCCCAGGGAGTTTATCATAGGTGATCCTAAGTCAGGGGTTAGCACTAGATCAAGAGAGGTTGTGTCAAATTCTTGCTTTGTTTCCAAAATTGAGCCCAAGAATGTCAAAGAAGCCTTGACTGATGAGTTTTGGATTAATTCCATGCATGTAGAGCTGGAACAATTCAAAAGGAATAAAGTGTGGGATCTTGTACCAAGGCCTGATGGAGTTAATGTGATTGGCACCAAGTGGATTTACATGAATAAATCTGATGAACAAGGAGTGGTCACCAGAAACAAGGCCAGATTAGTTGCTCAGGGATACACTCAGGTTGAAGGAATTGATTATGATGAAACCTTTGCTCCTGTGGCAAGACTGGAATCTATCAGATTACTCTTAGGGGTGGCTTGTAATTTCAAATTCAAGCTTTTTCAGATGGATGTTAAGAGTGCCTTCTTGAATGGGTACTTAAATGAAGAGGTGTATGTTGATCAACCAAAAGGATTTATTGATCCAACATTTCCTGACCATGTTTACAAACTAAGGAAAGCTCTCTATGGTTTGAAGCAAGCACCAAGAGCTTGGTATGAAAGGCTTACTGAATTCCTGGTTGTGAATGGCTACAGAAAAGGAGGGATTGACAAGACTTTGTTTGTTAAAAAGGAAGGAGGAAAACTGATGATAGCTCAAATATATGTTGATGACATAGTATTTGGTGGGATGTCAGATGCAATGGTGAAACATTTTATGGAACAGATGCAGTCTGAGTTAGAAATGAGTCTTGTTGGAGAGCTCAACTATTTTCTTGGTCTACAAGTTAGACAAATGGAGGACTCCATATTCATTTCTCAGAGCAAGTATGCAAAGAACATAGTGAAGAAGTTTGGTCTAGAGAATGCTAATCACAAGAGGACACCTGCTCCTACTCATTTAAAGTTGTCCAAGGATGAACATGGTGTTAGTGTGGATCAAATTTTATACAGAAGCATGATTGGAAGTCTATTGTATCTCACAGCTAGCAGACCTGATATTTCTTTTGCTGTTGGAGTATGTCCCAGATATCAATCTGAGCCCAAAGTTAGTCACTTAAATTAAGTGAAGAGGATTCTGAAATATGTGAATGGGACTAGTGACTATGGAATGCTTTACAGTCATGGATCAGGCACTGAGTTATGTGGTTTTTGTGATGCTGATTGGGCAGGGAGTGCTGATGATAGAAAAAGTACTTAAGGAGGTTGCTTCTTCTTAGGGAATAATCTGATATCATGGTTTAGTAAAAACCAGAACTGTGTGTCTCTTTCTACTGCTGAAGCTGAGTACATAGCAGCAGGGAGTAGTTGTTCTCAACTTGTTTGGATGAAGCAGATGTTAACAGAATACAATGTCAAGCAAGATGTCATGACATTGTACTGTGATAATTTGAGTGCTATCAATATCTCTAAGAATCCCATTCAACATTGCAGAACTAATCATATTGATATAAGGCATCATTTTCTAAGAGATTTGGTTGAGGACAAAGTAGTTTCTTTGGAACATGTTGCTACAGATAAACAATTAGCTGACATTTTTACTAAGGCCTTAGATGTAAATCAATTTGAAAGTTTAAGAAGCAAACTGGGAATTTGCATTTATGAGGATTAGGTGTGCTGGAAGGAGTATTTGTGCAGTTGTGATTTTGCATTTGAAAACAACATTTTATTCTACTGTTGAAAGCATACAAGATTGGATTTTGGTACATCAATAGCAATATATATAAGATCTAAAGATTATCCCAACCCCCTGCATCAAGAAAAGTTTTCCAATCTTCATCCCATTCATCATCAAAAGCATGGAGTTGCACTGGAGGTTTCTTGATGGTTTTTGTCTCTGATGGTTTTCTTGTTCTTGTTGCTCCTAAAGATGTTCCAGCGACTTTTCTTGATGTGCTCTTGTTCTTCAGGGGATCTGGTTTATTGTCCACTTGCATGTGTTGCTTTCCTGCATCTTTGGTTGACTGGCTCATTCTTGTGTGGTGTCTGGTGCTATTAGAAGGAAGAAGGTTTGGATTTTATAGTACTATAAGAATCCATAGGTTGTATCGCCTGACCAGTCAAAGTTTTTGGGATATTGTGTTCCTTGGGAAGCTTGCTTTTCACCATGTCTTAATGGATGTCAGATCTTTGTGTTTGGTGTAGAAGTTGGCCAATTGTGGCTAAAAAGGGGGAGAGTAACCAACTATGTGTTGCCTAGTTGTCTGATGTGGCTCTAGGCTTGAGGGGGAGTGTGCATGTTTGTACAGCTGGTATGCTGGTTCTTGCCTTGAGGGGGAGTTTAGCTTTGTGCAGCTTGTTATGTGATTGCTGCTGGTTTGAAGTTTTTTTCGTTTGAAGTTTTTCCGCTGCAGGTACCTCTGATGATGGCAGAGTTTGTTTTAGCCAAAATTAGCCAAAGGGGGAGATTGTTAGTTCTTGTATTGGCTGGAATTTTGGTAAAACAAAGTTGAACAATGTTGATGTCACATGTCTGATGTCATAACATTGGTTCCTAACATTAGCTATTGCAGGGTTGAAGTTTTACATGCTGATGTTATAAGTGATGTCTTGACATCACTATATCAGAACATCAGAACATCAGATTGTGATGTTTTAGGGCTGCGCGTGTTAGTAAGTTTTGAGGAGATCTGTTAGAGTGATTGGATGCGAATATCTTGGAGAAGAGATTTCCAATCAGATAAATTTGCAGATTATGGAGCAGATTCTGTAACCAACATTAGGGCTGATTTGGAGAGATTTAAAAAGATTTGAAGATCAAATTTGTTTTAAAATCATATATTTTTGGAAGAGATCCAAGCCCAAGTCAGAATTATATAAAAGCAGCCTCAACCCTTGTTGAAAAGTAACGAAGAAAGAGAGCTAAAGACTGAGTGTCATTTGTGTCTTCGTGTGTGTTTTGTAAATCATTCGTGTGTGAATTGGTGTTACTATTTTGAGTTGTAATTGTATTCACTCTAGAGCTTTTAAGCAAGAGTGTGCTGTACTTGATCAAAGCTGTTAAGCAGAATCAAGTTGGGTGATTAGTGTGTAATCATTGGATTGTATCACTGTGGTGAATTAGGGAGTGAGTGGTTTCTCATACCTAAGTGGTTTCTTAGGTAGAATTGTCATTGGGTAGTTATTAAATTAGGTAGATGTCAACTGGGATAGTGAGTCTGTAATTTGATACTACTAATAGTGATTTTCCTCCCTGGCTTGGTAGCCCCCAGACGTAGGTAGTTAGACCGAACTGGGTAAACAATTCTTTGTGTTATTTACTGTTGCTTTTACCTTGTTCATATAGCAGATTGTGTTGTTGTGACATCACACTTAACATCACACATATGATACCAGAATTTCAATTGGTATCAGAACAGGCATCCTGCTCTGCATCTGCGTGAGATCTAGGGCTGATACTTTCTGGTGTAATGGACAAAGAGACTGGTGGATTTGTGAATAGACCCCCTATTCTAGATGGCTCTAATTATGACTATTGGAAACCACGGATGGTTACCTTCTTGAAGTCTTTAGACAGCTGGGCTTGGAAGGCTATTGTGAAAGAATGGAAACATTCTGTTATTGTGGAAAACGATGAGAATGGAAAGGAAGTAGAGGGTAGCTCAAAACTGAAACCTGAAGAAGAATGGACCAAGGAAGAAGATGAGCTTGCCCTTGGGAATTTTAAAGCCTTGAATGCCATATTCAATGGTGTTGATAAGAACATCTTCAGGTTGGTCAACACTTGTGAAGTAGCTAAGGAAGCATAGGATATCTTGAAGACTACTCATGAAGGGACCTCTAAAGTCAAGATGTCAAGACTTCAACTTTTGACAGCAAAGTTTGAAAATCTAAAGATGAAGGAGGATGAGACTATCCGTGATTTCCACATGAACATCCTTGAGCTGTCAAATGCTTCTAGTGCCCTAAGAGAGAGGATGACTGAAGAGAAGCTGGTGAGGAAAATTCTTAGATCTCTTCCCAAGAGATATAAAATGAAGGTGACAACTATAGAAGAAGCCCAAGACATCAACAAGATGAGGGTTGATGAGTTGATAGGTTCTCTTCAAACCATTGAATTAGGAATGGAAGAGGAACCTGAAAAGAAAACCAAAAGTATAGCGTTGGTATCTAGTTCTGAAGATTCTAAGAAAGAGAAGGGTGATGAGTCACCTTCGACATCAATTAAGGCATTTTCCTTTGGTGGGCTCTGGTCATGATTAGAATCACTAGTTTGGGAAATCTAAGTGGTGACTTTGGTGGTGATTTCTTTTGAATATCGCCAGCCATTTGACTCACTTCGTCTGTGGATTCTTTGGTGGAATCCTTAGGAGAAGTTTGTTGTTAAGAGGGAGCACTCATAGGATGGTAAGAAGGATCACTGCTGGTCGTTGGAAGAATTTATTGAACGAGGGGTTGTCCCTTGTCATCTTTAGCATCCTAAAAAGAAACCAAGAGAAAAAAGATCAGAAGTAAGTAAGTCAAAGATAATTATAAATTCTAGAGACTAAGGAAGGATTCGTTTACCTTAGGACCCTCAGCCCCAGGGCTAGAGTTATCACTTTCGACCTAGTCAGGGTTTGTATTGGCAGTTTGTTTTTTGGTGGCTGGATTGGGTTCAATTTCGACCACTTTTGGAGTGGAAGGTTTCTTCACAGGAGGTTTTATTGTTTTTTGTTGAGGTTGAGAACTGGAATAAATTTTTTTTCCTATTGCTTCTTTTTCTTTGGTTGTTTGGATTGGTCTGGAGAAAGATCCCCATCATCTGATTCAATGATTTAAACCTCATGTTCTTTTTATTTCCTCTTTTTGGTGTCGAAGGTGGTCTTCGACTTCCTTGAAGGAAATATACTTTAAATGTCAGAATGTGAAGGCAATATATAAAAAAAGGGAATAATCACAAAGGTTACCTTTTCTGTTGTTTTGTCTGTGGTGTCTTCGTCTTCTTCTTCGACGACATCCTTCCAATAATGGCAGGTTTTTTAGCATGAATCCTTACAGCTGCAAGAAAATTAGTGCAATTAGTACAAGTAAAAGAAAGAAAAACATAAATCAAGAAAAATGGATAAGAGAAGTGGTGTCGAAGAACCTCTCATTCCACACCTTCATATATTGGGGACTCCACGCGAGCATGTTCTATGCCAATATGAAGGTGGCCTTTGAAATTGTCCATAGTATACTTAGTCGGAACCACTCGCTTAGCACGTTTTTGTGATTCTTGTCAAGGGATTTTCACAAAATCCCCACAGACGAACCAGTTTGGAAATGTGTCATACCCTAAATTTTGACCACAAGATTTCCCATCATTGTGCAAATCATCCCCACAATATGGATGTACCTTCATGCCCCATTAATCCTCTCAAAGATTGTTGAGCATTCACTACAATCAAAAATTAGGGTTTTGATCCCCCTCAGAGCATCCAGGCAAGGGATCAATCAAGAATGGACATGATCCTAAACTTGTAAAGTTTCTCAAACATCCATGAAGGATCAAGAGGGCTCCCACATCAATAATCAAGCACAAGAGTGCAACATTTCAAGTGGATCAAGCCTCAAGATCATCAGTGTCACCAAATTAGGGTTTTGGTCGACCAAGGCCTCCAGGGAGAAATTTTCATCTGGGCATGAGCCAATACTTCAAAATATGATCCAAGAAGCTCAAAGGGACCTCATGGACCCCATCACAAGTTCAAAATAGCCTCAGGGGATGCATTCATAAAAAATCAGGAATTAGGGTTTCTTGACCTAATTCACCCCTAAGTTGACTTTTGAAGCAAGCCATGAGCCAAAACCTCAAGAAGTATTTTAGAGACCTCCAATACATCATATTTATCTATTTACAAGATTAGATTGATTCAAAGAACTTGGTTCATAAGCAATACAAGGATTCAAATTCATCTGGATCAATTAGGGTTTTCTGATGAAAAGTCAACTGTACCTTTAACTTTTGACCAAGACATGATCCCAAACTTTGGGATATGATTCAAGACACTCTATAACACCTATGGAATCCATCCATTAGGTTTGAATTAGGTCAAGGACTTGATTTCACAGAGGATCACAAAGTTTGAAATTCATTTGATAAAAAGTCAACTGTACCAAAAAACCAAGTTTGACTTTTTGAATTTCTTGACAAACAAGGCTTCCCTAAGTCAAAAACAATGTTAACTTATGGTTTGGATCATCATCCATCAAGAAAAATCAAGAAAAGTGGGGTTACTTGCAAAAGGGGCAACCATAAGAAACTTGAAATTTCACTAAGTTATGAAAAAATATGATTTATACCCAACTTTGCAAGGCCATAACTTGTGATCCAAGAAACCTTTTTCTTCCATCCAAAGCTCAAATGAAAGCTCTCATTACATACTTCAAGATTTTCAACTACAACAGATTTCAAATTGTTGCGGTGAAAATCGGATAACAAGCTATTAATTAACTTACATCATTTTCTTTTTACAACCGACTTTGATTTATCCAAAGGAAAGGTTCAAGATCGTTAGAAAAACCTAAAAGGGGGAGATCTAAGGTTCGGGGGTTGGTTACGCCTAGGGAAGGTATTAGCACCCTAAACGTCTGTAGTACTCTACAGGAGCCTCTTGTTTATGTTTGTGTTATATTATGTTTGCTAAAGGTTGAATGCTAAAGGTTTGAAACCCTAGGGGTTAGTATCTAAGTATACTCGACAAGGTATCGCACCTTGCGCCTACGTATCCTCGGGAGTAGAATCAGAGTATGCGTAGTTCTACTAAGTAATAAACTTTTGACTATGGTCAAAGTTCACAGGGGAGAATGAGTACAAGCTCATTCTAAAGTTCAAGACCTCTCTAAATCTAAGTTATAATGGTCTTATGTTGAAGTTTTAGTCAATAGGGAAAGTGAGTATTCATTAGGATGAATATCACCAAGAGTGTAAGAACTCTCTCCTAAGGATAGTTATAACTTATTGGCTTTTAGGAGGCCAAGAAGTGAAAGTCATCTCCTAAGAGGCTACTAAGGTAAGATGGGGGCTAATGACTTAGGATTCAACTTAGTTCACCTTCCTTTGGAATGGGGAAAAAGATAATAGTTATAAAGATTCTAAAAGATGACAAGCTAATAATTCAAACATGATGATGCAAGAAAACATGGATAAGATAATGATGTGAGATAAAGTCAAGATGTTAGTGCAAAGTGGAATCATACATATATTAGACAAAGATCAATCATGATATGTAGACAACATAGTATCAGGAATAAGAAAGTGCAATTAAAAATCCTAATAAACACTCATGATCTAATCATACATAAAGGCCGCGAAAATTAATATTTTTACTAATTTCTTTTTATATCCATAAAATAGACATGTTAAGGAGCATTTTGCAAAAAGAATGGGTTAAAAAGAGTGAAAAATAAGCAAGTTATGATATTTTGAAAAAGAAGCATAAACTTTAAAAATAAGAAAAACAACAAGTGCTAAAAATATGAGGAAATGCCACACCTAGGGGTTGAACCCAGGTCCTCACGTGTACAACCCAAAACAAGGACCAACCAAGCTATGCGCGCACGTTGAAAAATGATGGAAACACAAATATATATTGTAAACCAGGCGAAATTCAACAAAATAAATAAAAGACTGGGGCGAGGGGATTCGAACCCCAGTCCTTTAGGTTCAAGGCGCGGCTCACATACCACTGGGGTGGCTATACATCCAATGTATATGCCCACCCCAATAATATATAACTTGAGATTTGTTTTGAAATAGCTTAAAAAAGAAAAGACATAAAATGTTACACTTGATGCGCTGAACATGTCTATCAACTAGTCATTAAAATTTTCTACTGCAAGACGACAAAACTAAATCAACCAATCCCCATTCGCCCTGCATCATTTTCTTCATGCACATGAAACCAACAAACCCTATAATTAACGTGCCAACCCAGAAAAACAACATGGCAAACATCCTCCCTGCCCAACCATTACCAACCTTAGTTTTCAAACAAACTTAACAAAATAAACTAACCATCAGCAGGGCTTATATGATAGAGTAATCTTAATCCCTAAGCTCTTCCAAATGACGACTGGAAATTGGAGAAAATGGATACGAAACCAAGTGTTCCAAATTGTCACGAACTAAACAGGGTCATCATGCGTTACACAAACTCACACATTACCATTCACATTATCATTTAAAAACTAACCTAAATGAAAAGTATAAACATGATAACATTATGGAGATCAATCAAAATTATGTATATGGCCTGGAATCATGAGTGTTAAGGAAGAGAAATATGGACTTACCAAGTGGAGTAAGTCCACTGCCCCTTCACTTGGAAATCCTAAGATCTTTTACAAGCTCCAGTCCTTTCTCTCTAAGCTGGTAGACTGCAGGTGAAATGATACTCCCCTTTCTCTTAGTTGCAAAGGAAAAATTCGCAAGTTTCTAATGCCTCTTTGATATATTTTGATGTGTGTTGTTGTTGGTTTACAAAGGAGAAAGTGTGTTGTTCCCCTTCACTTGGAAATCTTAAGATCTTTTACAAGCTCCAGTCCTTTCTCTCTAAGATGGTAGACTGCAGGTGAAATGATACTCCCCTTTCTCTTAGTTGCAAAGGAAAAATTCGCAAGGTTCTAACGCCCCTTAGATATATTCTGTTGTGTGTTGTTGTTGGTTTACAAAGGAGAAAGTGTGTTGTTCCCCTTCGTCTCTTTCATGCCCTACAAAGGAGAACGACTCTCCTTTTTATAGGCAGGGCAGCTGGACCATAATATTGAAAACACAAGGGATATTGTCTTTATCTTGAAGGAAAAGAAATGTTAGGGTTTTAGTTCCAATGCGCATGGATTCTATTCTTCTTGAGCCAAGTAAAGTCTAACAACTGATGGCTTGTTTCAAGGCTCTTGTCAGCAGAAAAAGGTGAGTCATGGAGCATCGTATAAAGGGTCTTTGTTTTGACTTTTGTATGTTCACTTGCAAGTACAAAGTTGTTGTACTTGAAAGCTTCCCTTGCACGGTTCTGTGACAGAAAAGGAGTGTTGGAAATGATGGTAGAACTCAGTACAATTCACTTGGAAGATATGATTCAGATTTAGTTTCATTTGAAGGGAAGTTTGTGTAAAGTAACTGTACTAAAGGGACCGCTTCTCCACACGATAACTTGCATCCTTGTGAACCAAATGGAATGATCTTTTTTCTTTTGGAAGATGGCATGGGGTAGGACAATTTTTATATTGATGACAAATTGGGATAGTGATTAGAAATGAATGGAAAATCATGGGAAAGTAGTGGTGCGCATGAGAAAAGAAATTCTGATTTTTCAAAGTGTACATACATTTGCAACATAGCCACTTTAATGCATAATTTCTTAATCACCAATGCTCCAATTTGTGAGGTTTTTGATTCTTTGAAAATTAGGCATTTGATAGCACATCTTTCATGTGGAAAGCTCTTTGAGATAAGGTCCATATTAGTGAGAAAAATTTCCTTAAAGTCATGTGCATGAGTGGACAAAGAGACTTAGAAAATTTTCTAAGTTACTTGAGTTTTTGACAATTTGAGGCACCCTACTTTTGAGCACCATAACTTGAGTTTGGCTCATTATAATGAGATGTTCCACATATGGTTGGAAAGCTCTCATCATGCTCTAAGACTTTAATTTGGGACCCAAGTCTTGAATCCAAGTGGAAATGGGTGAAAAACGAGGTCAAAGTTAGAGAAAATTGTGAAGAAAAGTGTTGAAATTTCTCTAAGTGTTGGGTCAGATTATCTTGCAAGCTTCATAACTCAAAAACCAAGCATTTTGGGATAAAAAGGCATATGGAACAAATTGAATATCTTGAAAAGAGCTTTCCAATGAGCTTTGAGTCACTCCATTTGAGTGTGTGGTTATGGTCATTTCAAATTGTGCTATTAGAGGGAAAATCTCACATATGAAATCTTTCATGATCAAAACCCTACTTCTCTTGCAAGAAACCTCATGAAACTTGATCTTAATGCTTTGAATAACTCATGAGACATTCTATGATGATTAGAACCATTGACACTTCATTTGAACCAAAATTCCCAAGGATTAGGGTTTCAGTCAAACCCTAATTTTGACTGCGAATGCACTGAGGTCAGATCTTGTAAACTTGCTTCTTCCTTCTCATCTAAAGGTCTCAGGAGACTTTTGAGGATGTTGATAAACCAATAGAAACAAGAATTAGGGTTTGGGAGTTCATCTTGATGAAAATCAAAGTCATTGACTGATAGGTGTCATAGAAACCCTAATTTGGAGGTATAGTGAGGCTGAGGCTCAAAATTCTCTTGTTGAGGACCAATAGATCTTGGATTCCTGTTGAATGATGTCTCTTGTATGTAGATGACCTTAAGTGGTAAGTGAACCACACAAATCTTGACTTGATAGAACCAATTTCTCAGTGATTTTTTCAGAGCAAAACCCTAATTCCAAAGTTCTTGCACTGGAGATCTTTTGTTGACTTGACTTGCTTCAGAACAACTTGTGGAGCTTCATGGTGATATGCAAACCTAATTTGAACACAACGAAACAAACTGCAAGATATGGGTTAGTTCAAACAATGCAGAGATGATTGACCTAAGATACACAAATGAAGATGACATCTAAGGGTAACAATTTAGGGTACAACAGTTGCCCCTATTTAAATAGCTTTACCGGATGGCACGAGGAACGGAGATTCCAGGGGCATCAAGGTGAAAGGTATTTAAATATAGCAAACCGAAAATTTTGCCCTTAGATGGAATGCAGATGCTAAGGACAAGGAACAGACATGCAAATGCTAACATGCCATGAACTTCTAAAATGATGATATGATGCCAGGATGGTGCAAAGATGCAGACAGACCAGACACAAGGGACAACAGGAAGCAAACACACAAGATAAGCTTCACCGGGGAAAGACGAAAGCAGGTATCCATGAGAAAAACTCACTGGGGATACAGTCCAGCCAGCGAAAGAGACTCACTGGGGAGACTCTAAAGAAACACCGGGGAAAAACCAAAAAATAATCTCCACTGGGAAAAAAACTGGGGAGATAGACTACTGGGGACAAAACAAACCCACACTCTTCCTAGGCATGAAACCAGAAAGAAAAACCTGATCCGGAGATCAGCCTAAAAAAGAAAGACATCCAAGCAAAACTTCCTGGGGATTCTTATACCGAAGAGTTCAAGATGGGATCTTCAAGAAAAACCAGAAAGACAGAGACAAACTTTGCGCGCCAGATAGGAGTCTTGAAAAAGCAAATTGTTCCAAGAAGCTTGGCTTAAAATTAGTTTCAAAAATCAAGGGTAAAGGTTCATGTTTGACTCGATTCAAACAAGAACAACTAAAAGCTGAGATAAAGGGTAAACCACAAGCTCAAGATAGCTCGAGGTTTAGGTTCAAGTTTGACTCAATTCAAACAAGAATGGTTTTAAAACAAGAGGCAATGTTCGACTCGATTCAAACAAAGACTCGGTTTAGGTTTGACTCGATTCAAACAAGAACAGTTTTAAAACAAAAGGCAAGATTTCATGGGGAACAGAAAAGGTTTAAAGATTCAAATCTGGCGCGCAAAGGTAAAGACCAAACAAGCACAACACAAACAAAGAAAAACCAGGAATGTCTTTACTTCACTGGGGAAGTAAAGGTTCACATCGTCAAAGGATAGACGGTAAGGGATAATTGAATCGAAGGTTTACATCACCAAAGGATTGATGAAAAAAAACTGGCATCGTCAAAGGATTGACAGAAAAAGCAGTTGATCAAAATGCGACATCATCAAAGGGGTTGATGGTACGAAAACTAACATCGCCAAAGGATTGACGAAAAACACAGATGATTCAGATAAAGATTAACATCATCAAAGGGGTTGATGGAAAGAAAACTGACATCGTCAAAGGATTGACGAAAAAAGCAGTTGATCAAAATGCGACATCATCAAAGGGTTGATGGAGATACAATTGAGATCGTCAAAGGATTGACAGAGAACACAAATGGTTTAAATAAATAAAGACCTCATCAAAGGGTTGATGGAAAAAAAACTGGCATCGTCAAAGGATTGACGGAAAAAGCAGTTGATCAAAATACGACATCATCAAAGGGTTGATGGAGATACAATGGTTTAAATAAATAAAGACCTCATCAAAGGGTTTATGGAAAAAAAACTGGCATCGTCAAAGGATTGACAGAAAAAGCAGTTGATCAAAATGTGACATCATCAAAGGGTTGATGGTACGAAAACTGACGTCGCCAAAGGATTGACGGAAAAGCCTGATTAAAGATAAAATCAAGGACATATAAGCTTCTCGTGAGAGAGATGGCCACTTATCGTTGTAAAAGTAATGATAACAAAACAAGCTTCTCAAGGAGATTGCCACTTGTTGTTGGGTATAAATTCCAAAGATATGTTGGTGTTACAACATTGCTGGAGAAATAACTTCTTCAATAAGGATCTGTAAAAGATTCTTCCTGCGAGACATAGTGCAAAATAAATGTACAATCAAAAGTAGATTCAATAACCACACCTGTCGGGGACCAAAGTTCAATCTAGGAACAAGCTAGAAAGAAATTGCCAAACAAGACTCTAATTGAGGAATGAACTCAACTGGGGATTTATCTTATCCAAATGTGGAAAAGATAACTGAAACAACCATCATCCACGAGGATACAACTCTGTGGGGATTTTAAGAATGGATGGGCACTTTATGCCTAAGGGCTGACAACTCTATTGGAGAGAATAGACAAACCCAGTCACTTGGGGAGATAAACACCAAAGTGAACAAACCAGGAAAACACCAAAAAGGGAGGCAAAAAAATCTAAGATGTTATGCATATAAATGCATATGCCATGCTTATACTTATGCTGAAAAAACAGATAAAAGGAAGCGAGACTGGAGATGAAATAAACATCTCGACAAGGATACCCAGCTAAACCCAACTGGTCGGACCAATACTGGGGATGAAGAAGAAGAACCAACAACTTCACTGGTGAAAAGAGCATTCCACTTGAGGTATAACATTCTAAGGATTACCCTCGTGAGCTTGATTTCTTTATTGGTAGAGGATCCATGGAGAATTTGTCAAGATTAGCTGAAGTAACAGCTTATTGGGGAGCTAGCAAAGGATACTGGCACAATGATCATCTTCAAATCTTATCTGCCCCAGGCTATATGGTTTGTCGGAAGACGATAAAAAGAGGATTTTATAGAAGAATTGGCATACAAGGTGTTTTAATATCTTTAAACTCTTGGAGAGATCTCGGCGCAACTGTCCCAGATTAACTACATTCACACAACAAGGTCCTTGAACTCGCTTTAGACTGGTTGTTTGACGATTTGGGGAAGATATGCCCCATGCTGATTGGTCTTTTAGAGATTTACCGAATCTCGACCTGACTGCTTCTGATTAATTGGTTTGTGAGGGTAAGTCATCAAAAGGATTTCACAGAAGAATTGACGCACCAGATGCTTCAATGTCTTCAAACTTTTGAAAAGAAATGAACCTAGACATGATTTCCCCAGTTCAACTGTATTCGTGATACTTAAACTGTAGTAGAAACGACTAGGGAACAAAACTTGCCCCTACTACTGGGTCACCGGAGTCCACACTTGTCATAAGATGACCTGGAGAAGATTTGTTCCAGTATTTTGAACTTTGACGAGTTCTGCCCCCGATTCGGTAGATCGGTAAATCCTTCCACTTAGTTGCCCCTGACTGAGCTTCCTTTATCAATTCGAATCCCCTAGCTGGCTGTATTTGTTGCAATTTCTTTGATATTGAGTTGTTTTTACAAACAAGTATTATTCATCAAAAATTGACAATTTCAATGCGATATTCATGCAAGCTTTTGAAATCGAGTTTCATTGATGAAACACACAGGGTGGAATGATTAAATCAAAAACAAATATGGGTCTAGTCAGAGGAAGTGATTAACACACGCAAATAACAAAGATTATTAGGAGTCAGGTTAATCAACCTTGCTGTAATATGCTTTCAAAACAACCTTACCTCAATTAGGTCTTTTATGGGTTGTAACGTGGCTTGGTTTATGAAACAAGGGATAAAGGCTCAAAGTTTATTTATACCCAACCACTCTTCGTGATGAACTCCAATCCTACACTCAGTTAACTCAAGCTATGCATTCAAGTTTACAAAAGCTAGAAAGTCACTTGATTTGAGAGCTGACTGGCGCCTTACACGAAGCGCCTGCATTCGATTGCATAACCAAGTTGAACTGAGAACTACCCTGCCCCAAAGTTGAGATTTAAGGGTTTTTTGTGTAAGGAAAGAAAACTCCTACTCCTGGGCTCGAAGGGCTAACGAGGGATTATCTTCCTTATTTCTCCAGTGTTTAGGGATTGAAACAATGCCTTACATCCTCGGCGAGGTTTAATTGAAAGTATACCACAACAATTATGAACACGAGGTTTTCATCATCCTCCCCAATCTTTGTTTTTAACAATAGTTTAAAAAAGGAGTAAAGCAGGGTAAAGATATATTTGCTTTGTGAACACAAGAATACATGAGTGAAACGAATGGACTTAACCAAAAGATGCACAAACATTTCACTAATCTTGCCAATTTGAAAATACAATACTGCTTATAAGCAAAACATATTCAAATATGCAAAGAAAATACAACAACATTACTGAAACAGTCTAAAGTTTGCCAGCCTCAGGGAACTGGGCTTTCCTTCTCGACTTGCCAAATGGAGATAGTCATCTTCAAAACTGATTGTCGAAATCCGTCTGAGAATTATCTTTACATCCACTCTCGATAATTTCTTCCTCTTCAGGGTCTAATGAATCTGCTCGATTAGGTGAAGGACTGTTGATTTGAATTCCTTGAGGCGTGAATGAGATTATCTCATAATCAAGCAGCGTCTGAACCTTGCTTCTGAGTACCTTACAGTCTTCGGTTGAATGCCACTGTGCCCCAGCGTGGTAGTCACATCAGGCGTTGGCATCAAAGCCTGGTGGGTATGGAGGGATCACTGGATCTATCCCTTTTGGCACTATCAATCCCCCTTTGATTAAATATGGCAGGAACTGACTGTATGGTATTGGCAATGGAGTGAAATTCCTCTCTGGCTTCCTTGGCCTTTGTCGTGCATGCTGACGTGGCTGACGGCGGTAGGACCGTTGATACAGAGGAGGTCTTCGATTTGTAGAAGAATATTTCCCACGTGGAGAGATTGGTGTCTGATGCAAAGACCCAAAAGGTTGCTGACGCTGAACACTTGAGTTGTAGAAGTGTTGAGGTGTTTGGGATTCCCATATAGAATTACTTTCCTTCTCCCATTCTTCTTGAGAACTGACAACTGATTTATTTTCACCGGCCGGGATGTTCGAGATGCCTCGGATCTTTCCTTTCTGGAGACCACTCTCAATGTGTTCTCCAGCTTTTACCAGTTCAGAAAAGTTTGACGTCACAGTGCTAAACAACTTTTCTTGGTATATACCTTGTAAAGTATCCACGAACCAGTAAACCAATTCCTTGTCCGAAAGTTGTGGTTGAACACGAGCAGCTACTTCTCTCCACCTCTGAGCATACTTTCTGAAGGACTCATTTTCTTCTTGAGATAAGTCTAGCAAATGTAGGCGGCTGGGAGCCAAATCAAGATTGTAGTTGTATTGCTTCACAAAGGCACTGGCTAGGTCTGACCATGATTGGACATGACTACTCTCTAGCTACATATACCAATTCAGTGATGCTCCACTTAGACTATTTTGGAAACAATGGATCATGAGTTTGTCATTGAGGACATGTGAAGTCATTCCTCTGCAAAACATCACCAAATGCTGCTTTGGACAGATATCCCCTTTATACTTCTCAAACTTCGGCGTTTTGAACTTAGGAGGTATCACGAGGTTGGGTACCAAACACATGTCCAAAGCATTCAGATCAGTAGTGTCGCGACCTTCAATGGCATCAAGCTTCTTTTCCAAGGCACGACATTTTTCCATTAGCTCAATGTCTCGTGGATCCTGGGTTTTCATCACAGGGACCACTTCTTGGGAGTCTGACTCGGAGAATGCAAAACTGTGATATTCCATAGCATCAATAGAAGAAGAATGTCCATCTCGGACAATGGCATGTTCTTGTATAAACTGGTTCTCAATAGGAATCTGCACAGGTTGAGCTTGGGCAACATTATTCACAAACATACCCTGAATATTGGCATCTCTTTTTGCCAAGGCTGCCATAACCTGATCCAACTGGCTTCTTAACAAGTCGAAATCCATTCTGGTCACAAACTGGTTCTGCTCCTCCGAATTCATGATCCCTTAAAAGCTTCTTCAAGTCCAATGCTGGCTCTAGGAGGTCAGCTCGGGTTACAGACAAAGGACGGATGAGACTCAAGACCGAGAAATGCAAATGCGCATGCAATGCTAATGGAAGCCAAATGGTTTCAAGGAACTCGAAAGGCGAGTTGCAAACATTTTTGGGAAAACTGAAAAGTTTTGTTTTAAAATCTAAGATTCCGATTGATCTTTGCAAAGAAAAGAATGTTTGAGTTTATTGAAATCAAATGATTATCATGAGATGTATGCAATGCACAAAACACGGGCACACAAAAACACAAACATGCACACACAACAGCACACAAGTCCTAGGTTTAGGGGTTACGAGCATGGAGTCAAAGGTCTACCCATCCCAAAGATATGTACTATGGTTTTCACCTGCCGAACAAGGTTCTAAAGGGTTCCCAGAGTCTACGATCCATCTTTCGGATTTTGTCGACTTCCCAAATGACTTGGTAATCAACAAAACTCTCAAGAGAACCTCATCTGAGTGTAGTATCGCGTAGCAACTAATTCAGAAATAGACTCCTTCATAGTCCACGCACTACATCTAAAAGGCTTAAGTGGGGTTTGGAAACTACGGTTCTCAGTATCAATGGCACCTAAATTGAGAGTAGCAAGCTTTCACGAATAGGATCGTTCAACATGACTAAACTCTCAAGAGGGCCTAAACTGAGCGATGGTGTCTCAAGTTAGCTTTTTCAGGAATCGACTCCTTCAAAGCCTCCTTGAATATACCATCGTCTTATCATAAGTGCACTCAAAATCCGGGTTAGGATTTATCTCACCACTCAACAATGTCAAACCCAAAGAAAGAACTCAAGCAAATATACAGACATACACAAATATGTACAAGCATAGTAAACAAACATAATTAACATAAGGAAAAGCAAGGTGGGCTTAACCCTAAAAAAGTTTGTTATCTCCCCAGTGAAGTCACCATTTCTGTTGCGGTGAAAATCAGATAACAAGCTATTAATTAACTTGCATCATTTTCTTTTTACAACCGACTTTGATTTATCCAAAGGAAATGTTCAAGATCGTTAGGAAAACCTAAAAGGGGGAGATCAAAGGTTCGGAGGTTGGTTACGCCTAGGGAAGGTATTAACACCCTAAACGTCTGTAGTACTCTACAGGAGCCTCTTATTTATGTTTGGGTTATATTATGTTTGCTAAAGGTTGAATGCTAAAGGTTTGAAACCCTAGGGGTTAGTATCTAAGTATACTCGACAAGGTATCGCACCTTGCGCCTACGTATCCTCGGGAGTAGAATCAGAGTATGCGTAGTTCTACTAAGTAATAAACTTTTGACTATGGTCAAAGTTCACAGGGGAGAATGAGTACAAGCTCATTCTAGAGTTCAAGAACTCTCTAAATCTAAGTTATAATGGTCCTATGTTGAAGTTTTAGTCAATAGGGAAAGTGAGTATTCATTAGGATGAACATCACCAAGAGTGTAAGAACTCTCTCCTAAGGCTAGTTATAACTTATTGGCTTTTAGGAGGCCAAGAAGTGAAATTCATCTCCTAAGAGGCTACTAAGGTAAGATGGGGGCTAATGACTTAAGAGTCAACTTAGTTCACCTTCCTTTGGAATGGGGAAAAAGATAATAGTTATAAAGATTCTAAAAGATGGCAAGCTAATAATTCAAACATGACGGTGCAAGAAAACATGGATAAGATATGATGTGAGATAAAGTCAAGATGTTAGTGCAAAGTGGAATCATAAATATATTAGACAAAGACCAATCTTGATATGTAGACAACATAGTATGAAGAATAAGAAAGTGTAATTAAAAATCCTAATAAACACTCATGATCTAATCATGCATAAAGGCCGCGAAAATTAATATTTTTACTAATTTCTTTTTATATCCATAAAATAGACATGTTAAGGAGCATTTTGCAAAAAGAATGGGTTAAAAATAGCGAAAAACAAGCAAGTTATGATATTTTGAAAATGAAGCATAAACTTTAAAAATAAGAAAAACAACAAGTGCTAAAAATATGAGGAAATGCCACACCTAGGGGTTGAACCCAGGTCCTCACGTGTACAGCCCAAAACAAGGACCAACCAAGCTATGCGCGCGCATTGAACAATGATGGAAACACAAATATATATTGTAAACCAGGCGAAATTCAGCAAAATAAATAAAAGACTGGGGCGAGGGGATTCGAACCCCAGTCCTTTAGGTTCAAGGCACGACTCACATACCACTGGGGTGGCTATACATCCAATGTATATGCCACCCCAATAATATATAACTTGAGATTCGTTTTGAAATAGCTTAAAAAAGAAAAGACATAAAACGTTACACTTGATGCGCTGAAATGTCTATCAACTGGTCATTAAAATTTTCAACTGCAAGACGACAAAACTAAATCAACCAATCCCCATTCGCCCCGCATCATCTTCTTCATGCACATGAAACCAACAAACCCTATAACTAACGTGCCGACCCAAACAAACAACATGGCAAACATCCTACCTGCCCAACCATTACCAACCTCAGTTTTCAAACAAACTTAACAAAATAAACTAACCATCAATAGGGCTCATATGATAGAGTAATCTTAAGCCCTAAGCTCTTCCAAATGACGTCTGGAAATTGGAGAAAATGGATACGAAACCTAGTGTTCCAAATTATCACGAACTAAACAGGGTCATCATACGTCATACAAACTCACACATTACCATTCACATTATCATTTAAAAACTAACCTAAATGCAAAGTATAAACATGATAACATTATGGAGATCAATCACAGTTATGTATATGGCCTGGAATCATGAGTGTTAAGGAAGAGAAATATGGACTTACCAAGTGGAGTAAGTCCACTGCCCCTTCACTTGGAAATCTTAAGATCTTTTACAAGCTCCAGTCCTTTCTCTCTAAGCTGGTAGACTGCAGGTGAAATGATACTCCCCTTTCTCTTAGTTGCAAAGGAAAAATTCGCAAGTTTCTAATGCCTCTTTGATATATTCTGATGTGTGTTGTTGTTGGTTTACAAAGGAGAAAGTGTGTTGTTCCCCTTCACTTGGAAATCTTAAGATCTTTTACAAGCTCCAGTCCTTTCTCTCTAAGCTGGTAGACTGCAGGTGAAATGATACTCCCCTTTCTCTTAGTTGCAAAGGAAAAATTCGCAAGTTTCTAACGCCTCTTTGATATATTCTGATGTGTGTTGTTGTTAGTTTACAAAGGAGAAAGTATGTTGTTCCCCTTCGTCTCTTTCATGCCCTACAAAGGAGAATGACTCTCCTTTTTATAGGCAGGGAAGCTGGACCATAATATTGAAAACACAAGGGATATTGTCTTTATCTTGAAGGAAAAGAAATGTTAGGGTTTTAGTTCCAATGCGCATGGATTCTATTCTTCTTGAGCCAAGTAAAGTCTAACAACTGATAGCTTGTTTCAAGGCTCTTGTCAGCAGAAAAAGGTGAGTCATGGAGCATCATATAAAGGGTCTTTGTTTTGACTTTTGTATGTTCACTTGCAAGTACAAAGTTGTTGTACTTGAAAGCTTCCTTTGCACGGTTCTGTGACAGAAAAGGAGTGTTGGAAATGATGGTAGAACTCAATACAATGCACTTGGAAGATATGGTTCAGATTTGGTTTCATTTGAAGGGAAGTTTGTGTAAAGTAACTGTACTAAAGAGACCACTTCTCCACACAATAACTTGCATCCTTGTGAACCAAATGGAATGATCTTTTTTCTTTTGGAAGATGGCATGGGGTAGGACAGTTTTTATATTGATGACAAATTGGGACAGTGATTAGAAATGAATGGAAAATAATGGGAAAGTAGTGGTGCGGATGAGAAAAGAAATTTTGATTTTTCAAAGTGTACATACATTTGCAACATAGCCACTTTAATGCATAATTTCTTAATCACCAATGCTCCAATTTGTGAGGTTTTTGATTCTTTGAAAATTAGGCATTTGATAGCACATCTTTCATGTGTAAAGCTCTTTGAGATAAGGTCCATATTAGTGAGAAAAATTTCCCTAAAGTCATGTGCATGAGTGGACAAAGAGACTTAGAAAATTTTCTAAGTTACTTGAGTTTTTGACAATTTGAGGCACCCTACTTTTGAGCACCATAACTTGAGTTTGGCTCATTCAAATGAGATGTTCCACATATGGTTGGAAAGCTCTCATCATGCTCTAAGACTTTCATTTGGGACCCAAGTCTTGAATCCAAGTGGAAATGGGTGAAAAATGAGGTCAAAGTTAGAGAAAATTGTGAAGAAAAGTGTTGAAATTTCTCTAAGTGTTGGGTCAGATTATCTTGCAAGCTTCATAACTCAAAAACCAAGCATTTTGGGATAAAAAGTCATACGGAACAAATTGAATATCTTGAAAAGAGCTTTCCAATGAGCTTTGAGTCACTCCATTTGAGTGTGTGGTTTAGGAGTTATGGTCATTTCAAATTGTGCTATTAGAGGGAAAATCTCACATATGAAATCTTTCATGATCAAAACCCTACTTCTCTTGCAAGAAACCTCATGAAACTTGATCTTGATGCTTTGAATACCTCATGAGGCATTCTATGATGATTAGAACCATTGACACTTCATTTGAACCAAAATTCTCAAGGATTAGGGTTTCAGTCAAACCCTAATTTTGACTGTGAATGCACTGAGGTCAGATCTTGTAAAATTGCTTCTTCCTTCTCATCTAAAGGTCTCAGGAGACTTTTTAGGATGTTGATAAACCAATAGAAATAAGAATTAGGGTTTGGGAGCTCATCTTGATGAAAATCAAAGTCATTGACTGATAGGTGTCACAGAAACCCTAATTTGGAGGTATAGTGAGGTTGAGGCTCAAACTTCTCTTGTTGAGGACCAATAGATCTTGGATTCCTATTGAATGATGTCTCTTGTATGTAGATGACCTTAAGTGGTAAGCGAACCACACAAATCTTGACTTGATAGGGCCAATTTCTCAGTGATTTCTTCAGAGCAAAACCCTAATTCTAAAGTTCTTGCACTGGAGATCTTTTGTTGACTTGACTTGCTTCAGAACAACTTGTGGAGCTTCATGGTGATATGAAAACCTAATTTGAACACAAAGAAACAAACTGCAAGATATGGGTTAGTTCAAACAATGCAGAGATGATTGACCTAAGATGCACAAATGAAGATGACATCTAAGGGTAAAAATTTAGGGTACAACACAAATCCTTATGGATTTTGAGTTATGGATTGATCAAAATCACAAAAATATGTAAATGGCCATTTTTCCAACACTTATGAAATTTTGGACAGAATCTGTTTTGCATTTTCACCAACTTTAAGGCCATTTTTTATTATGATCCAAGATGATTTAAGACCAAAGTTAAACATCAAAGTTGAAGCATGTTATCGGGGATTTCCAAAAAGTACAAGAGCCTCCCAAGGTTCAACTTGAGCAAGGAGTTATAAGCCTCCAAAAATGGCATTTTGCACCCCGCCCACACAAAGGCATGAAAACATGACTTGTTTCCCACGATTTCTTGAGCCAATTTTGGACACTTGCATCATTTCATTTCTGTCCAAAATCAACTTGAATGATGAGGGATATGATCACCAAGCCACCAAGTCAAAAATCTTATTCCTTGGCATGTTAAATTCAATGTTACAAATCCAAAAACTTCAATTTTGTTTCAAGGCATTCAAGAGATACATTGAGGTGGCATGGATTGATTCATTGATAACTAAAGGAGTCAAGCCTTATCCCTGTAACAGAAGACTCATAGCCTGCAAGATTGACTCAAGTCAATGGCTAGAGGAGACTTTGGCTACATGACAAAGTTCAATGGATAATGGAGTGATCCAACCTCCAATCACTATTTCTCCCAAAACAAAGTTACTCTACTATAAATAAGGGTTCTTTCTGATCAATTCAAGTACACCAAAGCATACTAATACATGCTTTCCTCTAAATCCTTCTTTAAAAACCAGAAAATGCTTCTCTAGCAAGTCACTATCGAATTTTCAAATAGGGATCAATTCCATCAAAACCAACCATCCCAACACCTCACATATGTCATATACAAGTGATCCATAACCTTAAAACACATCTGAAACACCAGAATCACAAAGTCACCATCCATTTACTCAAGCTTTTTGGCCTATTTGCAGTTGGGGTACCACAACAAGTTCCAGGTTGTTTCAATCCATTCCAAGCTTCCAAACACCTTACATAAGGTCCATTGAAGTTGTCCAGATCATCACACAACATCTGTAACACCTACAACTGAGGATTCGATTTCCTCTTGCAGAGGTAAGCCTGACACTCTCAAACTCTATGATCCATGCATCATAAATGTGTTTTCAAGTTACAAACATGTTTTTGCACTTATGTATAGTGTTTCCCCTCAATCAATTGCTTTGTAGCTATCGTGTATAAGATTTCATAGTATTCTTGCAGAAATTAGGGTTCTTATGTTGATTTTTTGATTTCTCACTCCACACTTAATATAAATGCAATTAATTTATATCACTGAAATCCTTGTTCAAAAATACACAACTTTCGTGTTTACAAAAGTCAAAACCATTACGTATTGAGAGAGATATGTGAGGTTTTGCAAAACGGTAATGGAGGGAGGTCGTGAGGAAGAAGATGACCGTTGGCGCCATATTCTGAATATTTGAATTTTTAGGTCATTTTCTTAATTGATTTCAAAATTAATTTCTCTCTTATTTTTTTATCATTTTTTATTAGTTCTTTTTTTTTTTAATTTCAAAAAAATGTTAAAATATTTTATTCTACAAAAAATCAAATTTATATTATTTATTTGATACTGTTTGAATTTTTGTAAATAATTTCATTTTATTTTTTTAAACATTTTTAAATGAAATTTCCACCTTGGTTTTTCAAATTCAAATGAATTCCAAGTTTTCATGTGATTAAACATGATTTTTCAAAATAGTTTTCAAAGTTGACAACTTGTTTTTGAATATATTTGATATTTTATATCATTTTTTATTTAATTTCCTTTGAAAATTATATTTTTAAATTAAAATTAGGGTTTTCTTAATTTTGAATTTTTCAAACTTCATTTGAAACACTTTTGGGCCTCTATTAGAGTGTAAAACACATCCCCTTTGTGAATATACCATTTTGGGCTTCAGTCATTGTACAAGTCCCGATACGGTTTTCAAAATAACTGTGCGATCGCTGTTTTTTTCATCTGGGCATCTCCTTGAGTTGTAAGCCCCATCTCTTGTATATAAATAACTTTTGGGGCCTCTATTAGAGTGTAAGACCCATTCCTTCTTTGTACATAAAATTTTGGGCCTCAATCATTTTATAAGTCCCTCTGTGGTTTTCAAAATCACAGTGCGATCAATGTTTTAAAATAAGTCATCTGGGCCTCTCCTTGAGTATAAGCCCCACTTTTCTTCATTACAAACACTTTTGGGCCTCTAATAGAGTGTAAGACCCAAACCCCTTTTTGTACAAAAACAATTTTGGGCCTCAGCTATAGTATAAGTCCCACAACGTCTTTCAGAATTGCAGTACGATCAATATTTTCAAATAAGTCATCTGGGCCTCTACTTGAGTATAAGCCCCATTTTTCTTCTTTACAAAAACTTTTGGGCCTCTAATAGAGTTTAAGGCCCAAACCCCTTTTTGTACAAAAACAATTTTGGGCCTCTGCTATAGTATAAGTCCCACAACGTCTTTCGATATTGCAGTGCGATCAATGTTTTCAAATAAGTCATCTGGGCCTCTCCTTGAGTATAAGCCCCAATATTTTGTATATAAAACTTTGTTTTCAACAAAAACAACTTTTATGGGCCTCTCCTTGAGTTGTAAGCCCCATACCTCTATTTCAAAAATCATCTATCTGTTTTAACTGGTAATAAGAGGAGCATTATTCCCGGTGAAACTGCTCTTAGACCACTTGGGCCTATCTTTGAGTTATAAGCCCCAAACATTTATTTTCTTTAAAACCAATTTCTCTTAATTCAATTTCAAATTCAAATTTTCCTCAAAACTTTATTCAATTTCTTGAAACCCTAATCAAAGCATGCAGTTGTAGTCAATACAACAGATCACAATACATTTAGGCTTCCTCTCAGCAGGTAAGTCCCACTATATTTTTCAATGCATATTTGTTTATATATATCTGTCAATTATCTATATATACTTTTGCATATCTTGCTTAGAGTTTCCCTAGCATTTAGGTATATGTTTAGGTCAAACCGAAGGTTACTTTCAACTTAGTCAAAACTAGTTCCCTCATAGGGAATTCCCTATACAATTTGCCTCCTCTTGGGCTTATACAATATGGAACAGAGAAAGGCATTATTCTCGGTGAAACTTTTCTTAAGGCTTTCAAACTTAGAAATATTTGTGTATACAAGAAATTCATTTCCCCATAGAGGATTAATTCCCGGTGAAACCTCTTTTGAGTTTCTTCAAACCTTAGAACTGTTCAAACAGAGAAAGGATTAATCCCTGGTGAAACCTTTCTTGAACTTTTCTTAGGCTTGGACCCACAGGCTTCCTAAAAGCATCCCCAACCTCCTCTTGGGCTTAGTACAAGGACCCACAAGCTTCTTAAAAGTTCCCCAGCCTCCTCTTGGGCTTAGTACAAGAACCCAAAGGCCTCCTAAAGGCATAGGATAGAAATTAGTCATCTCTACTAGTTCAATCCTCAGGAGAGTAAAAAATTCCAGAACATCATACCATTCTAGGGTTGATCTTCATCCCTTAAATCCTCTGCCTCCTCTTGGGCATCATATAAAGACCTCTCTCTACACTAGAGCCTATAACTTCTTGAGAGACTTGGACATTCTTAACCTCCTCTTGGGCTTCATTCAAGCAGACTTGGAATGTCTCATCTCCTCTTAGATCTCACACAGAGACCCTTAAGTTTCCTAAAAGCACAGGAAAAACCCTGATCATTTCATCAATATACTAATCTCCAGCAGAGTTGAAACCTCTAGGGCTTTCAAACTCAACTTTAAACTTCCCTGACCCCAACAAGGTTTAAAATTTTACCTTAAAAATCCCCAACCATGGTCAATTAACCATCAACAAATCCCCAAGAGAATCAGAACCTCATGGCATCTGATATCTCAACTCTTCCTTGGTCCCTAGAAGGAGTGAAACTTTTGGATTCCCCAATACAATTTGGACCTGCTGTTGGATTTCAATAATCCTCAGCAAGAGACAGCCTGCTCTTATGCTTCATATAAGAATTTTCCCCGGTCAGCCTCAATCTTGGGCTTTGTACAAGACAGATAAAACCCTCCCTAGAGGAGTCAGTTTCTTTCAGCTTCAACTTTGGGCTTTGATCAAGGCACACAAAAATCAACATATTCTCATATAAGACCATGAGTCCACTCTGCAGGAGGATATTTCCTCTATACATCACATTTTATAACAGACAATCAAAACCTTTTTTCCAGATAATTATTGTAAGTGGCACACTTGTTGACTCAAAATCTAAGCTGGAGTCATTCCTTTATCCTGGCTAAAATTCATCTTTCATCTAATAGTTGTAAGTGGCAAGCCTCTGGATCCCTATTATCCAAGCCAATGTCCCTCTCTTAGCATGAAAGAGTCATAAGGAAAAAGTGGCATTGCTCCACACTGAGTTAAAGCTTTCTTCCTTCATGACATCACCCTTATAAAGGCAATTATGGCATTGTTGGATTCCATATATCCCAGTTAAAGTAATCTCTCTTATAATCAATTTCTTAACATTTGTGATGAATAGATGAGATACCTCTCTTTAAAGATGACAAATTCTCTCTCAATCAACCCTCTAGCTTCAATTTTGGGCTTTGAACAAGACATAAATACTCTGATAGCTTTAATCTTAGGCTTTGAACAAGACACCAAATATCTTTCCTCCCATAGAATATGAGGAACTTCGATTGCTCTAATTTCTCAAAACTCGTTATGGGAATACGTACATAAGATTGCGAAATCTTAGCAAGCACACAAATCAAAAACTTTAGCTCCTGTACCTTTCCAAACACAATAGAAAACCCAAAAACAACAAAAACATTCTCTCAATTCTCCCAAAGAGGAAACTTTCCCAAACTACAGCAGATAAACACAAGAAAGCATTTTAAGATACCAGAGAAATACATGCAATAAAAGGTTCCTATGGATTACCATAGATACACTGGGTGTTAATAGCTTCCCTTTGTATAACCAGACCCCGTTCCCTGATCTCTTAGCATTTGTTAAAGAAAACATTTGCGTGCAAGGTTAGTTTTAGATATCTTCCTTTTCCTTTCAGCTTCATAGGATAAATAAGAAATCTGAAAGTAGCACCCAAAATTCCAACATTGCGGTAAGGTGGTCACATCACTGACAAAATCGCACGCTACAAAGTGGAGGGCTAAAAGCCACACCAAAATCAGCACTTGGCAGTCGAGGGAATTATGGAGGATATAAATTAAAAGCTAGCTTGTACCATTGGTCAGGTCAAACGTACGAAGGTAGTTTTAAATCCTCTAATTTCTTTGTAAATTTTTATTTTAATGTGACCGTTGCTTCGTAAATGGTTAGACTAAGATCATCAGGTTTGTAAGAAGTTTCAAAGTACTTCTGGAATGCTTGGATCTCTTTTATATGTGTCAAAGTACCTTTCTTAACTCTTTCATGCACAAGGGCAAATGTACGAGTTAGATGCTGGTTGAAAACAGCTACATCAAAAAATTCTGCACTATAATACTCTTTCCACCAAGTGTCGAACTCCTTAGTGCAAAGAAAAGATGGTTTTAAAGCTACAAGGATGAATTGTATAAGGTAAGTATATTTAGCCACTAATTTGTTACACTTTGCTTTAGTGTGGATCATGTTGTAATGAATCAATGAGCCTTTCTTTTGGAAAAGAGGTTTTGGTTTGATTTGGATAAGACCAAACTGTCGAGCGACAAGGTTTAGTTGGTAGCTAACAAGGGTAAATAGAAGCTTTGAGGGATTGAGTCTTGTGGCTAGCAAACTTGGGGTAAGGAAAGCTTCCCAGATATCGAGAGACTCCGCTTCTTTGTATTTCGATTGAGCAGGGAATCTTCTAGTGAACCACTCAAGGTCTACCTTCCTATCTGCAAAGGGAGCCATGCTGGGTGAGAAGTTGTAGCGTTTGGAAAACATCATCATATAACTAGTGAAGGTTTGCTGACGGTTTAACCCTTCATCACTTGGAGTCAGCAAAGCAAGCCTCGTTCCTTCGACTCTTCTGTTCTTCACTTCCACAGATTCTGCGTCGATAGGGTTACGAACAGGGAGAGATGCTTCAAACATGGCATTTAGCCATAACTGTAGTAGCCAAAAGAGGCCATAAAGTAGTAGGTTTCCTTTGGACTTGAGGGTTTTCAGTGCTGTAACGCCTTCACCTAAAGATTCATAAAGGTTGGCAAGGATCATTTCGCCAAGACAAAGATTATGTCCAGCGTGTAATTGGTTAGCCATTGTCAGGTATCTCTTCGCCACTTGAAGGGATCTTGAATAAAAGATGCAACGGGAAAGCCAGAGAACAAGAAATGCAACATGCTCTTGATCAGTTACTTCCTCATAATTCTTGTCATGGTAGTAAGTTATATAAGTGGTGAAGGATGCTTTAGTTGTGTCGAAGCCTATGGAGTCTTCAGCTAAAAAGTTAGGATCATATGTTTCTCCACTGGGCTTGAGTCTGGTGATAGCATCAACGTCGAATAAGGTGGGAGTCATCGTTCCGCAAGGAAGTTGAAAATTGTTGTGAGTATTGTCCCAGAAGTATAGAGAAGCAATCAGCATGGACGAGCAATAGCTAGGTCCCACCTTCGACAACTGGATCATGTCGAAGATGCCCATGTCTTTCCAGACTTGGGATTTTTCTTTCTCTACTTTCTTTAACCAAGCAAGATAGTCAGAGGGGTATTTGAACAAAGGGCATAACCTAAATACCCTAAAGTTATTGTTCATATACTCTAAGTTAAAATAGTCTCTAGAAGCTTCAGTTGAAGGAGAACCTTGACCATCAACTCTTAATTTTTCATCAGCCTAATTTCCTCAATAGTCCTAGGTTTTTGACCATTGACTATAGCCTTATAACAATGGTAAGCGGGGGGGAATTCTTTAATCTTAGCAGGATTAGCAGAAAGTTTGGGAAGAGGACCTAACATGGCATGGGTTTTGCTAGTAATAGAGACGGGAATAAGTACCTGGGATTGGAAGATCCTACACATCTCTTCTTCAAGAGGTGGCTCAGGAACATATTGTTTGTTACCTATTGCTGTAGGATCCAAAAGTTTGTGAACAGGAGCAAGCTCTACAGATTTCTTAGACTCCTTAGTGATCTTGCTTGAATCTTTGGAGATCTTAGTTGAAGATGCCATTTATAAAGTAAATTTGCAGAAAAAGGGTTTTGCAAGAGATGAAGAGTTGAAAAGTGAGTTCAAAGAAGTTCAGAGAGTGAAAAGTTTAAAAAATGGTGGTTTCTACTATTTTATAGATGGATGAAGTGGAAACAATTTACTGTACACATTAATGGTGAAAGAAATCGTGGGATGCGTGTCATGCAGAGTTTGTATGATGAGACGGTAGCAGTTAATCTAACCCACGATCTGCTATGTGTGTGATGATTGAAAAGATTCACGCATGGGTTTTTGAGGAGACGTTTGGAAAAAGTTTTCATGATGATGATGACGTTATAGCAGACAAAGAATTTCTGGCGTCGAATGTGAACTTCAAAAAATGCCCTTTTCTCCATTCAGTCTAAAATGACATTTTTGGGCAGCAATTTATTGGCTGGAAATTTCGACGCCAGGCTTTTGCTTAAAGACACTAAGTGAAAATCAAATGTCCCTTGAGTTTTGCTGAATTCGACAGGAGCTTGTGCAAGAGTTCTGGTCGAATTAGTCTTCAAGAGGAAGACATGCTGGAAAATATTTAGAAATATTTTCTAAGTATGGAAAGCAACTTCGACGGAGGGTGTATGAAGCTTTCCTTCGACAGAAGTTTTGAAATTCAAAATACGGATAATAACTGTCTTTTGTCCTTATCCGTTTCTTAAGAAAAACGCGTGGAGAGCTATGGCAAAATGAAGACATGCAGAGCGAAACGTGTCAATTTTTGGAGGAATGTTCGTTGAAGATAGTTACCTTTGACATGTTATAAATAGGAGTCTTGGTGTTAGGATTTTTGTGTGTTCAATTGTTGTACAATACTAAAAAAATCACTCAAAGTATCTAAGTCAAGTGAGAAAAGAGTTATCATTGAGAATGTATGCCTGAAACACCAAATTTTTTCATTTCAATAGAAAGTTATTTTCATTTATCAATTGTCTCTTTTACTGCATTCTTACTTTGAAGTTTTCTTCATTGCACTTTCTTTATCAATTTCTACAAGTTTATCTTTTCTAAAACTTTAAAACAACCTTTTTATGGACTTGGAATTTTCAGAAAGAAATTAAACAATAGCTATGTCCTTAGGATTCACTAGTTGATCCTGCAAGCAACCCATTTTTGGAAGACGAGCGATTGTTTACCAATTTTTACGGTAAACACACATATACCTAATGTCTAAAGTTTTTAGTGAAGATGTAACGTATTCTCTCTCTCTCTCTCTCTCTCTATCTCTCTCCCCCCTCTCTCCCTCTCTCTCTTGTGGTTATGCAACATTGATCTCATTTTTGCTCCCACTTTCTATAGACTCCCTAATAAATTTTGGGATTTTAGGGAAATTTTGTATGTTCGCGTGTGTACGAATGTAAGTGGTGTGTGTGTGTGCGTGTGCGTGTGCGTGTGCGTGTGCATGTGCATGTATAATGTATGTGTGTGCGTGCACGCAGACCCAAATCTAAGAAAAATATCCATCTCTCTATCTTTGGGCTTTTTTTTACGTCTCTTCACTTCAAAAAGTTGATTTTATGGTTTATATCTCATTCCAGCTTGTAACATATATTTTATAGGATTGCTTATTGCACCTATAATGGTGCTCATACACCTTTATAAAAACCAAAAAGGCCCATTAAATACGGAGATACGTTTTTGGATGCCCCAAAATCCCACACCCCATCCATTTATAAGTTAACCACACCCTTAATTTGCCAAAGATTAGTACGGAGATATATCTTTGTAAAAAAAGGAAAATATATCTGTAGACGGGCTTTGAGTCATATTAACGTGCCAGACATTCCCCCTTCCTTATTTCTAGCAAAACTTCCTCTAAGAAAAACTGCCTCATTTGTGTGTGAGAAAACCCAAATCTACCATTTTTTAACCTTACTCAAAATTCTATTGGATTATGTATATTCCAAGAGCATTATCAATCTTTACTCAACTCGATTCAATTCAAGAGCTTCCATTTCTTACATTTGGTATGTTCTTTTTTCACTTCCCTCGTTTTTTTTAATATATGCATTACTAAATAAGTTAATTAAGGTACATTAGATTGTAGTTAGATTCATAATACATAGTTTATTGAAGCATGGATTGATATTTAGAGCATATGCATGAGGTATTTCGGAGGTTTATTCCATTTATACATTTCAGGAAAATATGAAAGTGCACTTTCGTATTATCTCTGAACTTGATTTTCATGAAATACGAAAGTGCACTTCCATATTTTACCTGCATTATTTAATTTTACCACTTTGTCTGCATTATTTAATTTTGTCATGTGGGTTTAATATTTTCGTCTTTGTTTGGTTTGATTATAGGTAAAATGTCTAACAATCAAGAATGCTTAAGACACAATAGAGTATTCCTGCATGCAGATGCATGCAGGGAGAAAACATGACCCTTATGACGACTATTTAGTTCCAGTTCATTTGATGCGGAAGTCTCCACTTCTAGATTTCACGTGTCTCTAGCTTCTTTTTTCTAGAGAAAGTGTCACCTGCCATTGTCCTAGAAGCCCCACCAGTCCGTGTAGATGCACATGATGCCGATGTTCTTGAGTTATTTGGAGAAGGCCCATATGGCACTTCACTACTGCCTCTATATGCAAACCATGCTGATAGGCACATGTGGGATAGAGAGGTAATATATATATATATATATATATATATATATATATAGGATAACAGTTGATCTTGAATGGTGTTTCCGATCTTCTTTATGGAGGCACATGATGGATCTGCATGATTAGCACTCCAACGCCCAAGTCAACTTAAGATTCAAGATGAGTCTAGTGAAATTGGAGATCTAAGATTGTGTATCTTCTCATAACATATAAACTGATTTTATATATTGGGTCGAGGAGATTGGGCTTGAGATGTATTGGGCCTTGGTCAACTTTCCCTTTTGGCTGGTCCAAAACTATTTCCCCCAAAGCTTTGTTGGGCACTAAAGGAACCGAGGGAAGCCTTAAGTATCATCGACCAACCTCCGTGTCGTAGTTCAGTGTGGAATAGAATTGAATTGCTTGGGACCATTTTTAAAATAAAAAAAAGTAATGGGGAATAAACACATTTAATGCGGTCCCATTTAATGAAACGCTTTGTCACCCATATCTGACATATGCGGTAAGGTGACCAACTAGAATGTAGCACAGTTTAGAGAGTACTTGAGTGTAGTCAAGTTGGTATGTATCCATGAGTTAAAATATAGTTGTTGATTTTGTGGTCTCTATCCATAGTTGGTGTTGATCCTTCAGTTGTCATTGCTTATAAATATAACAAGTTGAATATTTGGAAGTTTTCACAACCAGGAGGTTTCCATCCATTGTAAACACATCAACACATTCCTTGAGGTCTAGGGAATCTGTCCAGGTCATCATTTCACATCTGTAACACCTACAACTGAGGATTTGATTTCCTCTTGCACAGGTAACCCTGAACTTCCCAAACTCCATGAATCATGCATCATTTTTTATATTTCAAGTTACCAACATGTTTCTGCACATATATAGAATGTTTTCCCTCAATCAATTGTTATGTATTAATCATGTATAGGATTTCACATTGTTCTTGCAAACATTAGAGTTCATTTGTTCATCACTTGATAACTCACTCCACACTTAAAAGAAATGAAATTAATTACCACTATTGAATTCCTTGTTCAAAAACGAGCAACTTTCATATTTATATCTTTTAAAATCATTGCATATTGAGGGAGATAAGAAAGGTTTTGCAAATCAGTGATGGTGGTGGTGCACGAGGAAGAAGAAGTTGGCCTTGGCGCCATAATTCAAATTTTTGAATTTTTATATTTTTCTTATTTTTCATAATTATTTTCAAAAAATTAATTTCTATATTCAATCTTAATTATTTTTAATTGATTTTTTGAAAAAATATCATTCATATAATTAAATATTTTATTCACCAAAAAAATAAAAAATAAAAATTTTGTATTTGATATATTTTTAATATATTTAATATATTATTTTAATTGTTTTAAAATAATTTCAAATATTGATTTCTCCTATCAAATTAATTATTTTTAATCCCAATTTTTCCACACATATAATTTAAATACTCTATTATTTTAATCCACACAAAAAAAATATTTTCTTTGATAAGTTTTTATCAGGTTAAAAAATGTTGCTTTTTAAGTATTTTTAATACTTTTAAAATATTTTCTTTTTTATTTTTCCTAAACCTAATTAATTTCAAATATTCATGTGAATAAAATATCTTTTTCATAAACTTTAATCATTGTTTATGACATGGTTAATGGATTCATTTGATGAATTATACATTTTTATTGTTTTTTTTTTGAAAAATATCTTTAAAAAATGAAATTAGGGTTTTTACTTTGATTCAATCTTTCAAACTTCATTATAATATCTTTGGACCTCTATTAGAGTGTAAGACCTAACCCTCTTTGTAAATAAACCACTTTATGGGCCTCTGCTACAGTATAAGTCTCATCGCGCTTTTCAAAATCACGGTGCGATCACTGTTTTCACAATAATATTTGGACCTCTATTAGGAGTGTAAGTCTCATCCCTCTGTACATAAACTTTGTTTTATATAATTATCAGGGCCTCTGATAGAGTGTAAGACCCAACATCCCCTTTTGTAAATAGAAAATCTTTTAGCCTCATTCATCCTGGGCTTTGTACAAGATACAAACAATCACCTGGGCCTCTATTTAGTGTGTAAGACCCAACACCTTTGCTTATCTCCTACTTAAGATCAAGTCATCTTCAAATTCAAAATCATTTCAAAACTCTCTTCAAAACACTAATTCAATCTTGAAGAAGGCATCTAATCGATCACAATACACTTGGGCCTCTACCTAGAGAATAAAATCCACCACCTTTCTCAATTCAATTCATACTTGTTCATATACTTGTTCATATATCTGTATATATACTTGTACATATCTTGTTAAGTTTTTCTTAGCATTTAAAACATCTTCAGTTTAGACTAGTTCAAACAATAGGATCCCTTAAATCATTATAACTTAGTTCAAACAACTAGTTCCCTCTTGTAAAAAATTTTTTTTCTCCCCAATACAATCAGCCTCCTCTTGGGTTGATTATTTCCCGGTGAAACCTCTTCTTTAACCCCTTTAACCCTGGGACAGGTCAACAAAGAAAGGATTATTTACTGGTGAAACCTTTCTTAAACTCTTCCTAGACTTGGAAAGTATCAATCCCTAGCCTCCTCTTGGGCTTTCATAAAAGAACCCACAGGCTTCTAAGAAGCATCCTCAGCCTCCTCTTGGGCTTCATACAAGGACCCTCAGGCTTCCTAAAAGCATATGATAGATCCTAGTCATCTTTATCAATACACCAATCCCCAGGAGAGTAAAAATCCCTCTAGGGAATTCAATCTCATCCTTTAACTCTCTTATAATCCTCAACAAGGGTTGGTTTTCACTTTAAAATCATCAGCCAGGGTCAGGTTACAATCAACAAATCCCCAAAAGAATCAAAGCCTTTTATGGCATTTAATGATTCAACTCTCTTATAATCTTAAGCAAGAGTTAGTTTCCCTTTTGATTCCACAAAACAGTTCAGGCCTTCTCTTGAAATTGAATTTCCTCAGCAAGAGTCAATCTCCACTTAAATCCCCACAGCCTCCTCTTAGGCTTCATATAGTGATTCCCCCATTAAGCCTCAATCTTGGTCTTTGTACAAGACAAATATAATACTCCCCTAGTTGAGTCAATTTTCAACTTTTTTCTTAGCTTCAACCTTGGGCTTTGATCAAGGCACAAAATTTAACATCCCCACAGATGAGACTATGAGTCCTCTCTGTAGGAGGATGTCTCCTCTATACATCACATTTCAAAACAAATAATTAAAACTTTTTTTTCTAGATAATTGATGTAAGTGGCACACTTGTTAATTCAAAATCCAAGTTAGAGTCCCTCCCTTATCACAGCTAAAGTTCTCTTTCATCTAAGTGATGTAAATGGCAAACCTCTGGATTCTACACATCCAAGTCAATGTCCCTCTCTTAGAATGAAAAGATTCATAAAGGAAAAAGTGGCGTTGCTCTACACTGATTTAAAGCTTCTTCCATCATGTTATTTCACTTTTCCTATTAAGGAAGATATGGCATTGCTGGATTCCACACATCCCAATTAAAGCAACTTCCCTTTATAAATTAATTCTTCAATGTTTGTGATGAATAAGTGAGATATCTCCCTTTAGAAATGACAAATTCTCTCTCAGTCACACTTTTAGATTCAATTCTGGGCTTTGAACAAGACACAAATACACTTTTAGCTTCAATCTTCGGCTTTAAACAAAACACAAATACACTTTTAGCTTTAATCTTGGGCTTTAAACAAGACACAAATACTCTTTTAGCTTCAATCTTGAGCTTTGAACAAGACACCAAACAATTTCCTCCCATAGAATAGGAGGAACTACGAACGCTCTGATTTTCCAAAGTCTCCTTACGTAGGCATAAGATTGCGAAATCTTAGAGAGCGAACTAATAAAAAAATCTTAGGTCAAGTACCTTCCAAAAAAACAATAGAAAACCCTAAAACAGCAATAACATCTCCTCAACTTTCACAAAGGAGAAATTTTCCCTATTCAACAACAAATGAACTTAAGCAACCGAATGTTTCAACAGTAGAAACATATGCAAATAAAGGTTCCTATAGATTACTATAGATACTTAGGGTGTTAACATCTTCCCTTTGTATAACCAACCCCCGATTCCAGATCTCCTCGCATTTGTAAAGGAAAACACTTGCGTACAGGGTTAATTTAAGATATCTTCCCCTTCCTTTTAAGCTTCATAGGATAAATATAGAAATAAAAAAGTAGCACTAAAAGCGGTAGTGGCCGCGTCACAAAAAACCGAAGCTACACTTCCGACTATGGAAATATTATTATACCACTCCATAATGACTAGACCTGATGCCCTAGACATGATGGTAACCTATTTGAGAGTTGACTCAAAAGATGTATGGAAGGAGATGGATGACACCCTATGATGTCATGTTAGTTTTTATTTTATGGAGAAGTTGTATATAGACCACCTAGTTGTGGCAGTGAAGGCCGATGGTGATGATGCACAAGTTTTGTATCATAGAGCATATGTATTAAGGTCATACCTCGTGTATTTGGTTGGAACGTCCATATTTGCAAACAAATTTGCTTATTACGTCGATGTGGTTTAACTTAGATACTTCATTGACTTTGAGTATATTCATGAGTACAACTTGGGGATTGCTTGTTTGGTTTACTTGTAGTCAAAGATAGGTGAAACATGTCTTTGGAATTCCATATAGATGATAGTAAGCTGCATGCTATTTACAGTAATATATTTTCACCTTTACTGTTACTAACATTTCACAACACTTGTGTTACACATTACTAATATTTAATTTACCATTTTTCAGGAATGGATCCTCCAACACTTTCCACCCATCTTTGGTCGGTCATATATTGATTGATGACTGCTAAAAGGATTCGCCACATGCTTGTTCATTCATCCCGCTCAAAGGGAATCAGAGGATCGAGCCGTTTAGAGTGTTTCTTGACTGCATTGCAGTAGATGATATACATTACACACTGTACGATGATCACCGTCATACATGTCCCGTGGATGACATAACTTTCTACTTCTAATGGTTGACTTGTTGGTCACTCCTGATTTATTCACATCTACCTGAGTGAGTCATGCGTCGGTTCGGGTTTCTACAGGGTGTTCTAAGAGACCCATCCATGTTTGCTCCTGTCACTATGCTCCATAGAGATATTGATGTGATGTTTGATGATTTCTATAATCATCTAGTACTAGAGGAAGCACAAAGTGTGTCAGCTCCTTAAACATAGAGTAGTGCATTAAGTTACATTCACTAGTATTTCAGAGTGTCACATCCTTACATGACACCGGTTTATGTCGTTGATGTTTTACTTGCATGTCGTTGTATTATGGATGTTGCGCGAGCGAATATAGAGAGATAAAAGTTTCCAGAAGGCAGTCCTGTGATAGCTACTATAATGCCATTCTATTCGAAACACAAACAACATTGCAGTACAGGAGGCAGAGAAGGGTAAAGGGTCATATATATCTAGTAGTTCTTTTTTACTTCTATTTTGATTGTATTTGTATTATGGATTGTAATTTATCAAAAATGATGTTTGATTATAGATTCAGAATTGATTATAATATATGACATTTTAATTGAATTACATAGTATATAGTTTAATTGATAACAAATTTATTTTTGATAGTATACTTAGTATAAATGGTCTATAATATAAGATTTCTTAACAAAAATGTCAAATTTATAACAATTTTGTTGTCAAAGAATTATTACAAAAATATATTTTCGTATTATTTCTTGACTTTTGAAATAAACACACTACAATAAATTCAAAATATGTTCAAAGTTATTAAGGAAGGACGCATACAAACTCACTCTTCCATAAGTACAAAAATACATTTGGTGACTATTTTTTTCTTTTTGGCAAAATAGAGTGGGATGACTCACTTACAAATGAATATAATCTGTTTGACGTGGGTATAGAAATATACTTGTGTATTATAATAAAGGCATTGAATTAGTCTTGATTCTGCTTAAAAGATGATAATAGATTCCACTTTGTATCTAGCCTAGATTCCAACTACTTTTCTCTTTGGTCCAAAAAGAAGAAACCATGCACCTTTCATATAATTTTTATAAAAAAACGTACTATTGATTTCACATAAAAATTACTAAATAATACCAACAATGCATAAGTAGATACAATAAATAATTTTATACAAATCTTAAATCCATTAAGATACCACTCAAAGTTTTTTCTCTTTTGAATAAAGTAGAGCTTTCCACGTGTTCATAGATACACACGGATACGTATACAATTATATAAATATATAAAATAATAAAAAAATAAAAAATATAAACTTGAATATTAAAGCTAATTAAAGTCTCTTTTATCCCATTGAAACAATAATTCTATGTTTGCCTATTGGATAAACAAAAGCAATGTGTCTTTTCTCTTTCTTATAGAAAATGGTTTCACTAGTGCCACTTCCACTACTTTCTATATTTAAAAAAAAATGTAAATATATCAATTGTCCGGTAAATTAACGAGTTTTTAATTTTCGTTTATATTTTTTATTTTTTAAATAGTTTGAATGTTATATTTTTTTAGTATCTATCTCTAACATAAAAATTTGCAGTAAATTTTGCAAATAAAAGGGTTAATTTTTTTACTTATAAAATTTGCTGTGATTATAACATTGAAGACAAATATCAAAAAATTCTAACATTAAAAAATTATTTAAAAAATATTAAAAAGAAAAATAAAAACTCATTAACTTACCTGAACAATTTATATATTTAAACCTATTTTTATTATATAATAAATAAAAAAGTCAATCCATTACTACAGCTTAATAATTTTACACTATATAACGGTCCTTATCACTATTATGAGAATTTTTTTCAGAATAACTATGTTATTAAAAAAAAATATCAAACAAACTCAAGTTTCAACCATATTATCAAAGTGGCCTATTTTGGAGAAAAAACTAACCTGCTAGTGCCATATGGAATGGTGCCTCAGGCAAAAAAATTTCTAAAAAATGCCAAAAGCCATATGATATGGCGACACAGTTAAAATGGCTTGCCCTAATTTTCCAGGGGAGGCGCCATACCATATGGCGCCTCAGTTCAAGTCCTTTTTTTTAAACGTTTTAATGTTAAGATTTTAATTTATAATAAATTATATTTTTTAAAAGGGTATCATGTGCCATAAATAAGGGTATACCCTCATTTGTTATTACACAACACTTCTCACCAAAACCCTAATTTCCTCATTTCCCTCACCAATATCCTAATCTCTCCCCTCCCACCATGTCTGAGTGGTTAAAACGCCGTCCATCGTCATCATCATCAGCACCAGAGGAACCACTTCCAACATTTCTACTGATGAAAAGAAATGCCCTAGTTGTATTCTCAACAACAAAGCCTCTGATAAAGGTCTTACTCTGGAACACGCAGACATTGGAGCATTTGCATTGGGAACTTTATCGTTGGCTAGAAGGAGAATTTGAGGCAGGTGAAAAGATCAGGAAGATTGAGGAGTCTGGTCCAAATCGAGTCACCCACACTTGGAGAAAAGTGCAAAATGATGTTGGTGTCCTAATGATGATTGTAGCGAGGAAATTTGTGAGTGTAAGCTATTGATTAACTTAACCCAAAATTAAGCAAGAGTCGCCACCACACTTTTATTTTATCCACAAAGGGAAAGGAAAAAGAGCGAACAAAAGCTAAAGAGTTCTAAAAAACAAGAATAAACAGAGAATGGGTAAGGGGGTTGGTTACGCAATGGGAAGGTGTTAGTACCCAAAACGTCTATAGTACCCTATAGGAGCCCTTTGAAATATCTACCGCTTTTTGGTTTGAAAATGGTTTGCTTGTAAAGAGATTGAGGAGATGAGAGGAGAATTATTTTTTGATTTTTGTGTTTGGAGAGACTTATCGCCTCATGCCTACGTACCCACGATGTGCAATGTAGGATCAAAACCCAGTAGTTCGTGGTACAAAGAACGAAAAAATTGTTGGTTTTGATTGATTTTTAAGTGTAAAGACAAATCGTCATTTCTAAGCGAATAATTTCGCTTAAAGAAATGAATCATGTCTAAACTTATGAAAAAAAGTTTAAAAGAAAAAAGGGTGCATAAAAGCACAAAAGATTTGAGTGAGTTTTATATTTTTTTATGTTTTTATGAAATGGTCAAAATATAGTTAAATGGATTGATATTTATTAAATAAAAGAATGTTTTAAAAGTTACTTGACAAAAGTCAAGGTTTTATTATGAAAGCGGTTTTAAGTTGAAAACAAGAAGGTTTTGAAAAAAGAGAGAGGATTTTGAAAATTTAAGAACGGGGAGGAGAAGAAGTGACTATCCTAGTGCATAAAATAAAAGCTAAGGAAAAGAAGGATCTAACCAAAATGGAGCCACTTCAAAACAATATTAAAAGAATTCCATCCTTAAGCAAATTGACCAATAAAGGCAAGTCTTCAATCAATACTCTAAGCAAAGGGATAAGAAGTCCTAATTCTAGGTCCATAAGTCCAATATTACTTTGAAAGAGGTCCCTAAAGAGATCACTCCAAAGCATAGGATAGTAACCAATAGTCCAAGATGAGGAGAATTAAGTTTTTTATGGTTTAAGCCTATATTAATGTTTTTGAGCCCAAATGGACAAAGAAAAAAAGGCATAAGCATAAACATGTGTCCAACAGACAAAGGAAAAATTGCGGAAACATAAACATGTGTCCAACGGCAAAATAAAAATTGCGGAAACATAAACATGTGTCCAACGGACAAAGGAAAAATTACATAAAAGTAAAAGAGAGATAAGGAGCGAGAAGGAAATGTAAATGATTAGTACAATAGTAATATTAGTAAGTTAGCAATTAGTTGTTAGTGTTAGTGATCAATAACAATTGAATAATTGCACTTAGGTCAAGGTTGATGAAACTCACTAGAGGATTGATAAGACCAAAGCCTCCTAACAACAAGTTTCATAAGTTTTGAACCATAAGACAAATAATCAACCATTCTTGATAGTTTTCCGATACGGGACAAATATTGCGCTATGTTAAGAAATCGTCGAGTAATTTACGGAGTAATTACCCTACAATGAGGCCGGTCAATAGCTCTTTGTGCTAATGTATGCTAGATGAACGATATATAAATCGTCATCCGAAAGCAATACCGCACGAAAAGAAAAGTGGTAGCGATCTCGTCTCGATCGAAATTCAACAAAAGAATTCCAAGATCTTTAGACTTTCATCGATCAAAAAGAAAAAGAAATAGATGAAGAGAAAGCCAAATTAAACCACACAAATATGTGATCTAAGGCTAAGAACAAAGGAAAGGGGAAGAAAATGGAAAAGGAACCAAAACAGTCCCAAAACCAAGCAAAAAACACATTCTGGAGGCTGGTTAATCAATTAACCAACTCACAGGGTAATTATGTTAATCGATTAACTAGTGCAAACTTCCAGTTTTTTGCGCAGAAACAAGCTGTTAATCGATTAACCTAATTGTACATGTTTTGGTTAATCGATTAACACTGTGAAAACAACAGAAAATCAGTTTGAAAATTGCCAAATCCTTGATCACTCATTTCTTCAAACATCTTAGGATCAAGGATTCAATTGTGCACGAATTTTGGAGTAAAACACCAGCAAAAACCAGCAATCAACACAAATTGCAAGATCCAAAGATCAAGCAAACAAGATCAACAAAAGATCTACATTCTGGAAGATGAAGATGAAGCTTCAACAATGGTGAAAAGTGAATTACCAATCCAAATCATAGAATCCTTCCAAATTGCAGCAAGATCTATACTCCAAAGCCTTGATCTATGAACAAAAACAAGAATGGATGGAGGTTTAGCTCTAAATTAGTAAGAATCAATGTGAATTCTTACTAACTTATGAAAGAAGAAATAAGAGCTTTGGTGAATTTGTGGTTTGGGGAGAGAAATTGCAAGGGATTTGTTGGCTATCAAAAGCTTGTAGAATGAATGAAATGAAGGCTCTATTTATAGAGTTTAGGCTTGGAAATTTGGTGGTTTTGAATTAGGCTTGGATGATCAAAATTAGGATTGGAATTCAAATTTGGAGGGAAATCACAAAAGAGTGGTGATTAGTGATGGTACATGGTGGGGAATGATCAAAATGATGTAGGGAATTAAAATGAGATGGTCTAGAATATTCCATATGTGATCAAAATGGTGAAGATTGGTGCCAATTGCTGCAAAATTTGAATTTGGCACATTTTTTCAAAAATTGCACGTGTTAATCAATTAACCACTTCACAGTGCAATTAGGTTAATCGATTAACACAGTGAAAAATGGGAAAATGGCTTTTTTGATGTGCTGTCTTGGCTCTGGCTCGATTTTCTTGCTTGTCAAAGAAGGCATGGAAATAAACACATGAACCTTGGAGTCCCTTGAATAATAATCAATTAAATCTTGGAAACTCTTGGTCAGATAATTTTTGAATTAATCGCATATCAACTTTGACTTTATTCAGATGAAATTCATTCGAGCTGAGGGACTATTATTTTGGCATTTTTAACCTGTTCTTCCCCTGAAAATGTTAGTGAAAGAAACAAAATATTTTTGGATTTTAATTAATGGTTAGTACAATATAAACAAATCAAACGCACACAAACTCAAAGATCCCTGCAAGGCACAATCCTATCAAAGAGGGAACCAATATGTGATCTTATTTGTGGTATGCAAAAATGCAAATGACATGTGGGATCTTAGGGGTAAAAATTAGGGTATTACAGCTGCCGCTATTTAAGTTTCTTCTATCTGGAGGTACGAAGATGGGCATCTTTGTCTCGATGAGATAGAAGAGACTTAAATATAACAACAAACCAATTTTTGGCCCTAAGAGACCACAAAATGAATGATCACGCAAATGATATGCAAACACAAGACCACTGTCGGGAAAATATGCCACGGGAGATAAACAAAAACCGGAGAGCAAAACAAAAGAGAAAAGACTCCGCAGGGGAAAACACATCCCAACAAAGGGAGGAGACAAACTGGGGATAAGTGTATGTGGAAATAAACCACATCACACCAAGGATAAAACCCAACAGGGAAGACTTAGCACAACAAGGCTCCTCTGGGAAAAACAATACCTCGACAACGAACTGTCTCCTCGAACCGAAGAGACTTACCATTCATCGGAGTCACAAAATCTCAACAATGAACTATCCCATCAAACTGAAGAGACTTACCATTCATCGGAGTAACAAATCCCAAGAACGAACTGTCCCATCAAACCGAAGAGAGTTACCATTCATCGGAGTCACAAAATCTCAACAACGAACTGTCCCATTAAACCGAAGAGACTTACCATTCATCGGAGTAACAAATCTCAACAACGAACTATCTCTAGCATACCGAAGAGACTTACCATTCATCGGAGTCACAAAACCTCAACAATGAACTGTCCCATCAAACCGAAGAGACTTACCATTCATTTGAGTAACAAATCTCAACAACGAACTGTCCCATCAAATCGAAGAGACTTACCATTCATCGGAGTCACAAAATCTCAACAACGAACTGTCCCATCAAACCGAAGAGACTTACCATTCATCGAAGTAACAAATCTCAACAACGAACTGTTCCATCAAACCGAAGAGACTTACCATTCATCGGAGTAACAAATCTCAACAACGAAGTGTCCCGTCAAACCGAAGAGACTTACCATTCATCGGAGTCACAAAATCTCAACAACGAACTATCCTATCAAATCGAAGAGACTTACCATTCATTGAAGTCACAAAATCTCAAAAACGAACTGTCCCATCAAACCGAAGAGACTTACCATTCATTGGAGTCACAAAATCTCAACAACGAACTGTCCCATTAAACCAAAGAGACTTACCATTCATTGGAGTAACAAAATCTCAAAAACGAACTGTCCCATTAAACCGAAGAGACTTACCTTTCATTGGAGTCACAAAATCTCAACAACGAACTGTCTCGTCAAACCGAAGAGACTTACCATTCATCGGAGTAACCAATCTCAACAACAAACTGTCCCATCGAACCGAAAAGACTTACATTCATTGGAGTAAAAAAATCTCAACAACGAACTGTCCCATCAAACCGAAGAGACTTACCATTCATCTGAGTCACAAAATCTCAACAACGAACTGTCCCGTCAAACCGAAGAGACTTACCATTCATTGGAGTCACAAAATCTCAACAACGAACTGTCCCATCAAACCAAAGAGACTTACCATTCATCGGAGTAACAAATCTCAACAACGAACTGTCCCATCAAACCGAAGAGACTTACCATTCATCGGAGTCACAAAACCTCAAAAACAAACTTTCCCATCAAACTGAAGAGATTTACCATTCATCGGAGTAACCAATCTCAACAACAAACTGTCCCATCAAACCGACGAGACTTACCATTCATCGGAGTCACAAAATCTCAACAACGAACTGTCCCATCAAACCGAAGAGACTTACCATTCATTGGAGTCACAAAATCTCAACAACGAACCGTCCCGTCAAACCGAAGAGACTTACCACTCATTGGAATCACAAAATCTCAACAACGAACTGTCCCGTCAAACCGAAGAGACTTACCATTCATCGGAGTCACAAAAGGTATTAACTCCATCGCCTCAGGATTTTCAAATAAAGGAAAGCCACGAAACAGTATTGAACCTTCCAAAAGGGGAATCATACGAAGATTTTAGCTGAAGGGCGCAGAATCTTCAAAGGTGCAAAATAAATGCACTCTCAATCTAGGTTTCACAGCCTAGAAAACCAAACAAATATTACAGGGGACCAAAGTTCAATCCAAGAACAAGCTGGAGAGAAATAGTCAAACAAGACTCATCCCGAGGAGGAAATATCTCAACTGGGGACTAATTCCATCCAGATAATGAACTGGAGAGGAAACTGAATCAAAAATCTTCCACGAGAAATAAACTCAGTGGGGAATTAACAAAGATAGGCATTTTTCTGCTTACGGGTCGACACTCTAAATGGAGGGAGGACACACACGCTCTGCGGGGATAACAACACCAGAGAGCAAAGAAGCACCAACACAAATGCAAAAATGCACAATGCAACAACAAAATGCTATGCACAACAAATGAATGCGTATGTAATGCGTATGAGTATGAATATGCTGACAAAACAGACATAAAGAATAAACAGAGGGTGAAAAAAAACATCACGACACCACTGAATACTCGGCTAATCTCAACAAGATGGAGATATCATTAGTAACTCTGCTAGGGATTTAGCTGAAGAAATCCTGCAAGGAATAAACAAAAGCTGTCAAAGGAAAATAAATCCTACTACAAGGCTCAAATATTGCTGGAGAAAAGAAGATACTCCTTGGGGAAAGACCCAAATATCAGTTTTCTAACATCGATGATCAACAAAGAGGATAATAACATAAACTCTACTTTGAGGACGGCAAGAAAGCTGTCGGGGAATCATAACAACCCAAATATTTCTGACTTTCCCTGGGGATAATAAAAAATTCACAGAAACTTTCATTTCAAAAGGATGAAGAGATCTATTGCGGAGAAATAATGAATCCGCTCGGGATTGTAGACATATAAACATCTACGCGAAATCCACTGGGAAAACAAGGCAGATCTGTTGGAGATACGAGAACAGTCTCAGAGGGTTAACCAATTCGAACGAGGCATCTTGGACTTGCTGAGAAAATAACAACAGGTCAAACTATGGGGAATTTTAGATCAATACTCATCATAAATGAGAGAAAACCCAACAGGTGACTAAAAGAGATATCATCAGCGACTTCACTGGGGAATAGCCACAACAGTGATGCATAAACTTCTCTAAAAATAAACAATCAGGAAAGAAGTACATTCTGGACTTGCCGGGGATGATAAGAACTTAACACCACTGCTCCATGCTTGGGAAATAATCGAAACAATAATGCACCACCTCCGTTGAGGAATCGGCAAGAATAAATCTCTGGGTAGGACAACTTGGAGAGGAATACATCCACAAGTCAAGATAAAATCGGGCAAGCGGCCACTATGTCAATGCTTCTTAGAAGAGAATAACATTGCTCTCTGGTTGGGGACATCCAAAGCAACAACAACACATCTAGAGGGTAAAACTCTGAGTGAACATTCCTTATATGATTTCGGCTGGGGACAGCAAAAAAATGAATCTCTGCATGGGGACCACCATTAAGGAGAAGTGGACCTCAAAACTACTCAACTGCCTGACCATAACATAATCAGCTGGAGAAGATTCGAATCAAGACCTAGCTGGGGAAAAACCAAACAGCATTGGACCTTATGAATTCAACACACCATGAAAAGCCTATCATCTTATCACCAATTACCATTCATAGGAACAAACTCTACTGAGGAAATATCGACAAACTCTACTGGGGAGCTGTCAATAAATTCCGCCAAAGGAGCGAGAACGAACCCTGCTGAGGAAAACATCGATTTTACCATCCTTGGAATAACCATTGATGTTCCTTTTCACATTCATAACTCAAAGGAAAATGTTTTTATAATTTTCAAAAATTTAAATCAATTATTCACATTTTGTTTCAAAAATCATCATAAAAAATAAATGAAATTTTGCAAACAGAATCAAAATAAGAATTGCAAACAAAGGGACAAAGCCCCAAATTTTATTAATAGAACGGAAGTCCGCAAATGGCGTAATTCCATGGATCATTACAAAGTTTAAAAAATGGTAAATACATGGAAAGGGTTACATTGAAATACAATGACCACTATTCTCCCTAACAACTTTGAATTCCACTGTGCCCAAAACTTCAGCTGAGGATGATTGAAGCAGAATCCTTGATAGACAATGTTGCTTTCAAATGATCAAGACTGGCCAGATGCAGTTACTTGCCATGATCCCTAACTTTTGCCTAGATTTCCCTCTCGGGTTTTCAATCTACCGGGATGATTATTTCTGTTTTTGTCTCTAATTTTTGCCTGGACCGCCCTTTCGGGTTTTCAGCCCACCAAAACACTCATTTTTACCTAAGCTGCCCTTTCGAGTTTTCAACTTAGGGAGCTGTTCTTTTATTTTTTTTAGGCGAAGTATTTCTTGACTGCATCGGAATTCACAGGACGAGTGAACTCTTCACCATCCATAGTTGTAAGAAGTAATGTACCACCAGAGAAGGCTCTCTTAACAACACATGGGCCTTCATAATTAGGAGTCCACTTGACCCTAGAATCATTGGTAGAAGTCGAGATCCTTTTGAGCACGAGGTCGCCTTCTCTGAACACACGAGGTCGAAACTTCTTATCAAAAGCTTTCTTCATTCTCTGTTGATACAATTGGCCATGACACAAGGCCGTCATTCTTTTCTCCTCAATCAAATTCAACTGGTCATATCTGCTTTGGCACCATTAGCCTCAGACAATTCAGCTTCCATCAAAACTCTCATAGAAGGGATTTCAACCTCTACCGGGAGCACTGCTTCCATACCGTAAACAAGAGAAAAAGGGGTTGCCCCTATTGAAGTGCGGACGGATGTACGATACCCATGCAAAGCAAAAGGGAGCATCTCATGCCAATCCTTGTAAGTAACAACCATCTTCTGAACAATCTTCTTAATATTCTTATTGACAACTTCAACAACCCCATTCATCTTAGGTCTGTAAGGAGAAGAATTGTGATGCTCAATCTTAAACTCATCACATAATTCCTTCATCATCTTGTTATTCAGATTCGACCCATTATCAGTGATAATCTTGTTCGAAACACCATACCGACAAATGATTTGGTTCTTGATAAACTGGACCACTACTTGCTTGGTCACATTGGCATATGATGCCGCTTCAACCCACTTGGTAAAATAATCAATAGCCACCAATATGAAACAGTGTCCGTTCGAAGCTTTAGGCTCAATCATTCCAATCATATCAATGCCTCACATGGAGAAAGGCCATGGAGAAGAGATAACATTGAGAGGAGTTGGAGGCACATGAATTTTGTCAGCATAAACCTGGCACTTATGGCACTTCTTCACGAATTTGCAATAGTCAGATTCCATTGTCAGCCAATAGTAACCTGCCCTTAACATTTTCTTAACCATTGCATGCCTATTGGCATGGGTACCAAAAGATCCTTCATGAATTTCTTTCATCAACATGTCTGCTTCGTGTCTATCCACGCATCTGAGCAAGACCATGTCATTAATTCTTTTATACAGCACATCATCGTTCAAGAAGAAACTACCAGCCAACCTTCTCAAAGTCTTCTTATCTTTCTTGGATGCCCCAAGCGGGCACTCTTGATTTTGAAGAAAGCATTTAATATCATAATACCACGGTTTATCATCAACAACCTCTTCAACCACAAATACATGAGCTGGCCTATCAAGTCGCATAACATCAATTTTGGGCACATCATTCCACCGATTCACCACAATCATGGAGGATATAGTTGCTAAGGCATCTGCCATTCGATTTGCTGCTCTGGGTACATGGTGAAACTCAACCTTATTGAAGAAAGTTAACAACCTTCTTGCATAATCTCGATAAGGAATTAAATCAGGTTGACGTGTCTCCCATTCTCCTTTAATCTGATTAATCACTAGGGCTAAATCTCCGTATACATCAAGAATCTTGATTCTCAAATCAATAGCTTCTTCCAAGCCCATAATACACGCTTCATACTCAGCCGCATTATTTGTGCAAATGAACATCAACCTTGCAGTGAAAGGAATGTGAGAACCATGAGGAGTAACAATTATTGCTCTAATACCATTGCCATACTCATTAATAGCTCCGTCAAAAATCAAACCCCAACGGGATCCAGGCTCAGGCCCTTCATCAAGTAATGGTTCTTCACAATCTTTAACCTTTAGGTACATCACATCCTCATCAGGAAAATCAAACCTGATAGGTTGATAATCATCAATTGGCTGGTGTGCCAAATAGTCATCCAAAACACTTCTTTTTATCACTTTTTGAGTTCGGTACTCGATATTATATTCTGACAACAACATTTGCCAACGAGAGATCCTCCCAGTTAGAGCAGGCTTTTCAAAGATATACTTGATCGGATCCATTTTGGATATCAACCAAGTTGTATGATTCAACATATACTGGCGGAGGCGCTTGGCAGCCCAAGCTAAAGCACAACATGTCTTTTCAAGCATTGAGTACCGAGACTCACAATCGGTGAACTTCTTGCTCAAATAATAAATGGCAAATTATTTTAGACCAGATTCATCTTGTTGACCTAGAACACAACCCATAGACTCTTCCAGCACAGTCAAATACATGATCAAAGGTCTTCCTTCCATGGGAGGAGACAAAATTGGAGGTTCAAGCAGATACTCTTTAATTATTTCAAAAGCTCTCTGACAATCCTCTGTCCAGACACAACCCTGATCTTTGCGAAGAAGCTTGAAGATCGGCGCACATGTGGCAGTCATATTGGATATAAATCGGGAGATGTAATTTAAACGTCCCAAGAATCCTCTTACTTTTTTCTCTGTTTTGGGCGCAGGCATTTCCTGAATGGCTTTAACTTTACCAGGATCAATTTCAATGCCTTTTTGGCTGACAATAAAGCCCAACAACTTTTCAGAACGGACACCAAAAGTGCATTTATTTGGATTCAAACGGAGCTTAAACTTTCTCAAACGCTGAAACAACTTCAATAAGTACTCAATATGATCTTCTTCAGTCTTCGACTTACAAATCATATCATCCACATAGACTTCAATTTCTTTATGCATCATATCATGGAACAAAGTGGTCATAGCTCTCTGGTACGTTGCACCAGCATTTTTCAAACCGAAGGGCATCACTCTGTAACAGAATGTTCCCCAGGGTGTAATGAATGTTTTCTTTTCCATATCCTAGGGTGCCATCTTTATTTGATTATAACCGTAAAATCCATCCATAAAAGAAAAGATACTGAATTTAGCCGTATTATCTACCAACATATCAATGTGTGGCAATGGAAAGTCATCTTTTAGACTAACTTTATTCAAATCTCTATAGTCAACGCACATTCGGAATTTTCCGTCTTTCTTTGGAACAGGCACAATATTGGCCACCCATTGAGGATACTCAGAAGTCACAAGGAAACCAACATCAATCTGCTTTTGAACTTCCTCTTTGATCTTCACAGCCATGTCAGGATGAGTTCTTCTCAATTTCTGCTTCACCGGTGGACATTCAGGCTTCAATGGCAATCTATGCTCCACAATATCAGTATTAAGACCAGGCATGTGTTGATAAGACCAAGCAAACACGTCAACATATTCTCTAAGAAGCTCCACAATATTCTTCTTAACATCTGACTGAAGTAGTGCCCCAATCTTGACTTCTTTTATATCATCATCTGAACCCAAATTAACCAATTCCAACGGCTCTTCATGAGGCTGAATGGCCTTTTCCTCGTGCTCAAGCAACCGAGAAATTTCATCGGGAATCTCCTCAATATCCTCTTCTTCAACTCCAAACGCAGGGAACTCAAAGTTGGGAGGGGGCATAAGGTCATTGTTTTCAATGGGTTTAACAATCAATCTGCACAATGATTTATGTTTGATTTTAGAATATGAACAAAAAGTGCAAGTATTATGCAGATAAAAGTGATTATCACATTATTATTACTTTTTGGTTTTTAATGTTACTATTTTTCAAAAATAAAGCAAAAAGGGAAAACATAATATGGATGAACAAAATAACATTTTATTGATGATGATAAAATTTGAAACAAAGCCCTCACAAATTCACTTTCACCTTGGGTAGAGTGAAAGGATTTTTGAAAGAAACAAAAACAAATTACTTTGAAATATGAACAACAGTGGGAACATCAACAGCCATCCAATTCTGGCAGACTTGTCCATGTGTCACGAAATTGGGAAGTTCTTCCTCTTCATCATCTTTAATGATGGCACTGACTTCATATTCAGGTTCCTTAAACTTCTTCCAAGGGGAATAAAAAGGCACATATGCATCCTCCGGGGACATATACCCGGGGTCTTCCAAATAAGGCTCCCAGTCTTCAGCAGGAATGACATCATCTTCAAAACCAAACGGGATGTAGCCTACAGAGTCATCTTCAAGAATTGTAGCTGTACGAAGATCTTTACTAGGGCAATCTTGAACCATATTGACAGACGCCTTGCCGTGATTAGGCAGCGGATTTGATTGGACTTTAGGATTGGAATCTTCGAAAGACAAAATACCACTCTTAGCCAATCTTTGAACTTCCATCTTTAATGGATAATAGTTCTCAGTATCATGTCCAGCTCCTCCCTGATGGAAAGCACAATGAGCTTCAGGTTTATACCACCATGGTGAATCTTTTGGAACAGCAGGTGGTGGACGGGCCTGAACAAGATTCTTCTTAATTAGACAAGGAAGCAATTCTGTATATGTCCTTGGAATCAGATCAAAATCTTTCTGAAAACGGCCCCGTTGATTATTTGGCTGATCAGAATGTTGCTGCTGAGCAGGAGCTGCCTGAACAACAGGAGCTGAACTAATAACAGGAGTGGCAGATGCAACATGTTGCTGAGACTAATTGTTTCTATGGCGAGGTCCTCTATACCTTTCTCGAGAAACAGCATTGGTCTCTCCTTCTTTCTTTTTGGCAAATCCTCCACTATATTTTTTGGAACTTCCAGTAGAATTGCCATCTTTCGACAAACGTCCCTCACGGACACCCTCTTCCAATCTCATCGCCATATTAACCATCTCAGTGAAATCACTCGGGGCACTAGCAATCATACGCTCATAATAGAAAGGACTCAGAGTTTTTAGAAAAAATTTGGTCATCTCCTTCTCTTCCAAAGGAGGGTTGATCTGAGCAGCAATCTCGCACCACATTTGCGCATATTCTTTAAATGTCTCCTTATCCTTCTGAGTCATTTCTCAAAGCTGGTCACGATCAGGAGCCATATCCACATTATACTTATACTGTTTCACAAACGCCTCACCCAAATCTTCGAAAGTGTGAATTCGAGCACTATTGAGTCCTATATACCATTTCAAAGCAGTACCAGACAAACTATCTTGAAAATAGTGAATGAGTAGCTGATCATTATCCTTATGAGCCGACATCTTACGAGCATACATAGTCAAATGACTCATCGGACAAGAGTTACCCTTATACTTTTCAAAGTCAAGGGCCTTGAACTTATGCGGGATCTTTACATTTGGAACCAAGCATAACTCATGAGCATTCTTTCCAAACAACTCTTTACCCCTCAGAGCTTTGATTTCTTTCTGTATTTCCACAAACTGGTCTTGAGTCCCTTCCATTCTATCATAAGCACTGACATTCTCACTTGGAGCAGTATGGAAAATCTGCTCTTCACCAAAAGGAACAGTGTGAACCACAGGCGGTGGTACAGTCATCACAGGTTGAACGGTATGAACAACTGGAATTTTAGGAGGTGGTGGTGGTGGTTGATAACCCTCAGGAACAAAGTTATGAGGCATGCCCCAGGGGAAGCCAGAAGGCATGGAATACTGAGGAACACTAGCAGGCGCCACAGAGATGGGCGTAGAGACAATCTCAGAAATAACTGTCCTTTTCTCAAGAGTTGAAAGGAGAGGAGGAGGTGGTGGTGGATGATTCTGAGCAGCCACCAGAGCTTCCATCATAGCAGTGAGTCTTTCTAAACCATCCTTCAAAGTTGACACTTCTTCACGAAGCTCACGGTTTTCTTGTTGCAATTGATCCATCTTTTTCTTCAGATTAGCTCGAGTATTATACTGGTGCGACAGCTTGGCTGAACGAAGACCAAAGGCAAACAATAAGACACCTGGAAAAGGCAAGAAATAATGCAGAAGATGATGCTTGATATGCAAGATGCAAATGCAAAGTTTCAAGGAAATATAAGGAATATTGCAAACATTGTTATTTGAAATACCAAAATCTCATTCATTAATGATGGAAAAGATTACATCTCGGAAATACAAATTCAAGAATCCTAAAACAAATAGAGAATGAAGAAAACTAGATCCATAGAGAATCCTATGAGAAGAAGTCCCAGCTCTATCTTCCAGCTTCTTGATGTGGGCATGCATTTGAGTCTTCTCAATCAGCTACTTATCGACGATCAACTTCCAAGGAGATTCTGAACTCTTAGGAATATCGGAAACTGGCTGAATGCGAGAGGAAAATACATCCTCTTGCGCCTTTCTCTTCTTGTTGGCAACTTCATCTTCATTCTTCTTCTTGAAGTGCTCTTGAAGTCTTGCATTCTCTGACTCAACAATCTGATACTTGTTCTTCCATGCATCTCTCTCTTGTTGCATTTCGGCCAAAGCGATCTGAAGCTTCTCTGTGTCCTCCATAAAGTAGAGAATAGGCTTCTTATCAGTTAGAGATAAAGGATCCTGACGCTTATAAGGCATCTTCAAAGTAATAGCTCTATTTTTAACCCACTAGAGGTAAGGTTCCGAAGAGACACAATTCGGATTTCCCAAACTTTCCTTCCCTTTTCTATGAATGCTGCACCAAGCTTCCACAATTTCTCTCTTGAGAGCAACCTGAGATTCTTCATCCTTGAAAAAGAGATCGGCCAAATGAATGTTCTTCGATACCTCTCGCAAAGGATATCCTAACTGATGACGAGCCAACACTGGATTGTAGTTGATTCCTCCCTTTGTACCAAGAAGAGGCACGTTGGGAAAATCACCACAACTATCAATAATCATCGCTCCAGAAGGAACACGGCTACACTAATCAATATCAGAATGAGTGAGAGACATGATTTTCCGCAACCAATATAAACCATCCTTGAGATTCCAGAAAGATACAGACTTCGGCAAGTGAGAAATAAACCACTTGTAAAGCAAAGGGGCACAACAGATAATCATCCCTTCACCATGGAAATTCCTGAGGTGAATAGAATGGTAAGCATCGGCAAGCAAAGTGGGAATTGGATTCCCAATCAAGAAGATCTGAATAGCGTTGATGTCGATAAAGTTCTCAACATTTGGGAAGAGGAACAGTCCATAAATAAGCAAGGCAAGAATAGCCTCAAAAGCAACTGTGTTCTTCACACTAGCAAAGTGATGAGCTCTATCCATCAAGAACTTAGCGGGTAACTCAAGAATCTTTCCTTTGGTATCCATGCGAGCCTTAATCTCGGAAACCTTCAAGTGAGTAGCCTTCGCAATAACATCATGCTCGGGAGCGGGGTCCAAACCAGAGAAAATCTGACCATAAACAGGAAAACCAAGCAGGAGAGAATACTCCTCTAGCATAGGTACCAACTGATAATCAGGAAAGGTGAAACAATGTAGCAAAGGGTCATAGAACTGAACCAAAGTAGCAAGCAATCCTTCAGCCATATCAACCTTCAAGAGAGACAAAAGCCTTCCATATCTGGACTCGAACTTCTTGGTATCAGTAACCAAAGATACTAGCTCTCTCAAACCCTCTAATTTAGGACTCTTGAAAGTGTACTTCTTTGTACTTCTCCTTCCAAAATCCATAACAAAAGTACCTGTAATGTTTGCAATAACGCCTTTAAGTTCCTTGAAACCTTCCAAAAGAATGCTCATGAATGCATGAGTGCATGAATGCAACACCCACAAACAAGATCACACAAAGCACACGGGTCAAGGTTCAAGTCACGAGCATGAAGCCGAGGGTAAGAACCAATCCCACAAAGGTGTGTACTAAGGTTTTGTCTTCATTGTACCTGTAGAAAACAGTGGTTCTAACAAAGTGCCCAGGGTCCACAATCCACTATCAGACACACCAGCACACCGATTTGCTCGGAGGTTGGTAGTTATCCTCAAGAGCATCTAACTTGAGTGTAGCATCGCGTGACAGCTAAGTCAGATTTGCATCTTCATAGCTTCCGCGCTACGATCCTAAAAAGGCTAGGATGGGTTAAGGGTTACTACGGTCCTCAGTGTTATAGGCTTCCATGGAAAAAGTAATGCCTTCTCGATCGCTCGATCGACATTAGTAATTCCAAAGAGGCAACCACCAAGCAGATAGATTCTCAAGTTCTTCTTTTTCAGGATTCGACTCCGTCAAAGTTCCCTTGACTATACTATCCTCCTATCTTAAAGTGCACTCTGGTCCAGGTATAGGACCTATCTCACACACAGAGGAACTCCCAAATAGAACAAATAAGTAACAAGAAAATCAAGCAAAAAGCAGTAAATAAATCAAAGTAGGCTAAACCCCTCAAGGGAGATGATCCCTAGCAGAGTCGCCACTTTTCTGTAGCGGGGAAATTTGTGAGTGTAAGCTATTGATTAACTTAACTCAAAATTAAGCAAGAGTTGCCACCGCACTTTTATTTTATCCACAAAGGGAAAGGAAAAAGAGCGAAAAAAACCTAAAGAGTTCTAAAAAACAAGAACAAACAGAGAATGGGTAAGCGGGGTTGGTTACGCAATGGGAAGGTGTTAGCACCCAAAACGTCTATAGTACCCTATAGGAGCCCTTTGAAATATCTACCACTTTTTGGATTGAAAATGGTTTACTTGTAAAGAGATTGAGGAGATGAGAGGAGAATTATTTTTTAAGATTTTTGTGTTTGGAGAGACTTATCGCCTCATGCCTACGTACCCACGATGTGCAATGTAGGATCAAAACCCCGTAGTTCGTGGTACAAAGAACGAAAAAATTATTGGTTTTGATTGATTTTTAAGTGTAAAGACAAGTCGTCATTTCTAAGCGAATAATTCCGCTTAAAGAAATGAATCATGTCTAAACTTATGAAAAATAGTTTAAAAGGAAAAAGGGTGCAAAATAACACAAAAGATTTGAGTGAGTTTTATATTTTTTTATGTTTTTATGAAATGGTCAAAATATAGTTAAATGGATTGATATTTATTAAAGAAAAGAAAGTTTTAAAAGTCACTTGACAAAAGTCAAGGTTTTATTATGAAAACGGTTTTAAGTTGAAAATAAGAAGGTTTTGAAAAACGAGAGAGGATTTTGAAAATTTAAGAATGGGGAGGAGAAGAAGTGACTATCCTAGTGCATAAAATAAAAGCTAGGGAAAAGAAGGATCTAACCAAAATGGAGCCACTTCAAAGCAAAATTAAAAGAATTCCATCCTTAAGCAAATTGACCAATAAAAGCAAGTCTTCAATCAATACTCCAAGCAAAGGGATAAGAAGTCCTAATTCTAGGTCCATAAGTCCAATATTACTTCGAAAGAGGTCCATAAAGAGATTACTCCAAAGCATGGGATAGTAACCAATAGTCCAAGATGAGGAGAATTAAGTTTTTTATGGTTTAAGCCTTTATTAATGTTTTTGAGTCCAAATGGACAAAGAAAAAAAAGGCATAAGCATAAACATGTGTCCAACGGACAAAGGAAAAATTGCAGAAACATAAACATGTGTCCAACGGACAAAAGAAAAATTGCAGAAACATAAACATGTGTCCAACGGACAAAGGAAAAATTGCATAAAAGTAAAAGAGAGATAAGAAGCGAGAAGGAAATGTAAATGATTAGTACAATAGTAATATTAGTAAGTTAGTAATTAGTTGTTAATGTTAGTGATCAATAACAATTGAATAATTTCACTTAGGTCAAGGTTGATGAAACTCATTAGAGGATTGATAAGACCAAAGTCTCCTAACAACAAGTTTCATGAGTTTTGAACCATAAGACAAATAATCAACCATTCTTGATAGTTTTTCGATACGGGACAAATATTGCGCTATGTTAAGAAATCGCCGAGTAATTTACGGAGTAATTACCCTACAATGAGGCCGGTCAATAGCACTTTGTGCTAATGTATGCTAGATGAACGATATATAGATCGTCATCCGAAAGCAATACCGCACGAAAAGAAAAATGGTAGCGATCTCGTCTCGATCGAAATTCAACAAAGAATTCCAAGATCTTTATACTTTCATCGATCAAAAAGAAAAAGAAATAGATGAAGAGAAAGCCAAATTAAACCACACAAATATGTGATCTAAGGCTCAGAACAAAGGAAAGGGGAAGAAAATGGAAAAGGAACCAAAACAATCCCAAAACCAAGCAAAAAACACATTCTGGAGGCTGGTTAATCGATTAACCAACTCACAGGGTAATTATGTTAATCGATTAACTAGTGCAAACTTCCAGTTTTTTGTGCAGAAACAAGTTGTTAATCGATTAACCTAATTGTACATGTTTTGGTTAATCGATTAACACTGTGAAAACAGCAGAAAATCAGTTTGAAAATTGCCAAATCCTTGATCACTCATTTCTTCAAACATCTTAGGATCAAGGATTCAATTGTGCACGAATTTTGGAGTAAAATAGCAGCAAAAACCAGTAATCAACACAAATTGCAAGATCCAAAGATCAAGCAAACAAGATCAACAAAAAATCTACATTATGGAAGATGAAGATGAAGCTTCAACAATGGTGAAAAGTGAATTACCAATCCAAATCAGAAAATCCTTCCAAATTGCAGCAAGATCTATACTCCAAAGCCTTGATCTATGAACAAAAACAAGAATGGATGGAGGTTTAGCTCTAAATTAGTAAGATTCAATGTGAATTCTTACTGACTTATGAAAGAAGAAATAAGACCTTTGGTGAATTTGTGGTTTGGGGAGAGAAATTGCAAGGGATTTGTTGGCTATCAAAAGCTTGTAGAATGAATGAAATGAAGGCTCTATTTATAGAGTTTAGGCTTGGAAATTTGGTGGTTTGGAATTAGGCTTGGATGATCAAAATTAGGATTGGAATTCAAATTTGGTGGGAAATCACAAAAGAGTGGTGATTAGTGATGGTACATGGTGGGGAATGATCAAAATGATGTAGGGAATTAAAATGAGATGGTCTAGTAGATTCCACATGTGATCAAAATGGTAAAAATTGGTGCCAATTGCTGCAGAATTTGAATTTGGCACATTTTTTCAAAATTGCACGTGTTAATCGATTAACCACTTCACAGTGCAATTAGGTTAATCGATTAACACAGTGAAAAATGGGAAAAATGGCTTTTTGATGTACTGTCTTGGCTCTGGCTCGATTTTCTTTCTTGTCAAAGAAGGCATGGAAATAAACACATGAACCTTGGAGTCCCTTGAATAATAATCAATTAAATCTTGGAAACTCTTGATCAGATAATTTTTGAATTAATCGCAGATCAACTTTGACTTTATTCAGATGAAATTCATTCGAGCTGAGGGACTATTATTTTGGCATTTTTAACCTGTTCTTCCCCTGAAAATGTTAGTGAAAGAAACAAAATATTTTTGGATTTTAATTAATGGTTAGTACAATATAAACAAATCAAACGCACACAAACTCAAAGATCCCTGCAAGGCACAATCCTATCAAAGAGGGAACCAATATGTGATCTTGATTGTGGTATGCAAAAATACAAATGACATATGGGATCTTAGGGGTAAAAATTAGGGTATTACAATGATGTTAGCATCAAAGAAAATTAACTTGATGGTTGTAATATCCTAGATAAGTTGATGTATTGGGTTGTTTATTTTGGGTATGTTGTTTGTATTTTCTGATTTGGTATTAGGTTCTGTTGTTGTTATTTGCTGATGTTTAGCTATTAAGTTATGCTCTGTTATTTTATGTTGTTGTAATTGCTTAGGTATGGTACCAATGAAATAAAATTTGTTGTTGTTATAAATAGACAATTTTACAGTTGAAACTATGATGCTGTGCTTGATCCCACATTGGGACACTTGGTACGATTGTGTCCCCGCTGGCGACACGAACCACATAACCTCACCATTTTTTCTGCTGCATCCATCTCCGTTCGAATACGGTTGCTGTTAGGGCGACCCTTTTTCTTTCTTCGCATCAAGTCATTATGCCACACAATTTCGCCTTCGTAAGGAGGCCAGTAGTCCTCCCATGCTACTACCTGAAAGCTAGTGCCGTAGACATTGTATAGAGTAATGGCTTAGTGAAGAACAGAGAGATAGTTGGTTGGGTCTAGCCGAGCCTTCGAACATGCTGCTATAACGTGGGAGCAAGGCATACGAAATGCCTGAAACTTTCCATAGTCACACCAACTCCTATCCAGTTCCACTCGGTAACATCCCCTAGGCCTCCCTTCGTTGTGATCAATATACTCTGCAGCACTGAAGTGACCTTTAGTACGGTTAAAGACCGTGACCATATGTGTGTTCGCTTTGGCAGCTTCGTCCTTCATAAATGTCATTGAACTATTACTAAGCAGCTGCCCAGATTGCAAGACCGAACCCCACTTTGTACGTCTGGTATAAAAAAGTGCACCGAGTCTAAAATATGTTGACCTCACCAAAGCGGTTTTTGGTAGGTTTCGGATGCCCTTGAATACATAGTTCATGGATTCAACGAGGTTTGTTGTCATGTGGTTCCATCGCTGCCCATTGTCGTATGCCCTTGTCCATTTCTCCCGTTGAATATTATTAATCCATCTCAATGCATCTGCATTTATCAGCCTAATCTCATCACGGTAGTGTCTGAAGGTAGGTTCTAATCATGCATAACACGCGTTAGTAACCTTCTTCTTTAGCATTTTGTCCTTGAACTCCCGCATGAAATTTTGACCGATGTGTCTAATGCAATACACATGGGTTGAGGGAGGATCCTACCAACCGTTATCAAGATTATTATATGCGCTCTCGGTTGATGGGTGTCTATCAGAGATCAGACATAAGTTAGGTTAGGGAGCCACATATTGTTGGAAATGTTTTAGGAAAAAACTCCAACCTCCAGTGGTCTCCCCATCAACTAGAGCGAAGGCAATCGGAAAAATGTTGTTATTGCTATCATGTGCCACAGCCATTAGTAGCGTGCTCTTATATTTCCCGTACAACCATGTTCCATCAATTTGAATGATAGTTTTATAGTACGCAAATCCTTTGATGCATGGTTCAAACCCCCAGAAAAGTCTATGGAAAATGCCATTTCCATTGACACAATTCCCGCCTGGCGTATACGTGGGCAATGTCTCCAAGATGACAACAGTCCCTGGGGCATAGTGTTTAAGTGCCACCGGGTATTTTGGAAGTTCTTTGTAAGAGTCCTCCCAATTTCCAAAAAACTTTTCAACCGCCTTAGTCCTAGCCATCCATGTTTTCCTGTACGAAGGAGTATAGTTGTATCTTTGAACCATATGCGCAATTATGGTACTCACCTTCAAAGAAGGGTTGTCACTGATGACTGATAGAATTTCATTACAGATCAATTGAGAGCTGAGCTTGCGATGATCCTGCATTAGATTTGTGATTATACATGTGTGCTCTGGACCCATCGACCATATCTTCCAAGAATCGCTTTGCTTCCGAAAAGATGTTGTTAATCTAAACAGGCACACCTCGTTACAGCAATAGATCTTATACAGAGTTGGATTTGTTCGATCTACTCTATAATCTGCATACAACGCCATGTGGTATTGGTTTATAGCTCGGACGCAAGCTTCTTTTGTACGAAAATTGTCTCCCACCTTTAATACTCCGTCCGTTTGCAAGTATGGATCGTAAAAAATATCAGTTGATGGTACGTCTTCGCCTAAGTTGAGTCTCGTCATGTGTTGAGGTGGGCAATAAACATGACTCGCTGGTACAATGTCTTCCTCCTCGTTGTTTACCATTTCATCGACAATGTCCTCCGCTTCTTCTTCTTCCCCGTCAACAACATCGACCTCTGCTTGTTCTTTGTCGAATTCGTTAAAAACCTAAGAACATTCAAGTTGTTGAGACAGTTGTTGTTGTTGTAACATAATATATAGCTCAATATCATTGAATCTAGAATACTCATGACTAAGAAACATATTATGAACATCATCATCGTCCCGAATCTTTAACTGAAAAAATTTGCATTGCTCGTGCCCGTCAAAAAACATAGGATTTTTGTATACGATTTTTCTAACTAGACCACACTGTATTTTCTTTTCTAATCTGGATTTCAAATGTAAAAAATTTGATCTTCTATCAATTAAAAACCTAGTGACTTCCGTATCCCTAAAATTGAAACCGGTAATGGGACATTCAAACATCTCACCATTTAGATGTGCACTGATCATGTATTGTGGTCTTTGAGCCATAACAAAAACGTTACTAACTCGTGTTTAGAAGAAATGGTTTCTAAATTTTAGAGTTTGGAAGAATATGTTAACTAAAGGATGTGATCATAAGTTGCATGTTTCATGTGTATTAATAGGCATATAGTTGATACAACACTCCCACGCCAAGAATCTCACTAGGACTTTATGACTATTCTGATGATCATTGCCTTGCATGTATTATGTGATTCTATGCGTGACAAGACTACACTCCCACGACAAGAATCTCATAAGTACGTTATGACTATTCTGATTCCTTGTTGCAAATACTTTATATTTTTATTTGTAATATCATTATTGTTATTTTTTTTATTATTACTATTACTATTGTATACCATCATAATACGAGTATGCCAAGACAACACACTTACTAGTCTTGCTTGCATTTATGTTTCTCTGCATGATCAACTACACTTACCAAGTACACTTACTAGCCTATGCACATGCCTTACCACCTACACTTACTAGTCTTGCTTGCATTTATGATTCTCTACATGACAAGGCAACACTACCATGCCAAGACTTTCACACGTGTCTCTCTGAAAAAATACACTATTCTCTAGCATGCCTATACAATATTTCTTTATGATTCTCTGCTTGACATGACAATACTACCATGCCTTGACTTTCTCATGTGACTCTCTGACCACACTTCTCACACTACACAAAATAAGTGATTCCAAAGCATGCATGACTACACTTGTTAGACTACAATTCCAAAGCATGCATGCAAGAGAACACATAGGTGATTCCTTACACAATGACCAAGAATGCATGCATTTTTATGTGACTCCCCTCATCTCACTCTTGACCATTATAAATACAATCTCACCACTATACAAATTCTTCTCATCCCAAACTCTTCTCTTCTCCTCAAATCACAAAATATTCGCATCCGTCACAAAGCATTCTTCTTCATACCAAAAAATGTCTTTGCTCACCATGGGAAACGAGCACAGAGGCACACCTGAAAACATTGCAGACTTTGTAAGTTTTTTTTCTTTGATTTAGTTTGACTTCCTTAACTTAGGAGTATTATTTTATAAAACTAATGTTTCTTATATTTTTGTTCAGGAGGTATCAAGGTTTCGTTGTCGTGGGCATGACTACATGCCACACGACCCACACATCGAAGAATACCTAACTGCACGTGGATTTGGTGAGTTGATAAAAATCAAGTCATACTCGCTTGACCCAAAATTTATTTTAGCTTTGCTAGAACGATGGAGGCCAGAGACCCACACATTTCACCTACCTTTCGGTGAGTGCACGGTCACGCTCCAAGACGTGTATATGTTACTTGGCCTACGCATTGACGGAAAGGCGGTGAACGGGAAGGTTTTTGTCGACAACCAACTATGTGATCGTTTGTTGGGCACACCGCTCAGTCTCGAAGCACCTGAGCCAACACGTGATGGTCGACCTAGGGGCCAAGGTATTAACTTAAAATACCTTAGGGAACACTACGAGTCTATTGTATTAGACGACGAAACCCTCCCGTATTACAAGATCCTTAAAACTCGGTGTTATTTAATGATCTTATTCGGTCATTTTTTATTTCCAGAAAGTACTGGAAATAGTGTAATTATTATGTATTTACCATTGTTGTCAAACATTAATAAAGTGTGTGAATATAGTCGGGGTTCAGCTTTCCTGGCCCATCTCTATAATTCATTGTGCAAAACTTCAAAAAAAGACACTTGTACTTTTTATGGCTGCGCCTATCTCCTTCAAGCATGGGGTTGGTCCAGAATGCCAACACTAGCTCCTGTTAACCGGAGTCCCTTCCAATTTCCCTACGCACTCAAGTAAGCTTAATTTTACTACTCGAACTTATGTGCTTTAATGAAATGTTTAATTGTAACTAACTTATTTGTGTCACATTTTTTTAGGTGGTAAGTTCTGGGAATGAATTACCATCGAAATCCCAGGAGCGCAATAACCGTCTACCGCAACCTAATATATCACATTGGCCCCGACGATGTAAGTTGTTCTAATTAAATCTTATTTTGTAACTAACTTATTTGTGTCTCATTAAATCTTTTTTTTCTTGTAGTTTATCTGGAGGCCGTACGAGGGTCTCGACCACCGGCCCAACGTGAATGATGCTGCAGTGTGGACATTAAAAATATCCATCATTCAGTTCACCAGTGTGGAGATGCGTCAAAGTGATCAGGTAAAGCTACAGTTCGGAATGCATCAGGATATTCTGGTCGCTCCAACACATTTGGGAGAGTGGCATCTACGTAGAGTGGATACACAATGGGTTGTGGGTCACTGGATGAACTTTGCAACAGAGATGTGTCAACATTGGGAGAATCAACATCAACACATCTTATCCGATCCTGTTGTGGAAGATGCTATACAAACTCAAGAATATATGATTTGGTTTAGGTCTGTTACAACACCCCAACAATTCTTCTCTCAGCCGACGTATCTAATTGATCTGCGCCAACGTGACTCTTCCTCACAGCCACATGCCCAGGATCATACACCTTATTATACCCAACAACCAGGTATACCAACCGAATCAATCTTCCAAAGCCGCAACCCTTTCATGCCACCAACCCAGCCACAACAAGAAGAGCCTCACCCCTACCGCCAGCCCACCTACACCGACCCCACTAATGCCTATAGCCTTGACAACTATTTCAAACCTACCCCAGCCCACCATAGTCCCCCGCAAATGAACACACAATCGTCCTACAACCAACAAACACAATCGTCCTACAACCAACAAACCCACCCACTATTTGACTACCAAACCCCACATCAACCACTGGATTGGTACCAACACCCTTCAATGCAACATTTTGGCCAACCATACCGTCTACAACCAACCCAAACCCCCTTACAAACTACGAAAACATGGGCATGCAACTAGATTATGGAAGCGCCATTAGCAACAACCCCCCGACTATTGGGGACAGATGCTTCAAAATTTGTCTGATACGTGGGATCATCTCAACAGATTCCTCTTCTGCAGGTCAACGCGGAAAGGCCAGAGACACCTCAACAAAATCGTGGTAGACCTAGATGCCGCGCAAGAGCCCCGACATGTGGAACCGGTGGACGTTTAGATAGGCACGACCATTAAATTTTTGTTTACCATCAATTGTACTAATTCTTATTCTGAACATGGTAATGTATTTTTGGCAACCCTTTTTTTTTCATTAAATTATTCAATTTCCTAATTAAAATTAAAAAAAAAGCATTTGAATTAAGGTGCCATATGGTACGGCGTCTCCCCTCTGAAACGAAAAAATAAAATTAGGGCAAACCCCTTTGTACTGAGACACCATTTCAAATGGCATTTTGTTTTTGGAATTTGCCTGAGGCGCCATCTCATATAGTGCCAACAAGTTTCTTTTTTTGCAAAACAAGCCACTTTGGTATTTTATCTGAATCAATTGTTTTTATGGTATTTTATTTTTGAATAACTTGGTTATTCTAAAAAAATTCCTATTATGATGACCTGAAACAAGATAAATGATTTTTTTTTATTTATTAATGAAATTTGTTATTGCTTAACTAAAATAAAAATAATAAAATAAAATACAAAATAAATTTAAATGATTCTTAACTGGAGATTTGTAAAGTGAAACCCAAAAGTTGTATTTTAAGACGATACAAAACAAAGAAGATGAACTCGGTGAAGCTCAGAAGACGAACTCGACACGACAACATTTCAAAAAACGAAGATGTGAAATTGTTGCAACGAATCGTTTCAAGATATCTTTTCAAGATAATATCTCAAATCGATTTTTTTTCTGAGACTAAAGAACACCACAAATTGAAACTCTAACTTCAATTTCAATATCAAGTGATGGTGAAATGTTGTACTCTCACTGTGCACTCTCATCTTGGACTAAGGAAGATTATGAATTTTGTTCAAGGTGTGTTGATTTTTGACTCTGAATTGAATTATTGTTTGTTATTATATGTTCTGAACTGATTTTTTATTGTGGTATGTTGTTGTTGTTTGTTGTTGTATGTTCTAAACTGATTTTGTATTGTGGTCTGTTGTTGTTGTTGTTTGTAGTTGTCTTGTTCAGAAGTGATTTTCTATCGCGGGTTGTTGTTGGTGTTGCTGATGTTTTTTGTTGTTTGTAGATGTATTATTCTGAACTTATTTTCTATTGTGGTTTGTTGTTGTTGTTGTTGTTGTTATTGTTGTTGTTGTTCTGAACTGATTTTCTATTATTGTTGTATGTTCTTAATTGATTTTGACTCTGAGATGAATAATTTTCTAAACTGAATAATGATTATGATGATTTTGTATTTTTATTTTGGTGTTGAGTAGGTTAGCTAAGAGAAATGCAATTAAACTTAGAATTAATTATGGGGGACTTTACTTCATTATCCTTGCAAGCTATATGTACATGAAAAGTTATATGAAATGAATTAGAAATCAGATGTGGATTTTATGTCATAGATGGAGATATTCAAAGTAATAAACTTATTAGGTTATGTAAGAATCAAATGTATTTGGTACCAATCTAAGTTTTCATTTGATCATGGGCTTATACTTATTAATAATGATATAAATGTTTTGAAATATGGGGAAGACATGAAAGGTTATGGTTGTGTTAATATCTATGTTGAGAATATAATAGATGAACCTATTGTTATAATAGAAGATGAAGTAAGGGAGTGTGTTGAAGCTGAACAAGAAACAATAATTATTGACTCATATGATAAAGTCCATGTTGAGGAAAGAGATGAATACCATGTTGGGGAGAGGGATGAAGTCCATGTTGGGGAAGAACTCCAAGCTAAAGAGAGGGAAGAAGTTCATGCTGAGGAGAGGGAAGAAGTCTAAGTTGAACAAAGTGAATATGTTAGTGAGGAAGATGAAATTTTGTGCAGGATGATGATGATTTGGGTGATAGTTAATTTGACGACCTAGATGAAGATGATTGAGATTGGACACATGAAAAACCTATCCATAAATTTATGCAAGAAGAAAATGATGCAAATAATGTCTCTTTAAACTAAGAACCAACAGCAATATCTGATTTTGAAGAAGGCGAAGATGTTGAGTAAGATGGCCTTGATACTCCTTAAGAAAGTGAAGATGAAGGTGATGAACATATGTTTCCCAAATTTAAAATGTATGATTGTGGTGATGGGGTGAAGCTTGAGCTTGGAATGTCATTCTTCATAAAGGTGCTTGTTAGAGATGCTGCTAATATATATGCAACAGAGAGAAAAAAACTCGCACTTAAAGGAAAATGATTGCAAAAGAATAGTTATTAAGTGTGACAATGAATGTCCATTTCACACGAGATTTAGTAAAAGGGTAGCCAACCAATTTTGGCAGTTGGTCAGCTTGACTACTGATCATACTTGTCATAGGACTGCCAAGAATAGGCAGGTTAAAATTGAGTTCCTAGCTAAGAAGTTTATACCATTCCTTAGAGACACACTTAAAATGAGGACAAAGGGATTGATTTCAGATACACTTGAGAAATGGGGTGTGAAGCTCAGCTTAACTCAAGCAAATATGGCCAAAACAAGAGCATTTGAACTAATTCAAGATGCTGTGACTGAGCAATACTCTTACTTGAGGAATTATGCTGAGGAAGAGAGGATATCTAATCCTAATAATACAATTATAATTAAATGTGGTGTTTCATATATTGGACCTGTTTTCAAGAGAATATATGTATGTCTTGAGGCGTGCAAAGCTGCATTCGCATATACATGCAAGCCTTTAATTGGTCTTGATGCATGTTTCTTAAAGGGTGAGTATCATGGTCATTTAATGGCAGTGGTAGGAAAAGAATGAAACAATCAGATTTATCCAATTGCATATGTTATGGTAGAAGTCGAGACAAGAGACTCGTGGCAATGGTTTTTAGATTTATTACTACAAAACTAAATAATTTGATGCAAAGGTATGATGGTTTCATTTCAAACCAATAAAAGGTAATTCTTAAACATTTTTATGTTTGTTAACTTTGCATATCTATTGTTATTAAATTATTAACCCTTTTATGTTTTTATAGGGTTTACTAACTAACTTATTACTATGTTATGCTTGTACTGAACTTACTACCTTATTTACTAACTTACTAAACTTAATGTCATGCTTATGCTGGATTGTGATGAAGTACTATGTTGTGTTGAAATGTGTCGCATCAGCGAAAATCAACCGGCGGAAAATGACAGAAGAGTCGCCACCGAACGTTATTTATCCCGACGCAGGGAAAGGAAATGATTAAAGAAAACCTCAACAAAGGGAAAGGAATGGTCATCGCAACCATAGTCTGGGTTCGGGAGTCGGTTACGCGAGAGGAAGGTATTAGCACCCCCTCGCGTCCATATTACTCGATGGGATCCATGCTTGTTGTATCGATCAAAGGGTGTGGATTATTTGAAGCTCAACTGCTAACTGGAAACGGAACGGGAGAAAAGGGAAAGAAAAGAAAAGGTGACTTGATAAGACATCGCCGTCCTAGGCCTACGTATTCCCTCGGGAGTGGGAAAGTCAGAGTCAACGTAGTTTGGAGGACTACGGGATTGTGGGAAAAGTTTGCTCGCCAAAACACCGCCGTCTTGTGCCTACGTATCCTCAATCGGGCAGGAGAGAGAAAGTCAGAGCAGTCGTAGTTTGACCTACAGGGTCTTGTTGTTTTGTGTTTTTTAAGTGGAAGACGCCAACATTCGCGCTCTAGCAATTTAGGTGTTGTCGCTCGTTGTGAGGAGTCTTATGCGTTTACCTATTTGCGGTAGAACGCAAATGACGTATCCTTTACGAATGGAGTGAGGGAGATGTGAAGAGAATCCCGAAGGAAGACGGATGTTTGTTTTTGTTTTTTAGAAGAAAGTGTTTTGATTTATTGTTTGAAACTCGTTTGCACTAAAGTCTATGACATAGGATCGAATGCGTCGCAAATCGACCCAAGACGGGACGCTTTCTAAACACTCTAGGAAAGTTAAGAGAAGCCCTCCACCCTCCATTTCCCATGTACTTAAGGCTCATGGCGTATAATACTCGTTGTATTTATTAAATGTTTTTTGATTTTGTTTAGAGATGAGAGGAGAAAGGACTCGAAGTTGAAAGAAAACACTAAGGGAGACTAGGTCCTAATGTTATCATGCAATGGTGGCCCAATGGTTAAGGTTAAGAGAGGACTAACATACTTGTTATCATACATAGATTGCTAGCCTAATGTCTCTCCTACCTCCAACTTAATTGGAAATTAAGTGGAGCTAGGAATCCTAAGGGATCATGTGAATCAACACAAGTAAACATTATTCTAAACAATCACAAAAGAGAGAAGTGAATAAGAAGTGAGGGGAAAAGGAACCATGTAAGTGTAGATAAGCATGTAAAGCACCACAAACTTACCATCTCCAAGCCAAGCTCAACTAATGAATAGTTGAAAGCAGAGTGTGCAAACATGCAATTATGGTTATGTTAGAGTCCTAAGACTATACTAGGATGAACCTCAAACAACAACCAAAGTTAGAAGTGTCCTATAGGCATAAGATCCTACTAGGGACAGTAGCTAAACACACCAAATCCTATCCAAGTTAATGTCCTAAGGGAGCATGCAAAAGTGTCAAGTTTTGTCATATGCCCTCACCTAAACATGTATCATTCACAAGCTATACCAAATGAACTTCTGAAAGTTAGCACAAGTGGAACTAATCCATGTATAATCAACACACAAGGTATGAACAATGTCAAATGAATGCTTGAAGCATTGAGGATTGATTATGAAATGCACTTTAGGTCATGTTCAAATGATTTGCAAGTTATGCACAAAGATCTTATCTTAAGCATGTTTTGGACCATTATGAATATATGGTGAACAAACAAACATAAAAGGAAACCATAAAAGCCTAAGGTCAAAATTGAATCATGTTATTCAATGTGTAAACATGGTAAGTTATCACTCATGTCATCATGGAAAACCAATATCCAAAGACAATACAAACAATTGTCAAACTAGCATCCACACAATTCCACAAAATCATGTTGAATAACAAGCAAAGAAAGTGAATCCAAATCATGTTAATTCTGTACCTAAGTACAAGAGACAGTGGTAAATGACATATAAATGATGTTTGAAATGTCAACAAATCATCATGGGATTTACACCAATTAGCGTTCAAGAAGTTAGGCAATTCTAAGCAAAGAAAGTACCTAAGACATGTTTCAAGTGTTCATGAATCAAACCATGATTAAGCAACCACTAAGTTGGTATATGAAGACCAAGGTCAAAATTGAATCACATTTACAAATTCTTAAAATCAATTTTGAAATGTAACACAAGTTTGCAACAAATATCCTCTCCAAAGCCATTCATGTTAGGCAAACAAATCACCTAAACATTCTCCTATAAGCATGTTACTTGTCATACAAGCAAAAGAAATTAAATGGCATGGCAATGTAAGGTCAAAGTATCCAAGTCAAAAGTGAATGACCTATTATATGCTCTAATTGAACCCCAAAAACAATTGTGCAAAGATGCATTTAAGTGGTGTCAAAGAAGTAGGCAATGTGGAAGCACCATTTAAGTTTTCATACACACAAAGGTAATCATCATTCAAGGCATGTCAAATGGCATATAGATCAAGTTGGGAAGACCCTACATCATGCCAAAACATGTTGGAAAATATTCACAAATGATCCCTAATGAAGGGTGATACAAAGGCATGATCAAGTCAAGAAATCAAAGCAAGCATTAGGTAGCATCGAGCACTCAATTAAGAACCATACAAAGCATGTAATCATGAAAAAATGCAACATTCAAGTATGTCTCAGTTGTGCATCAAAATACACTTATGAATGTGTTAAAACTCATCCACAAAGTTGGCCTCAAGAGGCATCCACACAAATGTCAATCCAAACCTAGCTCTAGGCATACTTACATATGACATGTTCACATTGGAAAATTGGTGAAAAATAGAAAATGACCTTTGACAATTATGAACAATCAACCAAGTCATGTAAAGTCTAGTAGGTGATCACATGAAAAATATTGGATCCAAATCATGCATCAAAAGCATTCAATTAATTGCAAACATCAAGCAAATGTCAATGATGATCATACAAAGCAAAGCTCAAAAGATTAAATTCAAAAGCATTCCAAAATTCATGGACAATGCACCAATCAAACATCAAAATGTTAAGCAATACAAAGGCTAATTTCACCCCAAAAATCAGGCTCAAATCATTAAAGGAAGGTTCCTTTATATGGCTCTCATGACAAGGTATCCCAAAATGAATACATATTTTAAAAAAACTCAAGAAAAATAGCCAAACAGTTCAAAAGTGAGATTAAAAATCTCCACAAATTAATTAACATGATAAAGGTCATCCATGAATTAAATTAGGATTTTATGATGATTCTTCCTATTTTTAATAATTGATTTTTTCACGTGTATGCAAAAAGAAACAAAAATGAGCATAACACAAGCTAGGGGGTGCTACACTAGTAATTTGCTAGTTCACATGTGGCATGGGCTCCAATCTAGGAGGCGCGCATAGCAACTTTGCAGGCCCAATGAAAAAAACTTATTTTTGATTGAAAGGGATTAATGCGTTGTCAACGCTCCTAGTCATTGGATTGAAAGGGATTAATGGCCATGATTAAAACATGAAGTATTGACCTGAAAAGCTATATTTTGCACAGGTGGCCGGAGAAGGACCTCTGGTCATCTTCTCCGGTGGGATAGCCACCGTGCATGGAGGCGACTTGCCGAGAAATGAAAAAAACCTAACACCTCTCCACTCAGAAAAACACGTAGAATCTAAAAATGCAATCAAAATTGCCATACAAACAACACACAGTGAGTTTCGAAGGAAATAAATTAAGATCTGAAATCTTGAATTTCACATTTTCCTACTTTATAGCCAGCAAACAGAGCCTATGGTTATAGGACTTCAATGTGCAACCTATCTACATGCTTCTAACCACATACAAACCCTAATATGATGCAATGGAGTTCCAAGACGATTACCTTGCCTGAGATGAAATTCTAGCTTCAAGAAACACCAGAAAACTTCGTGCAAGATCTTCAAATCTACTGAAAAGAAAAATAAACACTTGAGGCTGCTTCAATCTTGTAAAAAACAAAATTGATGATGAAGTTGGTGAAATCGTGACTTGATCCTAGGGTGACTCCAGCTTGAATCCAATGCATACAGAAGATAGGTGAGGTTATGGTTATGAGGTTGGTGAAAAAAAAGCTTGCAGAAAACCCCAAGGATGAGTGAGTATCGAAGCTGAGAAGTTGAGAGAATGAAATGGAGTTTTTTTTATTTTTCTGTTATGAGTTATAACTGTCTTGATCAGAGTGATGAGAGCCTTTTATATGGTGAGTTAGTGTGAGGTTAGGGCTTAATCAGAGTTAACTAGTTCGTTAGATGTGAGGTTAAGTGAAGAAAAATAAAAAAGAAGTAAGGATGAGGTCATGATGGACACGGGTTCATGATCTTGTGTATGGAGGGAGCACCATTGTTATAGTGTGAACATGATGATGAATGGTGATGAGTGATGTGGCACAGCAACAATAACTTGCATATTAAGTTGTTTTTTCTCTTTCTTGTTGCATATGGTAAGCATAATATGGATGTGTGGTAGTGTAAGGTTATGCATGGTTATATATGGTAATTGAAGGTGACATGAGGTGTGTGGTGTTGTATTATGCGCATGATGAAGAGTAGTGGCAGGTTTGGACATGTAGAGAGCAAGGCAAGAACATAGGCATGGCATGACATAACCATGAAGCAATATTTGAAGCAATGTATCTCACAATTTATTAAACCAAATCAAGTGATCTTGGTGGCTATGGAAAGAGGAGGTTTCATAGAACATATTTGATGTTTGATGAAAATGAATTCAAGGTCTTTTACATGGAGAAAAATAAGGTTGAAAGTGAATGAGCCAAGGCTGCCATGCATGAAGTTAACATGAAATTTGCATGAACTTCCAAAAGGGTGGTGTTTTGTGACTTTGGAGGGCTAGAACTCCTTGAGTTATTATCCAAACCCCATGGTTCTTGTAACCATTTTGAAGGGGACATTTAATACTACAAGTTTTATGTTGGAGGCAAGTGAAAATGGAGCTTGGATCATAGTGAAAATGGGGACTTGAAATCATGACCACTAAACTGAATTTTGAAACTTAGAAAAATTCTAAGTTTTTTCAATTAGACAACTTAATGGATCTATAAATCCAAATGAGGAGTTCTTTATATAGTTGGAAAGGTGAGAGATCATACTACAACTTTCATTTGAAAAAAAATCTCCAAATGAGGCTTGTATCATGCTCAATTCTGGGCTTGAAGATGGCTGAAACTTGAGAAAATCTTTCCCAAAATGGAAAGTTCTCAAAAACCCTAGTTTTTCCCAAAATGGAAACTTTCACCATTCTTTGATTTTTCTTGATTCTTTGGACATTTCTTGATCAAATTCCACCCATAGGCCATGTTTGACACGAGGAACATGATTTTGACCTTAAAAAGTCAGGATTTGACTTTTTCCTTGACCAGTTGACCTTATTTCCAATTCTCTTGTTTTTCAATCAATCCTCCAATTGAAAACCCTATGAATGAAATTGATGGATCATATTCCAATCTTAGATGCTTGAGAACACATAGAAAGCCACGGAATCAAGTATTGCCCAAAAAATCAGAAATAAACTGACTTTATGCAAAACCCTAATTTTGGCAATGGATGATAAGAGATGTTGACTGGTGATCAAAACCTAATTCCTAGGGAGATGATGGAGATCCTCTTAAACCAAGATGTTGTAAGTGATGATATGATGTCAAAGTTCCAAGATGCTTGCTTAGTGGAGTTGTCAGATGCTCAGATGACCAAAACCCTAGTTGGAAGATTAAGTGATAGAAGGAGGTGATTCTCTTCAATTCTCTTGCCAATCTCCATCTCTTGATACAATGGTGAACCACATGAGAGTTCTTGAGTCTTGAGGGGCCTTTATGGATTGAATGATTAAGTATATCTCATTCTCCTTGCTTTGCATAATCAATGACGGTGATACCCTTGATACCATGCTTTGAGAAGACCAACGATGCATGTATAATGTTCATGACCTAAATGTATATGAGTTGTCAAACATAAGCCACTTATTGGGTATAAATAGGAGGGAAAATTTTGAGGTATTACAAAATTCTACCACGTGTTGAGTTGTTATGTCATACTTGTGTTGAATTCTGTTATGGTATGTTAAGTTGAAATTCAATCACGTGTTGAAATTCTATGTTATCATTACTATGGAAAAGCCATACCATGACGGTTGGAAAAGGGATACCACAACGTCTGACCAACCGTTGTGAGGTAAGGAGTGATTGTATGTCTGGTGTTTTCCACCACGGTCGCAAGACCGTGATAATAAGGCAAGACATGCGCTACCTATCACAACGGTTACTTATATCAACCGTTCTTATATATACATTTAGGTAATCGGTTCGAAACCCATCAGCAGTAATTTATTTGGAACTTAAATAATATTTCACCATGGATAAAATATATAACCATTGTTGAAAGTACCTAAAGTTTATTATATAATATGTAAATTGCTTGTTTTCCATACACCTCACTAAAGAAATACAACACTTCAAATTGATGAATAAGTATATAATCTGAATACAATACTTCATTTTTGCCTATTCTTGAAAACAAACTTAAACAAACCACTGTTTTTCAAATTGCATGCGTCTCATCATTCATTTCTCGCTCTTTAACATATAGAATATGGTTCAATGGTCTAAGTCCTTCATGGAATTGATTCCTTCTATTCTATTTTAATTTGAATAAAATCAATTCATTGGCTAAATCTACCTCATCATCGTCGCTTATCATCGTGATTGTTATGTTGACTTATCATCATAACAATCACGATGATAAGCGACGATGATGAGGTAGACTTACCCAATAAATTGGTGTTATTCAAATTAAACTATAAGAGAAAATATAGATATAATGAAGGAATCAGATCATTGAACTACATTCTATATGTTAAAGAGCGTGAGATGAATGACGAGACATGCAATTTGGAAAACATTAATTGATATAAGTTAGTTTTCATATACAACTTAATTTTCAGATTATAAGTTTCTATGTCAATTTAAATGAAATGTATTTTTAGTGAAAGGTTAGTGAAACAAACAATCTACATAGCATATAATAAACTCAACTTCATCTACTATGAAACCTACATAAGAATTTAAAGAACAAAACATTGCTATGTCACAAGAAGCCTCTTTCTTGTGACTTAGCAATGTTTTGTTCTTGTTCTGAAAACATTAATCAACAACAACATACAACAACATTTATCAACAACACAACAACATACAACAAAATAAATAAATAAGGTTCAAGAATGCAAGATATAATAAACAACAAATTATGATGTTCTGAGAACATTAATCAACAACAACATACAACAACACAAGATATAATAAAATGTTTCATGAACACACCTTTTTTGAAACTAATCGTGGAACTGGAACAAATTATGAAGTTTATCTAGTTTATGATGCTATGAAAAAGAAATACAAGGTGAATGAAGTTTACACAATAGCTTCATACTTTTTGTATTTTATTTTCATAGCAACACAAACCATATGTACCATAGCCAAAGTATGCGCTTTGTTAAGGTAGTGAAGACGAATCTAAAAAAATGAGAACATTCACCAAATGAAAAAATGAGAACCCATTTTTAACAAGAAACATAAACGAAATTGAAACATAATTTTAATGAACGAACCTCAAGGTAGCGATTGGTGAATACGAATCTGAAGGTTGAAGTATGTTTAAAGAGTGACATGGATGCTAGGGTTATGTTATGAGAGAGAAGAGTGAAATATGTTAGGGTTTTCTTTTGAGAGAAACGGCTGTTATGTACTAAACGACAGATACTTTCGCTTATATATTAAAAAATGTCACTTGTCATCACGGTTGACAAGAAAAATCGTGATGCAGTGATTGGACTTTTCACAACGGTTGAAACAAATAACCATAATGATATAAAAGAAGAAGGGATAATGAAGGAGCTGGGATTCAAACCATGAAACTCCTGATACATTTCACTACGGAGTTTAACAAAGACTGTAGTGAAATACCTTTTAGTAAAAAAAACGCCCAAAAACGTGATTCCACCACGGTTAAAGAAAGGTCGTTGTAATATTGTTTGACAAAAGGTGTTTTCCGTAGTAGTGTATACATGTATTGAACTTAGTACCTTATTTACTAACTTATTGAACTTAGTGTCATGCTTGTGTTGAACTTACTGCTATGTTGTGTTGAAATTCCATCACGTGTTGAGATGTTATTTTACTAACTGTCATGTTGTTAAACTGTTATGGTAAACAATATTCATGATGTGGTAACTGTTATGGTAAACAAGCTTCATGTTGTGATAATTGTGTTGAACTGTCATTCTAGCAAACTGTTATGGTAAACAAGTTTCATGTTGTGGTAACTCCATTGAAATATCATGCTATTTTACAAATATGATAATCGTTATGGTAAACGGAAAAAAATGCTTCATGACAACATATTGATTTATTGTTCTACTATCCAACGGTCAAAGACTTTGGCCAACAACTTGATAACAAAACTAGCAAGTGTACTAGTATATATCGAAGCAATAAAATAAAATTCATCTCCGCGAGGATTGGATTTTAACAAGGAAAACGAGTTAGAGTTAATGTAATCAAATGGGAGTTTGTTTTATAATTGTTTGTTTGATCCAAAAACAAGAGGAAATTGATTTTAGAAAATATACGATTATAAAGGAGATTAGGTCTTTTCGTTAGAATCCTCTACTTCTATTCTATTAATGAAATATGCATTAATAGACATGCAAAGACATAAAAGTTACATGATAGATTAACCCCACCACCGCACCCAATCCCTTGGTGTCAGGTCATTAGTCTAAGCATTAATTTTTGCGATACCTCATGCCAATTGGAACGTCAGACGAGGCACTAGAGCGCGTTAATCCCTAAGTCAAAATTCTTAATTAGATTATCTTTAGTTAATTAGAGAACCGAACAATTATCCTATTTCTGATAAGCATCCCTACAGTTAATATGTCCTAACTTACCTAGATCAGATTGTATGCCGTAACATACAATAGCCAATGAACATAAGCGATAATTGAATAATGATAATAATAATACGTCAAAGCAATAACATTAATATTAGCCACTCATATGTCCCAATAGAATAAAAGTAGGTTCATCATACAAAAAGATCTAACCTAGAAGAGATTTATCTACTCATTGTGTAAATTAAATATACCATGAGTTTATATTCAAAGTACATGAAAAATCACAGAGGAAAATGCTCTCCAGTGGCTCCAATGACCTCTAAAAGCACAAAAATTGGTCAAAAATACCATGTTGTCACTATTAGTATTAGGATTCAGAACCCCTTAAAAGTGGCCAAAAATTGCTTTTAATAGAAAAAAGCATGTCCGTTGAAAAAGCCGCATCACGTCTACGAAACTCAGCCTCGCAGCGCAGTGCAAGACTCATTGTGTCGCGATAGAATGCATCACGAGAATTATCAAAGCGAATCACAATTTTCTCTCATTTTTCTTCACAATTTTCACTAAGTCTTTGTATATTCCTTGTATTGTCCTTTTGCTCAATTCTTCACACTTTAACATGGGTTTTTTTTTATCATTCTTCTTCTGGAGTTACTCAAATTTCTTCCTAAAAATCACGTAATGATGACTGTCATCACAACTCCAAAAACTTGAATGTTGCTTTTCCTCAAGTAATATGGCATATTTAACATTTGATCATAATCAAAATGGTTTCTCTTACCAATTCTTGTCACCTGTATATTTTCTGATCAACACTTCGGGTCCATGCTTTAATCCAATCAACTCATAAAAGTTCTTCTGGCATACAAATACTCAACCTGTCTCTCATCTCACCATGATGCACTCAAATTGACAGGGTAATCACTCAATCAACATACAAAAGCATTTAACTATAAATTTATTTTTTTTTTAATCGAATCAATCAAAGTCATATTTAAACACACGCTTTTCAGATCTTTTTCTGATTGTAACATGACTTATGTTAAAGTAGGGTAATTTAGGATAATAGTCTTAAACCTTTGGATTTAGGTACCTAGTTGTCCTAATAATATCACCTTCCTTCCATATCACTCATTTATGCACTTAGTACTAGAAAATTGCATATTATTGGTCCTATTTTTCACAATTTTTTTTTGAAGAACCTATTTTAAATTCTTATTTTTCTTTCTTTTTCTTTCTTTTTGACCAATTTATCTAGTACCCCAACCCCAAACTTATTCGTTGCTCACTTCCAAGAGTAACCCCAAATTTATTCTTTTGCATCAACAAGTAAAACACTAATTTCTACCTAACTTCAAAGAGGGTGGAAACAATTTATCTTTAAATTTCATGGCTATATGACTATGTCACCGAAAGAAAGGTTTAGGATAGAAGTGGTTAACCAATGGATTTTATCATATTAACAACAGGGTGATTTCAAAAGTCTCAGAGTTTTCACAAACAACAGCCTCAATATGTACTTCTCAGACTAATAGCCTGGAAATCTGAAAAAGTTTAAATTTTGGAAAATGACTAATACATGGATACTATCATAAGTAGGAAAAGTAAACAATGGGAAATTTTGGCTCAAACCTTACTAGCTAAGGTATCTCGAGATTGAGTATAAGTAGTCAGTTTCCCTTTCCTTCATCAACTTTCAATCTATAAGGGAACTTTGTTGTTGATCTTTCATTCTTTTCTTTTTCTGGTGACTTTTTCTTTTCTTTTTATTGATGGCACTGGTAAGGTAGCAAATTAAAAATAGAAAGAAAAATAGCAGCAAACAATTTCATTAATTTCAAGCAAAGAAAAGTACATAGGGAAGAGCTTATTCAATTCTGGCTAGTACTCTTCTTTGGATCATAGTACAAAAAGGGAAACAATTGAAATAAACTAAAACTGAAAGAAATCAAAGGAGTTGCATTCTCCCCAGTTGTAAGAAATCCAACTCTTTCAACTAGAACCACTTTTATCGAATCCAAACCCAGTAAAAATCAAAGGAGTTGCATTCTCCCCAGTTATTAGAAATCCAACTCTTTCATCTAACCCTATAATATTATTTTCACATAAAAACGTGAATATTGTAGTGTTATATTTGCAAATAATCTTTCCTAGGGCGACATTTTGGGACCGCCCTAGGAAAACGCGACGACGAGAGGTTGCTTGAAGGAAGGTACCGCCTCGCTCTTAAGTTTTCCTTGTAACGCCCCAGTTTTGTCAGTTTTTATTTAATCGAGTCGTTTTGATTATTTTATTATTATATTAATTTATTTTCGACTTTTATTTGGAAATATGTTATTTTTCAATGTTGTGATATTTTATCGCGTTTTGGGAACGTTTGCGAGATATTTGAGTGTACGGGTATTTTGGGCATTTCACTTTATTTTTCGTAAGTTAAGAAAATAGAAAATAGAAAGAGAGAAAAATAGAGAGAAAGAAAAAGAGAAGAAGGAAAAGGAGAAGAAAAGAGAAAGGAAGGAGAAAGAGAGAAAACTTGGGAAAATATAGAAATCGAAACAACCGACTTTCCAAACACGATTAAATCGGGTAAGGGTGCGAAACTTGATTATTATATACTTGTGTATGATTATGTATGTATGTTTTTAGTTGTTATTGGATTGAAATGGAAATATAGAGTAAAACCCATAAATGTTGAAAGTGTTAGAAATTGATCCAAATGTGTCTGAAATCATGTTTTAGTGTTCCTTATTGTTGATACATGATAGATACATGTTGTTAGGCATAATATTGGTAATTTTTCTGGTGTATAGGTGAAATTGGGTTGATTTTGGTTGGAAATCGCAGAACAAAATTCTGCAGAAAATTCTGGTTTTTCCGCTGCCCATACGCGTATCACTCAAGGCAATACGCGTATTGGTTAAGGCAATACGCGTATGGCATTAAAGGAATGTGGGCAATATGCGTATGGAGCTTCATTTTCTCGCTCATCTGCCCATTTGCGTAATGGTACGCGTAAGACTTTAGGGCAATACGTGTATGAGGCAGGACACTACGCGTATTGGATTTTTAATGGGAATTTTGGGAAAAATGGGTCTCTGCCCATACGCGTACGACCTTGGGAAATACGCGTATGGAATGGGCGATGGAACAGGGCAATACGCGTATGGCTCAAGGCAATACGCGTATGGCCAGGAGAATTGCAAAATGGGGTTTTTTTGCGATGTCTTTTGTTGTTTAGTCCGTAACCAGTGTTCCGATTATCCGTTTTTAACATTCTTGGTATTGTTGAGTAGCTATTGAACTGTACTTTCTGATTATAATAATTTTGAGATTGTTATCCGATTTAATTATGTCGAGAATTTGGAATAGTGTCGTTTTGTCGACTTTTGTCGTTATAATTGTGTGTAATTGGTGTGTATCATGCAATGTGTTGTTGGTATGGATATAGTATGATTTGCGTGCTGGTGTATGGTATAAATGCATTGTTTTTGGCTTGAATTGCAAAGCATGATTTATGTTGAGTGAGATGTGTAACACCCCCAATCTATTCCCCCAATTAAATAAAGCTATAACAATCAATCAGAGTATAAATTAAAAGTTCACGGCATAGACCGAGGGGTCACATCAATTTGAAACAAACATACAACACCTGCTCATATAATATGCAACATTCAGGTAGCACATAATAAAGGAACTGAGTTCCTACAACCCACAATTCAATTACAGAATAAAAGCGGAAAATATGTAACTGAATATCATGTATATATATATATATATATATATATATATATATATATCAGAAAAGTTTGTATGTCATATCCAATATCGTACATGTACAAACCAAAAGATACATATACATAATACAAAAAAATCACACTCGATCTCCCCGACTACCCGGTGCTACATATCAGAGCCGACCGACAAAAGAATGGAGACCTAAGCTTCACAAAAAGACCTTCAGCAACTCTAATCTGCAATGCCTCGTAGAGCATTAAAACAGCAGAAGGGTGAGAAACACAATCATAATATAATTGCATATAATTATATATAACACAAAAATACACATATAAAATATTCTCACCATAACTCATACCAGAATTCAAACACAAAACAACACAATGTATATTTCCCATATCCATCCCCAATGCATATCAATCATGCGCAACACAATTGTCACCAACATATATCAATTCATCAGTTTCATCCATAATTCCAGACACGATCGATCCATTCACAATTCTCACACATAGTCAATCATATTCATGATTTATGCAAATGCACAGAGACCAACACAACGACTCTATGCAATGCACATGCGGTACCGACATTCATCATCTCAACACCAATTCACTCAGGAATTATTGGAACCATCGCTTGTTACTGAGGATCACTCACGTAACACCCCGTCGGGCAAACGATGTTCCCCGTCGCTTTAGGTCCTCTTATGTATTTAAGGCACACAACGTTTATGGATCGGTTTAGGTCCTCTTATGTATTTAAGGCACACAATCCGATCGCTTTAGGTCCTCTTATGTATTTAAGGCACACAATCCGATCGCTTTAGGTCCTCTTATGTATTTAAGGCACACAATCCAAAAATTATGAATCTTCAAAGAAAAGAATTTATTGAGAAACAGCCAGATTCGCCTGGCGACTTCGGATTTCGCCTGGCGGATCTCCATTCGCCAGCACTTCGCCTGGCGAACTACAAAATTAGAAAACCCCAAAAGTTACAGAAGCTACCCCATTTCTGTCTTTCTGATTTTGCCTGGCGACTTACTATTTTGCCTGGTGAATCCCCATTCGCCAGTACTTCGCCTGGCGAACGAGTGGCGAGACTTAATTCGCCTGGCGAATCACACCAGAACCAGAAAAACTCTGTTACGGGTTACATTGATCCAAAACCCCCAAAATCTCATTTTTCATTCCAAAATCAATTCCAACAGCAAAACAATTATCAACAATGACTCATAAACACATTGTGATTATACAACGCAAATTATATCGATTTCCGACCGCGAAAATATCGATTTCTACTTGTTTACTCATTTTCTACCTAAAACCGAAAACTATGTAATGGCAAGACATCATGCACATACACACATACATAATCATACACAATGATAAGATAATCGAGTTTTGCACCCTTACCCGGTTAAATTGCGTGTAGAAAAGTCGGTTCCTAATCCACAAGTTTTTCCTCTTTTTTCTTCTTTTTCCTCTTCTCTTTCTCTTCTCCTTTTCTTCTTCTCTTTCTTCTCTATTTTTCTTTTCTTTATACTTTTCTCTCTTTCTATTTCTATTTACATGAAAATATAATATCTACCCGATAAAAGACCAAAACACCCCTACACTCAAATATCTCGCAACCGTTCCCAAAACGCGATAAAACATAAACAACGATGAAAAAATAATATTTTTCCAATAAAAGTAAAAAATAAAATAATATAATAATAAAATAATCAAAACGACTCAATTAAATAAAAATAACTAAAACGGAGGCGTTACAAGATGATTGCATGTATGTGTGCATTTGAATGTCATGAGTCATTGTATGTGTAGCGAGCGATTTTGGAGGCGGTTCTTAAGCGCTGGTCGCTCTCTGCGGTTTGAGCTTTAAAACTACAGGTCGATTCATTTTTTATCCTATTGTGAGCTGAATAAGGAAGGGAAATAGATGTCTCCAATTAACCTTGCTTGCATACTGAGTTTAAACAGCGGTCTGTTAGGTTACGGATGCTATCAATGTGGGGGGGCCTTTGTACTGGTTATTTGTGTTTTCGCCAATACTGTTTTCTTTCTTTCTAGGACTTTCTAGCGGGGAACAAGGATTAGGATGTTAGGACTGATGCTTTTGAATTACTGCTTTTGATTGACTGAGATATGGGATTTGGGTTTTTTTTGTTGATTGCGCTCGCTAAGATCTTTTCTTTCGATCTTATGCCTACGTATTCCCGTTTACCGAAATAGGGAAATCAGAGCGTTCGTAGTTCCTCCTATTCTATGGGAGGAAATGGGTGTTTTTGGTGTCTTGTTCAAAGCCCAAGACGTGAAGCAAAAGGTGATATATATATCTTGTTCAAAGCCCAAGATGTGAAGCTGAAAAAGTATATTTGTATCTTGTTCAAAGCCCAAGATGTGAAGTTGAAGGTCTATTTGTGTCTTGTTCAAAGCCCAAGACGTGAAGCTGAAGGTCTCGACTTTAGAGAGAATTTGTCGTCTCTAAAGAAGGGAGAAGGAGAATTACTTTAACTGGGATACGCGGATCCGAGCAATGCCATAATTTCCGAAGAAAGGGTTTTAACCTGAAGGAGAAGACTTTAACTCAGTGTAGAGCAATGCTATCTTTCCTTAGGAATTTATCATGCTAAAAGAGGGACAGTGGCGTGGATATAGATGATCCAGAGGCTTGCCGCTTACAGCGATTAGATGAAGGGGAAGGAGTTGTTGATGTTTGTATACTGTGAACGAGGCACAACTTTGATGCTAAAAGGTTAATTGGATCAACCAATGGTTTTCTTATACGAAGCCTAAGAGGAGGCTAATGTCCGCTAGGAAAATCATTATACAAAGCCTAAGAGGAGGCTATTTTGTGTCTCGTACAAAGCCCGAGAAAGAGGCTAAAAGGGTTCGACCCAGTGGGGCATATCGTTATACAAAGCCTAAGAGGAGGCTAGCAAAGAGTTGACTCAGTTGGAGAATCTTTTATACTCAGTAAGAGAGTGTTTTTGTATCTCGTACAAAGCCCGAGAGAGAGGCAAAAAGGTTGTTTTGACTCCACTGGGGAGAATTTTGGTATCTCGTACGAAGCCCGAGATGGAGGCTATTGTAACTGTTTCAGTTGAGTGATAGATCCAATATACTGATTTTAAAAGAGAAAATCAGTTCTTATATGAGTAACACTGTACCCAGGGGTTTGATTTGAGGATCAGGGATATTTCCTTCTCTTTGAGGAAACAGGAAATCCAAAGGGTGTCGAGACTGTCCGAGTCTGCGGGTTTCCTTCCTATTTAACGAAGGGTGCTTGAGAATGTCTTTGAGACTCAAGGAAGTTAGATTGTCCGTGTCTAGAGTTTTATCTTTTGTACTATGCTGTGAGAAACAGTAGTAGACTCTATGAAAGGACTGTTCTATGAGGATGACTAGGTTCTGTTCCTATACCTCTAGGAGGTCGTCGGGACAATTTGTACGAAGCCCAAGAGGAGGCTGGAAACTTTTAAGAAGCCGACGGGTCCTTGTACGAAGCCCAAGAGGAGGCTATCATTCCCGGAGGAAGAGATCATTATACGAAGCCTAAGAGGAGGCTGTGAATACTTCTAAGAAGCCGTAGTGTCCTTGAATAATGCCCAAGAGGAGGCCGATGCTTTTAAGAAGCCCGTGGGTCTATCATCTCCTTTCCATTAGGAGAGATAACTCTTTTAAAGATAAAAACCACTGGTAAACGTGCGGGGTTTACTATCCAGCGACTTTTAGCTTTTAAAGAGGGTTCCTTAGTTAAGGTCCAAGATTATGACCGTAGTGGGTACCCAAACCCCGAGACATTCAAGGCAAGCTATCCACAAGGAATAGATCAAGTCAGGAAAGTTCGAGAATTGGGAAGAAACTCAAAGATGCCATTCATGGAGAATACATTCATCTTGGGGAGTAGAGGTTCTTGACGATTCCTAAGGAGGACAGCCGAAGAGAAGACTGTATCTGGTGCTCCTATTGGGGATCTAGGCGTCTATTTCTACGAATAAACGAAACGGCGTCACCTAGTTCTAGACGTAGTTGCCGGGGAAACTCGAAATATCTATACTATTATTACACAGTTGATATGAGTTTATGAAAGGAGACTTACAGTGAGCAGCCCCACAATACAGTTTATATATATATGAAAGCAGTAAATGAAAGCGATAACCACTTACTCGGTTGGAGTGCTTCCATGCTGTTTGGTTAGTTGTTCAACAAAGAAAGATTGAAAACAACAGTATATTCAAAATCAAAGGAGAAAGTGCTTTGAAAAAGAAAGATTTGGGGCTTACAGCTCAAGAAGAGGCCCAGGGTTTTATCAATGAGCGCACTGTTTGACTTTGTACAGCGGGACTTATACAAGTGACTGGGGCCCAAAATGGTTTTCTGTACAAAGGGATGGGTCTTACACTCTCTTAAGAGGCCCAAAAAGGTTTAAAGAAAAGAGTGGGGCTTATAACACGAGGGTAGGCCCAAATGGTTTTTCATTTAAAAATGGCGATCGCGCCGAGGTTTTCTTTTAACGCAGAGGGACTTATACAATAAGTGAGGCCCAAAATGTTTTGGTTAAAAGGGGGATTGGGTCTTACACTCTAATAGAGGCCCAAAGTGTTTTGAATGGGTCTTATAGCTCAAGGAGAGGCCCAGATGATTTTTATTTTTAAACGGGCGACGATCGCGCCGTTTACTTGTACAGAGGGACTTATACAATGAATGAGGCCCAAAAAAGTTTTTGTACAAGGGGGGATGGGTCTTACACTCTCTCAAGAGGCCCAAAGTGTTTGAAAATGATTTATGAGGGTTGAATTAATCCAAAACCCTAATTTGTTTTCAAAATGTATTTAATTGAATAAAAATTCAATTAAAATGATCAAAAATTGTTTAACACATGGAAAACAAATTGTGATCTTGGATTAATGCTTCAAAAATTAAGTATTGACCTACAAAATAATTAGAAAGCATTAAAAGTTGCAAAATCAATGTAGAAAAAATATTTAAAATGCCCAAAACAATCAAAATATTAATTCTTTACAAAAATATCAATTATATGAAATAAATAATATTTTTGGGATTTTTTGTGAAAATAAAATATTTTAACATTTTTGTGAATTATTAAAAAAAGAATCTACTCAAAATCATTAAAACTCAGAGAGAAATTAATTTTTGAATCAATTAAACAAAATCACAAAATTCAAATATTTGAATTTATGAAAAATGGCGCCAAGAACAGCTGAAGAACACGCGCGTGTTCTTGGTTTCTCAGATTTGCATTTTCTATCCAATCTCCATGAATACGTAATCATATCATGCAATCCACATATCATTATGCTCGTCTCAACCTCACGATCATGTCTATGTACTTTAATTTCATTTAAATTAAACATACAACAAGAAATCACGAAGAGACCTCAAGAACCCTAATTTCTGCATGAAGGCTAGGATTTTTGATACACGATTCAAACAATGCAATTAATTGAGGGAAAACATTCCATGCATGATTATGAACATATGGCCAAATTATTGTGCGAGGAAATATGCATAGATTGAAAGATGCCCAAGTTTGTGCTTACCTCCAAGCCGTGACAGCAAGTCCAAAGTGATTTTTGATTTGGAGGTGTTACAGATGAGTGGTGATAATCTGAACAGCTTCCCTACACCCTATGGATTGTGTTTGGATGGTTGGACTTGATTGAAATTGGCTGGATCATTTTGTGGCACCTCAGCTGCACTTTGGTTAAAACCTTGAGCAACCAGCTGGTGATTTTGTGAAATTGATGTTTCAGAAGTTATGTGAGTGTTTGATCAGCTCATATGTGATGTATGTGAGGTGTGTGAGTGATTGGTTTGTGCAGAATTGCTCTCAAACTCAAAACCCGATAGCTACCTTGCTAAGAAAGGCATTTTTGCCAAGAGAAAGAGATTTTGAGGAAAGCATCTGTTAGATGGCTTTGGTGTACTTAAACTGACCACAATTGAGCTCTATTTATAGTAGAGCAAGTTTGTTTTGCAAGGAATAGTGCATGGCAGCTGGTAAGTAGGTTTGGCCAATGTTGGCAAATGAAAATCCAAGTCTCCTCTAGCCATTGACTAGAGGTTAGGGCACAGAGCTTTGGTCCCCTTGGTCTTGGATAAGTCTTGACTGATTTCAGATGAGAATGGCTCAGTCCATGCCACCTTGATGGTTCCATTGAATGCCTCATTCCAAATTTGAAGTCTTGTCCCTATTTTGGCCATTCTAGGTTCAACATGCTATTTCTTGTTCCATGGACTTTGGAGGCTTGGCTCAGTGATTGTCCCCTTTAGATTCAATCCTCTGAGGTGTCTAAGTGGATTGGAGCAATTGAATTTGGCTGATTTTGGCAAATCGACCAAAGTTGCAAATTCTGCCTTGCCTTGACAGATTTCAGCAAGGCAACTTGGCAATGTTGTATCTCATGGTGTAGGTTGAATTTGGCAATGTTCTTGGCCATTTTGGAAAGCTCTTACATGATACAACAACTCTTTGAACAAGTTTGGTTTTGATCACTTTTGATTCCAAGTGAAAAATCCCCCTACATTTGGCAAAAAGTGAGGCAGAATCTGACTTAGTGAAAATTTCACTAAGTGTTGGAAAAAGTGACATTTTCACTTTTCAGCCACTTTGATCACTCCATAACTCAAAATCCTTAATGAATTGGAATGACTTGTAGTTGAAGTTTTTGTAGGTGATAATGAGGGCTACAAATCCATCTTTGGATGAGAAAAAATGGCCTTGTGGTTTAGGAGTTATGGTCCTCCAAAGTTGGTACCTTTGCCACTTTATTTTTAACTTAGAAAAATTTCTAAGTTTTATGGTTATTTCTAAGTTTTATGGTTACCCCTTTTACAAGTTATCTCACTTTTCTTGATTTTTCTTGATGAATGATGATTCAAATCATACATTAACATCATTTTAGGGTTAAAAATCCATTTTGGTGAAAAATCTCAAAAAGTCAAAGTTGACTTTTGCGCACAGTTGACTTTTTATCAGATGAATTCCAAACTGTGCAATTCTTCAGGAAATCATGTCCTTGACCTAAATCAAACTTGATGGACATGTTCCATGGGTGTCATAGGGTATATTCAATCATGTATTAGGGTTTGGCAGCATGTCCTGGTCAAAAGTCAAAGTTATAGTTGACTTTTCCCTTAAAACCCTAATTGTGGTGCAGATGAAAATGAGACTTGTTGCTCAAGCTTCTTGGATCAATCCATTGTTCCAAATGGATCAATATGGTATATTAGAGACCCTCAAATCATATCTTGAGGTCTTGGCTCATGGTTTGTCCCAAAAGTCAACTTAGGGGTGAATTAGGTCAAGAAACCCTAATTCCTGATTTTTTATGAATGCATCCCCTGAGGCAAAATTGACTTGATGCGTGGGTTCATGAGGTTCCATGAAGCATATTAGGTTATGTTTTGGATCATTGCCTTGTGCCCAGATGAAAATTTCCATCTGGAGGCCCTGGTCGACCAAAACCCTAATTTGGTGACACTGTCAATCTTAAGACTTGATCCACCTAAAAGGGAGCAGCCTTGTGCTTAATCCTTGAAGTGGGAGTCCTTTTTGATCCATTGTGGATGTTTAAGAGATTAGACAAGTTGAAGATCATGTCATTCCTTGATTGATCCTTTGTCTAAGCACTCAGAGAGGGCTTGAAACCCTAATTTTGATTGTAGTGGATGCTCACCCATCTTTGGGGAGACTGATGAAGCAAGATGGTTCATCCATATTGTCATGATGATTTTCACAATGATGGGAAATCTAAGTGGTCAAAATTTGGGGTATTACAGATGCCCCTATTTAATCTTCTTGGACCCAAAGGTGTGAATGACGAAGGTGTTCGGGCATTCGGGGTGCAAGAGGATTAAATATCGGAATATCCGAAATTTTGATGGTGGTTATGAATGGTAGCTTATGCATTCATCTTCTTTAGCTAAGCAATGATGCTTAGAAAAGGTAAACTTCCCCTCGATCCTGGTCTCCTACCAAGAGCTGGTCTCAGTCTCTTTTGAAATAAACTTCCCCTCGATCCTGGTTTCCTACCAAGGAACTGGTCTTAGTTTTCTTTTGTCAACTTCCCCTCGTTCTTGGTTTCCTACCAAGGAACTGGTCTTAGTTTCTGATTTAAACTTCCCCTCGATCCTGGTTTCCTACCAAGGAACTGGTCCCAGTTTCCGATTTAAACTTCCCCTCGATCCTGGTTTCCTACCAAGGAACTGGTCTCAGTTTCCGATTTAAACTTCCCCTCGATCCTGGTTTCCTACAAAGGAACTGGTCTCAGTTTCTTTTGTCAATAAACTTTATTGACATGGGACGCTGTTAGTAGCGGTTTTCCTTCAAACTTCTCGCCGAATTTTCCTGGAGAGATGCCATTTGACGGAAAAAGGTTTGATGTCAGACTTGCTGGGGAACCCAACGTCTGAATTGTAGAGGTGTACAAACTTCTCTATTTTGGAGACGCCATTTGTCGATTTTACTGGGGAAAGCGAGTCTCTTGAAAGACTGTTTTCGTTTGGGGTCACATCATACTTTTCTCGGGATCTTCCCGGAGAAATGCCATATGATGGGATCCAATTTTGAGGTGCCAATAACCTTCTCATCAGTGGTTTTTCGGAGCAAAACTGGCGTGCTGCCGAATCTCTGATCACGAGGCTTTCTCTGTGGATTTTCCTTAATCCGGGAAAGCAAGGATATCATCTTCAATGGCAAAGAGTGATGTTTATTGAAAGTTTTCTCTGGCTTTTCAGAGGTTCAAGTTATCAAAGTGGTCGAGTGCCGACTCTGATCTAAAGATACACTGGTGGCGAGATTGTTCAAACACAACGTTTCCTGACGAGGAAAGAATTGACAAACTCGATTGAGAAAACTGTTATCACTAGGGGACAAGACCGACTAGAGTGATAGTGATGCAATATGAAATGCGAACGCAAATAAAAAATGCATGATGTATGTATGTACATGCTGACAAAACAGACGCGACATACAGACTAATGGATGAACGCAATTGGATACTCGGCCATGGTGGGGCGAAGAATTACCGTTGATTCAAAATAGCAATTCCACCTTGCTTAGGAGAGATAGTCCTGTTGGGAGCTATGTTGATCGGGCTTAGGAGATGAGAACTCGGCCGAGGCGTGTCAGACGAAACAAGGTCTCTGACACAGTTGATCCCTTCATTTAGGCATACTAGCTTAGAAGGAGTACTTTGATTCTGCACTTTGAAGTTCGCTTACTTCGGGAGAAGCGATCGATGTTCTTCTGATGTTCAACAGTCAAAAGAAATTGCCATCTTTATTTTAAAAGCAGAAAAAGTTTTAACAAGTAAATTCATTTTTGTTTTATTTCAAGAATCGTTGATTAAGTTTAAATAATGTCGTTCTGTAAAGCTAAAACAAGTAAAGAATTACAAACAAAAGCACAAGGGCTCAAATTTTATTGATAAGATGGAGATCAGCCAAACGCGTGATTCCAAAGAGTATTTACAAAGTTTGAAAACGGTAATTTACAGGGAAAAGGGCTACGTTGAAACATAACGACCACTATCCTTCTACCAACTTTAAATTTGGGACATCCTGAGCTTCTGTCGAAGATGACCTTTGACTGGAGATTTCCTCCGATAGATGATGTAACTACTGCTGAGGGACTTGCCTCTGTTGAACATAGTTACTTGCCATTATCCCTAACTTTTGCCTGGATTGTACTATGAGATTTCCAATCCATCGGGATGATTCTTTTTTTTCATGTCTCTAACTTTTGCCTGGACCGCCCTTTCGGGTTTTCAATCCACCGAGACGTTTTTTTTTTTAGTTTAGGCGAAGTATTTCTTGACTACATCAACATTCGTGGGGTAGGCAAATTCCTCTCCGTCCATGGTTGCAAGTCTCAAGGCGCCACCTGAGAAAGCTTTCGTGACCACATAGGGGCCATCATAATTTGGGGTCCATTTGCCCCGAGAATCAGTGAGAAATGATTGTATCTTCTTGAGCACAAGGTCTCCTTTCCTGAAGACACGCGGTCGGACCTTTTTGTCGAACGCCCTCTTCATTCTCTGTTGATACAACTGACCGTGGCATAGTGCCGTGATTCGCTTCTCTTCGATCAGGTTCAGGTCGTCGTGTCGACTTTGACACCATTCAGATTCGGTGAGCTTCGCTTCCATCAATACCCGGATTGATGGGATCTCTATTTCTATGGGAAGCACTGCCTCCATGCCATACACTAGAGAGAAAGGGGTAGCCCCTGTCGAAGTGCGGACAGATGTACGATAACCGTGAAGCGCAAAGGGTAGCATCTCATGCCAATCTTTGTAGGTTACAACCATCTTTTGAACGATCTTCTTGATGTTTTTGTTAGCCGCTTCTACCGCTCCGTTCATCTTGGGTCGGTAGGGAGATGAGTTATGGTGTTCGATCTTGAACTCTGCACATAACTCTTTCATCATCTTATTGTTCAAGTTAGATCCATTATCAGTAATGATCTCGCTTGGAACACCATAATGGCAGATGATATTGTTTTTGATAAATCGGACCACCGCTTGTCGGGTTACATTGGCGAATGACGCTGCTTCGACCCACTTGGTGAAATAGTCAATGACTACCAGGATGAACCGATGTCCGTTTGAAGCCTTGGGCTCAATCATGCCAATCATGTCGATTCCCCATATGGAAAATGGCCACGGGGAAGAAAGAACTTTGAGATGTGATGGCGGTACATGAATTTTGTCGGAGTATATCTGACACTTGTGACACCTCCTCATGTACTTGTAGCAGTCGGATTCCATGGTCAACCAATAGTACCCTGCTCTTAGGATTTTTCTCGCCATTGTGTGTCCGTTGGCATGAGTGTCAAAGGATCCTTCATGAATTTCTTTCATGAGCACGTCTGCTTCTGGTCTATCGACGCATCGGAGCAAGACCATGTCCAAATTTCTCTTATAAAGAGTGTCACCGCTCAGGAAGAAGTTTCCAGTCAATCTTCTAAGGGTCTTTCTATCTTTTCTGAGTGCCCCAGATGGGTACTCTTGTTTTTGAAGGAAGCATTTGATATCGTGATACCAAGGTCTGTCGTCTATGACTGCTTCAATCGCGAAGATGTAAGTGGGCCGTTCAAGGCGCACTATGTCGATCTTAGGTAGGTTATTCCATCGACCTACACTGATCATGGAAGAGAGAGTGGCTAATGCGTCAGCCATGTGATTCTCATCACGAGGGATGTGATGAAAGTCGACTCTGTTGAAGAAGGGTAACAACCTCCTTGCATAGTCTTTGTAAGGAATCAATCCTGATTGGTATGTATTCCAATCCCCTTTTATCTGATTGATCACTAGGGCTGAGTCGCCGTATACGTCCAAGTTTTTGATCCTTAAATCAATCACTTCTTCGAGACCCATAATACATGCTTCGTATTCGGCCTCGTTGTTCGTACATTTGAACGTAAGTCTGGCAGTGAAAGGAATGTGGGAACCCTGAGGGGTAACAATGATTGCCCCAATTCCGTTTCCATAATGATTGACTGCTCCGTCAAAGATAAGTCCCCACTGGGAACCGGGTTCTGGCCCTTCACTGGGTAGCGGTTCATCGCAATCTTTCATCTTTAGATACATGACATCTTCGTCTGGGAAGTCAAACCCGATTGATTCTTGATCGTCAATCGATTGATGAGCCAAATGATCGGCTAAAATACTTCCTTTAATGGCTTTCTGAGCATGGTACTCTATGTCATATTCTGATAGTAACATCTGCCAACGGGCAATCCTTCCCGTGAGAGCAGGTTTTTCGAAAACGTACTTGATTGGATCCATTTCAGAGACCAACCAAGTAGTATGACGAATCATGTACTGGCGAAGACGTTTGGCTGCCCAAGCCAAAGTGCAACAAGTTTTCTCAAGCATTGTGTATGATGACACTGAATTTCACCGTATTTTTTACTCCGATTTCGCATGCATTCTTAGTCTTTTAATGTCATTTTATTATGTTATTATTATGTTTTTCTTTGTTTTCAGGTTTTTAGTCTAATCGGAGTCCCGAGCGAGAAAAGGAGCGAAAAAGGAGCCGAAATGAGCTAAAATAGAGAAAATCAGCATTTTGCACTTATGGCATCCACTCTGGCGGCCGCCACAGGGTCTTCCATGACGTGGCAATGTCTCAAACTCCTCCCAACTGTTTTTCCCCACGATCTCCAACTGCCCAAGCAAATTTTACACTCATGGCGGGCGCCATGGTGTTGTGGCGGGCGCCACAAGAGCAAAACAAGTTCCCGCCCAAATTCAAATGCTAGGGGCATCCTTGTCTTTTCCACATGTTTCCTTGCCTATAAATAGGACTTTAGATTTTCGTTTTTCATCATCCAAGTTCAGTTGTTCATAAGCATATATCAGTGTAATAGTGGTAATCGCTTCACATCGAGGTGTTACTACATTCGAGAGATCGAGTCTGTAAGAGCCTGTGAGATTGAGTCTTGGAGCACTCTGGAAGGAAGTTAATCCTGCCGCCATTTTACTTTCAGTTCGCATTTTATTCAACCACTCCGATTGGAGCAGGTTTTTATTACTTTACCTTTTGTCAACTTTATTTCTTGCACTGTCTTTTAATTTCATTTATTTTCTGCACTCGCATTACTTTCATTTACTTTCCGCACTCGCATTACTTTCATTTACTTTCCGCACTCGCACTTAAATACCTTTTTTATGAAAAATCTAGAAATGAACTTTTACTTTACCATGTCTGGCTAATTTTATAAAGGTTAGAATGTGAAGATCATAACCGAACCGATAATCTGTACATTGTTAGTGGAAACACTTAAGGGCTATTTTAACTTTCAATATAAGTTTTCCTGTTCTTAAATTCCGTTGGGTAAGATCGAAAGCCGTCCAACGCCTATCTAAACTTAATTGTTTTTAAACTATTTCAAAAACAGTGAAAGCGCTTTGTTTAGTTTATTAGGAGTTTTTAATTTAAAAGGAAAAGAGATTTTAAAACCATTTTCGGACGCGTTAAGAAGTTTAAAGTCTGGTTCGTAAGAACCTCTTTTTTTAGAAAATCCCGGTTAAAATACTTTTCAACTTGGTCAAGATACTATATTTCTTAAAAATAGGTTTACTACTCTAACGCAATGCGCGCCTTTTTATCCGTGACAATAAGAGGGTTTGATTAGGGGGTACAACTCGGTTCTGAGTACGCGAAAGCGACAGTTCCTGTCAAATTAGTTCTTTTCAAAGTAGAAAACATTGCCCGTAAGTAGTTCTATTAGCAAGTACTTGGATTATCAATTGGTTGTGTGAATTGCATTCGAACCTGTCTTTATCAATTAATTTTAATTACTTTATTTACTACCGTGCACTCTTCAAAACTACTATTTTCAATCACCTTAGATACACATCTTAACAATAGATAGCGATAGATTGACACTTGGTCTCTGTGGATACGATAATCTTTTATATTACTCTGACGCCTTCGTACACTTGCAAAAAAAAATACGCATCAAGTTTTTGGCGCCGTTGCCGGGGACCAATTTCGTCAAATTTTGTACCCTGTTGTTATACCGTTTAGACTAAGGAAGTTACCCGCCGGTCAATGCGAAAAACTCGTAGTACCGGAAGTTTAGTAGACCCTCTAGCTGAACCAGAACGTTACGCTCGCGCAGGTTTATATTTCCATAAACTTAGGAAAGCTATGGCCGAAGATCAAAATCAAAGACCTCTTAAGGATTTCGCCCAACCATCCAACGAGGAACCTAGTTCTAGTATAGTAAATCCAGCCATACCAGCTAACAATTTTGAACTTAAACCATCCCTGCTGCAGTTAGTACAGCAGAGACAATTCACAGGTCTTGCTACAGAGAACCCAAACCAACATTTGAAAAACTTTCTCCAACTAGCAGACACCTTTAAAACCAATGGAGCCCCTCCTAAGGTGATTCGCTTAAGATTAATTCCTTTTTCCCTCAGAGATAAGGCCCTATCTTGGTTAGATTCCCTTCCACCAAATTCCATAACAAGTTGGGAAGACCTTAGAAAAGTATTCCTTGCAAGATATTTTCCCCCGAGTAAGACCGCTGTTCTTCGAAACCAAATAACTAGATTTACCCAAAACCAAGGAGAATCGTTGTTCGAAGCCTGGGAGAGATTTAAAGAGCTGTTAAGAGCATGCCCACATCATAGTTTAGAAAATTGGTTAATCATTCAAACCTTCTATAATGGACTTCATTATAACACTAAGATGACCATCGACGCCGCCGCAGGTGGCGCACTGATGAACAAACCTTACCCTGAAGATAGTGCCCTTATCGAAGATATGGCCCAAAACCATCAATCATGGGGAGTAGAACGAGCGACAGTGGAAAAGAAGGAAGACCAAGGAGGAATACATGAGTTAAGCTCTATAGACATGATGCAAGCTAAAATGGACGCATTAGCCCTAAGAGTTGAGCATATGTGTACAACCCCGAATACTGCAGTCGCAGTTTCATCAGATTGTGAGATAAGTGGGACGAAAGGACACTAATTCGCAGAATGCAGTCTGTTAAACGAGACCAGCTCTGAACAAGTGAACTACACCCAAGGGAACCCATTTTCAAATACCTATAACCCTGGATGGAGGAATCACCCAAACTTTTCCTATAAGAATAATAACCCTATCCAAAATACTGCCCCTCCGAGACAATCAAGTTATCAAGCCCCAAGATCAAATCAACCTATGCAACCTGTGCCACCAAAACCGAGCCTTGAGAAAATCGTGGATAATTTTGTCGCTGCTCAAATCCAACAAAATAAGGAGTTCATGAACCAAAACGTTCATGTTAACGAACTAATTACCCAGTTAGGAACCAAGGTTGACCAAATAATCACTCACAATAAGATGCTTGAAACCCAAATCTCGCAGGTAGCTTTAAACCAAGCCCCTCAGACCACACCTGGAGGACAATTCCCTGGACAACCTCAACAAAACCCGAAAGGACAAGCAAATGCCATTACCCTACAAAGTGGGACCGCTTATGATGAACCTTGTAACCCAAGGGTGAGTGATCCCAAAACTTCTAAGGAAGATGACAACATCCTAGATAAAAAGAAGAAACCAGAGGAATCTGTAAACCAGGAAAGTCAAGAAAAATGAGAAGAACCCAAAGACAAAACCTATATACCACCCCCGCCATACAAACCACCAATACCATATCCGCAAAGACTTAAACAAACCCAGATCAATAATCAGTATCAGAAATTCATTAAAGTTATAGAAAAACTTCACGTAGATATCCCGTTCACAGAAGCCATTACCCAAATACCATCCTACGCAAAGTTTCTCAAAGACATCCTTACCAATAAACGTAGACTTGATGATCCGAAACCCTTGGAATGTAATTCTATTGCCGAAAATAAATTAGCAAAATAGGATAAAGATCCTGGAAACTTTTCCATTCCTTGTATTTTGGGGAGTCATGTCATCGAAAAAGCTTTTCTAGACTTAGGAGCTAGTGTGAGCTTAATGCCCTTAGCGGTTTGCGAAAGGTTAAATTTAGGAGAGTTGCAACCTACCAAGATGTCACTTCAATTAGCCGATAGATCTGTTAAATATCCGATAGGCATACTTGAAGACGCCCCTGTTAGGATAGGTCAGCTGTTTATCCCTACTGATTTTGTTGTCATGGACATTAAAGAAGATGATGACATACCAATTCTTCTAGGTAGACCATTCTTATCGACTACTGGAGCCATAATAGATGTCAAAAAGGGGAAGCTAACCTTTGAGGTAGGGAACAAGAAGATAGAATTTATACTTTCAAAATTTCTTATGGCACCTGTGATAGGAGACGCGTGTTATGCGATAGATATCATTGATGAATGTTTATCCCTTACCCCAGATCCTATGCCTTGCCCTATTAAACCAGTCTTGGAACTTAAGGAACTGCCTAAGAACCTGAGATATGAGTTTCTTGATGAAGAAATGAATCGTCCGGTTATAGTTAGTGCTGCCTTGAGACAAAAAGAAACAGATCAACTCTTGGACGTTTTACGAAGATATCCCTCAGCCTTAGGATATAATATCTCTGATCTGAAAGGTATAAGTCCATCCGTATGCATGCATCAGATTTCACTCGAAGTAGATTCAAAACCTTCCAGAGAACACCAGAGAAGGATAAACCCTATACTGAGTGATGTTGTCAAGAAGGAAGTTCTGAAGTTGCTAGAAGCAGGTATAATATATCAGATCTCGGACAGTAAGTGGGTGAGCCCTGTGCATGTGGTACCCAAGAAGGGAGGCATCACAGTTGTGCAAAATGAGAAAGGTGAACAAATAGCAAAGCGGATAGAAGGAGGTTGGCGTATGTGCATAGACTATAGAAAGTTAAATAAAGCAACTAGGAAGGATCATTTCCCTTTACCGTTCATAGACCAGATGTTAGAACGTCTTGCCAGACATTCTTACTTCTTCTATCTAGACGGGTATTCGGGATTCTTCCAAATACCTATACATCCAGAAGATCAAGAAAAAACTACCTTTACATGCCCTTTTGGAACTTTTGCCTACAGACGAATGCCTTTTGGACTCTGTAATGCCCCTGCTACTTTCCATCGTTGCATGATGTCAATATTTGCAGATTATCTAGATGGAATCATGGAAGTATTTATGGATGATTTCTCGGTTTGCGGTTTTGATTTCCAAAATTGTCTTATCAACCTTGAGAAAATCCTGGAAAGATGTGTGGAGGTGAACCTTGTGCTGAATTGGGAAAAATGCCATTTCATGGTGACTGAAGGAATTGTTTTAGGACATATAATCTCCAAAAGAGGTATAGAGGTAGATAAAGCAAAAATAGAAGTTATAGAGAACCTAAAACCACCCAAGACTATCAGGGAAGTTAGAAGTTTCCTTGGACACGCTGGATTCTACCGCCGTTTCATCAAGGACTTCTCCAAAATAACAAAACCTTTAACTGGCCTATTAATGAAAGATCTTGAATTCATCTTTGATGAAAAATGCAATGAAGCATTCAACCTTTTGAAGCAAGCATTGATTTCAGCACCCATTATGAAACCCCCTGATTGGTCTGAACCGTTTGAGATAATGTGTGACGCCAGTGATTATGCTGTAGGAGCCGTTCTAGGTCAGAGAAAAGATAAAAGATTACATGTAATATATTATGCCAGTAGAACCCTAGACGCCGCCCAGCTCAATTACGCAACAACCGAGAAAGAACTCCTAGCGGTAGTTTTCGCTATAGACAAATTTAAATCATATCTAGTAGGAGCCAAAATTATAGTTTACACCGATCATGCTGCCATCCGTTACCTACTAAGTAAAAAAGATGCTAAACCCAGGTCACTTTGATGGATTTTGTTGCTACAAGAGTTCGACTTAGATATCCGAGATAAAAAAGGCACAAAAAATGTAGTAGCCGATCACCTATCTAGGCTAGAATACCTGAATCCTGAATTAGTACCCATAAATGATGATTTTGCCGATGATAGACTGATAGCCCAGTTGGAAACCATTGAAGATAAAAAACCAGACCCTCATGAGCACTTTCAAAAATCCTTAGCTGTAAGTAACGTGCCCTGGTACGCTGATTTTGTTAATTACCTAGCTGCTGATATCATACCCCCTGATCTCAATTACCACAAGAAGAAGAAGTTCTTAAGTGATGTTAGAAACTTCTATTGGGATGAGCCACTTCTTTTCAAGAGAGGTAAAGATGGCATTTTCCGCCGTTGCGTTCCAGAAGACGAGGTAGAAAGTATAATTCAGCATTGTCACTTTGCGCCTTATGGTGGACATGCAAGCACCTCTAAGACCTACGCCAAGATTCTTCAAGCTGGCCTATTCTGGCCTACCATGTGGCGTGATGTCCATGCTTACATTGTCAAATGTGATAGATGCCAACGCACAGGAAATATTTCAAGACGCGACGAAATGCCTTTAAGAAACATCCAAAAAGTAGAACTCTTCGACGTATGGGGTATAGATTTCATGGGACCATTCCCGCCATCTTTAGGAAACAAGTATATCTTAGTTGCAGTAGACTACGTGTCTAAATGGATTGAAGCGATAGCTGCACCCACAAACGACACTAGAGTAGTGATTAAATTATTTAAAAATTATATATTCCCCAGATTTGGAACACCCCATTTAGTTATAAGTGATGGAGGATCTCACTTCATATCGAGAATATTTGATAAGCTTTTAAGCAAGTATGAAGTTAAGCATAGAGTAGCAACACCATATCACCCACAGACTAGTGGCCAAGTGGAAGTATCTAATAGGGAGATTAAACAAATTTTAGAAAAAACTGTCTCTGTATCTAGAAAAGATTGGTCGCAAAAGCTTCAAGAGGCTTTATGGGCCTACAGAACCGCTTTCAAAACCCCTATAGGAACAACCCCCTACCAACTAGTCTATGGAAAATCTTGTCATTTACCTTTTGAGTTAGAGCATAAGGCCTATTGGGCCATTAAAACTTTGAATTTGGATTACCTAACTGCTGGTGAGAAACGTATCCTTGACATCCACAAATTGGAAGAACTCAGACAGCAAGCCTACGAGAATGCCATAATATACAAAGAAAGAACAAAAGCTTGGCACGACAAAAGAATCGTAAGAAAAGACTTCAACTTAGGCGACCCTGTTCTCCTGTTCAATTCTAGGCTACGGCTCTTCCCAGGAAAGCTCCATTCAAGATGGACTGGCCCCTTCAAAGTATCAAAAATTTTGAGGTCTGGAGCTGTTGAAATAAAAAACGAGACATGTAAACCATTCATCGTCAGTGGACAAAGACTGAAGCTCTACGAAGGAGGAGACATTCCAACAACCTACTCCAGCCACACTCTAAGTGATCCACCAATCCCGACAAGAGATGTATAAGTTCCAGTCGTCAAGCTAACGACGTTAAACAAGCGCTGCATGGGAGGCAACCCATGATTTTCTTACCTTATTTACTTTTTCTACATTTTTTTTTATTTTATTTCTTGTTATATTTTGTCAGGACTAATGTTTGAAATGTTTGTGTTTTACAGGACCTTCTTCCTAACTCTGTGCAGAATGCAGAATTTTGACGACATGCATGTGACTTTCAGGAATGACGCCCAGAGAGAGCGTTACTTTGTCCACTTCAGGCGTCCTATGGCACCTACGAGGTACCCAGATCAGGCTTGCATGGAGGCTTTAGGCATTGAGCCTAGTGTCAGATTCTTATGCCACCAGCTTTAATGGGACCAGTTCGACGACCTGAACAACACCTATAGGAACCTCACTTTGGAGTTCCTCTGCTCGTTTTCTTATGACCCCTGGGCCGGACCAGATGGATGTGCTATTTTCAGGTTATTTGGGACTGAGTACTCCTTCACTCATAAGGAGTTTGGTGATTTATTAGGTTTTCAGATGACCCTTGATGCTATTCTTGAGACACCTATGGGATACTTTCTGAGTAGGGAAGTGGAGAAGTTCTGGAGTGATATCTCTGGTGGAGGGAGTCAGGATCCTTCCACCCAGTTCTCACATGTTATCCACAACCCTGCATTGAGGTATTTTCAGATGATCATAGCACACTCTTTCTTTGGATTGTCAGATGCTGAGACCTTGCTTAGTGAGGAGGAGATCTTTCTACTGTTTTGTGCGACCCAGTCACGTCCTGTGGCATGTGGGAACTTTCTGCTGAAAGGTCTTAGCAGTATTGCCAGGTCATCAGTAGGTATTATTCATGTGGGAGGTATTGTTACCCAGATTGCTGCTGCTTTAGGCCTATCGCGTAAGTTGTTACATCTCAGGGTTTTCAGTGAATACACCACCATGGACGTTGATTTCTGCCTAGACAGAGGGTTGATAAGGAGAGCCTCTGCAAACCCCAACCAGTTCAGATTGTTGATTGACAACGAGGCTGTTCATTACTTTTTGCTGCCTGATCCGATGATGACCAGTGTTCATGACCCAGCTAATTGGAGATATGCTTTGGAGGGTTATGGAGAGACTATTGAGGAGCCTAGATCGCCTCCTATTGCTGAGTACACCCCTACACCTCTGTTTCCCAAAATCACTGTATTATCTAATAATTTGTCTTTGCAGCCACCCGATTTATACACCCAGGTTGTTGAGCTCCGCAGAGAGACTGCCAAGCTCAAACAGGAGGTAGTTGATCTTGCTTTGCAGATTGAGGTATCTGATCTCACTCATGCTACTGAGGCAGACTCTTTATACCAGGAGATCGGAGAGCTTCGTCGCGAGATCGCTGAGCTTCGTGGATCCAGCCAGGCAGAGGAGCCAGCTGATTGATCATATTGCCCTGACTTACTACTCTATTATTTAGTATTCAGTATTTCTGCGTTTTCTTTACTTTTTAGCATATCTGGACACATTTCGTATTTTCGCATTTCCTATATTTCCTATGTACTTTGATTATATATATATATATATATATATATATATATATATATATATATATATATATATATTATGTGTGTTTTTATTTTTCCTTTTATATATATATATATATATATATATATATATATCCAATAATAATGTTATTTTTCTTGATATTTGATTTTTATTTCCACAAAAATTGTGCAAGTCCCGTGTTGAAGAGGAAAACAAATGAGAACGCTATCGGGACCCCCAAGACGCAAAAGGTAAGAGAGGCCCATTCCAAAATTCAAAATTTTGGCCCAGGTCCGAAAATGACCTTATGGCGCCCGCCATAGCCTTATGGCGCCCGCCACGGCGTCCTGGTAAATACGGGGGAGAACTTCATCTTCCACCATTTTTGAACCTCTAAACTCCCAAAACCCATTTTTCTCCTCTTCCAAAACTCCATTAAAACCCATAAAAGCCCCCACCTTTATTTAATACCCACTATCCATTAACCCTTTCAAACTTCCATTTGAAATTCCACCAATTAAATTCCATAAAAATCTCACCTTTACCAACTTATATTTAAACCCATCTTCACTATCTTCAAATCATTTCAAGGAGCAAGCTATGGAGTTCGAAGGATATATTTTGCGAGATGGAAAACACGGGGATAGGCAGAGGAGGGATATTCAAAGGCTTCAAGGTCGAGAAATTCTCTCGACGAGGTACGTGGACGACAACTGTCTCTATACCTTGGGTATTTATCATAGTGTTTATCATCTACTTGATTTTTTGGGACTGCACTCTATTTTTGAAAACCGAGAACCAACCTTTGAGAAACTGACAGTTGAGTTTTTAAGTTCTTTGATCTACACTGTCCACCCTAACACTGCTAGCACAGTCGGTACTGTCCAATTTAGAATGTTTGGAATAGAATATAAGTACAGTATCGACGAACTAACAAGTCTGTTAGGGATTCCTCTTTGGGAAGGTGCTATTTGTGAGACCCCTTTGGATGACGGATGGTCGGTCGATGCATTTCCTTTTTGGCAGAGATTGTCAAATAATTTAATAACTTCTTTTGAAGGAATTCTCGCATCGACCATCCACAACCCGGCCATCAGAGTTTTTAGATACCTGTTGGCATGTACTATTTTTGGCCGGGATAATCCAAATAAGGTTAATGCTAAAGAGCTTCTGTTTTTACAAGGAAGTCTCACAAATAGAAGAAATAATCCGGTCCCGTTTATGCTTTCTCACATGTCTGTTACTATTAATAAAGCAGGACCGATTGTTTTTGGAGGACTGATTACGTCTATTGCTCGGGCCCTTAACCTGAACAATGAGATAGCCACACTAGAGCCCTTAAATCCTCGCACAATCAACCTAAAATTTCTAAAAGATATGAAATTGTGCCGAGCGAGAAGAGAGGGTGGGTTTGTATTGATGATCCATGGTGTAGCTATCCCATCTGTTGCCTTGCCCTGCAGTAGACGTACCGATGTACGTAATGAAAGGAACTGGACCTATGATTTAAATGCTCCACCTGTTCTAGGTCCACTTCCTCCTAATATTCCTGATACGAAGGGACACGACACTGACGAAGAATTTGAGCGGAGAGATCAGTCTCCCATACCTCATGTGTCCCCCCATCATCCTTCACCAACACACACCGCACCCTCTTCCTCTAACCCTTTTGCAGGTTCAGTCCCTAGATCCTATGTCACTGAGGAGATGTGGCGTGACCTTATGGCTAGAGAAGAAAGGCGAGATGACCTTCTCTCTACCATTCAGCAATAACTGACGGATAATATGAGCTTCATGGAAGAATCACGACGGAGGACAGATCGATCCTTCGAGTCCGTTTCTCGCACCTTGCTTGCGATCGCAGACGAGCAATCCCGTCAGCAAGACTTCAACCGCCGGCATTACCAGCTTATGGAGGCTACTCAAGGTTCCGTTCTAGGTAACCTTCAACTGGTCAGAGATGCCCAGGCGTCCTTATCAGCCCGATTGGACCGGAGAGACCAGCATCGTAGCAGATCCCGTCATCCCAGGCATTCCCAGCAGGACGACGAGGGCACCAGTGGTCCACATCAGTAGTTTTACAGGTTACTCTCCTTATCTTATTTCGAAACATTGGGGACAATGTTCGATTTAAGTGTGGGAGGGGATTTTATTGCTTTCTATTTTCATTTTTAGTTAGTTGTTTATTTCTTGTTTTTGTTTATGTCTTTTTTTCTAGAAAATGCATGAGTCTGACGAGTCACCAGTACAGTGTATCCCTAGTGCACCCTCATTTTTCCCCATTTCTTTAGCCCTCCAAAAAAAATTTTTTGCAAAAAGAAAACATTGTTGTTCTACACGTTTTTTGGGCTTTAAGACAGGTTTGGATTAGGATGTGGTGACTTAGGTGAACTTTTTGAAACATTAGTATCGTTTTAGTACCGTAGACTTCACGAATATAGGAATCATTCCAAAACCCCATGTACCATGGCCTTAATTATCATTTCCAAATTTGTCCTAAGTAGTTTATTTCAGCAGTCAGCTCCGGCCTAAGCATGTTTTACGTAGGGGACTGATGAACATAAGTGAATGATCCAGTAAAATAAATAAAGAAAAAGGCAAACTCCGGATAGATGACCCTCACAAGGTCGTTTAAACCAAAAAGTTGAATTGTTGCCACAAAAAAAAATATACATATATATATATATATATAATTTTAGCTCACCCATTGTTAGTTGGTTCAGAGGTATCTGGCGCTGAACTCGGTAGGGCGGATTACGATCCGATCCCCCACAACTGCATTTGGGTTAAATAAAAGGGTTTACACAGTCTTATGTGCCAGAAACCCTATGTTTTGGATCAGAATCACTAACAGGTCACTCTACTATGAAACATGTACGGATAACGGGCTTAATGTGATTGCGCCTGAATGAAAAGGACCCAAAAAGAGATGAAGAGGTAGGCCTAGTTATTGTGGGATGATACGGTTGATTAATATAAGAATGAAGTTTATGTCCGCCTCTGCGGATAAGTGTCATTACGATACCCTTGGTTCACTTAGTACCTGCCACTGCATCCTGACTTGAACTTAGAAGCCCTTTTTGCCTGAATCACGTGTCAGCACTAGTTTTCTTACTTTGAGCTTTAAATGTTTTGCTTGAGGACAAGCAAAGGTCTAAGTGTGGGAGAATTTGATGACACTGAATTTCACCGTATTTTTCACTCCGATTTCGCATGCATTCTTAGTCTTTTAATGTCATTTTATTATGTTATTATTATGTTTTTCTTTGTTTTCAGGTTTTTAGTCTAATCGGAGCCCCGAGCGAGAAAAGGAGCGAAAAAGGAGCCGAAATGAGCTAAAATAGAGAAAATCAGCATTTTGCACTTATGGCATCCACTCTGGCGGCCGCCACAGGGTCTTCCATGACGTGGCAATGTCTCAAACTCCTCCCAACTGTTTTTCCCCACGATCTCCAACTGCCCAAGCAAATTTTACACTCATGGCGGGCGCCATGGTGTTGTGGCGGGCGCCACAAGAGCAAAACAAGTTCCCGCCCAAATTCAAATGCTAGGGGCATCCTTGTCTTTTCCACATGTTTCCTTGCCTATAAATAGGACTTTAGATTTTCGTTTTTCATCATCCAAGTTCAGTTGTTCATAAACATATATCAGTGTAATAGTGGTAATCGCTTCACATCGAGGTGTTACTACATTCGAGAGATCGAGTCTGTAAGAGCCTGTGAGATTGAGTCTTGGAGCACTCTGGAAGGAAGTTAATCCTGCCGCCATTTTACTTTCAGTTCGCATTTTATTCAACCACTCCGATTGGAGCAGGTTTTTATTACTTTACCTCTTGTCAACTTTATTTCTTGCACTGTCTTTTAATTTCATTTATTTTCTGCACTCGCATTACTTTCATTTACTTTCCGCACTCGCATTACTTTCATTTACTTTCCGCACTCGCACTTAAATACCTTTTTTATGAAAAATCTAGAAATGAACTTTTACTTTACCATGTCTGGCTAATTTTATAAAGGTTAGAATGTGAAGATCATAACCGAACCGATAATCTGTACATTGTTAGTGGAAACACTTAAGGGCTATTTTAACTTTCAATATAAGTTTTCCTGTTCTTAAATTCCGTTGGGTAAGATCGAAAGCCGTCCAACGCCTATCTAAACTTAATTGTTTTTAAACTATTTCAAAAACAGCGAAAGCGCTTTGTTTAGTTTATTAGGAGTTTTTAATTTAAAAGGAAAAGAGATTTTAAAACCATTTTCGGACGCGTTAAGAAGTTTAAAGTCTGGTTCGTAAGAACCTCTTTTTTTTAGAAAATCCAGGTTAAAATACTTTTCAACTTGGTCAAGATACTATATTTCTTAAAAATAGGTTTACTACTCTAACGCAATGCGCGCCTTTTTATCCGTGACAATAAGAGGGTTTGATTAGGGGGTACAACTCGGTTCTGAGTACGCGAAAGCGACAGTTCCTGTCAAATTAGTTCTTTTCAAAGTAGAAAACATTGCCCGTAAGTAGTTCTATTAGCAAGTACTTGGATTATCAATTGGTTGTGTGAATTGCATTCGAACCTGTCTTTATCAATTAATTTTAATTACTTTATTTACTACCGTGCACTCTTCAAAACTACTATTTTCAATCACCTTAGATACACATCTTAACAATAGATAGCGATAGATTGACACTTGGTCTCTGTGGATACGATAATCTTTTATATTACTCTGACGCGTTCGTACACTTGCGAAAAAAAATACGCATCAGTGTACCGAGTCTCACAGTCGGTGAATTTCTTGCTTAGATAGTAAATGGCAGACTCTTTCTGTTTAGTTTCGTCTTGTTGGCCTAGTACACATCCCATTGAGTCCTCTAGGACCGTGAGGTAAATGATCAGTGGTCTTTCTTCCACTGGAGGTGATAGAATCGGAGGATTCAATAGATATTCCTTGATACTGTCGAAGGCGGTTTGGCAATCTTCTGACCAAACGCAATCCTGGTTCTTTTTGAGTAATTTGAAAATCGGCGCGCATGTCGCGGTCATAAGGAATATGAATTTGGAGATGTAGTTCAAACGTCCCAAGAATCCTCTGACTTGTTTTTCAGTTTTTGAAGAAGGCATTTCTTGAATGGCCTTGACCTTGTCAGGATCAACCTCGATTCCTTTCTGGCTGACGATGAACCCTAGTAATTTCCCCGAACGGACACCGAAGGTGCACTTGTTGGGATTCAAGCGGAGCTTGAATTTTCTTAGACGTTCGAACAATTTTGACAGGTGTTCAACATGCTCATCCTCTGTTCTTGATTTTGCAATCAAATCATCGACATATACCTCGATTTCTTTGTGTATCATGTCATGAAACAGAGTAGTCATGGCCCTTTGATAGGTTGCCCCGACATTCTTCAAACCGAACCACATTACCTTGTAACAAAAGGTACCCCATGGGGTAATGAATGAAGTTTTCTCCATGTCTTTCGGCGCCATTTTGATCTGGTTATAGCCCGAGAATCCATCCATGAAGGAGAATACTTTGAACTTTGTTGTGCTGTCAACCAGCATGTCAATGTGTGGTAAAGGAAAGTCCTCCTTTGGACTTGCCTTATTCAGATCCCTGTAATCAACACACATTCTGACCCTTCCATCCTTTTTGGGAACGGGTACGATGTTGGCTAACCATTGAGGATATTCAGATGTAGCGAGGAAACCCGCGTCGATCTGTTTCTGTACCTCCTCTTTGATTTTGTTGGCCATGTCCGGGTGAGTCCGTCTCAACCTTTGCTTTACTGGCGGACATTTCGATCTCAACGGTAAGTGATGTTCCACGATGCTGGTATCCAACCCTGGCATATCCTGATAGGACCAAGCGAACACATCGGGGAATTCTTCGAGAAGCTTTATCAAACCCTCTCTGGCAGTTGGACTGAGCAATGCTCCGATCCTGATTTCTTTTCTCTCTTTTTCTGAACCCAAGTTTACCGTTTCCAACGGCTCTTTGTGAGGTTCGATGGACCTTTCCTCTTGTCTGAGTAGTCGGGAGATCTCTTCTGGAATTTGGTCGTCATTTTCTTCTTCAGCCTCGAATACCGGGAACTCAACGTTGGAAGAAGGCATCGGATCGTATGTTTCAACGGGGTATAAAACAAACAATCTGCATGACGCGATGATTCGTGTTTAGAAGAGATAGAGAAAAAGTAAGTGTGTGCAGTGTTTTGATTTTACTGCTTGTTTTTATTATTGAATGTTTTTTAGGATTACCATTTTCTGAAAAAGCAAAAAGAGAAAACAGCAATTAATGCGGAAATTACAGAACGACGTTATTTTATTAAGGAACATGTCGAATCTTGAAACTACAGCCCTATAAAACAAAACTCTGTCGCTTTGGGCAAAGCGAAGAGGGAAATTTATAGAAAGCGAGCCCTATCAAAACATCCGTTTCACCTGGGCAGGGTGAAAGGTTAAAGATGGCAATTACTTTGACTAATGAACGACCTTCGGAACCTCGACAGCAACCCATTGGCGGCGAACTCCTCGGTGAATCACAAAGTCTGGCACCTTCCTCGATTTGTCTTCAGAAATGATGTTGATTTCTGGTGGAACAGGATCATTGGAATCTGTCTCCCAGGCAGAATTGTCGTAGGAGGATTCCTCTATTGCATTTTGCAGAGTATTGGTGCTCTCAGCTGTATCTCCCCATCCAGTTGACTGGATATCTTCGAGACTGATACGAGAGCTTTCGGGAGCAGTGTACTTGACCATAAAGTCGTATTTTCCACTAGGTTGTCCCAGAGTGTCCCAAACTTCTTTGGAACTGGAGAAGTCATCCCTCTCGATGACGTTGACCTCGGGAAAAGCATAGTTGATGAATTCTAGTCCTGCGAACAATGCGAATTCATCTTCATGTTGAGTAATCTCCGAATGACCTGAGTGTTGATCCCATGACATGGTGGGGACATAGGTATTCTGTTCAATGATGCTCAGTTGAGTTTCATTACTCGGCTGACTTTCTTGCCCCAAGTTTCATGGGTAAGGCTGCCACATTGGCAGGCCATCCATCGGGCCATAGTAATTATAGTCAAAATTATCTTTCATCAGAGTGTCTTCCTCTAATGAATTTGGCAGAGCACGGCATCCTTCCGGATCACAATCTCCATATATCATTTCGACATCTGATCTTGGTATAAATCTCGGACTTTCTGTAGGAAAGCAAAAAGGCATAGGCACCTCTTCCTGAGACATATAATCGTCCTTGTTAAGATAGGACTTCCATTCTTCATCTGCGTCAGAGGGATCTTCCTCATTGATAGCATGAACTGTCTGAGACACTGGGTGGAGAAAACCTCCACTGTGGAAGAAGTTTTGAAGGGGATGAAGACTTTCATCGTTGGCGACTGTCTGGGTACAGGTCGCAGAAAAACCAAGACCCTTCTTTGTTTTATTGTCAATAGGAATGACAAGCCGTCCCCATCCTTTTGTATCGGTACTCTCGACCACTTTGATAGCATCTTTGTATGAAGAAATTGAAGTTCCTTCTTTGAACTGATTGTCCTTGCTCACCGATAGTGCTTGGAACTGAGTTCCAATAACCTCCTCGGGTTCCACACAAGTAGATGATGATAAGTTACTCACAAGCAAGGCTTGTTCCCCACAAACCGTGACAAGTTGATCGTTCTTGACGAACTTTAGCTTTTGGTGGAGGGTTGAAGTAACCGCTCCAGCCTGATGTATCCAAGGTCTTCCTAATAAACAACTGTATGTTGCCCGGATGTCCATGACCTGGAAAGTGATTTTGAAAGTGTGAGGACCAATAGTTATGGGAAGATCCACTTCGCCGATAACTGTTTTTCTGGATCCGTCGAATGCTTTGACGACGACCTCGCTGACTCTCATCGGAGGGCCCTTAAATGATAATTGCATCAAAGTGGACTTCGGCATAACATTCAGGGCTGACCCTGTGTCTACCAGTACGTTGGCTAAAGCATCGCCCTGGCAATTAACTGTAATGTTGAGCGCCATGTTATGACGGCGACCCTCTTCAGGTAATTCTTCATAACTAAATCCCAAATTATTGCAGGAAGTGATGTTAGAGACAATGCTATCGAACTGTCTGATTGTTACATCCTGTTCCACAAAGGCTTGCTCCAAGACTTTCTGTAGAGCCTCTCTGTATGCTTCTGAACTGAGTAACAGTGATAATACTGAGATCTTTGAAGGAGTCTATAACAGTTGATCAACAATGTTATATTCACTCCTTTGGATGAGCTTTAGCATCTCATCTTTGTCTTTTGAAAAGTCGGGATTACTAGATTGACCGACTGGTGGATCATGAATTTCTGCCTGAAGTTCCTTTTCTTTGTTGGATTCTCCAACCCCTCGGTTGAAGATTCGACCGCTCTGTGTTACTCGACTGATATCTGCAATATTCACGACGGAGGGTAATGGAATTTCCTTTCCATTCTCGATTATTGTTGCACCGTATTTGTAAGGGATTGCCTTAGCTGATTCATACGGTAGTGGCCCCGGTAGATAGATGACTATAGGAACCTTCTAATTTTTCTGACTATCATAAGTAACCTCGATCCGTTCCCGGTTGGGAACTCTAGATTCGTCAAGTAGAGGGATGATGGCAAAAACATCCCTGGTCCTGTGATGACCAGAGATCGTGACGACATCCTCAACTTGCTCGGCAAGGTAGTTCGGCGACCAAATGATGGGTCCCGAACCTGGACATGGACGAATTTCTCCGTGATCGACCTGACCCTGAAGAGCTGCTCTCACAAGGTAACACCCTTGGTTACTTTCTGAACAGACGCTACAACTGTCATAGTTGTGTGGTGGAACCTGGTCACGCCCACTTTGAATACAATGTAACCTCACTAGGTTATCTTCCATTGATCGGACATCCTGACTTTGACAATGAGTAGGATTCATGTGATTGATACTAATCTGCTGAGTATCTTCGTCCATATAGATTGGCATCCACCAGTGATTTAACAAGTGCTGAAGTGCCTCCTGGACAAGGGTACAACCTCGATCGTTTTCGCAACCCGCTTTACAGCTTTGATAATCGTGTGATATTAAGAATCCGAGTCGGACCTGCTCAGCATGTAACTCTACCAGGTTGGTATTCATCACGCGAATGTCAAAGATCTAAACCATGTTGATTTGATAGGAGTTCCTATCATGGTAGTCTTGGATCCATCCAAGATCCATCTGACGCTGGAGGGTCTCTTGTATGAAAGAGAATCCCTGTTTGTTTACCGAGCAAATCAGGCAAGAACTGTAATCGTGTCGCGGCAGATTATGATACTGGCTTTGCCTTGAGTGCATCGCCACCAAGTTGACATTCATCGCACGGATGTCGTGGTTTTGAATGATGTTGGAATTCGTGTAAACCGTGTTAACTCCACGAACTCGGTGCTCTTGGATCCATCCGAGATCCATCTGTTCCTGTAGAGCTGATTGCACTACCGAACATCCTTGGTTGTCTTTAGAGCAGATATCACGCTGGTGATAGCTATGAGGTGGCACATGGCCATATCCACTCTGTCTACAATGCATCTTGACCAAATTGGTCCCCAATAAGAGTACATCGTGAATTTGATAGACATTGTTAGTCTCTTTCTCAATCAGATTGACTGTAGCTTTCTCATGTTGAGGCAGCGGGTTCGTAAGAACATTAGGATTCGTATCTTTGAAAGATAAGAGCCCGCTCCTAACAAGCTTTTGCACGTCGGATTTGAAATTGAGACAAGTCTCAATGTCATGCCCTGAACCTCCTTGATGATAAGGGCATGTTTGATCCGCCTAAAACCAAAAAGGCGGATTTTCCGAAACTGTAAGAGGGGACTTAGTCTGAATGTGCCCCTTAGCCAGCAGTAACGGAAATAATTCTGCATACAACATGGGTATAGGATCAAACCCTGATGGCCGTGTCGTACGGTTGTTGTTATATGGAGGACGAGCCTGCTGAAGAGGCTGTTGTGTCCTTTGTTGGTCAGGTTGGCTCTGCGCAACCTGAGGTTGATACATAGGAACAGGCGTGGGGCCGATAGCAGGAGTAACAGCTGCTACTGGCTGATAATGTCGCTTTTGCTTTCCGAGAGAGATATTCCCAATATCTTGCTCTTTTTTCTTAGGGAGAGCACTACCGTATTTTTTAGTACCGCTCGTCGATCCAGTGTCTTTCACCAAACGTCCTTCTCGGACGGCTTCCTCAAGACGTACACCCATGCCGACCATTTCGGTGAAATCACTGGGTGCACTGGCAACCATTCGGTCATAGTAAAATGAGCTTAAGGTCTTTAAGAAGATTTTTGTCATCTCTTTTTCCTCAAGAGGCGGACAAATTTGAGCGGCAACTTCACGCCACCTTTGAGCATACTCCTTAAAGGTTTCCTTGTCCTTTTGCGACATTGATCTGAGTTGATCTCTGTCGGGTGCCATGTCCAAATTGTACTTGTATTGTTGGACGAAGGCAGTACTAAGATCTCTGAAAGTGATGATCATAGTACGGTTTAAACCCATGTACCATTTGAGTGCGGCACCGGTTAAACTATCCTGAAAGTAGTGAATCAGCAGGTCCTGATTCTCCGTCTGAGCTGACATCCGCCGAGCGTACATCACCGGATGGCTTTGAGGGCAAGAGTTACCCTTGTATTTTTCAAATTCGGGCACTTGGAACTTGTGCGGGACTTTCACATTTGGGACCAAGCAGAGGTCTGCGGCGTCCTTTCCAAATAGATCCTGACCGCGAATGGCTTGCAGCTCTTTCTGCATTTCCAAGAATTGCTCCTGGAATTCATCCATTCTATCGAACATAGTTTCCTTCTTACCAGAAGGTGTCTGTGGAATCTGTCCTTCCGGGACAGTGTGCACCACAGGGGGTGGTACCGTGACTACGGCAGTAAGTCTTGGCGCCTCCCGAAGTTTGTAACCTTCAGGAGTCTTCAGTATGCCCCTGGCATCTTCGCTTTCCTGAAGTTTGTAACCTTCAGGCCCAGCGGCTTCTGTTGCGATTCCCTGATCTTCAGTGATCGGCGGAACATATCCTTCAGGGATATAGTTAACAGGCATACCCCAAGGACGATCTTTCGGCATCTGATACCTAGGATCATACTTTTCTATGATGGGCGTTGAGGTGATCTCTGAGATCACAGTTCTTTATAGCTGAGCTTCTGCCATGGCTTGCATGTCGCTATGAAGCTTTCTCATATCCTCTCTCAGAGCGTCGATCTCTTCTTTCAACTCTCTGTTTTCTTCCTCAAGATCATCCATCCTTTTCTGACGATTGGCCCGAGTATTATACGAATGAGACAGTTTGACTCTAGAATCGAGACACAAACGTGAGATTCGTAGGTAAGGAGAATACGCGATGTGAGAATGATGAATGCAATGATTATATTAATTGTTTTTTTGGTTTAATCAAAATAAACTTCGACAATTAGATTGCAAATATCAAACAGTGGGGAAACCCCTTTTTATTGAATTCCAAAGGATTACAGAAATGGAAATACAGTAGATTACAAAGTGCAGAAACAGAAACCTAAACTAATGGGTCCCGAGTCCTCTTCTTTGACCGGGGCGCTTGGGCCGTTGTCGGGTTGTCATTCCTTTGCCAGGTGAAAGGAGCGAGCAAATTCCTTTGGTCATCTTGATTCTCTACAGCATGCTGCTCCAAAATTTCAATCAGAGCATCTTTCTCTTTTAGTAGTTGCTGTATTTGGATACACTCTACGTCGAGGGTGCGGTACTTGTTCTTCCAAGATCTTCTTTCCTTTTGAACTTTGTTGAGAGTAACCTGAAGCTTTTCAGTTTCCGTCATGAAGTACATGACAGTTTCCCTCGGTGGAAGAATTCCGTAACGAGGATAAGGCATCTTTAGCTTGAGAGCTCTAGCTTGTACCCAATGGAGATAAGGCTCCACCGAGACACATTTCGGTTTTCCCAAAGACTCTCGTCCTATCTTATGAACATGTTTCCAATCTTGCACTATTTCCATCTTTAGTGCTCTGTCATTTTCTCCTTCTTTGAACAAAAGACCTTCCAGATGAACATCCAGTGGGATGTGTCTCATCGGGTATCCAAATTGACGAAGAACTAATATCGGATGATAGTTGATTCCTCCTTTAGTTCCTATGAGGGGTACGCTGGGGAAGTTTCCACAACGGTCAATGATTCTAATTCCCTCATAAATCCTATTACACCAATCTATATCGGAATTGGTAAGAGACCTGATCTTCTGCGACCAACGTAAGACACTCTTGCAATCCCAAAAAGCAGTAGACTTGGGCAAGTGAGAGATAAACCATTTGTAGAGCAAAGGTATACAGCATGTGATCTCCCCTCCGCTGTACAAATTTCCTAAGTGTACAGAATGATACGCATCTGCGAGCAAAGTCGGCACAGGGTTTCCAATGAGAAAAACCTTAATAGCGTTGATATCGACGAAGTTATTGATGTTGGGAAACAAAAATAACCCGTAGGTGAGCAAGACAAAGATGCTTTCAAAAGCAGTCCCGTTCCCTAAACTAGCGAAGTACAAAGCTTTCTTGGTCAGGAACTGGGCTGGCAAACCTTGGATGCCACCCTTAGTGGTCATCTGAGTCCTGACCTCAGACTCGTCCAAATGAATTGCTATTGCAATAGTCTGATTCTTTGGAATTTCTTCCAGTCCAGAAAATGGAGCTTGATCAGTGATATGTAAATCAGTCAGATGAGAATACTCCTCCAGCGTTGGTGCAAGCTGGTAATCCGGGAATGTGAAACAATGATAAACCGGATCGTAGAATTAAATGAGCGTGTCCATGATCCCCTTAATCACATGGACTCTTAACAGTGGTAGCAAACCACCGTGCTTGGCTCTGAAAGCCTCTGTGTTAACGATCATCCTCGCTAACTTTCTCAAATCCCCTAATTTTGGAACCTTGAAGGTATACTGGTGAGTTCTCCTTCTACCGAAATCCATTAGCGTAATCTTCTTCTCTGATATTTGCAATCACAGTCTTAGTTTAATTTGAAAAATAGAGAGACTAAAAGAGAAAGTTTTTTGAATGTTTTAATGTTTTATTAAATGAATGCATGAATGCAGCACACAAAAACATAGAAAAAACATGGGGTCAGAGGGTCGTTGTCATGAAGTCAAGGCTCTACCCATCCCCAAAGGTTTATACTAGGGTGATTTTTGTACATGTACTCATTATCATCAGCTCCTCCCAGGAAGGCAGACAACAAGCGGATCGCCAGCGAGTTGTGTGCAATCTTAGAGTAAGTGCTATTCACCGAGAATAGATCACCAGCCTCAAATGAGGGTAGTATCGCGTAACAACTATTTCCGATAGTTTTTGCACTACGAAAGGGTTGGCTTTTCTAGGTGTATACTCATTCTCACCACATGCGGCATCACACGCATTCCCATTAGCAGAAAAATAAACACGTATAGCAATTAGGAAAAGCAGTATATATATTTGTCTTAAACATCCTAGACCTAACGAAACTAAGGATCCTAAGTTCCTGACAGAAAATGGGTTCCCCGGCGGAAGCCCCAATCTGTGGTATTCACACAAGTGAAGAGAAAAAAGGAAAAAGAAAGACGAAAAACAAAGAGAATGGCCCCACGGTGGGCGCCACTTTTTCTGTAGCGAGCGATTTTGGACGCGGTTCTTAAGCGCTGGTCGTTCTCTGCGGTTTGAGCTTTAAAACTACAGGTCGATTCATTTTTTATCCTATTGTGAGCTGAATAAGAAAGGGAAATAGATGTCTCCAATTAACCCTGCTTGCATACTGAGTTTAAACAGCGGTCTGTTAGGTTACGGATGCTATCAATGTGGGGGGGCCTTTGTACTGGTTATTTGTGTTTTCGCCAATACTGTTTTCTTTCTTTCTAGGACTTTCTAGCGGGGAACAAGGATTAGGATGTTAGGACTGATGCTTTTGAATTACTGCTTTTGATTGACTGAGATATGGGATTTGGGTTTTTTTTGTTGATTGTGCTCGCTAAGATCTTTTCTTTCGATCTTATGCCTACGTATTCCCGTTTACCGAAACAGGGAAATCAGAGCGTTCGTAGTTCCTCCTATTCTATGGGAGGAAATGGGTGTTTTTGGTGTCTTGTTCAAAGCCCAAGACGTGAAGCAAAAGGTGATATATATATCTTTTTCAAAGCCCAAGATGTGAAGCTGAAAAAGTATATTTGTATCTTGTTCAAAGCCCAAGATGTGAAGCTGAAGGTCTATTTGTGTCTTGTTCAAAGCCCAAGACGTGAAGCTGAAGGTCTCGACTTTAGAGAGAATTTGTCGTCTCTAAAGAAGGGAGAAGGAGAATTACTTTAACTGGGATACGCGGATCCGAGCAATGCCATAATTTCCGAAGAAAGGGTTTTAACCTGAAGGAGAAGACTTTAACTCAGTGTAGAGCAATGCTATCTTTCCTTAGGAATTTATCATGCTAAAAGAGGGACAGTGGCGTGGATATAGATGATCCAGAGGCTTGCCGCTTACAGCGATTAGATGAAGGGGAAGGAGTTGTTGATGTTTGTATACTGTGAACGAGGCACAACTTTGATGCTAAAAGGTTAATTGGATCAACCAGTGGTTTTCTTATACGAAGCCTAAGAGGAGGCTAATTTCCGCTAGGAAAATCATTATACAAAGCCTAAGAGGAGGCTATTTTGTGTCTCGTACAAAGCCCGAGAAAGAGGCTAAAAGGGTTCGACCCAGCGGGGCATATCGTTATACAAAGCCTAAGAGGAGGCTAGCAAAGAGTTGACTCAGTTGGAGAATCTTTTATACTCAGTAAGAGAGTGTTTTTGTATCTCGTACAAAGCCCGAGAGAGAGGCGAAAAGGTTGTTTTGACTCCACTGGGGAGAATTTTGGTATCTCGTACGAAGCCCGAGATGGAGGCTATTGTAACTGTTTCAGTTGAGTGATAGATCCAATATACTGATTTTAAAAGAGAAAATCAGTTCTTATATGAGTAACACTGTACCCAGGGGTTTGATTTGAGGATCAGGGATATTTCCTTCTCTTTGAGGAAACAAGAAATCCAAAGGGTGTCGAGATTGTCCGAGTCTGCGGGTTTCCTTCCTATTTAACGAAGGGTGCTTGAGAATGTCTTTGAGACTCAAGGAAGTTAGACTGTCTGTGTCTAGAGTTTTATCTTTTGTACTATGCTGTGAGAAATAGTAGTAGACTCTATGAAAGGACTGTTCTATGAGGATGACTAGGTTCTGTTCCTATACCTCTAGGAGGTCGTCGGGAAAATTTGTACGAAGCCCAAGAGGAGGCTGGAAACTTTTAAGAAGCCGACGGGTCCTTGTACGAAGCCCAAGAGGAGGCTATCATTCCCGGAGGAAGAGATCATTATACGAAGCCTAAGAGGAGGTTGTGAATACTTCTAAGAAGCCGTAGTGTCCTTGAATAATGCCCAAGAGGAGGCCGATGCTTTTAAGAAGCCCGTGGGTCTATCATCTCCTTTCCATTAGGAGAGATAACTCTTTTAAAGATAAAAACCACTGGTAAACATGCGAGGTTTACTATCCAGCGACTTTTAGCTTTTAAAGAGGGTTCCTTAGTTAAGGTCCAAGATTATGACCGTAGTGGGTACCCAAACCCCGAGACATTCAAGGCAAGCTATCCACAAGGAATAGATCAAGTCAGGAAAGTTTGAGAATTGGGAAGAAACTCAAAGATGCCATTCACGGATAATACATTCATCTTGGGGAGTAGAGCTTCTTGACGATTCCTAAGGAGGACAGCCGAAGAGAAGACTGTATCTGATGCTCCTATTGCGGATCTAGACGTCTATTTCTACGAATAAACGAAACGGCGTCACCTAGTTCTAGACGTAGTTGCCGGGGAAACTCGAAATATCTATACTATTATTACACAGTTGATATGAGTTTATGAAAGGAGACTTACAGTGAGCAGCCCCACAATACAGTTTATATATATATGAAAGTAGTAAATGAAAGCGATAACCACTTACTCGGTTGGAGTGCTTACATGCTGTTTGGTTAGTTGTTCAACAAAGAAAGATTGAAAACAATAGTATATTCAAAATCAAAGGAGAAAGTGCTTTGAAAAAAAAAGATTTGGGGCTTACAGCTCAAGGAGAGGCCCAGGGTTTTATCTGTGAGCGCACTGTTTGACTTTGTACAGCGGGACTTATACAAGTGACTGGGGCCCAAAATGGTTTTCTGTACAAAGGGATGGGTCTTACACTCTCTTAAGAGGCCCAAAAAGGTTTAAAGAAAAGAGTAGGGCTTATAACACGAGGGTAGGCCCAAATGGTTTTTCGTTTAAAAATGGCAATCGCGCCGAGGTTTTCTTTTAACGCAGAGGAACTTATACAATAAGTGAGGCCCAAAATGTTTTGGTTAAAAGGGGGATTGGGTCTTACACTCTAATAGAGGCCCAAAGTGTTTTGAATGGGTCTTATAGCTCAAGGAGAGGCCCAGAAGATTTTTATTTTTAAACGGGCGACGATCGCGCCGTTTACTTGTACAGAGGGACTTATACAATGAATGAGGCCCAAAAAAGTTTTTGTACAAGGGGGGATGGGTCTTACACTCTCTCAAGAGGCCCAAAGTGTTTGAAAATGATTTATGAGGGTTGAATTAATCCAAAACCCTAATTTGTTTTCAAAATGTATTTAATTGAATAAAAATTCAATTAAAATGATCAAAAATTGTTTAACACATGGAAAACAAATTGTGATCTTGGATTAATGCTTCAAAAATTAAGTATTGACCTACAAAATAATTAGAAAGCATTAAAAGTTGCAAAATCAATGTAGAAAAAATATTTAAAATGCCCAAAACAATCAAAATATTAATTCTTTACAAAAATATCAATTATATGAAATAAATAATATTTTTGGGAT